>CM035132.1:177426603-179826603 GCA_020205605.1 Panax ginseng
AATTGGATTACTAAGCTAGCCTTCTGAAGTTGATATAATTAGCCACGCGGGATCAGTCTGTCTGTCTTATTCATGCCGTAGTATTAGTCAGATTATATAAACGAATATTGGGGGCAATATTGGGAATCCAATATTGTTTTTATGGTACGCTACTGGTGTAGCGTACGGGACTTTAAAATTTTACACGTACGCTAGACGAACTGGCGTAAGGCAATAGTTAATTTTTAATCTATAGTTAATTTTTAATCTAATATGCGTCCTTGATTTATGTAATGAACGGATATGATGCTATTTGTTCAATTTATATCCATAGCAAATACTTGCTATGGATCATATCCCTATATATATATATATATATATATATAGTTTGCTTCTCCAGCGAACTGGAGGGAGCTAATTAAGAATGAACCGGCTATAGCGACGGTTTTTTTCGTCGCTATATATGGCATAGAAAACCGATTTTTTATGCTTTAGCGATGAAAAAAATCGTCACTACTATTAATAATTACATAGATTAAGTGTCTGATAGAGCAAAGTGAAGAGTCCATGTTACAAAGATTAAGAAAATAATGGCTGTTTGAGAATGTTTTTCAGCTCCTTGACGTCGACAGAATTAAGAATTTGAATGTTGCTTGCGTGGCAGCTTCCGACATGCATACATGCTATGGATAAGTGAGCAATCTCAAAGTATGAGAGAAAGAACACCTGCACCTTACATACTCAAAACTTCAGCAAAATATTAGAATCTCTAATGTGACCATGAGAAATGCTGAAATTGATATCGGTCAAGTATGCTAAAATTGATTTGTTTGTGTAGGCATCAAGGATTGTTGATACTCTATTGTCAACAAATTGAGCTTACTCCCTTTGTTGCAAAACAGACAGCCTGGTTTCTATTTAGAGATGTCCCAGAATAAATTATTCGAATTAGAAAGCCATGCGCAAGAAATCTGATTTGACTAAGTCAAATATCCATTTTATTAAACTATGCGCTACTCAAACCATCTTACTTATTTTTGAACGAGGGAGTTCTTGTTTGTATTTAAGGGTTGAAGATTTGAAGTTGTTTACTTACTTATTTTTCTAGCAGGTGAATTGAGTTGGTTGGTCTTTTACAATAGTTATCTTCATCAGTACAAGAAAAAAGCATTGTACTCTTCTAGCTCATTGGGATGTGAAATTGTTATTATTATCATGGGTTGATCCTTGATGAGGGAAACACAGAGAAATCACATGGGATGGCTCTAGCTGCTTTGCAAGCAGCAGATGAGTATCTCAAAGAAAGTAAAATCTGTACTGGACATACCTAAATGTGGCCGCATAAACTTGGATGGAGGGGATATCAGATTTGGATTGTGGCTCCTTAATGTTTTAAGAATTGAAGGTTTTAAGTCACTGATTGTGATGCTATTTATGAGGATAAAATTGTGGCTTTAATATTTAAATCATTTCCAAGAGGTGTTCCATTAGCTTGAGTCTACAAAAGGACAAATTTATAGTCCTTGGACATGAGTGCCGTTCACTGGCAAGCGCAGGTTTACAGAGAGAGTTCAAAATTATTGGGAGGCTTTCGTGTAATTGTCTCATATTTCACATCTTAACCTTAACACTTCAGCAAATATTTGAGCATCCCTTGCCAAATTTTCTTATTGTATTGGCTCATTGGCTACAGGATTATGGAGACAGCGCCAACATTGCCCGACTTTGCTTTGGCCCTGAAACCTGATGAATTTCAACTTCCTCTTGTGCACATCTCTTGGAACAATGAGAACCTACACAAAGGGTAAATCGGCTCCATCTTTATGATGTCACAACTTCCATAAGGGAACATGAGCCCTTATGGATAGGAGGACTGTGCACCATTTTCGGTTTTTCGGACCGGATCGGACCGAATCGGCCGGTTCGGTATAAAAAGAACCGGTCCAATTTTGGTACAAAAAAATCGGTATATACCGATTTTTCGGTACCGATTTCGGTATGACCTATTTATGGTTCGGTTTTATCGAACCGGACCGATATATACCGGTTTTCTAATTTTTTTTTATTATTAATAAATAATTAATAATAAAAAAAATAATAATAAAATAATGATTATAATAATAAAAATAATAATAATAATTATATTAATTTTCGGTAAAAATCGGTATCGAAATTTAGCTAATTTCGGTACCGGTTCGGTTCGCCAGTTGCACACCCCTACTTATGGAAGTTGTGGCATCATAAAGATGGAGCCGTCAGCCAAAGCACAGACGTCAAATTGATGAAAATACGGACAATTCTTACCATTCTTACAATTCTTCAATTGCAACTGGGGAAGGTTCACATTAGCTGTGCATATTTCACCTGTGAATCCTTTGGTCCTATCCTATGAGATTTATTGGGAGCATTGTACAACTCCCTGTTGTTAGCAGATTCCATACTGCAGGAAAAGGGGTGATTTTCTTTGCCAAAGTCCAAATAATGGGCATGCCTTCTTTTTTCTTTTCTTTGTTTCTTCCTGTTTTTAAAGAGCAGTGGGTACAAAAACTTACCAATTGTTTGATAGAATAGCATTGTACAAGTATTTGTTGTGCAAAATTGAATATTACATGAAAGGAGTCACCATTTTCATTATCACCATAGTTATCACGGCGTCATGGCGGGACGCGGCGGTAGTTGACAGCCAAGATGCCTAGACGATAGGTGCCCGCCATGGCGTCCGTATGGCGACAAGTCATTAACAATATGCAATTTATACATTATTTGTTTTATTTCTAAAGTATATTTCACAATAAAATTTTATATACCCTAAAACCCAAAACATAATAACCAACACAGTTTTTATTTTGTTTCTAGTCATAGCTCAAACAAAGTCATCAACTATTAAGTCATTTCCACCTCCCACACGAGCATTCTTCTCATTCAAAAGACTAAGGTCATGGGTTAGGTTAAGGTGGGTAATTGAAAAAATTCATGGGTTATAATGAGCTATGATAAAAAATAACTTAATCACTTAACTTGGACCCGTTACCAATGTGTGAGCCTTTGCGGCTCAACGTCCAAGGCGTGTTACCCTTCTCCAAGGCCAGGACGATGCCATGGCGACTATGATTATCACAAAGCAAATTTGAATTTTCTGCATTTCAATTTTAGAGGTGTTTAAGTATGTTGAATTTTAGAGGTATATATATATGTTAGCATCTAAATTGTTTCCGAAATTATAAGTTGGACCTCTAAGGCCCAAAAGGAGTCGAAGGCGCAGGAGTTCCATAGTCGAATCTTTTCCGATGGATCCTCCTATGGATAGTAGGTAGTAGGAGACACACTAGTTGGAACAGCACATATAGCTAATTCTATGGATCACCCTACGTGTATATATGTCAAGAGAGAAAGATCCATCAACCCAACATCTTCCAACTTGTGTCCCCATTTTCTCTTTTTTACCTTAAAGAATCTACAAGACTACAAAATTTGATTACCATCCAAAATCACTACCACTACACTCTTAGGCATGCCGCAAGCATCAACCTACAATATTACATTTACAACAAAATCACTACCACTACACTCTTAGGCATGCCGCAAGCATCAACAGCCAAAACACCAAAATATACTGCATCTCCCTTTGAATATATCACAAAATAAATTGACATGAATATTCCAGCCCAAGTAGATATGATAAGTAAAGTTAGCAGAAGTTTGTAATAAAAAGTAAGCATTTCCAACAGCCATATGACCATCAAACGATATATATGAAAGTAACATTTTTCTATTTTCTACTTAATTTCATAAAAAGTCCTGAAAAAACCTGTACTTGCTACATTTATCAACGAATCCTAGTTCTCAGCCAATCCGTGATAGTTGAAAGTTTTTTTTTTCTCTCCTTTTTTCCCGTACAAACAGTGCCTCAACTTTGGTTACATTCCCATATGCATCATCTTCCTCAACCCTCCGCGTTATCTTCCTCGGCCAATTTCTTTTGCTTTTCTTGTTCCTCTGAAAGAAATCCAAAGGTATGCAGGTCAAGCAACTTAGTATGTCAGTGTCTGTAGATCTAACTGACAGAAAGTAATGGAACATTTACTGTATACGAGTAAGTTGAAGTACTCGTATGGTTAGTTATACAGTCATGTCTAAAAGCATATCAATAATATATTCTAGAATGATTCATGAAATAAAGTAAAGCCAATGTAAAATGTACAGTCACATGAGATAATAATTAAAGATTAGTTAAAATGATTGCTTAGGCATACAATGGACCATTGGAACCCATGCTTGTGCTGCATTTTTATCACAAAACTAAAGGGCCTACTGTGCAGGAGTAATGATCACTTGATCACAATTCTCCATGTTACCAGCAAGTACAGACTGTCTTAATTCAGTGCAGTATGGCAATCACTACATTTCAATTTCTCATAACAAATTTTTTTAATGTATTTACATTTCCAAAATGTTTAATAGTAATCTTTCAAATCCACTAATTTTTTAGTGGTCTTTGATTTCAGCTCTTATCACTTGAAGATCACCATCTTTCAAGAGAAGTAAACTTGTAATTGTTATAGTTAGTTTGTTAATGGAGGTATGCAGTCCTTTAGATCCATATTTCAAGAATCAAATGCTCATGCCTAGGGGTGTAAACGGATATATACGAATTCGGATACAGTAGTATCCATATTCATTTATTTGCGGATACCTTTAAACTGAATACGGATAATATTCGGGTTTTTTTTCGAATACGGATGCGGACGAATACGAATTTTCCAGTTACCATTTATAGCCCTAACTATAACTAGAATAAAAAAATAATGAGTTTTAAAATATAGTTTATTAATGAATGAATGTTAATTTATTTATTTTTAATAAATATTTAAATACAATAATCAATGTTTTAAATTACAATTTAAATAAGTTTTTATTATTTTAAAATCTTAAATTTCAAATGAATGCTCTACTTATTGTTTAGATGTTCATTTTATGTGTGTGGAGTAATACCGTAATGTGAATGAATATCTATAATTTATAATTAGATTCAAAAGTTTACATTGAATATTTAATTATTTTTCTCAAATACTTGATTAAAACTTTAATAATATATTTATGTGAACTTTTATTTATAATTTATCCTCAATAAATAGATTACAATTTATATAGCTATAAAAAGTTTATTATATTTCATTATATTTATGGTGAGTACGAGTTATAATGTATATGTGACAACTGACAACTATCCAAAATTTACTTTGGACTTACTTTAAATATTTGGACTTCTAATTTTTAAATAATTGGGCAAATGAAAGTAATAAATACTCCCTCCACCCCGAAAATTCATAAACGTGAATTAATTATTCAACCCCCTTCTAGATTAATTCTAAATTAATTCAGACTTATCACATTTTAACAATAAAATTATATTGTTCATTGTTCCCATCTCCCACCATTGTAAGTAAGTTTTGAAAGTAAAAAACTTATAACAAACTAATAACTATAGTTTTGTTCTTCTAGTATATAATTTTCTTAGTAAATGATACATTTTAGATATTTTAACTTTATAATAGTAAAAATCTATTAACTATACTTAAATCAAATTCTTTCAGTTTAATAATATTAGAATAAGTGTTATTTTCTACTTTTTAGAAGTGAAATGATATATTTTTAAAATAATTTTCGTATGATAGTGAAAACTAATTATTATATAAGGAATGCCACTTGTAAAAAAATTATTTTGCTTATTATATAATAATTAATATATATATATATATAAGTTATTTGGATGCCAATTCCGGATACGGATCCGAATCTGGATATCCGCTATCCGTTTATTTGCGGATACCTTTAAATCGAATACGGATATATCCATTTTTTTTCGAATATGAATAATATCCCCTTTTTTCAAATACGGATGCGTTTTCGGTTACCATTTACAGCCAATACAATTCCCCTCCTCCCTCCAAATGAGAAGTACTAAGACCTCAAGTTGTACCCAAGGACCACAAAAACAATCTAATTTTAATGGAAACCACATCTTGGCAATGCAAGGGGCCTACAATGAACTGAAAACAAATATCCCAATAAGGAGTTTCCATTTAGTCATAAAATAGCCAAAAGAAAAAAAAATCATTTATATTTTCTTTTGCAACAGGGAAGAATGAAGATATACACTGAGCTCAATGTCAACAATATTGAACATTATCCAAGATGGCAACTGTCACCTAAGTCCAAACATTTTATTCCAGTCTAGAAAGTGTAGGATTGATCCTAAAGCCACAAGTGGCATTTACTAGAGCCAGTAGACCTGTGTACCATGCAGGAATAATAAAGAATGGAACCATATTTTTAACAAGCAAAACTAAGAGAATAAAACAAGTGAGGATTCGGAAGAACAAAATGTACTCCATGCATAAAGAGACAAAGTCGAGAATAAAATTGAGGGCAGAAAAGAAGGGTAATACAATATAGAACAATATTTCTTTAAAAACCTAGCATTCTTTATAATCAGCTATACCAAGACATTAAGTTGAGTACAACAACATATTGCAGGGAAGAAAGAAAGAAATAACTAAGGACTCGTTACGTTTTCAAAGAACATATAAAAAAAATAGAATACGGGAAAAAAAAACTTTGAATGGAAATTCAGTTAGCGTGATATATAACTGAGTAGGACTTCACACCACAAGCAAATATACATAATTAACTAAGGATAATCACATACCCATAAGTTGAAATATTGCTTTCTGCGTGCGCTTTTCAAGTTTATCAAGTTTTTTCTGCACATCCCTTCGGAGGTCCCAATTTGGCTTTTTCGGAGCAATATTTAGAAATGGATCCTGAAAATTCTTCCAAAACTCAGGAATTTATATACAAGGAGCCAAAAATGTAGGATATATGAGACTTAGATAAAATGTGTTACATTATAGATCAAGAGAAAGGGATGTTAGAAGTGATAAAGCACCTCTTTATTGTCCTCTGCTGGACGTTCTGTTGCTACCGGGTCTTCAAACTTTGGTAGTACTGGCGGAGCAAGCTTACCCTCTTGAAGCTGCTTATCATGAGGAAGATAATTTCGGAATTTCATGTTGAGATTGCTGCAAGAGAGTTCATAGTTCTACTTAAATTCAAGAAAGCAATGTTAAAAAAAAGGTAATACAACGATTACACTGACACTTCAAATTTCATGCCTATCACCATTATCCATATCATTCAATTCAACCGAGACCAACATTTCTCTATGAAATAATTGTATTTAGTCCAAGTCAAACTGCTACCACCAATTGGTTGTATTTATCAAGCATATTCCCTTCTGCACATGACATAAGTTTGAGAGAGTTTTACAATGGCCAGCAGGCAACAGAATAAGATATTAAAGTACTAGATGTTTGGCAATCAAGAAAGTTGGTGTTAAAACATACAAAAACTAGCAATAGGAAGATGTTTAGAATACGAAGTGTAATAATGAAAAGTAAAAAAACTATTTAATTCACGAAACCACAGGCTGGCTCGTGGAAAATGAGATAATAAAGACAAGATTTGGCAATACAAAAGATGGCACTAAATGATTTGGATTCTTCACGAAAGAAATGAAACACCGAGAAACATCTGATTAATATTCTCTTTTGGATATTGGATAAGTTATAGGTGATTTTGGCCCCAAGTATAGGGATGGGGACCAGCAACCTGCCGACCTTGAGGTTATTCATTAAGGCCTCTGCCATTTTTTCTACCCCTTGGGGTTATATGTCAAAGAAACTCATTCCCATTGGTAATACATGATAATTGAATTAATGTTAACCACTGGTTGGGATTTTACATACAAACGGTCATATAGGCTAATAACAACGTATTACTTGTTCGTTCGGCAGAAAAACTCAGGTCCAAGAAAGTCAATACCCTATCTAGTTAACATGACCAAATGTCATTAGTCTTGCCTAAACAAAAATAGTGGGAGCAGGGCTTATTATTGACAGTAATGTTTTCCAGACACCAATTATCAATACTTCATACTACATAAATGCAACACTTATCTGGCATTGTAGTATAGTTTTCATATAGTTCCACCATTCTATTTATTTTGGTACTGAGTCACTGAACAGGTAAATCGCTCTTCCCATCTCTTCACAGTAAGAAATATTTTTTTCTTTTCTTTTTTGGGGTGTGTCAATGTTACATGAAACGTGGTACATTTTAGTACACGGAACAAATACGAATACGCAGTACATTACATAGCTAAAACGTGATAAGCTATGATATATTTATATAAATTCTTAAAGTTAGGAATTCTCTTAGAATCTAAATGTTATAAACATAAGTTTTATAGAAGATTTTTAGTTGAATCAACAAAGTTGATTGTTTTATAAATATTTTAGTACAAATGTAATGTTTGAACATTCAATATTAAGTTACAATATTGATGTTTTTGCAATTATAGTTAAATAACAAAGAAATATTTCAGTTCGCTAAATTTAGAATATTGGTACGTAAGAGTACCCCGTTTGGGTACGCAAGTATCAATACACAGTTCGCTAAGTCTATGAGAGTATCAGGTAACTCTGGTGTATGTGTGTGTTTTTTTTTTTGGGGGGAGATCAAGACAATAGCTTTTGGAAAGGCCATCATACTTTTGTTACTCATTTACATCAAGGAAATGCATAATAAATCAGGTATGATAAGCTCATGGAGTAAATATAAAAAGGGAAAGAAATAACAAACGAAATAAAAACTTACTTCTCTTCGGTACCATTTCCATTAGCATCTTCGAGCCCATCATTACCCTGAGCTTGAACAGAGTTCTCATCATCAGGAGTGTCAAGAAGTTCCTGTGCAGCTTTCAAAGCTCTCAACCTCTCACGACGTGCTGCAGCTGCTTGTTCTACCCCTGCTTCTTCTTCTTCACTACCCATCACTGCACTTCTTCACTTCAAATTCACTTTGCTGCCTTCAATGTTGTCATTTACATTATTGCTACACATAAGTACATGCAACAACAATACTACATCCCATTTGGTTGTCCGTCAAATGCAATTACTGTGTAAGATTCTGATTTTGAGGCTAGACCATTTTAATGACCATTTTGGTTATCTTTTTTCTAAAAGATATCCTCTAGTATCACTTAGCCCTAAAATGCAAGCATTTACAATTTTTAAAAACTTAAAATTGAGGTCCAAATATGTTATTAGACCATTGTTTCGACTCTATATAGTTAAACAATCAACCATTTTCATAAATATTCACAAAGACAAAAATAAATAAATAAATAAAATCTAATAGAAGCACATAGATTATTAGAACATTGTTTCGACTCTTTAACAATCTAATAAAAGCATCAAGGTTCTGAGCCACCAATTTTATTTTATTGTTTTTGATTGAAAATCCAATATCAGTCCAAATTATTAGAACCATATACATTCTTCTCAATCAATCGAGTAACAAAAATACCCTAAAACATGTTTATGTACATATAAGTGTACGTGTACATATAAATAGAAGTAAGTCTTCGTAATAGGGTGTGAATGCAGTGTAGAACTATATCCATTGTTGCATAGGTAAATCAGAAACCCCACAACACCAAATTTATTCATAGACCAGTGAGATTGTGTGGATTGTTGAATCTTTCAACTGAACAAATTCTTCAATAAAAAAACATAAATTAAAAAAAAAGGGAGAAAGAAAGAGAGAGACTTACAGATCAGTGAGAAATAGCAAAACTTCAAAGACTGCGAATCTGGAGAGAAGAAGGGGTTTCCCCTTTCTTCGCCGCTTGCAATTATTTTCTTTTCCTTTTGGGATAAAAAACACGGCAAAAATATCAAATTGCTCCCTGTAATGGTTTTTTGGTTTTCAATTTCTTCCCTATACATTTTTATTTTCATAAATCTTCGTATACTCTCACTCAAGTTTTATATTTCTCCTTATATTTTTTCATTATCAATATCGTCTCAAGCATTGTACAGTTGTGAAGACACCGTAGCATAATGGAGTTACAGAACAGATGAACACAACCTTGATAGCGAAGGTCAGGTGCATATTGTTAAATGTAGAGTTAGGAAAGGAATTTTGGGCAGAAGTAGTGAACACATCTTCTTTTTTTGTGAATCGTTCTCCTTGCACAACTATAGAATGTAAGACCCCTGAAAATGTTTGATCAGGTAATCCTGCGAACCTAGAGCCAAGAATTGCATCTTTCTTGGTTATAGTTATGGTGTGAAAGGTTATAAACTTTGGTATCAGAAGTCAGCAAAGGTCATCATTAGCAGAGATGTTACTTTTGATGAGTCCACTATGCTTCATAAGAACAAGAAATTATTTGTTCCTTGTATTGATAGTTTTGATAGTGTTGGTTAAAAGGTGGAGCTTAAAGTAACTTCTCCTCAGGTTCAGAAATCATAGCAGAGTTCAGATCATGTGCATACTAATACTACTATTACTGTTGTAGATGATAATATAGTTCTAGATGAGGAATATGTGGTCACTAGAGACAGGGCAAAGAGGACAATGCGACCACCACAGAGATATGATTATGTTGTGACGCCCCCAAAATAGGTATATATCACCCAACCCATTCTGAGTCGCCAAATACATGGTACAGAAAACAACTACAACTTCATTATTACAATTGTTGTGCAAAATACAACAACACATATGTTGTAAATTTTGATACCAATATATACCAACTGTGACTCTCATCCCAACCTTGGATAGCACGTCACAATGACACCTTACATAAAGGTATAGTCAATAACTGTTTTAAAAATTAAAATTTTTAGAAAATGCTCAAGGAAACCTTCGTACATGGGAGGCTATGCATCTAAATTGTAATAGATATCATATAACTCAAGAATTATCCTTGGTTGATCCAATAGACCCCAAAGAAAAATGAGAAGATTGCTATCATGTTCTTTCCAATGGTGAGTCTTCTCTTGACATATAATTATCTCCATTGTTTCCAATTGAGAATTATATTTCAACCAAACTCCAAGATTATATAGGTAGTGCTCGTAGATATAATCAAAGAAGTGGATGTGCACAACCCCGCCTTTATGATAACACGAAGTCGTAGGTCATTAGACATCTTGTATGATAGTGGCAAAACACCCTCCAAAGTTGGGTTCACCTCACCCTATTCGGTTCACCAAAATCAACGGTTAAATGACGTATAAAATATGACACGCTTATCTCAAATTCTTAATAAAATTATTTCCATACTATTTAGGGAGAACCTCAATAGCTATAGACCACCGCTCTATTCCCCTGCTACCCCCCGCCGACCCAAATACACTCTTATTACACGAAGGAATTGTGAAACAAAAGGGTGAGCACAACTAGCCCAAAGAAAGAGTATCATGACTAAAGATAATTAAATTATCAATATCATTCGTCAGTAATAAATCAGAGATTTAGAACATATGGTAGATGATAAAACTTTTAACCATAGTTGCAGGAGAACGAGCAATCCATTAGAAGATTCAAATAGACCATAAGGTCTATTATCTTCTCCATGTTAAAAGTCCACCAACAATGTTTTATCCCTGTAACACCAATCAACAGTTTCTGTCCACAATCATGTGAATCACTCATAATCATTTTGTGGTTCTAAATTCCTCTTCTCATCCAGGACGAAGATAATTTTCATCACCGCCTTTACCCAAACATCAAAGATCATGGTTATACCAAATCACGCCTTCGCTCATAATCATACTAATAATTTCATATTTGCACTACGGGCCAAAGATATTTATCAACAGCTCATCTTTGCACTACAGTGCCAAAGATATTCAACAACAGACATCTTTTGCACTACGTGCCAAAGATATTCATCAATGATTCATCTTTGCACTACAGGCCAAACATATTCAATAATAGGTCATCTTTGCACTACGGGCCAAAGATATTCAGCAACAGCTCATCTTTGCACTACGGGCCAAAGATATTCATTAATAATTCATCTTTGCACTACAGGACAAAGATATTAATATCTCAAAGAAATATATAATCATTTCAGAATTTATATAAACAATAATTATAACCACGTTGATCAATTCACCTTTGCACTTAAGCTAAAGATATTCAATTATAAATTCAATGGTCATGATCATACCAGTCAACAATTAATCTCTTTACCATCGCCAAAGGGAACCCATAGTCACGATCATACCAATAATCTACCCATCTTTACACTCAAGTCAAAAAGAAATTTCATCACCAGGATTATAAAAATGTTATATATGATAATAAAAATAATATGATCAACAACTGCATTTAATTTCAAGAGTAAGATTCATAAATCAACGATAATTTGGTCAGAAAAAGAAACTAATTTTGTTGTGAATAGTAACTTGTGAATAGTAACTCATGAATAGTAACTCATAAATAGTAACTTGTGAATAGTAACTCATGAATAATAACTCATGAATAGTACTCTGTATTCGTACATAGTACCGTATACGTAAATAATGCCATATATGTAAATAGTGTCATATACATGAATAGTGTCGTATACGTGAATAGTAACCCTGTGACGCCCCCAAAATAGGTATACATCACCCATCTTGAGTCGCCAAATACATGGTACAAAATTCAAATACAATTTAATTATACAACAGTCGTGTAAAATACGACAAAACATATGTTGTGAGTTTTAATACAAATATTATCATCTAGACAATATCCACACTCAATTGAGTCCTCATTACATTTATTATCACATTATTTAATGTAATAGTGTGGACTACTAATGCTATTATCTCGACCGCCACTCCGCTCCCCGACTAGTCCCCTCGCTACGCTCTCATTTCCTCAAGAGAACAATAAAAGTAAAAGGGTGAGCTCAACTAGCCCAAGAAGAAATATTATGACTAAGATAATACGTAATAAATTATCGTTAGCCTTCAACAATGTTAAAAACGATACAATATAACAAACATCAAGTTTAATCTAGCGGTGGAACAAGCAATCCATTAAAAGAGTCAAGTAGAGAATAAAATCTACTATCTTTTATGATTTAAAAGGTTTTTCATCACTTTTATCACTGGACTCGACTTTTAATAAATAATCCACATCATCCCCGCACTACTACCAAGGATATTCATTAGTATCACAACCACAAATTATCCATGCACTACGGCCAATGATATTCTTGTATTCATCAATGGTCATGATCATGCCAACAATCGCCCATCAATGCACTACAGCCAATAAGGACTTTTACCACATCATTTGTAACATTACTACCATGATTATACCGATTAATCCTCGGTCATAATCATACCAAGTCCATCTATGCACTACAAAAGCCACGATGACTTTTTAACATAATATAAACATGAGGATGATGACAATGATATAAGAATTCAATAAAACAAGTTTAAGAATTAGTTTATCCAGAACTAATAACGCCCAAATTGTCAACATGATACTTTTTTGTAGAGTAAAATTTAAGAATGCTTAGAAAAATATTTCCATGAAAGATATCGATGAAACGCAAATATCAAGGATATTCCACTAATTTCATGGAGTATAAAGTCAAAACTTTAACCAACCGAGTATAATAAAGAATGGAATAACAAAAGAAATCACTAGGCATGCGATAGATCAAGACAAACAAAGTTATTCTAATGTAATAATAATAAATAACTAACCAGTGTCATGCGTAAACACACGTATGTGATATTCCAATGTAATAATAAATAATGTAACCAAAGTCAAAGTAAATTCACAATCGATGTGATGTTCCAACAGTATAATAAATAATCGGAACCAGTCATACGTAAACGCATGCATATGATGATGTTCCAAATGTAATAACAAAGAATGGAATAATGTAAGAATTTTACCATGTATGCGGTATTTTGATGATGCAGTTATTCCAACATAATGATAAAGAATGGAATAATGTAAGAATTTCACTAAGTATAGGGTAGATCACAGATACAAAAGTTATTCCAATGTAAAAAAAAATGGAATAATGTAAGTTCTCTTCATGAATACAAAAGAAATAATACCCTTTACCTTAAGACAAACCGAATATAGGAGTAGTGAAGTAGCAAAAATACTTTTCTTCTTTCTCTCTCTATAGTTTCTCTCTCTAGAGTTTCAAAGAATTCGTAAGAAATAATGAAGGAATGAGCTTCTATTTATAGGAGAATGGACCTAATAAGAACTAATTCTGAATCTATCCGTATTGATTTACTTTTAAACGATGGTCCGTATTGGTTTACTATAAAATATTATAATAAAACAAAATCTTTTAAATAAAATATAATATATTCTATTTATAATCTAATAAAACGAATAACTTTATAAAAGTATTCTGCTTTATATAAAAAGATTTTACTATGCAAAACACTATGCAGCACTATGCATAATAATAAAATATAATATATTCTATTTATAGTCTAATAAAACGAATAACTTTATAAAAGTATTCTGTTTTATATAAAAAGATTTTACTATGCAAAACACTATGCATAATAGAATATAATATATTCTATTTATAGTCTAATAAAACGAATAACTTTATAAAAGTATTCTATTTTATATAAAAAGCTTTTCTATTTTATTACATTAATAATACTAATAAAACAAAACTTCATCATCATTATTATAATTCACACTATTAATCGACCAAGTCGTTCCCAGGAAAGAGGGGGCTTTCCAATAAGAATTTCTCCCTATCATGCGCCAAATTAGGTGACCAAACCTCTCCTCGTAGAACTTCTAGACATCGTTAATATTACAAATAATAATATTAATAACTTCATCATCTCAATTATTGATTTAATAATATATAAAATATCGACAATAATTGAATCAATTAACGTGAGATACTATGCAACAATTACTGAAGCAATAATTGAACAAAACTGAGTGATTTCTCACGTAAGCATCAATAATCAATACCGTAGTGCTACTACTATGCAACCACGCCAGATTCATGTACTTTAACACCGTGTGTTTCAACAGCTTAACGATAAAACTTCCGCTATTATTTTCATAAAATATTTTTGTCATTTTCTCAATCCGACAATAATTTCGTTGTGGGGTCCACCAATGATTGTGCCATCGTACGAATATTCCCTGTTAAAACGAATATTCCCCAACCAATCGCATATTATATAACAACATGCGTACTTTGCAAAATTTATAACTATTACCCACAGCTATAACATTATATCAAATTCATTCCATAATATTCAAAAATGATAATTATAGAAAATTTATCTTTATTCATAAAAGTTGGGGTCTTACAATCTCCCCTTCTTATGAAATTTTGCCCTCGAAATTAGGGTACGTACCTGGTATGTCGAAGAGGTAAGGATACCTTGATTTCATTTTAGATTCTAACTCCCAGGTCATTTCCTCAACATCGTGGTTCCTCCATAAAACTTTGACTTGAGCTATAACCTTGGAGCGTAGAATATGTTCCTTCTTATCCAAGATTTGAACACGAACCTCTTCATATGTTAAATCTTCTGCTATTTCATCCGGTTCTAACTCAATAATGTGGTTCGGGTCTTTCACATATTTACGTAACATGGATATATGAAAAACGTTATGAACACAAGACATACTTGGCGCAGAAAGCGAGTCTCAGAAGCTACTACCCCTACTCGATCGAGGATTAAAATGGGCCAATGAATCGAGGATTGAGCTTTCCTCTCTTTTCAAATCTCGTAACTCCTTTCCATGGAGCAACACGTAACAACACATGATCTCCAATATCGAATTCCACGCCCTTTCGATGAAGATCAACATAACTCTTTTGTCGATCTTGTGAGGTTTTTATACGTTGTCGGATCATTTGAATCTTTTCAGTAGTCATATGTACCAACTTCGGTCCCCAACAACGTTGCTTTCACCCACCTCATCCCAAAGATACCGAGAGAATCGACACTTTCTTCCATACAACGCCTCAAATGGAGCCATGCCAATACTTGTTTGATAATTGTTGTTGTAAGAAAACTCCACCAATGGTAAGAACTTGTCCCAACTTCCTTGAAGTCAAGGACACAGAGTCTTAATAAATCTTCAAGAGTTTGAATAGTCCTCTCTCGATTGTCCGTCCGCTTGAGGATGATATGCCAAACTAAATCGTAAATCCGCGCTCCATAGCTTTTTATAAACTAACCCAAAATCGTGAAGTGAATCTTGGGTCTCGATCGTAAACTATGGATACCGGCATACCATGCGCCTTACAATCTCGCTTATGTACATACGAGCAAGACGCTCAAGTGTATAAGTTTCGTATTGAAAAAATGAGCAGACTTGGTAAATCTATCAACAATGACCCAAATTGCATCTATGCCTTAAGAAACCTTGGGAAGACCAGTAACGAAATCCATGATAATGTGCTCCCACTTCCATTCTAGAATTTCAAGTAGTTGCAATGGACCTTTTGGTACTTGATGCTCTACCTTGACTCGTTGACAAGTTAAACACCTTGAGATAAACATCGCTATCTCTCTCTTCATATTGCCCCACCAAAAATGTATGTCAAGATCATGATACATTTTAGTATCTCCTGTGATGGATTGCAAAACGGTGTGTTGTGCGCCCCATCATGATTTTATACTTTAACTCGTGGATCGTTAGAAACACAAAGTCCGGAGTTGACTCAAGTATTCCTTCTTCATCGATTCTTGCTTCCTAAGATAAAGACCTTCTTATACTTTCTTCCTCATATGCATCACTCTCTGGTCTCAGAAGCTTGAGCAAACTTTAACTTTATCGATTAAAGTGGGTTCTACTCAGATATTCGCCATCATCACGTGGGTCCCCTGAGTCTTTATCTCTATCTCCATCCTTTGCAAGTCATACAAAATGGGCCTCTGCGTTGACAATATCGCACTCAGACCAAGATATGATCTTCTACTCAATGCGTCACCTACCACGTTTGCTTTTCGTGATGGTATTAGATGGTATGATCATAATCTTTCAATGCTCAAACCAACGTCACTCACAGTATGTTGAGTTCTTTTGGGTGAAGAAATATTTGAGGCTTTTATGATCCGTAAAGATCTCCACTTTCTCCCCATACAAGTAATGCCTCCAAATTTTAAGTGTGAAGACAATACCGCCAACTCTAGATCATGAGTAGGATAATTTCTCTCATATTCTTTGAGTTGTCGAGAGGCATATGCTATGACTTTCCTATGTTGCATGAGAACACATCCTAACCCTTTGCCCGAAACATCATCAGAGATGACAAATCCTCCGAGCCGATGGTATTGTCGTAACAGTCTTTGAAACGAGTCTTCTCGAGTTCTTGAAAACTCTTCTCACATTCCTCGTTTTCAACGGAATTTTGTATCTTTCCGAGTCAGCTGAGTTAAGGGAGTAGCGATTCGAGAAAACCCTTCTACGAATCTCCGATAATAACCAGCTAAACCGAGAAAGCTACGTACTTCGATCACTGATTTAGGTTGCTCCCAGCTTTGAATAGCTTCAATCTTTGCTGGGTCAACAGATATTCTATGACTTGATACCACGTGCCCAAGGAATGCTACTTCCTCATGCCAGAACTCACATTTCTTCAACTTGGCATAAAGCATATTCACGAAGCTTTTGAAGTATCAGCCTCAAGTGTTGCTCATGATCTTTACGGCTTTTGGAATAAATAAGGATGTCATCAATAAAGATGACCACAAAGTGATCCAAATATTCCTTGAATACTCGGTTCATCATATCCATGAAGGCAACAGGAGCATTAGTTAATCCAAAAGACATGACTAGGAATTCATAATGCCTGTACCGAGTTCTGAAAGCCGTCTTTGGAATGTCATCGGTTCTAATTTTCAATTAGTGATATCCAGAACGAAGATCAATCTTTGAAAAAAATTTGGCGCCTTGCAACTGGTCAAACAGGTCATCAATGCGAGGCAATGAATATCTATTTTTGATAGTGACATGGTTCAACTCCCAATAATCAATACAAAGTTGCATACTCCCATCTTTCTTCTTCACGAATAGAACAGAGCACCCCAAGGAGACGTCTTAGACGAATGAAACCGATGTCAACAATTCTCGCAGCTGGGTCTTTAATTCTCAAGTTCAATAGAGCCATTCGATATGGGGCTTTGGAAATGGGTTTTGTACCGGGTTCAAGGTCGATACAAAATTCAATTTCACGCTCGGGGTAGGCCAGAAGTTCTTCGTGGGAATACATCGTGAAATTCATAAACAATAGAAATATCATTCAAAACCGACGATTTTTGTTTAGATCCGCGTGACATGTGCTTAGAAAGCTTGACATCCATTTTTCAATAAACGAATAGCTTTATGGCTTGAGATGACAGTGATTGATTTTAATGGTTTGGTTGCTTGAATTCGCATAATAGGTTGGTTAGGAATATGAAAGCTAACAACCTTACGAAAACAATCAATTTTTGCATGATGAGTAGTTAACCAATCAATCCCTAGAATTACGTCAAATGCAAATATTTTCAATGAAATAAGATCGACATGTAATGTGAGGGTACCGATTTGAACCAAACAAGACTTATAAACGATGGATGTAATGAAGGTTTCTCCCAATGGAGTTTCAACAGATAAGTCAAAGTCTAATTTCTCCGAAGTCAAATTTAAACGTTGAGCGCAAGTAGGAGAAATAAAAGAATGGGTAGAACCGGTATCAAATAAGGTATAAACTTCACTAGAGTTTATGATAAGCTTATGTGACGCCCCCAAAATAGGTCCATTCCATCCAACCTATTCTGAGTCGCCAAATATATGGTACAGAAATAACTACAACTTCATTAACACAATTGTCGTGCAAAATACGACAACACATTAACTGTGAGTTTAAATACAAATATTGTCTACTAGACAATATCCACACTCAAATAAGTCCTCATTACAATTATTGATACATTATTTTATAAAAATGGTGAGGACTACTAAAACGACTTTCTAGAACCTTCATTCCATACCCCGACTAGTACTCGCTACATTCTCGCCTCCGGAGAAGAAAAATGGAACAAAAAGGAAAAGGGTGAGCTCAACTAGCCCAGTAAAGAATATTATGACTAAGATAATATTGAACAAATTATCGTTAGTCTTCAATAGGGAAAAATGTGATAGAATATAATAGACAACAAGTTTCAGATCAATATTCACAGCGGAAATAATAATTCATAGAAGAGTTACGTAGAGAATGAAATCTACTAATATCTAGGAATTTAAAAGTCCATCATCAATATTTTATCCCTGTAACATCAATCAACATACTTCTTGAATCAAATATTCATCTTTGCACTACAGGCCAAAGATATTCATCAGTTGGTCATGTTCATCTCAACACCTGTACATCTTTGCACTATGAGCCAAAGATATTCATAAGAAAATCAACCATCTTTGCACTACAGGCTAAAGATATGCAGTAATATCATCATTTAGGACTGAGGATGATGAAAAATATTTTAAAGAAAATGAATTCATTGAAACAAAAGAACAAATAATAAGGATTCGTGACTTTAAATAAATTCAAGTTTAAAAATACTTCATAAATAACCATAGTGAAGTAAAATTCAAGAATGATCAAAACATGGATACAATCAAAGCTAGTATCCATAATAGATATTTTGGACAATTTTTAAAATTTAATTTTATGTGAATAGTCTTCAGTATTCGTGAATAGTGTCAGATATCGTGAATAAAGTCGTGATATGCGTGAATAGTAACTCAAACACTAAAAGACAAGAATTTCACAAGAAAAATCTTACCAATATTTCGACATAATGATATTGAAAGAAATAATATCATTTATAAAAAAATAACATCTCTTACCTCGGAAAGACAGTACTTCAGATTGAAATACTAGATATAGTGTTGAAAGGAACTTGTACCGTATAGCAACACTCAAAGTCTCAAAATACTCACAAGATACGCTCGATAACATAGAGAGAGTAAACTTCAGTTTCTGGTGTGATTTTCAATTCTAACCTAAGCACCCTATTTATAGAAAAATGCTTAGAACACCAAACCAGAAAATTTAATAAAATATTAATATTTATAAAAAACTCATACGCAAACTTGGAAAATCTAATTTCAGCACATTTGCCACATAATTGAGGCCCACAAACTCACCAAAAACGTTTTTATTAAAAAAATATTTAAAACTTCAAAAATCAATTATTCTGGAACTTCAGAACTTCAATAATTCATAATAAATAGTCTTTTATCAGAAAAATTAGAAACTTATGTCTTTTCCATAGGAAATTCCATT
The DNA here is from genome assembly GCA_020205605.1 of Panax ginseng. Lineage (NCBI taxonomy): Eukaryota > Viridiplantae > Streptophyta > Magnoliopsida > Apiales > Araliaceae > Panax > Panax ginseng. The sequence continues at coordinate 177,446,795 of CM035132.1, forward strand.
CTCTACAACTTTGTAAGTTTAAATTTTTCCAAATTCTAAACAAAAATTGACCGAAATCCACAAACGGACGATTTTACAAGCTATAATCAAATTTCAGTTAAGAAATGGGCCCCCAAACATGTTTAACATGTTTTAAATAATTTTTGTAACAAAAATACTCTTCCTCCTCATTTATTCATATATCCCACATTAATTGTAAAAATATCACCAATATTATATTATTAAAATATAATAATATATTTAAATAAATTATTTTATCAGAAAAGATAAAATATCAATTTTCTACAATTATCAGATTAAAAATTTTCCCCATCTATATCCGCATAAAATGAATATTTTTCTTATCATAATAATCAATAATTAATTATTCATAAATAATATTACGTAATCACAATATCGACAACCAGTAGCTCCTGGAAAGAGGGGCTTTCCAATAAGGATTTTTTCTTCTCAAGCGCCAATTAGGTGACCAAACCTCTCCTTAGATGTAACTTTCTAGACATTGCCAATAATGCTATCTAATAATATTATTCAAATAATATGAATTATTGATTCAATAAAGGAAAATACTGATGCAAAGGACAATTATTGAAACAACAATAATATAAAATATCAACGTAGCAATTATTGAATCAATAAAATAAAATATTGAATAAGAATTACTTCGTAAAAATTATTGAGTAATGCCTTCTTTACGTAAGAATCAATAATTGGTGCAATACTGCATGCCATCAGCGGCAACAACCGATTCGTGTGTTTTAAACCACCGGGTATTCCAACAAGATTAATTGGTAACAACTATGCCGTTATTTATAAACAACTTATACTTGTCGCTTTCTTCATCCAATCACTTTTCGTTATGGGGCCCACATAAGATCAAGCAGTAAATGCATTTAATATTCTCCGACAGTAAGAATATTCCACGACCAAACGATTATTCTCCGATAACAATGAATATTTTATAACCACTTGCTTATTTAAAATTTTTGTGCATTTTACCCATAACTAACCACATTAATCAAATAAACCCTTACTATTTCAAAATAATAAATAAAGGAAATTCTATTTTATTTAAAAAAAATTCGGGGTCTTACAACCTCCCCTCCTTATAAAATTTCGTCCTCGAAATTGACGTACGTACCTGGTGTTTCGAAAAGGTGAGGATACCTTGCTTTCATTTCCGTTTCCAACTCCCAGGTCATTTCTTCAATAGCATGGTTTCTGCACAAAACTTTGACTTGTGGTATGACCTTTGTGCGTAGCACATGCTCCTTCATATCCAAGATCTTGACTGGTACTTCCTCGAACGTTAAATCTTCGGTTATCTCATCTGGTTCTAACTCAATAATGTGGTTTGGGTCGTCCACATATTTACGTAACATCGATACGTGAAAACCACGCGATATACTTGGCGGTAAAACGAGTCTATAGGCCACAGTTCCTATTCGATCGAGGATTTCAAATGAACTAATAATCGAAGGTTTGAGCTTTCTTCTCTTCATCGACTCTTACTTCTAGAATAACGCTTTCTTGCACCTTCTTCTTTATATTCATCAGCTCCAGTGTGTAGCTTGAGCGATTTTAACTTCATCGATTAAAGTCGATTCTACTCGTATATCATCACGTAGGTCCCTAGAGTCTTTAACTTTATCTCTATCATTTGTAAGTTATATGAAATGGGTCTTTGACAATATCACACTCGTACTCGTATACGATCTTCTACTCAACACGTCAGCTACCACGTTCACTTTTCCAGGATGGTATGGTTAGAACATGTGCGGAAATGAGTCTTCTTTTGAGTTCTTCGAAGCTCTTCCCACATTTCTTGCTCCATTCGAATTTTGTAACTCTACGAGTTAGCTGAGTTAATGGAGTAGCGATTCAAGAAACTCTTTTCACGAATCTCCAATAATAACCAACTAAGCCTAGAAAGCGACGTATTTCGATTACTGACTTAGGTTTCTCTCAACTGTGACTCATATCCCAATCTTGGATAGTACGTCACAATGGCACCTATCAATTTACTACCATATGAATATGGCGTCCCCTACGAAGAGTCTGGCTTCAGTGCATTCCACAAAGGAAATTACCAGTTAGAGGCTCGGTTATCAACTTCTATAGTTGGGTTTTTAACTCCTGAAGTTCAATAGGAGCCATTCGATATGAGATTTTTAGAAATGGGTTTTGTACCGGGTTCAAAGTCGATACAAAATTCAATATCACGCTCTGGGAGTAGGCCAGGAAATTCTTCAGAAAATACGTCAGGAAATTTACTAACAACAGAAATATCATTCAAATCTGACGTATTTTTGTTCAAGTCCATGACATGGCTAAGAAAGCTTGATATTCGTTTTTCAATAAACAAATGGCTTTATGGCTTGATATAAAAGTGTTTGACTTCAAATGGTTTGGTTGCTTGAATTCGAATAACAGGTTGCTTAGGAATATGAAAACTAATAACCTTACAAAAGCAATCAATTTTGGCATGATGAGTAGTTAACCAATCAATCCCTAAAATCACATCAAAAGCAAGTATCTTTAAAGAGATAAGATCAACAGGTAATGTGATGGTGCCAACTTGGATCAAACAAGATTTATAAACAATGGATGTAATGAAAGTTTCTCCTAACGGAGTCTCCACAGATAAATCAAAGTCTAATTTCTCTGGAGTTAAGTTTAAACATTGAGCACAAGCAGAAGAGATAAATGAATGGGTAGCACCGGTATCTAATAAGTTATAAACTTCACAAGAATTTATAATTAACTAATCCGTGATACCTTCGTTCGGGTTCCTCGCATTTTGGGTAGTCACGACAAACACTCTTCCAGGAACATCTGACTTTGACTTGTTCGTATCCGCCTCTGGTGCCACCGTCCCATCTGGACTTAACTTTGCTATAGAATATATTCCACCCTTCATTGCTTCGTCGCATTCCTGATCTATGATTTGAATTATTATTCTCCGATCCATATCGAATTGTGGTTGACCACTCTGCACAGGGTAGTTCCGAACTCGATGTTGGATTCTCCCAATTGCTATCCAAAAAGCGAAATCCATTTCATCTCTTTTGGCCTTATTGGATCGGACGTCTTTTTCTACAATATCAATGCGTTGTGCGGCTTTTACCCATGCATCCTCCATTTTCATTCTTTCGGTTGCTTCTTCTTTCATCAGAACTTTGATCATAGCATTCTCAGATTCCAGCTCTAATATCTTATACTCTGCCAAAGAGTGCTTCATTCAAAGCATCACACATCTGTAATACAATTTTGAATTGTTGCATCTCTTTGCTCCACCTTTCTTAGCTCTTCACTTTTCGCTTCTTCTAACTCATGAATGCGATTTTGTAATTCTAAATTTTGATCATAAAATTCTTCTAATAAATTCTCTTCAGGTTCCTCTTCTTCCTCATTTTCAGCTGCTACCTCTGCGACTAGCTCGGGTGCCACTATTAGTTCTTCACTCATCACATGGATATCTCTAGTTTCTTCTTCGTCTGACATCACGTTATCCTGGTTGGTGATTAGAGGTGTCTCAACGGTCTCATTTACTCCACTGTTAACATTTTCAGCTGCCATTCTTAATTACTGCCACAAAACAAGGGTTAATTAAAGAAATCAACATATCACATAATATCCCTATATACTGACCAACCAACAAATAAGCTTAGGTAAGACACACTAGCGAAGGTTTTACTCGTCTCTCCCCTCCTAGATCTATTCCCCGATCTCCGCCAGAGATCATATCCCTAAGCTCTGATACCAACTGTGACGCCCCCAAAATAGGTCCATTCCATCCAACCTATTCTGAGTCACCAAATACATGGTACAGAAATAACTACAACTTTATTAACACAATTGTCGTGCAAAATACGACAACACATTAACTGTGAGTTTAAATACAAATATTGTCTACTAGACAATATCCACACTCAAATAAGTCCTCATTACAATTATTGATACATTATTTTATAAAAATGGTGAGGACTACTAAAACGACTTTCTAGAACCTTCATTCCATACCCCGACTAGTACTCGCTACATTCTCGCCTCCTGAGAAGAAAAATGGAACAAAAAGGAAAAGGGTGAGCTCAACTAGTCCAGTAAAGAATATTATGACTAAGATAATATAGAACAAATTATCGTTAGTCTTCAACAGGGAAAAATATGATAGAATATAATAGACAACAAGTTTTAGATTAATATTCGCAGCGGAAATAATAATTCATAGAAGAGTTACGTAGAGAATGAAATCTACTAATATCTATGAATTTAAAAGTCCATCATCAATATTTTATCCCTGTAACATCAATTAACATACTTCTTGAATCAAATATTCATCTTTGCACTACAGGCCAAAGATATTCATCAGTTGGTCATGTTCATCTCAACACCTGTACATCTTTGCACTATGGGCCAAAGATATTCATAAGAAAATCAACCATCTTCGCACTACAGGCCAAAGATATTCAGTAATATCATCATTTAGGACTGAGGATGATGAAAAATATTTTAAAGAAAACGAATTCATTGAAACAAAAGAACAAATAATAAGGATTCGTACTTTAAACTGTCCAAGTTTAAAAATACTTCATAAATAACCATAGTGAAGTAAAATTCAAGAATGATCAAAACATGGATACAATCAAAGCTAGTATCCATAATAGATATTTTGGACAATTTTTTAAAATTTAATTTTTATGTGAATAGTGCCGTATTCGTGAATAGTGCCGTATACGTGAATAGTAACCCCGACACTAAAAGACAAGAATTTCACAAGAAAAATCTTACCAATATTTCTAAGATAATGATATTGAAAGAAATAATGTCATTTATAAAAAAATAACATCCCTTACCTCGAAAAGACAAGATTTTAGATCGAATATCGGATATAGTCTCAAGGGAACTTGTATCAGATAAAGAACACTCAAAGTCACAACATACTCAAAAGAATACGCTCGATAACATAGAGAGAGAAAACTTTAGTTTCTGGTGTGATTTTTAATTCTAACCTAAGCACCCTATTTATACGAAAATGCTTAGAACATGTTGCCCCTTTTATAGTTCTAATAAAAGAGCTCTAACTCATGCAAGCATACATGTGTCAATAAGTAATACAGAGTAAGTAAAGTATCGATCCCACAGAGAAAGTTGTTAACCTTAAATTATTATGCATTAATTAACTCACTATACTTATATGCCTAGACTGATGACTAAAATCGTTGAATTAGACTAATTATGATTACTAACTAGAAATAAGAATATAAATGGAATAAATATAATATGGAAACAATGGGACCCTAACTTCATTTAATATTTCATCTAATCGCCACATTCATGCAAGAAGTGTTCACATATCACAGAAAAATAGCCAAGAGCACGAAGAGAGTTATAACCATTTTTCAATGCACTATAACCTACTTACACAACATCTACAGATGTTAGACTCTATGTAATCACCAATACAATCACAATCACCATATGTCTATGCACAATTACAATCCTATTGATTTTAAGTGCAAGCCCTTACTCTAGCTCATACGGTGAAACAGTATATGTCTATCTGGTTCACAAAATACGCAAGCCATTACACTAGCCCCATATTCACATGCTATCATGATTACAATCCATATTTATATGTTCATTGTCAATCCCATACAAATACTGAAATGAATGGTGATCAAGCATTCATACATGTAAAACAACCATGACAGATATCCCATATGATATGCAAAACAACTCTAGAATTTAAGTGTACAACCAAACTACATATTAAAATCCGTTAGAATCCCATAATGGTGTTTAGTTCATGACTGAACCAAAAGCCATTATGGTATCAATGCTAAACATGATCAATAAACAAACGAGTGAAGTAAGAAAGATAGAACGATCAAACCCAATCGCTGAATAAAAACCAATGATTAACTATTCAATCCTCAGAGAAATCCAAATAACAATAATCCAAATCCACAATAACAGAGAATTCCAAGAAGAAGTAAAAAAGTAGACGTTATGGCTTCGTTCTACGTTGGAATCTCTCTCAAGGTGTAAACCCTAGTTTTCTATGATGAAAATACGTAAAAGTAATCAAGTCTCTTTCTGACACCAGTCAGAATCGTTTAAAAATCAATTACACATCATTTAATTGAGAATTAAAATAAAACAAAATTACAAAGATCAAGATCAATGCGCGGCCGCCTTTCTAGTTCTCTCGTCTCGCGATCATGAGACTTGCGATGTATTATGTCCATCCAAATTGTCCTCTTGCGCCATGGCGCGCGATCATGCCTCGTGGGCGCGCATCTATCCCCTCGTGGTCGCTCAACTTGAAGAAGGTCTTCCCTGTTTAGCCATGCACTTTCATGGCAGCCCTGAAGTCTAAGCCTGTCTGCCACGGCCATTGTGTTCTCAGTAGTTTCGGTTCGTTCTATCTTCTTCACTGCTTCTACTTGTTCATTCATGCTTAATCCTCTTGCTTGCTTGGTCTCCATGCTTCATTTCACCTCCATGCCATGCACATCCTCGCCTTGTGACTAGCCTTCACGCATCCATTCGCCTCGTGCCTCAAATTCCACCAAAATCAAGCCGATTCCTGCACTTATTCACCAAAAGGAGTTTTAAGTAAATGCAATGCAAAATAACGTGAAATGCAACTAAAACACAATGAAATGTACTTGAGGTAGGCATAATTCGCATGGATTGGTATTCAATAAGTAGGTAAAAATACCACTTATCAAATACCCCCAAACTTGAATTGTTGCTTGCTCTCAAGCAATACATACTAATGAACAATGAAAATGCAACTACTAAACTATGCAACTACTCTATGATGCATACTAGTCTCACATAATCTTAGCCATTACAGAATTTCAGCACAAATTACCTCAGTGAACTATCCAGATCCCAGAACATAATTTCAAACCAAACCATAGACATAACATCATACACTCAGATAATTCATGAATGCTATAGAGATGCTGTGTGTGTGTGTGATGTTCACAAAAAATTGAGCTAAGCAAAGATTATATATCCTACACTGTTCCACACAGAAAATTATAGTCTAAATCAAGACTCATGTATACTCATGCAACATAGACTGTTTCGATATATCATCGCAAACTAAGGTTCAATAATGGGTTTATTGCTTTATTTCTACTCACGAGGGCGATTTCGCACTTTCTTGCGGTGTTTATTGCTATTTTTCTTTTCTTTTTCTCTTTTTCTTCTTTTTTTTTTCACATGACTGTGCAATGTCTCAATCCATTTGGCACACTACTACCCCCTTAGCGAAGCTTTCAACCAACGACTCCCGCACTCATGAAAAGACCTTAGGCGCTAGTGTAGAGACAATCCCCTCAAGCGTTTCTACTCAAGTAGCTGTATTCCAATTAAGACTAACCACGTTATTGCTATTCGAATTTTTTTTTTATACATAGCATACCCATGTTTTTCCAAAAATTTTCACTTCAATGACTCTCACAATCTACAACACTTTCCTCATGTTTCTTTTTTTAAAACTACATGTTCTATTGAGCAATGCAAGACACACATCTTAAACCTACAAGTGATTGTGAATACATTTGTGCAAACCGAAAGCATTTAAACAACAACATGAATCTTATTGTGTAAAACATTATATCCAAGCTGTGTTATGCAACATATTCTGAAATCTTTCACAATTCACTATCATCATTGGCTAGGCAAAAATTTCTATTATTAAGCAAGAATTTGTGTGAGACATTAAACTAAAACATACTAACACAATCAACAATGAATAAAAATTAAAAATTTTATGCAAAATTTTATCTAACAAATAATCATGCAAAATTAAACTAAACATGCAAAAATAGAATGCAATCTAAACTACTATGCAAGTACTCCAATACCCCCAAACTTAAAGTGTTCAATGTTCTCATTGAATGAAGGTAAAGGGTACAAGAAAACTCCCTAATGATCGGCTTGATCACCCTCCTGGGTGGTGAATTTGGTGGTGGATAAGGCACGGCGGTCCCAAATCTGCGGGCCATTCGAGCATTGTTCCTCATTGTCATGCGAAAGGCTTCGCCAAGGCCCTGGTGAGTCCCGTAGTAAAAGTCCCAAGATTGTCATACAATGCGTCGACTTTGCGCTCCAACCTTCGGAGATGTCGATCGCTAGGGATAGGATGTGCTCAGGTGGATGGGCCTGCTTCATCAGTCTGTGGGGGCTGCTGGGTTGGCTCTGGGAAGGTGGGTCGGAGAATGAATCCTCGTTCGCGAACGAGTGTGGCTCACCACCTGCCCAGTCCTCAAATTTAGCAATGGTGGCATGTGTGATATCTTGACTGGGATATTGCATTTGTTTGTTGCCCCAATTGCACCCCTGCTGCTCACATAGCATGGCTACCACTGAAGCGTGTGGAATGCTCCCAGTGGTAGTTCCCTTCAGATACTTCACAATGTTTTGATGGATCAAATACCTCAATATTCGCCAGTTATGATGCCCCATAGAATTACAGCCCTCTCTGCTGTGATTTCATGTTGATGTGATGATGGCAATAATTTGGCACAAATGAACAGATTCCATGCCTTGGCGTATCGATTCAGTGCAGCTGCTGGGAATATGCGAGGCTGGGTCATGCCGACTTTGTAAGTCCACCTTGTGCCTGGAATGCACAACTCCGCAATGACACGCTCCAAATCTGTTTCCTGATGTGCCCTCGTAATCCAATTGGCCGCCCCTGTTGGTGGTCTTGCAGTGATTCTCAGCACGTTACGGATGGCGGAGGGTTTGTAGTCTATTTCGACACCACGAACCATAGAGGTATCGTTCATTGTGACTTTGGCATTGGCATAGAACTCTCGGACTATGCTCATCAAAATCGGCGTGGGTGCGGCAGTCAGTCCACCCCAACCCCGTTCGTGGATCATGGCACAAAGCTCTCCATCTTGGCCTTCTGGTCTAAATCCTCTTTCCTTGATGAATGTCTTCGCGACAATGTGATAGTACTCCTGCTGGGCTTCCAAACATAAGAATTTGTTGTGGTCGACAATGTCCTCCTCATGACTGCCGGAGGAGGATGAGGAAGATGAAGCTGCTCGTGCTCTCTTTGGACCCATTTGAAATTGTTGATAGAGAAAGCAAATAAGCTTACTGAGAGATGGATTTGAAATTTGTAAATTGATAACCTTCACCTTTGTGCATGCTAACCCAATTGAGAGCCCTAGCTTTATAGAAGGGATGAGATGTGGATGAGCTTTGGACGTGGAGGAAATCGTGGAGATTTGATGGAGAGATGTATGGCGTAATCTGTAATTGATGGAGAGATAAAGATGTGAGTTATGGAGAATGAGAGCGTTGGGTCTTTTATTATCGCAAATGAGAGTCCAAATGAGCCAAAACTCTCTTTTAAAAATGTTCAGATCTAACTGGATTCGGTGCCACGCTACTGACCTCGCGATTATGTAATGGATCGTGCGCTATGCGTGAGACTTATGTAAAAGATTATTGGACTGATTGGCTTGATGCGCGGACGCGCGAGTTTGTATTTCCTGGGCCGCGCGGCCGAGCGACCCTAATATCTGCCATTCTAAAATTTGATCTCATTCTTCCATCAGTGGTGCTCTCCAATAATGGTACCTGCACAGACATTAATGCACATGATTAAGTCATGAAATAGTAGTTACGTAATGCGTACATCATGAAATTATTGTCAATCAATTCTTGTTACGCACTTACGATTGCTTATCCAATATCCTTTTAACACTGAATTAGAAATACTAACTAAAATAATCAAAAAGGAATAACTAAAATAAACGAATTAATGGGGGTAGAAATGATGGGTTGCCTCCCATCCAGCGCTAAGTTATAGTCAATTAGCTTGACTGTCTCAAAATTTTCACGTCACATCACGAATTGAGGTGCCTTCCTTGTTGTCCTTGGCACCCCAAAATTTAACGACTTTGGCTTTCATCAACGGCTCTACCTTCAACTCTGAACTTTCGCCCGTTACACACCTCTTTGATTCATTAGTCCTCAATTTTTGTACCCAATCCTTTAGGTTAAAATCTACCAGATCAACCAGAAAACACTCTTCTTCGTCTGTTGGGAGCTTTATTGCTTTGAAGATATTAAATGTGACATCTTGATCTTGTACACGCATCGTTAGCTCCCCTTTCTGAACATCTATCGAAGTCCTGCCCGTGGATAAGAATGGTCTCCCTAGTATGATCGGTATACTCTTATCCTCTTCGAAATCTAAAATGATGAAATCGTCCAGAAAAATGAACTTATCCACTTTAACTAATACATCTTCAACAATTCCCCGTGGATATGTGACGGACCTGTCAGCTAACTGTAACGATATGTTCGTTGGTCCTGGAGCCGGTAATCCCAACTTGTTGAACACTGACAACGGCATCAAATTTATACTTGCTCCCAGATCACATAAACACTTGCTAAAATTCATCTTCCCAATGGTGCACGGAATTGTGAAGCTGCCCGAATCTTTCAGCTTTGGAGGTAGCTTGCGTTGGAGCACTGTATTGCATTCCTCTGTCAAGGCTACCATTTCAAAATCATCTAATCTCCTCTTCCTTGATAAGATACCTTTCATGAACTTTGCGTAGCTTGGCATTTGTTCTAATGCCTCGGCAAAAGGTATGTTGATCTGCAGCTTTTTGAAAACCTCCAAAAACTTACTGAACTGTTTGTCATCTTTCTGCTTAATTAACCTCTGCGGATATGGTACTTGAGGGTGCAGTGGTTGTACTGGACTCTTGACCTTCTCTTTTGAACCTGCTTTATTCTTCTCTTCCTTCTGAATCTTAGAATTTTCTAAATTTTTCTCCTCGTCAGTCTCCTGCTCTGCCTCGCGTGGCCGCGCGGCCTCCTTAGTAGTTTCATGCGCGGGCGCGCGACTTGCAGACCCTGTCAAATCTTTCCTAGACCGCAGTGTTATTGCTTGACACTGCTCTTTCCCGTCTCTTCTAGGATTTATCTTTATGTTACTTGGTAATGTACCCTGGGGCCTGTTAGTAAGCATGCTAGCCATTTGCCCTATCTGAGTCTCTAAATTCTTGATAGCCACTGCTTGGCTTTTGATCATGACCTCGGTGTTTGCCATGTATTTCAACATCATCTCCTCCATTTCTGATTTCTTCTCTGGATGTGATGCAGCTGGAGTGTGGTGTTGTTGCTGTTGAGGAAATCCCGGTGGAAACGGTGGTTTTGGTGTAAACTGTGGCTGCGCTGCTTGCGGTTGAAACTGTTGATTTGGCAGGAACTGATTTTGCTGTTGTCCTTGGTTGTTAGACTAACTGAAGTTCGGATGATTGCGATTGTTGGGATGGTATGTGTTCTGAAATTGACCTTGGTCTTTTCTGTAGTTGCTCACATATCAGATCGACTCTGGTGATAAAGACATTGATCCGTGGAGTGTGACCCCACACAAATCTCATAAACGAAAGCAACTGTCTTCACTTTTTTCTCTGCCAAAGTATCTATTTTCTTAGCCATAGCTGCCATTTGTGCCGACAATTTGTGTAATCGCATCTACCTCCAACACACTCGCAACCTTAGGTCGTGGCATCCGAGTCATAGGATTCTGATAGTCATTTGCAGCCATAATCTCGATAAGCGTATAGGCTTCATCATAGCTTTTTGCCCATAATGCCCCTCTTGCGGCTGCGTCTACAATCGGTCTCGACTTCCATCCCAAACCATTGTAAAATGAATTTATCACCATCCAATCTGGCAAACCGTGATGCGGACACTTCCTAAGCATCTCTTTATACCTCTCTCATGCCTCATATAAGGACTCGCCCTGTTGTTGCTCGAACTGGGATATGGTTTTCCTCATCTTCGCAGTCTTAGCCATTGGGAAGAACTTGGCTAAGAATTTCTGTTCTAAGTCCTCCCATGTAGTGATTGACCCTGCTGGCAAAGAATGTATCCAACTCCTTGCTTTATCCCTCAATGAAAATGGGAATAACCGTAGTCTGATGGCGTCCTCCGTCACACCGTTATATCTGAATGTGTCACAGATCTCGATGAAGCTCAATAGGTGTTCGTTCGGATCATCCGTAGCAGTACCCCCAAACTGTATTGAGTTCTGCACCATCTGGATAGTGCCCGGTTTAATTTCAAAGGTATTTACTGCTATCGCCGGTCTGACTATGCTAGACTGTAATTCGTTTATGTTCGGCATGGAATATTCCCTTAGAGCCCAATGCTCTTCTCTTTGCTCAATTCTTGGTTCTTCCGCCATACTGACTAAAGTGCTCTCTAACTGTGCTTGCAAATTTCTCCGCACACTCGCTTTCCAATCTTTTCCGTTTATATTAACTTACACTGGTGTTAACTCCGAGTTGGATGATCGCGTGTGCATAAAATTCTACAAGTACCTGCAACCAAAAAAAAAATAAAAATAGAAATGAGAAATGAACATAATTGGCTATGTCATACAATATAGTTTTAAACTAATGATAATTATCTAAATTAACGCCTTTCCCCGGCAACGGCGCCAAAAACTTGTTGCCCCTTTTATAGTTCTAATAAAAGAGCTCTAACTCATGCAAGCATACATGTGTCAACAAGTAATACAGAGTATATAAAGTATCGATCCCACAGAGAAAGTTGTTAACCTTAAATTATTATGCATTAATTAACTCACTATACTTATATGCCTAGACTGATGACTAAAATTGTTGAATTAGACTAATTATGATTACTAACTAGAAATAAGAATATAAATGGAATAAATATAATAAGGAAACAATGGGACCCTAACTTCATTTAATATTTCATCTAATCGCCACATTCATGCAAGAAGTGTTCACATATCACAGGAAAATAGCCAAGAGCACGAAGAGAGTTATAACCATTTTTCAATGCACTATAACCTACTTACACAACATCTACAGATGTTAGACTCTATGTAATCACCAATACAATCACAATCACTATATGTCTATGCACAATTACAATCCTATTGATTTTAAGCGCAAGCCCTTACTCTAGCTCATACGGTGAAACAGTATATGTCTATCTGGTTCACAAAATACGCAAGCCATTACATTAGCCCCATTTTCGCATGCTATCATGATTACAATCCATATTTATATGTTCATTGTCAATCCCATACAAATACTGAAACGAATGGTGATCAAACATTCATACATGTAAAACAACCATGACAGATATCCCATATGATATGCCAAACAACTCTAGCATTTAAGTGTACAACCAAACCACATATTAAAATCCGTTAGAATCCCATACTGGAGTTTAGTTCATGACTGAACCAAAAGCCATTATGGTATCAATGCTAAACATGATTAATAAACAAACGAGTTAAGTAAGAAAGATAGAATGATCAAACCCAATCGCTGAATAAAAACCAATGATTAACTATTCAATCCTCAGAGAAATCCAAATAACAATAATCCAAATCCACAATGACAGAGAATTCCAAGAAGAAGTAGAAAAGTAGACGTTATGGCTTTGTTCTACGTTGGAATCTCTCCCAAGGTGTAAACCCTAGTTTTCTAAGATGAAAATACGTAAAAGTAATCAAGTCTCTTTCCGAAACCAGTCAGAATCGTTTAAAAATCAATTACACATCATTCAATTGAGAATTAAAAATAAAACAAAATTACAACATCAGCATCGTGCGCGGCCGCGGGCCTATCTAGCTTCTTTGTCACGCGGCCGCTAGACTTGCAGTGTATTATGTCCAGTCCAGCCGTCCTCTCGCGCGAGAGCGCGATCATGCCTCGCGGGTGTGCATCTATCCCCTCGCGGTCGCTCAACTTGCAGAAGGTCTTCCCTGTTTAGCCATGCACTTTCATGCATAGCGAAGTCTAAGCTTTATCTGCGCCAGCGGCTTGTGTTCTGCGGCTTACGGTTTTGGTTACTGTCTTCTTCTTTGCTACTACTTGTTCATTCATGCTTAATCCTCTTGCTTGCTTGGTCTCCATGCTTCATTTCACCTCCATGCCATGCATATCCTCGCCTTGTGACTAGCCTTCACGCATCCATTTGCCTCATGCCTCTAATTCCACCAAAATCAAGCCGATTCCTGCACTTATTCACCAAAAGGAGTTTTAAGTAAATGCAATGCAAAATAACGTGAAATGCAACTAAAACACAATGAAATGTAATTGAGGTAGGCATAATTCGCATGGATTGGTATTCAATAAGTAGGTAAAAATACCACTTATTAGAACACCAAAGCATAAAATTTAATAAAATATTAATATTAATATTTATAAAAAGCCACTTGTTTATTTAAAATTTTTGCGCATTTTACCCATAACTAACCACATTAATCAAATAAACCCTTACTATTTCAAAATAATAAATAAAGGAAATTCCATTTTATTTAAAAAAAATTCAGGGTCTTACAGCTTACCCGTGATGACCTCGTTCGGGTTCCTTGCTTTCTGGGAGGTCACGACAAACGCTCTCCCGCACTCACTCTGGCTTTGACTTTTTTCGGGGCGTCCTTTGATGCCTCCATCCTAGTTTGAACTTGTCTTTGGTGAACGACAAAATCGGGCTAGGTGACCTTCTTCCACAATTATAACATGCTTTGGACGACATCGCATACGGCTTGGAATGATGTGTCCTCTCCCTCGCATTTGAAGCATATGATAGGTGGTCGTTCTCCTTCTCGAACAACGGTCTTTGGTCTTGACGCTTTTCCATCATTGTTGAATCTCCTCTTCTTAAAATGTCCATTCTTATTGTTTTGACCATGATTACCACCGAAGTGGCTACCATTTCTGGCATGTTGATTCCCTCTACGCTTATTGTCACCGCTTTGATGACTGCTATCACTAGTATTATCATTTTGCCGGCTGCTCTCTTTTGGTTGGGTTGACTCATTATTGCGCTCCAATAACTGAGTCCTATTAACAACATCTGAATACAAACACAGTTTATGAGAGATAAGATATTGACGTATCTCGGGTTTCAAACCTCTTAGAAATATTCGCGTCATTCTCTCCTCATTATCAACTAAATGGGACGCAAACCGGGACAACTCGGCAAACTTGGCTTCGTACTGCGACACGGTCATGTTATTTTGCTCCAACTTGATGAACTCTACCTCTTTCATGTGACGAATACTTTCGGGAAAGTACTTGTCGTTGAACAATTCTTGGAACTTCTCCCATGTCATCTTTAGTATCACAACCACAAATTATCCATGTACTACGGGCCAAGGATATTCGTGTATTCATCAATGGTCATGATCATGCCAACAACTGTCCATCAATGCACTATGAGCCAATGAGGACTTTTAACACATCATTTGTTACATTACGGTCATAATTATACCGATTAATCCCTGGTCATAATCATACCAAGTCCATCTATGCACTACAGGCCACAGATGACTTTCAACATAATATAAACATGAGGATGATGACAATGATATAAGAATTCAATAAAACAAGTTCAAGAATTAATTTATCCAGGAACTAATAACGTCCAAATTGTCAACATGATACTTCTTTGTAGAGTAAAATTCAAGAATGCTCAGAAGAATATTTCCATGAAAAGATCTCGTATGAAGCGCAAAATATCAAGGATATTCCACTAATTTCATGGAGTATAGAATTCAAAACTTTAACCAACCGAGTATAATAAAGAATGGAATAACAAAAGAAATCACCGGGCATGCAATAGATCAACATGCATGGAGTTATTCCAATGAATAATAATAAATAACGGAACCAGTCATGCGTAAACGCATGCATATGATATTCCAATAGAATAATAAATAACGGAACCAGTGTCAAAAGTAAATTACGCACCATGCGGGATGTTCCAACAGTAATAATAAATAACGGAACCCGGTCATGCGTAAGCGCGCAGGCGGGGATGTTCCAAATGTAATAATAAAGAATAGAATAACGTAAGAATTTCACCATGTATGCGGTGCTTGGCATGTAGGCAGTTATTCAATATAATGATAAAGAATGGAATAATGTAAGAATTTCACCAAGTATAGGGTAGACCACGTATACAGGTTATTCCAACAGAATAAAAAAAATGGAATAATAGAAGTTCTCTTCATGAATACGAAAGAAATAATACCCCCTACCTTAGAACAAACTGGATATAGGAGTAGTGAAGTAGCAGAATACTTTTCTTCTTTCAATCTATAGTTTCTTTCTCTAGAGTTTCAGTGAATTCGTAAGAAATAATGAAGGAATGAGCTTCTATTTATAGGAGAATGGACTGAATAGTAACTAATTCTTGAACGGTCCAGATTGATTTACTTTTAAACGGACGGGCCAAATTGGTTTACTATAAAATATTCTAATAAAATAAAATCTTTTAAATAAAATATAATATATTCTATTTATAATCTAATAAAACGAATAACTTTATAAAAGTATTCTGTTTTATATAAAAAGATTTTACTATGCAAATATTATGCAGGCACTATGCAAATACTATGCATAATAAAATATAATATATTCTATTTATAGTCTAATAAAATGAATAACTTTATAAAAGTATTCTATTTTATATAAAAAGATTTTACTATTCAAAATACTATGCATAATAGAATATAATATATTCTATTTATAGTCTAATAAAACGAATAACTTTATAAAAGTATTACATTTTTATATAAAAGCTTTTCTCGCTTTTATTACATTAATAATACTAATAAAACAAAACTTTAACATCATTATTATAATTCACACTATTAATCGACCAGGTCGTTCCCAGGAAAGAGGGGGCTTTTTAATAAGGATTTCTCCCTATTGGCGCGCAATTAGGTGACCAAACCTCTCCTTGGCATAACTTCTAGACATCGTTAATATTGCAAATAATAATATTAATAACTTCGTCGTCTCAATTATTGATTTAATAATATATAAAATATCGACAATAATTGAATCAATTAACGTGAGATACTATGCAACAATTACTGAAGCAATAATTGAACAAAACTGAGTGACTTCTCACGTAAGCATCAATAATCAATACCGTGTGCTACTATGCAACCACGCGTATTCCTTTACTTTTAACACCAGGTGTTTCAACAGTTAACGATAACACATCTGCCGTTATTTTCATAAAATATTTTTTTCGTTTTTTCAATCCGACAATAATTTTGTTGTGGGGTCCACCAATAATTGTGTCGTCGTACGAATATTCTCTGTTAAAATGAATATTCCTCGACCAATCGAATATTATATAACAACTTGCGTACTTTGCAAAATTTATAACTATTACCCATAACTATAACATTATATCAAATTCATTCCATAATATTCAAAAATGATAATTATAGAAAATTCATCTTTATTCATAAAAGTTGGGATCTTACAAACCCCGTCACGAAAAGGTAAAAATTTCACAATAAAATTCATATCAATATTTCAGTATAATGATATCAAAAGAAATAATATCATTTACGAAGAAAATAACATCCCTTACCATCATTTATCTCAAAAGAACAGTACTTCTGACCGGAATATCGGATAAAATATTGGAGGAAACTTGCACTGAATAGCAACTCTCAAAGTATCTAAATACTCAAAAAATACGCTCGATAATATAGAAAGAGAAAGCTTATGATTCTGGTGTGATTTTAAATTCTAACTAAGCACCCTATTTATAGAAAAAGCTTAGCATGCCAAAGCTGACAAATTGGCTACTGGTGGCTTTCCACCCACCCCATTCACGCCCACCACACTTGAATTTAGAAAAATCAAAGAGATAAAAGGACAAGTGGGTCCCACCTTATAGAAATTTCCACCAAAATCATTTATAAATTTAGAAACTTCAACAATTTCTGAATCAGTCACCTCTTAAAATTCATAACAAATCATACATTAATTTTTAACGGTTCACAATTTGTGGACATATACTCAACTTATATATGTATAACATATCCGAAAATTACAATGATCCAATGGTCGGATTAAAAATTATAACTCACGCAATGTAGCTTAAGAACACTGATTTTTTGGACTATGAGTCCTTTGGACCAGTTTCATTCAAAAAGTCACCACGAAAAATCTACAAAGGATTTTTGGGTGATTCAAATTTCTGCGTTTAGCTTACTTTCAGGGCTTTCTTTTGATATATGACTCATCTCCTAACTCATTATACACAATGAGTTATAAATTTTACAAAATCAAGTAATAAACTGATTTTTCTGAAAAATCTCCATATTTTGTTCTTCTTTTGATTTCTAGATTTCTCTCATTTGATTCATGCACTGTGAATTTAGTGTAAAGATATCACCATTATTATATTATTATATAACCACATTATACATTTATAATGTAATATAATAATATATTTGAATAAATTATTTTATCAGAAAAGATAAAATTTCTATTTTTAACAATTGTCACTTTTCTAAAAATTTCTCCATTTATATCTTCATTAAAATAAATATTTTCTTATCATATAAATCAATAATTAATTATTCACAAATAATATTACAGAATCACAATTATGACAACCAGGTCATTCCTAGGAAAGAAGGGGGCTTTCCGATAAGGATTTCTCATTCTTGGTGCCATGATTAGATAACCAAACCCTTTCCTGAATGTAACTTCCTTAGACATTGCTAATAATGATATCTAATAATATTATTCAATTAATATGAATTATTAATCTGATAATAGAAAATACTATGCGGTGATAATTATTGAAACAATAATAACATAAAATATCAACGTAGTAATTATTGAATCAATAAAATAAAATATTGAACAGTAATTACTGTAACAATTATTGAGTAGTGTCTTCTTACATAAGAATCAATAATTCAAAAATACTGTGCAATACCATGTGCTACTGTTCAACAACGCGTACATCGTATTTTAACCACCGGTATTCCAACAAGATAATTGTAATAACTACTGCCGTTATTTATAAAAACTCAAACTTGTCGTTTTCTTCATCCGAACATTTATCGTTATGGGGCCCACAAATGGCTGTGCTGTCGTACGAATATTCCCCGACAGCAAGAATATTCCACGACCAAACGAATATTCCCCGATAACAATGAATATTTTATAACCACTTGCTTATTTTGAAAAATTTATATATATCACCCTTAACTTTAAACTTTTATCAATTTAACCATTTACTGAATAGTAATTATAAGAAAAATTGAATACTTTTATGTCATAAAATTCGGGGTCTTAAATATGCTTTATCAGTTGTTGAGACAGTTGAGTATAGTGATCTTGTGACTTATAAAGATGTTGTTTCCTCGAATGATTCAGAAAAGTGATTGTTTGCTATGGATGAGGAGATGAAATCTCTTTAGAAAAATCAAACTTGAGAGCTTGGACATGGTTAGTGTTCGATGCACTTGAGTTACACATTTGAGAAGAGGGGAAAGTGTTGGTACCAAAGGGAAAATAGAGAGCTTTGTGAATACTAATTGACTTCCAGAATAGTTATCTTATTCAATAACCAATATGACTAATTAAAGCCTTACACTAAAATGGAAAGGGAAAT
This sequence comes from Panax ginseng, assembly GCA_020205605.1. Taxonomy (NCBI): domain Eukaryota; kingdom Viridiplantae; phylum Streptophyta; class Magnoliopsida; order Apiales; family Araliaceae; genus Panax; species Panax ginseng. The sequence goes on from CM035132.1 coordinate 177,466,283, forward strand.
AACAACCCACGTCTTACAGGTCCTATAATCGTGAAGCATGACTACATTAAACAGAAAAAAATATTGTCCCTCAAGCTAAGGAGGAATTATTCAACATGATAAGAAGTGAACCTAAATCAACGAGAAATATTCCAACAGAATACTCCAACAGTTTCATCAGTCCTCCCTTAAACTGAATGCCACTGACATTTAGTTTACACCTGGATATTCACATACACCCAGTAACCCTCACATTTTTAGAAATAAATCAACCTTCAAAGGTTTTGTTAGAATATGCGCAACTTGCCCCTGTGTAGAACATTGAATTAGCTCAACTGATCCATTTCTGACAAGATCTCGAAGGAAATGAAATCTTATATCTATGTGCTTGCTACGGCCATGCATTATGGGGTTCTTCGAGAGTTTGATCGCTGAGACATTATCACAGTACACCATCGTTGGATTGCTTTACACTTGATTGAGACTACTCAGAATTCTTCTTAACCACACGACTTGGCATGCACTTGATGATGCTGTTATGAACTCAGCTTCAGTGGTAGAAAGAGTAACAACTGGTTGTTTCTTTGAAGACTAAGAAATAGCCCCTGAACTCATTAGAAAAACATAACCAGAGGTGTCTTTCCTATCATCGTGATCTCCAGCATAATCGTTGTCCGTATATCCAATGAGCTCTTCACTTCCTCCCTTCTTGTAAAACATCCCAAACTTAATCGTGCCTTTCACATACCTCAGAACCCTTTTTACTGCCAGCAAATGAGACTCAGTAGGACGCTCCATATACCTACTGATCAAGCTGACAATAAACATTAAATTTGGACGAGTGGAAATTAAATACATGAGACTTCCCACCGTCTTCTTGTAGAGAGTACTATCAACTTCAACTCCCTCTTCATCCTTTGTAAGTTTAAAATCGGGGACCACCGAATTGTATACTGAGTTACATTGATCCATATGGAACCTCTTCAGAATCTCTTGAGCATACTTTTGTTGACTAATAAAAATACATTTTGTCTTTTGTAACATTTCAATACCAAGAAAATATCTCATTCTTCCAAGGTCAGTCATGGCAAACTCAATCATCATGGATTTCTTAAATTGTTTGACCATCAACTGATCATTACTAGTAAAAATCAGGTCATCAACATAAAGACAGATAATTTAAATTTTACCTCCACCCGCAGTTTTAATGAATAAAGTATGCTCTTAGGGACATTTGGTGAAGCCTTCCCTCGTGAAATATGCTTCAATGTGACTATACCAGGCTCGGGGGGCCTGTTTGAGTCCATATAAGGCCTTTTTGAGACGGTAAACCATGGATTCATTGTGACGCCCCCAAAATAGGTATACAACACCCATTCTGAGTGGCCAAATACATGGTACAGAAACAACTACAACTTTATTAGTACAATTGTCGTGCGAAATACGACAACACATAAACTGTGAGTTTAAAAACAAATATTATCTTCTAGAAAATATCAACACTCAAATAAGTCCTCATTACAATTATTGATACACTATTTTACAAAATAGTGAGGACAACTAAAATGACTTTTTAGAACCTTCATTCCATACCCCGACTAGTACTCGCTACATTCTCGCCTCCTGAAAAGAAAAATAGAACAAAAAGGAAAAGGGTAAGCTCAACTAGCCCAGTAAAGAATATTATGACTAAGATAATATAGAACAAATTATCGTTAGTCTTCAACAGGGAAAAAATCTGATAGAATATAATAGACAACAAGTTTCAGATCAATATTCGCAGCGGAAATAATAATTCATAGAAGAGTTACGTAGAGAATGAAATCTACTAATATCTATGAATTTAAAAGTCCATCATCAATATTTTATCCCTGTAACATCAATCAATATACATTGAAGCCTTTCATCTTTGCTTTACAGGCCAAAGATATTTATCAGTTGGTCATGTTCATCTCAACACCTGTTCATCTTTGCACTACGGGCCAAAGATATTCATCAAAAATTCATTCATCTTTGCACTCTGAGGACCAAAGATATTCAAAGAATATCATCATTTAGGATAGAGGATGATGAAAAATATTTTAAAGAAAACGAATCCAGTGAAATAAAAGAACGAATATTAAGGATTCGTACTTTAAACAGTCCAAGTTCAAAAATACTTCATAAATAACCATAGTGAAGTAAAATTTAAGAATGATCAAAACATGGATACAATCAAAGCTAGTATCCATAATAGATATTTTGGACAAAAAATGAAAATTTAATTTTTTTGTGAATAGTGCTGTATTCGTGAATAGTGCCGTATACGTAAATAGTGCAGTATACGTGAATAGTAACCCCGACACTAAAAGATAAGAATTTCACAAGAAAAATCTTACCAATATTTCAACATAATGGTATTGAAAGAAATAATATCATTTATAAAAAAAATAACATTCCTTACCTCGAAAAGATAGTACTTCTGACTGGAATACTAGATATAGTGCTGAAGGGAACTTGTACCGTATAGCAACACTCAAAATCTCAAAATACTCACAAGAATACGCTCGATAATATAGAGAGAGAAAGACAGAAAAAATTTGTTTCTGGTGTGATTTTTAATTCTAAACTAAGCACCCTATTTATAGGAAAATGCTTTCAACACCAAAGCAGAAAATTTAATAAAATAATATTATTTATAATAAAATTCTACGCCCACCTCTAGACATTTGAAATCAGAATGTTTACAACATTTGTGGGGTCCACCAAAATAATAAAAACATTTTTCTTTAAAAAATAACTAAAACTTCCAAAAATCAATTATTCCAGAATTTCAGAACTTTAATAATTCATGATAAATAGCCCTTTTATCAGAAAAATTCAAATCTTATGTCTATTCCATAGGAAATTCAATTCTCTACAACTTTACAGAAGAAAGTTTTTTCAAATTCCAAACAAAAATTGACCGAAATCCACATACGGACGATTTTGCAGGCTATAATCAAATTTCAGTCAAGAAATGGGGTCCACCGACATGTTTAACATGTTTTAAATATTTTTAGTAACAAAATTACTCTTCCTCCTCATATATTCATATATCCCACATTCATTGTAAAAATATCACCATTATTATATTATTAAAATATAATAATATATTTAAATGAATTATTTTATCAGAAAAGATAAAATATCAATTTTTCAACAATTGTCACTTTAAAATTTTCTCCATCTATATCCACATAAAATGAATATTTTCCTTATCATATAAATTAATAATTAATTATTCACAAATAATATTACGTAATCACAATATCGACAACCGTGTAGTTCCTTCGAAGAAGGGGCTTTCCAATAAGGATTTCTCCTTACTGGCGCGCAATTAGGTGACCAAACCTCTTCTTAGATAGAACTTTCTAGACATTGCGAATAATGCTATCTAATAATATTATTCAAATAATATGAATTATTAATTCGATAAAGGAAAATCTTTGTGTAATGACAATTATTGAAACAACAATAATATAAAATATCAATTCAAAGAATTATTGAATCAATAAAATAAAATATTGAATAAAGAATTATCGTAACAATTATTAGTAGTGCCTTCTTATGTAAGAATCAATAATTGATGCAATACCGCAAATGTCTTCTTGTGTTTTAACCAATTTAGTATTTCAACAATATTAACTTGGTAAGAACTACGCCCGTTATTTATAAACAACTTATAATTGTCATTTTCTTCATCCAATCGCTTTCAGTAATGGGCCCACACAAGGTTAACGTACCAGTAAATGCGAATATTCCCAAACGGTAAGAATATTCCATGACCAAAACGAATATTCCCCGACAACAATGAATATTTTATAACCACTTGCTTATTTGAAATATTTGCGTATTTTACCCATAACTAACCACATTAATCAAATCAACCCTTACTATTTCAAAATAATAAATAGAGGAAATTTAATTTCATTTATAATAAGTTGGGGTCTTACATTCATGCCCTTTCTGCTTATAACCCGACGGTTGATCAACGAAAACTTCTTCATTAATTTCCCTATGTAGAAAGGTCGACTTGACGTTAAGTTGGTTGATTACCCATCTTTTCTGAGCAGCAAAGGATATGACAATTCTAACGGTGTCTAAGAGAGCCACTGGTGCGAATACTTCAGCATAATCGATTCCATATTGTTGACAGTACCCCTTTGCAACTAGTCGTGCCTTGTACTTGTCCCCTTCCCTATTTTCGTTGAATTTTGTCTTAAAGACCCACTTCATTCCTATGGTTTTCTTTCCTGAAGGCAGCGCCATTAGTTCCCATATATCGTTCCTCTTTATGGCATGTATTTATTGATCCATGTCTTGCCTCCATTTTTTAGACTTCACAGCTTCTTCGAATATTACGGGATCCCCGTCACTAAAAAACACCAAATGTGTCATGTCTGCACCTTCTTCGTCACAAAGACCTTGACTAGTCTCATAGTCTCCCATCCAAATTGGTGTTCTTCGAGCTCGTCTTTCACGTGGTGAATTTTCACCATTTAAAGTGTCTCCTCCATTTTGATCAGTCTCGGACTCAAACTCTCCAAGTTCTTTATCAACTTCAAACTGTTCTCCATTATTCTTATTTTCTATACCTGCTCTGTCGTCAGTTTCCCACTCGATATTAGTTAAAATTGTGACACCCCCAAAATAGGTATACATCACCCATTCTGAGTCGCCAAATACGTGGTATAAAATTCAAATACAACTTAATTAATACAACTGTCATGTAATACGACAAAACATAAGCTGAGAGTTTTAATATGAATATTATCTTCTAGACAATATCCACTCTCAAATTCAATCTTATTACAATTATTATCACACTATTTCATAGAATAGTGAGGACTACTAAAACAACCATTTGGACCGTCACTCCGTTCCCCGACTAGTCCCAGCTATATTCTCATTTCTTGAAGAGAACAATGAAAGCAAAGTGTGAGCTCAACTAGACCAGTAAAGAATATTATGACTAAGATAATGCAAAATAAATTATCGTTAGCCTTAAATAGGGTTAAACTGATAGAATATAATAGACAACAAGTTTAACAGCAGTGGAACAAATAATCCATTAGAAGAGTCAAGTAGAGCATGATATCTACTATCTTCTATGATTTAAAAGTTTATCATCAATTTTATCGCTGAGACTCAGCTCAATAAATAATCCACATCACTGAATTATCCATGCACCACGGGCCAAGGATATTCATTATTATCACCAATAGTCATAATCGTGCCAACAACTGTCCATCAATGCACTACGGGCCAATGAGAACTTTTAGCACATCATTCGTAACATTACGGGTCATGATTATACCGAATGATCCCTGGTCATAATCATACCAACCCACAGTCCATCTATGCACTACGGGCCAAAGATGACTTTCATAATAATATAAACATGAGGATGATGACAATGATATAAGAATTCAATTAAATGCAAGCAAAGGATAAATTCTAAAGATTTATATTTTAATTTATCCAGAATTCAATAATGTCCAAATTGTCAACATGATACTGCTTTGTGGAGTAAAATTCAAGAATAATATTGTATCAAAATTGATTTGGACCGAAAAGAAATCAATTTTTATCATGAATAGTACCCCAGGTGAATAGTACCCAAGTGAATAGTACCCCGTGAATAGTACTTCAGGAATAGTACCCCGTGAATAGTACTCCGGCATGAAAAGGTTAAAACTTATCAAGAACGCTCATAATAATATTTTCATGAAAAGATACTGAATGAAGCGCAAATATCAAGGATATTATACTAATTTCAGGAATTATAGAAGCAATACTTACCATAGTAAGTTTAAATTTAGGAATATGAAATGAAATAATATCCCTTCCATACTATGGAGTATGAAAAAAAATAATATTTCTTACGAGTATTGAAATAAAATAATATCTTTTACCTTAGTAGAAACTGGATTTGACTAGAATATCGGATATTATTCTGAGAAAATTTTGCAGAAAAAACTACACTCAAAGTATCTTTATACTCAAGAAAATACTCATAATATTATAAAATAAAAATTTTTGATATTGAAGTGGTGTGTTTTAGGAAGGAGGGGTTACCCCCTATTTATAGCAACGGAGGAAGAAGAAAAAAAATAGATAGCGCCTAACATTTCTCCTTTTTCTCCTCTGCCTAACATCATGCCTAACATTTCATATTTTCATATGGGTGCATTGGGGCCACCCTTGAACACAAACTTGGCAGGCAAAACCCACAAACCATAAAAGTACCCCGTAAATAGTACTTCGGGAATAGTACCCCATGAATAGTACCCCGACACGAAAAGTGCCTTAAATACCCGAGTGAATGATACTAGAGTGAATAGTAATCGGGTGAATAGTAACCCATGAATAGTAACTCGTGAATAGTACTCCAGCACGAAAAGTGCCCCGAATACCTAAGTGAATAATACTAGAGTGAATAGTAACCGGGTGAATAGTAACCCGTGAATAGTAACTCATAAAAGAAAAATACCAAAGAAAATGATATTCCATGACGAGTACAAAAGAAATGATATGTAAGACCCCAACTTATTATAAATACAATTAAACTTCCTCTATTTATTATTTTGAAATAGTAAGGGTTGATTTGATTAATGTGGTTAGTTATGGGTAAGATGCGCAAATATTTCAAATAAGCAAGTGGTTAAAAAATATTAATTGTTGTCGGGGAATATTCGTTTGGTCGTGGAATATTCTTACTGTCGGGGAATATTCGTATGACGGCGCAGCCTTGTGTGGGCCCCATAACGGAAAACGATTGGATGAAGAAAACGACAAATATAAGTTGTTTATAAATAATTGGCGTAGTTATTATCAGATAATCTTGTTGGAATACCGTGGTGGTTAAAACACAATAGCAGCACCAGTATTGCACCAATTATTGATTCTTACGTGAAGGCACTACTCAATAATTGTTACAAAGAATTCTTGTTCAATATTTTATTTTATTGATTCAATAATTGCTACGTTGATATTTTATATTATTGTTATTTTAATAATTGTCATTACACAATATTTTCCTTTATCGAATCAATAATTCATATTATTTGAATAATATTATTAGATAGCATTATTGGCAATGTCTAGAAAGTTCTGCATTTAAGGAGAGGTTTGGTCACCTAATTGCGGCGCAAAGATGGAGAAATCCTTATTAAAAGCCCCTTTTTCTAGGAACGGCACCGTTTATCGATATTGTGATTCTGTAATATTATTTGTGAATAATTAATTATTAATTTATATGATAAGGAAAATATTCATTTTATGTGGATATAGATGGAGAAAATTTTAAAGTAAAATTTGTTGAAAAATTGATATTTTATCTTTTCTGATAAAACAAATCATTTAAATATATTATTATATTTTAATAATATAATAATGGTGATATTTTTACAATGAATGTGGGATATATGAATATAAGAAGAGGAAGAAAATGGCTATTTATTATGAATTATTGAAGTTCCGTAGTTCCAAAATAATTGATTTTTGAAAGTTTTAATTATTTTTAATAACAAAAATGTTTTTTTTTGTTTTTTTCATTAGTGGTGGCTGAATTCAGATGGTCAAGGTGGGCGTAATAATTTAAATAAATATTATTAATATTTTATTAAATTTTCTGCTTTGGTGTTCTAAGCAATTTCCTATAAATAGGGTGCTTAGGTTAGAATTGAAAATCACACCAGAAACTGAAGTTTTCTCTCTCTATATTATCGAGCGTATTCTTGTGAGTATTTTGATACTTTGAGTGTTCTTTATCTGATTGCAAGTTCCTTCAACACTATATCCAATATTCTAGTGGAAATCACCGTCTTTTTCGAGGTAAGGGATATTATTTTTTTAAAATGATATTATTTCTTCTAATATCATTATGCCGGAATATTGGTAAGATTTTTCTTGTGAAATTCTTGTCTTTTAGTGTCGGGGTTACTATTCACGTATACGGCACTATTCACGAATACTACACTATTCACATAAAAATTAAATTTTAAAAAATTGTCTAAAATATCTATTATGGATACTAGCTTTGATTGTATCCATGTTTTGATCATTCTTGAATTTTACTTCACTACGGTTATTTATGAAGTATTTTTGAACTTGGATTATTTGAAATACGAATCCTTAATATTTATTCTTTTGTTTCACTGTATTCATTTTTTTAAAAATATTTTTCATCATCCTCAGTCCTAAATGATGATATTACTGAATATCTTTGGCTTGTAGTGCAAAGATGGTTGATTTTCTTATGAATATCTTTGGCCCGTAGTGCAAAGATGTACAAGTGTTGAGATAAACATGACCGATTGATGAATATCTTTGGCCTGTAGTGCAAAGGTGATTATTTGATTCAAGATGTATATTAATTGACGTTACATGGATAAAATATTGATGATGGACTTTTAAATTCATAGATAATAGTAGATTTCATTCTCTACATAACTCATCTATGAATTATTATTTCAGCTGCGAATATTGATCTGAAACTTGTTGTCTATTGTATTTTATCAGATTTTTTCCTATTGAAGACTAACAATAATTTGTTCTATATTATCTTAGTCATAATATTCTTTACTGGGCTAGTTGAGCTCACCCTTTTCCTTTTTGTTCCATTTTTCTTCCCAGGAGGCGAAAATGTAGCGAGTTCTAGTCGGGGTGTGGAATGATGGTTCTAGAGAGTTGTATTAGTAGTCCTCACTATTTTTGTAAAATAATATACCAATAATTATAATGAGGAGTTATTTGGGTGTGAATATTGTTTAGATGGCAATATTTGTATTTAAACTCACAGTTTATATATTGTATTAATAAAGTTGTAGTTGTTTCTGTACCATGTTATTGACGACTCAAAATGGGTTATGTATACCTATTTTGGGGGCGTCACAGTTGGTATCAGAGCTTAGGGATATGATATTTGGTGGAGATCGGGGAATAGAACTAGGAGGGGAGAGACGATTAAAAACCTTCGCTAGTGTGTCTTACATAAGCTTATTTGTTGATTGATCAGTATATAGGGATATTATGTGATATGTTGATTTCTTTAATTAACCCTTGTTTTATATGCGATTTTGAGAATGTCGATTGAGAATGTTAACGATGGAGTAAATGAGGCCGTGGAGACACCTTTACTCACTGACGAGGAGAACGTGCAACAGTGGCAATGTTCCTCTTGTGAACAACACCAACGAAAGCGGATGATGAGCGATTTAGATGTTTAGAAATTTTTTGCGATTCATGCAAAATCGAATGAGGAGACTTCGTGCACAAAATACCGGTGGAAATGATAACAACGCACGGTTTATCACAGCCAAGCAGTTCAAAGAGTTGGGACCACCAAAATTTTGGGGAAAGCCAGATCCGATTAAGGCAGAAACGTGGGTCAAACAAATCACCAAGATATTCGATGTCTTGGGATGCACAGAGAAACGAAGAGTTCCATTCGCCACCTTTATTTTCCGTAATGAGGCAGATTCTTGGTGGGAATCATGAAGCGTACCCATCCGGCCCGCTTTCGGCATGTCTTGGGAGACGTTTCAAAAACTGTTCAATGACAAGTACTTTCCTAAAAGTATTCGTCATATGAAAGAAGTAGAGTTTATTAGATTGGAATAAAATAACATGACGGTGTCCCAGTACGAGGCGAAGTTTGCAGAGTTATCCAGGTTTGCACCTCATTTGGTGGAAAATGAGGAGCGTATGGCGGATGTTTACGAGAGGTTTGAAACCCGACATACGTCAATATCTCATTTCTCATAAATTTTCTCTCTATTCGGATGTTGTCATTAGGGCTCAATTATTAGAGCGAGATAACGAGTACGTTCAACCAAGGACCACAACGAGGATCATACTGGGTGATAGCGATCATCGAACAACGATAACCAAATGGAAAAATAAAAATACTGGACAAAAATGGCAACCACTGGGTGGTAATCATAGCCATGAGAATAAAAAAAGCGAGTCGGGAGGAGATTTTAAAAAGAGAGATTCAACAACGACCATGTGAAGACATCGGTAGCCCGGTAGAAGAATCGGTTCTAAGGGAGAGAACGACCACCGGTCAGTATGCTATATCATCTTGGAAAGTGGGACATATCATTAAACCGCCCTAACAGTTCAAGGTATGCTATAATTGTGGAAAAGAAGGATATATCGCTCGAGATTGTACGGTAACGAAACCAAGTCCATCGGGGATGGTGACTCAAAATGCTGTCCCAGAAAAGTCAAAGTCAACGGTCCCTAGAAGAGCGTTTGTCGTGATTGGTCAAAATGCGAGGAACCCAAACGAGGTGATCACGGGTAAGGTAATCATAAATTCTTGCGAAGTTTATACCTTACTAGATACCGGTGCTACCCATTCATTTATCTCTCCTGCTTGTGCTCAATGTTTAAACTTAACTCCGGAGAAATTAGACTTTGATTTATATGTGGAGACTCCGTTAGGAGAAACTTTCATCACATCCACTGTTTATAAATCTTGTTTGATCCAAGTTGGAACATCACATTACCTGTTGACCTTATCTCTTTAAAGATACTTGCTTTTGATGTGATTTTAGGGATTGATTGGTTAACTACTCATCATGCCAAAATTGATTGTCTTCGTAAGGTTGTTAGTTTTCATATTCCTAACCAATCTATTGAACAAATTCAAGCGACTAAACCATTAAAATCAATCACTGTCAGATCAAGTCATAAAGCTATTCGTTTATTGAAAAACAGATGTCAAGCTTTCTTAGCCCATGTTATGGATTTGAATAAATATACGTCAGATTTGAATAATATTCTTGTTGTTAGTAAATTTCTTGACGTATTTTCTGAAGAACTTCCCGGTCTACCCCCAGAACGTGAAGTTGAATTCTTTATTGATCTTGAACCTGATACAAAGCCCATTTCTAAAACCCCATATCGAATTGAACTTCAGGAGTTAAAGGTCCAACTACAGGAGTTGTTGGACATCGATTTCATTCGTCCTAGTACATCTCCTTGGGGTGCTCCTATTTTTTTTGTAAAGAAGAAAGACGGGAGTATGCGACTTTGTATTGACTATCGAGAATTGAACTATGTCACCATCAAGAATAGGTATCCTCTACCTCGTATTGATGACCTGTTTGACCGATTGCAAGGAGCACAATTCTTTTCAAAGATCGATCTTAGATTACGGATATCATCAATTTGAAGATTAGAACTGAGGATATTCCAAAGACTGCCTTTAGAACTCGGTACGGGCATTATGAATTCTTAGTCATGTCTTTTGGATTGACTAATGCTCATGCGGCTTTCATGGATATGATGAACCGAGTATTCAAAGATTATTTGGATCAGTTCGTTGTTGTCTTTATTGATGACATCCTCATATATTCCAAAAGCCGTGAAGATCATAAGCACCATTTGAAGCTGGTACTCCAAAGGCTTTGTGAAAACAAGCTATATGCCAAGTTGAAGAAATGTGAGTTCTGGCTTGAGGAAGTAGCATTCCTTGGGCACGTGGTGTCAAAACATGGAGTATCTGTTGACCCGACGAAGATTGAAGCAATACAAAGTTGGGAGCAACCAAAGTTGGTGACCGAAATACGTAGCTTTCTGGGCCTAGTTGGTTATTATCGGAGATTCGTGGAAGGATTTTCTCGAATCGCTACCCCGTTAACTCAACTAACTCGGAAAGATACAAAATTCGTATGGAGCGAGGAATGCGAAAAGAGTTTCCAAGAGCTTAAGAGGAGACTCATTTCGGCACCTGTTCTAACAATACCATCTGGTTCGGATGGATTTGTTATCTACAACAATGCTTTAGGCAAAGGTTTAGGATGTGTTCTCATACAACATGGGAAAGTCATAGCCTATGCCTCGCGACAACTTAAAGATTATGAGAGGAATTATCCTACTCATGATCTAGAGTTAGCGGCCGATCGTTCCATTCTTAAAGATCCGGAGGCACTATCTATATGGAGAGAAAGTGGAGATATAATCAGACCATAAAAGCCTCAAATATTTCTTCACCCAAAAGGAACTCAACATGTGGCAGCGACGTTGGCTCGAGCTGTTGAAAGATTATGACCACACTATTCAATACCATCCTAGAAAAGCGAACGTGGTAGCTGACGCGTTGAGTAGAAGATCATATGCGGGAACAAGTGCGATGTTGTCAACACAAAGGCCCATTTTGTGTGATTTACAAAAGATGAAGATAGAATTCAAGACTCCGGGGACCCATGTGATGATGTCAAGTATACGCATAGAGCCAACTTTAATAGAAAAAGTTAAAGTTGCTCAAGCCACCGACCCGGAGCTGATGCGTATGAAGAAGAAAGTACAAGAAGGTGCTATTCCGGAAGCGAGAATCGATGAAGAAGGAATACTTCGAGTTCACTCCAGACTTTTTGTTCCTAATGACTCTGATTTGAAATACAAGATCACGATGGAGGCATATAATACACCGTTTGCAATCCATCCCGGAAGTACCAAAATGTATCGTGATCTTCGACATACATTTTGGTGTAACAATATGAAGAGAGAGATTGCAAAGTTTATCTCGAGGTGTTTAACTTGTCAACGTGTAAAGGCGGAGCATCAAGTACCTAAGGGTCTGTTGCAACCACTTGAGATTCCAAAATTGAAGTAGGAACACATTACCATGGATTTCGTTACGGGTCTTCCCACGGTTTCTCAAGGCATAGATGTGATTTGGGTGATTGTTGATAGATTAACTAAGTCTACTCATTTCTTGCCGATACGAGAGACTTATTCCCTTGAACGTCTTGCTCGTATGTATATAAATGAGATTGTGAGATTTCATGGCATGCCAGTATCCATAGTTTCGGATCGTGACCCAAGATTCACTTCACGATTTTAGGTTAGTTTGCAAAAAGCTATAGGCATGGATTTACGATTCAGTTCGGCATACCATCCTCAAACGGACGGACAATCAGAGAGGACTATTCAAACTCTTGAAGATCTATTAAGACTTTGTGTCCTAGACTTCAAAGGGAGTTGGGATAAGTATTTATCATTGGTGGAATTCTCCTACAACAACAATTATCAAGCAAGTATAGGGGTAGCTCCATTCGAAGCATTGTATGGAAGAAAGTGTCGCTCTCCAAATGTTGGGATGAGGTGGGTGAAGCAACATTGTTGGGACGAGTTGAGTACGTATTACTACGAAAAAGATCCAAATGATTCAACAACGTATACAAAGCAAAGACAGGATCGACAAAAGAGTTATGCGGATCTTCATCGAAAGGGCGTGGAATTCAAATATTGGGGATCATGTATTGTTCTTGCGTGGCTCCATGGAAGGGAGTTACAAGATTTAGAAAGAGAGGAAAGCTCAATTCACGATTTATTGGTCCATTTCAGATTCTTGGTAGGAGTAGGAAATGTAGCCTATAGACTCGCGATACCTCCAAGTATGTCTCGTGTTCATAATATTTTTCATATATCGTGCTTCAGAAATATGTGAAAGACCCAACCACGTTATTGAGTTAGAACCGGATGAGATAGCCGGAGTTAGTACCTGTCAAGATCTTGGATAGGAAGGAGCATGTCTTACGTCTGAAGGTCATACCACAAGTCAAAGTTTTGTGGAGGAACCATCTTTATTGAGGAAATGACACGGGAGTTGGAAATGGAAATGAAAGCGAGGTATCCTCACCTTTTCAAAACACCAGTGCGCGTCGTCAATTTCGAGGGACGAAATTTCATAAGGAGGGGAGGTTGTAAGACCCCAACTTATTATAAATAAAATTAAACTTTCTCTATTTATTATTTTGAAATAGTAAGGGTTGATTTGATTAATGTGGTTAGTTATGGGTAAGATGCTTAAATATTTCAAATAAGCAAGTGGTTATAAAATATTCATTGTTGTGGGTAATATTAGTTTGGTCGTGGAATATTCTTCTTGTTGTCGGGGAATATTAAATGCAGCAGTCTTGACTTTCGTGGACCCCATAGCGGAAAGCGATTGGATGAAGAAAATGACAAATATAAGTTGTTTATAAATAACGGCGTAGTTATTCAGATTATCTTGTTGGAATATCCGTTGGTTAAAACATAGTAGCACGGGTATTGCACCAATTATTGATTCTTACGTAAGAAGGCACTACTCAATAATTGTTACAGTAATTACTGTTCAATATTTTATTTTATTGATTCAATAATTGCTACATTAATATTTTATATTATTGTTGTTTCAATAATTGTCATTACACAGTATTTTCCTTTATCGAATCAATAATTCATATTATTTGAATAATATTATTAGATAGCATTATTGGCAATGTCTAGAAAGTTACATTTAAAGAGAGGTTTGGTCACCTAATTTAATTGCCTTGATGAAGGAGAAATCCTTATTGGAAAGCCCCTCTTTCTTTGGGAGCAGCTTGGTTGTCGATATTGTGATTACGTAATATTATTTGTGAATAATTAATTATTGATTTATATGATAAGGAAAATATTTATTTTATGTGGATATAGATGGAGAAAATTTTAAAGTAAAAATTGTTAAAAAATAGATATTTTATCTTTTCTGATAAAACAATTTATTTAAATATATTATTATATTTTAATAATATAATAATGGTGATATTTTTACAATGAATGTGGGATATATGAATATATGAGGAGGAAGAATATTTTTGTTGCAAAAATTGTTTAAAACATGTTAAACATGTTTGTGGGGCCCATTTATTGACTGAAATTTGATTATAGCTTGTAAAATCGTCCGTTTGTGGATTTCGGTCAATTTTTGTTTGGAATTTGGAAAAATTTTCTTCTGTAAAGTTGTAGAGTATGAAATTTCCTATGGAAAAGACATAAGGTTTGAATTTTTCTGATAAAAGGGCTATTTATTATGAATTATTGAAGTTCCGTAGTTCCGAAATAATTGATTTTTAAAAGTTTTAATTATTTTAATAACAAAAATATTTTTTTTTTTTGTCATTAGTGGTAATTTGAATTCAGATGGTCAGGTGGGCGTAAAATTTAAATAAATATATTAATATTTTATTAAATTTTCTACTTTGGTGTTAAAGCAATTTCTATAAATAGGGTCTTAGGTTAGAATTGATAATCACACACTGAAGTTTTCTCTCTCTATATTATCAAGCGTATTCTTGTGAGTATTTTGATACTTTGAGTGTTGCTATCTGGTGCAAGTTCCCTTGACACTATATCCGATTATTCAATCGAAATCTTAGTCTTTTCGAGGTAAGGATATTATTTTTTAAAATGATATTATTTCTTCTAATATCATTAAGTAGAAATATTGGTAAGATTTTCTTGTGAAATTCTTGTCTTTTAGTGTAAAGTTTCTTATTCATGTATCTGGTCTTATTCACGTATCGACACTTTATTCATGAATCTGACCTTATTCACGAAAAAATTAAAATTTTGTTTTTTTGTCCAAAATATCTATTATGGATACTAGCTTTGATTGTATCAATGTTTTGATTATTCTTGAATTTTACTTCACTACGGTTATTTATGAAGTATTTTTGAACTTGGATTGTTTGACATACGAATCCTTAATATTTATTCTTTTGTTTCACTGGATTCGTTTTCTTTAAAATATTTTTCATCATCCTCAGTCCTAAATGATGATATTACTGAATATCTTTGGCCTGTAGTGCAAAGATTGTTGATTTTGTTATGAATATCTTTGGCCCGTAGTACAAAGATGTACATGTGTTGAGATGAACATGACCAACTGATGAATATCTTTGGCCTGTAGTGCAAAGATGATTATTTGATTCAAGATGTTTATTGATTGACGTTACAGGGATAAAATATTGATGATAAACTTTTAAATTCATAGATAATAGTAGATTTCATTCTCTACATAACTCATCTATGAATTATTATTTCCTCTGCGAATATTGATCTGAAACTTGTTATACATTGTATTTTATCGATTTTTCCTGTTGAAGACTAACGATAATTTGTTCTATATTATCTTAGTCATAATATTCTTTACTGGGCTAGTTGAGCTCACCCTTTTCTTTTTTGTTCCATTTTTCTTCTCAGGAGGCGAGAATGTAGCGAGTTCTAGTCGGGGTGTGGAATGATGGTTCTAGAGAGTTGTATTAGTAGTCCTCACTATTTTTGTAAAATAATATACCAATAATTATAATGAGGAGTTATTTGGGTGTGAATATTGTTTAGATGGCAATATTTGTATTTAAACTCACAGTTTATATGTTGTATTAATAAAGTTGTAGTTGTTTCTGTACCATGTTATTGATGACTCAAAATGGGTGATGTACCTGTTTTGGGGGCGTCACATGATATCTTATACGAGTATAATAGAATATACGAAACTGGAAATGGATTTTCACTCGCCATGCGGTAATCCACGTAGACAGATCATTTCCACATTTTAATAAAGAATGAATACGAAATGTTATTCACCATGCATGCGGTAATCCATATAGACATGTTATTCCAACAGAATAATAAAGAATGGAATAACAGAAGAATTCACCAGGTGTGACGCCCCCAAAATAGGTTTACAACACCCATTCTGAGTCGTCAATAACATGGTACAGAAACAACTACAACTTTATTAATACAACATAAAAACTGTGAGTTCAAATACAAATATTGTCTTCTAGACAATATCAACACTCAAATAACTCCTCATTACAATTATTAATATATTATTTTATAAAAATGGTGAGGAATACTAAAACAACTTTCTAAGACCTTCATTCCATACCCCGACTAGTACTCTCTACATTCTTGCCTTCTGAGAAGAAAAATGGAACAAAAAGGAAAAGGGTGAGCTCAACTAGCCCAGTAAAGAATATTATGACTAAGATAATATAGAACAAATTATCGTTAGTCTTCAACAGGAAAATCGAGATAGAATATAATGTATAACAAGTTTCGCATCAATATTCGCAATGAAAATAATAATTCATAGATGAGTTACGTAGAGAATGAAATCTACTATAATATATGAATTTAAAAGTCAATCATCAATATTTTATCCTCGTAACATCAATCAATATTCATCTTGAATCAAATATTCATCTTTGCACCACAAACCCAAAGATATTCATTAGTTAGTCATATTCATCTCAACACTGTACATCTTTACACTACTGGCCAAAGATATTCATAGAAAAATCAACCATCTTTTGCACTACGCACTCAAAGATATTCAAAGAATACCATCATTTAGGATCGAGGGATGATGAATAATATTTTAAAGAAAAAACGAATCCAAAGTTAAAACAAAAGAACAAATATTAAGGATTCGTACTTTTAAACAATCCGAGTTCAAAATACTTCATTAATAATCATAGTGAAGTAAAATTCAAGAATGATCAAAACATGGATACAATCAAAGCTATATCCATAATAGATATTTTGGATAAAAAATGAAAAATTTAATTTTTCTCGTGAATAAAGGTCATGATTCGTGAATAAAGTGCAGATATCGTGAATAAAGGTCAGATATCGTGAGTAGTGCAGATATCGTGAATAAGTAACCACGACAATCGAAAGACAAGAATTTCACAAGAAAAATCTTACCAATAATCCCAAGATAATGATATTAGAAGAAATAATATCATTTTAAAAAATATAACATCCTTACCTCGAAAAGAATAAGATTTCAGGTCGAATATCGATATAACGTATTTGAAGAAACTTGCACCGTATAACAACACTCAAAGTATCAAAATACTCACAAGAATACTCTCAATAATATAGAGAGAGAAAACTTCAGTTTCTGGTGTGATTTTCAATTCTAACCTAAACACACTATTTATAGGAAAATGCTTAGAACACCAAAGAAGAAAATTTAATATAATATTAATATAATTATAAAATTATCATGCCCACCTTTGAAATCTGATTTCAGCTCATTTAAATCATATGTGAGACCCACTCAACTCATCAAAAATGTTTTTCTTAAAAAACATAACTAAAACTTTCAAAAATTAATTATTCTAGAACTTCGGAACTTCAATAATTCATAATAAATAGCCCTTTTATCAGAAAAATTCAAACCTTATGTCTTTTCCATAGTAAATTCCATTCTCTACAACTTTGTAAGTTTAAGTTTTCCAAATTCCAAATGTAAATTGGCCAAAAATCCACAAATGGGCGATTTTATTGTGCTATAATCAAATTTCAGTCAAGAAATTGGGTCCACAAACATGAAAAACATGTTTTAAATATTTTTTAGTAACAAAAATATTCTTTCTCCTCATTTATTCATATATCCCACATTCATTGTAAAAATATCACCATTATTATATTATTATAATATAATAATATATTTAAATGAATTATTTATCAGAAAAGATAAAATATCTATTTTTAACAATTGTCACTTTTCTAAAAATTTCTCCATTTATATCTTCATTAAAATAAATATTTTCTTATCATATAAATCAATAATTAATTATTCACAAATAATATTACAGAATCACAATTATGACAACCAGGTCATTCGCAGGAAAGAAGAGGGCTTTCCGATAAGGATTTCTCCTTACTGGCGCGCAATTAGATGACCAAACCCCTTTCCTAGACAGAACTTCCTTAGACATTGCTAATAATGATATCTAATAATATTATTCAATTAATATGAATTATTGATCTGATAATGGAAAATACTGTGTAGTGATAATTATTGAAACAACAACAATATAAAATATCAACGTAGCAATTATTGAATCAATAAAATATAATATTGAACAGTAATTAATGTAACAATTATTGATTAGTGCATTCTTACGTAAAAATCAATAATTGGTACAATACCGTGTGCTACTGTGTTTTAACCACCGGGTATTCCAACAGTATTAACGGTAATAACTACGCCATTATTTATAACCAACTTATATTTGTCGTTTTCCTTCATCCAATCGCTTTTCGTTATGGGGCCCACACAAGGCTGCGCCGTCGTACTAATATTCCCCAACAGTAAGAATATTCCACGACCAAACGAATATTCCCCGACAATAATAAATATTTATTAACCACTTGCTTATTTGAAATATTTGCGTATTTTACCCATAACTAACCACATTAATCAAATTAACCCTTACTATTTCAAAATAATAAATAGAGGAAATTTAATTTCATTTATAATAAGTTGGGGTCTTACACCAGGCATGCGATAGACTGCACAGACAGGTTATTCCCAACAGAATAATAAAGAATGGAACTAGGTCATGCGTAATCCGCACACGCATGTAGAATATTCCAAATGTAATAATAAAGAATGGAACCAGTCATAAATACGTAATCCGCACGCATGTGATATTCCAAATGAATAATAAAGAATGGAATAACAACGAAATTCACCGGCATGTGATAGACCACATACATATTATTCCAACGAGAATAATAAAGAATGGAATAACGTAAGAATTTCACCATGTATGCGGTATTGCATGTACAAGGAGTTATTCCAACATAATAATAAAGAATGGAATAACAACCCTTACGAGTATTGAAAGAAAATAACTCTCTTCATGAATACGAAAGAATAATACCCCTTACCTTAGAGAAAATCGGATCTTTGGAATAAATGAGGTAGCAGACTTCTTCTTCTTCTTTTCTAATAATTTCTCTCTATAATAATTTCTCTATAGCTTTAGTGAATTGGTGAGAAATGAAGGAAGAAGAGAGCTTCTATTTATAGAAAAATATAGTTTCGATAATTGCACATTTTGGGGCTCAAAATATTACAGTATAATACCTTCCTCTTTTTCTTCATTTTTAATTTAGTCCTGCAAGTATTATCGAACTTGCACCACCTCCCCTAATAGTAAATCATATGAATCAATAGTAAATAATGTGAATCAATAGTTCTAGACATGTGAAAATACGAATTACAGTATAGTACCTCCAACTATACTTCTATTTTTAACTTAGTAATGCAAGTATTATCAATCTTGCACCAACTCCCCTAATAGTAAATGAATGTGAATCAATAGTACACACATGTGAACAAATAGTTATAATCATATGAATCAATAGCAATTAATTGCTCATTTATCTGGTTAATTACCCGATTGGTCAATATAACTTCCAGACATCAATTATTATCGAAATAAATGTCGATTTTCACTAACACTAATAATTCCAACACAATGGAACTATCAATTTCATCTTTAATCAACACGAACTTATTCATCATTTATATTATAATTCATAATATTTAACAACCAGGTTGTTCCCAGGAAAGATGGGGCTTTCCGATAAGGATTTTTCCCTATTGGCGCACAATTAGATTATCTAACCTCTCCTTGACACAACTTCTAGACATTGTTAATATTGCAAATAATAATATGAATAACTTTGTCGTCTCAATTATTGATTTAATAATATAACATATTATACAGATGATACTGTGACAATAATTGAATCAATAATATGAGAGATATGATGCAGCAATTACTGTAGTAATAATTGAGTATAACTGAGAGACTTATTACGTAAGCATCAATAATCAATACCGTGTGCTACTATGCAACCACGCGTACATCGCTATTTTTACTACCCTAGTAGTTCAACAGTTTTAACGGTAACACTTTCGCCGTTATTTTTATAAAAAGATAATTTTATCGTTTTCTAACTACGACAATACTTCCGTTGTGGGGTCCACCAATGATTGTGCCGTTGTACGGATATTTCCCGACAAAAAGAATATTCTCCGACCAAACAAATATTTTATAACAACTTGCATACTTTGCAAAAATTTTTACATATCACCCTTAACTTTAACCTTTTATCAATTTAACCATTTACGAAATAAAATAATAATTATAAGAAAATTAAATACTTTCATTTCATAAAATTCGGGGTCTTACAATCTCCCCTCCTTCTGAAATTTCGCCCTCGAAATTTACGTACGTACCTGGTATGCCGATGAAGTGAGGATATATTGACTTCATTTCAGATTCTAACTCTTGAGGTATAACTTTTGAGTGTCGAATATGATCCTTCTTATCCAAGATTTTAACACGTATCTCATCATACGTTAAATCTTCTGCTATCTCGTCTAGTTCTAATTCAATAATGT
Source organism: Panax ginseng (assembly GCA_020205605.1). NCBI lineage: Eukaryota > Viridiplantae > Streptophyta > Magnoliopsida > Apiales > Araliaceae > Panax > Panax ginseng. Next base: position 177,487,326 of record CM035132.1, read on the forward strand.
GGTTCGGGTCGTCCACATAATTACGTAACATCGATACGTAAAAAAAACGTTATGAACACGCGACATACTTGGCGATAAAACGAGTCTATAGGCCACAGTTCCTACCCGATCGAGGATTTCAAATGGGCCAATTAAATCGAGGGTTGAGATTTACTTACTTCGTCGACTCTTGCTTCTATAATAATGCCCTCTTGAACCTTCTTCTTCACATTCATCAGCTCCGGGTGTGTAGCTTGAGCGATTTTAACTTCATCAGTTAACGTCGATTCTACTCGTATTATTTGACATCATCACATGGGTCCCTAGAGTCTTTAACTCTATCTCCATTATTTAAAAGTTATACGAAATGGGTTTTTGTGTTAACAACGTCACACTAGTAACCGCATACGATCTTCTACTCAATGCGTCAGCTACCACGTTCGCTCTTCCACGATGATATTAAATGGTATGGTCGTAATCTTCAACAGCTCAAACCAACGTCTTTGGCGCATAATACGTTCGTTCTAGGTTGAAGAAATGTTTAAGGGTTTTAGAAATGGGTTTTGTACTGGGGTCAATACAAAATTCGATTTCACGCTTTAGGGGTAGGCTAGGAAGTCTTCAGGGATACGTCAGGAAATTTATTAACAATAGAAATGTCATTCAAAATTGTGACTCTCATCCAAGACTTGGATAGTACATCACATTGATGCCTATCAACTTGCCACCATCATTCACAGCGTCGCCTACGAAAAGTCTGGCTTCGGTATATTCCACACAAGAAAGTCACCAGATAAAGGCTCGGGACTCTTTACTTATGGCTTGATATGACAGTGATTGACTTTAGGGTTTGGTTGCTTGAATTCGCATAATAGGTTGGTTATGAATATGAAAGCTAATAATCTTACAAAAAACTTGATGAGTAGCTAACCAATCGATTCCTAAAATCACATCAAAGGCAAGTATTTTCAAAGAGATAAGAACGACAGGTAACGTGAAAGTGTCGATTTGAATCAAACAAGATTTATAAATAATGGAGGTAACGAAGGTTTCTCCTAACGAAGTTTCAACCGATAATTCAAAGTCTAATTTATCCTGAGTTAAATTTAAACGTTGAGCGCAAGCAATAGAGATAAAAGAATGGGTAGAACCGGTATCTAATAAGGTATAGACTTCGCAAGAATTTATAATTAACTAACCCATGCTAACTTTGTTCGATTTACTCACTTTTTGAGAAGTCACAAAAAACGCTCTTCCTGAAACCAACGACTTTATTTTGTCCGTATCCACCTTTGGTGCCACCGTCCCAGCTGGACTTGATTTTGGTGCACGACAAAATCGGGCTAGGTGACCTTCTTTTCCACAATTGTAACATGCTTTGAACTGTATCACGCAGTTTGGACTGATATGTCCCTCCCCTCCGCATTTGAAACATACAATTGGTGGTCGTTCTCCTTCCTTGAAAATAGGTGTTGGTGCTGCTATCTTTCCATTGTTGTTGAACCTTCTCTTCTTGAAATTTCCACTCCTATTATCTTGGCCATGGTTACCACCGAAGTGGTTACCATTCTTGGCATGATAATTTTCCCAACGATGGTTATCATTGTTCCGATGGCCGTTGCCACCGGTACAATTATTATCGTGTTGTTGGTCGTTGCCTTTTGGTTGTGCTGACTCATTATCGCGCTCCAATAACTGAGCTCTATTCACAACATCTGAATATAAACAAAGTTTGTGAGAAATGAGGTATTGACGTATATCAGGTTTCAAACCTCTTAGAAACATTCACGTCATTCGCTGCTCATTATCGACCAAATGGGATGCAAACCGGGATAACTCCGCAAATTTAGCCTCGTATTGCGACACAGTCATATTGTTTTGCTCTAACATGATAAACTCCACCTCCTTCATGTGACGAATACTTTTGGGAAAGTACTTGTCATTGAACAGCTCTTGGAACTTCTCCTAAGACATCTTGAGTGGGTCAGGCTGGGTACGCTTTACAGATTCCCACCAATAATCTGCCTCTTCACGTAACATAAATGTGGCGAAGGGAACCTTTTGCTCCTCTGAGCATCCCAAGACATCAAATATCTTGGTGATCTGCTTTAACCACGTCTCCGCCTTAAGTGGTTCTGGCTTTCCCAAAAACTCCGGTGATCCCAGCTCCTTGAACTGCTTAGCGGTGACCGACCGTGGGTTGCCATTATTTCCACCTATATTTTGAACAGGAGTCTCTCTTACCTGATGTTGCATGAATTGTATAAAGCCTCTGAACATCCCATCGTTCATTATTTGATCGGTGTTGTTATTTTCCTGAGGATTATTGTCTTCCTGTTGCACATTATCCTGGGTATTGATCGTTGGTGACTCAACGATCTCATGTGCTTCATTACTGATCTCAATATCTTCATATGCCATTTTCAAACACTGTCACAAAACAAGGGTTAATTAACATATCACATATTATCCCTTTACTCTGACCGACCAATTAAATACGAAATAAACTTAGGTAGGTCATACTAGCGAAGGAATTCCCCATCTCTCCCCTCCTAGTTCTTGTCTCACATCTCAGCCAGGGATCATATCCCTAAGCTCTGATACCAACTGTGATGCCCCCAAAATAGGTATACATCACCCATCTTGGGTCGCTAGATATCACACTACAGAATTCAAATACAACTTAATTATACAACAGTCGTGTAAAATACGACAAAACATAATCTAAGAGTTTCAATAAAAATATTTTCATCTAGACAATATCCACACTCAATGAAGTCCTCATTACATTTATTGTCACACTATTTTATAGAATAATGAGGACTACTAAAACAACCATCTGGACCGTCAATCCGTTTCCCGACTCGTCCCAGCTATATTCTCATTTCCTGAAGAGAACATTAAAAGAAAGGGTGAGCTCAACTAGCCCAGTAAGAAATATTATGACTAAGATAATACAGAATAAATTATCCTTAGCCTTCAACAGTATAACAACTGATAGAATACAATAGACAACAAATTTTAGATCAACAACTGCAGCGGAATAAGCAATCCATTAGAAGAGTTAAGTAGAGCATAAAATCTACTATCTTCTATGATTTAAAAAGTTGTTTATCAACTTTATCGCTGAGACTCAGCTTAATAAATAAACCATATCATCGATTCTTCCCTGCACTACAGGCCAAGGATATTCATTAAATCATCAATGGTCATGACTATACCGAATAATCCCTGGTCATAATCATACCAAAAACTGTCCATCAATGCACTACAGGCCACTGAGGACTTTCACCACATCATTCGTCATATTACGATCATGATTATTCCGAATAATCCCTGGTCATAATCATACCAAGTCCATCTATGCACGTAAGGCAAAGATGACTTTCATCACAATATAAGCATGAGGATGATGACAATGACATAATAATTCAATAAAACAAGTTCAAGGATAAATTTAAAAGATTTATAATTTAATTTATCCAGAAATCAATAACGTCCAAATTGTCAACATGATACTGCTTTGTGGAGTAAAATTCAAGAATAATATTCATGTACCAAAAATAATTTGGACAGAAAAGGAAATATATTTTTTGGGTGAATAGTACCCGTGAATAGTACTTTGGGAATAGTACCCAGAATAGTAAATAGTACAATACACGAAAAAGTGCCTCAAATACTCGAGTGAATGATACTAGAGTGAATAGTAATTGGGTGAATAGTAACCCATGAATAGTAACTCGTGAATAGTACATCGGCATGAAAAGTGCCCCAAATACCCGAGTGAATAATACTAGAGTGAATAGTAATTGGGTGAATAGTAACCCATGAATAGTAACTCGTAAAAGAAAAATACCAAAGAAAATGATATTCCATGACGAGTACAAAAGAAATGATATCTCATACGAGTATAATAGAATATACGAAACTACAAATGAATTTTCACCCGCCATGCGGTAATCCACATAGACAGATCATTTCCACAATTTAATAAAGAATGAATACGAAATGTCATTCACCATGCATGCGGTAATCCACATTGACATGTTATTCCAACAGAATAATAAAGAATGGAATAACAGAAGAATTCACCAGGCATGCGATAGACCGCATGCATAACGAGTTATTCCCAATGTAATAATAAAGAATGGAACCGGTCATGCGTAATCCGCATGCATGTGATATTACAACGTAATAATAAAGAATGGAACTAGGTCATGCGTAATCGCATACATACAGGATATTCCAAATGAATAATAAAGAATGGAATAACAACGAGAATTCACCAGGACATTAGATAGATCGCATGCATGTTTATTCCAATGAATAATAAAGAATGGAATAACATAAGAATTTTACCATGTATGCGGTATTGCAGATAGACATGTTATTCCAACATAATAATAAAGAATGGAATAACAACCCTTACAGTATTGAAAGAAAATAACTCTCTTCATGAATACGAAAAGAATAATACCCCTTACCTTAGAAGAAAATTGGATACTAGAATAGTGAGGTAGCAGACTTCTCTTCTTCTTTCTCTCTATAATTTCTCTCTATAATAATTGCTTTATAGCTTTAGTGAATTGGTGAGAAATGAAGGAAGAATGAGCTTCTATTTATAGGAAAATATAGTTTCGATAATTGCACATTTTGGGGCTCAAAATATTACAGTATAATACCTTCCTCTTTTTCTTCATTTTTAATTTAGTCCTGCAAGTATTTTCAAACTTGCACCACCCCCCCTAATAGTAAATCATGCTAATCAATAGTAAATCATGTGAATCAATAGTTCTAGACATGTGAAAATATAAATTACAGTATAGTACCTCCATCTATACCTCCATTTTTAACTTAGTCATGCAAGTATTATCAATCTTGCACCAACTCCCCTAATAGTAAATGAATGTGAATCAATAGTACACACATGTGAACAAATAGTTATAATCATGTGAATTAATAGCAATTAATTGCTCATTTATCCGGTTAATTACCCGATTGGTCAATATAACCTCCAGACATCAATTATTATCGAAATAAATGTCGATTTCCACTAACACTAATAATTCAAACATAATGGAACTATCAATTTCATCTTTAATCAACACGAACTTATACATCATTAATATTATAATTCACAATATTTAACAACCAGGTCGTTGCCAGGAAAGAGGGGGCTTTCCGATAAGGATTTCTCCCTATTGGCGCGCAATTAGATTATCTAACTTCTCTTTGACAGAACTTCTAGACATTATTAATATTGCAAATAATAATATGAATAACTTTGTCGTCTCAATTATTGATTTAATAATATAACATATTATACAGATGATACTGTGACAATAATTGAATCAATAATATGAGAGATATGATGCGGCAATTCTCATAGCAATAATTGAGTATAACCGGGTGACTTCTTACGTAAGCATCAATAATCAATACCGGTAGTGCTACTATGCAACCACGCCATTCATCGTACTTTTACTACTGGGTAGTTCAACAGTTTTAACGTTAACACTTCCGCCGTAATTTTTATAAAAAGATAATTCTGTCATTTTCTAACTACGACAATACTTTCGTTGTGGGGTCCACCAATGATTGTGCCATCGTACGGATATTCTCTGACAAAAAGAATATTCCTTGACCAAATGAATATTTAATAACAACTTGCATACTTTGCAAAAAATTTCACATATCACCCTTTACTTTAACCTTTTATCAATTTAACCATTTACGAAATAAAATAATAATTATAAGAAAATTGAATACTTTCATTTCATAAAATTCGGGGTCTTATATGTAATGCCTCCAGATTTTAAGTGCGAAAACAACAGCTGCCAACTCTAGATCATTAGTAGGATAATTCCTCTCATATTCTTTGAGTTGTCGTGAGGCATAGGCTATGACTTTCCCATGTTGCATGAGAATACATCCTAAACCTTTGCCTAAAACATCACTGTAGATGACAAATCCCTCTGAACCAGATGATATTGTCAGAACATGTGCTGAAATGAGTCTCCTCTTGAGTTCTTGAAAACTCTTCTCACATTCCCCTCTCTAACCGAATTTTGTATCTTTTTGAGTCAACTTAGTTAATGGAGTAGCGATTCGAGAAAATCCTTCCACGAATCTCCGATAATAACCAGCTAAGCCTAGAAAGATACGTACTTCAGTCACTGACTTAGGTTGCTCCCAACTTTGTATTGCTTCAATCTTTGCCGGGTCAACAGATATTCCATGATTTGATATCACGTGCCCAAGGAATGCTACTTCCTTAAGCCAGAACTCGCATTTCTTCAACTTGGCATATAACTTGTTTTCACGAAGCTTTTGAAGTATCAGTCTCAAGTGATGCTCATGATTTTCACGAATTTTGGAGTATATGAGGATGTCATCAATAAAGACAACCATAAAATGATCCAAATATTCCTTGAATACTCGGTTCATCATGTCCATGAAGGTAACATGAGCATTAGTTAATCCAAAAGACATGACTAGGAATTCGTAATGCACGTACCGAGTTCTGAAAGTAGTCTTTGGAATGTCATCAGTTTTAATTCTTAACTGATGATATCCAGAATGAAGATCAATCTTTGAAAAGAATTTGGCACATTGCAACTGGTCAAATAAGTCATCAATACGAGGTAACAGGTACCTATTTTTGATGGTGACATGATTCAACTCCCGATAGTCAATGCAAAGTCGCATACTCCCATCTTTCTTCTTTACAAATAGAACATGAGCACCCCAAGGAGACGTACTAGGACGAATGAAACCGATGTTTAACAACTCCTACAGTTGGGTTTTTAACTCCTGAAGTTTAATAGGAGCCATTCTATAAGGGTCTTTGGAAATGGGTTTTGTACCGAATTCAAGGTCGATACAAAAATCAATTTCACGCTCTGGAGGTAGGCCAGTAAGTTCTTCAGGGAATACGTCAGGAAGTTTATTAACAATAGAAATATCATTCAAATCTGACGTATTTTTATTTAAATCCGTGACATGGGCTAAGAAAGCTTGACATCCGTTTTTCAATAAACGAATAGCTTTATGGCTTGATATGACAGTGATTGACTTTAGTGGTTTGGTTGCTTGAATTCACATAATAGGTTGGTTAGGAATATGAAAACTAACAATCTTATGAAAGCAATCAATTTTTGCATGATGATTAGTTAACCAATCAATCCCAAAAATCACATCAAATGCAAGTATTTTTAAGGAAATAAGATCGAAGGTAATGTGAGGGTTCCGATTTGAACCAAACAAGACTTATAAACAGTGGATGTAATGAAGGTTTCTCCCAACGGAGTTTCAACAGATAAGTCAAAGTCTAATTTCTTCGGAGTCAAATTTAAACGTTGAGCGCAAGTAGGAGAAATAAAAGAATGGGTAGAACCGGTATCAAACAAGGTATAGACTTCGCTAGAGTTTATGATTAGCTTACCCGTGATCACCTCGTTCGGATTCCTCGCTTTTTGGGAGGTTACGACAAATGCTCTCCCTTGAACTACTAGCTTTGACTTGTCTAGGACGACCTTTGGTGCCTCCATCCCAGCTGGACTTGACTTTGGTGCATGACAAAATCGGGCTAGGTGACCTTCTCTTCCACAATTGTAATATGCTTTGGACTACTGCGTACAGTTTGGACTAATGTGTCCCTCCCCTCCGCATTTGTAACATACAACCGGCGGTCGTTCTTCTTTTTTAACAACAGGTGCTGGTCCTGACGTCTTTCCATCATTATTGAATCTCCTCTTCTTGAAATTTCCATTTCTATTATCTTGGCCATGATTACCACCGAAGTGGTTACCATTTCTGGCATGTTGATTTCCTCCACGTTTGTTGTCACCGCTCGATGATCGCTACCACCATGGTATTATCGACTTATAATTTGCTTCTCTCTTGGTTGGGTTGACTCATTATCACACTCCAATAACTGAGCCCTATTTACAACATCTGAATACAAACACAATTTGTGAAAAATGAGGTATTAACGTATTTCGGGTCTAAAACCTCACAGAAACATTCGCGTCATTCTCTCTTCATTATCAACTAAATGAGATGCAAACCAGGATAACTCGGCGAACTGAGCCTCGTACTACGACACGGTCATGTTGTTTTGCTCCAGCTTGATGAACTCCACCTCCTTCATGTGACGAATATGGGAGCTGTCGTTGACACTCCTAAATTAACCTCACTTTCACTTCACAATTTATAATAATTAGCACAGTAGCAAGTAAGGATCGATCCCACAGAGAGTAAAGTTGTTTTAGAATTATTCTATTATTTCAACAGAAAATAAAGATGGGGTTTTTTTTAAAATTGTTTTTAAACTAAGAGAACAAGAATTAATGATGAAATTAACCAATTATGTAAAAACTTCAGTTCTGCAGTTCAGTTTCACCAAGTACAACAATCAATTAATCAAGTAATTATTATTTTTCCTTCAATGAAATTATTAGCCCTAGATAACAATAAGCTCTGCTATCCGAAATTCTCTTTAGATTATCACCGTATGAAACAAGCTCTCCACCATATTCTAACTAGCATACAACCTAGAATAAGCTCTTTAGATTTAATATGATAGAAGCATTAAGAAATAGAGAATTAGGCTAATCCAAGCAACAAACACATAAGCTCGATTTGTTTAACTTGTTTTCTAATAATCTTAGCAATAAACAAAAGCTTGTCCACAATTATTATTACCAAGTTGCTACTTGTGATGAAGAGAGATATCAATTACACGTAATACCAATCTTAATCTAGCATATGATAATGATCAAATTAACTCAATTAGCCATATTAAATTAATTAGATCAATTAGCATGCAATCAATGAAAACAGATTATCAGAAGAAATTTCACACAAGAAGGAATAAATAATAATACTCAATTAATCAATTACTTGTAACAAGGATTCACCTCCCTTTAGAACTGAATAAAAAGAACTAGTCTGACATGCTCTTGAGTCTGCACTCCAATAGATGATAGTTGATTATTGAATGCCTTAAACCCTGACTCTCATCCTCTATTTATAGTGCTAGACAAAGTCTTAAATCCTATAGGAAATAGAAATTCAAATCCTAAAAGGAATTATAAATCATAACTAGTTTCCATAAAGAAATAGAATTCAATTTGGAAATAAATCTTAGTCTAAAAGATATCCTAAATCTAATAGAAATATCAATCCAATTCCATGTAGAAATCTGTCAAAATCTGCTTTTAAAAACTTTCCAAAAATCCAAGATTTCCAAATTTTCCAAGATTTCCCGCAGAAATTCGCCCTTATTTCTTGCTGCGACGTCCTTTAGTAAAATAATCATAACTTTTGATCTAGGAAGATTTACGGATCCTGCTACCTATCAAATCGAAGTTGTTGACGAGAACTACAATTTTACTTCTTTGAGAATTAACAGATTCTGACCGCAGAAAGGTCGAAAGCGGGCTCCAAGTGACTTATGTGTAAATTGCAACTTCCAAACTTTGAGGTTCAACGTCCGTTTAGTAAAAATATCATAACTTTTTCATATGAACTCCGTTTTGGACGATTCAAAATGTTCTGAAAAGCTAAAGAAGAGCTCTACAATAAAATTCAAGTCCCAAGCCAAGACCATGCATCCAAATTAATGCTAAAAACCCTGCAATTTTTTATTTTTCCTCATTTCAGCTCCAATTCTTCCTGAAATCATTAAACACCTTAATAAGCTCATATACACATAAAACATGCAATAAAACTAAACATAAAGGAAACAAAATAAATGAATAATATGCGCTCATCAGAATACTTTCAGGAAAGTACTTGTCATTGAACAATTCTTGGAACTTCTCCTAAAACATCTTCAGTGCAGCATGTTGAGTACGCTTTACAGATTACCACCAGTAATCTGCCTCTCCTCAAAACATGAAGGTGGCAAAGGGAACCTTTTGCTCCTCGGAACGTCCCAAGACATCAAATATCTTGGTGATCTGCTTTATCCATGTCTCCGCCTTAAGTGGTTTTGGCTCTCCCAAAAACTCCGGTGGTCCCAGCTCCTTGAATTGCTTAGCGGTGACCGTCCGAGAGTTACCAATGTTTCCACCTGCATTTTGAAAAGGAGCCGCTCTTACCTGATGTTGCATGAATTGCATAAATTCTCTGAACATCCCATCGTTTATAATTTGATCGGTGTTATTGTTTACCTGAGGATTATTGCCTTCCTGATGCACATTATCTTGGGTATTGATCGTTGGTGACTCAACGGTCTCATGTACTCCATTGCTTATCTCAACATTCTCAGATGTCATTTTCAAATACTACCACAAAACAAGGGTTAATTGACATGCAACATATTATCCCTATATTCTGACCGACCAATTAAATACCAAATAAACTGAGGTAGGTCATACTAGCGAAGGAATTCCACGTCTCTCCCCTCCTAGTTTTTGTCTCACATCTCAGCCAGGGATCATATCCTAAGCTTTGATACCAACCGTGGCGCCCCAAAATAGATATACATCACCCATTCTCGAGTCGCCAAATACATGGTACAAAATTCAAATACAACTTAATTAATACAACTGTCATGTAATACGACAAAACATAAGCTGAGAGTTTTAATACGAATATTGTCTTCTAGACAATATCTACTCTCAAATTCAATCTTATTACAATTATTATCACACTATTTCATAAAATAGTGAGGACTATTAAAACAACCTTCTGGACCGTCACTCCGTTCCCCGACTAGTCCCAGCTATATTCTCATTTCCTAAAGAGAACAATGAAAGCAAAGGGTGAGCTCAACTAGCCTAGTAAAGAATATTATGACTAAGATAATACAGAATAAATTATCGTTAGCCTTTAACAGGGTTAAACTGAAAGAATATAATAAACAACAAGTTTAACTGCAGAGGCATAAATAATCCATTAGAAAAGTCAAATAGAGCATGATATCTACTATCTTCTATGATTTAAAAGTTTATCATCAATTTTATCGCTGAGACTCAGCTCAATAAATAATCCACATCACTGAATTATCCATGCACTACGGGCCAAGGATATTCATTATTATCATCAATGGTCATGATCGTGCCAACAACTGTCCATCAATGCACTAAGGGCCAATGAGGACTTTTAGCACATCATTTGTAACATTACGGGTCATGATTATACTGAATGATCCCTGATCATAATCATACCAACCCATAGTCCATCTATGCACTACGGGCCAAAGATGAATTTCATAACAATATAAACATGAGGATGATGACAATGATATAAGAATTCAATTAAATGCAAGCAAATGATAAATTCTAAATATTTATAATTTAATTTATCCAGAATTCAATAATGTCCAAATTGTCAACATGATACTGCTTTGTGGAGTAAAATTCAAGAATAATATTGTATCAAAAATGATTTGAACAAAAAAAAAATCAATTTTTGTCATGAATAGTACCTTGGGCGAATAATACCCGAGTGAATAGTACCCCGTGAATAGTACTCCGACATGAAAAGGTTAAAACTTATCAAGAACACTCATAATAATATTTTCATGAAAAGATACTGAATGAAGCGCAAATATCAAGGATATTCTACTAATTTCAGGAATTATAGAAGCAATACTTACCATAGTAAGTTTAAATTTAGGAATATGAAATGAAATAATATCCCTTCTATACTATGGAGTATGAAAAAAAATAATATTTCTTACGAGTATTGAAATAAAATAATATCCTTTACCTTAGTAGAAACTGGATTTGACTGGAATATCGGATATTATTCTGAGAAAATCTTGCAGAAAAAACTACACTCAAAGTATCCTTACACTCAAGAAAATACTCACAATATTATAAAATAAGAATTTTTGATATTGAAGTGGTGTGTTTTAGGAAGGAGGGGTTAACCCCTATTTATAGCAACGGAGGAAGAAGAAAAAAAATAGATAGCGCCTAACATTTCTCCTTTTTCTCCTCTGCCTAACATCATGCCTAACATTTCATATTTTCATATGGGTGCATGGGGGCCACCCTTGAACACAAACTTGGCAGGCAAAACCCACCAACCATAAAAGTACCCCGTGAATAGTACTTCAGGAATAGTACCCCGTGAATAGTACCCCGACACGAAAAGTGCCTCAAATACCCGAGTGAATGATACTAGAGTGAATAGTAATTGAGTGAATAGTAACCTGTGAATAGTAACTCATGAATAGTACTCCGGCACAAAAAGTTCCCCGAATACTCGAGTGAATAATACTAGAGTGAATAGTAACTGGATTAATAGTAACCCGTGAATAGTAACTCATAAAAGAAAACTGAGTAATTTTTCACGTAAGCATTAATAATCAATACCGTGTGCTACTATGCAACTACGCGTATTACTGTACTTTTATCAACGGGTATTTCAACAGTTAATGGTAAAACTTTCGCCGTTATTTTTATAAAAGAAATTTACATGCTTTTTCTAACTCCGATAATAATTACATTGTGGGGTCCACTAATTATTGTCTTCATTCATTTAATATTCCCTGATAAAATGAATATTCCCCGACCAATAGAATATTTTATGACAACTTGCTTACTTTGCAAAATTTGTAAATATTACCCACAACTATAACATTATATCAATTCCACACCATAATATTCAAAAATAATATTTAGAGAAAAAAAATAAGCTTTATTCATAAAAGTTGTGGTCTTACAAAAATAGCTTCTTTATAGCCATCATCCCAACTCCATTGTTGATCCTCTTTAAAAGATTACATCTCGGCTAATAATTATTTTATTCAAAATAGGATCAAATAATCTATAAGCCTTTAATTCCTCACTTACCCCCAACAAAATTCATTTGAAACTCTTGGCATCAAGTTTCACTCTTTTGTTGTCTGGTACATGCACGTGTGAAATTTATCCAAAAACTCAAAAGTGATCCACTGATGGTTTGAGCCCACTCCATGCCTCCTCAGGTGTCTTGTTCTTCACAACAAGAGTCGGACATTGATTCAGCATATGCACAGTCCAGTTCACCGCGTCAGGCCAAAAGGTTTTGGGAATTTGTTTTGCCTACAACATACTTTGCACCATATTCATAATAGTACAATTTTTCCTTTTCGCAACACCATTTTGCTGAGGAGTATAGGCAGTCGTCAACTGTCTGTGAATTCCATTTTCATTGCAAAAATTTGTAAACTCATGTGATGTGAATAATCCCCCATGATCTGTTCTAAGACTCCGTATGACTCTCTCGGTTTCCTTCTTAACTCTTGCTTTGAAGAACTTAAACGTGGCAAACGCTTCTGACTTCTCCATCAAGAAATAAACCCAAGTTTTTCTACTGAAATCATCAATAAATGTGATGAGATACCGTTTCTTACTATTTGATGACGGGTTGATCGGTCCACATATGTCAGCGTGCACCAGTTGAAGAATGTTGGAGGCTCTCCACGTGCTTTCGTTTGGAAATGGATCACGGTGTTGCCTTCCTACCAAAAAATTTCCACACACTTTTGGAGAGGCTCTAAAATGAGGTGACCCCCTCACCATGTTTTTTTGTTGGAACACTTTGAGTCCATTCCAACTGAGATGCCCATATTGAAAATGCCAAAGGTTTTATTGATTTATGGTCAGTGAGGAGAAACATTTTTGTTCCTTCGATGAGTAACGAGCAAGCACAACAAACATCCTGTTATGTGTTATCCCAGTTTCCATGATCAAACCTTTCTCAGATGAAAGATTTTGCTTTTCCATGTTGGATTAACACTGCCATCCCCTTTTCTTGCAACTGACCGATGCTCAACAAATAATTCTTCAAATCTGGTACGTAGAATACTTCTGTGATCATAAGCAAAATCTCGTTCACCTCTATTTGAACCTTACCATTGCCTTGTACCGTAATCCTCGAATCGTTGCCCAACTTCACTGATTCTCTAAAGCTGCTGTCAAGATCACAAAAGACGTCTTTGTTGCCGTACATGTGATTACTACAACCCGAATCAAGAAAACAAATTTGCTTGGATGAAGCCTCTTTCAATTCCACAAGAGCCATTAATAGTATCTCCTCTTTTGCTTCTACATAATGTGTTGTTTGTTCCTTGGCTTTCTTAGGACATTCCCATTGGAAATAACCTAACTTATGACAATTGTAGCACTCTATGGTAGATCTGTCAAACTCAGACATGCCATTTCCTCTTCCTCTTCCTCAGTAGGTGCCTTGACCTTATCCTCTTCCTCCTTGTAGGGATCCATGAGTGACTTGAAGGGATTGTTTGTCTATAACATGCCTACTGATCCTTTATTCATGAACCAAAAGACTACTTTGGAGTTGGTCTATGGACAGGGTGTCCAGATTATTTGATTCCTCAATAGAACATACAACGTAATCATATTTTGAAGTCATAGACCTCAATATCTTTTCAATGATTATCACATTATCCATTTTCTCCCCATGAATTCTCATCTTGTTTGCTATAATGAGAGTTCTTCCAAATTAGTCATTCACTGATTCTCCGACCTTCATGTGCAGTACTTCGAATTATCTATGAAGAGCCTGCAGTTTAGCATGTTTCACACATGTTTTTCCTTGAAACTTTTGCTTCAAAGAATCCCATATATCTTTTGCAGTATCCTTCTTCAAAATGGTCTCCAATATCGAGCAATCGAGTGCTTGGAATAGATAGTTCTTAGCCTTTAGAACTTTTAACTTTTGCTCATCAATGGCCTTCTCCTGTGACTCACTGAGATCTGTTCCTTCTGTTACAGCAGTGATTCCCATCTCCACCAGGTTCCAATATTCTTTAGAACGGAGAAAATTCTCCATTAACATACTCCAATGGTTGTAGTGACAATCAAACCTTGGAATGGCAGGTTTCACAAAACTACTCTCGGATGTCATATATGTGTTTCTTCACTCTAGTACCAGGATTGCAAGATTTGATTAGGCCCCATTTTTTATTAGAATTATAAGCTCTGATACCAGATGTTGGTACCAAAGGGAAAACAAAGAGCTTTATGAATACTAATTGACTTCCAGAATAGTTATCTTATTTACAACCAATATGACTAATAAATAGCCTTACATTAAAATGGAAAGGGAAATAACAACCCATTACTTTACAGGTGCTATAATCATGGAGCATGACTACATTAAATAGAATAAACAATCTTGTCCCTCAAGCTAAAGAGGAATTATTCAAAACGATAGGAAGTGAACCTAAATCAACGAAAAATACTCCAACAGTTTCATCAGAAAGTTCACTATTTGTGTTATATTTAAAAGATTCAAGTTAAGGTGAAGATTTGGTGGGTATGACATGAATCCTTATTGGATTTGAATTTAGGTATTACATAGAATTCGTTTTGCTTTTGGAAAGTTATCTTTCCTAATTATACTCAATTTAGTATTTCTTATCCTATTTGGTTATGAAATTTTCCTATGATCTATAAATATAGGTGCTAGATTTTTGGAGAAGAGACATTCAGAAGTATTATAATAATTCTCTCTTTATTTTGTATTCTTCAGATTTTATTTAGTAAAACCTTGTGTTATTATCTTTATCTTTCTGCGTTGATTTATTGTGTTCATTATAGTTTGTCATAACAATTGAAAATAATAATACTTGATCAAAGTATGTATATATATAATAAATACTTGATCAAAGTATTTATATGCTAAGTAAAATGAACGACATAAAAATTGTTCATATGACAAATGAAAATGACAAGTACATATAACAGATATAAAAACCTAAAAATAATCATTCATTTAATTTTTTTTTCTTAGTCTCAAATTTTGTAAGAGTTGTGGAAGAGTGGTACTAATTCTTATGTTATATCTTCTTTGAGTAATGGCTTAGAAAGTGGAAGGTAGTAGTAATTCGTATCCCATATTAGGAGGATTTTAAACTTGGGTTGAAATAATGTTACTACTATGTTGGTTTCATAAAACCTTGAAATGAAGGTAATTGAAGCTTTACATTTTTATTTGCTCAATTATATAGGCAACCCACCCAATATTGATAATTATTAAATGCAATCGTTTGGAAATTCACAATTACATATTGAAACACTCCAATTATTGATTCTTGATATATATATATATATATATATATATATATATATATATATATATATATATATATATATATATATATATATATAAGGAAAAATGTATATACACAGTTGTGTAGTACATAGTCGTTTTTGGGCTACAACGACGGTTCATCCGTCGCTATAACTATTTTAGTCTATGACGACGGGTGAACCGTCACTATAGCCCAAAAAACCGTCACCATAGGCAACTGTCTACTACACAAATGTGTATATACATATAGCCTATATATATACATATGTGTGTATGTGTGTACACACCAGCTTTGACTATACCAAAAGTTACTCGTTGACCTATATGCAGTAATTTTAGAAGACATACATCTAAGGCAAGCAATTAATCATTATTGAATCAAGGATTTGTTACTGCTAATGTGACCATCAGAATTAACTTAATGACTATCCAAGATAGCTCAGTCTCATCCGAGCTGAACTGGAAAAGGAATCATTCGTGCTCATCAAATTTCTTGTTTGCGGGTTGTTGGCAAAAAGCTAAACCATCATCCCCACATCCAAATTAATTTTAGTCTTTAATTTTTTTTAATACAGTTACAACATATTTGCCACTACAATAAAATAGATTATTTTTGACGGAATTTTTTGTCAAAAATTTGCTAATTCCGTCGAAATTAGTTTATTTACGATGGATTTTCCCGTCGGTAGGATATAAAATGGTAAGAGATTATTCCGTTGACAGTTCGGTCGGAATTACTTATTTTCAACGAAATTATTTTAACATAAGCTATTTTAGATGAAAATATTTCTAACGAAATAACTCCATCGAATTTAAAGCCTTCACGTGTCGCTCTCCTAATAAATTATGCAAGTTTGTTTCCGAAAAAAATTTCGTCAGAAATAACAATTTTTGTAATAATTTTTGTAGTTTCCAGGTTTTTAAAATATATTTTTTGTACCTGTAAATCTATTTTATCCCAATAACACATACAATAATCAATATCAAGAAAACAGACAACGTAACTATACCAACAACATATATACACATCCCAAACAATAGCAAATATTAACTAATTTACGATAAGTTAAACGAAAAATTGTTTAAAACTACAATGATTTACAAAATTAAACTAAACTAAATCAAGCTAAACTACAATGATTTATAAAAATAAATTTAAACCAAACTAAATAGAGAAATTAAAGTACAATGATATAGAAAATTAAATCAAGCTAGTACTACCAGGAGGATCATCGGGCGGTGGTCGACGATATTACTTTGGATAAATTACATATTTTAGTACATTTTTAGAAATAATTACAATAATGGTACATAAATAAAATAATTACAAAAGTAATACATTTTTCCATATTTATTTACAAAATTAATATCCTTTAATTGTGGCTCCTGTTTCTCTCTCTTTCTATCTAAGATCTCGGCGTCACTGAATGATTTTCGAGGATTTGTTCATGAAGATGAGTGTAAGACCCCAACTTTTATAAATAAAGATTAATTTTCTCTCGAAATATATTTTTGAATATTATGGTGTGGATATAATATAATGTTATAGTTGTGGGTAATATTTACAAATTTTACAAAGTAAGCAAGTGGTTATATAATATTCGATTGGTGGGGAATATTCATTTTAATAGGAATATTCGCATTTACTCAAGACAATCATTGGTGGACCCTACAACTAAGTATTGTCGTAGTTAGAAAACGACATAATTATCTTTTATAAAAATAACTACGGAAGTTTTACCGTTAAACCGTTGAACTACCCTTAGTAAAAGTACAAGAATACACGTGGTCGCATAGTAAGAATACATGGTATTGATTATTAATGCTTACGTGAGAAGTCACTCGCTTATACTCAATTATTGCTACAAATTATCGCATCATATCTCTCATATTATTGATTCGATTATTGTCACAAAGATCATCTCGCACAATATGATATATTATTAAATCAATAATTGAGATTTAAAAGTTATTCATATTATTAAATTACAATATTTACAATGTCTAGAAGTTCCGCACAAGGAGAGGTTTGGTCATCTAATCAGCGCGCCAATAAGGAGAAATCCTTATCGAAAACCCCTTTCCGGGAACGACACGGTTATTAAATATTGTGAGTTATAATATTAATGATGAATAAGTTCGTGTTGATTAAAGATGAATTTGATAGTTTCATTGTGTTTGGGATTATTAGTATTAGTGGAAATCGACATCTATTCCGATGATAATTGATGTCTGGGGTTATATTGATAAATCGTAATTAATCGGATAAATGAGCAATTAATTGCTACTAATTCACATGCTTATATAACTATTTGTTCATATGTGTACTATTGATTCACATTCTTGTACTATTAGGGGAGTTGGTGCAAGATTGATAATACTTGCATGACTAAGTTAAAATGGAGGTATAGATGGAGGTACTATAATCGTAATTCATTTTCACATGATTATAACTATTGATTCACATGATTGAACTATTGATTCACATTATTTACTATTAGGGGAGGTCGTGCAAGTTTGATAATACTTGCGGGACTAAATTAAAATGAAAGAAAAGTTGAGGTATTGTAATGTAATATTTTGAGCCCCAAAACGTGTAATTATCGAAACTATATTTTCCTATAAATAGAAGCTCATTCTTCCTTCATTTCTCACCAATTCACTAAAGCTATAGAGCAATTATTATAGAGAAATTATAGAGAGAAAGAAGAAGAGAAGTCTCGCTACCTCTACTCCAAATTATCCAGCTTTCTTTCTAAGGTAAGGAGTATTATTTCTTTTCATTCATGAAGAGAGCTTACATTATTCCATTCTTTATTATTATGTTGAATAACTTTGCCTACGCGAAGTACCGCATACATGGTAAAGTTCTTTTGTTATTCCATTCTTTATTAGTATGTGGAATAACCTTTATCTATAATGGGCAATCCGCATACATGGTGAAATTCTTCATTATTCCATTCTTTAATATTCTCATTGAATATCCTCGTCTGCAAGTGATTACGCTAGACCGGGTTCTATTCTTTATTATTCTGCGTTGGAATAACTCGTGCATGCGGTTCATCGCATGCATGGTAAATTCTTTGTTATTCCATTCTTTATTATTCTATTGAATATCTTGTCTGCATAAGGATTACGCTAGACTGTTCCATTCTTTGTTATTCGTTAGAATAACCTCGTTGCGGCATCTTGCTCTATTGCATGCATGGTGAATTCTTCCATTATTCCATTCTTTATTATTCTCATTGGAATATCCTCATGCATGTGATTACGCATGACCGGTTCCATTCTTTATTATTATGTTGGAATAACCTCGCCTATGTGGATTATCACATGCATGGTGAATGATCCTTCGTATTCATTCCTTATTAAATTGTGGAAATGATCTTTCTACGTGGATTACCTCATGATTTTATTTAAAATCCATTTGCATAGCTTCATATATTCTATTATACTCGGTTGGTTAAAGTTTTGGCTTCTATACTCCATGAAATTAGTAGAATATCCTAGATATTTGCGCTTCATCCAGTATCTTTTCATGGAAATATTCTTCTAAGCATTCTTGAATTTTACTCTACAAAGCAGTATCATGTATACAATTTGGACGTAACTGATTTCAGGATAAATTAACTTATAAATCTTTAAAATTTATTCTAGAACTTGTTTTATTGAATTATTATGTCATTATCATCATCCTCATGCTTATATTGTGATGAAATTCATCTTTGGCTTACGTGCATAGATGTACTTGGTATGATTATGACCATGGATCATTCGGTATAATCATGACCTGTAATGTTATAAATGATGTGGTAAAAGTCCTTAGTAGCCTGTAGTGCATTGATGGACAGTTTTTGGTATGATTATGACCAGAGATTATTCGGTATAGTCATGACCATTGATGATTTAATGAATATCCTTGGCCCATAGTGCAAGGAGGATTTGATGATGTGGTTTATTTATTAAGCTGAGTCTCAGCGATAAAAATTGATGAAAACATTTTAAATCATAGAAGATAGTAGATATCATGCTCTACTTGACTCTTCTAATGGATTGCTTATTCATGCAGCTAAACTTGATGTATATTGTATTTTATCGCTTTAACATTGTTGAAGACTAATGATAATTTATTTTGCATTATCTTAGTCATAATATTTCTTCTTGGGCTAGTTGAGCTCACCCTTTCTTTTTTATCGCTCTTCAGAAATGAGAACGTAGTGGGACTAGTCGGGGAAACGGGTGTGATTAGTTCGGATGATAGCATTAGTAGTCTTCACTATTCTGTTAAATAGTGTGACAATAAATTTAATGAGGACTCCATTAAGTGTGGATATTGTCTAGATGATAATATTCTTATTAAAACTCTTAGATTATGTTTTGTCGTATTTTACACGACTATTGTATAATTAAGTTGTATTTGAATTTTGTACCATGTATTTGGCGACTCAAGATGGGTGATGTATACCTATTTTGGGGGCGTCACAGTGAGCATATGATGATGAACCCACAACTTCAAATCTCGTAAGAAGTTTGACTGGCTTGAAGGAAAAAATTGACATTGAAATGGTAAGTTAGTTTGCAGAAGAGAATGGCTTTTCACTTCCTGAAATTTTACAGAACTTAGATTATGATGGCATAAAGGACAATATGAAAAGTAATGAGGGGAATGAGAAAGTTTTTCTTCATGTTCCTGTTTCTCTCTTTTTTTCTTTATCCTCTTTTTTCCTACTATGATAATGCCTCTTCTTTTTAATTTTAAAAAAAATCAGTTGATGTGGAGTGCCAAAGACTTTATGGAGGCTGCTAAAATGCTTCAACTATATTTTACCAGTCTACAATGCAAGGATCAACCAATCAAA
Source organism: Panax ginseng (assembly GCA_020205605.1). Lineage (NCBI taxonomy): Eukaryota > Viridiplantae > Streptophyta > Magnoliopsida > Apiales > Araliaceae > Panax > Panax ginseng. The sequence continues at coordinate 177,508,223 of CM035132.1, forward strand.
GCAGAACTTCTCCATAAGGTAGCCTATGAATCAAATTGTGGTTATTTTTTTATTAACTTAGATGTTTCAAATACTGATCAAGTTTGTTTCACTGGGCTTTTCCATGATCTTTAAAGGATATTGCTATGATGGAAGAAGAGTTGAATTCTCCAAACCTTCGTATCAAGGTTACCAATCCACCTCCACACCTGCAGTTTTTTCATAGTGCAGTTGGTAACCAAACATGTGACGCCCCCAAAATAGGTATACATCACCCATTTTGAGTCATCAATAACATGGTACAGAAACAACTACAACTTTATTAATACAACATATAAACTGTGAGTTTAAATACAAATATTGCCATCTAGACAATATTCACACTCAAATAAGTCCTCATTACAATTATTGGTACATTATTTTACAAAAATAGTGAGGACTACTAAACAACTTTTTAGAACCATCATTCCACACCCCGACTAGAACTCGCTACATTCTCGCCTCCTGAGAAGAAAAATGGAACAAAAAGGAAAAAGGTGAGCTCAACTAGCCCAGTAAAGAATATTATGACTAAGATAATATAGAACAAATTATCGTTAGTCTTCAACAGGGAAAAATCTGATAAAATACAATAGACAACAAGTTTCAGATCAATATTCGCAAAGAAAATAATATTCATAGATGAGTTACGTAGAGAATGAAATCTACTATTATCTATGAATTTAAAAGTCCATCATCAATATTTTATCCCTGTAACATCAATCAATATTCATCTTGAATCAAATTTTCATCTTTGCACTACAGGCCAAAGATATTCATCAGTTGGTCATGTTCATCTCAACACCTGTTCATCTTTGCACTACGGGCTAAAGATATTCAGTAATATCATCATTTAGGACTGAGGATGATGAAAAATATTTTAAGGAAAACGAATCCAGTGAAACAAAAGAATAAATATTAAGGATTCGTACTTTAAACAATCCGAGTTCAAAAATACTCATAGTGAAGTAAAATTCAAGAATGATCAAAACATGGATACAATCAAAGCTAGTATCCATAATAGATATTTTGGACAAAAAATGAAAATTTAATTTTTCGTGAATAGTCTTAGTATCGTGAATAAAGGTCGTATCGTGAATAGTGTCTTGAGATATCGTGAATAGTAACCCCTATTAACTAAAAGATAAGAATTTCACAAGAAAAATCTTACCAATATTCCGGGATAATGATATTAGAAGAAATAATATCATTTTAAAAAAAATAATATCCCTTACCTCGAAAAGAATAAGACTTACATTTCGGAATATCAAATATAACGTTTGAAGGAACTTGCACCGATATATATAACACTCAAAATATCAAAATACTCACATAATATGCTCGATAATATAGAGAGAAAAAACTGATTTTAAGTGTGATTTTCAATTCTAACCTAAGTACCCTATTTATAGGAAAATGCTTAGAACACCAAAGTAGAAAATTTAATAAAATATTAATATATATATATATATATATATATATATATATATATATATATATATATATATATATATACAAATTTCTTATGCCCACTTTCTTAGATATGAATTCAAAGAATTTACATCACATGCAAGACCCACAATTAATGACAAAAACGTTTTTCATATTAAAAATAATTAAAACTTCGAAAAACCAATTATTTTGAAACTTCAATTATTCATAATAAATAGCCCTTTTGTAAAAATTCAAACCTTATGTCTTTTCCATAGAAAATTTCATTCTCTACAACTGTACAAAAGAAAGTTTTTCTAAATTCCAAACAAAAACTGACCGAAATCCACAAACGGGCGATTTTACAGGCTATAATCAAATTTCAGTCAAGAAATGGGCCCAGAAACATGTTTAACATGTTTTAAACAACTTTTGCAACAAAAATACTCTTCCTCCTCATATATTCATATATCCCACATTCATTGTAAAAATATCACCATTATTATATTATTAAAATATAATAATATATTTAAATGAATTATTTTATCAGAAAAGATAAAATATCAATTTTTCAACAATTGTCACTTTAAAATTTTCTCCATCTATATCCACATAAAATGAATATTTTCCTTATCATATAAATCAATAATTAATTATTCACAAATAATATTACAGAATCACAATATCGACAACTAGGCCGTTCCCAGGAAAGAGGGGGCTTTCCAATAAGGATTTCTCCTTACTAGCGCGCAATTAGGTGACCAAACCTCTCCTTAGATAGAACTTTTTAGACATTACCAATAATGTTATCTAATAATATTATTCAAATAATATGAATTATTGATCTGATAATAAAAATACTGTGTAGTGACAATTATTGAAACAACAATAATATAAAATATCAATATATCAATTATTGAATCAATAAAATAAAATATTGAGCAGAGAACTCATCTTGTAATAATTATTGAGTAGTGCCTTCTTACGTAAAGAATCAATAATTGGTGCAATACCGCAAAGCTCTTCTTGTGTTTTAACCAACGGTATTCCAACATGATATTAACGGTGACTACGCCGTTATTTATAAACAACTTATACTTGTCGTTTTCTTCATCCAATCGCTTTTCGTTATGGGGCCCACACAAGGCTATGCTGTCGTACGAATATTTTCTGACAGTAAGAATATTCCACGACCAAACGAATATTCTCCGATAACAATGAATATTTTATAACCACTTGCTTATTTAAAATATTTGCGCATTTTACCCATAACTAACCCCATTAATCAAATCAACCCTTACTATTTCAAAATAATAAATAGAGGAAATTTAATTTCATTCATAATAAACTGGGGTCTTACAACCTCCCCTCCTTATAAAATTTCATCCTCGAAATTGATGTACGTACCTGGTGTTTCAAAAAGGTGAGGATACCTCGCTTTCATTTCCGTTTCCAGCTCCCAAGTCATTTCCTCAATAGCATGGTTCCTCCACAAAACTTTGACTTGTGGTATGACCTTTGTACGTAAGACATGCTCCTTCCTATCCAAGATCTTGACAGGTACCTCCTCGTATGTTAAGTCTTCAGCTATCTTGTCCAGTTCTAACTCAATAACGTGGTTCGGGTCTTTCATATATTTACGAAGCACAGATATATGAAAAATATTATGAACACGAGACATACTTGGAGGTAACGCGAGTCTATAGGCTACATTTCCTACTCGGTCAATAATCTGAAAAGGGCCAATAAATCATGGATTGAGCTTTCCTCTCTTCCCAAATCTTGTTACTCCCTTCCATGGAGCAACACGCAATAATACATGATCCCCAATACTAAATTCCACGTCCTTTCGATGAAGATCCGCATAACTCTTTTGTCCATCCTGTGCCATTTGTATACGTTGTCTAATTATTTGGATCTTTTCTGTAGTCATACGTACCAATTCTGGTCCCAACAATGTTGCTTCACCCACCTCATCCCAACATACTGGAGAACGACACTTTCATCCATACAATGCTTCGAATGGAGCCACACCTATACTTGCCTAATAACTATTGTTGTAGGAGAATTCCACCAATGGTAAATACTTATCCCAACTCCCTTTGAAGTCTAGTGTGAGATCCCAAATTTTACGAATAAAGATTTATTTTTCTTGAAATATTTTTTTGAATATTATGGTATGGATTTGATATAATGTTATAGTTGTGGGTAGTATTTATAAATTTTGCAAAGTATGCAAGTTGTTATAAAATATTTGTTTGGTCGGGGAATATTCTTTTTGTCGGGAATATCCGTATTTACGGCATGACAATCATTAGGTGAACCCACAACGGAAGTATTGTCGTAGTAATAAAATGACAAAATTATTTTTATAAAAATAACAGCGGAAGTTTCTGAATTAAAACCTGAAATACTACTCGGCAGTAAAAGTACAGTAATACCCGTGGTTGCATAGTAGTACACGGTATTGGTTATTGATGCTTATATGAGAATTCACTCGCTTATATTTGAATTATTGCTACTGATAATTCTTTGCATCATATCTCTCATATTATTGATTCGATTATTGTCACAAAGATATCATCGCATTATATGATATATTATTAAATCAATAATTGAGACGACAAAAGTTATTTATATTATTAAATTGCAATATTTACAATGTCTAGAAGTTACATCGAGGAGAGGTTTGGTCATCTAATTGCGCGCCAATAAGGAGAAATCCTTATCGGAAAGCCCCCTCTGTCCTGGGAACGACATGGTTGATAAATATTGTGAGTTATGATATTAATGATGAATAAGTTCGTGTTAATTTAAGATGAAATTGATAGTTCCATTGTGTTGGAATTATTAGTGTTAGTGGAACTCGACATTTATTTCGGTATTAATTGATGTCTGGAAGTTATACTGACCAGTCAGGTAATTAATCGGATAAATGAGCAATTAATTGCTATTAAGTCACATGTTTATAACTATTTGTTCACATGTGTGTACTATTGATTCACATTCTTGTTACTATTAGGGGAGTTGGTGCAAGATTGATAATACTTGCATGACAAAGTTAAAAATGGAGGTATAGATGGAGGTACTATACTGGAATTCGTATATTCACATGTTTAGAACTATTTGTTCACATGATTTACTATTGAATCATATTATTTACTATTAGGGGAAGTGGTGTAAGTTTGATAATATTTGCAGGACTAAATTAAAAAGGAAGAAAAAGAGGAAGGTATTATACTGTAATATTTCGAGCCCCAAAACGTGCAATTATCGAAACTATATTTTTCTATAAATAGAAGCTCATTCTTCCTTCATTTCTCACCAATTCACAAAATCTATAGAGCAATTATTATAGAGAGAAATTATAGAGAGAAAGAAGAAGAAAAGTCTGCTACCTCTCTACTCCAGTATCCAGTCTTCTTTTGAGGTAAGGGATATTATTTGTTGTACCCGTAAGGGGTATTATTTCTTTCTTATTCATGAAGAGAACTTCTGTTATTCCATTCTTTATTATTCATTGAAATAACTTTTATTATCAAGTACCGCATACATGGTGAAATTCTTTTGTTATTCCATTCTTTATTATTATGTTGAATAACATGTTTATCTAATCTGCATACATGGTGAAATTCTTCTATTATTTCGTTCATTATTATTCTCATCGAAATTCCTCAATACGTGCGCTTTCTGCCGGACTGGTTCCATTATTTATTATTCTGTTGGAATAACCTGTCTGTGCGGTCTATCGCATGCATGGTGATTTCTGTTGTTATTCCATTCTTTATTATTCCGTCGAAATATCTTATCTGTGCGTTTACGCCGGACCTAGTTCCATTATTTATTATTCTGTCAGAATATCCTGTCTATGCATTTACGCCGAACCTGGTTCCATTATTTATTATTCTGTTGGGAATAACCTGTCTGTGCGGTCTCTATCGCATGCATGGTGATTTCTTCTGTTATTCCATTCTTTATTATTCTGTTGGAAAACCTCTCTATGTGGATTACAACATGCATGGTGAATGATCCTTTGTATTCATTCCTTATTAAATCGTGGAAATGATCTGTATACGTGGATTACCGCATGGCGGGTGAAAATCCATTTGCAGTTTCATATATTCTTTATTATACTCAGTTGGTTAAAGTTTTGACTTCTATACTCCATGAAATTAGTGGCATATCCTTGATATTTGTTCTTCATCCAGTATCTTTTCATGGAAATATTCTTCTGAGCATTCTTGAATTTTACTCTACAAAGAAGCATCATGTTGACAATTTGGACATTATTGAGTTCAGGATAAATTAACTTATAAATCTTTAAAAATTTATTCTTGAACTTATTTTATTGAGTTATTATATCATTGTCATGATGAGTTATGATGGTTATTATGTGAAAACATGAAAGTTTCTTAGAAATCACAAAGGATTGAAAAATCAAATTTTGGTGAAAATGGAACATGAAATTCAATTGACCATATCTCTTATTATATTTCAAATTTTTGAGTGTGGTCAAGTTCTAGAGTTAGATCTATGAGTTTCCTAACTTATCCAAGTAGAATCACTGGAAAAGGTGTTGTAAATTTTCGTGTGGACTGATTTTAGCAAAGCACGAAAAAGTGAAAAAGGGGAAAAAGCTATTGTCCATATTTTTAAAAGGGCTGTTTCGGCCACTTAATTTGTGAGAAAAATTTTGTCCTTTTGGGACATGAAAATATATGGTATAAAGTACCTCCTGTCGAAAAATGAGCTCATTCCGACTTAAAATGAGCAAGTTATGACTATTTCAATATTTAGGTTTTTTTGACGAAAAATGCTATAACCGGAGTTCTATAACTCTGATGACCATGAAATTTAAACTGGAGGCTCACGTTAATATGTGTAAGATCCTGCCAAGATTTGGGAATTTTTGGAGTTAAACTTGAGGTAGCTAATTTCTTAAGGAATTAATTAGAAATTGATTTTTGAAAAATAGTAAATGAATTTTAAAAATTCCGAGAAAAATATATGTTCATTATGGGACTATATTATGCTAAATCCCAGAAAAGAAATATTTTTGGGACTGATTTGGTATTTTTCATGAAAATGATCTAGTTATGAGTAAATGAGTTAAATATGTTATGTGAAGTAACAAAGTTGGAAAATAGGATTTTATGGCTTAGGAATCTTATATAAGGTATATGCAGATTTTTGATAAGGGATTTGATCATTGGTGATGGAATCTGATGAGTATGACATTCTTTAAATGATTAAATGCATTATTTGGTAAAGTGTAAACAATTGAAATAAATTATTTATAAGTTTAGAGTTGATTCAAATATTGTTATAATATTAAAAATATTAGATTATGAGTTTATTAAGTGATTGATAATATTTGGATAAATTTAAAGTCTTTAATATTTATCCTTGTTTTCGTTCGATTAATGCTTATATCATTATCATCATTCTCATGTTTATATTGTGATGAAAGTCATCTTTGGCTTACGTGCATAGATGGACTTGGTGTGGTTATGACCGAGGATTATTCAATTATCGTCGACCGTAGTAATGTGATGAATGATGAGGTAAAAGTCCTCAGTGGCCTGTAGTGCATTGATGGACAATTTTTTTGTATGATTATGACCAGGGATTATTCGGTATAGTCATGACCATTGATAATTTAATGAATGTCCTTGGCTCGTTGTGCAGGGATGATTCGATGATTTGGTTTATTTATTAAGCTGAGTCTCACCGATAAAAATTGATGAAAACATTTTAAATCATAGAAGATAGTAGATTTTATTCTATACTTGACTTTTCTAATGGATTGCTTCTTCCGCTGCAGTTAAACTTGATGTCTATTGTATTTTATCAGTTTAACATTGTTGAAGGCTAATGATAATTTATTCTGCATTATCTTAGTCATAATATTTCTTACTGGGCTAGTTGAGCTCACCCTTTTGCTTTCATTGTTCTTTTCAAGAAATGAGAACGTAGCCGGGACTAGTCGGGAAATGGAGTGACGGTCCGAGATGGTGTCATAGTAGTCCTCACTATTCTATAAAATAGTGTGATAATAAATGTAATAAGGACGTCATTGAGTTTGTATATTGTCTAGATGACAATATATGTATTAAAACTCTTAGATTATGTTTCGTCGTATTTAGATTTTGTACCATGTATTTGGCGACTCAAGATGGGTGATGTATACCAATTTTGGGGGCGTCACATCTAGGACACAGAGTCTTAATAAATCTTCAAGAGTTTGAATAGTCCTCTCTGATTGTCCGTCCGTTTGAGGATGATATGCCGAACTGAATCGTAAATCCGTTCCCATAGCTTTTTGCAAGCTAACCCAAAATCATGAAGTGAATCTTAGGTCACGATCCAAAACTATGGATACTGGCATACCATGCAATCTCACAATCTCATTTACATACATATTAGCAAGACGTTCAAGGGAATAAGTCTCCCGTATCGGCAAGAAATGAGCAGACTTGGTTAATCTATCAATAATAACCCAAATAGCATTTATGCCTTGAGAAACCGTGGAAAGACCCGTAACGAAATTCATGGTAATGTGTTCCCACTTCTATTTCGGAATCTCAAGTGGTTGCAATGGACCATTAGGCACTTGATGCTCCGCCTTTACACGTTGACAAGTTAAACACCTCGAGATAAACTTCGCGATCTCTCTCTTCATTTTGTTCCACCAAAATATATGTCGAAGATCACGATACATTTTGGTACTTCCAGGATGGATTACAAACGGTGTATTGTGTGCCTCCATCATGATCTTGTTCTTCAAATCAGAATCGTTAGAAACACAAAGTCTGGAGTGGACTCGAAGTATTCCTTCTTCATCGATTCTCGCTTCCAGAATAGCACCTTCTTGTACTTTCTTCTTCATACGCATCAGCTCCGGGTCGGTGGATTGAACAACTTTAACTTTATCGATTAAAGTTGGTTCTATGCGTATACTTGACATCATCGCACTTGTTCCTGCATATGATCTTCTACTCAACGTGTCAGCTACCACGTTTGCTTTTTCAGGATGGTATTGAATAGTGTGGTCATAATCTTTTAACAGCTCGAGCCAACGTCGTTGCCGCATGTTGAGTTCCTTTTGGGTGAAGAAATATTTGAGGCTTTTATGGTCTGAATATATCTCCACTTTCTCTCCATATAGATAGTGCCTCCAGATCTTTAGCGCGAAAAGGACTGCTGCCAACTCTAGATCATGCGTAGGATAATTCCTCTCATATTCTTTAAGTTGTCGCGAGGCATAGACTATGACTTTCCCATGTTGCATGAGAATACATCCTAACCCTTTGCCTGAAGCATCGCTGTAGATAACAAATCCATCCGAACCAGATGGTATTGTCAGAACAGGTGTCGAAATGAGTCTCCTCTTAAGCTCTTGGAAACCCATCTCGCATTCCTCGCTCCATACGAATTTTGTATCTTTCCGAGTCAGCCGAGTTAAAGGAGTAGTGATTCGAGAAAATTCTTCCACGAATCTCCGATAATAACCAGCTAAGCCCAAAAAGCTACACACTTCGGTCATCGTCTTCGGTTGCTCCCAACTTTGTATTGTTTCAATCTTCGCCGGGTCGACAGATACTCCATGTTTTGACACCACGTGCCTAAGGAATGCTACTTCCTCAAGCCAGAACTCGCATTTCTTTAACTTGGCATATAGCTTGTTTTCACGAAGCTTTTGGAGTACCATCTTCAAATGGTGCTCATGATCTTCATGGCTTTTGGAATATATGAGGATGTCATCAATAAAGACAACAACGAACTGATCCAAATAATCCTTGAATACTCGGTTCATCATATCCATGAAAGCCGCAGGAGCATTAGTCAATCCAAAAGACATGACTAAGAATTCATAATGCGCGTACCTAGTTCTGAAGGCAGTATTTGGAATATCCTCAGTTCTAATCTTCAGCTGATGATATCCAGAACGAAGATCGATCTTTGAGAAGAATTGTGCTCCTTGCAACTAGTTAAATAGGTCATCAATACGAGGTAGAGGATACCTATTCTTGATGGTGACATGGTTCAATTCCCGATAGTCAATACAAAGTCGCATACTCCCGTCTTTCTTTTTTACAAATAAAACAGGAGCACCCCAAGGAGATGTACTAGGACGAATGAAATCGATGTCCAACAACTCCTGTAGTTGGACCTTTAACTCCTGAAGTTCAATAGGAGCCATTCGATATGGAGTTTTAGAAATAGGCTGTGTACCATGTTCAAGATCAATAAAGAATTCAACTTCACGTTCTGGGGGTAGACCGAGAAGTTCTTCAGGAAATACGTCAGGAAATTTACTAACAATAGGACTATTATTCAAATCCGACGTGTCTTTATTCAAATCCATAACATGGGCTAAGAAAGCTTGACATCATTTTTCAATAAACGAATAACTTTATGACTTGATATGACAGTGCTTGATTTTAGTGGTTTAGTTGCTTGAATGCGTACAACAGGTTGGTTAGGAATATGAAAACTAACAACCTTACGAAAACAATCAATTTTGGCATGATGAGTAGTTAACCAATCAATCCATAAAATCACATCCAAAGCAAGTATCTTTAAAGAGATAAGATCAACAGGTAATGTGATGGTGCCAACTTGGATCAAACAAGATTTATAAACAGTGGATGTGATGAAAGTTTCTCCTAACAGAGTCTCCACAGATAAATCAAAGTCTAATTTCTCCGGAGTTAAGTTTAAACGTTGAGCACAAGTAGGAGAGATAAATGAATGGGTAGCACCGGTATCTAGTAAGGTATAAACTTCGCAAGAATTTATGATTAGCTTGCCCGTAATCATGTCGTTTGGGTTCCTCGCATTTTGACCAGTCACGACAAACGCTCTTCCAGGAACCGTTGACTTTGACTTTTCTGGGACAGCCTTTTGAGTCACCATCCCCGCTGGACTTGATTTCACTACTGTACAATATCGAGCGATATGTCCTTCCTTTCTATAATTATAACATACCTTGAACTGTTGTGGGTAGTTTGGGCTTATATGTCCCTCTTTCCCGCATTTATAGCATACAACCGGTGGTCGTTCTCCTCCCTTAGTACCAGTTGCTGCTGGTGCTGACGTCTTCACATGGTCAGTGTTGAATCGCCTCTTTTTAAAATCTCCTCCCAACTCGCTTCTTCTATTTTCATGGCCTTGATTACCACCAGAGTGGTTACCATTTTTGTCCGTATTTTTCTTTCTCCGCTGGTTATCGTTGTTCTGATAACTACTGTCACCGGTATGATCCTGGTTGTGGTCCCTTGGTTGAACGTACTTGTTATCTCGGTCTAACAATTGAGCCATGTTGACAACATCTAAATAGAGAGAAAATTTATGAGAAATGAGATATTGACGTATGCCGGGTTTCAAACCTCTCAAAAACATTCAAGGTCACATCGTTCCTCATTCTCCACCAAATGAGGTGCACACTGGATATATATATATATATATATATATATATATATATATATATATATATATATATAAATTACTTATGCCCACATTCTTAGATCTGAATTCAGCAATTTACATCATATGCAAGACCCACAATTAATGAAAAAAACGTTTTTCATATTAAAAATAATTAAAACTTCCAAAAATCAATTGTTTCAGAACTTCGGAACTTCAATAATTCATAATAAATAGCCCTTTTTTTTAGAAAAATTCGAATCTTATGTCTTTACCATAGGAAATTTCATTCTCTACAACTTTGCAGAAGAACGTTTTTTCAAATTCAAAATGCAAACCCAATCAAATCCACAAACCAAGGCGATTTTACAAAGTATAATCAAATTTCAGTCAAGAAATGGGCCCAGAAACATGTTTAACATGTTTTAAACAACTTTTACAACAAAAATATTCTTTCTCCTCATATATTCATATATCCCACATTCATTGTAAAAATATCACCATTATTATATTATTAAAATATAATAATATATTTAAATGAATTATTTTATCAGAAAAGATAAAATATCAATTTTTCAACAATTGTCACTTTAAAATTTTCTCCATCTATATCCACATAAAATGAATATTTTCCTTATCATATAAATCAATAATTAATTATTCACAAATAATATTACGTAATCACAATATCGACGGTAAGTAGCTCCTGTGAAAGGGGGCTTTCCAATAAGGATTTCTCCTTACTGGCGCGCAATTAGGTGACCAAACCTCTCCTTAGACAGAATTTTCTAGACATTACCAATAATGTTATCTAATAATATTATTCAAATAATATGAATTATTGATCTGATAATGAAAATACAGTGTAGTGACAATTATTGAAACAACAATAATATAAAATATCAACGTAGCAATTATTGAATCAATAAAATAAAATATTGAATAGTAACTACTGTAACAATTATTGAGTAGTGCCTTCTTACGTAAGAATCAATAATTGGTGCAATACCGTGTGCTAATGTGTTTTAACCATCGGGTATTCCAACAGTATTAACGGTAACAACTACGCCGTTATTTATAAACAACTTATACTTGTCGTTTTTTTCATCCAATCGCTTTCCATTATGGGGCCCACACAAGGCTGCGCCGTCGTACGAATATTCCCCGACTGTAAGAATATTCCACGACCAAACGAATATTCCCCGACAACAATGAATATTTTATAACCACTTGCTTATTTAATATATTTGCGCATTTTACCCATAACTAACCACATTAATCAAATCAAACCTTACTATTTCAAAATAATAAATAGAGAAAATTTAATTTCATTTATAATAAACTGGGGTCTTACAAAACATTCATACCAAGGTAACCAATCCACCTCCACACCTTTAGTTTTTTCATAGTGCAGTTTGTAACCAAATCTTCACACCAAGGTAACAAAATCTTCATATCAAGGTAACCAATCCACATCCACACTTGTAATTTTTTAATAGTGCAGTTGGTAGCCAAACATTCATACCAAGGTAACCAATTCAGTGTTATTAGGTTACCAATTTATTTTGAATGTGATTCAGTTGGTAGCCAAACCTTCATGCAGTGGGTAACCAAACCTTCATACCAAGGTAACCAATTCAGTTTTATTAAGTTACCAAATTATTTTGAATGTGATGCAGTTGGTAGCCAAACCTTCATACAGATGGTTGCCAGACTTTCAGATCAAGGTAACCAATTCATACTGCAGGTATGGATATATATTGGTTACCTTGGCATAAAGGTTTGGATACCTTGCTATAAAAGTTTGGTTACCTTGGTACGAAGGTTTGGTTATCAAGATTACATTACATATCACTCTCCTATCTCTTTCTTTCCTATGCAGTGTTCTTATTTTCTTTTGGATATGAAATTGAATTTGGAATTTTCGAACATGAATAAATTCTCTGAATTTGAATATTTGTTCAAATCTGTAATGGCGTATTAAATGGAAAAGCAGGCCTTGAAAATTTTATTGAAGAATTAACTTCTACTTTGGAATGGATTATGAACCATTGCTTTTCTCTTCAAGATGTTTCAGGCATGAGGGATGCCATCAAGATTTGATTGGGATGAATCACGAAGCGAGACTGAGATAGAAGGTGGAATGATTAATCACTTTGCAGAAGCAGATAAATTACAAGTTTCCATTGCTTCAGATCAAAAATGCTATTGAATTTGAATATTTGAATATTTCAATATTTGAATTTGAATTTGAATTTGTTTTTGTTGTTAGATTTCAGATATTTGAATTTGAATTATTAATTATGACAGTTATTTCTCCTTGATTTTAGGTTTCCTTATTAATATGAATTGCGTTATTTTTGTAATTATTTTGTGTATGTATTGTTTTTGTAAATACTTTTTAATTGTTGTATATTAGTGTTAAGGACCCTATTACTTTGATGTTTTAAATTGGGGTCCAATTTTCACAGGTCAGACCAGGCTTCAGGTCGAACTAGGCTGGTCCAGGTTTTTTGAAAGGCCAGGACAAATATGTGCTAAAATAACATGGTCTATTTTCAGTCTTGCAGGCCAAGTCTTACCAGTCCAGGCCTTGACCAAGTTTATTTTTGACCAGACCAAGTCCGAGCCAGACCAAGGTCAGACTCCGGGGCGTGGGCCATTTGTGCACCACTACCCTCTAGCAGAATGAATAGTTGATCCATATATCTAACTATTGACACGCTGTGTTTGGCTAGATTGGTGATTGCAATTTTTTTGTTTCTTCTGGAAGTATATTATTTATGCCTCTAATTACTTTTTTATTTCTTCATTTTCTTCTCTTATAGTAGTTGGTAGATTTCTATCTCCTCCCTCCGTTGAGTTGTACAAAAAAATTGAGACAAGAAAAATTTAAGATGAAAATTTTGAGACCTTTGACATTATCTTAATAAAAATGTTAAATTATGCGACTTTGACAGAAATATATTGTAAAATACTATTAGTCAAAAATATACTGTAAATTACTTTGTAAACAATGTTTCCAATTTCTAGGTAATATAAATTTCCAATTTTACATCATTTTCATTTCTAGGTGATTTCTTATGTTCTTTGAAAGTTTTAAAAAATTATTTTATGCATCAAAGGTGAAAAACAATTATGATCGAGTTGTCTTGGTTAGTTGGTTGTGACAATTACTCAAAACAACGTGCAATTTATATCGTCTTTTTTTCACATCAAATTATCAAAAACGTAGGGTTTCACACACACACACACACACACACACACACACACACACACATATATATATATATATATATATACAGAGAGAGAGAGAGAAAATTCAAACAAACTAAAATAAGAACTTATATATAGTATTACAAATGAAATTATAGGATCAATAAAATTAACAAATCAATGAAAATTTCATAAATCAAAACATAGAATAGTACATACCAAAAGAATCAATAAACAATAACAATCAATCAACAAATATCATACTAGTTACAAGAAAAAAGAAAATGAAAATACATCAATCACCAAAACTACAAAATCCTCGAAGCTTCAACCTAAACTTGCAAGTACTAGCCTTAATGCTAATAAAATTATTAGGACTCAAACTATCAACAATCAATAAACACTATCCCAATATCCTCACCTCCCTCAACTTTAACATCTCAAACTTAACCCTAACCAGAACATTAACCTTAAGATCCAATGGAATTGTCCCCGTCTGTTGTTGCTCTTGTAGCGCCATCATCAAACTACTCGCATACTGCGTTTGCCCCATTAACGCCACATTAAGTTTGGTCATGTTCCGGTGCCCTTGGTAGAATCTTGGAAGTGAGCCTTGAAAAAACTTTGTTTTTGAGTACCAAACGCTTAAATCACTCCCTTTTTGATAGAATATTCCTATCTTTTTATTAGGGTTTTATGCGGTGATTTTCATGTCGAATTTCACGTAGAGGTTCATGTCATAGTTGAGCCTCAAGTCGGATATTTGGAGGATGTCCACGAAGTATTTGGGGAGTTTTGGAATCCCTTGGATCTGGAAATGGGATTTTCAGTGTGACTACCATAATAAGATTCTTCGTCTAAAACGAGCCTTCTTTACAAAATGGTGGGGTAAAGGTCTAAATCCTACATTACCAGAACTCTTAAAAGTTATCAAAAACCATACTCAGGCCTGTATTGACACTATTCCAAAAATTCTTCCAGCACAGCCTATTAATCTTTTTGTTAAAATCCAAATAGAATTAAAACAAAAATTCCCATAGTTAAGTGCAATATAATTAATTGTCAAGACTATGGACTACATGAAAAATCAATTTCTACAATCCTTAGTCCCAGATGATACTTCAATGAAGACCATGAGTAACAATTAATCTGACCAAGATGACAATGAATTCAGTGTTTAGGCAGGAGAAAGCCAAGAACCAGAACCTACCATAGGAAACTTTTGGGACTCCCTCACTACAATGATTTCAGAAAAAATGGAACAAGAAAAGAAAAAAGAAAAAGGAAAAGTTTAACTCTCCATTTCCGATTATTTTCCAACAAACAGAAAAGGACAACTAGCTGTCCTCCAATAATTCTCCACTAAGCAGCAAAGGACAACCATCTATCTTCAATTATTCTCCACTATCAGAAGAAGACAACTTGCTAAGATTTTTTGTTTGTTGGAAAATAATCGGAAGTGTAACGTCACCTAAGTCGTGTTTAAAATTCTTATCATCGGTTCTGCCTTATTTGGTATTAGATAGTGGAGGACATCTTAGCAAGTTGTCTTCTTTTGATAGTGGAGAATAATTGAAGACTGTTGGTTGTCCTTTGCTGCTTAGTGGAGAATTATGGAGGACAGCTGGTTGTCCTTTTTTATTTGTTGGAAAACAATCAGAAGTAGAGAGCTAAACTTTTCCTTTTTTCTTTTCTTGTTCCATTTTTTCTGAAATCATGGTAGTGAGGGAGTCCCAAAAGTCTCCCATGGTAGGTTCTGGTTCTTGGCTTTCTCCCGCCAAAACACTGAATTCATTGTTCTCTTGGCCATATTCATTGCTACTGATGGTCTTCATTGAAGTATCATCTGGGACTAAGGATTGTAGAAATAGATTTTTCATGTAGTCCATAGTCTTGACAATTAATTCTGTTTCACTTAACTCTTGGAATTTTTATTTTAGTTCTGTTTGGATTTTAACAAAAGGATTAATAGGCTGTGCTGGAAGAATTTTTGGAATAGTGTTAATACATGCATGGGTATGGTTTTTGATAACTTTTAAGAATTCTGGTAATGTCAAATTTAGACCTTTATCCCACCATTTTGTAAAGAAGACTCATTTTAGATGAGGAATCTTATTCTGATAGTCACACTAAAAATCCCATTTCCAGATTCAAGGGATTCCAAAACAGAAAAGGACAACCAGTTGTCCTATAATAATTATCCACTAAGCAGTAAAGGACAACCAGCTATCTTCAATTATTCTCCACTATTAGAAGAAGATAACTTACTAAGATATTCTCCACTATCTGATACCAAATAAGGCAGGACCGATGATAAGAATGAGTAAGCACGTCTGTTAACGATTTATAAAGAAAAGAAGCCACAACGCCTAAACACGGCTAAAGGCAAAATCTTAAACGCGACTTGGGTGGCGTTCCACTTAACAAGCTTAATCAATACTAGCCTTATTTAATAAAATGGTATCAATATTTTAAAGGCATATTAATAATATATTAACATATAAATTATCACATATATGATCTCATAAAATTATTGTTGATTGGAGGATCTACCCAAAGCTATAAGCCTGCAGATTTCTTCTTATAAGGATTCTTTAGTTTTAACAATTAATTGTTCTATTTGGAGTAATTGTTGGAAATAAAGACGGTTATTGTTATCTATAGTTGTATTATATGTTGTTCTATATCGATTACTATTTTCTTGATGATGATTAAGAAAATTAACTAAAGAAACATAATAATTAATGGAACCATTAACTTATAGTATATAAGAAGAGCCTTGTGATATCTTCAAAATAAACTTCAAATTTTTATATATTAAAGAAATTTTACAAGAGAGAGAATGAAAGAAGTTCTGCCTCGATAATGGTCGAAAGCTCCCAATTCATAGAGATAAAAGGATAAGGTAAGAACTGAATATGTGTCCTAGTTAGTGGAGTTAATCATTTCAATCAATCCTTATCTTTTCTCTTTATTTATCAGCCATTAATATTAGGGAACAACTGTAGTGGAGGACATCTTAGTAAGTTGTCTTCTTCTGATAGTAGAGAATAATTGAAGACAGCTGGTTGTCTTTTGCTATTTAGTAGAGAATTATTGGAGGATAGCTGGTTGTCCTTTTCTATTTGTTGGAAAACAATCGGAAGTGGAGAGTTAAACTTTTCCTTTTCCTTTTTTCTTTTTTGGTTCCATTTTTTCTGAAATCATTACAGTGAGGGAGTCCCAAAAGTCTCCCATGACAGGTTCTGGTTCTTGGCTTTCTCCTGTTAAAACACTGAATTCATTGTCGTCTTGGTCAGATTCATTGCTACTGATGGTCTTCATTGAAGTATTATCTGGGACTAAGGATTGTAGAAATTGATTTTTCATGTAGTCCATAGTGTTAGTTCCCAGAGGGCACACATTAGATCTAGAAGGGAGGGGGGTTGAATATATCTTTTTTATTTTCAAAAAGCTTTTCCATTTTAGTTTATATTGCTAAATAATTAGCAGATGAGAAACTCAAGAATTATTTCAAACACAGCATAATAAGTTAAGGTTCCCCTTTATAGATATTTTGTTGACCATTTTTCTAGAGCTAGTTTATATGTAAGTGGTTAATATATTTATGGGAGTTATAGCAGTTATAGGTTCATGATGTAAATGAAAGTATGTAAAAGACATAAGGTTTTTTTAAGTGGTTTAGAGACTTAAACTCCTAATCCACTCTTCTGCTTCAACAAGCATGGATTGCACTAAGGAAGTCTTTACATCTTTGAATCAATAAGATTCCTTCAAGGGCAGAAGCCTTGGACCTTTAGTTCACTAAGAACTATTTAAATCCAGCAGACTTGGAACTTTAGTTCACTTAAGAACTCTTCAAGGCCATCAACCTTAGAACTTAGTTTACTCCATAGGACAAGGACCTCTCAGGCCCTAACTTCTTTTAATGTTGTAGTTGGTGCTGAGTTGCTAAGATGACTTTAATCTTGTTCATCCTTTAATACTTAGCAGCTTGATGTGATCCTCTTTGGATTCTGCATCGAGACTGGATCACCATTGGAAAGACTGCTAAGTTGTTCATGAAGCTCGATCTCTTTGAGTACTTATCAGTTTGTCACTTCTTCTTTGGTGCAATTGATCTTCTGGTTGATTCTTATCTTTATCTGATCTCAGCTTGCACACCTTCACCACTTGAGATTTGTTAAGTCTTTATACTTTTGGTAGACTCTGTCCCTGAACCTTGGTTAACTTGTGTACAGATTTGGTTCTGTATCTGTTCTTCATCAGCTCTTGGTGGTTCATGGTGATTCATAGAATGGCTCTTTGAATCTTCTCTCTGATTTGCCAATCTTCTGAATGCTATCTTCTTGGCCTTCTCGACTCTCATCTTAGCTGCCATTCTTAATGACATTCTCATTGTTGTTGAGTGAAACCTTTTTCTGTTAAATCTCTTCTCTTATCTTGCTTCACTTCTACTTTCGTAGTCTCACTGCCACAGAGACGTATTCTGTTTTTCTCTGTAGAACTTGTAGAGTCAACAACTTATCAAAAACCAACAACTCTTTTATATTCAAGCTTCAGATGTTAAATATCCTTCCATAAGCTTCCTGTTGGACTATAGTTGTTGGAAGCTATTTGAATTGATTCACATATCTCGAGTTGTTTGGTGCAGACTGCTAATTTGACGTGACAATCCCATTTTGATTTTTCTGACACTGCAGTCTACTATTTCACCTACCACATCAGAGATGTCACTTTAACGCATCCAGCTGGTAGTCACCTTTATTTCTTCTTTCTGACTCCTCGATCAGAACATCAGGAGTTATCCTTCTGCATCGATGCTTTCAATCAACAATGTTCGAATGTCAGTCTTTATATTGAGACATTGCCAAGGCTTTAATACTCAGATGATCGAACTCTACGATTCTAATGCAGATGACCTTGAACTTGATCATAGTTAGTCTGTTGAATATTGCTCGTTCACTTATTGAGACAACACTACGATTCTGAGAGTGTTCTTCGGATTTGCAATGTAGAACCTCTCTTTCTTCATTCATGCAGTGCTTCAACACTTTTTCTTGCCTTGACTTGCATTAGGGACTGACAACTTTTTTGAATGCTCTGGCCTTCCTAAATTTCAAGACTTATCTGATTGGTCATACTCAGCTCTCTTTCTCCATGTGATCTCTCATTCACATATCATCAATGGTCTGACTAATGCTTAATCTTCTTTATCTATTCTTTATAGGTTGGCCAATATCTCTCTATAAACTGTATCAGTTTTTGCTTCTCATCTGGAAAGCACTACGCTCATGGTCACACCCAAAATCGTTATCTTGACAGCTACTGCATTGCTGACTTCCTTTTGTCAGTCACGTTATCTGAAGTCTTCTTACTGCTGCTTGTGGAAGACTTCCTTTGAATGGCTTCACTTCTTAATTAGGATGCTGATTGAATTGGTGCTTCAATCTTCTGTTTTCTTGCAAGACATTTGGCGAGTGCTCTCTGGCCTTCTTCAGGTAGATTGCATCTTTACAGTTCTGACCAAAGGCTACATTCTTTGGATACTTTGGAAGTTCTTATGTGTTAAGAATCATGTTATCACTACAATTCTTCCTTGGCATTTTGAGCACTGATAGACTTTGTTCTGCAGACTACAATTTAGCTTTGGTTCTGTAGATACTACGACTCTGAGAGCAGATTATACAACAGACTATGATTTCTTCCTTAACATTTGCTGTCCTTGTCTGATCTAGCTCAACTACGATTTCTGCCTCTAATATGATCAGTAGACTCCACGACTTCAAGTGTGGCCTACGATTCTTGACTTAGCTCGGCAGGCGCTCGGACCAACTCTACAATTCTGAGTGAGGCCCTCCAAAGAAGATTACGATTCTGTAGAAACTTTCTCGATACTCTACAATTTTGCCTTGGCTTCTGCAATCCCTCTGCTGGCTCAAAAGACTACGATTCTGCCTTGATAGTCTCCGAGTTCCTTATCTCTCCTGGCAGACTTCGAGGGCTGGTGCAGTGCTCGATGATAAGACAGGCCTATCTATTACATTATATAAGATCAACCTAACAAGCTTGATCTTTCTATATTTAGTCCTTGTACATCTTATTCTTATGAAGGACTTTACAAAGCTGTTTTGTTCATGTAGAATCAACCTAACATATTTGATCATTTCAATCTAAGTCCTTATACATATATTTCTATTATCTAGTCAAGGACTTTACAACTTATTTTAATGAAGACATTTTTTCATATTCATTCATTAAGATCATAATCAAATCTTATATAAATAGGAATAGCATTCTCATGCTTATTCCTAACAATCTCCCCCTATTTGATTATGACAAAAATAATAAGTGCATATATATGAGATGAATGAATCTTAATATACAGTGCGTAGCTGTATTTCTAAAATAGATAATTATGAATGTCATTGATGATAATATAAAATTTATACACTATATGACACTCTACATCTTGGATCCAGAACATACCTATATAGCTAGAAATATACCTTTTCAGCTTCATTTACTGCTTCATGTATATCTTCAGGATGTCTGTTGATTAGCTACTCAATTTTCTTTTCCTCTCCAGTCTGCTCCCCCTCAGATGCATGCTCCATTGCTTCATCTTCATGATCCTCTAGCTCAGACATGCTCTTCTTCTTCGTCTTTCTCTTGTTCTGGATCCAAAGGGTCATCATCTTTTGGCTCCCCCTCAGACTTTGTCTCCAAAGGGTCATCAGCTTTTGGCTCCCCCTCAGATGATGACACACTTGCTGCTGTTATTTTGACCTTCTTCTTCTTCTTCTTCTTCTTCTTTGCTTTTCTATTCTTGATTTTCCTTGAATACCTCTTTTTCTCCCCCTTTTTTTCATTAATTACTTGGGAAAGCTGTTGGACATTTGTCATAAGTTGCTTTATCAGATAAGATGAGTTGCTAACCTCAATCTTGAGTTCTTGTTGGCTTAGCTCTAGCTGTAGGGAGAGAAACTATTTTAAGGAGTCAATCTTATCAGAGAGGGACAATATTTGATCTGCATTATCCTTATGAGATTGTAGAGCTTCTTCCTTCTGATCATTGATAAAATTCAGATAAATTTGATCTCTCTTTGAACTTGAGAGATATATCTGATATTGTGGCCTGAAGTCTATTTTGAAGCACACTATCTCCTTCTGCTGACAACATCTTAGCTTCTGCAGCAATGAGAGATATCTTCTCAGCCAACTCGTTAGAGTTCTTCAGTAACTCTTGCTCTTGAGGAAATTTGTCATTTGGTTAAGTAGACTCCTGCTAAACATCAAATTGGACTCTATAATTCTCATTCTTGGATAGACTTTCGAATGTAGTGAGAATCTGATAGATCGTTGAGTGCCAATCACTATTGGAAGATGAAGGAATATCAAACAATTCTGCTTGGACAGAGTAGAGCTTCTCAAACTGAGCTTGATCATCTTCAATGGTAGAGTGGAAGGACTCTATGATCATGGACTTGGGTATAATCCTTCTGTCATCCAAACCTACTCTACAATCGTAGGGAATGTAGTGGTTGCCAGCATATCGATAGACCCTGAAGTGAGACTGTCTTTGATCAGTTGTGTTACAAATTTCTTTACCCTTGGGAAGTTCTGTGACACCAGCTCCAACTTAGTAATGTGAGAGAAGCACCATGAGAAATAACTGTTATCACCAGTGATGGATGCCTTTACCCATGGCATGTAAGGATAAACTCACCTTATTGCATGATCCTTAATTTCAGGCTCATATATCAGAGTTGAAGTATCCAGCATCATAGCCTCAAGATTATTGAGCAGATATTCTGTGGTCATCTTCACCATATTCAGCTTTTCATTTCCAAGGTTAACCTATTTTCCTAGAATTACATCTAGTGGTTTATCATCAACTTCCACCATTATTCTTTTCTTATGATGAACAAGACAAGGGATATGAAAATCTTCTGGCATCTCATCCGTAGGACTGGAGTTTTCTTCACCTTCTTCCTATCCTGACTTGGAGTCAGATTGGTGCAGACTTTCTTCAACTGATTCATCAGAATATTCCTGCATTTGATCATTATCTTCAGCAGAGCCAGTCTGTGCAGATCCACTTGGCACTTCATGCTTTACTATTTTCAGTCCCTTGCTACCAGCCTTTGCAAATATGGATTCTAGAATGATTGAATCCTCATAGTGTGATAGCTCCTCCTCTATATCATTTGCCTTCCTCTTCTTAGTAGTGCTTTTGCTGTTGCTGCCATATGTCACTAGCCTTTTGTTTTCTATTGGATTCTTCTTCCAGTTAACAAACAATTTTGGGGACAACACCTTTTGGCTGTTTATAACTTCACCCTCATCATCCTTAATTTTATTCTTAATCTTCTTCTTCAGAATGATGCTTATAAATCTCCCATGAAAAAACCTTTGTAAGTGGGTTGTCTATCTGTTGACTTCTTCTTTTTAGCCTTGTCTAGCCACTCAGACATTAATTCGAACAGTATGGCACAAAAATTGATTTGTTTCTTGAGAACAATGGAAGTCATGATTCTTAGTTGATGATCACTTACTGTATCATGAGCAGTATCTTTGCTCAACATAAATTTCCTTACTATCTCAGCAAGAAACTCGTACTCTTCAGGAAACTTCTTCTTCTTTATATTCTTCAATATATGGTTTCTTTTGTAATGCATAGCTTTCTTCCTTTCTTCAATGTTGACCTCTTCAAGGTTCTTCAGACATGAGTCTAAAAGACCTAAGCACTGATTAATTTATGTAGGTTTAACTTTAGGATCTGGCCTTTGACCTTAGTCGATAGAGTTCCAGAACTCGTAGTCACATTTGAGTAGAACTCTCTCAAAAGGTTTGAGTAGATTAGGGTGCTTGATTTCAGGCATTCAGACAATCCAACCTATTTTACCAACTGAAGAATATCTCTGAACTTCTTCTCAGATTTCTCGAAC
Organism: Panax ginseng; assembly: GCA_020205605.1. Taxonomy (NCBI): domain Eukaryota; kingdom Viridiplantae; phylum Streptophyta; class Magnoliopsida; order Apiales; family Araliaceae; genus Panax; species Panax ginseng. The sequence continues at coordinate 177,531,268 of CM035132.1, forward strand.
TTCTTAGTTCCGAGTTGAATACCAGTGATTACACACAAATCTTCTATTTGAAGAGTTAGGGAATTTTGGGATTATATCTTTGTGATAGTATTGTAAGATATAAGGAAGCGATTTGAGGATAGATGGCAGTTTGAGAGAATTTGACAGTTTTATAGGTGTTTAGGTTTTGGCTTGAGAGAGAGTGTGTATGGATTAGATAGGCTTGCAACTTTTGATGAACTCTCAAAAGTATAGCTGCCATTGATTTGAATTTTCCCTCTTGTAACTTTTCCCTCCACGTTTCTTAGTGGGACAGTTGTAAGACTCTTATAGGTCACAATCTGTAACTTCTTCTAACACGTCAATTTATCAGATTTGACATTTCGTCAGTTGACTATTGACTTCTTCAGTTCGTGGAGTGGCCTTATAACTTAGCTTGGTACTCCATGATTTCTTAGACTGATCTACATCCTTTGTGCTTTCTTTAATAATCGTAGTCTGTGGGTATGCTTTAATAGACAACTTCTTCATTAGACTTCACGATAGTGGCAATACTCATTTGCAGTTTGTATTCTTTTGAGGAGTTACTACTTGCTTAACTAGAGATTCTTGTGATGTTAATCAATTTATGCATTTCTTCAGGGTTAAGGTTGCTCAGGAAGGGCCAACCTCTTAGTCCAAGACTAAGGGCCAGGTTTGTCCCTGAGGCGCTTATCAGATGAAGAGATTTATAAGTATGGTGGCTACAATGACATCACATTGATCTTTTTTGCTGGGGAGTTCACTTACCAACTCTGGATACTCTTAGATGTTGGTATTCGTTTAGGCTGCAATCGTGGTGTCACCAGGCTCTTACACTACGATCACTGAGACTGATCAAAAGTACTCCACGATTTGAGTGGTTGGTTGATATGGTTATCAGTAACACATTTTGGGACGTTACTATTGACTATGGATCTTCATTTGGTTCATCAGTCATAGAGTTTTGGGACTCTTTAACTTGGATATTTCTGTTTTGGATTAGCTCATATCTCTATGATCTTGACAGGAGTAGTCTTGATATTTATGGAGTGGTCAACAAACATGTACCATGGTTGACCTATCCTTCAATCTTATCTCAGATCTTCTGGCAAGTGTTCCACTTCTTCATTTTGCTCCCCAAGCTTTACCTTTCTCATTATTTGCATCTAGAACTTCCTCAAACTGATCAATAACTTCAGGTTGTACTTCCTCAGCACTTGATTCTGGCATTTGCTCTTCAGCATTGATCATGGTTTGATCAGGTGCAGTAGCGTGCTTTGCATGATTGATCATGACTTGATCATTGTGACGCCCCGAAAATAGGTATACATCACCCATTTTGAGTCGTTAATAACATGGTATAGAAACAACTTCAACTTTATTAATACAACATATAAACTGTGAGTTTAAATACAAATATTGTCTTCTAGACAATATCCATACCCAAATAAGTCCTCAATACAATTATTGATACATTATTTTACAAAAATGGTGAGGACTACTAAAATGACTTTCTAAAATCTTCATTCCATACCCCGACTAGTACTCGCTACATTCTCGCCTCCTGGGAAGAAAAATGGAACAAAAAGGAAAAGGGTGAGCTCAACTAGCCCAGTAAAGAATATTATGACTAAGATAATATAAAACAAATTATCGTTAGTCTTCAACAGGGAAAAATTTGAGAGAATATAATAAACAACAAGTTTTAGATCAATATTCGCAGCGGAAAATAATAATTCATAGAAGAGTTACGTAGAGAATGAAATCTACTATAATCTATGAATTTAAAAGTCCATTATCAATATTTTATCCCTGTAATATCAATCAATATTAATCTTGAATCAAATTTTCATCTTTACACTACAGGCCAAAGATATTCATCAGTTGGTCATGTTCATCTCAACACCTGTACATCTTTGCACTACGGGCCAAAGATGTTTATAGGAAAATCAATCATCTTTGCACTACAGGCCAAAGATATTCAGTAATACCATCATTTAGGACTGAGGATGATGAAAAATATTTTAAAGAAAACGAATGTAGTAAAACAAAAGAACAAATATTAATGATTCGTACTTTAAACAATCCGAGTTCAAAAATACTTAATTAATAATCATAGTGAAGTAAAATTCAAGAATGATCAAAACATGGATACAATCAAAGCTAGTATCCACAATAGATATTTTGGACAAAAACAAAATTTAATTTTTACGTGAATAGTGTAAGTATTAATTAAATAGTGTAAATATATCGTGAATAGTGCATGAGTATCGTGAATAGTAACCCACGACACTAAAAGACAAGAATTTTACAAGAAAAATCTTACCAATATTCCGGCATAATGATATTAAAAGAAATAATATCATTTTTTTAAAAAAATATCCCTTACCTCGAAAGAATAGTACTTCTAGTTGAAACACCGGATATAGACTATGACTTGAACTTGCACCGTATAGAAACACTCAAAGTATTAAAATACTCACAAGAATACGCTTAATATATCGAGAGAGAAAGAGAGAGAAAACTTCAGTTTCTGGTGTGATTTTCAATTCTAACCTAAGCACCCTATTTATAGGAAAATGCTTAGAACACCAAAGCAGAAAATTTAATAAATTAATAATATATTTTTTCCAACTCTTCCTATGCACACCACCAGCTGAATTCAACAATTTACATCACATGGAAGGCCCACAATTAATGACAAAAACGTTTTTCATATTAAAAATAATTAAAACTTCCAAAAATCAATTATTTCAGAACTTCGGAACTTCAATAATTCATAGTAAATAGCCCTTTTGTCAGAAAAATTCGAACCTCATATCATTTCCATAGGAAATTCCATTCTCTACAACTTTGCAGAAGAAAAGTTTTCCAAATTCCAAACAAAAATTGACCGAAATCCACAAACAGACGATTTTACGGTATATAATCAAATTTAGGTCGAGAAATGGGGTCCATTTACATGTTTAACATGTTTTTAACATTTATTGCAACAAAAATACTCTTCCTCCTCATATACTCATATATCCCACATTCATTGTAAAATATCAACATTATTATATTATTAAAATATAATAATATATGAATTATTTTAGAAAAAGATAAAATATTAATTTTCAACAATTGTCACATTAAAAATTTTCTCCATCTATATCCTCATAAAATCAATATTTTTCTCATCATATAAATCAATAATTAATTATTCACAAATAATATTACGAAATTATAATCTTGACAAACGGGGGTTCCTCGGAAAGAGGGGGCTTTCAATAAGGATTTCTCACTTCTTGGCGCATGATTAGATGACCTAACCTCTCCTTGATGCGAACTTTCTAGACATTGCCAATATTGCTATCTAATAATATTATTCAAATAATATGAATTATTGATCCGATAATGGAAAATACTGTGTAATGACAATTATTGAAACAACAGTAATATAAAATATCAACGCATCAATTATTGAATCAATAAAATAAAATCTTTGAGCAATAATTCTTTGTAACAATTATTGAGTAGTGCCTTCTTACGTAAGAATCAATAATTGGTGCAATCTGGTAATGTCTTCTTGTGTTTTAACCATCGAGTATTCCAACAGTATTAACGGTAACAACTACGCTGTTAATTATAAACAACTTATACTTGTCGTTTTCTTCATCCAATCGCTTTCCGTTATGGGGCCCACACAAGGATGCGCCATCGTACGAATATTCCCCGACAATAAGGATATTTCACAACCAAACGAATATTTTATAACCACTTGCTTATTTGAAATATTTGCGTATTTTACCCATAACTATCCACATTAATCAAATCAACCCTTACTATTTCAAAATAATAAATGGAGGAAATTTAATTTTATTTATAATACGTTGGGGTCTTACAACCTCCCCTCCTTATGAAATTTCGTCCTCAAAATTAACGTACGTACCTGCTATTTCGAAAAGGTGAGGGTACCTCGCTTTTATTTCCGTTTCCAACTCCCAGGTCATTTCCTCTATAGTATGGTTTCTCCACAAGACTTTAACTTGTGGTATAACCTTCGTGCGTAGGACATGCTCCTTCCTATCCAAGATCTTGACAAGTACCTCCTCGTACATTAAGTCTTCGGCTATCTCGTCCGGTTCAAACTTAATGACGTGGTTCGGGTCTTTCACATATTTACGAAGCACAGATATATGAAAAACATTATGAACAAGAGACATACTTAGAGGTAATGCGAGTTTATAGGCCACATTTCCTACTCGGTCAAGAATCTGAAATGGACCAATAAATTATGGATTGAGCTTTCCTCTCTTCCCGAACCTTGTAACTCCCTTCCATGGTGCAACATGCAACAATACATGATCCCCAATACTAAATTTCACGTCCTTTCGATGAAGATCCACATAACTCTTTTATCGATCCTGTGCCGTTTGTATACGTTGTCGAATCATTTGGATCTTTTCTATAGTCATACGTACCAACTCGAGTCCCAACAATGTTGCTTCACCCACCTCATCCCAACATATTGGAGAGCGACACTTTCGTCCATATAATGCTTCGAATGGAGCCACACCTATACTTGCCTGATAACTGTTATTGTAGGAGAATTCCACCAATGGTAAATACTTATCCTAACTCCCTTTGAAGTCTAGGACACGAGTCTTAATAGATCTTCAAGAGTTTGAATAGTCCTCTCGATTGTCGTCTACTGTTTGAGGATGGTATGCGAAGGCCCAATCGTAAATCTGTGCCCATAGCTTTTTGCAAGCTAACCCAAAATCTTGAAGTGAATCTTGGGTCACGATCCAAACTATGGATCTTGGCATGCCATGCAATCTCACAATCTCATTTACGTACATTCGAGCAAGGCGTTCAAGGGAATAAGTCTCCGTGTCGGCAAAAATTAGCGGAACTTGGTTAATCTATCAACAATAACCCAAATAGCATTTATGCCACTAGAAACCGTGGGAAGACCCGTAACGAAATCCATGGTAATATGTTCCCACTTCCATTTCAGAATCTCAAGTGGTTGCAATGGACCCTTAGGCACTTGATGCTCTGCCTTTACACGTTGACAAGTTAAACACGTCGAGATAAACTTTGCAATCTCTCTCTTCATATTATTCCACCAAAATGTATGTCGAAGATCACGATACATTTTGGTACTTCCAGGATGGATTACAAATGGTGTATTGTGTGCCTCCATCATGATCTTGTACTTCAAATCAGAATCGTTAGGAACACAAAGTCAAGAGTGGACTCAAAGTATTCCTTCTTCATCGATTCTTGCTTCTGGAATATCACCTTCTTGCACTTTCTTCTTCATATGCATCAGCTCCGGGTCTGTGGCTTGAGCAACTTTAACTTTTTCGATTAAAGTTGGTTCTATACGTATACTTGACATCATTGCATGGGTCCTCGGAGTCTTGAATTCTATCTTCATCTTTTATAAATCACACAAAATTGGCCTTTGTGTTGACAACACCGCACTTTTCGTTCCGCGTATGATCTTACTACTCAACGCGTCATTTACCACATTCGCTTTTTCCAGATGGTATTGAATGGTATGGTCGTATTCTTTCAATATTTCGAGCCAACGTCGTTCTTGGCATGTTGAGTTCCTTTTGGGTGAAGAAATATTTGAGGGCTTTGATGGTCTGAATATATCTCCACTTTCTCCCCATATAGATAGTGCCTCCAGATCTTTAGCGCGAAAACGACTGCTGCCAAATCTAAATCATGAGTAGGATAATTCCTCTCATATTCTTTAAGTTATCGCGAGGCATAGGCTATGACTTTCCCATGTTACATGAGAACACACTCTAACCCTTTACTCGAAGCATCACTGTAGATAACAAATCCATCCGAACCAGACGGTATTGTCAGAACAGGTGCCGAAATAAGTCTCCTCTTAAGCTCTTGGAAACTCTTCTCGCATTCCTCGCTCCATACAAATTTTTTACCTTTCCGAGTCAGCTGAGTTAACGGAGTAGCAATTCGAGAAAATCCTTCCACGAATCTCCGATAATAACCAGCTAAGCCCAGAAAGCTACGTACTTCGGTCACCGTCTTCGGTTTATCCCAACTTTGTATTGCTTCAATATTTGCCGGATCAACAAATACTCCATGTTTTGACACCACGTGCCCAAGGAATGCTACTTCCTCAAGCCAGAACTCGCATTTCTTCAACTTAGCATAAAGCTTGTTTTCACGAAGCCTTTGGAGTACCAGTTTCAAATGGTGCTCATGATCTTAACTGCTTATAGAATATAAGAGGATGTCATCAATAAAGACAACAACGAACTGATCCAAATAATCCTTGAATACTCGATTCATCATATCCATGAAAGCCGCAGGAGCATTAGTCAATCCGAAAGACATGACTAAGAATTCATAATGCCCGTACCAAGTTTTGAAGGCAGTCTTTGGAATATCCTCAGTTCTAATCTTCAGCTGATGATATCCAGAACAAAGATCGATCTTTGAGAAGAATTGTGCTCCTTGTAACTGGTCAAACAGGTCATCAATACGAGGTAGCGAATACCAATTCTTGATGGTGACATGGTTCAATTCCCGATAGTTAATACAAAGTTGCATACTCCCGTCTTTCTTCTTTACAAATAAAATAGGAGCACCCCAAGGAGATGTACTAGGACGAATGAAACCGATGTCCAACAACTCCTGTAGTTGGACCTTTAACTCCCGAAGTTCAATAGGAGCCATTCGATATGGGGTTTTCGAAATGGGCCTTGTACCAGGTTCAAGATCAATAAAGAATTCAACTTCACGTTCTGGGGGTAGACCGGGAAGTTCTTTAGGAAATAAGTCAGGAAAGTCACTAAAACAAGAATATTATTCAAATCTGACGTGTCTTTATTCAAATTCATAACATGGGCTAAGAAGGCTTGACATCCGTTTTTCAATAAACGAATAGCTTTATGACTTGATATGACAGTGATTGATTTTAATGGTTTAGTTGCTTGAATTCGAACAACAGGTTGATTAGGAATATGAAAACTAACAACCTTACGAAAACAATCAATTTTGGCATGATGAGTAGTTAACCAATCAATCCCTAAAATCACATCAAAAGCAAGTATCTTTAAAGAGACAAGGTCAACAGGTAATGTGATGGTGCCAACTTGGATCAAACAAGATTTATAAGCGATGGATGTGATGAAATTTCTCTAACGAGTCTCCACGGATAAATCAAAGTCTAATTTCTCCTGAGTCAAGTTTAAACGTTGAGCACAAGCAGGAGAGATAAATGAATGGGTAGCACCAGTATCTAATAAGGTATAAACTTCGCAAGAATTTATGATTAGCTTACCCGTGATCACCTCGTTTGGGTTCTTCACATTTTGACCAGTCACAACAAACGTTCTTTCAGGAACCGTTGACTTTGACTTTTCTGGGACAGCCTTTTGAGCCACCGTCCCCGCTGAAACTTGGTTTCGTTACCGTATAATCTCAAGCGATATGTCCTTCCTTTCCACAATTATAGCATACCTTGAACTATTGTGGGCAGTTTGGACTGATATGTCCTTCTTTCCCACACTTATAGCATACGACCGGTGGTCGTTCTCCTCCCTTAGAACCAGTTGCTGCTGGTGCTGACGTCTTCACATTATCATTGTTGAATCTTCTCTTTTAAAATCTCCCCCCGATTCGCTTCTTCTATTATCATGGCCATGATTACCACCAGAGTGGTTGCCGCTCTTGTCCGTATTCTTCTTTCTCTGCTAGTTATCGTTGTTCTGATGACTGTTGTCACTGGTATGATCCTGGTTGTGGTCCCTCGATTGACCGTACTCGTTATCTCGCTCTAATAATTGAGCCCTGTTGACAACATCTGAATAGAGAGAAAATTTATGAGAAATGAGATATTGACGTATGCCGGGTTTCAAACCTCTCAGAAACATCCGCGTCATACGTTCCTCATTCTCCACCAAATGAGGTGCAAACCTGGATAACTCTGCGAACTTTGCCTTGTACTGGGACATCGTCATGTTTTTTTGTTCCAATCTAATAAACTCTACCTCCTTCATATGACGAACACTTTCAGGAAAGTATTTGTCATTGAACAGTTTCTAAAATGTCTCCAAGACATACTGAGCGCGGCTGGATGGGTACGCTTCACAGATTCCCACCAGTGATCAGCCTAATTATGGAACATAAAAGTAGCGAATGGAACCTTCTGTTCCTCCGTGCATCCTAAGACATCGAATATCTTGGTAATTTGTTTAACCCATGTCTCCGCCTTAATCGGCTCTGGCTTTCCCCAGAATTCTGGTAGTCCCAACTCTTTGAACTGCTTGGTTGTGACAAGCTGTGCATTGCCATTGTTTCTTCCTGTATTTTGAACAGGAATCTCCTTCGTCTGGTTTTGCATGAACCGCAAAAAGCTTCTAAACATCTCATCGTTCATCGTCTGCTCCGTGGTATTGTTTACAGGAGGAACATTGACGGCTGGTTGCACGTTTTCCTCATTGGTGAGTACAGCCGTCTCCACGATCTCATTTACTCCACTGTTAACATTCTCAGTTGCCATTTTCAAATACTGCCATAAAACAAGGGTTAATTAAACAAATTAACATATCACATAATACCCCTATATTATGATTGACCAACAAATAAGCTTAGGTAGGACACACTAGTGAAGGATTTACTCGTCTCTTCCCTCCTAGTTCTATTCCCCGATCTCCGCCAGAGATCATATCCCTAAGCTCTGATACCAACTGTGACGCCCCCAAAATAGGTATACATCACCCATTTTGAGTCGTCAATAATATGGTACAGAAATAACTTCAATTTTATTAATACAACATATAAACTGTGAGTTTAAATACAAATATTGTCTTCTAGACAATATCCATACCCAAATAAGTCCTCAATACAATTATTGATACATTATTTTACAAAAATGGTGAGGACTACTAAAATGACTTTCTAAAATCTTCATTCCATACCCCGACTAGTACTCGTTATATTCTCGCCTCCTGAGAAGAAAAATGGAACAAAAAGGAAAAGGGTGAGCTCAACTAGCCCAGTAAAGAATATTATGACTAAGATAATATAAAACAAATTATCGTTCGTCTTCAACAGGGAAAAATTTGAGAGAATATAATAAACAACAAGTTTTAGATCAATATTAGCAATGAAAAAATAATAATTCATAGAAAGAGTTACGTAGAGAATGAAATCTACTATAATCTATGAATTTAAAAGTCCATTATCAACATTTTATCCTGTAATATCAATCAATATTCATCTTGAATCAAATTTTCATCTTTGCACTTTCTGAGGCCAAAGATATTCATCGATTAGTCATGTTCATCTCAACACTTTTATACATCTTTACACTACGGGCCAAAAGATGTTCATAGAAAATTAATCATCTTTGCACTACAGAATGAAAGATATTCAATAATACCATCATTTAGGGTGAGGATGATGAAAAATATTTTAAAGAAAAGCGAATCTAGTGAAACAAAAGAACAAATATTAAGGATTCGTACTTTAAACAATCCGAGTTCAAAAATACTTCATTAATAATCATAGTTAAGTAAAATTCAAGAATGATCAAAACATGGATACAATCAAAGCTAGTATCCACAATAGATATTTTGGACAAAAACGAAAATTTAATTTTTCTTTGAATAGTCTAAGTATTGGTGAATAAAGTCGATATCACGTGAATAGTCAGTATCGTGAATAGTAACTATGACACTAAAAGACAAAATTTCACAAGAAAAATCTTACCAATATTCGACATAATGATATTAGAAGAAATAATATCATTTTTAAAAAAATATCCCTTACCTCGAAAGAATAGTACTTTAGTTGAAACACCTGGATATAGGCTATGACTTGAACTTGCCGTATAGCAACACTCAAAGTATTAAAATACTCACAAGAATACGCTTAATATATCGAGAGAGAAAGAGAAAAAACTTGGTTTACGGTGTGATTTTCAATTCTAACCTAAGCACCTATTTATAGGAAAATGCACCAAAGCAGAAAATTTAATAAATTAATAATATATTTTTTCCAACTCTTCCTACGCACACCACCAGCTGAATTCAACAATTTACATCACATGCAAGGCCCACAATTAATGACAAAAACATTTTTCATATTAAAAATAATTAAAACTTCCAAAAATCAATTATTTCAGAACTTCGGAACTTCAATAATTCATAGTAAATAGCCCTTTTGTCAGAAAAATTCGAACCTCATATCATTTCCATAGAAAATTCCATTCTCTACAACGTTGCAGATGAAAACTTTTCCAAATTCCAAACAAAAATTGACTGAAATCCATAAACGGGCGATTTTACAGGCTATAATCAAATTTCAATCAAGAAATGGGGTCCAGCGACATGTTTAACATGTTTTTAACATTTATTGCAACAAAAATACTCTTTCTCCTCATATACTCATATATCCCACATTCATTGAATATCAACATTATTATATTATTAAAATATAATAATATATGAATTATTTTAGAAAAAGATAAAATATTAATTTTCAACAATTATCACATTAAAAATTTTCTCCATCTATATCCTCATAAAATCAATATTTTTCTCATCATATAAATCAATAATTAATTATTCACAAATAATATTACGAATTACAATCTTGTGACGGGGCGGTTCCGGAAAGATGGGGCTTTCCAATAAGGACTTCTCCTTACTTGGCGTATGATTAGATGACCTAACCTCTCCTTGAGCGTAACTTTCTAGACATTGCCAATATTGCTATCTAATAATATTATTCAAATAATATGAATTATTGATCCGATAATGGAAAATCTTGTGTAATGACAATTATTGAAATAACAATAATATAAAATATCAACGCATCAATTATTGAATCAATAAAATAAAATAATGAGCGATAATTCTTGTAACAATTATTGAGTAGTGCCTTCTTACGTAAGAAGAATCAATAATTAGTGCAATCTGGTAATCTTCTTGTGTTTTAACCATCGAGTATTCCAACAATTATTAACTGTGAATAACTCGCTACCGTTAATTATAAACAACTTATACTTGTCATTTTCTTCATTCAATTGCTTTTCGTTATGGGGCCCACACAAGGCTGTGTCGTCGTACGAATATTCCCCGACAGTAAGAATATTCCACAACCAAATGAATATTTTATAACCACTTGCTTATTTGAAATATTTGCGTATTTTACCCATAACTATCCACATTAATCAAATCAACCCTTACTATTTTAAAATAATAAATGGAGGAAATTTAATTTTATTTATAATAAGTTGGGGTCTTACAATCATTTTCTATGATTCTGGTCTCTTCTACAGTTGAACCAGATGCTTTAGGTTGACTACTTTGTTCAGCCTTTTCATCAGCAATCCTTTGATTTTCTTCCTTTAATAATTCTTTATTTGCCAGAACATTATTCTTGACAAGCCTCTTTGTCCTCTTCTTTGGCTTGGACATAGCCTTTGTACTTTCTTCAGCTTCAGCCTTGACAGTTGTTCAGGCTAATAGGCTGTTGCAGCATCTCCTTCAAGCTGAAGTCATTATGAATGAATAAACCTAAATGAATCATAGGGAGGTATCCTCAGAACTGATTATTCCACGATTGTTAACAAAACTACGAACGTAGTCTTTCTCATTCAGGCTTCAACATCTTCTGCACTCATGAAGTTATGCATGCATTCTTCATCATCAATGCTTGATGATCCTTTGATATGAACTTCCTGGATGTTCCCTTTGGAATGTTATGCTTTGCATGGATACGACCAGTAGATCTCTTTCGTCTTGTCATGAATAGCCTGCTTCCATATAAAGATCATCAACCATGTGAATCTTCATTAATGGGGACTCAATAAGTCTTCAAGAACAGTCTTTGACTTTGGATAATATGATCAAGAGCATTGCCGAAATGTCTTGACCTTGCAGCTGGTTGAATCCTTGTTACTGAAGCTATCTGCTTCAGTATCCTACTAGATTAGTTTCCTCAAAATCCCAATTCCTCATATATCTAAGACATTTATGATACATGATGATGAGTGTGTGAATGATTAAGCATTTTGATATGACACTCTTTTTCTTTGATTGTTTCACCATTTGTTTGGTTATGTTCACAGATTTTGAATGTTCTCAGAGTAGGAATCAACTCTATTACTTATTTGTATCTGGTTGATTCATGGAGATGATCAGTTTCTAAGAATCTTCAAGATACTCCTCTAGTGTTAATCATACTCTATATTTTATCAAAAACACAGAACATTGGTTTTGTATATATTTGCATACATACCAATCCTTCAGCAAGAATTAATTCACTTAAGCTTCATAGGATTTAGATTAACTTACGACTTACTCCGGACTTCTTTTAAGATGCTATCTTTAATCTTGAACTTGAGTGGAGAGAAAGTTTGTTGGCAATTAAGTTTCCAACCTTAATGTACTTTCTCTCTTCCCCTTTTTAGGAAGAGTATGGTCTCTTGATAGAATATTATTGTAGTACATAAGGTGATGTAACATAATATATATGTAAGTATTAATGATGAACCGTACCTTTACACTGTCAGTATCTTGACAGTCATTTGTCTTGCTATAATGATGTTAGACATTGATGTGCAAATCTTTACATTCATTACTGACAGCTTATTGCTCCATTTGACCTTAGATCAGTCAGGCATCATCTTGGAGTTGACAATATGGATTTAATTGCTAAATTAGCAATCTTAATTAGGAAATATTAATCCTAATTTTTGTTAGCCCTCATGTGATTAGGAAATGATAATATAATTAGGAAACTCTAATTATAATCTAATTATCATAATTTTCTATTTTGAAAATCTAAGTTGAAAATCCTTGAAATTGGTATTTATGGAAACCTTAGGTTTTAACCCTAAGGGTTAAACCCTAAGGGTCAAACCCGAAGGGTTAAACCCTAAGAGTTTGATCAAATGACTATTGTAGAATTAAAATTGTGTGCAAAAAGACCAAAATACCCTCCCTTAACTTTTATGTTAAAAGAGTTATGGCCAAAATTGGTGCCACATCTCTTGAATTATAACTAAACACCTTGTATCAGCCAAATTTGAACACCTAGCCACATTTACAACCATGGATTTAAAAGATCTAAGATTAAAAGTAAGAAATATCTTACTTTAGTTTATCATTTCTCCAAGCCCATTCTCTCCCTTCAAATTCGGGACTTAGAGTGAGAGAGAGTGAGAATCAAAGTCAAGATCATGTATTAGCATTCCAAGGTCAGAAATCAATGATCAGATTCAAGATTAAACATTAGAAAGGTATAAAAGCCCTAAACTTTTAAATCCTATGATTTGATGTTAGATGTTATGGTTTATTGTTTAAAGTGGTGTAATAAGATGTCATTTAGTGATCTGGGTTGTCAAATCCCAGATCCATAACATCAAAGTGCTCGAAAAGTGAGTTTTTAGAAATCTAGAAAAATAGAAATTTGTGGTCTAACAGTCATATGTCAGGGCTTCTAGATCGGTGTATGTTAGGTATTATGTGTATTTTATGCAATGAACTTGTAGTATGTCATATGAGGCTTTCATCCGAAACTTGAATCGTGGTTGGATCGTGTGTAGCTTGCATGTTATGATCATCAAACAACAGTTGACCCAATCGCGATTTATGGTTTCTGGAAAACCCAGAATTTCCAGAATGTCTGACAGAGATATTGCAGGCTTTAGATCTTGCTTGTTTTTAGTGTTTGTGTTATTTTTTGGGCTGGATGTTGTAGACTTCTATATGAACTACACATGTATGCTATTAGATCGCCTAAATTAGTAACAGAATCAAAGATATACTAGGTCAAACCATAGTTGACCGACTGGCTGGATGAAGATTCTGGAAAACCCAGAATCTTCAAGAACAGGTTCCTGACAGGTAGTTTGACCGGCCCAGATCTTGTGTATATGATGTTTTTATGCTTCTCTGATGCTATACAATTGTATTATGACATCATGACTACACGTAGGAACCATTAGATATCACAAAATAGACCCCGATTCCAAGTTATAAGGCTTCAAAGTAAGGCCTAGTAGTTGTTCTTCATTTCTGGAAAACCCAAAATTGAAGAACAGGTCTGACATGATATTTGAGAGACTATATCTCTTAATTGTGATGTTGGATTGCTATGAAACTTGTTGATGCTTGTAGAGTTACATCAATACTACAACCTTAAGGCTTTAAACAGCCCAGAAAACACTTAGATCTAAGATCAAATGTTGGTCAAACCTAATGCCTTGATGACTGACATGAATTTCTGGAAAATGGCCAAGAACACCATTAGCGACGGTTTTGTCGCCTATAGTACCTTTTAGCGACAGTTTACTTAATATCATTAATATTAAATTAATATCATTAATATTAAATTATTAATGAAATTATCCTTTAAATATTAAAAGTTATATTTTATAACTTAAAATATCTTTAAACACTATATTTTCATTTAAAATAATTTTTATAATATTAAAATCATTTTTAAACTAAATTATTTAATATATTTATTAAATAACTTAATTATCATTAATATTAATTTATTAATTAAATATATCATAAAATATTAAAAGTCATTAAAAATAACTTAAAATATTTTTTTATACCATAATATAATTTTAAATGATTTTTCAAATATTAAAATCATTTTTAAATAATTTATTTAATATAATAATTAAATAAATTAAATACCTTTAATATTTCAAAAATATTAATTATTTATGAAATATACTTAAATTAATTAAAACTAATTTTCGTATTTTTAAAATAATTTTTAATAATTTATTTTGTATTTTTAATAATTAAAAACTAATTTTCTATAATTATTTAATAAAATATAATTTTTATAAATAAATTGTTGCTAAAGACTGCCTATAGCGACAGAACCGTCGCTATAGGTGTTCTTTGCGTTCTTGGCCAAACCTAGAAAACTCATGTCAGAAAACGAGGGGGTGAGTTTGACCAAGCACACATATCATATCTATGCATTTCTGGGCAATCTAATGATTGGAGGTTGTAGTACTAATGCAACACTGTAAGATCCAACAACAACCAAAGTTATAACATGCATCAACTGAAAGATCTAAGCTAATGAAAACAACAACATCGAAGTTATTCTTCATTTAAGGTTTGCCTTTAATGAAAAAATAATCAAATGTTCAACAACTTGAAATCCTATTGATATCTAAGTGATCTAAGGGTTCCAGGTTGTAGACCACATGCAAGACAATAGATCTGATACATAATATTGATATAACAACATCACAAAATCAAGATTTAAGCCGGTCAACCATTGTCAGAAGTTATGTTCTTGATTTTCTGGAAATTCCAAAAACCAAATCCGTGATCATCTGAGCTGGTTTGACCATCCATAGTGTTTAATCTGTTGATGATTTCAAGGATCTATAAGTCTTAACCTGAAGTCCATATACCATTTTACAAATCTATTACAACAACAACAACAACAAAACAACAAACAGTAGCAAGATCAAAGATGTCAAAAGTCTTGTAAGACCATTTTCAAGCGCTTTAAGGTTACCCGAAAACGCCTGTAAACGCATCGATCATGGTCGGTTGAATGGCTTTTGATTAGTGAATTACATGCAATCTAGACCAGATATAAACTTGATTCTTGATCCATATCAAAGACCACATATCAGACTACAATATCTAACACTTAAGACACCAAATTAATGAATACACTGAGATCTAAAAGGTCTGACATTCGATTATCAGACCACAAAATAAACTTTTCCAGATTTTGTAAATCTTCAAATCTGAGCCTCTAGATGTTATGGATCTAACATCTAGCAACCCAGATCATCTATTTACATCATAAACAACACATTTTAACACTTAATCATAACATCTAACATGTAGATCAAGATCAGATTTCATGGCTAGGGTTTATACCTTTTTTTTATCAATCTTGATCTTAGGGTTCTGATTTGATATAGATGTTAGTGGGGCTTTGATATGGGACTGATATGGTAATAAATTTCGTGGGTTTTAGTGAGAAGGGCTCTTGGATATGTGTTTGTGCAAAATGGGCTAACAAGTGATCTTTTTCTCTCTTCAATCTATAAATATAAATGTTAGATGCATGTATGGCAGATCAAAGTGGCTGATTGTTGTCAATTTTAATCACATGGGGTAGTTGGGTTTGGTCACCAACTTCACCTAATGTCAAAACCTATACATTAGCTTCAATAATGCACAAAAGGGCAAAATAGTCATTAACCTTACAATTTAATGACAATCATGTAATCTTGACAAACCCTTAGGGTTTAACCCTAAGGTTTAGTACAAAATGAATTTCTAGGTTTTCCTTTTGGGTTTAAAATAAAATAACAAATAAAATTAGTTTCTAAAAATAGAAATTTAGGGTTTGTTAATCAGTTAGATTTTCTAATTACATTATACAGGAACATTAGGATTTAAAATTCACTAATTATAATTAACTTTACTAATTTAGCAATTAGGGTTTATAATTTTGATAATTAGGGTTACCAAATTACAATTAGGGTTTCTAATTACCAAATTAGGGTTCTAGACATTAGGATTTTAAGTTACTAATTAGGTTCTCTATGATTAGCAGTAAAAATCTACTATACATGATATCAATCATATTAACACAATTGCTGACTGAACAAAAACTCCGGTTTAAGTTTCAAATTAGAGTTTCTAATTTTAGAAATTAGGGTTTAACAGTAATACCAGAGTTTGGTCATAATACATCATAATTGACCAACCATTGTCAGTCTATACATACCGTACATATTTATAGCACTGAAAAATCAAAATATAATTAATATTATATTATTATTCTCATTTCTTGATCAAAATCCAAAATTAGGGTTTGGATTTCATATCTGATTTATCTGCCATACTTAACATTATTAATTAAGTTAAAATAATTAACTTAATAATGCATACTAAAATTCATATAATAAAATAATTATTATAATTATTCTAAAAATCATTTCATATATATTTAAATAATATAATAATCATATTTTCATAAAAATTATTAATAAAAACATTTCTAGTATAAAATTAATTATTATAAGAATATAATTTATAATAATCAATAATTCTAAAATAAAATTATCTAAAGTTATTCATGTAATAAATATATTTTTATTTATCACATAAATACATATACACATTATCTTGGCACATATTTTCCATATTTATTTTAATAAATAAAAAAAATTATACACAAAATTTTGGATTTATTTGTATAGAAAATATCGGGTTGTTACAAAAACTATGTCGTTTTGGATATTATTTTAAAAAACAAGTGGGGGTAGTGGTTAATATTTTTGTAAATAAAAACAAACAAGTGGGACCATCCTCTTTTAATATTATTTTGTTTTTAAAAAAAAAATCAAAATGACCTAATTTTAATAAAGATATGTTATTTAAAAGGTATGATTTAGATCCGTCCTATATATATATATATATATATATATATATATTCTTAATATATTTAATTATATTTAAGATATATAATAAAAAAAATATTGTACAAATAGGTTTTTGAGACATTTTTAAATCATGTAAAAAACTATCAAATGTCTTATAAATTGGGACGAGGGATTATGCGCTTAATATATAACGAATTGATATTTTCATAAACAAAATTGTTAATTTTATACAGTTCTTCTATCAATAGTAAATGAGTTTCACATCAAAAAACTTATGAAAATATTAATATTAACTTATGAAAATAACAATTCCTTATATTCAGACACTCGATCCGAAGGGTCTTCTTCTTTTATTTCTGAAAAAAGATGAAGCAAAGTGGTGCATTATAAAATGCAATTGGTTTTGGTTATACCTAATTGCAGACCTCATATGTGATTCACGAGGACCTCTTTTTAGTCAACGTATACACAACACATATACATATAAAATGTTATAATTAAAACAAAAACAAATGTAAAAAAACATATGTAGATAGGTGTGTTATATATATTACCCTTGCAGTAGAATTACACGTGTTCTATTATTATATAACAAAAGTCAAATAAACTACCCTTTTTTGAGACAGCACACCTCAATTAATATATTGCTCATTATTTTCTAGTTGTAGGTTACCTACTAGTGTTGCATTGCGTTTTTATTAGGTGAGGAGGGTACGATCTTTCTCATTCCAAAACCCTCTCGGCAAGACAAGGTCATTCATATATAACTCCAATTTTTCTTTTAGGAAAATCATCACTCCTATATTATATATATATATATATATATATATATATATATATATATATATAACAAAAAAAGTTCATGAGAAAAGCTAGTTCTATTGATTTTAATCAAATCAATCAAGAGTGTTAGTTATTTCTCGTCCATTCCTATGGCAGCCCATCAAAAAATTCATCCGGCGGCGGATATGGAAGCGCCACCACCAACAACCCCGCTAGTCCCTAACAATTCATCAAAATTCTCGGAAAAAAATCATGCCATGCTGCCTAATAATAACGTTCCACGCCCACCACCACCAGTTAGACGTACAATCCCCATAATAGCCGCAAGACCACCACACAAAAAAAGAACCGGTTGTTGCAAATGCATGTGTTGGACAATAAGCCTCCTCCTCCTCCTCCTCTTCCTCCTCGGCGCCACCGCCGGAATCCTCTACCTCATTTTCCGGCCAAAACTCCCCAAATACTTCGTGGACAGCCTCCAAATATCCGACTTGAGGCTCAACTATGACATGAGCCTCTACGCGAAATTCGCCGTGAAAATCACCGCACAAAACCCTAATAAAAAGATAGGAATATTCTATCAAAAAGGGAGCGATTTAAGCGTTTGGTACTCAAAAACAATGCTTTGTCAAGGCTCACTTCCAAGATTCTACCAAGGGCACCGGAACACGACCAAACTTAATGTGGCGTTAACGGGGCAAACGCAGTATGCGAGTAGTTTGATGACGGCGCTACAAGAGCAACAACAGACGGGGAGAATTCCATTGGATCTTAAGGTTAATGTTCTGGTTAGGGTTAAGTTTGGGATGTTGAAGTTGAGGGAGGTGAGGATATTGGGAAAGTGTTTGTTGATTGTTGATAGTTTGAGTGCTAATAATTTTATTAGCATTAAGGCTAGTACTTGCAAGTTTAGGTTGAAGCTTTGAGGATTTTGTAGTTTTGGTGATTGATGTATTTTCATTTTCTTTTTTCTTGTAGTATGATATTTGTTGATTGATTGTTATTGTTTATTGATTCTTTTGGTATGTACTATTCTATGTTTTGATTTATGAAATTTTCATTGATTTGTTAATTTTATTGATCCTATAAATTCATTTATCATACTATATATAATTTCATTTCATTTTATTTTAGAATTGAGTTCAGGGAATGAATCTTCTAAACCTTTAATTATAAATCCATATGTGGATATTCCAGAAAAATCTTATCAACAGAATAATATTAAGATAAAGGACATCCTACCTTTAACAAAACAGAATAATTATACTATATAATTTATTTCTTTAAACTGTAGAAAAAAAAATTAACCAGAATTGAAGAAAAAATAGACCATATAAATGAAAAATGTCAAGTTATTCCTAAACAGTTAAATCTTCAACCCTGTTAATATTAAACCCCCTTTGGAGGTTAGCAATTTTAAAATGCAATCTTCTAAACCAAACGATGAATTTATTGATAATCTGTTAAATAAAATAAAAAATTTAAAAAATACAACTACATCTACATCTCAGATTAATATGATGTTTGGTCAACCCTCTTCACATACCAATAATAATAATACTGATGATGATGAAGAGATTGATGAGATATCCCCATCACATATTTTTGAGATATAAAATAATTTTCAAGACATGCAGTCTATTAATAAAACTACTTACATTCAAAAACCAATAAATCGTATGACTTTATCCAGACCTAGTATGTATTGTTACCCTAGACCTACTCCCCAAGATATTTTGTATGAAGAAGATTTTCTTCATTCACAAAATGTTACCATGGTAAAACCATTTATGAATGAAATATCGATGGTAAGACTGAATATCATATTTATAAAACCATACATCATATTATGATGTATGCAACAGTCTGTATACAAAATGATAATACAGATCATCAAATATGTCATTTTTTAGTAAACGAATTTACCGGTATTCTTAAAGGATGGTGGGACAATGCACTTACTGACAAATAGAGAACTGAAATTATTCAATCATATAAGAATGAAACAGACCTTATTACTAAAGCTGAAATAAAAATAGTAGATGCTTGTTACACTCTTGTACAAGCCATCATTCATCATTTTGTAGGACCATGACTTATTAATACTGATAGAAGCAAAGAACTCTTACAGAATCTCAGATGCCCTTCCTTAATCCATTTTAGATGGTATAAGGATGTTTTTTAATGAAAGTAATGCAAAGACCATATACCAACAGTGAACACCGGAAAGCCAAATTCATTGATGAACTTCTCACTTTCTTTGCTGAAAAAATCCATAAAAAATTAAGGGATATATAAACATGATCGTTTGAGTATTCCTTATGATCAGTATTCCTACGACCATCTTATTTCTACTATTATTGAAGAAGGATTATCATTTTGTAATGATATGAAACTTCAACAACTTATGAAAAAATAGAACCTCACTAAAAGACATGAGATATAAGAATTTTGTGATCAATTCTCTTATGACATAAAATTACAGTATCCTCAAAAAACTAAAAAATAGCATAATTCAAAAACCCCTAAATCATATCGAAGACGTTCTTCTAAAAAGTCTTCTTATAATAAAACCCCTGAAAAATCTACTGTAAGAAGAAGAAGAACAGTAATAAAAAAGATAAGTCTAAGGTAAAATGTTATAAATGTGGTAAAACAGTACATTTTGCTAATATGTGTAAATCAAAAATAAAACAGAAACTTAATGAAATGCCTCTTGATGAAGACACTCAACAACAAATTTTAAATTGTTATCCAGCAGTTGTTTAGAATCTGATTCTGATGATGGTTAGGCTGAGATCTATTCTGAATCTAATAACAATTCTGATAATAATGAACAACCATGCCAAACCTGTACTATGAATAATTGTAACACTATTACAGAAGCTAATTATTGAAAAGTTGTTGTTGAAATGAATGGTTTAGATATTGGAGGACCCAATATCAATTTCCTAACAAACACTCAAAAATCAATTCTTGACCTATCAGACCAAATTAAAGATCTAGAGATTAAATTAAAATTGTTAGAAATCTGTTATAAAAATCAAAAAATAGAAGATACTCTTCCTATTGAACAATACAGTTTGAGGGAGGTAATGAAACGTATTCAAATTAAATATTTCTACTACAGAAAAACCTACTACTATTCAGGATCTTAAAGGAGAAATAAATATTTTAAAATGAGAAATAAAACAGTTACAAACTACTAAAATTATTATCTTTTAAGATTTAAATAATATTATACAACAATTAAAGAATATACGGGATGATAAAACTGAATCTCCTAATAAACCAGATTCTTCTGAATCATCTAAGCAATATTTGATGCTTATAAATCAAGTAGTTTTTCAGAAATGGTATATCAGAATTACTTTTATCATCAAACCAGACTTTGTCATTAAAGATGCTATTGTTCTAGTAGATAGTGGTGCTGACATGAACTATATTCAGGAAGGATTAATTCCTACTAAATACTTTAAAAAAACCACTCAATCTTTAACTAGTGCAAGTGGTAATAATATGAGTATTAAATATAAAATACCAGAAGTTTTAATCTATAGTCAAGGCATATGTTTACCCATATCATTTTCTTAATACGTAATATGAATCAGAGTATAATTTTAGGCACTCCTTTTGTAAGACCCCAACTTTTTATAAATAAAATTGAATTTCCTCTATTCATTATTTTTGAAATAATAAGGTGTTAATTTAATATAATGCTTTGGTTATGGGTGAAATGTGCAAATTTTGCCAAATAAGCAAGTGGTTATAAAATATTCATTATTGTCGAGGAATATTCGTTTGGTCGTGGAATATTCTTGTTGTCGGGGAATATTCGTAGGACGGCGCAACCATTTGTGGGCCCCATAACGGAAAACGGTCGGATGAAGAAAATGACAAGTTTGAGGTTTTATAAATAACAGCATAGTTGTTACCGTTAACATTGTTGGAATACCGGTGGTTAAAGCAAATGAATACGCTGGCATTAGTTGCGAAGGCACCTGGTATTGCAAAGATTTTTTAGATTATTGATTCTTACGTGAAGGCACTACTCAATAATTGTTACGAATTACTGCTCAATATTTTATTTTATTGATTCAATAATTGCTACGTTGATATTTTATATTATTGTTGTTTCAATAATTTGCACTGCACAGTATTTCCCATTATCAGATCAATAATTCAAATTATTTGAATAATATTATTAGACAGCATTATTGGCAATGTCTAAGGAAGTTCTGTCTAGAAAAGGGGTTTGGTTACCTAATTTCGCGCCAATAAGGAGAAATCCTTATTGGAAATCCCCCTCTTTCCTGGGAACGACCTGGTTGTCATTTTTGTGATTCTGTAATATTATTTTTGAATAATTAATTATTGATTTATAAGATAAGAAAATATTTATTTTATGTGGTTATAAATGAAGGAATTAATGCTGAGGTGTTTTATCAGTATTTTGTCAGAATGGAGGTATTAAATATTATCTGTATGTGGATTTCAGACATTTTCTGTTTGGAATTTGGAAAAACTTTCTTCTACAAAGTTGTAGAAAATTAAATTTCCTTTGGAATGGACATAAATTCATATTTTTCTGATAAAAAGACTATTTATTGTGAATTAAATGGAGTTAAGATGATCAAATTAAATTAGTTTTTAAATTAAATATGAACTCTTTTATTTTAAAAACATGTGATAAAGGTGGAGTGGGCAAATTGGCTTGGAAAGTCTTGTTTCAATATAGGTGTGCTAGAATTAATTATACGTATGTAAGTTTTGTCAGAAAAGGTGTGCTAGCACTTTCCTATAAATAGGGTGCTTAGTTAGAAATCAAATCACACAAGAATCAGGAGTTTTCTCTCTATAATATCAAGCATATTTTTGTGAGTATTTAGATATCTTGAGTGTTGCTAAGCAGTGCAAGTTTTCTTCAGCATTATATCTGATATTTCAGCCAAAAGTATTATTCTTTTGAGGTGAGGAATGTTATTTTCTTTGTAAATGATGTTATTTCTTTCAATATCATTATACCGAAATACTTGTATGAATTTTATTGTGAAATTTTTATCTTTTCGTGTCGGGGTTACTATTCACATATACGACGATATTCACGAATATGGCACTATTCACCGAAAATAAAATTTTCTCTTCTTTGTCCAAGATGTCTATTATGGTTACTATCTTTGATTGTATCCATGTTTTGATCTTCATTCTTGAATTTTACTCTAATATGGTTTATTATGGAGTATTTTTAAACTTGGATTATCTAAAGTACGAATCTCTAATCTTTGTCCATTTATCTCACTGGATTCGTTCTTTAAAATATTTTTCATCATCCTCAATCTTTAATGGTGATACTTGATGAATATCTTTGGCCTGTAGTGCAAAGATGAATGATTACCTGATGAATATCTTTGGCTCGTAGTGCAAAGATGGACAGGTGTTGAGATGAATATGACCAACTGGTGATACAAATGAATATCTTTGGCCCGTAAAGCAAAGATGAATATTTGGTTTAAGATGTATTTTAATTGATGTTACAGGGATAAAATATTGCTGATGGACTTTTAAATCATAGAAGATAGTAAATTTCATTCTCTACTTAACTCTTCTAATGAATTGTTATTTCCGCTGCGAATATTGATCTAAAACTTGTTGTCCATTATATTTTATCTGATTTATTGAAGGCTAACGATAATTTTTTCTATATTATCTTAGTCATAATATTCTTTAATGGGCTAGTTGAGCTCACCCTTTCCTTTTTGTTCCATTTTTCTTCTCAGGAAGCGAAAATATAGCGGGAACCAGTCGGGGTATAGAGTGATGTTTCAAGATAGTTGTTTTAGCAGTCCTCACTATATTGTAAAATAGTGTATCAATAATTGTAATGAGGACTTATTTAAGTGTGAATATTTTTTAGAAGACAATATTTGTATTTAAACTCACAGTATATGTGTTGTAGTATTTTGCACGACAATTATAATAATAAAATTGTAGTTATTTTCTGTACCATGTATTTGGCGACCCAAGATGGGTGATGTATACCTATTTTGGGGGCGTCACACCTTTTCTTTGTCTTCTCATGCATATTTCTAAAATTGATACTATGGGTATTCATACTACTCTTAATAACAGACATATTGTGTTTAAATTCATAACAGAACCATATACTAAAGAATTAAATCAAGTTAAAAGTATGATTTATTCTAAGGAAAAACAAATAAATTTTATTCAAAAAGAAATAAAATTTCTTACTACAAAACAAAGAATTTTACAGCCTTCTTTACAGGAAAAAATAAAATTAATTCACAAGACTCTCCAAGTTAAAATTTGTAGCGATGTTCCTAATGCATTTTGGAATAGGAAGAAGCATATTATTTCTTTTCCTTACATTTCTAACTTTAATGAGAAAAATATTCCTACAAAGTCTCGACCTAGTTAGATGAAGAAGAAATATTTAATTCTCTGTAAGAATGAGATTGATTCTCTTAAATAGAAAAGGTTGATCAAAACCAGTAATTTCCCTTGGAGTTGTACTGCTTTTTATGTAAACAAAAATGCAGAAATTGAAAGAGGAACGCCTTGGTTGGTCATCAATTACAAACCACTCAATGAAGTTTTACAATGGATCAGATATCCTATTCCTAAAAAAAAAGATCTTCTAGATAGACTTCATGATGCAACCATATTTTTTAAATTTGATATGAAGTCAGAATTTTGGCAAATCCAAATCCGAGAACAGGATAGGTATAAGACTGCCTTTACAGTACCATTTAGCCATTATGAATGGAATGTTTTACCATTTGGAGTTAAAAATGGACCTTCTGAATTTTAACACATTATGAATGATATTTTTAATCCTTTTATTGAATTTATCATTTGTTATATTGACGATGTTCTTATTTTCTCATCTTCAATTGATCAACATATAAAACATTTAAATATTGTTTAAAATGTTATTAACAAAAATGGTTTAGTTATTTTAGTCCCCAAAATGAAACTTTTTCAAACTAAAATAAGATTTCTTGGACATAATATTTCCAATGGAACTATGATTCCAATCGATAGATGTATTGAATTTGCATCTAAATTTATGGACGAAATCAAAGATATTACTCAACTGCAATGATTTTTGGGAAGTCTTAATTATATTCGTGATTATTACTCGAATCTTTTCTCATGATGCTTCAATTTTGTATGCCAGATTACAAAAGAATCCTTTACCATGGATAACAGATCATACTAATGCTATTAAAAAAACTAAAACCAAAGTTAAACAGCTACCTTGTTTATCTTTACCTAATCTTGATTGGAAGAAAATTGTTCAAACTGATGCTTCCAATAAAGGGTATGGTGGGATATTAAAAAAGTTTAACCCTAATAGTAAAAAAGAAAAGCTTCTCCATTTTACTTCAGGAGTATGAAAGGGTCCTTCTTTAATTTATCCTATTATAAAACATGAATGTTTATCTATTGTTAAATGTGTTTTAAAATTCCAAGATGACCTTTTAAATTAGAATTTTTTAATTAGAGTCAACTACTCTGCAGCCAAACAAACATTTAAAAAAGATGTTCAGAATCTTGCTTCTAAACATATATTTGCTACTTGGCAAAGTATTTTATCAATATTTGATTTTGATATCGAATATATCAAAGGTAAACACAATTCTTTATCAGATTTTCTAACTAGAAAATATCTACAGGATTAATGAGCAGCAGAGGCCGAGGCCGAAGCCAAAAAGGACGAGGCAGAGGTAATCAGTATTATACAGAATTTCCGAGTTTAAATACTCCCAACAGTACTTCTCAGGATTCTTCTAGCCAAACAACAAAGAATGTTCTCTTATTACCCGAACAGTACATTCTTAACAAAAATAGTGAAGAAACAGTATTCATCATTGAACCAAATGAATAAAAATGGATGACCGATCCATGGGAAATTAAGAGACGATATCTTACCACTCAACAGTTTCCTCCCCATTTTGATCAGTACCGATGACCGATCCATGGGAAATTAAGAGACGGTATCTTACCACTCAATAGTTTCCTCCCCATTTTGATCAGTATCGTTACAATATTTATAAACAAATCATAATTGAAATAGCTTCCATGGAAATTAAACATACGTTTCATGATCCTTCAAAACCAACCAGTCCTATTTCATACAGCAAACAACTATCTGAAATATTATGCCCATTTCCAACTGAGGCATCCATCCGCATACCACTCGAACCCTTGAAACAACCCATACAAAAACAAAATATAGTTATTGGGATTATATCGATTCCTTTATACATGTATTTTACTACCAGAACCCAATTCATAACCATACGTAGTTTATCCGTATCTGTCCAGAAGTCATCAAAAACAAAATTTCAAACTGGTTTTTCGTTTGGTGGGATAAAATTAGGAGATTACATTTGAAACTCTACCTGAATCAATCCAAACAAAATTCAAGGATTGGCAAATCGCCTATTCCCATCTACCAGTTAATAAAGACATTTTAATGTCAAAAACTCTTGTTCATTTTATTATCCGTTTTGGAATCCCTTGGATCTGAAAATGGGATTTTCAATGTGACTACCAGAATAAGACTCCTCCTCTAAAACGAGTCTTCTTTACAAAATGGTGGGATAAAGTTCTAAATCCTACATTACCATAACTCTTAAAAGCTATCAAAAATAATACTCAGACCTGTATTGACACTATCCCAAAAATTCTTCCAGCACAGCCTATTAATCCTTTTATTAAAATCCAAATAGAATTAAAACAAAAATTCCCAGAGTTAAGTGAAACATAATTAATTGTCAAGACTATGTGTTAGGAATAAGCATGAGGATGTTATTTCTATTTATATAAGATTTGATTATGATCTTAATGAATGAATATGCAAAAATGTATGCATTGAAATAAGCTTTAAAGTCCTTGAATAGGTAATAGGAATATATGTACAAGGACTTAGACTAAAATGATCAAATATGTTAGGTTGATTCTACATGAACAAAACAGCTTTGCAAAGTCCTTCAAAAGAATATGATGTACATGGACTAAATATAGAAAGATCAAGCTTATTAGGTTGATCTTATATGATGTAATAGATAGACTTGTCTTATCGTCGAGCACTACACCATCCCTCAAAGTCTGCCAGGAGAGACAAGGAACTCGGAGACTATAAAGGTAAAATCGAAGTCTGTCGAGCCAGCCGAGGGATTGCAGAAGCCAAGGCAGAATCGTAGAGTATCGAGAAAGTTGTTACAGAATCGTAGTCTGGTTTGGAGGGCCTCACTTAGAATCATAGAGTTGGTCCGAGCGCCTGTCGAGCCAAGTCAAGAATCTTAGGCCACACTTGAAGTCGTGGAGTCTACTGATCATATCAGAGGCAGAAATCGTAGTCGAGCTAGATTAGACAAGGATAGTAAATGTTAAGGCCGAAATCGTAGTCTGTTGTATAATCTGCTCTCGGAGTCGTAGTGTCTGTAGAACCAAAGCTAAATCGTAGTCTGTAGAACAAAGTCTTCGACAAAGTCTATCAATGCTCACAATGCCAAGAAAGAATCATAGTGATAACACGATTCTCAATACATGAGCACTTCTAAAGCATCCAA
The DNA here is from genome assembly GCA_020205605.1 of Panax ginseng. Taxonomy (NCBI): domain Eukaryota; kingdom Viridiplantae; phylum Streptophyta; class Magnoliopsida; order Apiales; family Araliaceae; genus Panax; species Panax ginseng. The sequence goes on from CM035132.1 coordinate 177,559,084, forward strand.
AGAATGTTGCCTCTAGTCAGAACTATAAAGATGCAATTAATCTACCTGAAGGAAGCCAGAGAGAACTCACTAAATGGCTTGCAAACAAACAGAAGATCGAAGCACCAATTCAATCAGCATCCTAATTGAGAAGTGAAGCCATTCAAGGGAAGTCTTCTACAAGCAGCAGTAAGAAGACTTCAGATAACATGGCTGACAAAAAGAAGTCATCAATGCAGTAGCTGTCAAGATAAACAAAAGATGATGATCTTGGGTGTGACCATGATCGTAGTGCTTGCCAAATGAGAAGCAGGAACTAATGCAATTTTTACAGAGATATTGGCCAACCAATAAAGAATAGATAAAGAAGATTAAGCATGGGTCAGACCATTGATGTTATGTGAACGGGAGATCACAAGGAGAAAGAGAGCTGAGCATGACCAATCAGACGAGTCTTGAAATTTAGGAAGGCCAGAGCATTCAAAAAAGTTGTCAGTCCCTAATGTAAGTCAAGGCAAGCAAAAGGGTTGAAGCACTGCATGAATAAAGAAAGAGAGGTTCTACATTACAAATCCAAAGAATACTCTCAGAATCGTAGTGTTGTCTCAATAAGTGAACGAGCAATATTCAACAGACTAACTACGATCAAGTTCAAGGTCATCTGCAACAGAATCGTAGAGTTCAGTCATCTGAGTATAGAAGCCTTGGTAACATCTCAATATAAAGACTAACATTCGAACGTTGTTAATTAAAAGCATCGATGTAGAAGGACAACTCCTGATATTCTGATCGAGGAGTCAGAAAGAAGAAATAAAGGTGACTATCAACCTGATGCGTTAAAGTGACATCTCTGATGAGGTAGGTTAAATAGTAGACTGTAGTGTCAAAAAAATCAAAAAGGGGTTGTTACATGACATCAGCAGTTTGTACCAAATAACTCGAGATCTGCAAATCAATTCAAATAGCTTCCAATGGCTATAGTCCAACGGGAAGCTTATGGAAGGATATTTAGTATCTGAAGCTTTAAATATAGAAGAGTTGTTGGTTTTTGATAAGTTGTTGACTCTACGAGTTCTATAGAGCAAAACAGAATATGTCTCAGTGGCAGTGAGACTACGAAAGTAGAAGTGAAGCAAGATAAGAGAAGAGCTTTAACAGAAAAAGGATTCACTCAACAATAATGAGAATGCCATTAAGAATGGCAGCTAAGCTGAGAGCCGGGAAGGACAAGAAGATAGCATTCAGAAGATTGACAGATCAGAGCAGATTCAAAGAGTCATTCTACGAATCACCATGAACCACCAAGAGTTGAAGAAGAACAGATACAGAACCAAATCTGTACACAAGTCAACCATGGTTCGGGGACGGAGTCTACCAAAAGTGCAAAGACTTAGCAAACCTCAAGTGGTGAAGGTGTGCAAGCTGAGATCAGATAAAGATAAGAACCAACCAAAAGATCAGCTGCACCAAAGAAGAAGTGACAAACTGCTAAGTACTAAAAGAGATCAAGCTTCATGAACAACTTAGTAGTCTGTCCAATGGTGATCTAGTCTCAATGCAGAATCCAAAGAGGATCAGATCAAGCTGGTAAGTATCAAAGGATGAACAAGCTTAAAGTCATCTTAGTAGCTCAGTACCAACTACAACATCAAAAGAAGCCAGGGCCTGAGGGGTCCTTGTCCTAGGGACTAAACTGAGTTCCAATGTTGATGGCCTTGAAGAGTTCTTAAGTGAATTAAAGTTCCAAGTCTGCTGGACTTGAAGAGTTCTTAGTGAACTAAAGGTCCAAGGCAGCTGGCCTTGAAGGAATCTTATTGATTCAAAGATGGAAAGACTTCCTTAGTGGAATCCCTACTTGTTGAAGTAGAAGAGTGGATTAGGAGCTTGAGTCTCTGAACCACTTAAAAACCCTTATGCCTTTTACATACTGTCATTTACATTATGAACCTATAACTGCTATGAATATATTAACCACTTACATCTAACCTAACTCTAGAAAAATGGTAAATAAAATATATATGAAGGGGAACGTTAACTTATTCCGCTGTGTTTGAAATAATTCTTAAGTTTGTCATCTGCTAATTACTTAGCAATATAAACTAAAATGGAAAAGTTTTTTTAAAATAAAAAGGATCTATTCAACCCCCCCCCCCCCCCTTCTAGATCTATTGTGTGCCCTCTGGGAACTAACAATTGATATCAGAGCAGGTTCTCAAACTATATTCTAAAGCTAACGCTTTGAGTCTAATCCTAGGCACAAACCATGCAAAATGATGACATGTGCGAAACACTAATATCACAGATAGATATTTAACAGTGCAGTAATTAAGATGCATTCATACACATTCATCATAAATGTAAATACAACATTCATACACAAGCATATAACAATTTTGAAAAAATTGTAATAGCGGCTTAAGCCCTCTTACTGGAGTCCCCAGCAGAGTCGCCACCTGTCGACGTCAGGATTTTTTAGTGTCCCTTTTCGTTACTTGTTCTTTGGTGTTCTCATGTTAATGTGAGATTTGTTTAAAAAAACAAGTGAAAAAGGTCCGACATGTATAATGTCGACGATTTGACTTTAAGAGTCGCCAGTTGGTGTATTTAACTGGTTGCACCTTTGCACATTGACCTAGTGTTTTGACACTACTAGACGGGTCTATAAAACCGAGATTCATTTTGGGTCCGGGGGCTTGATTATGCGGAGGAAAGGTGTTAAGCACCCCCCGACATCCGTGCTACCATGGTGACCACCACTTTTCAAAGAAATTGTTATATGAATGTGTGTGTGTGTGTGTGTGTGTGTGTGGATCAATGTGCAATTATTTGAAAGTAGTGCGAGGCCTCGTTCGCACCTATATACACAAGGTTTGAATTTTATAAAAAAATCAGCTTTTAACCAAGATATATCAATGAAGTTTTGTAAAGAGGTTTTTCAAACCACATGCTCAATAGGAATTGAGACCTTTTCATACTTCTATTTTATTATTAAATGTCCCATTTTGTTTGCTTTTATTTTCTAGATGCGAAGCATTCTCGAGAAAAAATATATACAAGTGATCTTGAACTCCTCATGGGCATAACACCATCCAAGGAAATTCGAGACAACGTAAAATAATATGCAGTTTATAAATTTGAAAAATGTCCATCATGGAACTGAATCTAGATTCATGAAATCGAACTCAGTGATCACATGATTCCAAGCTCACATGATATTGCAATTTGTATGAAAAGCGATGGCGATTATATATATAAAAAAGTCAGTAAATATATATATACAGACATGATCAACCACCACGAAGCAACTCCATGGGGATCGGAATGTAAATATATAAAAGCAAAGAAATATATATATATGGATATGATCAACCACCACGAAGTAAACTCCAGGTGGGACGAAATGTAAATAAAGTTGTAAAAAGCGATCAACTACCACGAAGTAAACTCCAGGCAGGATGAAATATAAATAAAGCTGTAAAAGGCCACGAAGTAAACTCCGGTAGAATAGGAATGTAAATATATATATATATATATATATATATATATATATATATATATATATGTACAAATATATATATATAAGCGATAAATGCAACTTGGATGTGAATCCAGGCTCATCGAATATGTCCAACAACTATTATATATATAAGTATATATATATATATATATATAAGCAATTAAACGTACCGGATATAAAATCCAGGCTCATCGAATGAGTCGACCCACGCTTATATATAAGTATATATATATATATATATAAAAGCAATTAAACACTTCAGACCGAAGTCTAGGCTCAATCGAGGCATAACTCGATAATGTTAGTCCATATATGAAATATATACATATATATATAAGTATATATATACAGACAAAAATGAAAACCACGGACCGAAGTCCGGGCAAACACACTCACACGACTCTCAATGTGTACAACAATGTGTGTTAATATGAGAAGAAGGCTTTATAAAATATGATAAGGCTTACAGTGGGCTGCCAAAGTAGACTTCTATGACTTTAAATGGATAAACACTCAGCTCCCGCCGGATAAAAGATAGCTATGTGTGAGCTAACTAGTGTTTAGAAGTGATGAAACACTCAAAAGATGTGTATGTAGAGCAAAATGGACAGGGTTTCCTCGCCTTTTTCCCTCCCTCTTCTCCTCAAATGGCTGACCCCAAGGCTTGTATATATAGATGGATGGCCAGCGAGGTACACTGCACATGGCCCCATGATTATACCTACTACCGTGGTCGTGGTGCATCCAAGCCTCATGAGTCCCGTCTCGTCTCTCGTAATGCGTGCGATGCAGCCTTTGAATGTCCGCTTCGAACTTGCGTAACTTCAATCCGAGCATCCGAACGAGGTATATCGACCTTCTTTGAATTTGCTTGTGTCAAGAGTTACGCAATGACATGGATTAGAGGTTGTGCGGGTCGGGAAGAGGGTCTATGCCCATGGTCTTCAAGCTTCAAATTCTATCCAAAATCGCCACGCCGTAATAGTCACTCGGGATTGTCAATCCTCGGCTCTTGTGGGACATTGTTGGATGTATGTATGTATGAAGTGTTGAGACGACGTGCCATTGTCGAAGGAACAAGATGACGTTTGACTCCTCGCCGGGGTTATCGCCGGTTTAAGATGAAAGTAAATGTTTCTCAGGGTTACAGCTGAGATTGGACTACTTGTTGGTATGTCGTGATATCATCTTGTTGATATAGTAAGATGACGTTGTGACTCCTCACCGGGGTTATCGCCGGTTTAAGCGGAAAGCAGATGTTGCTCAGGGTTACAGCTGAGATTGGACTGCTGCTTGTTTATATGTATCACTATCATCTATGGATGTTCCTGTCTGCCCGTTGTCAACTCCGGGTCTGAGGTGTGTGTGCCTCGACAGGATGTCTGAGGTTAAAGCTGATTGCATATGTTTGAAACAAGCATTTTCGGGGTTATCGCCGAAACTGCAATATCATCTCTTGGGGCTATCACCAAGGATGGGGTTGCTACTCCCAGTGTTTCTCTGGGACTAGAACTGAGAGTCACGGTGTTATCGCCGAGACAGAACTATCCTCTCCGGTGTTGTTGCCGGTCTTTTGATCTTCATATCTCGGGGTTATCTCCGAGATTGGAAATGACATTCCCGATGTGTGTTCCGGGTTTGAGACGATGTTCCCGATTTGTGTTCTGGGTTGGACCTGAACTTCCGGTAGTATCCGAAATGGATGTATTCTGTCTTTCAGGGTTATCTCCAAAAGACGAATCTACCCTCCTGCAATATTAGTAATAGGAGTGCAGAAAATTTCGAGTGTCTACATTGACTTAGTTTTTTTAATTATTACAGATGCACCTCGTCGACTTTGATCGTCCGTCGGCAGCTCCACATACAGTACCGGTGGATATCGATTCTGGACAGTAAGTGTTAATCCATTATTGCAATAACAATTTAATATTTTTGTCATTCATTGAAAAACACAATTAATGTAACACATATTGTTCTATTTTTACTATAGTATACTAGACCAGGTAGCTAAGCACACCTTACATGCTATCTGTTTGACACACCTCCCGACCGTGTGCATGTGCTACAGCCAGTATGCGCGGTATGATGCCACCTTTATGTAGACTGTCTTGCAGGATTTTCACGTAAGCTAATCATATTATATTAGTACATAATTGTTAAGTTCGACGAAATCAATTGTTCTTACCTTTTAAACTTTTGTTATAGATTTATTATAGATGTGACCCGAGTATCTCTCAGACAGATGGTGACGATGTGATTATTTCATATGTCGCTAAGAATTACTCCGGCAAGCTGTATGAGATGCGACAAACGGCAGCCCGGGCAGTTGAGGACCATCCCGGAACTACCATCAGAGATCACAAGCCCTGCATAGTCTCCTATTTAGCCTGGCAGGCTATATATGCGTACTGGGATGCTGATAACTTCAAGAAGAAGTCTGAGCAAGCAAAGAAGAACCGTGGCTAGCTCTGCATAGTACACACCACTGGTTCTCAGTCGTTCGAGGAGGCAAAAATGGTAAGTGCGCTATATTTAGTTGTTTAGTTATCAAGTTCTCACACAAATACTTAATCTTTGTTTTATGAATGTCTTTATTAGGCCTTGGGGAGGACCTTGGGCCGAGATCCGACCATGTTAGAGTTTTGGGAAAGAGCCCACACGCCTAAGGACGAGCGTGCTTTGTCTTAGGCAGCATTAGTTATACAGGTAAAACTCATCTTACTATTTAGCTTATATTAATATTTAATCATTAATAAAATCATATAATTAACTCACGTATACAAAATAAATTACATGACCAATTTTAAAAGCTTTGAAACCAGCGTATAATTGAGTTGGAGGCTATTAAGATGGGTTTTAAGCCATTAGATTTCACCACCCCTTCTTGATATTGTATTATCTCGGGATGAGGATCTGAGACTATGGGTCGCGTCTCAGGATCCCCCTACTAGCAGTACTGACAGGTATCAAGTGTTGAGTCTGCCGAGGATAACCGCATATACACTACTTGGAGATAATAATATTTTTTATGTTTCATGGAATTATCATAATTTATCACATTATATAAATTATTATTAGTAATGGAACAATATATTTTTGTAGGCTCTAGCCAGCGCCAGCATCGGAGAGCACATGTCAGACCATCTCATACGGGTGCTGACTTTGATTACGAGTTATTCCAGAGGCTGATAGCGGCCGTGTCAGATAGGTTCCATACGGATCCGATCTTTCATCGTCAGCAGTTGCCTAGTAGTTCTCGTCTTCACCAAATTTTGCTCGGAGGTTATAGCGAGGGCCTCATGCAGAGAATCTGGGATTACTGGTGGGAGTTATTCGGCGCTTTCGGTGGCGAGATGCTACGGATGGTGATTACCTTCGTAGAGGAGGCTTTTCGTCAACCCCTACCTACTCAAGTATTCTGAATGTTTATGTTATTTTCAATTAAGGCTATCTTGTTTATTCTCACATATATACGGACTAATGATTTTTATTTATAATTCTTTCAACATGGTGGCAATGGTGAGCGGACTGGCGATGGCGACCAGGAGGACGACCGAGATTTTCATACACCAGAGCAGCGTCGTCCACCTCCGCTCGATGATGATACTTTTACTAGTTTATAGTTCATTAGTATTCATGTTATTCATTAGTAGAACATTTATACATATTGTAGTCTAGTTGTGTCTGTATAAGTAGATTACGTTGTATTCATGTTATTCATTAAATTGTAGAAAATTTGTACATATTGTTTTTGATGTGATGATAAAACATTAGCTTATATTTGTAATTGTTAGTTTGTGATGTTGTTGATGATCAGTTAGTAGATTACGTTGTTGTTGATAAGTGATACAGGTTTTTAGCGCTACGTTAAATATTTGAATGTGAAATATATTATTGTTTGTCTGTATTGGGATAAAACAGGTTACAGGTACATAAATGGGTTTAAATACCTGAAAATTGAATTTTTAAAATATTTGTTATAAAAGGTTAATTTCGACGGAATAAGGTATTTCTGACGAATATTCTGTTGGATTTAATGTTAAGACAAATTCTAAAAATTATTTATTAAATTTATTTTTCTGTCAAAAATACCTTATTTCCGAGGGAATTTTTCGTCGAAGATAAAGTATTTCCGAGGGAAGTATTCGTCGGACATAAGTGGCTATTATACTCGACGGAATTATTCCCCCGTATTTAGTTTGTAGAAGTTATATTATATCCGATAGAATTTTGTCAGAAATTAGAAAAAGGTCGACGAACTTTGCGACGGAACTTATCTCTGACGCGTGTATATACGACCGAATATCTGACGGATACTTCCGTCGGAAATACGCTAGGTCCGACGGAATAGTCTTATTTCCGAGGGAATATTCAGTAAGAAATAAGGCTTTTTCTTGTAGTGAACAAGAAAAAAGAGAAACTAAATTCGAGCCTATGAGAAATTGGGAAGGAAAACGTCCGCACTTTAATTGTGCGGACAATAGTTGGGCGGTGGAAACTTCATTTTCTATCCTCCTTGAATCTTCATGCCTCAATTTAGTGGACAGTATTATTAACTGCAACATAACAAAACACACCAAAATTTCATATCTCTAAATTCAATATATACCCATAACAAAGAAACAATTTTTAAAAGGGAAAAAAACATAGAAACTAGACAAAGAAACTTTTACAAAGAAGGGTATTTAGGACTTTCGTCCTGTCTGCAGTATTAAACTGTGGACGGGAGAAATATAAGTCGTTAGATATTTGGATGGACGATCAGAATTTATTATAAGGATAGACATTTTTTTACAACGTTTGCTATGGATCGGTCCCCATAAATATATATATATATATATAGGGGCCAAATCATCCATTTACAACATTGTAAAAAGTGTTTATCCTTACAACAAATCCTGATTGTAAGACCCCAACTTATTATAAATAAAATTGAATTTCCTTTATTCATTATTTTGAAATAATAAGGAGTTAATTTGATATAATGCTTTGGTTATGGTGAAATGTGTAAATTTTGCAAAGTAAACAAGTGGTTATAAAATATTCATTTTGTCCGAGAATATTCTTTTTGTCTGGAATATCTATACAACGACGCAATCATTTGTGGGCCCATAACAGAATAACTGTCAGATGAAGAAAACGACAAATATGAGTTTTTATAAATAACGGCATTACCGTTAACACTGTTGGATTACCTGGTGGTTAAAATACGATGTCTGGCGTGGTTACAATAAAGGCACAATCAGATTGCACATTATTTTTGAATTATTGATTCTTACGTAAGAAGACACTACTCAATAATTGTTACAGTAATTAATGTTCAATATTTTATTTTATTGATTCAATAATTTCTACGTTGATATTTTATATTATGGTTGTTTTAATAATTGTCAATGCACAATATTTTCCATTATCAGATCAATAATTCATATTATTTGAATAATATTATTATATAACATTATTGGCAATATCTAAGGAAGTTCTGTTTAGGAAAGGATTTTGGTCATCTAATTGTGCGCCAATAAGGAGAAATCCTTATCGGAAAGCCCCATCTTTCCTGAGAACGACCTGGTTGTCATTATTGTGATTCTGTAATATTATTTGTGAATAATTAATTATTGGTTTATATGATAAGAAAATATTTATTTTATGTGGATATAAATGAAGGAATTTTAGTATGAATTATTTGTTGAAAATTTGGCAATTATTTTTCTCTGATAAAATATTCATTTAAATATAGTATAATTGTTTAAATAATATATATATATATATATATATATATATATACATGTGATTTAATTTTCCTTGAATGCTTTTCTAAGTTGGTGGGCGGAAGTAATTTTTTCCTACATGTGTGCTTTGTTTTTGGTGGGTGGCCATTTTATTTGTCTGCAAAGTATCCTTTTTCAAAATGTTAAGGGCCCCAAAAATGGAAAATGTGAATTAGGCAAATGTGAATTAGGCCATTTGGTTGGTGAAGAAAATGTTGCCTGCAAGTTTGTTTCAAAGGGTGGCCCCTACGTACCCATATTGAAAGTAAGAAGTTAGGTATTGAAAAATGAGGAAAAGTTAGGCATGCTGCTGATTTCTCTTCCTCCGAATTGTGCTATAAAAGGAGGGCAAACCTCCATCCTAAATCACATCATTTTCAAAATCAGAAATTCTTATTCTATAGTATTGTGAGTATTTTTCTTGAGTATAAGAATACTTTGAGCGTAGTTTTTCTGCAAGATTTTCTCAGAATAATATCTGATATTCCAGTCAAATCCATCTTCTACTAAGGTAAAGGATATTATTTAATTGCAATACTCGTGAGAAATGTTATTTTCTTTCATTACTCTATATTACGTAAGCGATATTATTTCATCTCGTATTCTTAAATTTGAACTTACTATGGTAAGTATTGTTTCTATAATTCCTGAAATGATTAGAAATTTCGCTTCATCTAATATCATTTCATAGGAATATTGGTCTAAAATTTTTTTATCAAATTTGAAACTTTTCATAGCGGGTCTTTGTTCACCGAAGATCGCTTCACTTGCATTATTCACAAAAGAAAAAAAATATTTTTTTCTCCTTCCAAGTTATCTGTTGTGACCCTTATTCTTGAAATTGAATCCATGTTTTGATCTTCATTCTTGAATTTTACTCCACTATGGTTTATTATGGAGTGTTTTTGAACATGGATAAATCGAAGTACAAATCCCTAATCTTTGTCCTTTTATCTCACTAGATTCGTTCTTTAAAATATTTTTTATCATCCTCAGTCCTTAATGGTGATACTTGATGAATATCTTTGGCCTGTAGTGCAAAGATGAATGATTATCAAATGAATATCTTTGGCCCGTAGTGCAAATATGAACAGGTGTTGAGATGAACATGACCAACTTGTGATACAAATGAATATTTTTGGCCCGTACTGCAAAGATGAATATTTGATTCAAGATGTATATTGATTGATGATTACAGGGATAAATATTGATGATGGACTTTTAAATTCATAGATGATAGTAGATTTCATTCTCTACTAAACTCTTCTAATGAATTGTGATTTCCGCTGCGAATATTGATCTCAAATTTGTTGTCCATTATATTTTATCTGATTTGTTGAAGGCTAACGATAATTTGTTGTTCATTATCTTAGTCATAATATTCTTTACTGGGCTAGTTGAGCTCACCCTTTTCCTTTTTGTTCCATTTTTCTTCTCAGGAAGCGAGAATATAGCGGGAAGTAGTCGGGATGTGGAATGATGGTTCTAGACAGTTGTTTAGCAGTCCTCACTATTTTATAAAATAGTGTATCAATGATTGTAATGAGAACTTTATCTGAGTGTGGATATTGTCTAGAAGACAATATTTATATTTAAACTCACAATTTATGTGTTGTCGTATTTTGCACGATAATTGTATTAATGAAGTTGTAGTTATTTCTGTACCATGTATTTGGCGACACAGAATGGGTGTGTATACCTATTTTGGGGGCGTCACACTGATCTTCCATACGAATATCTAACGACTTATATTACTCATGTATGCAGTTTAATTTCAAGTATTCCGCAATTTAATATTGCGAACGAGACAGATGTCCAAAATACCCCTCCTTGTACAAGTCCCATGTCCGCAGTATTAAACTGTGGAGCTTAAAAAACTTAAAAAAAACTTTTACAATCGCAGTATTAAACTGCGAAGCCTAGAATGAAAACTAATGTGAAAAAAAGTTAGTTTCACTGTCACATTATTCTCTCTTCTTTCACCCTAAACTTTTGTTCATAATAAATATGGGAGTATGGGAAATCAACCAAACTTACGATAGAAATATATATATATATATATATATAATACATTCTAGCAATTACAAGTGACTAAAGGATTCTTTAAAATTACTGTAATTATAAAACAAGAAAAGAGAGAAACTAAATTCGAGCATATTAGAAATTGGGAAGGAAAACATCGCACTTTAATTGTGTGGACGGTAGTTGGGCGATGGAAACTCCATTTTCTGTTCTCCTTGAATCTTCATGCCTCAATTTGTTGGATATTAACTAAGGTTGTAAAATGAGCAAACAGTTCGGACTAGATTCGTACTCGCTCGACTAAAAGTTCGATTCGAGCTCGACTCGAAATATAAATGAGTTAAATACGAGCAAATTTTAAAGTTCGATAAATTACTCGAACCTACTCAAATTATAATTTTCTATTGATACTCGGATCATATTCGTTCGAAAAGTTCAAACTGTTCGGGCTCGATTCGGAATCGTGCTCGACTCGGTAGCTAAATAAGCCTTAATCAAACCTTATTTTATACTTGATAAATTTTGTGAACCAAATCTGATTAACTCAATACTCAGATCAACTCGATTCGTTTACACTCTAAATATTAAATGCAACATAACAAAACACACAAAAATTTCATACCTCCAAATTCAATATATACACATAAAAAAGTAACAATTTTTAGAAGAAAAAAAAAACATAGAAATGCAAAATTACAATGAGATTCATTGGCAAGTCGATTAGCTCAGGGTATCTGAGCACTATATTTTTAGAGGGTGCAAGTTTTTGAAACCACAGCAACCACAAACGGTGAAGAACAAAACTTCAAGTATGGTTGCCAATGGAATGTATGCAACAAACAGTTTCTCCCTAATGGTTAATGAGCTCAATCTATGCTCTCCTCCAAATTCACCAAACAAATATAATAAAAAAATCCAAGGAATTAAGCGTCATCAACAAAAATCAACCAGACAAAATTGAATGTTACTCCCTCCGTCCCATGATAAAAGTCCTTATTACTATTTTGGATAGTCCCATGTTAAATGTCTACTTTCCTTTAATAATCAAAATTTTACACATTTTTTCCTATTATACTCGTAGCATTAAATATTTCATACTTTTCTTATTCTAATTCTCTCTCCATAATTAATGACATTATTATGGACAATTTTGTGTGAGACCCCAAATTTTATGAATAAAAATTTAAATTTCTCGAAATATTTTTTTGAATATTATGGTGTGGATTTGATATAATGTTATAGTTGTGGGTAATAGTTACAAATTTTGCAAAGTATGCAAGTTGTTATATAATATTCGATTGGTCGGAGAATATTCTTTTTATCGGGGAATATTCGTACGACGGTACAATTATTTGTGGACCCCACAACGGAAGTATTGTCGTAGTTAGAAAATGACAGAATTATCGTAACGGCGAAAGTGTTACCGTTAAAACTGTTGAACTACTCGATAGTAAAAGTATAGGAATACGCGTGGTTGCATAGTAGCACACGGTATTAATTATTGATGCTTACATGAGAAGTCACTCAGTTATACTATAGTAATTGCTGCATCATATCTCTTATATTATTGATTCGATTATTATCACAGTATCATCTACATTATATGATATATTATTAAACCAATAATTGAGACGACAAAGTTATTCATATTATTAAATTGCAATATTTACAATGTCTAGAAGTTCTGTCAAGGAGAGGTTTGGTCATCTAATTGCGCGCCAATAAGGAGAAATCCTTATCGGAAAGCCCCCTCTTTCCTGGGAACGACCTAGTTGTTAAATATTGTGAGTTATAATATTAATGATGAATAAGTTCGTGTTGATTAAAGATGAATTTGATAGTTCCATTGTGTTGAGATTATTAGTGTTAGTGGAAATCGACATCTATTCCGATGATAATTGATGTCTGGGGGTTATATTGATAAATCGGGTAATTAACCGGATAAATGAGCAATTAATTGCTAATAATTCACATTCTTATATAACTATTTGTTCATATGTGTGTACTATTGAATCATATTCTTGTACTATTAGGGGAGTTGGTGCAAGATTTATAATACGTGTATGACTAAGTTAAAAATAGAGGTATAGATGGAGGTACTATACTGTAATTCATATTTTCACATGATTATAACTATTGATTTACATGATTGAACTATTGATTCACATTATTTACTATTAGGGGAGGTGGTGCAAGTTTGATAATACTTGCAGGACTAAATTAAAAATGAAAGAAAAGTTGGAGATATTGTACTGTAATATTTCGAGTCCCAAATCGTGTAATAATTGAAACTATATTTTTCTATAAATAGAAGCTCATTCTTCCTTCATGTCTCGATTTTATTGGCCCATTTGAAATCCTTGATCGAGTAGGAACTGTGGCCTATAGAATCATTTTACCTCCAAGTATGTCGCGTGTTCATAACGTTTTTCACGTATCGATGTTACGTAAATATGTGGATGACCCAAACCACATTATTAAATTAGAACTAGACGAGATAGCAGAAGATTTAACGTATGAGGAGATACGTGTTCAAATCTTGGATAAGAAGGATCGTATTCAACACTCAAAGGTTATACCTCAAGAGTTAGAATCTGAAATGAAGTCAAGGTATCCTCATCTCTTCGGCATACCAGGTACGTACGTAAATTTCGAGGGTAAAATTTCATAAGGAGGGGAGATTGTGAGACCCCAAATTTTATGAATAAAGATTTAAATTTCTCAAAATATTTTTTTGAATATTATGGTGTGGATTTGATATAATGTTATAGTTGTGGGTAATATTTACAAATTTTGCAAAGTATGTAAGTTATTATATAATATTTGATTGGTCGAAGAATATTCTTTTTGTCAGGGAATATTCGTACGACTGCACAATCATTTGTGGACCCCACAACAGAAGTATTGTCGTGTAGTTAAGAAAACGCAGCGAGTTATCATAATCTGGCGAAAGTGTTACCGTTAAAACTGTTAAACTACTCATTAGTAAAAGTATAATGTCTGGCGTGGTTGCATAGTAGCTGCGGTATTATTATTATTGATGCTTACGTGAAAGTCACCAGGTTATACTATAGTAATTACTGCATCATATCTCTTATATTATTGATTCGATTATTGTCACAGTATCATCTGCATTATATGATATATTATTAAATCAATAATTGAGACGACAAAGTTATTCATATTATTAAATTGCAATATTTACAATGTCTAGAAGTTCTGTCAAGGAGAGGTTTGGTCATCTAATTGCGCACTAATAAGGGGAAATCCTTATCGGAAAGCCCCCTCTTTCCTGGGAACGACCTAGTTGTTAAATATTGTGAGTTGTAATATTAATGATGAATAAGTTCATGTTGATTAAAGATGAATTTGATAGTTCCATTGTGTTGGGATTATTAGTGTTAGTGGAAATCGACATCTATTCCAATGATAATTGATGTCTGGGGGTTATATTGATAAATCGGATAATTAATCGGATAAATGAGCAATTAATTGCTACTAATTCACATTCTTATATAACTATTTGTTCACATGTGTATACTATTAAATCACATTCTTGTACTATTAAGGGAGTTGGTGCAAGATTTATAATACTTGCATGACTAAGTTAAAAATGGAGGTATAGATGGAGGTACTATACTGTAATTCGTATTTTCACATGATTATAACTATTAATTCACATTATTTACTATTAGGGGAGGTGGTGCAAGTTTGATAATACTTGCAGGACTAAATTAAAAATGAAAGAAAAGTTGAAGATATTGTACTGTAATATTTTGAGCCCCAAAACGTGTAATTATCGAAACTATATTTTTCTGTAAATAAAAGCTTATTCTTCCTTCATTTCTCACCAATTCACTAAAGCTTTAGAGCAATTATTATAGAGAGAAATTATAGAGAGAAAGAAGTAGAGAAGTCTGCTACCTCACTATTCCAATATCCAGTTTCTTCAAAGGTAAGGGGTATTATTTCTTTCGTATTCATGAAGAGAGCTTCTGTTATTCCATTCTTTATTATTATGTTGGAATAATCAGTCCATGCAAAGTACCGCATACATGGTGAAATTCTTACATTATTCCATTCTTTATTATTCATTTGGAATATCCCGTGCATGCGGATTACGCTTTGAGACTGGTTTCATTCTTTATTATTACATTGGAATAACTTTTCTGCGATATGGCCTATCGCATACATGGTGAATTCTTTGTTATTCCATTCTTTATTATTTTGTTGGAATATCACATGCATGCGATTTACGCATGACTCGGTTCCATTCTTTATTATTACTCGGAATATCCCGTGCATGCGGTTTTACTGCGTGACTGGTTCCATTCTTTATTATTCTGCTGAGAATAACATGTATGTGCGATCTATCGCTTGCATGGTGAATTCTTCAGTTATTCCATTCTTTATTATTCTGTTGGAATAATGCATGCCTATGTGGATTCTTGCATGCTTGGTGAATGATCCTTTGTATTCATATGAATAGTATTTTAATTCAAAAGGGTTTACGCGAGGCGATTTAAATAATTTTTGACCTCAAAATTTACGGAAAATTTTGAAATGATAATTTGATGAGTTTTCTAGATTGTGTCCAAAAATGGCGATTTTTAGATGTATAGATTAAGAGTTATGGATTTTATGGGAAAAGACTATTTTAAAAGTAAACCCTTATTACTCTTTGTGGTTAACTCTAAAAATTGGTGAAATTTTTATTGGGAGTACATGTATATAACAGGAGTATACCCTGTAAATTTCGGAATTTTTGGACAAAAGTACAATTTATGATAAATGTCTAAATATTCGACAATTTTGGCCATATAAAAAATAGTAATGAATTTTAAAAATTTCGAGAAAAATATATGTTCAATATGGGACTATATTCTGCTAAATCCCAGAAAAGAAATATTTTGGGACTGATTTGGTATTTTTCATGAAAATGAACTAGTTATGATTAATGAATTAAATATGTTATGTGAAAATTGGAAAATAGGATTTTATGGCTTGGGAATCCTATATAGGGTATATGCAGATTTTTAATGAAGAATTTGATCATTGGTGATAAAATCTTATGAGTATGATATTTTTAAATGATTAAAATGCATTATTTGGTAACATGTACTTCTTCTTCTTATTTGGTAAAATGAACTAGTTATTATGATTTTTTATTATTAATAATTATTATTAATGTTATTATTTATTTATTATTATTATTATTATTTATTATTATTATTATTATTAGTATTAGTATTAGTATTGTTATTATTATTATTTATTTATTATTATTGATATTATTATTTGTTACTTATTATTATTATTATTATTATTATTATTATTATCTATTATTATTATTGTTTTTATTATTATTATTTATTATTGTTATTCTTGTTCATATTAATATTATTATTATTATTATTATTATTATTTATTATTGTTATTATTATTATAATAATTATTATTAATATTATTATAATTATTGGGTGATCTTTTGACCAAAATTTTAAATTGGAGGTCATGGGTTCAATTATTTGGACTGACATATTTTTGGGAATTAATTTTGGAAAAGTATATATCAGTGCTGCTAGGGGCTCGATACCCAATTTTTGAAGAGAAATGAGCTCGATTTGCTTAGACCAAAAGAAAGGGGCTCAATACTTAAAAACACCTAAATTTCAGTGACCACATTTGCATTTTACCCCGTAGAGAACGAATAAAAAGAGAAGAATCAATACAAACGGAAGGAATCAATGAGATAATACCGAAGATAAGGAATGGAAGGAACTAATCAAATAATACCAAAGAGAAGGTTTCGCATTTTAATAATGCGAAAATCAATTTATTTTTTAAAGTTTTTCAGGCTCTGCAATTTAATACTACGGATGAGAAATTTTTACAAAGAAGAGTATTTAAGACATTTATCTCGTCCATGATATTAAAATCTGCTGGACGGAGAGCAATATAAGTCGTTAGATATCTAGATGGACGATCAGAATTTATTATAAGGATAGACATTTTTTTACAACGTTGTAAATGAATCATCCCCATATATATATATATATATATATATATATATATATATATATGTATGATCAGAGATCTGTCAGGACTCCGAGACGGTGTTTAAATTCGAACATTTTTTTTGATTTTTTTTAAAACAACTTAAAAAAAAATTATGGAACTTGAATTTTTACATAATACAGTGTTTTGGGTGTGTTTTGGATACATATAACAAAATATATACGTAAGTTAGTTAAGCACATCAAGTCCGAACTCGATCCTCATTCTATATATATATATATATATATATATATCTGAAGCGATCATGTCCTAGGTCTTAGGACTGATTAAAATATCACTACTCTATTTTTTTTTTTTAAAACAACTAAAAAAAATTAATATTTTATGGAATTGAAAATTTTCCATATCTGATATTTTTTTGGTGTGATTTGGATACATATAACAAAATATGTATGTACGAGTCTATACAAACATGTTTTGTTATATGTATCCAAATCACACCAAAAATATTCAGATTATGGAAAAATTCGATTCCATAAAATATTAAAAAAATTAGTTGTTTAAAAAAAAAGCAAAAAAAGAGTGCTGGCGGTACTTAAAATTCTAAGTCCAGATGAACCGGATCAGATATATATATATATATATATATATATATATATATATATATATATATATATATATATATATACAATGAATCGAGAAAACGAACTAAGAAATAACAAATTATAACGACGATTTTTTTTGTCGCTATAACATAAAAAATCGCTTTTATATTCTATATCGACGAAAAAAATCGTCGTTATAATCGGTTCGTTCTTAGTTCGCTCTTTTTAATTTGCTAAAGAAGCGGACTATATATATATATGCTTCAATGAGTTAAGACATCAAATCTTATCAACAAGAAAACTTGGAACTTCATTTCTATATAAAATAAGATAAAACAAAGTTGTCCGATTTATATTTCCACTCATAAAAGCAAATGAAAGCAGAAGCATATGACAATAGAAATCAAAAGTAGAAACCTGAAACCAAAAACAATTACGAAACAAACCTTTAGATTTGAAACATCTTCACCGATCCGGATCCTCTATGAGGATTTTTTTGTGAGAATTTTGTTGTAGGGTTGACAACATATCAAAAATAAGATCCAATGACTCACAACTCTTTTTTTTGTTTGTGTATCAAAACGATGTCGTTTTGATATGAATTTTTTTTTACAAGTTGACAAAAAATTAAAAGCCACCAAACACTTTTTATTTTTATATATAATTATTTTAAATTTCTTGATTATTACAGTATATGATTTTTTTTTTATATTTAATAACTTAGTTTGCTATTAATATTAGGATAACTACAAACTTGGCTCAAAAAATGAATAAATATATCGGTTATAATTATCGTTAATGTTTTCAATGTGGCTTTAGTTATATATTTTTCGTTTATTATTGTTTTTGTTTGTTTATTTATATTATTTATTATTATTATTATTATTATTATTATTATTATTATTTGTATTTATCTATTCTATAAAAAAACTTTACTCTCTCCATTGAAAATATTATTATTATTTACTCTAACCATTGGACCGTTTAGGTCAACCAAAAAAATATTCTAGACCTATCAATTGTTATTATTTACATATTTTTTTATATCTTTTTTTATTATTAATAATCGTTTTATTTTACCTCTCTTAATCCACTGCTCAACGAAGACAATCACAATCACAACTCAAATACTATTTTAAATGTTCTCTTTTTATTTTACTTCTTTTGTTTGGTAAAAATAAACTACGTTTGGTGACTTCCAATTTTATGTCAACTTGTAAAAAAAAAATTCTATCAAAACGACGACGTTTTGATACACATACAAAAAAAAGAGTTCCATTAAATCTCATATTTAATGTGTTGTCAACTCCACAACAAAACCCTCACAGAGAAATTCTCGTAGAGGATCCAGATCCCCTTTTCACGGCACAAAATCCTCAAAAAATGCAAAAGCCTACTTAGGTTAAGGGTGAGACTTACATTTCCTAAGATAAGAATTGCAACCTTAGTGAGATTATATAATACAAGGTGTAGAGTATATAACATTACCACAACTATAGAGCTTTCCCTGTAACACCAATGCTCGTACAACTAACTCATAAACTTAACTGCCAATGAGCTACTTTCAACAACTCTTCCCGAGCTTGGGGTTAAATGTTAATCCAAATTTGCTCTTACTGATTCCAGATTGGAATTCAGAGCACTTGAATAGCTGAAAAGAACTTGAAACAAGTACGGGAAAAAAATGTAGAACATTGAAATTTATAATTAATGAGCAATACTTATTAGAGTTTTAACATAACCCACTTTTGGGGGAATAAAACCCAGAACCTTCGTCTTGTGTTCATTTGAAGACCAAATCCTGACATTGTCCTCCATGTTTTCCCAACCAAATCCTGACATTGTCCTCCATGTTTTCTATGGGAAAGCGATTAATCTTAAGATCTTATGCTCTGATCCAAAAAGAGAATCACAGCTTAACATGGATATAAATAATTATATGAAACATGAAGGGAGCGAAACAAAAGAAAGAAACAACTACAGCATCTCTTTCAATACACAGAATAAGCTATTCAAAAGCGGGGGGATCCATCTTCTGAGGCTAGCAATCCAAGTATTCCTGGTTCGTCTAAACAATTTAATTTCTTTCTACGATCCCCGACAGGAGCAGCAATTGGCAAATGCTGAAATAATATCACAACTAACAAGGCAAACAGATTTCGCTCATAAGAAATAAGGTACTCCTGATCTGGGACCTCGCATCTGGTTGTTTTCTTCGGTTTCAGTGAAAAATTTCACCTCTCTCTCCTGATGGAATTAAAAGATAGAGGGAAAGGAGAAAAGGATATCAATGAGACAAGTATATATTGATACATAGATGCATAACAACATAGAAGCTAGTTTGAAACATAGAATCGATCTACACAGTTAAGAATGTTGAAAATACTGATATCAAGTGACGTGAATTATACACTTCTAAATCAATCTGCACATCAATAATATCACATGCGTAGATTTTTATGGGAAAACAAAATTTGAGGCTCGAAGCTCTCACAGGGAGCTTATATGAAAATTATAATACAGCTTTGGCACCTCAAGAGCCTAGATTGTATAATTGATTATCCTATTGGTTGACAGAAACTGTAAAGAAGAGCTACATTTAGTCACCCTTATAATTGCAATCGATTTTTAATGAACAGAAAATAACTAGTATTACAAAAGTTTAAATATCTACATAATACAAAGTTTTTGTTTTTCCAGCACATTCAAAAGCATCATACAAAGAAAAGCTTCCACTTAGAAACAAGGGAAAAGAACATGGAGAAAAAACAAACCAATATATTTTAATCTCAAAGCTAGACTGTGAAATTCAGTAATGCAGATATAAATACACCCTCGTCAATAATAACAATCAGAAATCTTTTTGACTAGTCTAGCATGACAGAACACATAATCATTGCGTACAATCTTGCATGATGGACTACTACATTTGGACTAGTAATGGTGTTAAATCATCCCTACTGATGTAAATGACCAAGTATAGCATAAAATTTGAAAATCATACCATATTCTCATTGAAGCTCAGTATTGAAGCTACATTTCCACATCGGTAACAATAATTTGGTGCAGACCACACCTGTATATGCCAAAGAGTAATAATACAAATTATTAAAAATATTTAAATGATTATGGTGCGAGAGTTGATTTCCTAATCTTTGAAAGATAGAATAGACAACTCACAGTTACAAGTCCTTTATCTTGAAACATGTACTTCAGACCTTCTTGCACAAGTTGGTGGGCTCGGCAAACCAGATCAAGTTTGTTAATGTGGTTGAACTACAGAATAACAAGAAAGAAAAATAGGGTAAATATCAGTTGTTGGCAAGAAATGCGAAGCAAGATATAAGAATTAGTCCTACTTACCTCAGAAGTAACCCTGGATCCAAACAGCCAGCCAGCGCCACGAGGACTCACGGCCCACGTTTCAATATCTTCAGGGTCACTCCACATGAGGTCGCAGAAGGGACCTTCGTGTGGAATTTCACAATTTCTCTCAATAACTCTAATCTGCCAAATGAAACAAAAGGAAGAAATCTAATTTCTTAGAGTTCACATCAACAATTAAGCTAAAAGATAAAAACAGATTACGCTAAGAATAGTGGAGTATACTACAATAAAAAAATAAAAATATCAAAGAGTATCACATCTTCTTGAGAAATAAAGGTTTATTACAAAGCAAGCTAAAAGAAAAAGGCAGCAAATTAGTATAAGTTCCCATTAGCCCTTCATAAAGTCGGGTTCCTTTTTTTCTTTTGTTATTTTAACCCTTCTATGAAGATGAACTTTAAGGTTCTATATACACAACCATCAAACAGGTAAATTATAACCATGAAAATTACTTGCTAAATTCTTTAAAGGTGAAAAGTGCAGACAGTTTTGAATTATTGGAAGTTGGCCCAATTCCGCAATAATTTCAATTCTAGATAGTAGTAGAAACATACAGCAACATACTGTCTAAATCTTTCCAAACCCACAAGGGAACTCGACAGTTGTTCCAAGATATAGAGCCAGTTAGCATAACAAAACAAACCTGGTCTACAGATCTAATGTCAGGAGAAAGGCCACCATGGACACATAGCACCTGCAATTCCAAAGAGGCAATATTTCAATAAAACATATAAAGACACAAGCAGATAAACAGCATGAGAGAGAGAGTGAGAGTGAGATCAAGAATGCATACTGTTCCATCTATAATTGCCGAGAGAGTTAGATAGTCGAAAACATCTGTGCAATACCGCCAAGCATTAGCATTTCCATACTTTCTTTGGCATTCATCATAGAATCCATAGACCTAGAAAAATGGTTAAAATATAGGATTAAAGAGTTCACGGGTCAGTAACTAAGACATAAAGGGTGCTCTCTTTGTGCATCACAGGCATGTATTTTATAATCATAAGAAAGAGGTAAATGCACTAAGAACCTCATACGACCTCAAGGGACTCATAAATAAAAAAAGAAATGTATATATGGAGGAAGTCAAACCAACGCAACTCAAATGACAACATACCACCAGCCTTGAGACCTGGCAGGTGGTTTTCCTAAAAGCTAAGAACAGTGATTATATAACACCAAGCAGCACCCATGCAACAAAGCATTAAGCACCAAGCCAGTCTGAGAGTTTAGCTATATAGCACAGCAAAGCAATATTCTTTAAGGTAGTTGGGCGCACATAGCAAATAATAATAACAATGATGCTGACCGACAATTTCGCTTATATATGGTTGCAATTCTTTTAGCAAGGTGAGATGCAAGCCTAATCTAAGCAAGGTCCTTGTTGTATAGAAAAAGTAAATTCTCACTTCCATCAAAGACCTCATAAATATGGATCCTAGTGCCAGCAGCTGATGTAAGACCCAAGGGGAGTCTTTTACTGAACACATGTTTTTAAGCCCTCAATATATTTAAACATGACATTTTTTACCATATTTTAAATATTACTCCCTCTGTCCTCAAAAGAATGAGCAAAGTACATTTTTCACATACGTTAAGAAAAGGTAAAGTAGAAGAAAGAGAATAAAAAAAGTCCTAAATTTATCCTTAGTGGCCCCACCAAATTACATAAAGTCATAAGTACTTTAAATTTTTTTTATACTAATGGACCCCACTAAATGCATACTTACCCTTCACTTTATGTACTCATCCTTAGGGACAAAATAAATTGTACCTTTAGTCATCCTTTTGAGGACGGATACGGAAGGAGTAATAATAATACATTATTTGTTTTTACCAGATCTTATAATTTAGGCCAAAAACACAAAAAGAAGTGGCCACATAAAATTGGAAGAAGAGAGTAGTTAATAGGTGGACAAAGGAAAGGAAAATATCTTGCATATCCATGGAAGCATAAACACCCAGATAAGAAGTTACAAACAGAAAAAACTCCATTTCCAATGGCTAGTCGAGGTGGAGAATGAGATAATCAACTATATTTATGTATAATACATTATTTTATTTCAGCCAGATCTTATAAATTATAATCTAGGCAGAAGACACAAAAAGAAGTGAGTAGTGACCACATAAAATTGGAAAAAGGAGTATTTAATAGGTAGACAAAAGAAAACAAAATATCTGGATCCATTGAAGCATAAACACCTAGATAAGAAGTAATAGACGGTAAAGACTCAATTTTCAAAGATAATCACAGGAATGCAACAAGGACCCACTGTTCTAAAAATCCCCGCCTAGGTACGCCTAGGCCCCGCCTAGGCGCTAGGCCCCCCCTTGGTGCCCCGCCTAGGCGCTAGGCCCCCCTGACGCCTCACCTAGGCCCAAGACGGCAAATAAATCCCTTGCGGAGCCTAGACAGAGAGTTTTATTTTATTTTAATAACTACCCAAACCAGATCTTGATATATTTATTTTTTTAATAATTTACCATATTCATAATACAGATTGTAGTATATCAAATCACAACAAGAAGTGAACAATATCAAGTCAAAATTGATAATTTTATTATAATTGTGATTTTTTAAATTTGTGTCAACTTCAAATTATATAAATGATGATACATTTGTAATATTTAGTTTAATTTAATATAATTCTTAAATTTATGTTTAGTTTCTTAAGTTTTAATATTGAATTAAATTCTTGAAATTTTAAATTTTATTATTTAATAGCAATCATGTTTATGAATAAAACTAATACGTTAAAAATATGTTTGAACTTTGAACAATTGCATGTTTGTGTTTGATCTTTGATCTTTGACATTAGCAATATGGATATGTGTTTGATCTTTAAGCAAAGACCTTTATTATCTTTAATATAGATTGTTTTGCTTTATATTATTGTTTTGTTTAGATAAATATGAAATAAAATATTAAAATTGGCTTAAAATAAAAAATCCCGCCTAGGCCCCCTAGGCGCTAGGCCCCCCTCAGCCACCCGCCTCCCGCCTTTTAGAACATTGAAGGACCTCATTACAACAGACCAGCAACTATCGCCAATAAAAGACAAATTTCACTGACTATAGATTATGCTAATCATGAATACGTCACATCGGAATAGTAAACATACATAATCAATTTTAAGCCATAGATATATACCTGAATCACACAATCCGGTACTAATGTAGTAATAATTACACTAAATTCTCATCGAAGGCATATTTCTTTATATAAAAAGATATACAACATAAATTACCTGCGTTAATTGCCTACTTTCATGATTTCCACGTAGAAGAGTAATGTTGGCAGGGTATCTGGTAGCAAATGCAAACCCAATAAGACATACATCAATAGATAAAATAGCAACATCAGTTCTCAAGAAAGCATCTCAAACAATAAACTCAAGAAAAGATCCAAACAGATACCAAAATCTAAATTCGTCCAACCAAAAGCATGTTCGGCTCTATAAGATCAAAAGTTTTAAAGACAATATAAAAAAGAACAAAAAAAGATATAAGATTATACATTAAAGGCAGTTATGTGTGTGTATGAATCCATGCTCACCATTAGGGTTTCATAAAACAACTGGGCCTGACTAAACCAGCCCAATCCACAAGTTTTTGGGCAGTATTTCCATTTAATTAGGTATGATCGGTCCAATAAATTGTCAAGCTGATATTAGTCTGTCAACCGCGGTTTGGGAGTTAAAAATGGTCGGTACACCGTCCGAACCGAGCGGCTATTACTATTGGTTAAATATATATATATATATATATAACGATTATATTTATATATAGAAGCTAATAAACCCTAGCCTCACAGCTCTCGGTTCCCTATCTCATTCCTCTTTCGCCCATCTCCCACGATCTCAGTCCCTAATCCCTCTGCTACTATTCTTCCGTGCCATTTCTGGCAAGTCATTTTTCTTCCTCACTCAATTATTTTCAGTCTCTCTTAAATCCTAAAACTTAATTTTCCTAACCCTAAAATCTTTTTCCATTCATGACTTATTTTCTTAGATTCTTCGTATCTCCATTCTCCAGGCTCCAGAATAGTGGCATCCTCTTGGTTTCTTCTAATTCAGGTTAGGTTTTTTTTATTTTTATTTTTTTTTAATTCACGATTTCTTCTTGTTTTTCTTATTTTTCTGAATTTGGTATGCGCTTGTGGAGCATATTTACTTCTTTCCCACACATGAATTGAGTTTATTCATCTGGCTTTAATGGCTTTGATTGATGATTTAATTATATATATATATATATATATTATTTTTATTATTTTCTGCTCCATGGATTTAATAATTCATGTAGGCATGTCGATTATAAAGCTCAGTAAATGCTAAAAGCACCTTTATTTGTATTTGTAGCAATTTTTTAATCATATTCATTTAATCTGTGAGATATATTTCCCACCTAATTTTCTATTTACCTCATTTTTCTAGATTTTTATTAGGCATTGGACTGCTGTTGGTGGTGAACTTTAAATTTAAAGTTGTTATGAAAGAACGTTATGGAGTTTTTAATGACTCGTGTTTTGACTTCAAGAATTTGTGCTGATTCCCTTTATCGAATTACTGGCTTTTGTCAGAGTTTTAGTTAAATTTCTTCTAAAGTGCTTTATTTTACTATGTTTATTAGGATGTTTAAACCAACTAACCCAACCCTTGTTGTTAAATGGTTTGGTTTGATTTGGGCTGAAGAGATTTATTGGTTTTGTTTGGTTCCATGTTCTCCCATAAACTAATCCCGTTGAGTTGGGCTCCAAGATCTCTTATAAAAACCCGAACCGACCGATAAACAGCCCTATCCACCATAGTGAGCCATAGTGATTTTTTTTGATACAACAACATAGTGACGATTGGTCTGGACTCTCGTAAAGTTAAGGTTACTTTGGTTCAAATAAAACCTATGTTACACAGATGGATTATCCGGTTGGGCACGATCTTTGACGAGTTGGGCACGATCTTTGACGAGTACGACACGGGTACTCCTCAATTTTGCCAAATTTGTAAACTAAAATGCAGTATCCCGTCCTCATATCCTTGTCCGAGTGTCCGACACGAGTACTTTAGGACAAAGTAAAAAGTTCGTGTAACATATAATAAAACAATATATAGGGAAATGACTAATGGAGTTTCCGGTAAATGATTTACCAATTTGAAAGAGATCATTTTCCGGAATACTAGTTTAAATGGGTAGTCATACAAAGGTCAATGTGAATCAACCAATAAAGTTATTTCTGCCAACCAGTATTTCATTGCCTACAAAACATATGAAATTGCAGAAAACATCCTTGAAACAAATGGAGCCAAAGTTTTGATGAAAATACCATGTATATAACAGGCTTGCAACTTAGTTCCAATATATTGAATAAAAGAATTCGAACTTGAATTTCGTAAACACCAATTTCAGTTTAGTATTACAGCACAGGCTCCTCAACTCAAGTTCTAGTTTTTTATGCTTAAGGTTTCTATGTTAGAGAGAATTAATCATAGTTAAGTCACTAGAAAGTGAAACAGATCAGAAAAAGAATACTAAAAGGGCTTACTAGTAAATTATTATGCTATTATTTATGACTAAATTGAATGTAATTAGGTTAGGAAACTACTAGAATCTAGGAATTTTGATTAGGCAATAATATAGTAGGTAGTAATTATGATTTATTTCCTTGTTGAACTAGGTTTTCTAAGTATAATATAATTAGGGTATTTTACATCCTATATAAAGTGACGTAATCCCCCAATGTTGAATCAGAGGTGAATATTAGTTTGAGATTGATGCTTTATTTTATTGTGGCAGTCAGACATAATTCTTCTTTCCCTTTCCCCCTCTTTATTCTTTTTATTCCTTCCTTAACCCCTTATACAACATGTCCTGCATCGGAAAATATATCAGCAGCAATCATAACCTCAAGTAGTGAACATATGTTACATATGTATATTGTCACGGGCAACAATACACAAAAATGATGTTCAGTCGGAATTTATTAATAGACCTCAAGTCAAAAAAATAACTAATATGGTAGTAGCACTTGACACATTTTAAAATCCTGGCCGTTACTTTCTACCTTGTCTCTCAGCTCCATAAGTACTGAAAACTATTGTTATGCTCTTGACAGTTGCAAAAACCTTTACTCCCAAGATAATCATGGATGAGCATTACGCAATCACAGGACACTAAAAGTCTATTAATGAAGTATAACAAAGAGGAGTGACAATCTGCAACTAAATATCTCAAAAACAAACATACAGGCCATATAACCATATATACCTTGCTTTAAGAAGCAAAAGAATTGTGAAAACTTCTAGACTGTTGTATCCACGGTCAACAAAATCTCCCTGCCAAGACACAGGAAGTGCTACAAATCAACCACGGAGCATAATGGGTAAGTTTTAAGAAAATAAAGGTCTGGCTGCATTTAATATAAGATTTACCATAAAAATGTAATTTGTGTCTGGTACATGACCTCCTGTTTGGAAGAGTTTCATTAAGTCATGGAATTGACCGTGGATGTCACCACAAACTGTAACTGGACTATTCACAGGCTGCACATTTGACTCCTCAATCAAGATGTCCTTTACCTGGAAATAGATGTACAAAATACATGACTTTAATACAAAAGAAACAGTTTTCTTTTAATAGATAAATACTTGTTAATAAGCAAGATACCCATAACATAACCTAAAACAAATAAAACTACTCCCTTCGTCCCAGTTTAAGAGAGAGCAAGAGGGGGGAGGGATTGTCTGTTTTGGCACAAATTTTAAGACGTTGCAAAAAACTTTTATACATAATATTTTTACATATATTTAAATATATATATATATATATATATATATATAACAGAAAGAGTATAAATATATATATATATAGTTATATTGTATAAGTGGGTTTTGGAACATATTAAAATTTGCGCCGAAAAAACCAAAAAAAAAAATTGCTTATAAGCTGGGAAAGAGGTAGTAAATGATTTGTTGCTCATAAAATAACCTAACAAAAAATGTTGCTCAAAGATTGTAGACTTAGGGGGTGTTTAATAAAAACTGAATGAATCTAAATCTGAATTTGAATCTGAATGAGTTGAATCTGAATCTGAATGAAAAAAGTTGTTTGATAATTGACATGTCTGAAATATTTGAATAACAGATTTTATTATTTTACCCCTCTAAAAAAATTCAAAATTATTATAAATGTATTTAATATTACTTAATATAATAGTTAATATTGTAAAAAAAAAAATTATTCAACCAAAAAAATGATACTAAACCATTCGGCCCAAATCGTCTGAATGGCTGACCGATTCAACCCTTCAGACGATTTTTTTTCCAAAACAAATGCACTTAATGGCTGAGCAATTCAGCCATTTAGCCATTCAGTCCTAAACAAACAGCCGTGAAAGAGTAGTTCAATGTAATAAATACTTCATGTGATGACAAGGATCATACAAATAAATTCCAGCAACAAACAAAATATCTTGAATGCTAGAAGTTTGTACTCTCACAAATCATTAGCCAAAAAAAATGTTTATTCCCCCATATATTCCAAATTGCTAGTTAGTTAGCATGATTGCATTACCATGCTTGAAAATGCTTATTCCCCCATTAGTAGTTATAGCTAGCTATCAAATCAAGTGAATCAATCAATTCAATCCAATTCAGAAATAACAGGGATTATACATACTGAACCCCGAAGAGCAATAATTCTTTACCGTGTTGACCATAAACCCTTTCTGATTACGAACAAGAAAGTCAATACTTAATTTCCCAAGTGTCTGGAAACTAATAGGTCAAAATATTGTACCAAGTCAAAAGTTCAATTATTTGGGACAACCATTTCTAAAATCAATAGCAAACTTTGAAAGCCCATCATCACCACTGCTTACGACAATTCCCATTTCAATTATTGGTCAAAATGCCAATGCAACATCAAATTCAAAAGAACAGTATATAAAAACAAGTAAAATTAAAAATTAGGGTTTTTCTGCCACCATGAAAATACTCCGTTCAGACCAAAGCATACAACTATACATCAAAAACCCTAATTGAAAAAAAGTAACAAAACCCTAATTGAACGTAATAAAATCCTAATGCTGGAAAAATTCAATCACGTAAATACATCACACCAGAAAAAAATTACATACGTATTCGCATAATAGCTGAAGCTCATCCTCTGATAAGTGCTGTCCTTCTTTAACCTTTGAAATCCACAGATCCAAATCCATCGCCCCTCACTTTCTCTTTTGTGTGCGTATATATATACGTGTATATATATATATATATATGTATGTTTATGCAAGAAGAGTAAATTCAAATCAAATGTTAGATATGGAGACGATTGGCTGCTCTCAGAATTTCTGCCTCTATATACTCCCGAAAATGGAACCCAATGACTGACTGACGGACGGACAGACAGACAGACGGTCGGACGGACGAACAGCTGAGATTCAAGAATTTTGTTTCGAAACCCCTCTCAATAGAAATTTTGGAAATTTATTTTTTAAAGACTAGTTGACGCTTCTACCCCCAACTTGATATTTTTGAAATGATATTTTTAAATATTTTAAAAAAAATTAATTTAAGGTTAATCCAAGTTCATACATTTAATAAAAACTTCCTTTTCAATTTATATATAAACAAATAAGATAATGCACAAATTTTTTTAGTAGTTCATGACATAAATGTCCTCTAATTTACTCTTAAAATAGATCATTTACTAAAAGTAAATTCACATATATATGATTATTGAATTTAGCAATATTATGAGTTTTTTTTTTGACATTATAAAATTTTTGAAAATTGAATAGGTTATGCAATTATTTATGTTTGAATCTAAGAATAAATTAATTCTCCGGATTTTAAATCTCGTATTTATTTATTTATTTTATAATAATTAAGGGATATAATTTAATATTTGACTTTCTACTTATATTATAAGTAAAATAAACAAAATTTATACAATTTCAATCAATATTGAATACCTTAGTATTTATTTTATTATAAAAAATGTAAAGCGTTAATATTAGAAACACGTGCTTGTCACGAATCATAAGATTTTGAGACTTGAAAATAAATAAAAAACAGAAGCATTTCGCGATTTCTTTGGTTAATAGCAGAACACCAGAGAAGCAGCAAGATGATGATGTCTTTGGTTTCAATTTCTCCTCCATTCTATGCACCTGTGAGCATTATATCTCTCTTTCAATCCATTATATATTTTTATTTTCCAATTTTTTCTATTTAATTTAAGAGTTATTTCAACAGTGGAAATCGAAAGCTATTGTACTTGAAAAATCTGTATCACCTGTAAAGAGAGGAAGCTTTGGGGTTAAAGCATTTTTCTTCAACCCTCCAGATGAACCCATTCTCA
Source organism: Panax ginseng (assembly GCA_020205605.1). Lineage (NCBI taxonomy): Eukaryota > Viridiplantae > Streptophyta > Magnoliopsida > Apiales > Araliaceae > Panax > Panax ginseng. The sequence goes on from CM035132.1 coordinate 177,589,743, forward strand.
AAGAAGCTCTTAAGGTAATTCCATTTGCTACATCCATATATTTTTGTACTATGTTTATTCAGTAATTTCTGTATTTGGGTGCTGGAAAAATAAATTGACAGAATACTTTTTAGGGAATTTCTATAGAAAAATTGTAGCATATAGAGAAGAAACCCTATCTGGGTTTGTTAATTTATTATGTCTATAAAGTAGAGCTAGCTAGCATCTGGGTTCTGACCAATTTAGCAAGGGGAGGATTGAGAGTTGATTGTGGTGTTAGTTATCAGAGTACTTTTTTACTTTTCAATTGTTGTAGTACATGTTCTAATGTTTTACTTGGAACGTGTGTTTTGTTTAGTTTGTTATGCCTACCCGAACTAGTCTGGGATAAAAGGCGTAGCTGAGTTGATATATATCTCGTTTTAATACTAGTTAACAATTACAAACATAAAGCTAAGGGCGGATTTGCAGTTACAGAAACAGTGGTTAAGCATATATTGACATCATTCTGTCTGGGCTTCTTTCAAACAGACATTTTACCACCTGTTTTTACATAAGTATGGGGAAATGACCTTTCTTTTATCAGCATATCAATTGGTCTTGCAAGTGGAGCTAGCTCAGTCAACTGGACACTTTATCCAAGTCCGTGTAACTATGCTAGCAGTTTTGTAGGGCGCAATTGGCTTTAATCTGTACCATTTATTATACACACTGAAACCGTCACTCATACCCTTTACACGTTCCTATAATTGATCCCAGGTCATCTCCCATTCCTATCAAAAGCAATTCCATTTTTGTGGACATAGAGAACCCAAGGTCATATTTGCTTAGCACACTCACCTCGTCCAAGAATGAGGTCGCATGTTATTGTTGTAGGCTGATAACCAAAGTAGCAGCTAGCCCATTGTTGCTTCTATTAAAAAGAAAAGAAATTTCAAGATAAAGAATGACAATGAAAGGTGAAGGGACCTATCCACACAGATTCCTAGAAACTCACCAATAATGAAATAAAGCTCAAAGCGCTAGTATCAAAGTAATAATATATTCAACTATTATTGTTAATGAAGATTACATCAGTTTATCCAAATCCTTCAATCATTTCCTTCTTGAAGTTGCCTCCCTAAGTCTTCTGCCTAGAAACTTACGGAGGCCTTTTCAAGCTTCGAATTTAATCATTGTTCTATGAATCAAATCTCTTTTTCCTTTCGTTCCATCTTCATGCTCCGATCCAAAGATTAATCAGAGAAGCTCCTCGGGAAAAGTGTCGTCAGAGAGCTAGGGTGGCCGAACCCTTGGGGGGCGAACCCTAGGTTCATACCTCCTTCGATTTCTTGCCCTTTCGTCACGATTCTCGGCCCTTTGAGTAGTTTTTCATATAATGAAGGACTTGAGGGAGATCATCCCTAAGTCTCCATGTATTTTTCACCTCTTTTCTTGGCTTTAATCATCTTGAGTTGTCGTTTTGCTAATCCAAAGTTCTCATCAAGAAGGGATCATTCATCGACATCATTTGGAGAGGTTGAACCCCAGGGGGTGAACCCTAGGGCGGACGGACCCGAGGAGGGAAATCCCTAGGTAGCCATTCTTTCTTGCCCGGTTTCGTTGATCTAGTTTTCGTTTCGTTTGATAACTCAAATCAAATCAAGAAGGCATCATCAATTGAACCAAGTTAAGGAGGTGCACCCCTAGGGGACCAAACCCTAGGGAGGCCGAACCCTAAGGGGGCACTTCATGATCGGATTATCTTCTTTTGCTTAGTTTCTTCATTTCACCTTGTTAGAAGATATGATATAGATTTACCATAATTGTAGCTTCCATAATCAGTGTGTACACATTACTGTAATTTAGGAATTACCATAAATATAATTAGGATACTTGTGTATATATCAATCTATTCTCAGTTTTATCATGGTATCAAAGTTATGTTGACACAGTAGTGCACAGAACTTACCTTTTTCTTCATAAATCTAGCAAAACCAGTTGGTATTGAGAAATTGAAACCATATTAAGGCCCTACACTGCCAGGTGACCACCACGGGAAAAAATTTTCAGGCACCCACTCACCCACGTGCCGCTAGGAGTGAGCAAAAAACGGATAAAACCGAATTACCGAACCGAACCGAATTATTTCGCTTTTTCGAAATTTCTGTTATATCCGATTTAATTCTCGTTATTCGGTTTCGGTTTTAAAAAACAGGTTATTCGGATACTCGAATAACTGAACTTTAATATTTAAAAAATAACAATTTTATAATTGTGACTCATCACACTCAGAGTACTCTATAGTTTACTCTCTCGTACTCATCATCTCCCACTAGTGGATGACAAATCTCTCATTATGATATCAAATTCATATCTTAAATCTCTCTCTACTCTCTATTCACAAAATCTCTTCGTCAAAAGTTACAAAATCTCTTCATCAGATCTCTATTCACAAAATCTCTTTGTCAAAAGTTATAAAATCTCTTCATCAGATGGCTTCAACCGAGGGTTTAGTGCCTATCACGAGCACCACGTCCACCAAACTTCTTCGGCTCGCACCTCCTCGGATCGGCGACATGCAGAGTCCGGTCATACCTAACAAGGATGTCCTTGATCTCCTTCTTCCATTGCTCGTACATTACGGTAGGATGCTTGGGATGGCATAGATCCGAGAGGTGTGACCTCCACCCTTGCGGGGATCCTCATGTCGACGGCCGTGAAACGAAGCGGTGGCGTGCAGGAGGATCGACTCAAAGGCTTTGTAGCGGAGGATTTTCGGCTGGACGAGCTCAATCAATACACTGTTGATCTTGATCAATCCACGACCACGCTTGCAGTGAGTCACGGCAACGACGATCTTCTTACGGCCAAAGCATTGGACAGAATCGGTTAGGGATGTAGCCATGGTTGGGTTTGCTCCAGTGAAATCTTCAGAACCCTAAACCTAAAGAATGCTTCGGAGGCGATTGATAGTGTGATATTGTGGAGGTTTCGTCAGATGGCTTCTTATTACGACAAATATCCATTTTCTCCTCTCCGATGATGTCTCTCGTCTTTCGAATAAGCTTCACTCCATAGCCTGTGATTTTCACAACGATTCCCCTCTTTATAAAGGTTTGCTTTTTAGATTGATTTGATCTCTGTAACTACGTAATCTCTGAAGTTTTAATAAAGGTTTATGAAGGTTTACTTTTTAGATTGATTTGAGCTTCACTCCATATTCCCCTCATTATGCAGCTCTATAAAAGAAACACAATCTAGAACATTTCGGTTATTAACCGAATAACCGAATAATAAATTCAGTTATCTCCTAATTCGGTTAATAGTTCGGATATCAAAATTGAGTTAATTTCGGTTTTCGGTTATAACCGAATAAGCTATTCGGTTCGGTTATAACCGAATACTCAGTCCTACGTGCCGCCACGAGCCACCTCACGCGCCTGTCGCCAACGCCACGCATCTCCTTCTGCCAGCACGTGAGCCTTTTTTCGGCGAGATTTTTCGACACAATTTTTTCCAGGGTGCTCGATTCTGTCCTCTCTTGCCATCTACAGTGGTCTTGGGAACATTGATTCAGGTTTCTTCAACTTTACGTGTCTTCTTCCCATCTGGATTTTTTTTTTGTGAATTGAGTTGGTTTTTTGTTTGAAAAAAATTGTTCTGTTCTTGGTAATTCATTGCTATTAGGGTTTGAGCCTTTAAACATCTCTGTTGCTATTTCCGGGGATACTTTTGTTGCTCTTTTTCCCTTATCATGGTAGAATCAAGTTTCATTAAGAGTGGTGGTACTACCGAAATAAATAAAGGGCAGTGGTTAGAAATCATCATCTTAACTCTACCTTGGTTCTTAGTCCATTTAAGTTAGATGGAAACAATTATCTAGCTTGGTCTCAAGCGTGCCATATGTCAATCGAAGCTAACCGGATGCAACATTTCATCAATGGTACAACAACCATGCCTACACTAGCAGGTGTGGCCCAGGAAGAATGGAAATCTGATAACTCCATGGTGAAAACGTGGATTTTTAACTCAGTGGAACCTAGTATGCGGAATAGTTACATGTTCTTAGACACTACATATGAACTTTGGGAGGCTATCTCTCAAACCTTCTCTGTTTCTGGTGGTATGTCTAAGGCGATATCCGTAAACGAATCCGTGAGTTGGGTCAAGGGGAGAAGTCTATGACACAGTATTTTGCATAAATTAATGCACTTTGGCAGGAGCTTGATCATTATCGGGTTTTTTCTGCCAAATGTCTAGAAGATGTTGTTTATCAAAAGTTTGTGAGTGAAGATAGAGTCGTGGATTTCTTGGCTGGTTTGAATATAGAATTTGATCAAGTTCGTGCATAGTTGATTGATCAGACACCTTTTCCATCACTGTGTGAGGCTCATGCTCGAGTCCAACAAGAGGAAAGTAGGCGTTGGGTGATGGTTCTAAATCTTGTTGACCGATGAGTCATGGTTGCTTCGTATCCTAAGTTTGGCTCCACTATTCAGTCTCTTGCTGAGAAGGAATCCCGTGAGTGTGATTACTGTGGGGGAAAGAACCATATCAGGGATCGTTGTTTCAAGCTTCATGGACATACTAAAGGGAGAGGGGGTCGGTCGTGAACGTGGATCTCAAGCCTATGTGACTACAACACCTCCTGTTGATACATCCAGTGCTTCCGACACTACTACTACACTCGTTCCTGAGGAAATCTCAGTTTTTCGAAAATTCTATTCCACATCTACTTCTTCTCATTATGCCCAGTCAGGTATACAGTCTTGTGTTTTTAATGTTTTATCAACTTGCTCTAGTTGGATCATTGACACAGGTGCCTCCGAGCATATGACCGGGTCCTCCACCCTCTTTACTTCATATACGCCTTGTTCTGGAAAAGACAAGGTTCGAGTAACTGATGATTCCCTTTCTTCGATCTCTGGGAGTGGTTCTGTAGTTTGTACTCCCTCATTGATATTATCATCTGTTCTTCATATTCCTTCATTTACTGCAAATTTATTATCTGTTCAACGTGTTTCTGAATCCTTATACTGTTCAGTAAATTTTTTCCCAACTCATTGTATTTTTCAGGACTTGGTGATGGGGCAGAAGATTGGCAGTGGTAGTGCAATTGGTGGTCTTTATTATTTGGATGTTCCCCCCTCTAACGTGTTCTCTACTCAGGCTCTTCACTCTACTTTTGACACTAGCCTGACTTCTCTCCATCAATGACATCGACGCTCGAGACATCCCTCCTTTTCTATATTAGTCTTTATTTTCCTCTTTAGTTAAACAATGTAATAAAACTCAGTTTTTGTGTGAACCATGTTAATTGGAGAAACACAAACGTTCTATTTATTCTACTATTAACAGTCGACATTCTGAATCTTTTGCTATTATACATACTGATGTGTGGGGACCCTCTCGGGTTTTTTCCCGTTCTGGTTATAGATGGTTTGTTAGCTTTATTGATTGTCATTCTCGTGTCACTTGGATTTATCTTCTTCGTTCCAAAAATGATGTGTTTGGTTTTTTTCAGGAATTTCATAAAAGAATTCAAACCCAATTTGAAGCTAAAGTCAAAATTCTCCATAGTGATAATGGTCGTGAATATAGTAATAATCATGCTTTTGTATTTTATCTTTCTCAGCATGGCATCATTCTTCAAACCTCTTGTGTCAAAACTCTAGAACAAAATAAAGTCGCGGAAAAGAAAAATCGACACTTACTAGAGGTTGCCCGCACTCTTATGTTCACCATAAACATCCCTAAATTTCTATGGGGAGATGCAGTTTTGACTGCTGCATTTCTTATAAACCGCCTTCCTTCTCGAGTTCTTGGAAATAAAAGTCCTATCTCTTTTCTCTAACACACGACCAGTCCTCCTTCGCCTCGAGTTTTTGGTTGTGTGTGCTATGTTCATGATAAATTTCTCGGAGAAAATTAGATCCCAAGGCTCTTAGGTGTGTTTTCATTGGTTATTCTCCAACCCAAAAAGGTTATAATTGTTATCGTTCTCCTTCTAACAAAGTATTTGTCACTCGGGATGTAACTTTTTGAGAATTGGAATCTTTTTATTCTTCTTCACTTTCTCCTCAGAAGGAGGATGTGATTGATGAAGAGAATCTTCCTCCTGAGGCTAGTATTACAAGTTCCACTATACCATCTTCTTATGTTCCTGTTGTTGTTTCTAATATTTTTACACAGGGGGAGTTACAGTTACAAAAGCCATGTGCTAGACAGAATGAGCCTGAGCTTGAGTTGAGGACCTATGTTCGAAGAGGCAAGAATAAGGTCACCATTTCTGCACCACTACACCAATCTTGCTCCGAACCTAATCTTGATAATGCTAATGGTGAGAATCATACTCCTACTTGTTCTTCCGATGATACTGACATTCCTATTGCTCTTAGAAAAGGGGTTAGATCTTGTACTCAACATCCTATCTCTAATTTCGTAGCCTATACTAAATTATCTGCATCCTTCCACTCTTTTGTTTCTTCCTTGTCTTCAATATCTGTTCCTCAGGGGTGGAGAGAAGTGATTAGTCATGAGAATTAGAAACAGTCTATGATTAAGGAGATGAATCCTCTAAAGAAGAATGATACATGGGAACTAGTTACTCTTCCTTATGGAAAAAAGTCAGTTGGTTGTAAATGGGTATATACAGTCAAACAGAAGTCAGATGGGACAGTTGAGAAACTTAAATCCAGGCTAGTTGCAAAAAAGTATACTCAAACCCATGGAATTGATTAACAGGAGACATTTGCTCCTGTGACGAAGATGAACTCTGTTTGTACCATAATCTCATGTGCAGCAAATTTCAGCCGGGATATTCAATAATTAGATGCGGAAAATGCATTTCTTCATGGTGACTTGGAGGAGGAAGTATACATGGAAATACCATCTGGTTTTGCTTCATCTGTCACCAAGGGTAAAGTTTGTAAACTGCAAAAGGCTTTATATGGCTTGAAAAAATCTCCTAGAGCCTGGTTTGGTAGATTCCACAAAGCAATGATAAGATTTGGGTACAAGCAGAGTCTAGCAGATCATACTCTATTTGTCAAACAGATAAAAAGTAAGACTATCATTCTTATTGTTTATGTTGATGACATTGTGGTGACGGGGGATAATAGAGAAGAGATAGTTAATCTCAAAACAAGTCTGGCCAAAGAGTTTGAGATCAAAGTTCTTGGGTGAAGTTGCAAGATCTCCTAGTGGAATTTTTCTATCTCAAAGGAAGTATGTTTTTGATCTTTTAACAAAAACTGGCATGTTGGGATATAAGCCTGCTGATTCTCCTATTGCAGTTAATCATCATCTAATAGGTGGCACATGACCTACAGTTGATAGAGAAAGATATCAACGTTTGGTGGGACGATTGATATATCTTTCTCATACTAGACCTGATATATCTTATGTTGTGGGAATAGTAAGTCAATATATACATGATCCTAGACATTGTCACATGAAAATTGTTTATAGAATTCTGAGATATCTCAAGTCTGCTCCTGGAAAAGGTTTATTGTTCGCACCACATGGTCATATGAGAGTTGAAGCTTTTTTCGATTCAGATTGGGCTGGCTCTATAGAGAATCGCCGTTCTACATCAGGTTACTGTTCATTTGTTTGAGGTAATTTTGTTACTTGGCGAAGTAAGAAACAGTCCGTGGTAGCAAGATCTAGTACTGAAGCTGAATATCGAGCTATTGCCTTGGGTATATGTGAACTAATGTGGCTTCGAACCTTGCTAGAAGATTTGGGTGTTACAACTAAAAGGCCTATATAGTTATTTTGTGATAATAAGGCAGCCATTAGTATTGCAAACGACCCAGTACAACATGATAGAACGAAGTACATTGAGATTGACAGACACTTTATCAAAGAAAAGTTAACTAGTGGTCTTATTTGCTTACCTTTTGTCAAAACAAAAAATTAGTTTGCTGATATTTTGACTAAGGGTCTTAGATGTTTCATCCACAATGTTTCAAGTTGGGTATGCAAGACATCTATACACCAACTTGAGGGGGAGTGTTAGAAGATATGATATGTTGGAAGATATGATATAGATTTACCATAATTATAACTTCCATAATCAGTGTTTACACATTACTATAATTTAGGAATTACCATAACTATAATTAGGATATTTGTGTATATATATCAATGTATGTAATAGAAAGAGATAACTTCAATGAAATAAAACTATTCTCAGTTTTATCACACCTTTGTTTCGCTTGGTAATTCGGATCAAGTCAAGAAAATATCTTTGATTAGACTGAATCAGGAGATTGAACCCTAGGTGGCGAACCTAAGGGGTCTTCTAACAATTTGTTATCTTTTCATCGATCTTGTCCAAACTTTGCTCGAAAATCTTTCAATAAACAAATCAGATCAAGAAAGCATCATTGGTTGGCCAGATAAAAAATTGAACCCCTAGGGGGGCGAACCCTATGGGATCCTCTCACACTAGTCCGTTTTCTTCGACTTTTGCGTTCCAAATTGTCTTGTTCGGGCAATTTAATTCAATTGGGTCATTAGAGTGCACTCATTGAACACGCCTCTTTTTGTTATACGCGCCCCTCTTTCATATTTAAGGGCTCACAGTTACTAACTACACTTTATCTTCGAAGAATAATGTAAAATGTTGGAATAATAATTAATCTCTTGGTTTGATCCTCATCAATTCCTCTAACCAATAATTCATTTTCTAATGGATCTCTAGCTTTAGTACCAAATCCAATGGGCGATGGTTGCAGAATGTCAATGAAGATACACTTCTTCTTGTTTCACTGGAAAGTATTGTCTAAATGGAAATTGATAATTGTGGGAAATATTAAATATGGCATTTTCTATCAACATTGAACTAGAAATCCAAATTCTTGATTTTGTTTATAATAAAGATGCAGTAAACTGGTTAGGGTTCATAAGAGGTTAAATTGATCATGGACAGCCCTCCCTGGATTGCTGAGCATGCGTTCTGCAGAACAGATACAAATGCAAAACTTTTGGAAAAGGTAAAAATATGAGATGACCTCTTCATGTCAAGGTCTTGTCAAATTCAGATGAGGATACACATTAAACAAAGCTACAATCTGAACAATAAAAACAACCTATCTGCGAAAATCTTAGAAGTTAGTGCCAACAGATATAAAAAAATTTAAATGACACCTGTTAAATAAACTATTCACTCTTTTTTCTTTTTTTTAAAATTCCAAATATGTGTTCACATTATTGATGAGGTTAACGACCAGCTCATTATTCAATAGTCATATGCAGTTTGCTGTCTTATTTCTACATGTACTCACCCCGGGGTTAACCCCCCCCCCCCCCTCCTCCCTCCCTCCCTCCCTCTATCCCTCTACGTTTATGTTTACGGTTAGCTGCTTTTAATATCCTTCACAGCTTTACATCAAGGTTATCCTGTCATACAAAATTTCATTTTCCTTGTCGATTTGGGGATTGAAATCAAATTTGTAGTTTATGTTAAAATCTTGTTATAGTTAGGAAGAGGAAATTTTAACGTCAGACTGAATGTCGTTGGGATATTAACTTCTTTTTCAACCTACGTTATTTTAAATTTTTTTCAGGTTGGCTTGCCACCACTTAAAGTTTTTTACCTCATATGAAAGGTTTAATTTTATTTATTATTATTATTATCTGACTAAAGAGTATTTGAACTTTGATATTTTGTTGGCCCCAACTTATAGACATGGTTTCCTTTTGATATTAGTATGTTTTTACTGATGCCTAAACAATTTCAGTTTCATTTGCAGTGTTAGCTGATTAAGATTCAAACCGTTGTTCTACTTGAATTGCTTTTCTCACCTACTATTAGTAGAGGATAGAGGTACTTGAGGCCTATGATCATATAGTCACAAACCTTTATAATCAATAGATTCCACTTCACAAATTTTTGCATTTTTGGAGCCTTATTAAGGTTTTGTGATCCTACTGGCACAAGTGAAGCTGACCTACATGAATTATCTGATGCTAAGTTGTTTCCTGTTCGTTCCATACGTTTTATTCATTAACGAGTTATTAGCTATTTTGGAGAAAATGAACATCTCACGGATCCATTCTTATAAATTAAAATTTGAAACATTTTAAGAATCATATTAGTGTCCAAATATATATATATATATATATATATATATATATATATATATATATATATATTTCAGGAGCCTGTTGCTTTCTTGGGAGGGGTGTTTGCAGGCCTTCTGAGGCTTGATTTGAATGAAGATCCACTTAAGGAATGGGTCACTCGGACTGTTGAAGCATCTGGACTTACGAAGGAAGATATTGACGCTGAAGCTGCTGTAGAACAAGAAGTTCCACAACAGATAGAGATAGAATGATTTGCTTCATTTGCCTGTTTTAGTACACCATTCATAAGTTATTTACATGTGGAAGGGAATGTATTTGAACATGTTTGTTACATGCGCGTAAGATATATATGCAATGCCCAGCACCATTTACCTTGGTGCTCCAGTTTTTCTATATATATGCATGATTCTAAGTTGGTGTTTGGCAAGTACTTGTTTCTCCTTGTTACCGTATGCTCTTTGGGTTATCATTTTCAATCTAACATTTTCAAAATTTTCTCCATGAGGCAGCCAACGATGACAATGCTTGTAGCAAATTTCGGGTATTTATGAGTCATTTGTTGCGAGTTCCACCTTTGCTTTTGCTCCAAACATTGTCAGCATTGGAGCTAGATACCATCTTTCAGGGCAAGACAGTTTGAAAAGGAAATATTTCCTCCAGTTGGCAGCAAAGGCGAATCCACATTTGGGCCAAAGGGACTTGTCCCTGTTGGCTTTTGAAAAAGAAAACCGAGTGCTTGAAGCATTCTAAGTTATACACCTTGGGGGTTCTACAATTGAAAATATTGTCCAACTTTACGTTTCTCATCTACCAAGTTTGGGTGGCAGACTGAGCTTATATTGGCAGGGCGAGGGCGGGGGGTGTTCTGGAAAGGGCGTGCCGAACCAAACTAGCCACATTCTTCGGGGAACTGCTGTCTCATAAATACCAACAGTGTACTACATTTATTTACTTCGCCATTTTCTGTGGTCTGAGGAAACAGTCTATTTGTGTATCTGGGAGGACTTGTTCAAACTATGTCGACCAAAGCATCCAGATGATGAAGTCCTAAAATCTTTCTTTGACAAATAATCATAGTTTAATAGCTGCAAAAATAAATGTTATTGTTATGGCTATTGCCCTTAACTGCATTTGATAAATAAGTTGAGAAAGTTCGTGAAGAAAAAGCCCTAAAATTCAACTTTATTTAGAATTTAATTCAAAAGAAAAATATAAACAAATACAAGTATATTAAAAAGTCGGCCAATACCTTTTCCCATCAGGGTTGAATGCCAACGCATTTATTGGTCCAAAGTGTCCTTTCACACCTCCGATTTCTTCTTCAAGAATCTGTAACAACAAAAAGATGTTCAGAACTCAATATGGAGGCTAACCCTTCCATGTTTGTTAAAACATTAAAATCTTCTCTTTTACCTTGTCATAAAATTTGGCCTCAAATTTCCCAGCACGATGATCAGTTGTAACAGCTGATGCATCCTGACCACCTCCAAGCACCACCTGTAAAGCAGTAATCAACAAATTCAGTAAAAAGCCACAGCACATAAACATGACAGTTCTTCATGAGCCCAATGAACAACCACCATCTATTGTCCACAAAGTCTCATATAACACTAATCCAATAAGATGCTCTTTAATGCAGGCATGCACTTGCATATATCATTTTATCATTTCCACCAAATGAAGTATATTAAAGCTAATACATGGAGATGGAATAGAGTATGGAAAATCAAAATATTTCATAAACCTTTTTTTTGGTCGAGACGTCTATATATCTTTGTGTAAAGCATACAGATCTAGATTATCTCATGTAATAGAAAATCATTGTAAATAAATAATTCATAAACTTATCTTTCAGCATCCATATCCTCCTAGGGCTTTCAAAAGGAAATAGCCCGAAAATATGTTCTCATTTCAGAAAGAAAGAAATGTTAAAGAGATATGGACACTTTTGAACAATTGAACTTAAAACTTCCACTGAAAAATAATAATATGAATACAGACAACTTGGAACAAGGATTGACACGGGTAGTCTTTGTCCTTAAAGGTGTTTATTACCCCTTACCACTAAGGTTTGCTAAAGGCTACCAGCAATTCACCTCCAGGATATATGTCAAGCCTAAAATTGTTCTTAGTGATAGCAACTCACTATAGAACCTCAATATATGTTGTTGTGTAAAGATGATAGAAGGAAGAAGATGAGATTCTTCAGTTTCATTACTGAATTGTGAGTAAAGCATCATTTACAAAGTAAATGATATAATAATCACAAATCAATTTTAAAACTCTTTTGCATCCCATAATGATTAAACACAGAACTGTTTAACCATTTAATGAGTTTTATTAAATAGTATTAAATAGTTTTATTCCTACTGAATGTGGGACTTAAAGAAAATAGTTTTTTTAAACAACAATGAACATTTTCATATACCCCACTTTGGATACAATTAAAACACAATATATAATTCCTACTTGAACCATATATTATTCTCTATTAATCTCCTTGTAATAGACTATCAAATGCACTTTTAATTTAATATAAATTCAATCAATTAATGAGTCTAAATTATTTCCCAAATTGATCAAAACTCATGTAAGAAAAGGTGCAATTAACAATCCCCCACTTGTTTGAAAAACTACTTTTCTTCAAACAATTCTTTATCTATCAACTCTAAGGCTTGTATGCATAATAGAAGGTGTGACGAACATTGAACCTTCTTTTAGTATAAATAGCTCAAAGTCATATCAAAATAGATGGTGTCCATAGATTGAACCTCTATTTCAAATGATATTGTGACGCCCCCGAATCCGGGTCCTCTGACCCCGATTCGTTCATCACGATAAAATACAAACATCCACCTCTAAACAACATATGATAACTAAAATGCGGAAAATAATAAATGTACGTCGTTCATTCAAAAGGTGTTACTAGTCCCAAGATACGATAACCTTAATATCATCTTACAAACATACCCTAAAATAAACATTAGGGTTTATATTACATAATAGTAATTTAAACTAGGCATAAGGTAAAGTCTGCTCCTTGCCACTATCCTACATCTTTCTTTTACCTTGTCCTTCCCACGAGGTCTCTAGGGCTTAGTTATGATATAATTCATGATATAGCAAGGATGAGCAACAAGTTTGCTCAACAGGTTTAAATACAACAATAAGGATATATCATGATGAATGGAAAAATATCTTGCAATGGATTCAACAATATGAATATCTGAAGGATTCAACAATATGAATATTAGAAGCAAAGATAATGATTGCTTTTAGAATAACTGCTAGTCAAGTAGACTTTGAACTATAACACTCCAATGGAATCAATAGCTAATCAACCCTTTGGTTACTGGCTACAAAATAAGTACTTGAGGAGATCAGCCTCACGTACACTATGTATATGCATAACATTTAAATATGCTCTTTGTATCTTATATTAGATACCTGGGGTACTCTCTATCATAGAAGGGGTGTTCTTTCAGTCTAAGAATCCTTACTAACAATTGGTTTGGATAGCTTTTATAAAACTTCATACACTTGTTTGACCGAACAAAGGTTCAGACTCTATCTAACACAGTTCAAGAATTATAGGACTTTAAACGATGTACAAGTCCAAGACTGTACGAATTCAAGTGCACTATGTGCGAATATCGATGTGGAATAATTGTAAGGTAATTAAACCACTTAATAGCATGTTTGGAAATAAATTTCAAGCTTAAATGAATAACTTTCAATTCAACAATAACCTGCTCAAATTAAATATGAGAAGGAAAGGAAACTTTCACAAAAACAAAGTTGTGTAAGTTAGGAAACTTGCAATACAATAAAATAGTGTTCGAATACTTGCTCAAGTAAAAGAGTAAGAATTAAGGAACTTGCACAATCAAAGAGTGAAGTTCAAGGACACTTGCTCAATAATAATTTGAGTAAGGTTAGGGGAACTTGCTCAATAAAAGTAGGGTTCAAGGAACTTGCACAATCAAAGAGTGAAGTTCAAGGAAACTTGCTCAATAATAATTGGAGTAAGTTTAGGGAACTTGTTCAATAAAAGTAGGATTCAAGGAACTTGCACAATCAAAGAGTGAAGTTCAAGGAAACTTGCTCAATAATAATTGGAGTAAGTTTAGGGAACTTGCTCAATAAAAGTAGGGTTCAAGGAACTTGCATGTTTGCTCAGCTACAATTAATTCTAGCTTTAATTACTTGCGTTGAAACGACCTAATATTAACAAGTCGGTCTTTTCAATTAGTATCTGTAAACTATTATGAGTTTACACTTACAAGCATCAAGTCATCACATAACATACTTCTCAACATATTATATGACATATTGGTCACATATTACAAGGTACAGAAATCATATAATGTTGATTATATCACGTTCTAATAACCAAATGTTTTGATGATGACTTGTTCATTGGTACTAAATTCTTTATTATGAATTTCAGGAAATTATTCAAGAATTGTTTGATGGATTATTCAAGAAGATTGAAGACGATTTGAGTCTTAAGAAAAATATGTAAGGTCATTGCAAATATTTAATTTTTCAATACAAGGCTCTAGGACATTTTATGCGTGCATTAAAATGTGAATTAATTGTGCATGTCTAAAATATGTTATTGCTATCTGTTATGATTTAATTTTGTTAGCATGCATGGGAAAATATTTTTTCCGAATTAATTGAGTTTTACATGTGTTGGTAACTTAAAAATTTTGTCTGTGTTAACTGAGGTGTGATCATTATCTGTTAGAAGTTTAATTGCACATATCTTGGTAAATGGCATTATATATGGCGGTAAAGTTTTTAATTAGCACATGCCTTGGAAATATAAAATCATGATTATCCTTGAGAGTTGGAATTTGTTATGCTAGGTAACTGTTACTCTTATATATTATCATGATATCTTTTGTTTTAGTATAACAACTGGCGGCATACTTTATTGCTGTGGGAATTGAAAAGTTTAGAAGTGATTTATCTGACTTGGTTATGGATAACTGTTTGAAGAGCCCAACATATATTTGTAACTATCAAAGATAATTGATTTTGCTTTCAACGGTTGTATTGTTGGAACGTTTCTTATCAGTTGGCAACGTAAACAAAATTTGATAATTGAACAAAATTAGCAACGGTAATGTATTTTCGGCTATATAAGAAAAACTGAGATCAGTGATAATTTACAACACTTGAATTAATATTTTGCACTCACATACTTGGAAAGCTATTCTATTCTTGGTGCAAATTTTGAGCTGCTGATCAATTGATATTTTCAGTCAACTTTCGTGAGCTTCATATTGGTGATATTTATTTTTTACTTGATCATTGCATTCACTAGTTGAGCCTTGCATTGTTAAATTGTTTATTTGCTTTGATCATTAGACCTCTATTATTGTAATCTTAATTATTATTTTTAGACTAAGTGTTGTCTAAAGGAATTTAATCCAGGTTGATTAAGGTTTGTTTACAAACAGGTTCAAGGAAGCATAGGTTCTTAAGGGGTGTATTGGTGCACAAGGAGCAAGAGTGCTCAAGTGAATTATTGTGATTCAATTTTATAGAATCTGATTTGTAACAAGAGTCTTTTAAAGAAATAAAAGTGAGTCTCCAATACTAGTTGGTATTGGACGTGGACTAGACTATTATTATAGAGGATAATAGTTGAACCACGTAAAAAATCTTGGTGTTATTTTTATTACTTGCTTTAACTTAATACCACTCAAGTTAATTAATTTGCTAAATAAACAAAATTTAGTTATTTGTTTCATCGTGAGAATTTTTGGTAACCTTAAATATTCCATTTAACTTATAAAAACACCAAGATATCTTCTTAAACAAAAACTCAATTCGGTAGACCATATTCATTCAGCAAGCTGCATTCATCAATATAGTAGGCTATATTCAACAATTTGGTTTAAAGTTTTAAATTGGTCATAGTTTATATCCACACTTATTCAACCCCCCCCCCCCCTTCTAAGTGTACCTTATCTAAATTTCATATAAACATGCCATAAACTTCGGACCAAAAAAGAATAATATTGGCAAGATCTACAGATTCTAAGAAGCAATAGCATTGCTTCAGTTTAGGGCTTAGGGGAATGGCTACATGTTGTCCCCTGGCCGAACTGTGTTTGAGCTTCTTTCTCGACTTCAGTCCAACTCTAACACACTAATTACACATATATTTTAACATACATACATGCTAGAGTTTCACATATAACACATGACCATACTTGAATTCATTACTTCAAGTTTAACTTACAATTTATATGTCATTAAAACATAAAAAGGTCATGTAATCATCATACTTAATACATATGAATCATGTTTAGGAGTATTATAGCCATAACATGGCATCTTACTACTTTAGTATCTAAGTACTCATATAATATGCAACTTAAGTTTGAAAACATATTCAAGGTTGTCTTTGAAATCATATTAGCACGAATGGTGCAATCCAACATACATAAGACAAATCTAAAACCTTTATCATAAGTAAATAAGTTATGATAATCTCTTTTCAAAATCAGAAACTATATCTTGTAATCATTCATGTCCATTAGCTTATTATACTAAGCTTTTCTTTCTAACACCAAGCTTATCAAGTTTAATCATGATAAAGACACTATACATCATATATTATGCGTAATTAGGTTCCAAATCAGTCATGTACATGAGTCACTAAGTTCAGAACTCGTGAACACAAGTTTTCCACAAGGTTAGTTTTGAAAACTTTAAGTTTTGCTACAACTTCCTTACTAATCCAAGTTGATTACTTCGTACCACATATGAAAGCTTTACATCTTATGTTATACTCCTTTATAGGTATGTATCTAAGCCATAACATCAAGTTAGAAACACATATTACAAATAGAAATCGAGAATCGGTTCTAGGGTATTTGCAGTATGCATTTACCATTTTGCCTAGTACAAATAGGTGTAATCAAGGCTTATGCCCCACACCAGAGGCGATAACTTTCCGCTTTCTGATACATGAAAGCATCAAACAACTTCGATTTCACATGATTCAAACATGTTCCAATCCATCACTTGAGAGTTCAACACATGTAAGCCTACTTCCTAAACACATTATAGCATGCTAATTCACTTTGATTAACATGCGAATTCAAGAAATCTCAAGAACTTGACAAAACCCAACTCAAGAACAAAAGTAAAGTTTATACCTCCTTAAGCTTGGATTGGATTCCTTACACACTGAGTATGCTTCTATAGTATGCTCAGCAACTTAGGACTCTCCAACTAAGACTTATCAAACAAATTCTAACAACCCAAAAACTGAATTTGGATCTTGTATTTATAGAAGAAGCATGGACTAGACATTGACATTATTCAAGATTGGAGTCCATGGTGTAATGGAAGGAAACAAAGGTTAATCAAGAGTGGTTTAACAACTCCCTACCAGCCACTTAGCTAGCAAATGATCACCTAAGATTAGTCACTTGGAGAATACGTAAACTAGCCTTTAGTTCACTGTTCATGTACTTGGTGACACTCAATTTGGGACAAGAGAGAAATCTCAGCAACAAGTTTTTTATGGCTTGGTTTGGCTCTTTTAATTCCCAAAATGAAATCTTAATGTACAACTATTACCATATTAGGAAATTTAGGGATTATTTAGGTACTCACATCATATAATCCATGTACATTAAATACACGCAATAAGTAACGCAGTTAGGTATTATTGTCTGGATAGCTCTATAATTATATTTTTCTACGCACATAACCACCTTATCATATTATTTAATATTATCTATCCGGTGTACACAGATAATTTCTTTCCTAATTTCTGGAATACACAGATATTTAATTATTTATGTTTAAAAATCACTTATGATTTTATTGCATTACATGATATTTCATATCATTAGAATGTATTCTTATTATATGATTTTATGCATGTCACACCTTAAATTAATGTTCCATTTCATTTTCTACAATAGAAGCTAACTTTTCTCAGATTGACACTGGTGGCGCAATTTACGCCATTTTGTCTTTCTTTGGGAGGCACAATTTTTGGATTGCACTGGCGATTGCCAAAATTGTGATAACCCAATTTTTTGGGTAATATTAAAATAAGAATTAAATAAATAAAATTCTTATTAGATAATATGTTGTATTATATTATATTGCATAAGTGGGTATGAACTATGCAATATATGATGTTTATGCTTAATAAATATATTGGTATTATATATTTATTATATGTAAATAAATTGTAGGGGCAATTTATTAAAGAAAATGAGATGGGTAGAATTAAAATAATCTATAATATTAAATTATTTTAATGTGGTGAATTGGTGGCATTAAATATATACTTAATGTATAACCACCCTTTTATTGAAGAAATCATGTATTACATTATTGGACGTAAGGTATGCATGTTTTAATGTAGTAAGTATACTATTATATTTATTACAGTTAAATTGTTGAAAACAATTTATAGAAGGGAAAAGAAAGTAATTAGTATTCAAGAATTATTGTATACTTTAAATAAATGATATTAAAATAAATTCTAGAGTTGAATTATTTTAATAAAGAAAAGACATTATTTTAATTATAATATCTTATTTACTGAATAAATTTCCATTTATGCGGTAAATATATTAAGTTATATTTACTATATATAAATAAATTGATATAAATAATTTATAAGGTGAGAGAATAATTTTATTATTTATTTTCTATATGTGATGTGAGTACATGTGCATTATAAAGAATATTTGGAAGTTAATATATATATATATATATATATATATATATATATATATATATATATATATATAATAGAAAATAAAATTGTTGGGAGCAATTTGTTTATGAGGCAAAAAAGTAAGGTTAAGCATATAATATTTTTATGTACTTTACCCAAGAGTATTAGAATAAATTCTTATATAAAATTAATTTAATAAAAAAGATATTATATTTATCGTAATATCTTAAGAAAGTAAATAAATTCTTAATTGAATTTATGATAATGAGGTAAAGATATTATATCTTGGGTATGTAAATAATTGTATTTACATAAGAAATTATGTGTAGCATATAATTTGAGTATGTATGTTATATTTTATATAATTTATATATCAAAGATGAGTTATGTAAATTTTATGATTCCAAGAAGGTAAAATAAATTAAGGAGAGTTATGTAGTAACTTATTTGATTAAATTAAGTTATTAAGATTGGGTAATTAAATAACTTAATAAAGTATGGAAGTGAATTATGAAAGTTAAGGAAGAATTGTACGAGTTAAGAAAACTTTAGGGTTAAAAACATAATATTTGAAACTTAAGAAAATATCTCAAGGAATATGCTAAGGAATAAAGAATATTATGAGAATATGCTAAGAATATGTCAGGGGGTGATTTGCAAGCTTTTAAAGACGATGGAAAAAACTAGAGAAGACTTAAGTTGGGTGACCACCTTATAAGAAATTAAAAGTAGCTTTTATATAAGCAAAATCAAAATTTATCTATATTCATTTTTAGTCAAATTGGCTAAGTTTAGAGAGAGAAAGAGAGAGGAAATCAGGAGAAAGTGGAGAACGGGAGAGGGAAAACAACTGGAAGGTTTCAAATTCGCTTGATTTACGGCTGCTTCTCACCCTCTTCTTTGGCTCGATTTCTCATAATCCATTTCTGGTGTCGTTTGATTTGTCTCTGGAGGTTTCTCTTTGAATGGTTGACTAGTCGCTGTCTCTCTCTCTCTCAAAGATAAGTTGAAACCTTAATTTCTCTGATTTCTCTTCTAATTCACCAAATTAAAATCATAATATATTTAATTTCAAAGGTATTTGGGTTATTTTGGTGGAATATGATTGAAAGATACCATCATTTATGGGTTTTGATGGTATTGTTTTCTTAAAGTTATTGTTGTTAGTAAGACAATATTAGTTCTGAAGCCTTTTATTTATAAGTATAAGGAATGCAACAGTTTGAAAAAGGATGATATATAGAATAATGTTAACCCCCTTTATAATTTCAATAGAGAGTAGTAACAGGGAAATAACGTGACATGTAATTTATAGTTTTTAAATGTTGTAACATCAAACTGTAAGACTTGTTGGAATCCCTTGGCTAAAGAACGTGAAGATTTTTTTGGATAAATTAATCATATATGTAAGTATGTTTACGTATGTATTTATTGAAAATCGGATGCTTGTGGAACGAATTAGAGCCATGGAGATTAGCGTGGTTGTGCGGAATAATAAGGTGAAAAAAAATAATAAAATTGGGCTAGAACACAAACCAAACTCAATGGAAACTGAATTTTAAAGCGACACACATTATGTGTTCGTTAAAAGTCCTCTAAGGACTGTTTTTGTTTAAAAAATGAAAACTAAGTGAAGCCAAGACTCGAGTTATATATATACACATTATATATAACTAATTAGAAGGTTTGGGTGAATCGAATCAAGAGAGGAAATATTTTGAGACAAAACGAAAAGTTGAAAACTAGTATGACCGCTGACCTTGAGGCCAATTTCGGGTCTAGTATATGTTTCCAGAAATTTTTGGGCTTTTGGAGATGTGTAGTACACTGAATAAGTTTTCCATAGACTCCGAAACGGACTAATTCCGACTTCGGAGCAAAAAGTTATGATAGTTCAAAGTAGTCGCGTCGAATCTGCCAAAAATCTAGAAAACCGATTCAGACCAGTCCCTTGCACGAATTTTCTGGAAATTTGTGTTAAGAATTTGAAAATGGTCAAAGAATAAAAGTTGTAGTCCCGGAAGTTAGCTTCGCGTGGGCGCAAGAATCACTCAAAAATGTTTTAAAACAAATTAGTTATGACTATTTTAGCGAGAGGGTAAAGCTGGAAAAAAAATTAAAAACAGTTGCGACCAATTATTTTTGGGGTTTGTTTTGGACTGCCTATGATGTCCAAAATAGGTGGATTATATTTTCTAAATATAGCCTAATATGGTGTCTAAAATATATCCAAAATTGGTTGTAATTGAAGTTATGAGCTAACAGATATGAAATTTTAAAGAAGCCATTTAAACTCGCTAGAAATTGAAGATAGTAACTATGTTTGGAAGGAATAAAGTAAGGCATAAGTAAGTAAATGGGTATAGTGAGTTAGTACATCTAGCAAGCAGGAGCTGGCTAGATTATGAGAACCTTAGCAAGACAACTAAGCTAATTTTTAGCTTGAGCTGTAATATATACAGTAAAGTGACAGGACACAAGGTAAAGCAAAACAGAGTTTGAGGATATATACAATACCCTGCATTATTTCCTTCCATCTTTTATCTTTCTCCTGGCTAAGATTAGTAAACTTCTAAAACTCCCATCCATTCCGTGCCATTCCATTTTTCTTTCCTCTAACTCTTATATATATATATATATATATATATATATATATATATATATATATATATATATATGTACTCCAAATATATGGTCTAATTCTCTTGGGTTTTACTGCACTTATCTATATTGGCAAGAAATTAAGTATAAGGATTGAAGATAGCACCAATTAACATCAAAAGAGGATTGTGGTAGCAAGAAAATCAACTTAAATAGCAAGCGAAAGAAGGTAAGTTCCTATGTTGGTTTTAATATTAGCAATTGAGAACTTTAAGCTAGATTGTTATAATTGAGCTGTAATTAGTGACTTGTAGTTAAGGGAGTTTATGATGTGTGGAGTGATAATGGTTAAATATTTTTGGCTAGACTTCATCTAAATCTCTATGAAATCTGGATTTTAAAGCTATGCATAGTACATGCTCGCTAAAATGCCTCTAAGAGGCTGTTATGTTTAAAAATTAAGAATTGGTCAATGTTGTGAGAAAGAATAAAATTTCTAATTAACCTGAAATAATTACATTTTTCTTCCAAATGTTAAGTTGTATTGCCTCAAAATAATTCGAGTATTTATTTGTAATGTATACTGTAGGTTTTACTCATGACAATTCGCATTGACTGATTTTGAAGGAATTTGAGGAGGTTTGTGGAAATGAATAGGGATTAGCTAAAGAAATTACTTTTACAGACTTGAGAAATGTAGTATCTATTATTCAGATTTTTAAACTCAGATGGGTTATGTTTGAAAAATGATGAGGAATAGAGTTTCTCAAATAAAAGGAGGGTATGGAGATTAGATCGCAAGTATAAAGTTATGAAAAGTAACACACTGCTTACTCTGTAATATTGGTGTTAAGCCTCTTGAAAACTAGTGGTCATGCAAGTAAAAAATAAATAAATTATAAAGTGGTAAGTCATATGGTGTGATAGACACATAATTAAACTACAAATGCAATAAGGTAGCATATGTGGTGATGAACTTGGATATGGAACTGAGTTATTCAAATAACACAGTTGGATGTCTATAAAGATAATATAAGAAATAATAAGTTAAGGTAAGGTTTTAAAGTAAGATTAACAGTTAGAGTGGAGCTTTAACTGATATTGTGTATTGTTGATCTCACATACGGTGTAGGTCGTGCAAGGAACGTGAAAGGTTAGAATATTAGTAAAACCTGGGTACATGCAAGTCTTCCAGTTCCTATTTATATGAACTTGACATGATTACATGGATTACATGTTATACTTGTGGAATGATGAAGGTCAACTATTGGCCAAATTTGATTGAGTTTTTAAAACTTAGTATTGACTTGATATTTGATATGCATGAGATACAAATGTTACTTAAATTGTAATAATCTTGAGATATGATTTAAGCATGATATTATATGCTATGTGAAGCATGAAAACTGTTAGATTTGTTGGGCCGTTGTGCTCAGTCTTGCAAACATTTTTGCAGATTTAATATGCGATATCTCTTGCTGACCAGATCAGAATAAAGACTAGGAGCATGTTCAGGAAAACGATTTTCTTTATTTAGAAACTGTATTACACTATGTTGACAGTTTGCGAAGTTATAAATGAAAGATTTGTAAATATTGGATTATTTAATCAATAATGAAAGTTCGTTTTGAGAAAAGAATGTGTAGTGACGTTTACTAGTTATTAAAAGTTAATATAGTGATTATACTATATATATATACAAAAGGATATGTTTGAAGAGATTAGTTGTATATATTCATATCTTACTCTGATAAAATAAATCATAAAATAAATATGATTTTGAAATAAGAAAATCGTAAAGGTTGCGATTCAGGGAACAATGAATGACAGAAAAAAAAAAATTATTCTGCATTTTTAGCTATTTATTAAATAATGTTTTAAAGCTAGAACAGGTTAATATTAACGCACAAGATCGGGGAGAGAAATAGTCCCGATTTTGGGGGCGTTACAAAAATGGGTTAGCTTCAAACCATTTCCAATTTCTATCATCATATAAGTTTTATATGAGATAATTTAATTAACTTTTATAGTCGTGATATACCCATAATTGAAATGAATCAATATGTTCAAATCCTGTCACTATATATTTAAATAGATTGAATATTTAATCATTAAGAATCCTAACAATTCTTTGATATCAAACTCTTAGGGTTAGTCCACCAATTTAAATCAACTATTAGTGACTCCCTTTAATCAATTCATAACAACATAAGGTTTAAATAGACTCAGAAAACTAACTCATTAAAAATTAAATCACAAATTTAATTAAATAAGGAGTTTAAAATTCACGGTCATTACTTCCCTCCCCCCTTATAAAAATTCCGTCCTCGGGATTGCAAAAATAAGGTTACTCAAATAAAAATGGATAATTCGCTCTCATTTCTCTTCTAGCTCCCACATAGCTTTTTCTACTGCGTGATTCCTCCAGAGAATCTTAACGGAATGGATAATCTTATTCCTCAGCTTCTGTTCCTTCCTATCTAGTATCTGGACAGGAACTTCCTCGTACGATAAGTCCTTCTCGACTTGGATTTGTTCATAGGAGATAACGTGCTTGTAGTCTGGTTTATACAGCCGCAACACTGACACATGAAACACATTGTGAATGTGCTCAAGTTCAGGAGGTAACACTACCTCGTATGCCACTTCACCGACTCGCCTCCCTCAGAATCTCGAACGGTCCTATGAACCTAGGGCTCAACTTGCCCTTCTTCCCAAAACGAATCTTCCCTTTTCAGGGAGAAACTTTCAGAAATGCATAGCTCCCTACTCCAAAATCTCTCTTCTTGCGATGTAAGTCCGCATACTTCTTCTGGCGATCTTGAGCTGCTACTAATCGTGCTCTTATCACCTTGATGATTTCCACCGTCTGTTGTACCAACTCTGGTCCCAACAGTCGACGTTCTCTAACTTCGTCCCAGCATAAGGGCGTTCTACATTTCCTCCCATACAGCGCTTCTTACGGCGGCATTCCAATACTGGCGTGATAACTATTGTTATACGCGAACTCTACTAATGGAAGGTGATCCTCCCAACTACCCTTGAAGTCCATCACACAAGCTTGGAGCATACCTGTGACACCCCCAAATCCGGGTTACCTGACCCCCGAGTTTGGTGCTCACGATCCACAAAAATATAACATCTAACTACCCCTTCATATTGAAATAGTAATACATATAACATTAACATATGTTGTTAATACATAAGTCCCAGGTTCTCTAACTTTAACATTACAACCTTACCCTTCAGATAAAAAAAGGGTTTACAATACAACATAATATAATAATAAAGTTCATTATACTAATTTATCACTATGCCTTTTCCCTTGTTCTTCTTCACCGTACCTTCTGCAACTTCGTCCCTAGCTGGAAAGTTTTATTTAGCAAGGGTGAGCAACAAATTTTCCCCGCAAGTTAAGAGATACATTAAAGGTATAGAAATCAATGTCAAACCTTCTTACATTCTACACAACAAAATTCGATAATGAAAGAGTACAACGCTTTCAAGGTTTTCTACGATATTCAAATGAATAATCAAAAATTAATTCTACGAAATAGCAAAGTGGAATGTTTTCCAGATTTATGCTGAGTGATCCATTGGATCTAGAACTTCTCTTCTCGAGTAACTATCAAAGTTATACTTTGATATACCCAGGTTATCAGATAACCATAAAGATTAAATCATACCCCTCTGCAAGTATATAAAATGATCAGCTCTATTATACCCTATATTATGTATAATACTTAATCGCGCGCAAATGCCGAATATACGACCAATAAAATGTTCCCTTTATATAAAAGGTTGTTCTTCTCAGTCTCAGGATCAAGACTTTGATTTAACAACGAAATATTGTGATTTCAATTTCTAGTTTACTTCTTGATCTAGCCAAAATAATTGGCATCAATCTGTCAATAATAATTGAATTTTCTTCTCGAACCTATCAAGTTCTAACAAATGTTCGTCTAGCCAGAATAATTGGCTAAGATATTTCTCAACATAATTCGACAATAAACATGAATTATCTGTACTGTCAATACTAGCTTCTACGGATATGAATATCCAACAACAGTTATTCTACGAACGTATATTTTACGAATGAGTAATTCAATTTGAATTATTAAACATGCACTAACTGCGAATAATCAACAATAAATCCCTGGACATGGTATAATTAGCAATAATTAACCACTACAATAATTGAATGAATATAACTCAAGGTTGAGTTAGGAAACTTACCTCTTCCGCTGATTACAGCTACACAATAAACTTATCTGCTTTCGAAAGACCTATAACAAATAATATCGATCTCACAATTAGCACAATAATTCACAATACACGTATAACACTATATTCTACAATCAAACTTCTCCTAGACACATTACCACATAGCCATATCAGTGTTTATAACCTATATAAACACATAACAAGTCTAACTATTTCGGTCTGGTTGGACTTCGGTCCATTCTCGGTGTTTTGGTCACCCTATTCGACAATTAAAACAGTTATTGTCAATTAACTCAGTCTCTAAGCTTCAATATTATTTTAGATAAGCCAATTATCATTTATAATATTTTTCAAAAGCTTTTAATAATATTTAAACAATTATTATAATTTATAATAATTTTTCAAACATCAAAATCATTTTAAAATAATTTAATTATCAAATAATCTTATCATCATTAATATTTAAAAATATAAAATATTAATAACATACTTTTCAAAATATTAAAGTTATTATAATAACTTAAAATATTTTTAAATCAACAATATTCTACTTAAATGATTTTTAAAGTAATTAAAATCATTTTTAAATCATCACCATTAATATTTAAATATTAATGAAATTATCATCAAATATTAAAAGTCATTAATTATAACTTAAAATATTTTTAAATCATTTTCTCTCATTTTAAATGATTTTTAAATCAATAAAATTATTTTTAATTCATTTATTTAATATAATAATTAAATAAATCTAATATCATTAATATTAATTTATTAATGAGAACTCTCCAAAATATTGAAAATAATATTTTATAATTCAAAATATTTTCTAACACTTTATTCTCATTTAAAATAATTTTTAAATTAATAAAATCATTTTTAACTTATTTATTTAATTTATTAATTAAATAAATCTAATATCATTAATATTAAATTATTAACGAAAAATTCTCTAAAAATATTAAAAGTGTATTTTATAACTCAACATATTTTTAAATACATTATTCTTATTTAAAATGATTTTTCATAATATTAAATCATTTTTCTCTAATTTATTTAATACACTAATTAAATAAATTAAATACCTATAATATTTAAATAATTATAAATATTAAAAAAATATTCCAATTGGTCAAAAATATTTTTATAATTTAAAATAGTTTTAAAACCATTTTAATAATTTTTATAATTTATTTTCTATTTTAAAGTATTTTTAGAAAATCAAAAATAAAATAAATAGCAAACTGTCGCTAAAAGCTATAGAGACACTTATCTCATAAATCTTAGGTGTTCTTGGTGCTCAAGAACACTGACAATCAGTGTTTAAGGGTCATGGTTTGACCAGCTCTAATTCAAAGTTTGATCATGATCTGGGGTACCTTGTGCATCTATCATGTAGGCTACATGTAGTACTAAAACAATCAAGTATTATCTCGATCATACAACAACAATTATGCAAGATCCAGAGCTTCAAAGGAGCTGTCAGACCAATTCTGGGTTTTCTAGGTAACCCAGAAACCCAGACAGTGTCGAGTTGACACTTTAGAGCTCACTTTAATCTATGTTCTGTTCATCAAATTAGTTCTGTTATGGTCCAAATCTATAGTACTAGTGTCAAGGTACATTTACATCATAACATCTCAGTTAAACAACATTCAAATCTCCAGATTCAACTTGGTCAAACGTTGTCAGAAAATTTGCTTAAGTTGTTTCTAGATTTTTCCAGAAATGTAACTTGTGATCGGATGGTCTAGTTTGACCATCCACTACAACCAGATTATGTGTTGATTAAGAGATATAATACCATAGTTCTAGAGTACACATATCAAGCTATAATCTAGATACAAACACAACCTGATAACACTTAAATCGTGACAGATCTGGGTCGTTCAAAAGGTTATCAGACGCTGTTCATGGCCTTCTGGGTTACCCAGATTTGGCCCGGTCATGCCCGGTCAACGGGTTTTGACCGTTAATAACTTCAAATCCAGACATCTAATGACTATGATTTCAATTACATAACAAAGAACACATATCAAACTATAGATCCAAAACATAAAACATTAAAAATCATTAACAGACAGAGATTTATGGTTCCTGACATTAGCTTGTTAGACCATTTTTAAGTTCATGGACAGTTTTTTAAAAACTCAACTTTTACCCATTTTGATGCTATGGATCTATGTTATATCAATATAGATCATCATAAAACATCATCTAGCAAAGATCTAAACACATAAACACATATTTTTTTTCTTAGCAACTTGGATCAAAAATAAAATTAGGTTTATACCTTCTAGCTTCAAATCCTTGATCTTAATCTTCCTAATTGATCTTGGTTGATCAAGGGGCTGTTTAAGTGACTGGTCTACTTGATAAATTCGGAGGTTTTTGTTTGAGAGGGAGTTGGTAAGAGCTTGGTTGAAAAATAAGCAAATTATGTGATTTTCTCTCTCTCAAATCTATATATATTGCTTGACATGTTGCCAGATCTGATGTGTTGGCTGATATTTGTTGGATTTGTATGTCACAACGTCAATGTAGTTGCCCACCAACTAAAGTTGCTAGCAATTTCTACAAGTCACCAATTAAAGAAATGAAAAAGGGCATTTTTGTCATTAGCAAAATGATTTTAATGGCATACTAGACAATTGCATAAACCCTTAGGGTTTAACCCTAAGGTTTTAACCCTTAGGTTTTAAAACACTAACTTTCTAGGATTTTCTAAATTAGGGTTTCAAATTAGAAAATCAAGAATTTCAAAACTATAATTAGGGTTTCCTAATTAAATTAGGTTTTCCTAATCATATTAACGTTTAATAAATACCTTAAGCTTGCCAATTAGGATTAGGGTTGCCTAATTAGGGTTTAGGAATTCCGAATATAAAATTAGGGTTTCCCGACTTTTGATTAGGATTTTTAACTGCGCGTTAGGGTTTCTAATCCTGAGATTAGGGTTTCTAATCTCTTATTAGGGTTTATTAGTTTTAAACCTTATCCGATCAATCATTGATTAAAATCTCTATACAGTACAAACACGTACTCATCGATACAATTATTTTAATTGTATTTTCTACTGAATCCCTATTCAGAAATTAGGGTTAGGGTTTCTAAAGCCGTTAAGCACAACTCTACTCTATTTTTTCAGTCAATACACAAATTAACTAATTCTTGAGACTCGTATCACAGATACACAGTACAATATTAACAATCAATGTCAATATTAAATAAAAAAAAATTATTCGTAAAATTTGGATTATTTGAAATCCCGGGTTATCACAATGTCTTCAAGTGTTTGAATTGTTCTCTCGCTTTGCCCATCGGTTTGCGAATGATACGCGGTATTCATTCGTAGTTGTGTCCCCATTCTTTCTTGAAGACTCTTCTAGAAGTTTGACGTGAATCGCAGATCTCTATCTGATACAATAGATACCGGCACCCCATGCCTCGAGATAATTTCCTTGACATACAATTTGGCTAACTGGTCCAAACTATACTTAATCTTAATTGGAAAAAAGTGAGCTGATTTAGTAAGACGATCTACAATTACCCATATGGCGTCGTGCCCTTTCTGTGTTGCCGGAAGTCCCACCACAAAGTCCATTGTGATGTGCTCCCATTTCCATTCTAGAATCTCTAATGGCTGTAATAACCCGCTTGGTCGTTGGTGCTCTGCCTTGACTCTCTGACAAGTTAGACATCTACTCACGCATTCCGCAACCTCTCTCTACATGTTTGGCCACCAGAAGTGGTGACACAAATCTTGGTACATATTCGTGCTTCCTGGATGTATCGAATATCTCGTACAGTGCGCTTCTTGCAAAATCTCTTCTCTCAGTTCAGGTACTAACGGTACCCAAATTCGACCTTCAAATCGTAGCAGTCCAGTGCTATCAATCTTAAATTTCAACTCATCAACTTCAGTTAGTCGTCTCTTGATGTTATTGCAATCTTCGTCTTTTTTTTGTGCCTCTTTAACCTTATCCAATAAAGTCGGACTCGCTGTCACTGTAAATATTTGTTCGTTGGTCTCCATCGGATACTTAATCTCCAAGTCTAGTTGTTCAAAATCTTTCACCAATTCTTCTTGATTGGTCAACTTCAATAACTTCTCTCTGCCTTTTCTGCTCAAGGAATCTACCACTATATTTGCTTTGCCTGGATGGTACAGAATCTCACAATCATAATCTTTGATCAATTCTAGCCATCGGCGCTGCCTCATGTTTAACTCTCTCTGCGTGAAGATATACTTCAGACTCTTGTGATCCGTATATATCTCACACTTCTCACCATATAAATAATGCCTCCAAATCTTCAAGGCAAAAGCTACCGCTGCTAACTCCAGGTCATGAGTCAGATATCCCTTCTCATAATTTTTTAGCCGACGTGAAGGCCGTCGTGAATGACCTCGCTAGTGTTGCATCAAGATTACACGCCCAAGTCCCTTGTGTGACGCATCATTATACACTATAAACCCTCCCGTGTTGTCCGGTAAGGCCAACACAGGTGCTTGACTACGCCTCTTCTTCAATTCTAGGAAACTTTCTTCACACTTCTCCGTCCAAATGAACTTAACTGTCTTTCTAGTAAGATTGGTCAACGGTGATGTTAATTCCAAAAAATCCCGAATAAATCTTCGATAGTATCCCGCCAATCCTAAGAAACTCTTGATTTATGTCGGCGTCTTCGACTGCTCCCAATTGATAACCGCTTCTACCTTCGCTGGCTCCACCGAAACACAATTCTTGTCGATAACGTGCTTTAAAAACTGCACTCTCTGCAACCAAAACTCACACTTGGAGAATTTTACATACAGCTTCTCCCTCCTTAATGTCTTCAACACTATCCGAAGATGCTCGGCGTGTTCTTCCTCTGTTTCTGAATATACTAGAATGTCATCGATGAATACGACAACAAACTTATCCAAATACTGTTTGAACACTATGTTCATCAAATCCATAAATGCTGTTGGCACGTTCGTCAATCCGAATGATATAACCAGAAACTCAAAGTGTCCATACCGAGTTCTGAATGCCGTCTTTGGAATATCCTCCTACTCACTTTCAACATTGGTGATAACTTAGGTCCTCAAGTCAATCTTTGAAAAGTACTTTGCCCCCTTCAACTGATCAAACAAATCGTCTATCTTGGGTAATGGGTACTTGTTCTTAATGGTGACCTTGTTCAACTCTCGGTAGTCAATACAAAATCTTAGCGACCCATCTTTCTTCTTTACGAATAAGACTGGTGCTCCCCACGGTGATACGCTCGGTCGAATGTATCCCTTATCTAACAACTCTTGTAATTGAGCCATCAGTTCTTTCATCTCTACCGGTGCCATAAGATACGGTGCTTTGTATATCGGTGTTGTCCCTGGTGCCAAATCAATAACAAACTCAATCTTTGTATATCTTTGCGCTTGCATCATCGTCAGACAATGAGATTGTCTCGGCGATTTACTACAATAAAATACCACCTTCGACTTATTTGGAGTCTTAAGGTGTACACACTTCTTCTTACAGTCTATAACTGCTCCGTGAACCGATATCCAATCCATTCCAAGGATTACATCAAACTCCCCCAAACGAATCGGTATCAAATCTACTTTGAGCTTAAATCCTCATAATTCGGTATAACAGATCTTATGAATGTATTCTATGGGGATAATTTCCTTGTTTGCTACTTCTACGTTCATAGGGTGTTCTAATCTCTCACGGGGTAAGTCTAACTGTTTAGCAAATTCTTTGGAAACAAAAGAGCAGGTAGCACCCGAATCAAATAACACGTATGCATCTGTATCATTGATCAGAATGATACCTGACACCACGTCCTTAGACTCCACCGCATCCTATACGGTGATGTTGAACGTTCGTGCCGTTGGTGTGTTGGCTTGACTGGCTGGCCCTCCAATGTTCAGCGCATTGTTGTTATTGTTGTTGTTGCGGTTGCCGCTAGCTGCATCGCCCTTTCTCTTCGGACAGTCCTTAATTTGATGGTCTGTGGCTCCACACGAGAAACATCCTCCCTTCTGCTTATTCGGAAACTGAGGAGCCATGTGCCCCGGTTTTCCACAACGATAACAAACACTCTTTCCCTTCATGCACTCCCCCGAGTGATTCCTCCCACAGTTGTTGCACTTCATACTTTTCTTGGCCTTCCCCCCAGACTTATTACCTCCAGAGGATTGGCTCTTCGTCCATTTACGCTTGTTGGGGTTGCTGCCTCCGCTGCTTCCCCCTTTCTGTCCATCCTGACCGGTCTTCTTTTCTTGTTTGAATTTAGCGATGGCTTCATTGCCTCCTTCGGCAATAATAACCCTTTCCAATAGATCATAGTAAGTCTTAATCTTTAGTACATCCACTGCTTTCTGTACCCATGCTTTCAGTCCTAATTCGAACCTCCTTGCCTTCCTGGCCTCCGTGTCAACCTGATGTGGAGCGAATCGGGCTAACTCGTTAAATTTTGCCGCGTATTCTGCGATAGACATACTACCTTGCTTCAGTTCCAGAAACTTAACCTCAATATCCTGTTGCGTATTCTCCGAGAAGTAATTCTCGAGGAATAGCTCCTTAAATCTGTCCCAAGGAATAACTCCCTCGTCTTCTCGCCCCTTATTGGCTTTCCACCAATAGTTAGCTTCGCCTTTCATCATGAAAGTGGCAAAACTCGTCTTCTGTGCTTCGGCCACGCGTGCGACCTCAAACACCTTCTCCATTTCTTCTATCTATGTCTGGGCTTCAATTGGATCCAAGGTTCCCCGGAATTCCGGTGGTCCTACCAATTTAAAGTCCTTAAAACTAGCCAAGTGATGTCCTGGCTGCTCTGCTGCTGGTGGGGGTCTGTTTTGCATTGCTTCAGTTAATAGGTTAATGAAGTTCTGCATTGGATCAATATTTTCCCCTCCACCATTGTTAACTGATCCTTCCTCCCTCTAGTTCCGCGGTATTCTCCTAGGCGGCATGTTCTGAGGAAAGGAAGAAAATTATTAGGCTTTATGTGATATGCTATTCATGTTAGCATTAAGAAGTTTAAGACGTCTACTAATCATTTTTGATTTAAATCAACAACTTCAGTATCATAATAAAACTCGATGAATTTCCTCAACCCATCCCTTACATACTCTACTTGAGTTTTCTGCTAAGGTTATAACCTAGGTTTCACATTCCTAACGTTTATAACCTACAGCTTTGATACCAACCTGTGACGCCCCCGAATCTGGGTCCTCTGACCCCGGTTCGATCATCACGATAAAATACAAAGATCCACCTCTAAACAACATACGATAACTAAAATGCAGAAAATAATAAACGTACTTCGTTCATTAAAAAGGTGTTACTAGTCCCAAGATACGATAACCTTAATATCATCTTACAAACATACCCTAAAATAAACATTAGGGTTCATATTACATAATAGTAATTTAAACTAAGCATAAGGTAAAGTCTGCTTCTTGCCACAATCCTACATCTTTCCTTTACCCTTGCTCTTCCCTGAGGTCTCGGGCTTAGCTACAATATAATTCATGATATAGCAAGGATGAGCAACAAGTTTGCTCAACAAGTTTAAATACAACAATAAAGATATATCATGATGAATGAAAAAATATCTTGCAATGGATTCAACAATATGAATATCTGAAGGATTCAACAATATGAATATTAGAAGCAAAGATAATGATTGCTTTTAGAATAACTGCTAGTCAAGTAGACTTTGAACTATAACACTCCAATGGAATCAATAGCTAATTGACCCTTTGGTTACTGGCTACAAAATAAGTACTTGAGGGGATCAGCCTCACGTACACTATGTATATGCATAACATTTAAATCTGCTCTTTGTATCTTATATTAGATACCTAGGGTACTCCCCTATCATAGAAGGGGTGTTCTTTCAGTCTAAGAATCCTTACCAACAATTGGTTTGGATAGCTTTTATAAAACTTCATACACTTGTCTGACCGAACAAAGGTTCAGACTCTATCTAACACAGTTCAAGAATTATAGAATTTAAACGATGTACAAGTCCAAGACTGTACGAATTCAAGTGCACTATGTGCGAATATCGATGTGGAATAATTGTAAGGTAATTAAACCACTTAATAACATGCTTGGAAATAAAGTTCAAGCTTAAATGAATAACTATCAATTCAATAATAACCTGCTCAAATTCAATATGAGAAGGATAAGAAACTTTCACAAAAACAAAGTTGTGTAAGTTAGGAAACTTGCAACACAATAAAATAGTGTTCGAATACTTGCTCAAGTAAAAGAGTAAGAATTAAGAAACTTGCACAATCAAAGAGTGAAGTTCAAGGACACTTGCTCAATAATAATTTGAGTAAGGTTAGGGGAACTTGCTCAATAAAAGTAGGGTTCAAGGAACTTGCACAATCAAAGAGTGAAGTTCAAGGAAACTTGCTCAATAATAATTGGAGTAAGTTTAGGGAACTTGCTCAATAAAAGTAGAGTTCAAGGAACTTGCACAATCAAAGAGTGAAGTTCAAGGAAACTTGCTCAATAATAATTGGAGTAAGTTTAGGGAACTTGCTCAGTAAAAGTAGGGTTCAAGGAACTTGCCTGTTTGCTCGGCTACAATTAATTCTAGCTTTAATTACTTGCGCTGAAACGACCTAATATTAACAAGTCAGTCTTTTCAATTAGTATGTGTAAAATATTATGAGTCTACACTTACAAGCATTAAGTCATCACATAGCATGCTTCTCAACATATTATATGGCATATTGGTCACATATTACAAGGTAAAGAAATCATATAAACATGGCATAAACTTCAGACCAAAAATGTAATCTTTTAAGATCATAAATCTAGGCGCGGTAATTCTGGTTCTAGAAGCTTAGGGATGGCCATCTGCTTGCCGTCCCCCGCCTTGCACTCAGATTTGAGCTTTGCTCTCCTAACTTCAGTCCAACTCTAACACACTAATTACACATATATTTTTAACATATATACATGCTAGAGTTTCACATATAACACATGACCATACTTGAATTCATTACTTCAAGTTTAACTTACAATTTATATGTCATTAAAACATAAAAAGGTCATGTAATCATCATGCTTAATACATATGAATCATGTTTAGGAGTATTATAGCCATAACATGGCATCTTACTACTTTAGTATCTAAGTACTCATATAATATGCAACTTAAGTTTGAAAACATATTCAAGGTTGTCTTTGAAATCATATTAGCACGAATGGTGCAATCCAACACACATAAGACAAATCTAAAACCTTTATCATAAGTAAATAAGTTCTGATAATCTCTTTTCAAAATCAGAAACTATATCTTGTAATCATTCATGTCCATTAGCTTATTATACTAAGCTTTTCTTTCTAACACCAAGCTTATCAAGTTTAATCATGATAAAGACACTATACATCATATATCATGCATAATTAGGTTCCAAATCAGTCATGTACATGAGTCACTAAGTTCAGAACTCGTGAACACAAGTTTTCCACAAGGTTAGTTTTGAAAACTTTAAGTTTTGCTACAAGTTCCTTACTAATCCAAGTTGATTACTTCATACCACATACGAAAGCTTTACATCTTATGTTATACTCCTTTATAGGTATGTATCTAAGTCATAACATCAAGTTAGTAACACATATCATAAATGAAATTAGCAATCGGTTCTCGGGATACAGTAGCAGATCTGTTACTGCACACTAATACAAATAGAGGCATAATCAAGGCCATGCCCGCACTGAGAGGCAAGAATCATTGCTGCAGAGCATCAAACAACTTCAATTTCACATGATTCAAACATGTTCCAATCCATCACTTGAGAGTTCAAACATGTAAGCCTACTTCCTAAACACATTATAGTATGCTAATTCACTTTGATTAACATACGAATTCAAGAAATCTCAAGAACTTGACAAAACCCAACTCAAGAACAAAAGTAAAGTTTATACCTCCTTAAGCTTGGATTGGATTCCTTACACACTGAGTATGCTTCTATAGTATGCTCAGCAACTTAGGACTCTCCAACTAAGACTTATCAAACAAATTCTAACAACCCAAAAACTGAATTTGGAGCTTGTATTTATAGAGGAAGCATGGACTAGACATTGGCATTACACAAGATTGGAGTCCATGGTGTAATGGAAGGAAAAAAGGTTAATCAAGAGTGGTTTAACAACTCCCTACCAGCCACTTAGCTAGCAAATGATCACCTAAGATTATCCACTTGGAGAATACGTAAACTAGCCTTTAGTTCACTGTTCATGTACTTGGTGACACTCAATTTGGGACAAGAGAGAAATCTCAGCAACAAGTTATTTAAGGCTTGGTTTGGCTCTTTTAATTCCCAAAATGAAATCTTAATGTACAACTACTACCATATTAGGAAATTTAGGGATTATTTATGTACTCACATCATATAATCCATGTACATTAAATACATGCAATAAAATAACGCAGTTAGGTATTATTATCCGGGTAGCTCTATAATTATATTTTTCTACGCATATAACCACCTTATCATATTATTTAATATTATCTATCCGGTGTACACACATAATTTCTATCCCAATTTTTGGAATACACATATATTTAATTATTTATGTTTAAAAATCACTTATGATTTTATTGCATTACATGATACTTCATATCATTAGAATGTATTCTTATTATATGATTTTATGCATGTCACGCCTTAAATTAATGTTCCATTTCATTTTCTACAGTAGAAACTAACTTTTCTCAGATTGACACTCATGGCAAATTGAGCCATTTTGTATCTTCTTTGGGGAGGCGCAATGCTGCTTCATTCATTAAGCAATGTCAAAATGGGTTAGCTTCAAACCATTTCCAATTTCTATCATCACATAAGTTTTATATGAGATAATTTAACTTCTATAGTCGTGATATACCCATAATTGAAATGAATCAATATGTTCAAATCCTGTCAGTATATTTAAATAGATTGAATATTTAATCATTAAGAATCCTAACAATTCTTTGATATCAAACTCTTAGGGTTATTCCACCAATTTAAATCAACTATTAGTGACTCCCTTTAATCAATTCATAACCACATAAGGTTTAAATAGACTCAGAAAACCAACTCATTAAAAATTAAATCACATATTTAATTAAATAAGGAGTTTAAAATTTACGGTCATTACAGATATGACCGGAGCTATCATACACACACAAAACATCCCTTTACAGTGATCATAATAATCACTTTGCGCTATTAAAGCCATGCGCAATATCCTGCTTCTTGAACCTCTAAGAGAGTAAACCATAACTCTCTATAAGAAGCAGCTTCACTTCTAGTTCATATAGGCAAAATGTTTCTCTAGCATTCCTATTGCTATAAGTATAACTCTTTGTTAAGAGCGTAGCTCATCCTCGGTCGTGCAACAGATGTTATTATCATATAATACATATGAGACCAATATTGATAGTAACACAACCAACAACCGTGACTTGTTTTTCCCATTGAACCTATAAACTAGGGGTAACCTAATAATAGGTTGGGTTCCCATCACCCTTGGCTCAGAATGGTTAAAGTCCCATATCTCATGTAGTCAAACTTATTAAATCTCTCGTCAGAGGCTTAGTAAGTGGATCAGCCAAGTTTTTACTTGACTTCACATAGACAATAGTTATGATACCATAATGTATCAATTGTCTCATAAATTCATGTCTTAGACCAATATGTCTAGACTTACCATTATAGGTACCACTATACGCTCTTGTTAGCGTAGCTTCACTATCACAATATAGTGAAATTAAAGGCATTGGATTTGGCCACAGATCTATGCCTAACAACATATTTCTAATCCAATCAGCCTCTTTTCCTGCTTGAGCCAAAGCTATAAACTCTGACTCCATAGTAGAGTGAGAAATACAAGTCTGTTTCTTGTTTGCCCACAAAACAGCACCACTGGCAAGAGTGAAAATCCACCCAATTGTAGATTTATTATCTCTCACACAATTAATCCATCTTGTATCAGAGTATCCCTCCAAAACACTAAGGAATTTATAGTAAAACAATCATATGCCACTGGTTCTTTTTAGATATCCAAGTACCCTTCCAATAGCTTTCTAATGATCAATATTAGGACTGCTCGTATATCTACTAAGTTTAGAAATTGCAAAAGAAATATCTGGCCGAGTACAATGCTGAAAGTCCAATAATAATCTAGAAGGGGGGTTAAATAGATTATTACCGATTAAAAATTATCTAAAGCCTTTTTGAATTTTTGGATAATTTATTTGCAGTGTTAGAAATTAATATGCAAGACAGTAAAAAATCAATCACACAGTGCACAGAAATTTGTATGGTTCACAACACACATCCCGGGTATACTGCTATGTCCAGTCTCAAGCTCCTCTCCAGGACTTGAGATCCTATTACTATGAGTAATAAATACTCCTTCAATAGGCGTAGAAGCATTTACAAAGTTTTATAGACAAACTTTCAACTGTTCCCAACTAATCTATCCTGGACAGCAAGCTCCTCGATCCCTCCTCAAGCTTTGTTGTACTTCTTTTGAGTTCAATTCTATTCTATGATCTGGCCTTGAAACAACAGCCTCTTCTTCACGTCACAAGTACACTAGAGACCCAACTTCCTGCTGACCTCTCTAAGACTCTGGTCTTGGTCGAAGAATTACTCTTCTTTCTCACAGGTACATAAAATAAACTAACTCTGAACTTTTCTCCTTTTACAAATGATTTATAACAATGTGCTTCTTAAATAAGCAAATAAGAATTTAGTACAGATAAATGCTTCTTAAATAAGCAGATATAATTTAATACAGATTGATGCTTCTCAAATAAGCAGATATCAATTATAGAGCAAATATATTTATAAAAGTTCAAAGACTTTTATACTTGAGAAATTATG
The DNA here is from genome assembly GCA_020205605.1 of Panax ginseng. Taxonomy (NCBI): domain Eukaryota; kingdom Viridiplantae; phylum Streptophyta; class Magnoliopsida; order Apiales; family Araliaceae; genus Panax; species Panax ginseng. The sequence goes on from CM035132.1 coordinate 177,628,241, forward strand.
CTTCTTTGTAAGCAGATAGTAATTTATGATTTGATAAAATAGGGCTTCTGTGTAAGCAAATATGTAAATTATGCACTGTTATAAAAGTTTAAATAACTTTTATATTTTGTGTGAAAAGTGCTTCTTGAATAAGCAAATAGATTAATTTTAGCTTTTACTCAAAAATGCTTCTGTTTAAGCAGATATATAATTTAATGCAAATTTTTAAAGAATTATTTATTCTTTATGGAGTAAAGAAAAGTTACTTTAAGTTTAAATAACTTTTAGAGTGAAAGTGCTTCTGAGTAAGAAAATAAGTTATTTTAAGCTTTGAATCAAATATGCTTCTATTTAAGCAGATATATTCACTTAAGTTTGTGAAATAAAAGTTTAAATAACTTTTATATTATGCAATAAGTATTTTATGAATAAATGAATTTATGATCAAATACTTGTGATGAAAGATATCAAGTATAATATATAAATCAATTAAGCAATACTTGATATAACAAATATATATTTGTTTAACTTAGATAATATATAACGATATTTTATCTATTATGTGAACTTTATAAATAATGTCACTTAGTACTATAAGGAATCGCATTTATTCTCAATTCCTCTTGATAGAAGTGTATCTCCGTAGCCTTGCGGCGTCTAAGTACGACAAAATTTATAATTTCACAATTGATATTTATATAAATATTTTCAATAGATCACTACGATTCTCAAATCTAGTTGGGATGACTACTCTTTTGGAGCGGTATCTCGATTAATCGTTTTGAGCTATCAAGTGTCGTATCTATTTTATGATATTTATATTAATAATATCAATAAAAGGTTACTGAAGACTATAAGGAATCGTACGGTTCGAATTTCTCTCCGTAGAGGTGTATTTATGCGGCCTTGTGGTGCCCAAGTATCCTTTTATTTGATAAATAGATGAAATATAGATATATAGAATTGTGTATAACAATTTATATTCATATATCTATAAATGTAAATAAGCAACTTAGCATTTATTGATTATTTTGACCACATGTTAAAACATAACTTTCTAGCAAAACTCGGTTCTCATTTTGTTAGCTATGTCCCAAAATGAAGTTCACGCGGTTAAAAAAAAATTGCCTGCACTTGTATTATGATCTTGATTACATTTATTATACTTATAACATGCTTAGTTTATATATAATATATTATAATATGTGCATGCATGCATGGATATATATAATACATAGTAAATGCATGCATTATATATATAAGTAGTACTAATATATATATATATATATATATATATATATATATATATATATATATATGAAATTGATCCCGTCTGGACTCTTGACGAGAGCTTAAAATCTGGTTTTTTTTTGCTTTTTTAGAACAACTAAAAAATATGGAACTTGAATTTTTACATATCACATATTTTGGGTGTATTTTGGATACATGTCCTGTGTATCAAATCACACCCAAAATAATCGATTATGTAAAAAATTTAAGTTCCATATATTTTTTTAGTTGTTCTAAAAAAAAAAAAAAAGAGTCCAGATTTTGTTATATGTCCAGAGAGTCCGACTGATCTGGACTATATATATATATATATATATATATATATATATATATATATATATATATATATAATTGATCAGTCCTGACCTCCGGACGGAAAAAAATCTGGACCCTTTCATGCATACATGTTTTGTTGTATGTATCCAAATCACACCTAAAACACTTTGTATTATGTAAAATTTAAGTTCCATAATTTTTTATTTTTTTAGTTGTTTTAAAAAAAAAGCAAAAAAAAAAAATTGAATTTTGTTATGGTCCGAGAGTCCTGGACTGATCTGACTCTCTCTCTCTCTCTCTCTATATATATATATATATATATATATATATATATATATATATATAATATATATAATACTAAATGTAATGATTACACATATTTATACTTATAACATATATATATATTATAATATAATACATAAAATATATAAGTAATGAAAATATATATATATTGTTAACATATATATATATATAGATATATATAAGTAATAAAATAATTTTGCTCAATTTTAAAATAACTTCTAATAATTTTTGAAATCTTTAATTTGAGAATAGATAGAAAATGCCCAAATTTTTTTTATCTTCTTTCCAAATTCGGTCAAACAAGCATTTGATAATCAATATATGATTTTTGTCTCAAAATGTACGACCCAATTGATTTAACACATTAAAACATCAAGATCAAGAAAATTAATTAAATAAGATTTGGAAAATATTTTTGGTCAAAGTAAATAAGATAAATAAAACAATTATAAAAAAATTCTATGGAGAGGATTCTACCCTTTTAATTAAATTATTTACTGTTTATTGTTATCATAAAAAAAATCTAAAAGTTGTAGACCCAAAAATCTCCCCCTTTTTTATGATGACAATCAATTAAAAATATTTTCCATAAAAGCTCCCCCTCAATTTATGCTATCATCAAAAAAAATTTAAAATTTTTGAAAAACTAACATGCAACAATATATAACATGATTATTTTTCTTCTCCCAATAATAATTTTCTTCTCCCCTTTGTCATCATAAAAATTGGGGGAATAGTATAAATTACTTTTCAGAACTCGCAGAAGAAAAGATTAGAAAAAATTCTTTTAAAAATTTAGTTGCCTCCTGCATGATTTGAATAATATATATATATATATATATATATAGATGCATAAATAATTATGAGAAAAATTGACATGTGCCACTTATACTTGAACAATTATGATGACCTGCATAGTCAGAATCTTTTTCACCTGATTTCATTTGCACTCCTAGGAAGATGTTTAATTCTCCCTTCATTCTTATTTTAAAAACTTTACTCATGCTTTCAGAGAAATCATTTCACAAACTAATATCAATAGACCCAACAATGATGTTGCCAGTTATTTTTAGTAGAGTCAGCTTCAAGACATACCTGCAACATTTATCAATTTCAAGAACTGGTACCCTTTAATAAGAAGGGTCCTTTGGGTGAGTTGTCCACTTTGTATAAGGAACATTTGTGTATCTTTTACAAAAATGGGTACAGGATAATCAATCTTAGTAGACACGAGCATTTTATGAGTAGCAGGTCTATAAGATGCATGATTTACTCTATTATTATATCCTGAAAAACTTTGATGAAAATTTCTATGATATTTTTTACTTTTATTATAGAACTCTTTCCTTGTATTAATAATTGGTGCAATGTACGTTCCTTTAGGCGCCCAAATCATTTTTCCTTTATAATTTCCATTTTGAGCATTACACATGTGAAAAGAATGACCATTTCTGTTACAGAAAGAACATTTAGTAAATGGAGATGTATAATTTTCTTTTTCTTTACTTTTAACATGATAAAGTCCTTTATTTTTACTAAATTCTCTAATGTATCCTAATCCTTCTTTGTTAAATTCACATCTTTATTGATTAAGCATGACATCAAGGTTTTCTTTCCCTTTTGTGAACTTAAGAACTATAAAATTTAAATCATCACGTTCTTTAGTTAAAATATTAATTTGATCTATTAAAGAAGAATCTTCATTTTGTTTTTCTAATTCTATCTTTAGAGATGCATTTTCAAAATTGAGATTTTTAATATCTTCACTTAACACTTGATTTTTTATTTGAGTATTAATTACAGCAAGTGTTGAATTCTCTATTTTAAGATTTTTATTTATTCTTTTAAATTGTTCTAATTCTTCTTTTAAAGAATTATTTTCCAATATATTTTACTTCATTTAAACTTTCATTAGTTATAATCAAGTTTGCATTTTCTTTTTCCAGATTTTTGTTAATTTTAATTAATTTTTCTAATAAAAATTTTAATTCATTAAACTCTTCTTTAATAATTTTATTATCTTCATATAAACCATTATATGCTTCTTGTAGTTTATGGTATTTTTCATTTATATTATCTAAGGTATGCATGACAAATGAAGTACTAGATAATTGATGTTCAAAATGTACCTCAGATCTTGGTGATGACTCATTGCTTGCCATTAAGCACAAATTTGCAATTTCCTCAGTTTGTTCAGCAACTTCTTCTTGATTTATAAGTAAATCTTTGAAAGCAATTCCTTTCTTTTTGATATCTATATCCGATCCTGCTTTTTTTGACTAACATGTTGACTTCGTGGGCACGCAGGTTTCCAATAAGGCTATCAAGAGGATAAGTAGTTAGGTCTTTCCTTTCTTTAATAGCAATAACCTTCATGTTCCAGGTGGATGGAAGGGCTTTGAGAATTCTTCTATTTTTCTCATTAGTTGTATATGCCTTCCCCAGATGTTCCAATTCATCAATAATTTTGGAAAAATGTGTTTCCATATCAATGATCTTTTCACCTTCTTCCAGCTTAAAACTTTCATACTCTTGGATTAGAGCATCTTTTCTGATTTCTTTGATATGACTGGTTCTTTCATAGGTTAGAATCAATTTTTCCCAGATTTCTTTTACATTCTTGTAATTGCTAACTCTTTTGTATTCTTTTTCAATGAGAGCACTAGTTAGCACTTGTTTAGCTATGGATGCAATGTTCATAGCCTTTTCATCATCAGTAGTGAATTCATCAACATCTTTCTCAACGATCTTTTCTCCAACGTTTTTTGTTGGAACTTTTACGTCTCGTTCTATTGCAAGCCAAACTTTGATTCCTTATGATTTGGCATAGATTTTGAATTTGCTTTTCTAGGTGACAAAGTTTGTACCATCAAATAGTGGAGTTCTGGTCATTGATAGTCCTTCTCCGCAACCGGTAGCATTGTAGGCCATAGATGGATCTACTCTTAGGTATGCCTGTATTTACTCAACAAACAAGTTAAAGAGCACCGCTCTGATACCAATTGAAAGTCCAATAATAATCTAGAAGGGGGGGGGGGGGTTAAATAGATTATTACCAATTAAAAATTATCTAAGGACTTTTTGAATTTTTGGATAATTAATTTGCAGTGTTAGAAATTAATATGCAAGACAGTAAAAAATCAATCACACAATGCACAGAAATTTGTCTGGTTCACAACATACATCCCGGGTATGCTGTTACGTCCAGTCTCAAGCTCCTCTCCAGGACTTGAGATCCTATTACTATTAGTAATAAATACTCCTTCATCAAGCGGAGAAGCCTTTACAAAGTTTTATAGATAAACTTCCAATTGTTCCCAACTAATCTATCTTGGACAACAAGCTCCCCGATCCCTCCTCAAGCTTAGTTGTACTTCTTTTGAGTTCAGTTCTATTCTATGATCTGGTCTTGAAACAACAACCTCTTCCTCACCTCACAAGTACACTAGAGACCCAACTTCCTGCTGACCTCTCTAAGACTCTGGTCTTGGTTGAAGAATTACTCGTATTTCTCACAGGTACATGAAATAAACTAACTCTAAATTTTTCTCCTTTTACAAATGATTTATAACAATGTGCTTCTTAAATAAGCAGATAAGAATTTAGTACAGATGAATGCTTCTTAAATAAGCATATATAATTTAGTATAAATTGATGCTTCTCAAATAAGCAGATATCAATTAAAGAGCAAATATATTTATAAAAGTTCAAAGACTTTTATACTTGAGAAATTATGCTTCTTCGTAAGCAGATAGTAATTTATGCTTTGATAAAATAGGGCTTCTGTGTAAGCAAATATGTAAATTATGCACTGTTATAAAAGTTTAAATAACTTTTATATTTTGTGTGAAAAGTGCTTCTTGAATAAACAAATAGATCAATTTTAGCTTTTACTCAAAAATATTTCTGTTTAAGCAGATATATAATTTAATGCAAATTTTTAAAGAATTATTTATTCTTTATGGAGTAAAGAAAAGTTACTTTAAGTTTAAATAACTTTTAGAGTGAAAGTGCTTCTAAGTAAGCATATAAGTAATTTTAAGCTTTGAATCAAATATGCTTCTATTTAAGCATATATATTCACTTAAATTTGTGAAATAAAAGTTTAAATAACTTTTATATTATGCAACAAGTATTTTATGAATAAATGAATTTATGATCAAATACTTGTGATGAAAGATATCAAGTATAATATATAAATCAATTAAGCAATACTTGATATAACAAATATATATTTGTTTAACTCAGATAATATATAACGATATCTTATCTATTATGTGAACTTTTATAAATAATGCCATTTAGTACTATAAGGAATTGTACGGTTCGAATTCCTCTTGGTAGAGGTGTATCTCCGTAGCCTTGCGGCATGTATGACAAAATTTATAATTTCACAATTGATATTTACATAAATATTTTCAATAGATCACTACGATTCTTAAATCTAGTTCGGATGACTACTCTTTTTGGAGCAGTATCTAAGTGTCGTTTTGAGCTATCAAGTGTTGTATCTATTTTACGATATTTAAATAAATATTATCAATAAAAGGTTATTGATGACTATAAGGAATCGTACAATTCGAATTCCTCTCCGTAGAGGTGTATCTCCGTAGCCTTGCGGCGCCCAAGTATTCTTTTATTTGATAAATAGATGAAATATAGATATATAGAATTGTGTATAACAATTTATATTCGTATATCTATAAATATAAATAAGCAAGAGATAATTCAAATAAAATAAATCAAACAACTTATCTCAATTTGCTTAGACCAATTTCCTCTTCTCAAATAATCAGAACTTTTGTAAGAAGAGAGAGAGAGAGAGAGTATGTGGGAGAAAAATAAGCTTTTCTTTTTAATTGAATTGGCAAATTAGAAATGAAAGAAAAACCTCCTATTTATAGATTTTTGAAGTCGGGGGTAAAATGATAATTTTCAAAATCTGATTTGAAATTAATGGTTGAGATTTAATAATTTTGAAATGAATGGTTTGGATGAAAAAAAAAATTCACGCGGTAGAAGTTTTAAATCCGCCCAGGTCATTTATCACCAACTTAGCATTTATTGATTATTTTGACCACATGTTAAAACATAACTTTCCAGCAAAACTCGGTTCTCATTTTTCCAGCTATGTCCCAAAAAGAAGTTCACGCGGTTAAAAAAAACATTGCCTGCACTTGTATGATGATGCTGATTACATTTATTATACTTATAACATGCTTAGTTTATATATAATATATTATAATACACTACAAAAAAATGGTCATTTAGCAACGATTTTTCGAGTAACGACTTTATAAGTCGTTGCTAAAAGTATATGTTTAGCAACGAAATTTGTCCTTCATTGCAGATTGTGTCAGGCTTTCACTTTTTGCAACGAAATTCATAAGTCGTTGCAAAATTTTGTTAGAAATTCGTTGCAAAATTTTCGGCCACTTGCTTTCCGTCGCCATCGTAAGCAACGAAAATTTTTTGTTGCTAAAAATGGGGCTTTAGCAACGATTTTTCAGGCAATAACTTATAAAGTCGTTGCTAAAAGTGTATGTTTAGCAACGAAACTTGTCCTTCGTTGTAGATTGTGTCAGTATTTCACTTTTTGCAACGAAATTTATAAATAGTTGCAAAATTTGGAAATAAAATTCGTTAGAAATTCGTTGCAAAATTTTTAACCACTTGATTTCTCCTCATCGTGGGCAACAAAAGTTTTTTTGTTGCTATATTTCGTTGCCTAATATGGACCACATTCATTTGCAACAATTTTTATTTTCGTTGCATATTTTATAGAACTTTTTGCAACGACTATTAAAATATTGCTTTAAATTAAGATAATAATAATAATAATAATAATAATAATAATAATAATAATAATAATAATAATAATAGACTAATACTAATAATAATACTAATACTAATAATAATAATAATAATAATAATAATAATAATAATAATAATAATAATAATAATAATAATAATAATAATAATAATAATAATAATAATAATAATAATAATAATAATAATAATAATAATAATAATAATGACAATAATAATAATAACAACAACAACAACAACAACAATAATAATAATAATAATAATAATAATAATAATAATAATAATAACAACAACAACAACAAACCATAATAATAATAATAGTGCTAATAATAATAATAATAATAATAATAATAATAATAATAATAATAATAATAATAATAATAATAATAATAATAATAATAATAATAATAGTACTAATAATAATAACAACAATAATAGTAATAATAATAATAGTAGTACTAATAATAATAATAATAATAATAATAATAATAGTAATAATAATAATAATAATAGTAATAATAATAATAATAGCAATAATAATAATAATAATCATAATAATAATATTAATAATAATAATTTTTATTATTTTACACGTGGACGGGCTAACGTGGCAAATATTACACGTGGATGGGTTGACGTGCCAAATATTAAACTCTATCCCAAAAAATATGTTGATGCACAAATTCATACCCAAGTCCTATAGTTTGGAATATTGATCCAATGACCACCCAAGCACATGAGTTTAGTTACTATTATTTTGCAAGGAATAGTATTTATAACTGAACAAATTATTTCCCCCAAATTAAAACAGATACCCTTTCCTTAGATTTGTTACGTACATACATAAATGTACATAACTAATTACGTAATAATAATAATAGTAGTAGTAGTAGTGGACAAGCCCTTGAAAGCCCACAACCGTTGGATCCAAACTTTCAACATTTATGGGGGAGTCCGAGTCGTACTCAATTTGTAAAAGGGGATTATTATTATAAGGGATCACCATAAAGACAAGGCACATAAAGGCAAGCCACGCTACCTACCCCAACCAACCACTATCTATCGAGTAGTTCTAAGGGGACATTTTTTGGTGACATTGTCTAGCGACATTATTATTATTTTTTGATTTTTTTTGTAGTACCTCTTAAAAAATGTATAGTATTTATTTCAACTGAAATTTTTGTAAAAAACAGTGTTTTAGGTGTAAATTGGATACATACAATAAATAGAGCTGTCTGACTGCTTTCCCTAAAAAATTCTATTTATCTAAATGGAATCGGTAGGTTGAGAAAAAATGATATATCTTCTTATTTTATTTATTTAAAAATTATAATATTTTTATATGTATTTTTAATTTTTTTATATATTTCTCTCGACACACTAGTATACTTTGTGAGTCTCATTATGAAAATAAAATATATGAAAATATTAAAATATATATAAAATAATACTTCTATTTATTTATGAGGAATCATGTAAATAATGATAATTAATAATATTTTAATAATATATTTAATATGATAAATTAATTTTATTATATTATCTAATTTAACGTATTAATTTGACAGAAAACGGGGTCATATAGACAAAGCAAAATCGAGATTTTCAGCCTACCTTCCTCTCTCCACCAACCCCAAAGTGGATCCCACTCTCATAATAATAACAACAATAATAATAGTACTAATAATAATAATAATAATAATAATAATAATAATAATAATAATAATAATAATAACAGTCATAATAATAATAATAGTACTAATAATACCAATAATAGTAATAATAATAATAATAATAATAATAAGGCAAAAAGCACTTTTTCACCACTGTGGTTATAGTGTTTTAAGCAATTAGCCACTGTGCTTTTAAAATATCCAATTAGCCCACTGAACTTTTTAAAAATATGCAATCAACCCATTCCGTCCAAATTGAGTAACAGACGTTAAAAAATCTGCTTGAGTTGCTTACGTGGCGTTTTGAAAAAAAATAAAAATGACGTGTATTTGCTGACTGGCTTTTTGAGGTCAAATTTGCAAAAAGTTGATCAAATTTGTAGAAAGTCAATATATATTTTAGTATTAATATTAATCTCCACAAAATCGATTGTTCATCTTCTCCACAAGAATGGCTGAGACCTTTCTGTTCATGTTCTCCGATTCTCCCTATAGTCCTCCTTCATGTCTTCTTCGGTCAAATCAAGCCGACTCAGGTCCGGTTGGATAGTTGGAGAGGCCGGAGCAGAGAGGCGGTCACGAGCCGATGATCTCAAGAGATCGGCGAAACACAGTGACGACGAGGGATGCCAAGAAGAAGAAGAGTTTGCCGTTGAAGATTCAGTTAGATACAAAGGTGAAAGTGAAGATTGGGAGAATGAAGACTAAGAAGATCCGAATTAGGGTGAATTGTCGTGGCATCAAAGCTACGCCATGAATTTAAAAATAGCTAACCGTGGCATCCGAATTAGGGTGATATTCTTGATCAAGATCTCGAAATGGGACCGTCTGAATTTAACAAAATTTTATTTTTTTTTCTTTCTATTTTATGATTTTGCCCTAGCTCGGATTTAATATGGTTCAATTTTTTTGGGGGGTAATGTATAAATGTGGTCGAATTAGGGTGTTATGCCGAATTTCATGGTGCCTGCCATTGCCACCGTTTGAATTGGGGGTGAGGATAAAAACATACATATTATGAATAAGTATTTTAAAATATAAAAGTATTTTTATTTTTATTTTTAAAATAAAACATACATATTATAAATATTATAATATTAATTTTTATTAATATTACACATATTATAAATATTTAGATAAAGAAAAAGAAAGAAATTAAAATATAAAAATATTTTTATTTTAAAAATTTTATAAGTATTTTAAAACGTAAAAGTATTTTTATTTTATTTTTCAAAAAAAATACATATTAATTATAAATATTATAATATTAATTTTATATAATATTATACATATTATAAATATTTAAGTAAAGAAAAGAAAGAAATTAAAATATAAAAATATTTGTATTTTAAAATTTTTATAAGTATTTTAAAATATAAAAGTATTTTTATTTTTATTTTAAAATAAAATATACATATTATAATTTTAATTTTATTAATATTATACATATTATAAAGTGTTGGGTAAATATTATAATATTAACTTTTATTAATATTATAATATTAATTTTTATAAATATAAATATATATATATATAAGGAAAAAGCACCTTGATTCTGTTACACGTAATAAATACACGTAATATTTATTTTTTTTCAAAAAAGCCACGTAGGATATTTTTTAACGTCTGTTACTCAATTTAGATGAAATGGGTTGATTGCATATTTTTAAAAAGTTTAGTGGGCTAATTGAATATTTTAAAAGCACAGTGGCTAATTGCTTTAAAACACTATAACCACAAAAAAAAAAGTACTTTTGCCATAATAATAATAATAATAATAATAATAATAATAATAATAATAACAACAATAACAATAGTAATAATAATAGTAGTAGTAGTACTAATAATAATAATAATAATAATAATAATAATAATAATAATAATAATAATAATAATAACAAATAATAATAATAATAGTAGTAGTACTAATAATAATAATAACAATAACAATAATAATAACAAAAGTAATAATAATAGTAATAATAATAATAATAATAATAATAATAATAATAATAATAATAATAATAATAATAATAATAACAATAACAAAGAATAATAATAATAATAATAAAAAATAATAATAATAATAATAATAGTACTAATAATAATAATAATAGTAGTACTAATATTATTATAATAATAATAACAATAACAATAACAATAACAATAACAATAAAATAATAATAATAATAGTAGTAGTAGTAGTAGTAGTAGTAGTAGTAGTAGTATTCTTGATTCATAAGGTGGTAATTTGATATAATGCTTTGGTTATGGGTTTAAATGCGCAAATTTTACAAAATAAATAAGTGGTTATTAAAATATTCATTGTTGTTTGGGAATATTCGTTTGGTCGTGGAATATTCAATCTTTGTCGGGAATATTGGTGCACGACCACAAGCCCATGTGTGGGCCCCATAACGAAAAGCGATTGGAGGAAGAAAACGACAAATATAAGTTGTTTAAAAATAACTACGTAGTTATTCTTTACTTTTATCTTTTGGAATACACAGTGGTTAAAATACATGAATATGCGTGGTTGCACAAAGATAGCACACCAGTATTACACAAGATTGTTGAATTATTGATCCTTACGTAAGAAGGCACTACTTAATAATTGTTACTGATGAGTTCTTGCTTCAATATTATATTAATTCAATAATTGTCAAGGTTGATATTTGGTATCACCGTTGTTTGATAATTGTCATTACACAAGATTTTCCATTATCAAATCAATAATTCATATTATTTGAATAATATTATCGAGATAACATTATTGACAATGTCTAGAAAGTTACTGCATCTAAGGAGAGGTTTGGTCACCTAATTGCGCACAAGAAGAAAAATCCTTATTGAAAGCCCCTTTTCTAGAACTGCTGGTTGTTAGTAATGTGATTCTATAATATTATTTGTGAATAATTAATTATTGATTTATATGATATTGATTTTATGTGGATATAGATGGAGAAAATTTTAATATGACAATTGTTGAAAATTAATATTTTATCTTTTTCGATAAAATAATTAATTTAAATATATTATTTTAATAATATATTAACGGTGATATTTTTATAATGAATGTGGGATATATGAGTATATGAGGAGGTAGAGTATTTTGTGGCATTAAATGTTTAACATATGTTTTGTGTGTGTCATGTGGACACAATTCTTGACCAAAAATTGATTATAGGCGTAAAATCGCCGATTTATGGATTTCGAATAATTTCGCTTGAAATTTGGAAAAACTTCCTTCGCAAAGTTGTAGAGAATTGAATTTCCTATAAAAATTGCAAGATTCAATTTTCTAAACAAAAGGGCTATTTATCATGAATTATTGAAGTTAGGAGTTCAAATAATTGATTTTTTGGAAGTTTTAATTATTTTATATAAGAAAAACGTTTTTGTGGTTGTTGGCACATGGGTGGTGATGTTTTTTGACCAAAGAAGGAATGCTAGAGTTTTCAAAATATGTGGGTAGGAATTTGGAATAAATAATAATATATTTTATTAATTTAGTCTCCTTTGGCGTTCTAACATTTTCCTATAAATAGAGGGCTAAGTTAGAATTGAAAATCACACCAGAAACTAAGTTTTCTCTCTTTCTCTCTCTATATTATCGAGCGTATTCTTGTGAGTATACTTTGAGTGTTGCTATATGGTGCGAGTTTCTGTCAGACTTTATCTGAAAATTCAAATAAGACTACGGTTATTTTGAGGTAAGGATGTTATTTCTTTCATGAATGATATTATTTTCTTCAATATCATTATGCCAAAATCTTTGTTGAACTTTTATCAAATTTGAAACTTTTTCATGTCTGGAGTTACTTATTCGAGTTACTATTCACGAGTTACTATTCACGAGTTACTATTCACGAAGCGTGAAGATGTTTTTTGTGAAATTTCTATCTTTTTGTGTTTGGGAGTTACTATTCACGATACTCGGCACTATTCACGATATCTGACACTATTCAAAAATACGGTTATTCAAGAAAAAATAAAAATTTTTCTTTTTATCCAAGATGTCTATTTCATTTACTATCTTTGATTGGATCCATGTTTTTGATCGTTATTTTTGAGTTACTCGCTTCAAAATAGTTTATTATGAAGTATTATTGATCTTGGATAAACTGTTGTATACGAATCCCTAATATTTGTCCTTCTATATCACCGGATTCGTTCTAAAAATGTTTTTCATCATCCTCGGTCCTTAATGGTGATATTGATGAATATCTTTGGCACAGTAGTGCAAAGATGAATGATTAATCGATGAATATCTTTGGCACAGTAGTGCAAAGATGAGCAGTGTTGAGATGAACATGACCAACCGGTGATACTGAATGAATATCTTTGGCACATAGTGCAAAGATGATTAAAGATGTATATTGATTGTTATTACTGGGGATGAAATATTGATGATGGACTTTTAAATCTTAGAAGACGGTAGAATTTATTCTTCTCACGTGACTCTTCTAATGGATTGTTGTTTCCATTGCATTTGTTGATCTAAAACTTGTTGTCTATTGTATTCTATTAGATTTTTCCCCTGTTGAAGACTAACGATAATTTGTTGTATATTATCTTAGTCATAATATTCTTTCTTCGGGCTAGTTGAGCTCACCCTTTTCCTTGTTGTTCCATTTTCTTCTCGGGAGGTGAGAACATAAGCAGGGATCGAGTCGGGGTATGGAATGAAGGTTCTAGAGAGAGTTGTTTAGTAGTCCTCACCATTTTTGTAAAATAATGTATCAATAATTATGATGAGGATTTATTTATTGTGGATATTATGCAGGCATAATATCTCCGTATTTAAACTCATTAAGATGTATTGTCGTATTTCACACGACATTTGTATTATTGAAGTTGTAGTTATTTCGTATCATGTATTTGGCGACTCGTAATGGGTGTTGTATACCTATTTTGGGGCGTCATAATTGCATATAATAATAATAATATTGTTTTAATAATAATAATAAATAATAATAAAATAATAATAATAATAATAATAATAATAATAATAATAATAATAATAATAATAATAATAATAATAATAATAATAATAATAATAATAATAATAATATAATAATAATAATAATAATAATAATAATAATAATAATAATAATAATAATAATAATAATAATAATAATAATAATAATAATAATAATAATAATAATAATAATAATAATAATAATAATAATAATAATAATAATAATAATAATAATAATAATAATAATAATAATAATAATAATAATAATAATAATAATAATAATAATAATAATAATAATAATAATAATAATAATAATAATAATAATAATAATAATAATAATAATAATAATAATAATAATAATAATAATAATAATAATAATAATAATAATAATATTATTATTATTATTATTATTAATATTATTCGTTTTTTTTGAGAGAGAGAAAAATTGGTCATTGCTTTTGTTCTAAATAATTTTTAAAATTAATTGTGGTGAATATAAATTATAATATAAATACATTAAAATTTTTACAATATTAAATTTTTTATAATAATTGTAACTTACAATATTACTTATAAAAGAGTTGTTTTAAAAAAAAAATGTTATCAAAGTTTTATTTTTGGAACAGATAGTCCTATCGCTTGCTCAAAATACATTCAGTCGAGCCCAAATCCTGAAATCCCTCGTTTCACCGCCCATTGTTGAAGGTTTATCTTTCCTCTTTGTGCCACTGCCGATCTACCATCTCAGTGCCGATTTGTAGAAAGGTGATTATGATCTACCCTCAATTTCTTAATTCTACCAAAAAAATTGCAAAAGGGGGCAAAGCCCTAGCTAATTCTTCACTTGCAATTGGAAGGCAATGAAGTTCCCAGGAATCCGTGAGGGCTGCTAGATGTTGACATGGACCAAGTGGTTTCAAGGCGCTGTGCTCGCGAGGCGTTCAATGTTATTCAACTCTCTCTTGATTATTGCTTGTTCAGGGTAATTTTCCAAACTCAAAGTTTGAATCTTGTTTTGTGCATTCGATTTGGCATGTTTATTTTTGTTTTGGTATTTCAATTCGCTGATTGCTGCGTGTTTTGGTGACAAATTCTACTGAGAATGCTTTTATGCATCATTATGCCTGTGTGATTCAGGCAATATTTGAATACCTCGTTAATGGAGAAATTCACCTGTATGATTCTTCATAAGTGTTGTTCTATATTATGCTCGAAAGTTGTAGATTATGATAGTTCCTTTTAAATTTTATTTTATCAATTTTAATTCTTAGCCATTACAGCCATTACACTACAACCATTAAATAGTAGTTCTGCTCGTGAAATAGTAGTTCTCTCAAGATAATTTTCTTTCTTAGTTTGTTATAGAATTTATATTTCCTCAGGTTGGTGACAAATTTAGTAGCAGACATGGCCAAAAAGGTGTTTGTGGCACCATCATTCAACAGGAAGATTTTCCTTTCTCTGAACGCGACATATGCCCTGATTTGATCATGAACCCTCATGGATTTCCAAGGTAGCACAATATATTCTTGTGTAATGTAACAAATTGTCAGAGCTGGTTTTTTCTATGATATCTTTTTAACAGGTGTAACAGTTATTTCACTGTCGTTTCCTATTTATATGGCTTAAATATCCTCTCAGCAGTTCTGTTATGTACATGTTTTAAGAGCACTTCATATGTTCCATGTGTAGGGAACCTTTTCTTTTCCTTATTTAATTTTAATCCTTAGTTCGTGTTGCTAGTCTTCTGACTATTTATTCCATCTATTTGTTGGGAAATTTTTATGCAATTCCCAAGTAGATATGTGTGCCACCTGCACAGTTCAGAGCTTATAAAGTTAAGACAGGTTTCCTAAGATTTGAAAATTAATCCCTTTGCTTTCAGAGCGTATTCTTTATCAAACAGATAGCACTGGACTTGTAAAAACAACATTGAGAGAATATATATACTCATGTTGTGCACATCTTCACTTTACTTCTATTAATGTGGCTACCTAGATTAACACCTTCTGGTCATATCATATTTACAGACTGTAATTACTCAAATTAATCATGCAATTGGAGCTTCAGGGGTTATAAGCTAAGAATGCAAGTATGTGGTTTCCCAGTATGGCAAACCTATACTGGATTTATTGTTATCTGAGGTAAATCATGATATGTACTCAGTTTCTTTCCTTTCCTTTCCTTAATAACATCTTTTTCTTTCGTTAGTATGACATTTTATTGCTCTTTCCCACCTGATAAATAGCAGAAATTTAGTTATGGTTCCTGGTGGTCTAGTTTGCGTGCATCCTCAGCATTTTATTTTACTAACTTTGCACGTTGTGACTGATTTTGGCTTTTATTGATGGTGTTTCATAGGCACAACCCCTGAAAATCTGCTCTCAAATTGGCTTGTGCTCTTCCCGTGGTACTCATGATGTGAGGTCAGTTTCAACCTGTTGCTGTAGTGACTAGAATAGTCCTATTAGTTGTAGTCATCATTTCAACTGGTTATAGATATAATATTTATATTTAAAAGTTGACTACCATAATTGATAACTATGAAATGGCTACTTTTGCTTCAATTGTTTCTGATTAACTATCATTCAGTAATATAGGTTTTAATCAGTAATTAATATTTACTTGGATGGTACAATATGATAATTGAAAGTGTGGTGGACATGAACACTGAAAAGTCTTCTGGTGGTCTGCATGATGAGATGTGTACTTTCTGCGAGATGACAGTTGTGTGGATGCAAGGTCAACTTAGTAGAAACAAGACAGAAGACAAAATTATAGACTATGTTAATGAGGTGAGTAGCGTCTGTTTATTCATTTTTAGTTTATCTCATTCCATCAAAGGCTTATGCCCTTGTTTCTAACTGCAGCTATGTAACCGACTGCCTAGTCCAATGGGAGAATCAGCTGTTGATTGCCACGGTCTCTCTTCCATGCCTTGTGTTTCTTTTACACTTGGTGGTAAAGTATTTTACCTCTCACCAGAACAGGTAATTGTCATATGCACGTCTAATTTATATATGGCGCCATATAATAATAGTAATATTTTTTCTTTTATATCTATCAAAATAATAGTAACAATGATTACTCCAAGAGAGGTTATATTTTGTTGGATTTCATTTTAGCAATTAACTAGCAATTTCTCATCACACGGTTAATTATGAAGGATCATTGTTATTGTGGTTCGTTAATTAGAGCAATGCTAGATGTTCCAAAATGATTTATAATATCTTTATCTTGTAGCCAATCATTTGTGATGTGAGCAACTAAATACATAAATTTTGAAGCTGAATTTTTTGTTTTCCTCTTCTTGGTTTGAACATGGTGAGGGTACAAAATGGGTTTAATCCTTGCCTTACCAAAGCCCCTTCCCCCTCAGAGTTGAAATTGATACTCACCTCATGTTTGCTAGAAACTGGCTTTTGTAATTGCTTGATGCCTCTGCCTTCCTTCTTGCATCTAAATGGCTTATCAGTTCCGCTCTTAGTTTCATCTCCTTTGACACTCCATTTGTCAATATGAAAATACAAATACAACCAATGACTAGTATGCACAGAGAAGCGGATATCAATATTAACAATGTTTTAATGGCTCTCTCATCCACCTTCCCCATTATGTATTTCCTTGGAATGATAATAACCCCAACCTGTAAACATGTAAATAGCGAAATCAGCTGTCTAGTTTACGTGGTACTACCTCCGTATAATATAATTATAAGCAATAGAAACATAATACTACCTCCTACATATCTATCAGAATTTCTTAAAACTGTGAAACATGGGATTTTAAGATAAGACTAGATGTATAATATAGAAACTTACCATGGGAAGTCTTGGGATGAAGTAAGTTTATGTCAATTATTGTTTGGGCATATTTTGATTTCAGGGACATCCTGGTGCTTATGCCAGCCTAATGGCTTACAACAAGCCCCATTTTGATAGTTGGCCTTAATCTAACTTAAGGTTGCCAATAGAAGTTCCCTCCCTATAATATCATAAATTGCTCCCAAAAAAAAAAGTACTGCTTAAGTTGTACTCTGTAAAGTTTTTTTTCATATTTTGGATGTTAACTTATATAACCTTAAAGTCTTGCATCATTTTCCTATTTCTATGCAGATGACAGTAACATGGACAAGTGGCTATAACATAGATGAAGCTGTTGCTTTTGTTGAGTGGGGTATGAAGGGACACTTGCAAAGGCTCTCACCAGCAGGAACATTGACTTTCCATCAAAACAACATGTGCGGTATGATTTATTTTCAGCATCACACAGTTGTGATTGAGTATAATATATACCATTTGTTAGAATGAATTAACTAGTTCCTCTGGACCTTGAGAGTTGAGAGATAAGATGGGGCATTATGTTTGATTGTAAACAGGACATTGTAGTGAAGTTGGAAACTTTATGAAAACGTTGGGTGCAACTCTTTTGTTTAATTTGTTATAATCTAAAAGAAGTTTAATTCTGTCCATCTATTAAAAGTGTAAAACAGTTTTAGTGCAATAACTTAAACTCCTAAATACTTTTATATTAGTACTAGATTTATTACATTTACTGTGAATTGACTGAGGAGTTGGTAGTTCTTTAGCTAATACAGTCCCTTAGTTGCTCCACTACTAGGTTATCTCCACTACTAGCTCCTTTCTTTATGTCTATAATTTTCATTCTCACATAGCTTTGAGTCTTCACTTGGACCCATCACTAAAATAAGACATTTGCTTGTTTAACTTTTAATTTTAGAAAGGGTTGTTTATATATAATATTAGTTGTGTTTCAAAACTGTTGCAGTTTTTTTATTTTGTTTATGTTGTTCAGATGTACACAGTACAAAACCTGTGCTTTTATCTGTACTTGCATTTAGCTGTAATTCATTTATCAATAATTCCAGGGGCATTGGATGGTGGTCTGGATATTCCTCACAGTGAGAAGAGGTTTGCTGGCTTCTCAAAGGATTCTAAGTAGAGCTTCAAGATGGGGATTTTTTGAAAATTGTTTTGAAATTAAGAAAATAAGAATTAATGATGAAGTTAACCAAAAATGTAAAAATTTCAGTTCTGCAGTTCAGTTTCATCAAGTACAACAATCAATTAATCAAGTTATTATTATTTTTCCTTCAACGAAATTATTAGCCCTAGATAACAATAAGCTCTGCTATTCGAAATTCTCCTTAGATTATCACTGTATGAAACAAGTTTTCCACCAGATTCTAACTAGCATACAACCTAGAATAAGCTCTCTAGATTTAATATGATAGAAGCATTAAGAAATAGAGAATTAGGCTAATCCAAGCAACAAACACATAAGCTCGATTTGTTTAACTTGTTTTCTAATAATCTTAGTAATACACAAAAGCTTGTCCACAATTAGTATTACCAAATTGCTACTTGTGATGAAGAAAGATATCAATTACACGTAATACCAATCTTAATCTAGCAGATGATAATGATCAAATTAACTCAATTGGCCATATTAAATCAATTAGATCAATTAGCATGCAATCAATGAAAAGCAGTTATCGGAAGAAATTTCACACAAGAAGGAATAAATAATAATACTCAATTAATCAATTACTTGTAACAAGGATTCACCTCCCTTTAGAACTGAATAAAAAGAACTAGCCTGACATGCTCTTGAGTCTACACTCCAATAGATGATAGTTGATAGTTGAATGCCTAAAACCCTGACTTTCATCCTCTATTTATAGTGCTAGATAAAGTCATAAATCTTGTAGGAAATAGAAATCCAAATCCTAAAAGGAATTACAAATCATAACTAGTTTCCATAAAGAAATAGAATTCAATTTGGAAATAAATCTTAGTCTAAAAGATATCCTAAATCTAATAAAATATCAATCCAATTCCATGTAGAAGTCTACCAAAATTTGCATTTAGAAACTTTCCAAAAATCCAAGATTTCTCAATTTTTCCCCTCAAATTCATTTGCGGCGCCTTTTCATTTCTCTTCGGCGTCCTTTGGTAAAATGAGCATAACTTTTGATCCGGGGAGGATTTACGGGGCCTGCTACCTATCAAAAGCGAAGATATCGATGAGATCTACAACTTTCATTCTTTGAGAATCGACAGATTCTTTTCTGCATCAAGGTCGAAATCGGGCTCCAAGTGATTTGTTGTGTGTAAATTGCAACTTCAAACTTTGAGGTTCAACGTCCGTTTAGTAAAAATATCATAACTTTTTCATATGAACTCCGTTTTGGACGATTCAAGATGTTCCGGAAAGCTAAAGAAGAGCTCTACAATAAAATCCAAGTCCCAAGCCAAGACCATGCATCCAACTTAATGCTAAAAACCCTGCAATTTTTTATTTTTTCTCATTTCAGCTCCAATTCTTCCTGAAATCATTAAACACCTTAATAAGCTCATATACACATGAAACATGCAATAAAACTAAACATAAATGAATCAAAATAAATGAATAATATGCACTCATCAAATTCTCCCACACTTAGCCTTTACACGTCCTCGTGTAAACCAAAAGTTTGATTTCCAGAAAATTATATTCAACCTTCATGTCAAAAGATTTCAAGGTACAAATCATGATTATCAACACTAAATTTATAAAAATCTAATCAATGCCTTATCAGTTAACTCACAATGAACAACCTTACTATTTCAACAATGAATTTCATTAAACCAAATTGTAGCCACATAAGTAACTTTCGTACAATCCATATACTTACTCAACTTGGTTATTATGGAACAAAAAGCATGCTGTGACTCATAACCGAACAAATTTTTCCTTGCTTTTTAATTTTTTTATAGAACCTTCTCTTTAGCTTACGAGATGAATGTATTTTCATGTTTTTCTCATATTTTTCTTTTCTTGACATGTGCCTGTCTCCTTTTCTTAGGCTTTTTTTCAGTTACCCATTAGCGAACTTTCCACCAACGACTCCCAAACCCGATGATCTTAGGGTATAGGTGTAGAGACACCCCTAAAACTTACTTATTCAAGTAACAAAGGCCACAAAAGTCGACTAGTCAAAATTTGCTTTTATCCATCGCACTTTTCGGCGTGAATCTCTGATGCTTCCAGAGGCTTAGATACCCAGGTTATTTCGCACAATGGACATTGAAGCGATTTTTCAATTTTCATTTTTTCCTTTTTTTTTTTTTTTTTCATTCATCATTTTTTCACATGGTTACGCAACAACATAAGCAAGTTAAATAGTTCTAAGTCGTGAAATCGGTGCATATAGACAACTCCACAAATAACTTAGCCAAATAAACATCTTCTCATATTCAAGTACTCATGTATCACAAATTCAATTTAAATCAATTACTATGGATCATGGCTTAGTTGTCATCATTCATTAACAAATTAAGCACCAAGCAGTTACTGAATTTTAGCATCAATTTTCAATCTTTGACTTTAACCTTGAACACACATAGGCAAATAGAATCATGAAATCCAAGATTTTCAAAAATTTTAAAAGCATTATTTTTTCAAATTCCCCATCGAAATCGGATCAATATCCCTAATAAAATAAAACCTAAATCTTCCCCACACTTAAACCTTACCATTGTCCCCGATGTAAGAAAATCATCTGAAAGAAGAAAAACTACATGCAACTAAAAAAACTAATAAGTAAAGGGATAGAGATCAAATCGAGTTCTTGGGTTTGCCTCCCAAGCAAATTGCCCTTGTTTTATTGTCATTGGCTTGACATCATCCTTCTCATTCTATGTAATCGGACTTGTGTACTTCAAGTGGAGTGGTAACAGTTTCAATTCATTAGGAGCATCCTTCATATCATGATTTTTCTCCATTCCAGCCCTCAAATCATTCTCGTATAATTGTATTTGATCAAAAGATTCCTGCACTATAGAGTCAACAACATCAGTAGAAAAAACAAAATCAACAATACCAAGATACCTTTTAGTCTCATATGTGTTGAACTGGACATGTGCCTCATCCAATTCCATAGTTAAGGTCCTATGATATGTATCATGTAGTGTTTTTTTTGTTTGCAACACTGTATCACCTATATCCTCTTTGTAAAGATCTGCAAAACTTATCCAATTCTTCTCCTCTTCCTCTTGTTCATCCTTTTCAGACTTTGAATACCTGATTTCTTCTTCAAATTCAGTAGTAGCCTCAAGCACTTCCAACTGGTTTCCACTAGTGAACTCCTCATCATCTTTAAGTTTTTGTTCCCTATTCGCCATTTCTTCCAGGAATTTTTCATTAGACTCTGTATACCACGTTGAATTCTTTCCAACTTTCAAATTCCTTGTTAGAACTTGTGGAAAAGGTAGTTTTGGGTTCATAAAATTTGAAAGAGGTGGAAATTTGTGCTTGAGTACATCATTGCTGACTTTTTCACTATTGTCGGACTTTCTTTGTATTGAATTTCCTTTTTGCTGATCCTCTACACCACATCTCAATGTTATGGCACTTACATTTTCAATAGTTTGAGAAAGTGACCTTCCTACTGTGGTTGCAAGTTGACCAACTTGGTCCCTTAGATCTTGAACAAAAGTTCTTGTCTCCTGCTGGATTTGTTGTGTCTGACTTATGAACTGTTGTGTTTTGTTCATGAATGCCTTAAACATATCCTCCATAGATGTCCCGAAATTGGTGCTTCTTGGTTTTCTATGTGTGATGCGAGGTTTAGCTTCTTTGAAAACCTTGCGTATTCCTTGCGACCATTTGTTGAACCAAAGCGATTAAATCAAAATCTGCTTTGCTCCAAGTCTCTCGTCTTTTACCCCATTTACCCTTTGTGGTGTGTGATCCATCTTAGTTCCATAATGCTTGTGAGTTAGGCGCCATGTTTGCAATTAAGTTCCTTGCAGCTTCTGGAGTCTTGTCTACCAGTGCTCCTCCACTTGTTGTATCAATCATGCTTCTTTCCATTGGTAGCAACCCCTCATAGAAGTACTGGATCAAGTAATGTTCATCAATTCCGTGAGGTGGACAGCTGGAACACAACTTCTTGAACCTTTCCCAATACTCATAGAGAGTTTCTCCATTGAACTGCATGATTCTGCATATCTCCTTTGTATCGACAACTCTTGATGCAGGGAAATACCTCTCTAAGAATAACCTTTGCATATCAGTCCATGATCGTATTAATTCTGAAGGAAGATAGTATAACCAGTCTTTAGCCAAATCTGCTAATGAGAACGGAAAAAGTCTAAGCTTTATCTGCTCCTCTATCACCCCTTGTTCTTTTATCGTGGAACACACCACATGGAACTCCTTTAGATGCTTATATGGATTTTCACCTGTAAGACCACGAAAAGTAGGCAAAAGACGAATTAGTCTAGAGTTAAGTTCAAAAACAACATCTAAAGTAGGATACTTAATACAAAATGATGATTGATCAAGATCGAGAGTAGTTAGTTCTTTTAAAGTCCTATTTTTGTTTGGCACCACCATCTTTTCCTCTTCAAGTGATGGAACAAGAGCTTCTTCTATATCTGCAGTTTTCTCTATCTCTTGAACAAAATTTAAGCCACTAGAGTGAGAGGATTAATTTATAAAATAAAAAGAAAAAGCAAATAATAAAAATAAACGAAAACAAAGAATAAACAAAAACAAATAACACTCTTCGACAATGGCGCCAAAATTTGGGAGCTATCGTTTACACTCCTAAATTAACCTCACTTTCACTTTACAAATTCAAAGAATTAGCACAGTAGTAAGCAAGGATCGATCCCACAGAGAGTGATTTATTTATATTTATTCTATTATTTTGATAGAAAATAAAGATGGGGATTTTTGAAAATTGTTTTTAAACTAAGAAAATAAAATTAATGATAAGTTAATTAAAAATATAAAAACTTGATTCTGCATTTAGTTTCACCAAGTACAACAATCAATTAATCAAGTTATTATTATTTTTCCTTCAATGAAACTATTAGCCCTAGATAACAATAAGCTCTCTTATTCAAAATTCTCCTTAGATTATCAACATGTGAAACAAGCTCTCACGATTCTAACTAGCATACAACCTAGAATAAGCTCTCTAGATTTAATATGATAGAAGCATTAAGAAATAGAGAATTAGGCTAATCCAAGCAACAAACACATAAGCTCGATTTGTTTAACTTGTTTTCTAATAATCTTAGTAATACACAAAAGCTTGTCCACAATTAGTATTACCAAATTGCTACTTGTGATGAAGAAAGATATCAATTACACGTAATACCAATCTTAATCTAGCAGATGATAATGATCAAATTAACTCAATTGGCCATATTAAATCAATTAGATCAATTAGCATGCAATCAATGAAAACAGATTATCAGAAGAAATTTCACACAAGAAGGAATAAATAATAATACTCAATTAATCAATTACTTGTAACAAGGATTCACCTCCCTTTAGAACTGAATAAAAAGAACTAGCCTGACATGCTCTTGAGTCTACACTCCAATAGATGATAGTTGATAGTTGAATGCCTAAAACCCTGACTTTCATCCTCTATTTATAGTGCTAGATAAAGTCATAAATCTTGTAGGAAATAGAAATCCAAATCCTAAAAGGAATTACAAATCATAACTAGTTTCCATAAAGAAATAGAATTCAATTTGGAAATAAATCTTAGTCTAAAAGATATCCTAAATCTAATAAAATATCAATCCAATTCCATGTAGAAGTCTACCAAAATTTGCATTTAGAAACTTTCCAAAAATCCAAGATTTCTCAATTTTTCCCCTCAAATTCGCTGCGGCGAATTTTCATTTCCTGCTGCAACGTCCTTTGGTAAAATGAGCATAGCTTTTGATCCGGGAGGAGTTACGGGGCCTGCTACCTATCAAAACGAAGATATCGACGAGATCTACAACTTTCATTCTTTGAGAATCGACAGAATCTTTCTGCATCAAGGTCGAAATCAGGCTCCAAGTGACTGTTGTGTAAATTGCAACTTCCAAACTTTGAGGTTCAACGTCCGTTTAGTAAAAATATCATAACTTTTTCATATGAACTCCGTTTTGGACGATTCAAGATGTTCCGGAAAGCTAAAGAAGAGCTCTACAATAAAATCCAAGTCCTAAGCCAAGACCATTCATCCAACTTAATGCTAAAAATCCTGCAATTTTTTATTTTTCCTCATTTCAGCTTCAATTCTTCCTGAAATCATTAAACACCTTAATAAGCTCATATACACATGAAACATGCAATAAAACTAAACATAAAGGAATCAAAATAAATGAATAATATGCACTCATCACTTCACCGCAAGTATATCTATGGAGGTCATGTTTCTGCATATATGAAGGTAAAGTTCATTCATGGAACAAAAGTTTTATCAAAGGCATCAATTGTAAGCTTAAGGTAAAATCTTCTTTTTTATGCTTCCTTTTATTTGATCATACTCACGATTCTACTCTTTTAGATTATTTCAAATTGGAATCATTTAAACAGTGCATGATGAATCTAGAATAGTATACAATTAATACCCAGTGTCACATTATAACAAATTCAGATTTAATACAAATGTGAAATGACCTGTTACTTTAAAAGTAAATATCCTTAGTTGTGTTTATATATACTAAACACATTGTTTATTGTAAGATAGTTCCCCTTATGCTAGTGACTCAATTGTTGGGTTTCAAGATTATGTCTCCTTTACTTTCTCCTAATTCAAATAAAGGCCTACATGATTTTGTATCTCCTCTTTAACAAGATATATTTTACTTCAAAATTTTCAAATTCAACAATTGACGGACAAATTGTTGTAGTGACATGACATTTTGAGATGAGTCAAGCCTGCTTGAAGCATAAAAATATGAAAAATCAGATAGAATGATATAGGCAATCCAAAATTGAGACTCGATTGCTGATGATATAGTTTAGTAACTGTGGTGCATCATTTGGCTAGGTAAAATATACAAGTTAAACTGAGATCATTAGCATAGTATGAACTGTTCTTGGATATAAATGAACTCGAGAAAAGATTGTTTCTTTGAATGTGTTGGCCATCTTCTTATATTTTCTACAAAGATAATGTCATGTTATCATTTCCTTATCAAAATTTTTGATATGGATGCTGCAGGGAGGATATTAGCATGACGATTAGGCTTGTGGTTAGTGTCAATGGGATGAAAATCAGTACCATTAGAAAGTAAGTGAAAATTACTTTTAGCAGGCTTTGATTGAGAAGTAAATATTTTATTTTCATGCATAGGAGCTAATGTAGATGAATTTGCCATGAATTCAATCAGTTTGACTTTTATTACTCGACAAGGCAATATAATTTGGTATAAGTTAGTTTGGATGCTTTATTATCAAAGGATCACCTTTTAAAAACTGAGTATTGCTTACACAAGATTAATTTCCTTTCTATCACATTATTTTCAGTCTTTCTATTTTTTCTTGTGCTCGACTTTCTTTGTAAATTAGGACTTTTTATCCATGTCTAGATTTTACATATATATATATATATATATATATTAATATTGATAAGTATATCTAGATGTCAAATTATTTATGTCAGCTGACATTATCTCAACATTGAACATGTTTTTACCAGCTAAATTGATAGACTTGTCTATTGATTTTCATATGGCTTCACTATCATATATGATGGTTCTCTGAAAATGATGAATGTTTTAATCCAACATTCCCATATGACTAGCATATGCTTTGTAAATCACACTTTTTTTTACTGTTATATGTGTTTCATAGTTTAATTTGGTGAAGTTTCACAATATATGTTTTAGAGAAGGTGAATTGAGCAAAAGAGCCACAACAGGATTCACAACGACAATTATAGCAACAACAGCCAAATATATTACAATAAGACATGCTGCTAAGGCACCAAACATCAGACTCGTTCCAGAAACGTCATGCAATTAAGTAGGAAAAACAGTTATCGCAATCAACAATTTCCTTTCCAACAGAATCATCAAGTATGTTTCTGACTTTCGCTACACGCACGAACATATTTATCAAGTTGTATTGTCATCATTATAAGCCTGTAAAATGTCTGTTCACTTGTAGCATTATTTATGAGCACCAATTATTATCTTGATCTGTGTGTCAATGTATACCCACCAGGACGAGGTTCACGAAGCACATGCTTATTTTCTTCAGGATATTTGATTTAGATATTAATTTGGTAGTCAATAAAAAGGGTATTACCTTCTTCTATGTCCCTTGATTATTAAGAAAATAACACAACATTGTTGTCTTTGTGTATTGATTTTGGCACTAAGTGCCTCTGGTGATTTATTTGCTTCATTTTTCTGATTTGTTATTATTTTTAAATATGTACAGGAAGACTGCTTCTACGACCAGCCTTACAATACTGAGTATCAAATTTCCATGCTACGTTTACGGAAGACAAGGGATGAAATTATGGAGTGTACTCTCTATATATATATAGATATATACTTTGATTGAAGAACTGTGGTAGCTTTAGATAGTTAATTTTAAAGATAATGAATGATTATGTAGTGGATGATTTTATTAAGTTAATAATATTTTAGTTTTTTGTATTTTTGCCATTATTTTCTATGGGGACATTGAGCCAGTCAGGTACACAAAAAGAATGTCAAATTTTGATTTGGCAACAATATAATTCGTTACCAAAGCATTGAGGAAGTTTTAATATAGCAACAATTTTTTATATATTTAGCAACAAATTTTCGTTGCTAATGGCATTAAAAATATAATATTTGGCAACGAAAAATTAACCTAATAACAACAGAGAGGATATTGTTGCTAATACTAAAATAAAAGGCAACATTTTTATCGCTGCAAATCATATCAACTTTCGTTGCACATATAAAGAAACGACAACATATAATGTCGTTTCTAATCGACGACTTTCGTTGCTATTGAAAAATAACCAGCAACAAATATTTTCGTTGTTGATTCAGCATAATGCCAAATAATATAATCAGCAGCGAAAATCGTTGCTAAAAAGTTTACATTCCGCAACGAATGCAAGCTTAGGCAACAATTTTCATAATGTACTACAACGAAAAATGTCGTTGCAAATTGGTGTCAATTGCAACGAAAATGCATGGTCGTTGCAAAATAAAAATTGTTCATTTCGTTGCCAATTAGCAGACTTTTACAACGAAATGGGGTTTTTAGCAACGACATTTTAATTATTCTGCAACAATACATTTTGCTGCTAAAGGATCGACGTCTCTGTACGAAAGTCAAATTTCGTTGCAAAGTGTATTACTTTTGACAACGAAAAAAATACGTTCGTTGCGGAACAATTAGCAACGCTCATTGCGCAACGAAATACGCAACGACAATAAAGTCATTGCCAAAACCCTTTAGCAACGAAATTTGGCACCTTTAGCAACGAAAATCGGTTGTTGCTGAAGCCCCATTTTTTTGTAATGATATGTGCATGCATGCATGGATATATATATATATATATATATAATGTTAACATATATATATATATATATATATTAGTATTACTTATATATATAATGCATGCATTTAATATGTATTATATATATATATAAGCAATAAAATAATTTTGCTCAATTTTAAAATAACTTAAAATAATTTTTGAAATCTTTAATTTGAGAATAGATAGAAAATGCACAAATTTTTTTTATCTTCTTCCCAAATTCGGTCAAAGCATTTGATAATCAATATATGATTTTTGTCCCACAATGCATGATCCAATTGATTTAACACATTAAAACATCAAGATCTAGAAAATCAATTAAATAAGATTTGAAAAATATTTTTGGTCAAAGTAAATAAGATAAATAAAACAATTATAAAAAATTCTATGGAGAGGATTCTACCCTTTTAATTAAATTATTTACTATTTATTGTTATCATAAAAAAAAATCTAAAAGTTGGAGACCCAACAAATGCATATCATACATAAGGCTACCAATAGCACTTGCGTATTCCAGCTGTGCAATAGCTCTACCCTCATTTTCTTTGAGTTTAACTCCATTCTCAAAAGGAGTATTCACCTCCTTGAACTCGAGATAATAAACTTAGTTAATATTTTTTCAATATAGTGAGATTGATTCAATACATAACCCCCACTATGTTTTTTTACTTTGATGCCTAAAATAGTATCTACTTCACCTAAGTCTTTCATCTTAAAGACAAAGGATAAATACTTTTTAGTCTCATTTAATCCAACCATATTCGTACTGATGATCAACATATCTTCTACGTACAAACAGACTATCACCATATAATCAGAAGTGGTTTTGGAGTATATGCACATATCTGCACTATTATATTTAAAGCCAAAGTTTATAATAGCAGCATCAAATCTCTCGTGCTACTGTTTTGGTGCCTGTTTTAGACCATAAAGAGACTTAACTAATTTGCATACTTTAGCCTCATTTCCGGGAGCAACAAACCCTTCGGGTTATTCCATATATAACTCCTCATTCAAATTGCCATTCAAAAATGCGGTCTTTACATCCATTTGATGAACGCAAAGATTATACAATGAAGCTAAGGCAAAAATAATTCGAATAGAATTAACTCTTGCTATCGGTGCATAAGTATCAAAATAGTTAATACCCTCTACTTGTCTAAAACCTTTTGCTACTAATCTTGCTTTAAAAGAAAAAATAGTACCACTAGTGTTATACTTTGTTCTAAAAACCATTTGCAACCTATAGGTTTAGAACCGCTAGGTAAATCTGTCAAAACCCAAGTATTATTTCCCAAGATTGAATCCATTTTATCATTTACAGCTTCCTTCCAAAAGGTAGCATCCCTAGAAGCCATAGCTTCTTTAAATGATTTAGGATCAGTGTCAAGACTATATACATAGGGTATTTCATTTACCACCTCATTATTTTGGTCCCCTTCCACAAAAAATATTAGAGACTGAGAAGAAATGAAATCATCATCTAACTCTTTATCTTTTCTAGCTGTAGTACTCCTTCTAGGTCCAGTTGGTTGAATTAGAACACTTGGTTCTTTAACCTCAACATTAGACCTTATAGGACCTCTAGGCTTATCAATTTTAGGCATATCCACATTCTTAACATCTTTTGAGAATTTATTTTCAAAAAATTTCACATCCCTTGACTCAGTTATAACGTTAGACTCTAAATCAAGAAGTCTGTATGCTTTACTATTCTCAGTATATCCAACAAATATACTTCTAATAGCTCTAGCTCCTAACTTAGTCCTTTTAGGATCAGGAACTCGAAAATTAGCTATACACCCCCACACTTTAAAATAATTTATGTTAGGTTTTTTGCCTTTCTATATTTCATAAGGACTAGTTTTAATTACAGTACTAGGAATCTTATTTAACATATAACAGACAGTTAGAAGTGCTTCACCCCATAAATTATTTGCTAAACAAGCATGATTTAACATATAATTAATCATATCATGAAACACGTGATTCTTCCTTTCTGCTAAACCATTTTGTTGAGGTGTATATGCTGCACTTGTTTGATGTATAATGCCATTTTCTTCACAAAATGCATCAAAAGCATTCAAACAATATTCAATGCCTCTATCAAAACGTAAAATTTTAATCTTCTTCTCAAGTTGATTTTCTACTTCTAATTTGTATTTTTTGAATGAGTTAAATGCCTTATGTTTTGTTCTCAACAAATACACATAACAATATCTGCCAGGATCATCTATAAAAGTAATAAAATATCATTTTCCACCCCTTGTCAATATTCCATTTAACTCACATATATCATTATGTATTAAATCTAATGATTGTGATTCTTTATGTACATTTGGAAATGGTTTACTCACAATTTTTTGATATAACATAAATTTCACATTTCTCGAGTTTAGTATTGCCAATATCAATCAATTTCAATGCATGCATATTTTTCAAATTCTTTGAATTTGTATGTCCTAAACGACTATGCCATAAAGAAATTGCCTAAGTGATATAAGAAGAAACATAATTATTTTTATTGATAGATAATTTGTACATCCCATTTCAAGCATAACCATTTCCAACAAAAATACCATTCTTTGAAAGAATGACTTTGCCAGACTCAACAAAAATTTTAAAACTTTTCCTATCTAAAAGATCATCAGAAATTAAATTCTTTCTAATTTCTGACATAAACAACACATTCAACAAGGTTAGCTTCTTCCCAGAAGTGAAATTAAAATCCACAGTTCTTTTTCCATCAACTTTAGTCACTGAACTGTTTCCCATCTGAACTTCCTGTCCAATAATCTTTTCAAATGTTTTAAACATTTCTCGATTATTATAAATATGGACAGTAGCTATGGAGTTCAACCACCAACCATTTGGCTCACTTACCAGGTTAACTTCAGAAATCATAGTCACATCAAGACTAAGATCAGATACCATGGCAACAAGGTTCTCCTCAACCATGTTAACGGAACCGCTTTTGAGTTGTTTACATTCCCTGGCATAGTGTCCAGTTTCTCCACAAAAATGACACTTACCTTTTCTCTTATTAGGATCAGATTTTTATTTTTCTGTCCAGGATGCTTGAACTTATGATTATCTTTTTTAACTCCATGTCCTTTCCCATTAAATGATCTTGCCTCCAAATAGTTTACACTAGACTGTC
Source organism: Panax ginseng (assembly GCA_020205605.1). Classification (NCBI taxonomy): domain Eukaryota; kingdom Viridiplantae; phylum Streptophyta; class Magnoliopsida; order Apiales; family Araliaceae; genus Panax; species Panax ginseng. Next base: position 177,660,082 of record CM035132.1, read on the forward strand.
CTTGAATCAAATTCTTAGCATCTCGTTTTTGGGCCTCCTCCTCAATACGAAGATGCTTCTGAATTTGATCCAAGAAAAAAATCCTCAAACTTATGCATCAACTTTTTGGCAAAATCTTTCCAAGATGGAGGTAATTTTGTAATTATTGCTCCAACTTGAAAAGTTTCAGGCAAGACAATTTTCAGAACCCTTAACTTATTAACAATAACATGGAGCTCATGCACTTGCTCCAAAATAGGTTTGTTATCAACCATCTTATAATCAAAATATTTAGATACTAAATATTTATTTGTACCTTCTTCCTCAGCCTTGTATTTGAATTCCAAAGCCTCTCTTAACTCCCTTGGTACTGAATATTGCTGTAGAAATCGTAGAGACGGTCCGACAATGTGTTAAAGATATGTCCACGAGTAAGTTCCTCATCTTCAGTCATTTTCCTTCTTTGCTCTTTCAGTGCTTCGATGACATCATTATCTGGCTGCTGGTCTTCTACTGGTTTGGGATCTTCTGGAATAGGCTGAAGGTTAGGGTCCAAAATATACACAATCTTCAAAACCGTGAGTAAAAATTTCAGTTTATCTTACCAACGACTGAAATTATTTCCATCAAAACGATCGAGCTTGACAAAATCCTGGTTCATGATTTTGAAAGACTCTGTATCCATTTTGTTAAACACCTTAAGATTGAAAAATAATAAAATGAATACAAACATCTTGGAACAAGGATTGACACGTGTAGTCCCTGTCCTTCAGGTGTTTATTGCCCCTTACCACTAAGGTTTGCTAAAAACTACTAGCAATTCACCTCCAGGATATATATCAAGCCTAAAATTATTCTTAGTGATAACAACTCATTATAGAACCTCAATATATGCTGCTGTGTAAAGATGATAGAAGGAAGAAGATGAGGCTCTTCAGTTTCATAACTGAATTATGAGTAAAGCATCATTTACAAAGTAAATGATATAATAATCACAAATCAGTTTTAAAACTCTTTTGCATCCCATAATGATTAAACACAAAACTGTTTAACCATTTAATGAAGTTTATTAATCTGGTTTAATGCTAAAAATAAGCTCTTGGCTCGGGCGAGGCTCCTAGCGACGATGCGCACGTGCAAAGTGCAAAGTGGGCCTAAAGGGCCAATGCAACTTCATGACTCGAACCCCGCACCCCGCCTCTCGGGTCCTGTTGGCATGGCGTCAGTGCTTTGCACCACGTCATTGTGACCAACTCCAAGCCTTTCCTTTAGTACCACTAGTAAATTAAACTATTCCACATATACTTATAAAGTATTAAATAGTTTTATTCATACTCAATGTGGGACTTAAAGAAAATAATTTTTTTAAACAACAATGAACCTTTTCATATACTCCACTTTGGATACAATTAAAACACAATATATAATTCCTACTTGAACCATATATTACTCTTTATTAATCTCCTTGTAATAGACTATCGAATACACTTTTAATTTAATATAAATTCAATCAATTAATGGGTCTAAATTAATCTCCAAATTGATCAAAACTCATGTAAGAAAAGGTACAATTAACAATCCCCCACTTGTTTGAAAAACTACTTTTCTTCAAACAATTCTTTATCTATCAACTCTAAGTCTTGTATGCATAATAGAAGGTGTGACAAACATTGAACCTTCTTTTAGTATAAATAGCTCAAAGTCATATCAAAATAAATAGTGTCCGTAGATTGAACCTCTATTTCAAATGGTATGACCGAAGCTATCATACACACACAAAACCTCCCTTTACGGTGAGCATAATAATCACTTTGCGCTATTAAAGCCATGCGCAATATCCTGTTTCATGAACCTCTAAGAGAGTAAACCATAACTCTCTATAAGAAGCGGCTTCACTTCTAGTTCATATAGGCAAAATGTTTCTCTAGCTAGCACTCCTGTTGCTATAAGTACAACACTTTGTTAAGAGCGTAACTCATCCTCGGTCGTGCAACATACGTTACTATCATATACTACATATGAGACCAATATTGATAGTAACACAGCCAACAACTGTGACTTGTTTTTCCCATTGAACCTATAAACTAGGGGTAACCTAGTAATAGGTTGGGTTCCCATCACCCTTGGCTCAGAATGGTTTAAGTCCCATATCTCGTGTAGTCAAACTTATTAAATCTCTCGTTAGAGGCTTAGTAAGTGGATCAACCAAGTTTTTACTTGACTTCACATAGATAATAATTATGATACCATCATGTATCAATTGTCTCATAAATTCATGTCTTAGACCAATATGTCTAGACTTACCATTATAGGTATCACTATACACTTTTGTTAGCGTAGCTTCACTATCACAATATAGTGAAATTAGAGGCATTGGATTTAGCCATAGATCTATGTCTAACAACATATTTCTAATCCAATCAGCCTCTTTTCCCGCTTGAGCCAAAGCTATAAACTCTGACTCCATAGTAGAGTGAGAAATACTAGTCTGTTTCTTGCTTACCCGAGAAACAGCACCACTGGCAAGAGTGAAAATCCACCCACTTGTAGATTTATTATCTCCCACATTACTAATCCAGCTTGCATCAGAGTATCCCTCCAAAACACTAGGGAATTTATAGTAAAACAATCATATGCCACTGGTTCTTTTTAGATATCCAAGTACCCTTCCAATAGCTTTCCAATGATCAATATTAGGACTGCTCGTATATAAACTAAGTTTAGAAACTGCAAAAGAAATATCCGTAGAGTACAATTGCATACATACATAAGGCTACCAATAACACTTATGTATTCCAAATTGCAATAGCTCTACCCTCATTTTCTTTGAGTTTAACTCCATTCTCAAAAGAAGTATTCACCTCCTTGAACTCGAGATGACTAAACTTAGTTAATATTTTTTCAATATAGTGAGATTGATTCAATACATAATCCCCACTATGTTTTTTAACTTTGATGCCTAAAATAGTATCTACTTCACCTAAGTCTTTCATCTTAAAGACAAAGGATAAATACTTTTTAGTCTCATTTAATCCAACCATATTCGTACTGATGATCAACATATCTTCTACGTACAAACAGACTATCACCATATAATCAGAAGTGGTTTTGGAGTATATGCACATATCTGCACTATTATATTTAAAGCCAAAGTTTATAATAGCAGCATCAAATCTCTCGTGCTACTGTTTTGGTGCCTGTTTTAGACCATAAAGAGACTTAACTAATTTGCATACTTTAGCCTCATTTAAGAGCAACAAACCCTTCAAGTTATTCCATATATAACTCCTCATTCAAATTGCCATTCAAAAATGCTGTCTTTACATCCATTTGATGAACGCAAAGATTATACAATGAAGCTAAGGCAAAAATAATTGAATAGAATTAACTCTTGCTATCGGTGCATAAGTATCAAAATATTTAATACCCTCTACTTGTTTAAAACCTTTTGCTTTACTAATCTTGCTTTAAAAGCAAAAATAGTACCACTAGTGTTATACTTTGTTCTAAAAACCATTTGCAACCTATAGGTTTAGAACCGCTAGGTAAATCTGTCAAAACCCAAGTATTATTTCCCAAGATTGAATCCATTTTATCATTTACAGCTTCCTTCCAAAAGGTAGCATCCCTAGAAGCCATAGCTTCTTTAAATGATTTAGGATCAGTGTCAAGACTATATACATAGGGTATTTCATTTACCACCTCATTATTTTGGTCCCCTTCCACAAAAAATATTAGAGACTGAGAAGAAATGAAATCATCATCTAACTCTTTATCTTTTCTAGCTGTAGTACTCCTTCTAGGTCCAGTTGGTTGAATTAGAACACTTGGTTCTTTAACCTCAACATTAGACCTTATAGGACCTCTAGGCTTATCAATTTTAGGCATATCCACATTCTTAACATCTTTTGAGAATTTATTTTCAAAAAATTTCACATCCCTTGACTCAGTTATAACGTTAGACTCTAAATCAAGAAGTTCAGATGCTTTTACTATTCTCAAGATATCCAACAAATATACTTCTAATAGCTTTCTAGCTCCTAACTTAGTCCTTTTAGGATCGAGAACTTCGAAAATTAGCTATACACCCCCACACTTTTTAAAATAATTTATGTTAGGTTTTTTGCCTTTCTATATTTCATAAGGACTAGTTTTAATTACAGTACTAGGAATCTTATTTAACATATAACAGACAGTTAGAAGTGCTTCACCCCATAAATTATTTGGTAAACAAGCATGATTTAACATATAATTAATCATATCATGAAACACGTGATTCTTCCTTTCTGCTAAACCATTTTGTTGAGGTGTATATGCTGCACTTGTTTGATGTATAATGCCATTTTCTTCACAAAATGCATCAAAAGCATTCAAACAATATTCAATGCCTCTATCAAAACGTAAAATTTTAATCTTCTTCTCAAGTTGATTTTCTACTTCTAATTTGTATTTTTTGAATGAGTTAAATGCCTCATGTTTTGTTCTCAACAAATACACATAACAATATCTGCCAGCATCATCTATAAAAGTAATGAAATATCGTTTTCCACCCCTTGTCAATATTCCACTTCTTGTCAATATTCCACTTAACTCACAGATATCAGTATGTATTAAATCTAATAATTTCGATTCTCTATGTACCTTTGGAAATGGTTTCCTCACAATTTTTTGATGTAACATAAATTTCACATTTCTCGAGTTCAGTATTGCCAATATCAATCAATTTCATTGCATGCATATTTTTCAAATTCTTTGAGTTTATATGTCCTAAACGACTATGCCATAAAGAAATTGCACAAGTGATATAAGCAGAAACAGAACTATTTTTATTGATAGATAATTTGTACATCTCATTTCAAGCATAACCATTTCCAACAAAAATACCATTCTTTGAAAGAATGACTTTGCCGGACTCAACAAAAAATTTAAAACCTTTCCTATCTAAAAGATCAACAGAACTTAAATTCTTTCTAATTTCTGACACAAACAACACATTCAACAAGGTTCTTTTTCCATCAACTTTAATCACTGAACTGTTTCCCATCTGAACTTCCTGTCCAATAATCTTTTCAAATGTTTTAAACATTTCTCGATTATTATAAATATGGACAGTAGCTTCGTAGTCCAACCACAAACCATTCAGCTCACTTACCATGTTAACTTCAAAAATCATAGTCACATCAAGACTAAGATCATATACCATGGCAACAAGGTTCTCCTCAACCATGTTAGCGGAACCGCTTTTGCGTTGTTTACATTCTCTGGCATAGTGTCCAGTTTCTCCACAAAAATGACACTTACCCTTTCTCTTATTAGGATCAGATTTTTATTTTTCTGTCCAGGATGCTTGAACTTATGATTATCTTTTTTAACTCCAGGTCCTTACCCTTTAAATGATCTTGCCTCCAAATAGTTTACACTAGACTGTCCTTGAATTAAATTCTTAGCATCGCATTTTTGGGCCTCCTCCTCAATACGAAGATGCTTCTGAATTTGATCCAAGGAAAAACCTCAAACTTATGCATCAACTTTTTGGCAAAATCTTTCCAAGATGGAGGTAATTTTGTAATTATTGCTCCAACTTGAAAAGTTTCAGGCAAGACAATTTTAAGAACCCTTAACTTATTAACAATAACCTGGAGCTCATGCACTTGCTCTAAAATAGGTTTGTTATCAACCATCTTATAATCAAAATATTTAGATACTAAATATTTATTTGTACCTTCTTCCTCAGCCTTGTATTTGAATTCCAAAGCCTCCCATAACTCCCTTGGTGACTGAATATTGCAGTAGAAATCGTAGAGACGATCCGACAGCGTGTTGAGGATATGTCCACGAGTAAGTTCCACATCTTCAGTCCTTTTCCTTTTTTGCTCTTTCAGTGCTTCGATGACTTCATTATCTAGCTGCTGGCCTTCTACTGGTTTGGGATCTTCTGGAATAGGCTGAAGGTTAGAGTCCAAAACATACACAATCTTCAAAATTATGAGTAAAAATTTTAGTGTATCTTGCCAACGACTGAAATTATTTCCATCAAAACGATCGAAACTACTAGAAATTCGACATATAGCGACGAGCTATAGCGACGGTCGGCACGGAACCGTCGCTATAGAGTATATATAGTCACGGTTGACAAGGAACCGTCGGTATAGAGGTCTTTTAAAGAAAAACCCCTCTCATCTTCCCCCAAATCATTTTAATATTTTAGTCCAATTTTTTCCCCCAAATTATCGTCTTCCTCTCAAGTTATCTCCCTCCTTTCTAACACTTTCTCAGATCTCGTTTATGAGATACCTACTAAATTGTTTATGATCTGAAAGCCCCAGATCTCATTTTTAGCTATTAATTACTGTGATTCGAGCTGCAATGGCAGCAACTCGAGCTTTGGACGTTTTGGTGTTTTTGGCTATTGAATGTGCAATGGCGGTGACGTATTCTTCGAGGCTGATTCATCAGTATTCTGACGAAGTGAAGGCGTTTAGAGTTTCGAGGAGTAAAGGAGGAGGAGATTTGTCAGAGAAGAGAAGCTTAGAGTACTATCGGATGCTTGTTAGCAGCGATGTTCAGAGGCAGAAGATGAAGCTTGGTCCACAGTCGACGTTTCTCTTTCCTTCCGTGGGCGGTCAAACTATGTCGCTTGGAAACGACTTCGGATGGTGTGCTTTTACTCTCTCTTCCTCTCCGATTGACAATTTGTTTGTTGTATTTATTTAAATTTTTACCATAATAGTTTAGTAGTAGTATTTTTAGTTTGTATAGATTTAGACTTCTGTTTTTGAAAAAAAAAGTGAGACTGTAATTTGTCAAGCAACATTGTGGCGAGGGGTATTCATAGTAGCAGAAAGAAGGCAACCAAAATAGGCCTAAAATTTGAAGGGATTGACCTTTGGGAGTTGGTACAATTTTGATTTCAAGTGATTTAGAGCCAAATGTTATTAGTTGGTACTATATAATTCACAGATGGAGTTTAAACAAATATAACCAAATCACATTAAAGTGAAACTGTGCTAAAATCCACCTTTATGTATACATGTTTCTGTATCAGATACGTTTGAATAATTTTGTCTTTGTATAATTACCTAATTTGAGTAGGTCTCTGCACAGGGATTGGTAATATAATTATTTTCCTAACATTGTAATATCTGTGATCATTCTCTTAGAAGCTATTATCATCCACAAAGTTCTGGGCCTGTTAAATTGTCAAGTTAATTAAAAGTAAATTGTGTAGATGTATCTGCACTAATTAGTTTCCTATCAGTTAAAACATTGAAGTTCCTTCATACAACATCCTTCAGTATTAGTTCACTATTATCACAGACATTGTATGTTCTTAGAATTTTAATTTCAATAACTCAAAATATATGAACGTAAATTATGTAATTTTGATAATATTGGAGGTTTATATGGGAAACTGCTTTAGTATGGTTAGTGGAAGATAAATGTTGCATGTCTTCTTAAAAAATTGAATGTTAAAGAGTTTTTATCTCTTAATACTAGTGTGGTAACAAATTTTTTTCTCTTTCTCTCTCTCTCCTTTTCATATGCAAAAATTGTAGCATGGAGAATGCTAATGATTGCTCAACGGTTACAACATAAGCTATACTGTTGTTTGTTGGTGTGGCTTTTATCATACTATGCAATTTTCTGGAGTTGATAGACATAAGATCACTCTTGTAAATACTACTATTATTTTTGCAAGGCGCGGTTTTTCTTTGTCTCGCAAGGAGGGCAACTGATGTTGGCAAAGGATCTGCTGCACATTCACTGGCTCTGTCCATGAAACGAGCAAGATGGCCTCTTTTCATACCAAACTGCGAATAGAGATCTGCTGTGCTTAAGTTGAGAAGCTCATGAAGACATTTCCCTGAGGCCTCTAGCTTGTCACCGTATTGCATCAGGGCGCGATCATGCAGGTATGACCTTATTTCTAGTGCATCCTTCAGTAGATCAATGAAAAGCCTTTAGACATCAAAGTTGGTTTTATTATATAATACTGTATTTGGTTCTTTTTTTCTTAATTAGAATAAAAGACATTATATTTTAGACTGCTTAAAATGTTTGGTTTTATAGAGAACAACTTCAAAACCTTGCAGATATTAGTTAGAAAAGGTAGTTGAAGAGAATAGTGAACAAACCTTTTGTTGTTGGGTCATGTTTATGGTAGTCATATCCTCCAAAGATCATAATCTTCAAGATTGGAACATCATCCCAGCCTTCTTCTAGCAGCTTTGGAAGCAATTCCTTTAGGATTCCATTCCCAATAAAATCCTCCATTGAAAAAGAAGCCATCTAATTGATCTTGTGAAGCACAATATGGGTAAAACTATGTTCAAACAAGGCAAAGTAACCTATATTTATACATATTCACTCTTATATAAGGAAATTAATCTCTCTTCTTTTTTTAATTTGGTGACAATAAATTATTGCATTAAAATGTTTGAATGGTTTAAATCAACACTTAGCATGTTACATGTGTTGTGAATGTGATAATCTAGTATTTAACAGGGAAATGTAGTTGGTACTTTGTCATTGTCTATTGATGTTAGTTAGATTATGGGTCATACAACTATCCATTAACCTGAAGAAGACAAATGCTGAAATTTTGTTCCAAGTATATATTTTAATTACATATGAAATGATTCCCTTTACATAGAATAATTTTTTGGATTGAAATGATGTAGGAAACAATTGGAGCGGCATGATATACGAAAACAAGGAGATAGGCGGCAATTGGCCACAGAATGGGACGGTCAAGAGATTCCAAGAACAAAAGTTAAAGAGGTACTACTGATATGCCTACTTTAATTTAAAACTGAATATTAGATTGTTGCTTTTTTATTAGCATATTTTATTCAACATTTTGCTTGGTGCTTATCAGTCATCTTGATAATATTTAATCCAATTTTTCTCATTACAGTGTAAAATTACCGTGCACTCTGGACAGGCCTTGGGGCTCAGCTTGCTCGTGATGGACCTTTCTCTGCAAGCTGCTGGGGGACCCTGGAGCCGGTGGACAACATGTTGATTTTAGAGCCACAAATGTTGGCCTTGGATGTCAGTTACCCTTGGGTCACCTTTTACATTTGCCACTACACTCGAGCAGGAGTACAAGATGTATATAATGTTGTAATGTGAATGAGGAGATTAATTATTCAACTTATTATATTGTAATGTTGTAATGTGAATGATTTTAAATGATGTATATAATATTTTTTATATTTTATATTGTATTTGTGTTAGTTGAATAAATGTGCATTATTAATTTTTTTTTAAATATGAAAAGGCTATAACGACGGTCATCGACCATAGCTATAATATTCTATACAACACATCCCTATAGCGACTATCACCGAGTGTCGCTATAGACATCTATAGCTACGGTCATGACCGTAGAAATAATTCTCAGCGACCGTTAGTAAAGAGCAAATACACGATTTTGCCATGACCTATAGCTAGGGTCGGTGATCGTCGCTATAGGCGAAAAGACCGTCGCTATAGGCTTTACCGACGGGTTCTATGGCGACGGTCGGCGACGGTCGCTAAACTTTTAGCGACGGTCTTTTGGCCTATAGCGACGGTCGGTGACCGTCGCTATAGGCTGATTTTCTAGTAGTGCGAGCTTGACAAAATCCTGGTTCATTATTTTGAAAGACTCTGTATCCATTTCGATAAACACCTTAAGATTGAAAAATAATAAAATGAATATAGACATCTTAGAACAAGGATTGACACGGGTAAGTCCCTGTCCTTAAGGTGTTTATTGCCCCTTATCACTAAGATTTGCTAAAACTACTAGTAATTCACCTCCAGGATATATATCAAGCCTAAAATTGTTCTTAGTGATAGCAACTCATTATAGAACCTCAATATATGTTGCTGTGTAAAGATGATAGAAGGAAGAAAATGAGGCTCTTCAGTTTCATAATTGAATTGTGAGAAAACATCATTTACAAAGTAAATGATATAATAATCACAAATCAGTTTTAAAACTCTTTTGCATCCCATAATGATTAAACACAACTATTTAACCATTTAATGAAGTTTATTAATCTGGTTCAATGCTAAAACATAAGCTCTTGGCTCGGGCGAGGCTCCTAGCGACGATGCGCACGTGCGAAGTGCAAAGTGTGCCTAAAGCGCCAATGCGATTTGCGGCCCGAACCCGCACTCCGGCCACCGTGTCCCGTGTTACGGGCGGGTGGTGCTTTTCACCACATCATTGTGAGTAACTCCAAGCCTTTCCTTTAGTACCACTAGTTAATTAAATTATTCCACATATTCTTATAAAGTATTAAATAGTTTTATTCCTACTTAATGTGGGACTTAAAGAAAATAGTTTTTTAAACAACAATGAACCTTTTCATATACTCCACTTTGGATACAATTAAAACACAATATATAATTTCTACTTGAACCATATATTACTCTCTATTAATCTCCTTGTAATAGACTATCAAATGCACTTTTAATTTAATATAAATTCAATAAATTAATGGGTCTAAATTAATCTCCAAATTGATTAAAACTCATGTAAAAAAAGGTGCAATTAACATCCACGAAGTCAACAACAAATGGAAATAGAAGTGCTTTAAAAGAAAACATAAAAATGAAGGATAACACTTCTACTCTAGTAAACATATGCAGCAATTTTGCATGCGCACATATATTATAGTGTGCACATGCATACAAATTCATAGAATCATTTTAAATGTGCATAAACAAAATCCCAATAGAATTATATATATACCAGATAGTGCCAATAACACGTACATGATTGAGAAGCGGAGACAGCGTAACTGCATTAACAAGGCGTTCGGTCTTATAGGTTTTGATAAGTTCCAACGATCTGATGTCCCATAGCTATTAAATTGGGGAGATATGAGCCAATAGGAATACAAGGAAAGATAGGGAATTGTAGAGAAAAGTGAGGATTCACAAGAAGCAGTTCAGAGTTAGTGACCTTAGCAGATTTATTGAGGCAACCAGTGAGAAAATGTGAACCGTCTGTAAATTTCGCGAGTGATGTAATTGTCTTTTTATGACCAGTTTCCTTGTCAGACTCATTAAGCAATTTACTTTTCTGTCAGTTTGAAAAGAACAAAACACCAATACTTTAAGTTCAGATAAATTAGACAAAAAGAAAGTAGTAAGAAAATAATGTCAAATAGTATGTTAAATCTGAAGACAACTCATTAGCTGTAGCAGCTCAGAGATAAAAATTTAATAGTCATATTGCCATTATTTTTTGTAAGAGCATCTCCAGCGGGCCGGAGATGCTCAAATCCTAGACTAAATTTAGTCTAAGACTCAGAATTTGCTCCAGCAGGCAGACTAAATATAGTGTAGGGTATTTTCTGGCAAAACAAAGAGACTATATCTAGGAACTTGGTTTGGTGAATTATAAATTTTTAATATATTTAAATACTAGTGTGGAATAATGATTGGTGGACAATAATTCATTAAATATAATATAATCTTTTAATATTATAGTACATGAGATAGTCCATCTGCTGGAAGGATTGAAAGACTATCTCATAGATTGACGTCATATGGACTAAATATAGTCCATGATATAGTCCACCTTGCTGGAGATGCTCTAAGGATTAGTGTTTAACTTAAAACGATTACCCAACTTGTCTCCATTGACGATAACTATGCAACTCAATAAGTTTTAACGCACATACCTCGGAGTCCCAAATACGAATTACAGCATCTTCACCAACACTTATTATTGTTTTGTTTAAAGGTCCCCAAACAGCTCTATTGATTCTTCCTTGAGGGCACTTGATTGTGAGCACGGAATCACCAATTACATCACTGCTCAGCTGTTCCATATGACATGAAAGTTCTGAGTTATAGTTTGTAAGAGTTACCATTTTTTATTTGGTAAACCATTTATTCAATTCAAACAAATCCAGGCGAAATCTTTGATACAAAATTCTCAAATTACTCAAAAATCCTTTTGTTGTTACTCATTAAACTTTTGCTTTAAAATGCTTCATATGCCTCAAAATGCCATAATAAAAAGATTTTTCCCAACGTGTTTCTAGTATGCTACTATGGATGGAGATATTCCTTATTTACTGTTAATTTCTCTTCAGCATGTACTACAGTACCAAATAATAAATAAACCTCAACTTTGTCAAATATTAAATCAAGTTGACAGTAACACCTTTCAATACTAATTTCATTGAGAGCCATCATTTATTTGTCATGGGGGAAATGTGGCGCCCCCAAATTCAGACTCATATCTCGAATTTGGTTCATCACGTGCTAACTCTACTAATAAATCAAAATCTCACACAACGGAAAATAGAATAATTTATATTGTCATAATATAATTATTCTCATCCCAAGGTCTCGCAACCGTTACTACGACATCTTAAATTAAACATAACTTATTACATCATAATAAATAAGTCTTCATACAACATAATGACAGTAAATTCCTAGTACTAAGACACAAAGCTATTTCGAAGCCTTCTCTTTACCCTTGTCCTTGCCTGAGAGTTCACCGCGTTCTGCCTTAACTGAAAGTTTTAAGGAAAACAAGGATGAACAACAAATTTGTCCAACAAGTAATATCGTAATGAGGGTGAATAGTTATAAAGTTCAAATCTCAAGGGTATGACAGTGAATAGTAGCTCATGAATTATCAACAATTCTCAATAAAGGTCACTATGGACTAAAATATATCAACAAGATTCAAAAATATATCATGTCAAGGTTCAAAAATAATGAACATTGAGCAGTCACTAAGGATTACGAACTTCTACTAGAATTAACAATATTATACTAAAAATTCAATAAAAATGAGTACAACAGGTGATCAGCCTAAGTACCCTACGTTATGCATAACATTCAAACATGCTAGTATGTGCGCACGTCGGTTCCCTGATAGTTATATAATTTCCCCTTCAATGAGGGTTGTTCATCTCAGCATATTTAAGAGTCCGCACCAAGTCAATTTGGTTTGGATAGCTTTCTAACATATGATAATAGTCTACCCGAATCAATGGCTTAGACAACTTTTATAATGCATTTAAGAACGGTAAGTTCAACAATCATCAAAATATACCAATGATTTCCGAATAGTAATAGATATTTGTTGGAAATAAATATGGTTGATATGGCAACAATTCGGATTATACAATATATACAGTGTAAAGAATTTAGGAAACTTGCATTCAATATGAAAATCAAATGACGTTAGAGAACTTGCAAAAAATCCAAAGTTGTGTAAGTTAGGAGACTTGCCTTAAGCGTAATTTACCAACTTATAGCTTATCAACACTTGGAATCCTATTGTAACGCGGTTATGTATATATACCACACATTTATTAGTTACTCAACTTTATAAGTTAATATCCTTATACATGTTAGTCATCTCTATCTTAGCAACGTAAAATGAAAATCACATTAACATGCTATTACACCATGTAGCTCTATAACCAACTTGTATAAAAGAAATATGAAGTTTGTAGAACCTTAGATTCTTGGTTTCATATAGTTATCATGTACTATTACTCTTTTAACATCATGTAATAATACTGAAAGCAACATAACATGCAAGTTGAAATTTATAGTTTACAAAAAAGTCACTACACTGTTGATCGCAGGAGGAGCGGTAATGCGTTCCTCAGTTAGAAGCTTAGGGATGGCCTAGCAATTGCTACTGTTCTCTAGCGACCCAGAGTTGAGCTTCAGACTTCCCGATTACTCATTCTTTTGCATGTATTTAACATGTACTTAGATACTTATGAAAGATTCTTTCATGCTCTTAAGGTTATCCTACATTCGTCTTTGAAATATATGGTTCTATTATGAGATTTCAAATAAGTTAAGGCCAATTGAGATCATGAATCACAAGGACTACTATGCTCACTGTGTACACATATGAGATAGTCATGAAATTAGTTATTATGCATTCTTATTAAGGTTTTCATCATATACGCATGACTAACATCTTTTATTGATTTAAAACATCTCTAACTCATGCTTGATTAATTTTTATTGTGTATAACCGTCATGATCGTACATATGAGTCATGTGTGATCACATAGGGGCATTAGTTATGCATGCTTTAAGTTCATAACTTACACGACATCATGTTCATATTATTAGTTTACAACATATACAAGTTTGATTTTAAATTTATTTTCACCCAACCAAAGTATATCTTAATACACGCGTCTTACTTTGAATCACATTTCATGCATAGCTAAACCATATGCTTACAAAAATCAGAACTGAGGCATCATAAGTTTAGTCTAAGTCTATTTTCAAAGTTATAATTTATTTTAGTACATGTACACTAATACAATTTGAAGTATTCATGTTGCGTCAAGGAACCTAAACCCGCATGTTAAACGTGTCTGTATGCATGCTCAAGTCATAACATCATGCTAGTCTTCTCCACATTTGAAAACAACATACAAAATCAAAATCGGTGCAGTGCGGCTGGCAGTGTTGAATCAGAGGGGCGGCGCATGAATCGCGCCTTTACCCTAATAAGTTTAAACCAGGTCTACCTTTGCAGATCAAATCAATTACAATTTTCTCCATCCTAACATGCTCAAACATATTCTCTGAGGTTTCTTACATACATAAAAACTTCAAAAACACTTGATAGCACATTTCCAAACCAAATTCATAAGAATTGGTGAGAATTTCTATATTTTGTTAAGTTTGGAATTAAGAATTTAAAATAAGAATTTTACCTTCTATGAAGCTTAGTTAGCTTAGTTCCTCCCTTCTGCAAATCCTAAACTCCTTCTTAATTAACAAGCAACTCACACTCTCAATTCTTGGAATTCAACAAACAATTTTCAGCAACGGGAAATGGAAATGAAACTGTCTTTTTATAGAACAATGGTTGACTGGTTAATGGTTTTACACTAAGGTTGGAATCCATGGTGTAGAAGAAGAAGACGATGGTTATAGAAGAGTTGCTCAACCACTCTCCCTCAACCATTTTTTTGTAGCCATCATCACCTAGTTGTAACTACTATTCAAAGCTCGGCTGTTCACGTAAAGGGAAATGTAACACTGTTTGGGCAACTGAATTTGGAACAAGTCTCTTAATCCTCAGCATTTGGTTCCAAATATAGTTAATTTAATTCCCTTTTGGTTCCCTCTTGTGATTTTAGTGTATTAATTCTACTACATAATGAAAAGTTAGGGATTATATATGTACTCATGTCATATAATTCATGTACATTGGGTTTACACAATTTAATATTTAATGCAGATAAAATAATGCAGTTAGGTATTATTAACCGATATTCTCCATAGATATTATTAGTACACATACTTCAATATTATAATATTGTCCAATATTAAATTTCTATTTTTATAACATTCAATGTCTTTTCGAATTTCTGATATCCATAGTTAATTAATTATTTCTGCATTAAAATGTGACGCCCACAGAATAAGTCTACACAACCCATTCTGAGTCGCCAAATACATGGTACATAATTTAAATACAAACTTCATTTATACAACTATTGAACTGTCGTGCAAAATACGACAAAACATAAACTGTGAGTTTTAATACAAATATTATCTCGTAGACAATATCCAAACTCAAAATAAGTCCTTATTACAATTATTATCACACTATTTTATAGAATAGTGAGAACTACTATCACCATCTTGGACCATCACTCCATTCCCCGACTAGTCCCAGCTATATTCTCATTTCCTAAAGAGAACAATGAAAGAAAAGGGTGAGCTCAACTAGCCCAGTAAAGAATATTATGACTAAGATAATGTAGAATAAATTATCTTTAGTCCTTAACATTGTAAAAACTAATAGAATACAATAGACAACAAGTTTAGATCAAAAACTGTAGCGGAACAAGAAATCCATTAGAAGAGTCAAGTAGAGCATTATTATGTCTACTATCTTCTATGATTTAAAAGTTCATCATCAATATTTTATCTCTGTAACACAACTCAATAAATATTTCACATCAACAAATTATCCATGAACTACGGGCCAAGGATATTCGTTAGTATCACCAGTGGTCATGTTCATGTCAAATATCTGTCCATTTATGCACTACGGGCCAAAGAGGACTTTTACCACATCATTTGTCTATAACATTACAGGTCATGATTATACTAATACACAATTCCTGGTCATAATCATACCAATCAACAGTTCATCTATGCAATACGGGCCAAAGATGACTTTTACCACAATATAAACATGAGGATGATGATAATAAAATAAAGAATCAGTCAAGTGAGATCAAGGATAAATATTAGATATTTATAATTTAATTTATCCAGAATTCAAGAATGCCCAATTGTCAACATGATAATTAATTATGGAGTAAAATTAAAGAATGATATTCATGTATCAAAATAATTTGGACAGAAAAGAAATCAAATTTTGTCGTGAATAGTACCCCGTGAATAGTACTCGAATGAAAAGTACCCCGAATGAATAGTATCTCGAATAAATAGTATCCCGAATGAATAGTACGCCGACATAAATAGTATTCCGCCATTTAATAAGAAAGTTCAGACCAATAGTGGAATGATATTAGATGAAGCACAAACTATTAAGAATATTCCACTAATTTCAAAGGTATTTTTCACCATTTAATAATAAAGTTATGGAAACAAACAATAAATTTGTACCATAAATGGAGAAACATGACAGAAGACAATATGCCTTGATGAGTACAAAAGAAATGATATCTCATACGAGTATAAAAGAATATACGAACTGTAAATAGATTTTCACCCATCATGCGGTAATCCGCGTAGACAGATCATTTCCATAATTTAATAAAGAATGAATACGAAGGGTTATTCACCATACATATAGTAATCTACGTAGACAGGTTACTCCCGCAGATTAATAAAGAATTAATATGAAGGGTTATTCACCATGCATGCGCTAATCCGCGTACAAGTTACTCCCGCAGATTAATAAAGAATGAATACGAAGGGTCATTCACCATGCATGCGGTAATCTGCATAGACAAGTTACTCTCGTAGATTAATATATAAAGAATGAATACGAAGGGTTATTCACCATGCATGCGGTAATCCGCGTAGACAGGCTACTCCCGCATATTAATAAAGAATGAATACGAAGGGTTATTCACCATGCATGCGGGAATCCGCGTAGACAGGTTACTCCCGCAGATTAATAAAGAATGAATATGAAGGGTAATTCACCTTGCATGCGGTAATCCGCGTAGATAGGTTACTCCCGCAGATTAATAAGGAATAGAATGACAATACTTATGAATATGAAGAAAATAACATCCCTTACGAATACGAAAGAAATAATACCCCTTACGAATACGAAAAATAATATCCCTTACCTTAGTAGGAGATTGGATACTGCAATAGTGTAGCAGCAGAATACTCTTCTTCTTTCTCTCTATAGTTTCTCTCACTATAACTTGTGATTATAACTTTGCTCTTTAAATTGGTAGGAAATAATGAATGGATGGAGAAGTATTTATAGGTTAGGAAAAGGTGGTAAATTACAAGGTTAATTATACTTTAGTACCTTCATCTTTGCCTCCATTTTTAATATAGTCCCTCAAATATCAATCTTGCATAACCTCCCCTAATAGTACTTGTATGTGAATCAATAGTTCCTTGCATGTGAACCAATAGTTCCTTGCATGTGAACTAATAGAAATTAATTGCTCATTTATCCGATTAATTACTTGTTTGGTTAATTTAACATCCAGAAATCAACTATTATCGAATAAATGTTGATTTTCACTAACACTAATATTCCCAACACAATGAAAATATTTTTTTATCAACAATTATTCCTCATTAATATTATAACATACAATATTGACAACCAGATCCTTCTCAGGAAAGAGGGGACTTTTCGATAAGAATTTCTCCTTATTGGTGTGCAATTAAATAACCTAACCCCTTTCCTCGACAGAACTTTCTAGGCATTGTCAATAATGCAAATAATAATATGAATAACTGTGTCGATCGTCTCAATTATTGATTTAATAATATAAAATATTATGCAGATGATACTGTGACAATAATGGAATCAATAATATGAGATACTATACAACAACTACTGTGGTAATTATTGAATGAAATTGAGTGACTTCTTACGTAAGCATCAATAATCAGAGATACTATGCTATACCGTGTGCCACTATGCAACAACGCGTATTACTGTACTTATATCACCGGGTATTTCAACAGTTTAACGGTAAAAGTGTGACTCCCCCAAAATAGGTATACATCACCTATTCTGAGTCGCCAAATACATGGTACAAAATACAAATACAAACTTAACTATACATCTGTCGAGTAAAATATGATAAAACATAAACTGAGAGTTTAAACAAGAATACTACCTTCTAGACAATATCCATTATCAATGGAGTCCTCATAGACAGTATACAAACTCAAATTCCGTCCTCGTTACATTTATTGTCACACTATTTAACATAATAGTGAGGACTACTAATACTATCATCTGGATCGTCACTCCGTTCCCCGACTCGTCCCAGCTATATTCTCATTTCCTGAAGAGAACAGTGAAGGAAAGGGTGAGCTCAACTAGCCCAGTAAGAAATATTATGACTAAGATAATGCAGAATAAATTATCATTAGCCTTCAATAATGTTAAACTGATAACATATAATAGACATCAAGTTTAAGCTGCGGTGAATAAGCAATCCAAAGAAAGAGTCGAGTAGAACATGATATCTACTATCTTCTATGATATAAAAATGTTTTCATCAATTTTTATCATTGTAATACTCATCAACAGTTCTTTGTTATACCCAAAACAAAGAGAACTGTCATCACCTGTCTTCACCTGAACCGCCACAGGTTATAATTAAATTCACAATTCATATTTATAATCAGGTAAATCAACAGTTTCCCATTGCCATAAAGGCTTAATAGAACGTTTACTTAATATCCTTACCCCAAAGGCTAAAGATATTCAAATGTAATAACAATGATCATACCGATCAGTTGTCTACCTTTATACTACGTGCTAAAGATATTCAACTATAAAACCAATCGCTGAGACTCGGCTTAATAAATAATTCCCATCATCGAATCATCCCTACACTACGGGCCAAGGATATTCGTTAGTATCACCAGTGGTCATGATTATACTGAATAATCCATGGTCATAATCATACCAAGTCCATCTCTGCACGTAAGCCAAAGATATACAACAATAAAACCAATAATCAACAATCCATCTTTGCACGTAAGTCAAAGATATACAATTCAATAATCAACAGTCCATCTTTGCACGTAAGCCAAAAATATACAATTCAATAATCAACAATCCATCTTTGCACGTAAGCCAAAGATAACTTTCATCACCATATAAGCATGAGGATGATGACAATGATATATGCATTAATCAAACGAAAACAAGGATAAATATTAAAGACTTTAAATTTATCCAAATATTATCCATCACTTAAATAACTCATAATCTAATATTGTTAATATTATAACAATATTTTAATCACTTTTTAAACTTATAAACAATTAATTTTAATTTTTTACACTTTACCACATAATGCATTTAATCTTTAAAAAATGCCATACTCATAAGATTTCATCACCAATGATCAAATCCCTCATCAAAAATCTGCATATACCTTATATAGGATTTCCAAGCCATAAAATTCTATTTTTCAACTTTATTACTTCATATAACATATTTAACTCATATGTTCGTAACTAAACCATTTTCATGAAAAATACCAAATCAGTTCCAAAAATATTTCTTTTTTGGGATTTAGCAGAATATAGTCCCATAATGAACATATATTTTTCTCGGAATTTTTAAAATTAATTTACTATTTTTCAAAAAATCAATTTCCAATTAATTCCTTAAGAAATTAGCTACCTCAAGTTTAACTCCAGAAATTCCCAAATCTTGGCAAGATCTTACACATGTTAACGTGAGCTTCCAGTTTAAATTTCATGGTCATCGAAGTTATAGAACTCCGATTATAGCATTTTTCGTCGGAAAAACCTAAATATTGAAATGGTTATAACTTGCTCACTTTAAGTTGGAATGAGCTCATTTTTGGACAGGAGGTTCTTTATACAATAAAATTTCATGTCCCAAAAGGCCAGAATTTTTCTCACAAATTAGGTGGTCGAAACAGCCCTTCTAAAATCTGGACAGTAGCATTTCAGTAATTTCCAGCTTTTGACTCCTTTGCTAAAATCAGTCCACATGAAAATCCATAACACCTTTTCTAGTGATTCCACTTGGAGATGCTACAAAACTCATAGATCTAAATCTAGAACTTGACCACACTCAAAAATTCAAAATATAATAGGAGATATGGTCAATTGAATTTCATGTTCCATTTTCACCAAAATCTAATTTTTAACCCTTTGTGATTTCTAAGAAACTTTCATGTTTTCACATAATAACCAACATAACTCATGATAACACTTACTAATACTTCATATACCTATGATTTTCATCAGTCCAAAGCTTTTATTATGACTCTCATCATAATCAACGTAACCAGATTATTTCCACAATTTAATAAGGAATGAATACGAAGGATCATTCACCATGCATGTGGTAATCCACTTATACAGGGTATTCCAATAGAATAATAAAGAATGGAATAACAGAAGGATTCACCATGCATGCGATAGAGACAGCACATACAGTTTATTCCCAACAGAATAATAAATAATGGAACCAGGTCTAATGAAAACGCACAGACAGGATATTCCGACAGAATAATAAATGCGGAATAATAAATAATGGAACCAGGTTCGGCGTAAACGCATAGACATTCCGATAGAATAATAAATACGAAATAATAAATAATGGAACCAGGTCCGGCGTAAAACACACAGACAGGATATTCTGACAAAATAATAAAGAATGGAATAACAACAGAATTTCACCATGTATGCGGTACTTCGCATAAACAGGTTATTCCAATATAATAATAAAGAACGGAATAATAGAATAATTTCACCATGTATGCGGTACTTTGTATATACATGTTATTCCAACATAATAATAAGGAATGGAATAATAGAAGAATATCACCATGTATGCTGTACTTCGCATATACAGGTTATTCCAACATAATAATGAAGAATGGAATAACAACTCTTACGAGTATTGAAAGAAAATAATTCTCTTCAGGAATATGAAAGAATAATACCCCTTACAGGTACAACAAATAATATCCCTTACCTTAGAATGAAGCTGGATACTGGAATAGAAATGTAGCAGACTTATCTTCTTCTTTCTCTCTATAATTTCTCTCTATAATAAATGCTCTATAGCTTTAGTGAATTGGTGAGAAATGAAGGAATAATGAGCTTCTATTTATAGGAAAATATAGTTTCGGTAATTGCACGCTTTGGGGCTCAAAATATTACAATCTGATACCTCCAACTTTTCTTTCATTTTTACTTCAGTCATCCAAGTATTATCAAACTTGCACCACCTCCCCTAATAATAAATCATGTGAATCAATAGTAAATCATGTGACTCAATTGTTCTAAACATGTGAAAAAATTAATTACAGTATAGTACCTCCATCTATACCTCCATTTTTAACTTAGTCATGTAAGTATCATCAATCTTGCACCAACTCCCCTAATAGTAAGTGAATGTGACTCAATAGTAACTCGTGAATAGTACTCCAACACAAAAAGTGCCCTGAATACCCGATTGAACAATATAATCTCTAGACATCAATTATTATCGAAATAGATGTTGATTTCTACTAAATCAAATAATCCCAACATAATGGAACTATCAAATTCATCTTTAATCAACATGAACTTATTCATCATAAATATTATAATTCACAATATTTAATAACCAGGTCGTTCCCAAGTAAGAGGGGGCTTTCCAATAAGAATTTCTCCCTATTGGCGAGCAATTAGGCGACCAAACCTCTCCTTGGCAGAACTTCTAGACATTGTAAATATTATAATTTAATAATATGAATAACTTTGTAGTCTCAATTATTGATTTAATAATATATCATATAACGCAGAGATACTGTGACAATAATCGAATCAATAATATGAGAGATATGATGCAGCAATTACTGTAGTAATAATTGAGTATAACTGAGTGACTTATCACGTAAGCATCAATAACCAATACCGTGTGCTACTATACAACCACGCGTATTACTGTATTTTTACTACCGAGTAGTGCAACAGTTTTAACGATAACACTTCCGTCGTTATTTTCATAAAAATATTTCTGTCATTTTATTACTACGACAATACTTTCGTTGTGGATTCGCCAATGATTGTGCCATCGTACGGATATTCCCCGACAAAAAGAATATTCCCCGACCAATTGAATATAATATAACAACTTGTATACTTTGTAAAATTTATAAATACTACCCACAACTATAACATTATATCAAATTCATACCATAATATTCAAAAAATATTTCGAGAATTTAAATCTTTATTCGTAAAAGTTGGGATTTTACAATCTCCCCTCCTTATGAAATTTCGCCCTCGAAATTTACGTACGTACCTGGTATGCCGAACAGATGAGGACACTTCGTCCGATTCTTACTCTTGAGGTATAACATTTGAGTGGTGAATACATTCCAGGATTTTAACAGGTACATCTTCATACGTTAATTATCCGCTATCTCGTCCAGTTCTAAATCAATTATATGGTTCGGGTCGTCCACATATTTACGTAACATCGATACGTGAAAAACGTTATGAACTCGCAACATACTTGGCGGTAAAACGATTCTATAGGCCACAATTCCTACTTGATCAAGGATTTCAATTGGGCCCACAAAATCGAGGGTTGAGATTTCTTCTCTTTATCGATTCTTGCTTCTAGAATAATGCCCTCTTAAACCTTATTCTTCACATTCATCAGCTCTGAGTATTTAGCTTGAGCGGATTTAACTTTATCGATTAAAGTCGATTCTACTCGTATATTCGTTATCTTCACGTGGGTTCGTATATTCGCACTCGTAAACGCATACGATCTTCTACTCAACACGTCAGCTACCACATTTGCTTTCCCACGATGGTATTGAATGGTATGATCGTAATCTTCAACAGCTCGAGCCAACGTCTTTGGCGCATGATACGTTCGTTTTAGTTGAAGAAAATAGTTGAGGGTTTAAGAAGTGGGTTTTATACTGGGGTCAATACAAAATTCGATTTCACGCTCTAGGGGTAGGCTAAGAAGTCTTCAAGAATACGTCAGGAAATTTATTAACAATAGAAATATCATTCAAAATCGTGACTCTCATCCAAGACTTGGATAACACATGTAATGAAGGTTTCTCTAGCAGACTTTCAACCGATAAGTCAAAGTCTAACTTCTCCTAGAGTCAAATTTAAACGTTGAGCGCAAGCAAGATAGATAAAAGAATGGGTAGAACCCAGATTCTAATAAGGTATAGACTTCACAAAAAATTATAATTAACTAACCCGTGCTAACTTCGTTCGGGTTACTCGCTTTTTGAGAAGTCACAAAAAACTCCTGAAACCACCGACTTTGTTTTGTCCGTATCCGCCTTTGGTGCCACCATCCCAGCTAGACTTGACTTCACTATACGATAAAATCGAGCTAAAAGACCTTCTCTTCTTGAAATTTCCACTTCTATTATCTTGGCCATGATTACCATCGAAGTGGTTACCATTCTTAGCATGATAATTTCCCCCATGATGGTTATCGTTGTTCCGATGGCCGTTGCCATCGGTACGATTATTATCGTGTTGTAGGTCGTTACCTTTTGGTTGTGCTAACTCATTATCGCGCTCCAATAACTGAGTCCTATTCACAACATCTGAATATAAACAAAATTTATGAGAAATGAGGTATTGACGTATATCGGGTTTCAAACCTCTTAGAAACATTCGCGTCATTCGCTCCTCATTATCGACCAAATAGGATGCAAACCGGGATAACTCCACAAACTTAGCCTCGTACTGCGATACAGTCATATTATTTTGCTCCATTGCTTATCTCAACATATTCAGATGTCATTTTCAAACACTGTCACAAAATAAGGGTTAATTAACATATCACATATTATCCCTATACTTTGACCGACCAATTAAATACCAAATAAACTTAGGTAGGTCATATTAGCGAAGGAATTCCCCGTCTCTCCCCTCCTAGTTCTTGTCTCACATCTCAGCCAGGGATCATATTCCTAAGCTTTGATACCAACTATGACCCGCATCCAAGACTTGGACAGCATCTCACAATGATACCTATCAACTTGCCACCATTACTCACGGCGTCCCCTACGGAAAGTCTGGCTTTGGTGCATCCCAAGATTTGGAAGTCCCTAGATAAAGGCTCGGGGCTCTTTTCTATGGCTTTGATACCAACTGTGACGCCCCCAAAATAGGTATACATCACCTATTCTGAGTCGCCAAATATATGGTACAAAATACAAATACAAACTTAACTATACAGCTGTCGTGTAAAATACGACAAAACATAAACTATGAGTTTAAACAAGAATACTGCCTTCTAGACAATATCCATTCTCAATGGAGTCCTCATAGACAGTATACAAACTCAAATTCAGTCCTCGTTACATTTATTGTCACACTATTTAACATAATAGTGAGGACTACTAATGCTATCATCTGGACCGTCACTCCGTTCCCTGACTTGTCCCAACAATATTCTCATTTCCTGAAAAGAACAGTGAAGGAAAGGGTGAGCTCAACTAGCCTAGTAAGAAATATTATGACTAAGATAATGCAGAATAAATTATCATTAGCCTTCAATAATGTTAAACTGATAACATATAATAGACATCAAGTTTAACTGGAGCGGAATAAGCAATCCAGTAGAAGAGTCAAGTAGAACATGATATCTACTATCTTCTATGATATAAAAATGTTTTCATCAATTTTTATCACTGTAATACTCATCAACAATTCTTTGTTATACCCAAAACAAAGAGAACTGTCATCACCTGTCTTCACCTGAACTACCTGTCTTCACCTGAACGGCCACAGGTTATAATTAAATTCACAATTCATATTTATAATCAGGTAAATCAACACTTTCCCATTGCCACAAAGGCTTAATAGAACGTTTACTCAATATCCTTACCCCAAAGGCTAAAGATATTCAAATGTAATAACAATGATCATACTGATCAGTTGTCTACCTTTGTACTACGTGCCAAAGATATTCAACTATAAAACCAATCGTTGAGACTCAGCTTAATAAATAATTCCCATCATCGAATCATCCCTACACTACGGGCCAAGGATATTCGTTAGTATCACCAGTGGTCATGATTATACCGAATAATCCATGGTCATAATCATACCAAGTCCATCTCTGCACGTAAGCCAAAGATATACAACAATAAAACCAATAATCAACAATCCATCTTTGCACATAA
The DNA here is from genome assembly GCA_020205605.1 of Panax ginseng. Classification (NCBI taxonomy): domain Eukaryota; kingdom Viridiplantae; phylum Streptophyta; class Magnoliopsida; order Apiales; family Araliaceae; genus Panax; species Panax ginseng. Next base: position 177,685,473 of record CM035132.1, read on the forward strand.
GCCAATGATATACAATTCAATAATCAACAGTCCATCTTTGCACGTAAGCAAAAATATACAATTCAATAATCAACAGTCCATCTTTGCACGTAAGCCAAAGATAACTTTCATCACCATATAAGCATGCGGGTGATGACAATGATATAAGCATTAATCAAACGAAAACAAGGATAAATATTAAAGACTTTAAATTTATCCAAATATTATCCATCACTTAAATAACTCATAATCTAATATTGTTAATATTATAACAATATTTTAATCACTTTTTAAACTTATAAACAATTAATTTTAATTTTTTACACTTTACCACATAATGTATTTAATCATTCAAAAATGCCATACTCATAAGATTTCATCACCAATGATCAAATCCCTCATCAAAAATCTGCATATACCTTATATAGGATTTCCAAGCCATAAAATCCTATTTTCCAACTTTGTTACTTCACATAACATATTTAACTCATATGTTCGTAACTAAACTATTTTCATGAAAAATACCAAATCAGTTCCAAAAATATTTCTTTTTTGGGATTTAGCAGAATATAGTCCCATAATGAACATATATTTTTCTCGGAATTTTTAAAATTCATTTACTATTTTTCAAAAAATCAATTTCCAATTAATTCCTTAAGAAATTAGCTACCTCAAGTTTAACTCTCGAAATTCCCAAATCTTGGCAGGATCTTACACATGTTAACGTGAGCTTCCAGTTTAAATTTCATGGTCATCGAAGTTATAGAACTCCGGTTATAGTATTTTTCGTCGGAAAAACCTAAATATTGAAATGGTTATAACTTGCTCATTTTAAGTCGGAATGAGCTCATTTTTAGACAGGAGGTTCTTTATACCATATACTTTCATTTCCCAAAACGCCAGAATTTTTTTCACAAATTAAGTGGCCGAAACAACCCTTCTAAAATCTGGACAGTAGCATTTCGGTAATTTCCAGCTTTTGACTCCTTTACTAAAATCAGTCCACACGAAAATCTACAACACCTTTTCCAATGATTCCACTTGGAGATGCTACAAAACTCATAGATCTAACTCTAGAACTTGACTACACTAAAAAATTTAAAATATAATAGGAGATATGGTCAATTGAATTTCATGTTCCATTTTCACCAAAATTTGATTTTCAACCCTTTGTGATTTCTAAGAAACTTTCATGTTTTCACATAATAACCAACATAACTCATCATAACACTTACTAATACTTCATATACCAATGATTTTTATCTGTCCAAAGCTTTTATTATGACTCTCATCATAATCAACGTAACCAGATTATTTCCACAATTTAATAAGGAATGAATACGAAGGATCATTCACCATGCATGTGGTAATCCACTTATACAGGTTATTCCAACAAAATAATAAAGAATGGAATAATAGAAGGATTCACCATGCATGCGATAGAGACCGCACAGACATGCTATTCCTAACAGAATAATAAATAATGGAACTAGGTCTGGCGTAAATGCACAGCCAGGATATTCTGACAGAATAATAAATGCGAAATAATAAATAATGGAACCAGGTCTGACGTAAAACGCACAGACAAGATATTTCGATAGAATAATAAAGAATGGAATAACAACAGAATTTCACCATGTATGCGGTACTTCGCATAAATAGGTTATTCCAATAGAATAATAAAGAACGAAATAATAGAAGAATTTCACCATGTATGCGGTACTTTGCATATACAGGTTATTCTAACATAATAATAAGGAATGGAATAATAGAAGAATATCACCATGTATGCGGTACTTCGCATATACAGGTTATTCCAACATAATAATGAAGAATGGAATAACAACTCTTATGAGTATTGAAAGAAAATAATTCTCTTCACGAATACAAAAGAATAATACCCTTACAGGTACAACAAATAATATCCCTTACCTTAGAATGAAGCTGGATACTGGAATAGAAATGTAGCAGACTTATCTTCTTCTTTCTCTCTATAATTTCTCTCTATAATAAATGCTCTATAGCTTTAGTGAATTGGTGAGAAATGAAGGAAGAATGAGCTTCTATTTATAGGAAAATATAGTTTCGGTAATTGCACGTTTTGGGGCTCAAAATATTACAGTACAATACCTCCAAATTTTCTTTCATTTTTACTTCAGTCATCCAAGTATTATCAAACTTGCACCACCTCCCCTAATAGTAAATCATGTGAATCAATAGTAAATTATGTGACTCAATAGTTCTAAACATGTGAAAAAATTAATTACAGTATAGTACCTCCATCTATACCTCCATTTTTAACTTAGTCATGTAAGTATCATCAATCTTGCACCAACTCCCCTAATAGTAAGTGAATGTGACTGCGCCATCGTACGAATATTCTCCGACAAAAAGAATATTCCCCGACCAAACGAATATTTTATGAACACTTGCTTACTTTGCAAAATTTGCACATATTACCCATAACTATAATATTTAGAGAAAAATAACTCTTTATTCATAAAAGTTGGGGTCTTACACAAAATATCACACATGATTTTATTGTGTTACTTAGTACTTCATACCATCAAAAATACTCTTATTTTCAATAATTTCACACATTACAATAATGTTCCATATCATATCTACAGTAATAACCAATTTTCAAACTCGCCACTTTGGCGTATTTATGTGCCCGATTTGTCTTCTTGAGAAGGGCATAATTACTTGTGGGTCCTCGCGAAGGCTAAACCTGTTTAGCTTCATGCCGCCCAACCACTAACACCATACAAATTTCATATAGCATGAATTAAATCTCAAGTTGATAATACTACTAATTAAAGATCCTATCTATTCCATGCATGGAGTTATACAATTACACATAATTAATCTTTCTCTTATTAAACTGTTTATCTCTTAATTCACTTAGTAATTCTTTTAGTCCTTCATTATGCCACACTAGGAAATTTCGATATACTTTATGTTAAGATCCTCACCAGTCTCATCACATTACCTTGTTGTCATATAGATCTTAATACTTAACTTAATTGAATAGAGTTTCTATAACTCATGCCACAATAATAATTAATTATATATAAATAAATATTCGACTTTCATTAATATATTTATTCAAAAATTCTCGAGTATTACATCCTCCCCCCTTATAAAAATTCCTTCGTCGGAATTGGTACAAGGTTACACAAATAGATGGGAATAATCCCTCCTCATTTTATCCTCTAACTCCCACGTAGCCTCCTCGGCATTTTGGTTTCGCCAAATTACTTTTACAGAAGCTATAGTTTTATTTCTCAAAGTTTGCTCTTTCCTATCTATTACTTGTGTAGCATCCGCAAATCTGGGTCCCAAATAACCACGGATCATGGTATGCTAAATCTATAACTATTGCAGAAGATATAAACATAAATTATTTATACACTAAACATACACATTATTTTCCCCAAGGTCGAGTAACCTTAACTTATTACACAATTCATAACATGTCTAACATATAACGTTACTATCACACTATACTATTACAATTAAGTTGCACATAAAATCCGAGGCTGAACTTGTCTTTATCTTGTCCTTGTATCCGACGCATTCATCTTAATCTGCAATGTTTATCATGATATAGCAAGGGTGAGCATGAAAGTTTCCCAGGAAGTTTAAATTTATTAAGATATATCATAATTAAAAGAGTTTGAATAATAAGCTGGCTATAATTCATCAATATAGTTGTGAATTAGCACGAACAAAATTTTGACTGAACAAGTATTGAACATGAACAAATATATCTAGACCAACTGGTAATGAAGGTGATCAGCCTTTTATACCTGACTTATACATGCAATATATACATAGTACAATTCTACAATGATAATCAGCAATGATTAACCATAAGCATATTTGAATGAAACAACTCTTACTAGAGTTAAGTAAAACTTGCCTGAACCGTTGCTTACCGCTACGCAATTTATATCGCTTTATCCGAAAACCTAATATTAGTAATATAGATCTCAATATTAGAATAATATCATCACAATATAATACTAATATATATATATATATATATATATATATATATATACATAGAATAACCTAAACACATAGCACATAACCCTATCAGTCTATTCAGCACATAAAACTTAGCATCAAGTCAGACTATTTGAGTCCGAGTTGAATCCTACAAAATTCTAACATCCCGACGTTCTATTCGGATAATACTCGAGTTTAAGTTCAATTAAATTCTGCCTAAACACTTAACAATTATCTTAGATAATCATATTATTAGTCAAAATAATTTTCAAAGACTTGAAATAATATTCAGATAATTAATATCATTTATCATAATTTTTCAATCATTAAAATCGTATTTATATAATATAAATACCACAATATTCCCTTATCATTAATATTTATTTAATATTATTAAATATTAATGAAAATCATATCACAATATTATAATATAATTATAAAATATTAAATTATTTTTAATACCGTAAAATCATATTTATATGATTTTTAAACACTTAAATCTATTATTCGATAATTGTTTTTAATATTAATATATTAATATTTTTATGACAAAATATCAAAAGTTATATTTCATAACTTAAAAATATTTTATAACACTTAAATTATTTTTATATGATTTTTAAATCATTAATTCTATTTCCCACAATTTATTTAATATATTTATTAAATAAAATAATTATTATTAATATTAAATTATTAATGAAATTTATCACAAAATATTAAAAGTCATCAAAAATAACTTAAAATATTTTCTAACACCATAATATAATTTTAAATGATTTTCATGAATTAAAACCATTTTAAAATAATTTATTTACTATTATAATTAAATAAATAAATACCTTTTATATTCCAAAAATATTAAATATTTTTGAAATATACTCAAAATAATTAAAAACTATTTTTTTAGCTTTAAAATAATTTTTCATAATTTATAATGTATTTTTAATAATTAAAAACTATTTATTTATATTTATTTAATTAATTAATAATTTTCAGTAATTAAATGTCGCTAAAGGGGCCCTATAGCGACATAACCGTCGCTATAGGTGTTCTTGGTGTTCATCAGCCCAAACCCAAAAATCCTGTCAGTGTTCAAGTTAGGTGGATTGACCATCATTTGACCTTAGTGTTAAAGGTTTTCTGGGAAGTCTAGTGCATTAGTATTTTAGTACTTATGTAATACTATAATCTCCAGCAAGTCACATAGCCCAAAAATATCAAATCTGCAAGATCTGGGCTCCAGAAAACAATGTCAGACATGTTCTTGAGTTTCTGGGTTGCCCAGAAACTCAAGCAATTACAAGGGTCGTTCTTTGAACCCTGATTAATTTGGTCTATGATCATGATCTAAGTGGTTTTATGGTACTAGATGGTAGTACTTATGTCGTAGAGGAACATTATAACAATAGTTCAGTCAAACAACATAACATGTGAGAGATCAAGGCCAGTCAAAATGATGTCAGGAGCTTGTTCTTGAAGATTCTAGGTTTTCCAGAATCTTCATCCGGGCATATCGGTCAACCTAGTTTGACCAAGATTAAGTTTTATTCTGGGCAAGATCTGGGTGATATAGAAGCTTGATGTTGTAGTCCTTATACCAGACTACAAGTCCATTACACAAACATAGCCAAATCACCTGACAGTAGCAAGATCAGAAGCCACGAAAACCTTGTCAGAGCTAAACTGGAAATCTAGGAATTTTCTGGGTTTTCCAGAAACAGTCTTACATGGTCGGTCAACCATGTTTGACTGACCATATCTTACGATCTAGACATGATATGACCCTGATTCAAGTTGCAGAACAAAGCAAACATGGCAAAGAACAGATTCATAACATAAAACACCACTATCACTTAACACATAAAGATCTATGAGCCTTGACATATGGCTGTCAGACCAAAAATTTCTAGTTTTCATGATTTCTAAAAATGCTATTTTCGTGCATCTAAGTGTTATAGATCTATGATCTATCAACCTAGATCACTTAAAGACACCATAATATATAACTTTAAACAACCAATTACAACATATAACATAAGATCACTGATTTTTAAGATTTAGGGTTTTTATACCTTTTTGAGCCTTGATCTTGAATCTGATCATCATGATTTGTTCTTAGCTTGCTTGTGATAATTCTAGGAACTGATATACTTATGGATTTCGTGAATCTAGAGAGAGAAAGTGTGGGTTGAGAGTTTGATAGCAAATTAGCATAATTTGTTAACTTTCTCTCTCTTCAATTATTTATTCTTTTGCTTCAATGTATCTAGATGATCTAAGGGTTGAGATTGCTGTGATATTTTAGCACATGGGTGTATCCTAGCTAGTCTACAAATAGGACAATAATTGAAAGCTACCATCAATAATGCACCAAGGGCATTTTAGACATTTTGCATACATTTTCAAGGGCATTTTAGTAACTTGTGCAAACCCTTAGGGTTTGACCCTTAGGGTTAAAACTTAAGGTTCTCAAAAATTAATTTTCTAATATTTTCAATTTAGGTTTTCTAAATAGAAAATTAATACATCTAAATTATAATTAGGATTTTCTAATTATACTCTAATTCCCCAATCATAATTAAATCTTGCTAATTAGGATAAATAATTCCTAATTAAAATAGCTAATTTATCAATTAGGTCCATTAGGGTTTCAAACGAAACAATTAGGGTTTTAAACTTTAAAATTAGGGTTTTCTAAATTATTAGAAAATCTAAGTTAATCATTAGGGTTATTCGTAATTATATTTATAATCAAAATACTTATACCATTAAATTTAGCCTTTGAATTCTCAAATTAGGGTTTTATATTCCAAATTAGGGTTTTAGATTCCCGGAACTGATTTTAGGGTTTCCAGAACCGATTTCTAGGGTTTCTTATAAATCGTAAGAATTTTCTAACTGAACGTGGACGTTCTAAATATATACATAGGATTTGGACACTAATAAAATTTATCTGGTCAACCCTTGACCCTTAACCACATTCTGTACATATATAATACCATATTCACAGAACATATACACATATACCCTTAATCCTGAATAATTCACCACAAAATTTTTAAATTCACAAAATTCCTTCCTGAAAATATCGAATCCATTCACTTATTTTCTGTCTAGGTTTATTATTTAACCTTTAATCTATCATTTAAGAATTAAATAATTTTCTAAATTCTCAGGTCGTCACAACTTGGACATGAATTTCCTCATAAGTTAGATTCTTCTCTACTTGAATCGGCTCATAAGATATCACATGCTTATAGTCAGGCTTGTACGGACGCACCACAAAAATGTGAAACACATTGTGGATGTGTTCCAGCTCGGGTGGTAAAGCTACTTGGTACGCCACTTCGCCTACTCGCTTAAAAACTTCGAATGATCCTATGAATCTTGGAATCAATTTCCCTTTCTTACCGAATCTTATCTTCCCCTTCCAAGGAGATACTTTCAAAAACACATAACTTCCGACTTTAAGGTCGCGATCTTGACGATGCAAATCTGCGTATTTTTTCTGGCAATCTTGTGCAGCTGCCAGTCTGGCTTTTATCGTTGCTACCACGTCGGCCGTTTGTTGAACTAATTCTGGACCCAAAATTCTTCTTTCCCTGACTTCATCCCAACACAATAGTGTTCTGCACTTTTTCCCGTTAAGAGCTTCGTACATACGGTGACATGCCTATACTTGCATGATAACTATTATTGTAAGTAAATTCAACTAAGGTTAAGTGATCGCCCCAGCTCTCCTTGAAGTCCATCACGGAAGCTCTAAGCATGTCTTCTAATGTTTGTATGATTCATTCACTTTACCCATCGGTTTGTGGATGATAAACGGTACTCAATCTTAATTGTGTTCCCATCCTCTCTTTCAATCTTTTCTAAAAATTCGACGTGAAGCGCGGATCTCGATCAAAGAAAATCGATATCCGTACCCCATATCGCGAAACGATTTCCTTTACGTACAATTTTGCTAATTGGTTCAAATCAAAATGAATCTTTATTGGTAGAAAATGAGTTGTCTTCGTTAGTTAATCCACGATAACCCAAATGGCGTCATAACCTTTTTGCATGACTAGAAGTCCTACAATGAAATCCATTGTAATGTGCTCCCATTTCCACTCTGGTATCTCTAATGGTTGAAGTAGACCACTCGGCCTCTGGTGCTCTACTTTGACTCTTTGACAAGTAAGACATCTACTGACGCACTCCGCAACTTCTCGTTTCAGATTGGGCCACCAGAAGTGTTGTCGAAGATCTCGATACATCTTCTTGCCTCTTGGATGAACATAATATGTCGTATTGTGTGCTTCGTGCAATATCTCTTCTCTCAGTTCGGTTACAGCTGGCACCCATACTCGACCTTCAAATCTTAATATACCGTCCTTATCCACCTTGAATTTCTCTTTTTCATTTTCTACTATTCTCTTCCTTATCTTCTTGCATTCTTCATCTCTTTCTTGTGATTCCTTTACTTTATCCAATAATGCTGGATGAGCTCCCATCAAAAACAATTTTCCTTTGGACTCTCCTGGTTCCTTCACTTGTAGTTCCAATTTCTTCATTTCTCTTATATTAACTCCTTATTAGTTGTTAATTTGAACAAATTTTCCCTTCCCTTTCTACTTAAGGCGTTTGCTACTACGTTAGCCTTTCCCGGGTGATAGAGAATCTCGCAGTCATAGTCCTTGATTAATTCCAGCCATTTCCTTTGTCGCATATTCAATTCCTTCTGTGTGAAGATATATTTTAGACTCTTGTGATTCGTGTATATCTCACTTTTTTCTCCGTACGAATTGTGGCAACCCGAGAATTTAGACGATTATTAAAATCTTAATTGATTGAATACAGGTTAGATAATAAGACCTAGACTGTAAATAGATTATAAATTTGATAATTTTTGTGAAGGATTTGTATAGATTTAAAACTTTTGTGAAGAACTTATAGAGTTAAGTGTATGAGTATATATGATTTTGTGTATGTGATTATATGTGTGTATGTGTATGGGGTTAAGTGTCAACTATTGAGTAAGATAAGTTGTAACATTAGAAAAACCTAATGTTATGTTAAGAACATCAATGTGTAGTTAAGAAACCCTAACGATTGTTTAGAAATTCTAATCCTAGTTTTGGAAACCCTAATTTCATTTTTGGAAACCCTAAACCCTAATCGGGAATCTCAAAACCCTAATTTGGGAGCTCAAAATCTAAGTATAAAATCCTAAGGGGTAAGATTTATGGGATATATGTGAAAAGACCAAATTACCCTTCAAATTATAGGGGAAATGACCAAAATACCCTTAGTAGGTGCGAAATGACTAAAATGCCCTTTTACTATAACTTAAAATAAAAGATATACAAAATCTCGTGAGTCACCATTTAAGCTTATCCCATGTTCTTAAAAACAACAAGCAATCAGCCAAACATGTGCCACCTATGCCATACAAGTTCATTGAATCAAAACTTAGCAAAATTAAAGTAAGAAAAGTCTTACTTTTATGTTCATTAGCCAAGACCCTTTTCTCCCTCTTTAACTCTCGAAAATTTGAGAGGAAATAAGTGATAAATTAAGCCCATATCATTCCATACACAATCCAATATCAGATTCAAAGGACAGAATCAAGAATTGAAGCATAAAAGGTATAAACCCTAAAGGCTTGCTAGATCCTTATGATTTATGTAATCTAAGTGATTTGTTGTTTAGAGTAGTGTTATAAGATGTTGTTTAGTGATCTATGGTGTTATGTCATAAATCCATAACATCTAAGTGCATGAAAATATGATTTTAAGAACTGACTATGAACCCTAATTTTGAGGCCTGACAGCCTAATGTCAGGGCCCATAGATCTTTGTGTTTTAGATGTTAGGATGGATTAATGTATTCTGCATGTTCTATGCTATGAGGAGAATAAACTGGAAGTGGAATCAAGTCCATACCATGTCTAGATCTCAAGTTGTTAATGGTCAAACATAGTTGACCAGACATGAAAACTGATTTTTGGAAAACCCAAAATTTCCAGAATGTCTGACAGCCATTTTATAGGGCTTTGATCTTTGTATGGTTAAGTAGTTAGGCTATGTAAGTGTATAGGTTTTGTAGACTGGCATATAGACTACACAACCATGCCATTAGAACACCTAGATCATGCACATGATCAAAGTTAATGATGGTCAAAATAGGGTTGACCAATTGTCTAAAGAATAATTCTGGAAAACCCAGATTCGTCAAGAACAGTTTCTGGCTGGTACCTTGACCAAGCCAGATCTTGTTAATGTGACGTTGTTAAGCTACAAAAGTGTCTTACTTTTGTACCTTGACATACCTACTACAAAAGTATTACACTTAAACACACTAAGTAAACCTAGAATCCAAGATACAAAGCTCCAAAACAGCACCCTTGCAACTGTTCTTCTTTTCTAGGTAACCCAGAAAATGAAGAGCAGCTCTGACAAGATTTTTGAAGCCTTATATCTTCATGATGTGTTGTATTTTGGCCCTGAAACTTGTTTGTGCTTATAGTATTACATCAATACTACATCACAAACACCTTTGCATGCTAAAAAACATTAAGATCAAAGATCTAGAGATGGTTAAACTAGGCACCCTGTTAACTGTTGATGAATGTTCTTGAGGGCTCAAGAACACCTATAACTACAGTTTTGTCGCTATAGAACCCCTTTAGCGACAGTTTTTATAAAAATTAATTATTTGATTTAAATAATTAGAATAAAATGAATAATAATTATGAAAAATTCATAATTAATTTGTAAAAATTATTTTAAGTCATAAAAATTGATTTTTGATAATTTGGAATATATTTCATTAATATTTTAATTTATTTAAATATTAATGATAAATAAATTATTTAAAATTGATTTTAATATTTTAAAAATTATTTGAAATTATATTAAAGTGTTAGAAAATATTTTTAGGTATTTTGAATGACTTCTAATATTTTGGGATGAATTTCATTAATAATTTAATATTAATGATAATTAATTTATTTAATAAATAGATTAAATTAATTATGGAAAAATAGTTTTAATGTTTTAAAAATCATATAAAAATGGTTTACAAGTTATAAAAATGTTTTAAGTTATAAACCATAACTTTTATTATTTTTTCATGAATTAAATTAATATTTTAATATTAATGGTAATTATTTAATAATGGTTTTAAATTTGTTAAAATCATTTAAAGGTGATATTAAGGTATTAAAAATACTTTGAGGTATTATAAATAACATATAATATTATGTCATGTATTTCATTAATATTTGAAATTAATTAAGTATTAATGATAATGGAATTATGTGGTATTTAAATCATATATAAATGATATTAATGATTGAAAAATTATTATAAATAGTAATAATTATTTGAAAATTATTATAAGCTATTGAAAAATATTTTTATTAAATAATAAATTATCTAAGATAATATTGAAGCGTTTAAGTAAATTTTTACTGATAATATGCTCAATAATTATCCGATTAGGCAATCAGGATGTCGAAATAGTACCGAACTCAACTCAGACTGAAATAGTTTGACTTGATACCGGGTTTATGTGCTTTATTGACTGTTAGAATTATGTGGTAATGTGTTTAGATTATTTTATATTTGTAATTAGCAATAGTTAATGTGATGATATTATTCTAATTGGGAGATCGATATTATTAATATTAGGTCTTTCAGATGAAGCTAAATAGATTGTGTAGCAATAGCCGACTGTACATGCAAGTTTTCTTGAACTATACTTTTATTGTGCAAGTTTCCTAACTCGAACTCGAGTTATTATTGTATTGTATGTTCGTGATTAATCATTGCTAATTACATCACCTCTTTGATTATTGATTCGTACGTTATGCATCTTGCATATGTTCATCAAGAATAAAAGGCTGATCACCTTCATTACCATTTGGTTCAGTTATAGTTGTTCATGTTCATTGTTGGCCATTAATTCATTTTTATTGTCTCAGTCGTTCAGTTATGAAAATTGATTCATGCTCTATCACAATGATTATATTGTTGAAAGTTTTGTCAGCTTATTATTCATTCTTTCAATCATGTTATATCTTTCCTTGAATTTAAACTTTCTGAGCAAACTTGTTGCTCACCCTTGTTATATCATGATAAACATTGCGGAATCCTATGAGAAGACTGAGGTGAACATCCCAAAATTAGGAAACTTTTGTGCGCCCAAGGCGGTTATGATGAACGGGAAAAATCGTTTTAACATGTAGTACTTGATCAGTACAGGGCATAATGGGCTAATCACCCTTTGTGTCCGTAAGTCATGACGGTTTGCAAATGAATTTTTGTATAAACCTTTTCAAAAATTGAAAATGAAATTTCATGGTCTATATGACTCCTCAAAACGATTTGAAAAGTTTAACTCACTACAAGAAAACTGGCTATTTCCGACGGACGTATCCTCGACGGATTAAATTCGGTTGAAATATGATTACTTCCGAGGGAATAATTAGTCTGCTATAAGTCCCTCGAAAATAACCTAATTAGGACGGAATTTCGTCGAACTTAGACCTATCCAGTTGGCGCCAAGTTTTGCGCCACCACGAAAAGTAATTTCGACGAACAAACGTTAATTCCGAGGGACGTTTTGTCGAATTTAAGTTATTTCCGAGGGACTTATTACTAACGGACATTCCATCAGAGATAACAAATAAAAACTTTTCAGCTTCTGCCTTTTCATTTCAAACGCTCAGTCGTTTATCTCTCATTCTCTCTCACTTAGTCACTCTCCTCCCCTTTCTCATCCTCCCCGCCTCCACCCATCCGCTCACCGGGTCCCCCTACCCTTCCCCCTTACAATTCCCAGATCACTACCTTCCCACCAAGATTTCCCCACCCGACCCACCCTCCCTTTCCCCGTGGGTTTTCCCCACCCTCGGTCCCCCACCCCCTCCACAATCACCCTAACACCTCCCTTTCCCTGGTTTCCGGCCCCACCCCTCCACAAGACTACCCCCAACAGAGGGCGTAGAGGCTTCTCGGTTCACTTCTGACTTATTTTCATCCTCGTTCAAGTAAGCGCTTCCCAATTCTTTTTAGAGTTCATATATGGTATTTGATATAATTGCTGAAATTTGGATATACTAGGTAGTTGTCAATATAATTACTGAAAATTGGATAAATTAATTTGTGAGTTATTGATATATACATTTGATATGATTGTTGAAATTAGAATTTGTGAGTTATTGATATGATTTGATATACTTAAATTAGGAAACTGATTTTGGACTTGTTGTTTTGTTGCTGAAATTGGAAAGGGTTTTGTTTAAATTGATATTAAGTACTTTTGGGTTTATTTTGTTTACAGCATCTGTAAGTGTATATCATTTGAGTATTTTGCTTGATATTTCCGACTGAATTTCCCACTGAAATTCTGTCAGAATTTTGGAGATGCAAAATTTGTGGGCCTTATATCTTCATGATGTGTTGTAGTTTAGCCCTGAAACTTTTTTGTGCATGTAGTATTACATCAATACTACATCACTAACACCTTTGCATTCTCAAAAATATTAAGCTCAAAGATCTAGAGATGGTCAAACTAGGCACCCTGTTAACTGTTGATGAATGTTATGTTCTTGAGGGCTCAAGAACACCTATAGCTACAGTTTTGTCACTATAGACCCACTTTAGTGACAGTTTTTATAAAAATTAATTATTTGATTTAAATAATTAGAATAAAATGAATAATAATTATGAAAAATTCATAATTATTTTGTAAAAATTATTTTAAGTCATAAAAATTGATTTTTGATAATTTCGAATATATTTCATTAATATTTTAATTTATTTAAATATTAATTATATTTAATTTATTTAATTATTATATTAAATAAATAATTTAAAAATGATTTTAATATTTTCAAAATCATTTGAAATTATATTAAAGTGTTAGAAAATATTTTAAGTTATTTTGAATGAATTTTAATATTTTGGGATAAATTTCATTAATAATTTAATATTAATGATAATTAATTTATTTAATAAATAGATTAAATTAATTATGGAAAAATAGTTTTAATGTTTTAAAAATCATATAAAAATGATTTAAAGGTTATAAAAATGTTTTAAGTCATAAAACATAACTTTTAATATTTTGTCATGAATTATATTAATATTTTAATATTAATGGCGATTATTTAATAATGGTTTTAAATATTTTAAAATCATTTAAAGGTGATATTAAGGTATTAAAAATACTTTGAGGTATTATAAATACATATAATTTTATGTCATGTATTTCATTAATATTTGAAATTAATTAAGTATTAATGATAATGAAATTATGTGGTATTTAAATCATATAAAAATGATATTAATGATTGAAAATCATTATAAATAGTAATAATTATTTGAAAATTATTATGAGCTATTGAAAAATATTTTGATTAAATAACAAATTATCTAAGATAATATTGAAGCGTTTAAGTAAAGTTTTACTGATAATATGCTCGATAATTATCCGATTAGGCAATCGGGATGTCGAAATAGTACCAAACTCAACTCAGACTGAAATAGTTTGGCTTGATACCGGGTCTTATGTGCTTTATTGAATGTTTGAATTATGTGGTAATTAATGTATTTAGGTTATTTTATATTTGTAGTTAGCAATAGTTAATGTGATGATATTATTCTAATTGGGATATCGATATTATTAATATTAGGTCTTTCAGATGAAGCTAAATAGATTGTGTAGCAGTAGCCGACTATACATGCAAGTTTTCTTGAACTATATTTTTATTGTGCAAGTTTCCTAACTCGAACTCGAGTTGTTATTGTATTTTATGTTCGTAATTAATCATTGCTGATTACATCACCTTTTTGATTATTCATTCGCACGTTGTGCATGTTGCATATGTTCATCAGGTATGAAAGGCTGATCACCTTCATTACCATTTAGTTCAGTTATAGTTGTTCATGTTCACGGTTGGCCATTCATTTTTATTGTCTCGGTTATTCTGTTATAAAAATTGATTCATGCTCTTTCACAATGATTATATTGTTGAAAGTTTTGTCAGCTTATTATTTATTCTTTCAATCATGATATATCTTTCCTTAAATTTAAACTTGTTGGGCAAACTTGTTGCTCACCCTTGCTATATCATGATAAACATTGCAGATTAGAACGGATACGTTGGATACATACAAAGGCAAATGACATTGTATGTCGAGTAGGATATTGGTTCAGGTAATAAGTTAAGGTTATCGACTTTGGGAGTTATTATAAGTGTAAGACCCCAACTTATTATAAATAAAATAAAATTTCCTCCATTTATTATTTTGAAATAGTAAGGGTTGATTTGATTAATGTGGATAGTTATGGGTAAAATACGCAAATATTTCAAATAAGCAAGTGGTTATAAAATATTCGTTTAGTTGTGGAATATTCTTACTGTCGGGGAATATTAAATGCGTGACCTATTTGTGACCTTAATAATGGCCCCATAACGAAGATTTGGATGAAGAAAATGATAAGTATAAGTTGTTTATAATTAATTGGCGGTGGTTATTCACAGAATTAATCTTGTTGGAATACTCGATGGTTAAAACACGGTGCTGCACCAGTATTGCACCAATTATTGATTCTTACGTGAAGAAGGCCTTACTCGATAATTGTTACGATAATTATTGTTGAATATTTTATTTTATTGATTCAATAATTGATGCGTTGATATTTTATATTCTTGTTGTTTCATAATTGTCATTACACAAAGTATTTTCCATTATCGGATCAATAATTCATATTATTTGAATAATATTATTAGATAGCAATATTGGCAATGTCTAGAATGTTCTGTCTAAGGAGAGGTTAGGTCATCTAATTGCGCGTCAGTAAGGAGAAATCCTTATTGGAAAGCCCCCTCTTTCTTGGGAACTGCCTGGTTGTCAGTATTGTAATTCTGTAATATTATTTGTGAATAATTAATTATTTATTTATATGATGAGGAAAATATTGATTTTATGAAGATATATATGGAGAAAATTTTTAATGTGACAATTGTTGAAAATTAATATTTTATCTTTTTCTAAAATAATTCATATATTATTATATTTTAATAATATAATAATGTTGATATTTTACAATTAATGTGGGATATATGAGTATATGAGGAGGAAGAGTATTTTTGTTGCAATAAATGTTAAAAACATGTTAAACATGTCGGTGGACCCCATTTCTTGACTGAAATTTGATTATAGCTTGTAAAATCGTCCGTTTGTGGATTTCGGTCAATTTCTGTTTGGAATTTGGAAAACTTTTCTTCTACAAAGTTGTAGAGAATGGAATTTCCTATGGAAATGACATGAGGTTCGAATTTTTCTGACAAAAGGGCTATTTACTATGAATTATTGAAGTTCCGAAGTTCCGAAATAATTGATTTTTGGAAGTTTTAATTATTTTTAATATGAAAAACGTTTTGTCATTAATTGTGGGTCTTGCATGTGATGTAAATTGTTGAATTCAATTTGGTGGTGTGCGTAGGAAGAGTTGGAAAAATATATTATTAATTTATTAAATTTTACCTTTGGTGTTACTAAGCATTTTCCTATAAATAGGTCTTTATGTTAGAATTGAAAATCACACGAAACTAAAGTTTTCTCTCTTTTCTCTCTCGATATATTAAGCGTATTCTTGTGAGTATTTTAATACTTTGAGTGTTGCTATATATCTGGTCTGAGTTCAAGTCATAGCTTTATATCCTGTTTCAACTAGAAGTATTATTCTTTCGAGGTAAGGGATATTTTTTTTTTCTTAATGATATTATTTCTTCTAATATCATTATGCGAATATTGGTAAGATTTTTCTTGTGAAATTCTTGTCTTTTAATGTCGTGAGTTCTTACTTTACGTATACGACCTTTATTCACGATACTATCACTACCTTTATTCACGAATCACGGAAAATTAAAAATTAAATTTTCTTTTTTGTCCAAAATATCTTTTGTGGATACTAGCTTTGATTGTATCCATGTTTTGATCATTCTTGAATTTTACTTCACTATGATTATTAATGAAGTATTTTTGAACTCGGATTGTTTAAAGTACGAATCATTAATATTTGTTCTTTTGTTTCACTAGATTTGTTTTCTTTAAAATATTTTTCATCATCCTCTGTCCTAAATGATGGTGTTACTAAATATCTTTGGCCTGTAGTACAAAGATGATTGATTTTCCTATGAACATCTTTGGCCCGTAGTGCAAAAATGTACAGGTGTTGAGATGAACATGACCAACTGATGAATATCTTTGGCCTGTAGTGCAAAGATGAAAATTTGATTCAAGATGAATATTGATTGATATTACAGGGATAAAATATTGATAATGGACTTTTAAATTCATAGATTATAGTAGATTTCATTCTCTACGTAACTCTTCTATGAATTATTATTTTCCGCTGCGAATATTGATCTAAAACTTGTTGTTTATTATATTCTCTCAGATTTTTCCCTGTTGAAGACTAACGATAATTTGTTTTATATTATCTTAGTCATAATATTCTTTACTGGGCTAGTTGAGCTCACCCTTTTCCTTTTTGTTCCATTTTTCTTCTCAGGAGGCGAGAATGTAGCGAGTACTAGTCGGGGTATGGAATGAAGGTTTTAGAAAGTAATTTTAGTAGCCCTCACCATTTTTGTAAAATAATGTATCAATAATTGTATTGAGGACTTATTTGGGTATAAATATTGTCTAGAAGACAATATTTATATTTAAACTCACGATTTATATGTTGTATTAATAAAGTTGAAGTTGTTTACATACCATGTTATTGTTTGACTCAAAATGGGTGATGTATACCTATTTTGGGGGGCGTCACGATTAATATCGAGCTTAGGGATATGATCTCTGGCGGAGATCGGGGAATAGAACTAGGAGGGAGGCGAGTAAATCCTTATTAGCTAGTGTGTCCTACTAAGCTTATTTGTTGGTTGGTCATAATATAGGGGTATTATGTGATATGTTAATTTGTTTAATTAACCCTTGTTTTATGGCGTGATTTGAAAATGGCAACCGAGAATGTTAATAGTGGAGTAAATGAGGCCAGGTAGAGGCCGCTTTAGTCACCAATGAGGAGAAACGTCAACCGAAGCCATTAATGTTCCTCCCAGTAAACAATACCACGGAAAGCGAGCGATGAGCGATGAGATGTTTAGAAGCTTTTTGCGGTTCATGCAAAACCAGACGAAGGAGATTCTGTTCAAAATACGAGGAAGAAATGATGGCAATACCACAATTTTTATCACAACCAAGCGATTCAAAGAGTTGGGACCATCATAATTCTGGGGAAAGCGAGATCCGATTAAGGCGAAGACGTGGGTTAAACAAATTACTAAGATATTCGATATCTTGGGATGCACGGAGGAACAGAAGGTTCCATTCGCTACTTTTATGTTCCGTAATGAAATTTGATTCTTGGTGGGAATCATGAAGCGTACCCATCCAATAAGGCTCAAGATGTCTTGGGAGACATTTGAAGCTGTTCAATGACAAATACTTTCACGAAAGTGTTAAATCGTATGAAGGAGGTAGAGTTTATTAGATTGGAACAAAACAAC
Source organism: Panax ginseng (assembly GCA_020205605.1). Classification (NCBI taxonomy): domain Eukaryota; kingdom Viridiplantae; phylum Streptophyta; class Magnoliopsida; order Apiales; family Araliaceae; genus Panax; species Panax ginseng. The sequence continues at coordinate 177,704,041 of CM035132.1, forward strand.
ATGGCGGTGTCCCAAAGATGAGGCAAAGTTCGCGAGTTATCGAGTTTTGCACCTCATTTGGTGGAGAATGAGGAATGTATGGCGGATGTTTACGAGAGTTTGATGTTGGCGTACGTCGATATCTCATTTCTCATAAATTTTCTCTATATTGGATGTTTTCAGCATGGCTCAATTATTAGAGTGAGATAACGAGTACGGTCAATAGAGGGACCACAACCGAGGATCATACCGGTGACAACGATCATCGAACAACGATAACTAGTGGAGAAAGAAGAATACGGACAAGCGGCGGCAACCACTACGGTGGTAATCATAGCCATGATAATAGAAGAAGCGAATCGGGGAAGATTTTAAAAGAGTAGATTCAACAATGATAATGCGAAGGCGTCGGCACCCAAAGCTGATAAGCGGTTCTAAGGGAGGAGAAACGACCACCGGTCGTATCTTATAAGTGTGGGAAAGAAGGACATATCAGTCCAAACGCCCACACCAGATTCAAGGTATGCTATAATTGTGGAAAGGAAGGACATATCGCTTGAGATTATGCGGTAGCGAAACCAAGTTCGGTGAGGGGCGGTGACTCAAAAGGTTGTCCCATAAAAATCAAAAGTCAGCGGTTCTGGAAGAAGCGTTTGTTGTGTCTGGTCAAAATGCGAGGAACCCAAACGAGGTGATCACGGGTAAGCTAATCATAAATTCTTGTGAAGTTTATACATTACTAGATACTGGTGATACCCATTAATTTATCTCTCCTGCTTGTGCTTAACATTTAAACTTGACTCCAGAGAAATTAGACTTTGATTTATCTGTGGAGACTCCGTTAGGAGAAACTTTCATCACATCCACTGTTTATAAATCTTGTTTGATCCAAGTTGGCACCATCACATTACATTGACCTTGTCTCTTTAAAGATACTTGCTTTTGATGTGATTTTAGGGATTGATTGGTTAACTACTCATCATGCCAAAATTGATTGTTTTAAATAAGGTTGTTAGTTTTCATATTCTAATCAACTTTGTTGTTGAATTCAAGCAACTAAACCATTAAAATCAATCACTATCATATCAAGTCATAAAGCTATTCGTTTATTGAAAAATGGATGTTAAGCCTTCTTAGCCCATGTTATGAATTTGAATAAAGACACGTCAGATTTGAATAATATTCTTGTTGTTAGTGACTTTCCTGACGTATTTCCTGAGGAACTTCCTGGTCTACCCCCAGAACGTGAAGTTGAATTCTTTATTGATCTTGAACACGGTACAAAGCCCATTTCTAAAATCCCATATCGAATGGCTCTATTGAACTTTAGGAGTTAAAGGTCCAACTACGAGGAGTTGTTGGACATCGGTTTCATTAAATCTAAGTACATCTCCTTGGGGTGCTCTTGTTTTATTTGTAAAAAGAAGAAAAGCGGGGTATCGACTTTGTATTGACTATCGGGAATTGAACCATGTCACCATCAAGAATAGGTATCCGCTACCTCGTATTGATGACTGTTTGACCGATTCTGAGGAGCACAATTCTTCTCAAAGTTTGATCTTAGTTACGGATATCATCGGTGAAGATTAGAACGAGGATATTCAAAGACGCCTTGAACTCGATGCAGGCATTATGAATTCTTAGTCATGTCTTTTAGATTGACTAATGCTCCTGCGGACTTTCATGGATATGATGAATCGAGTATTCAAGGATTATTTGGATCGATTCGTTGTTGTCTTTATTGATGACATCCTCATATATTCTAAAAGTAGTGAAGATCATGAGCACCATTTGAAATTGGTACTCGAAAGGCTTCGTGAAAACAAGCTTTATGCTAAGTTGAAGAAATCACGAGTTACGGCTTGAGGAAGTAGCATTCCTTGGGAACGTGGTGTCAAAACATGGAGTATCTGTTGATCCGGAAAGATTGAAGCAATACTGAAGTTGGGAGCAACCCAAGAAGGCGGTGACCAAAATCGTAGCTTTACGGGCTTAATTGCGGTTATTATCGGAGATTTAGTGGAAGGATTTTCTCGAATTGCTACTCAGATTAACTCGGTTGACTCGGAAAGATACAAAATTAAATATGGAGGCGAGGAATGCGAGAAGAGTTTCCAAGAGCTTAAGAGGAGACTTATTTGGCACTGTTACGACAATAATCTGAAATGCGTTCGGATGGATTTGTTATCTCTGATGATGCTTGGGCAAAGGGTTAGGGTGTGTTCTCATGCAACATTGGAAAGTCATAGCCTATGCCTCACGACAACTTAAAGAATATGAGAGGAATTATCCTACTCATGATTTAGAGTTAGCGTGATCGTTTTTTTATTTAAAGATCTGGAGAGGCACTATCTATATGGGGAGAAAGTGGAGATATATTCAGACCATAAAAGCCTCAAATATTTCTTCACCCAAAAGGAACTCAACATGCGGCAACGACGTTGGATCGAGCATTGAAAGACTACGACCATACCATTCAATACCATCTTGGAAAAGCGAGCGTGGTAGGTGGCGCGTTGAGTAGAAGATCATATCTTGAGGAGCGAGTGCGATGTTGTCAACACAAAGGCCCATTTTGTGTGATTTACAAAAGATGAAGATAGAATTCAAGACTCAGGGGACCCATGCAATGATGTCAGTATCGTATAGAACCAACTTTAATCGAAAAAGTTAAAGTTGCTCGAGCCACGGAACCGGGAGGCGATGCGTATGAAGAAGAAAGTGCAAGAAGGTCTTATTCGAAGCAAGAATCGATGAAGAAGGAATACTTTGAGTCCACTCCAGACTTTGTGTTCATAACAATTCTGATTTGAAGTACAAGATCATGATGGAGGCACACAATACATAATTTGCAATCCATCCTGGAAGTACCAAAATGTTTCGTGATCTTCGACATACATTTTGGTGGAACAATATGAAGAGAGAGATTGCAAAGTTTATCTCGACGCGTTTAACTTGTCAACATGTAAAGGCGGAGCATCAAGTGCCTAAGGGTCCATTGCAACCACTTGAGATTCCGAAATGGAAGTGGAAACATATTACCATGGATTTCGTTACGGGTCTTCCCACGGTTTCTCAAGGCATATATGTTATTTGGGTTATTATTGATAGATTAACCAAGTTTGCTCATTTCTTGCCGTCTGGAGACTTATTCCTTGAGCGTCTTGCTCGAATGTGCGTAAATGAGATTGTGAGATTGCATGGCATGCTAGTATCCATAGTTTGGGATCGTGACCCAAGATTCACTTCAAGATTTTGGGTTAGCTTGCAAAAAGCTATGAGCGCAATTTACGATTGATTTCGGCATACCATCCTCAAGCAGACGGACAATCGAGAGGACTATTCAAACTCTTGAAGATCTATTAAGACTCTGTGTCCTGAACTTCAAAGGGAGTTGGGATAAGTATTTACCATTGGTGGAATTCTCCTACAACAATAGTTATCGAGCAAGTATAGGTGTGGCTCCATTGAAGCATTGTATGGACGAAAGTGTCGCTCTCTCCAATATGTTGGGATGAGGTGGGTGAAGCAACATTATTGGGACCCAGGTTGAGTACGTATGACTACTGAAAAGATCGAAATGATTAAACAACGTATACAAATGGCACGGGATCGACAAAAAAGAGTTATCACGGATCTTCATCGAAAGGGCGTGGAATTTAGTATTGGGGATCATGTATTGTTGCGTGTTGCTCCATGGAAGGGAGTTACAAGGTTAGGGAAGAAAGGAAAGCTCAATCCATGATTTATTGGTCCATTTGATTCTTGACCGAGTAGAAAATGTGGCTATAAACTCGCGTGTTACCTCAGTATGTCTCGTGTTCATAATGTTTTTCATATATCGTTAGCTTCGTAAATATGTGAAAGACACGAACCACGTCATTAAGTTAGAACCAGGACGAGATAGTGAAGACTTAATGTACGAGGAGGAACCTGTCAAGATCTTGGATAGGAAGGAGTATGTCCTACGCACGAAGGTCATACCACAAGTTAAAGTTTTGTGGAGAAACCATCTATAGAAAATGACACGGGAGTTGGAAACGGAAATGAAAGCGATGTACCCTCACCTTTTCGAAACACCAGGTACATACGTCAATTTTGAGGACGAAATTTCATAAGGAGGGGAGGTTGTAAGACCCCAACTTATTATAAATAAAATTAAATTTCCTCCATTTATTATTTTGAAATAGTAAGGGTTGATTTGATTAATGTGGATAGTTATGGGTAAAATACATAAATATTTCAAATAAGCAAGTGGTTATAAAATATTAGTTTGGTTGTGGAATATTCTTCTTTGTCGGGGAATATTAAATGCGGCGACCTTGACCTTATTAATGGGCCCATGTGAAAAGCGATTGGATGAAGAAAATGACAAGTATAAGTTGTTTATAATTAGCAGGCGTAGTTATTCTGAGATTATCTTGTTGGAATACTCGATGGTTAAAACACGATGCTTTGCAGGTATTGCACCAATTATTGATTCTTACGTGAAGGCCTTTACTCGATAATTATTACGATAATTCTTTATTCGATATTTTATTTTATTGATTCAATAATTGATGCGTTGATATTTTATATTCTTTGTTGTTTCAATAATTGTCATTACACAATTTTTTCATTATCGGATCAATAATTCATATTATTTGAATAATATTATTAGATAATAATATTGGCAATGTCTAGAAAGTTACATCTAAGGAGAGGTTAGGTCATCTAATTGCTTGGCATGATGAGGAGAAATCCTTATTGGAAAGTCCCTCTTTCTTGAGAGCTACTTTGGTTGTCGATATTATAATTACATAATATTATTTGTGAATAATTAATTATTGATTTATATGATGAGAAAAATATTGATTTTATGAGGATATAGATGGAGAAAATTTTTAATGTGACAATTGTTGAAAATTAATATTTTATCTTTTTCTAAAATAATTCATATATTATTATATTTTAATAATATAATAATGTTGATATTTTACAATGAATGTGGGATATATGAGTATATGAGGAGGAAGAGTATTTTTATTTCAATAAATGTTAAAAACATGTTAAACATGTCGGTGGACCCCATTTCTTGACTGAAATTTGATTATAGCTTGTAAAATCGTCCGTTTGTGGATTTCGGTCAATTTCTGTTTGAAATTTGGAAAAGTTTTCTTCTGCAAAGTTGTAGAGAATGGAATTTCCTATGGAAATGACATGAGGTTCGAATTTTTCTGACAAAAGGGCTATTTACTATGAATTATTGAAGTTAGAAGTTAAAATAATTATTTTTTGGAAGTTTAATTATTTTAATATGAAAAACATTTTGTCATTAATTGTGGGTCTTTCATGTGATGTAAATTTTTGAATTCAATTTGGTGGTGTGTGCGTAGGAAGAGTTGGAAAAAATATATTATTAATTTATTAAATTTTACGCTTTGGTGTTACAGCATTTTTTACATAAATAGGGTCTTGGGTTAGAATTGAAAATCACACGAAACTAAAGTTTTCTCTCTTTTCTCTCGATATATTAAGCGTATTCTTGTGAGTATTTTAATACTTTGAGTGTTCTTATCTGGTCTGCAAGTTCTAGTCATAGCTTATATCAGGTGTTTAAACTAAATCTTATTCTTTCGAGGTAAGGATATTTTTTTTTTTCAAATATGATATTATTTCTTCTAATATCATTATCTTGAAATATTGGTAAGATTTTTCTTGTGAAATTCTTGTCTTTTTTAGTGTCGGGGTTATTATTCACGTATCTGACCTTATTCACGTATCGACCTTATTCACGAATCGACCTTATTTAGAGAAAAATTAAATTTTGTTTTTGTCCAAAATATCTATTGTGGATACTAGCTTTGATTGTATCCATGTTTTGATCATTCTTGAATTTTACTTCCTATGATTATTAATGAAGTATTTTTGAACTCGGATTGTTTAAAAAGGCGAATCCTTAATATTTATTCTTTTGTTTCCTTTGGATTCGTTTTCTTTAAAATATTTTCATCATCCTCGGTCTAAATGATGATATTATTGAATATCTTTGGCACATAGTGCAAAAGATGATTGATTTTCTATGAATATCTTTGGCCCGTAGTGCAAAGATGTGCAGTGTTGAGATGAACATGACCAATGATGAATATCTTTGGCACATAGTGTAAAGATGAAAATTTGATTCAAGATGAATATTGATTGATATTACAGGGATAAAATATTGATAATGAACTTTTAAATTAATAGATTATAGTAGATTTCATTCTCTACGTAACTCTTCTATGAATTATTATTTTTCGCTGCGAATATTAATCTAAAACTTGTTGTTTATTATATTCTCCCAGATTTTTCCCTGTTGAAGACTAACGATAATTTGTTTTATATTATCTTAGTCATAATATTCTTTACTAGGCTAGTTGAGCTCACCCTTTTCCTTTTTGTTCCATTTTTTTTCTCAGGAGGCGAGAATGTAACGAGTACTAGTCGGGGTATGGAATGAAGGTTTTAGAAAGTCATTTTAGTAGTCCTCACCATTTTTGTAAAATAATGTATCAATAATTGTATTGAGGACTTATTTGGGTATGGATATTGTCTAGAAGACAATATTTGTATTTAAACTCAACGATTTATATGTTGTATAATAATAAAGTTGAAGTTGTTTACATACCATGTTTTTTGTGACTCAAAATGGGTGATGTATACCTATTTTGGGGGCGTCACAAATAAGTTGGGTAAAGTAAAGTAATACACATTGTTGCACAGTAGCACACAGTATTGCACAATATTTTTATATTATTGATTCAATAATTGTCATTTCATAGTATTTTAAATTATCATATCAATAATTTATATTATTTGAATAATATTATTAGATAGTATTATTGGCAATGTCTAAGGAAGTTCTATCGAGGAGGGGTTATTTAATTGCGCTCCAGTAAATAGAAATCCTTACCGGAAGGCCCCATTTTTTTTGGAAACGACCTGGTTGTCAATATTGTAGTTCTGTAATATTATTTGTGAATAATTAATTATTGATTTATATAAGGAAATATTTATTTTATATGGATATAAATAAAGGAATTAATTTTGAGGTGTTTTATCAGTATTTTGTTGGAATGGAGGTGTTATAATTTCGTTTAGAATTTGGAAAAACTTTCTTCTAAAAAGTTGTAGAGAATTAAATTTTCTGTTAAATGGATATAAGATTCGAATTTTTCTGATAAAAGGGCTATTTATTATGAATTATTGAAGTTCCGAAATAATTGATTTTTGGGGTTATAAATATTTGTTCACAAAAAACATTTTTAATGTGAGTGGGACCCACTTGTGTGTGCTGATGAGAGTGATATGGTGTGCGTAGGAATATTTTTTTAAAATATTAATATTTTATTAAATTTTCTGCTTTGGTGTTCTAAGCATTTTCCTATAAATAGGGTGCTTAGGTTAGAATTGAAAATTATACCAGAATTAGAAGTTTTTTCTCTCTATAATATCGAGCGTATTTTTGTGAGTATTTAGATATTTTGAGAGTTGATAGGCAGTGCAAATTTTCTTCAGCATTATATCCGATATTTCAGTCAGAAGTATTTGTCTTTTGAGGTAAGGGATGGTATGGGATGTTATTTTTTAAGTAAATGATGTTATTTCTTTTAATATCATTATACCGAAATATTGCTATGAATTTTACTGTGAAACTTTATCCTTTTCATGTTGAGTTACTTATTCACGATATCCGCGGTTCTATTCACGTGATACTGATCTTATTCACATATATGACACTTTATTCATGTATATTTACACTATTTACGATATCGACACTATTTACATATATCGACACTTATTTACGTATACTTGATTATTTACGAATACGGTACTACTTATTTACGAGTTACTATTCATGGGTACTATTCATGACAAAATTGGTTTCTTTTTCTTGACCAAATTATCGTTGATTTATGAATCTTACTCTTGAAATTAAATCCATGTTTTGATCATATTGTTTTTATTATCATATATAACATTTTTATAATCCTGGTGATGAAATTTCTCTTTGACTTAAGTGTAAAGATGAATTGTTGACTGGTATGATCATGGCCATTGAATTTATAATTGATTATCTTTAGCTTAAGTGCAAAGGTGATCAATTGATCAACATGGTTATAATTATCTTTTATATAAATTCAGAAATGATTATATATTTCTTTGAGATATTAATATCTTTGGCATGTAGTGCAAAGATGACCTATTGTTAAATATCTTTGGCCTGTAGTACAAAGATGACCTATTATTGAATATCTTTGGCTTGTAGTGCAAAGATGACCTGTTATTGATATATCTTTGGCCTGTACTGCAAAGATGACCTGTTATTGAATATCTTTGGCCCATAGTGCAAAGATGACCTATTGTTGAATATCTTTGGCCTGTAGTGCAAAGACGAACTATTGATGAATATCTTTGGCTGTAGTGCAAAGATGAATTTATTAGTATGATTATGAACATGAACTGTGATTTGGTATAACCATGATCTTTGATATTTCAGGTAAAAACAGGTGATGAAAATTATCTTTGTTCTAGGTGCAAAGAGGAATTTAGAACCACAATTATGATTATGAGTTATTCACATGATTGTGGGAAGGAACTGTTGATTGATGTTACAGGGATAAAACATTGTTGGTGGAATTTTAACATGGAGAAGATAATAGACTTTATGGTCTATTTGACTCTTCTAATGGATTGCTCGTTCCGCTGCAACTATGGTTGAAAAGTTTTATCATCTACCACATGTTCTAAATCTCTGATTTATTACTGATGAAGGCTATTGATAATTTAATTGTCTTTAGTTATGATATTCTTTACTGGGCTAGTTGTGCTCACCCTTTTCCTTCACAATTTCTTTCAGCTAATAAGAGTGTAGCTGGGTCGAGCGGGGGTAACAGGGGAATAGAACGGTGGTCTATAGCTGTTGAGATTTCCCCTAAAACAGTATGAAAATAATTTTATCGAGAATTTTAAATAAGTGTGTTGTATTTTATACGTCATTTAACTGTTGATTTTGGTGAACCGAATAGGGTGAGGTGAACCCAACTTTGGAAGGGTGTTTTGCCACTATCATGCAAGATATCTAATGACATCCGACTTCGTGTTATCATAAGACAGGATTGTGCACATCCACTTGCTGATTATATCTATGAGCACTACCTATATAATCTTGGAGTTTGGTTGAAATATAATTCTTAATTGGGGACAAAGGAGATAATTATATGGCAAGAGAAGACTCACCATTGGAAATAATATGATAGTAATATTCTCATTTTTCTTTGGGGTCTATTGGGTCAACCAAGGATGATTCTCAAGTCATATAATATCTATTATAACTTAGATGCATGGCCTCCCATTTACAAAGGTTTCCTTGAGAATTTTCCAAAGATTTTAATTTCTAAAATAATTATTGAAAGTACCTTTATGTAAGGTACCATTATAAGGTGATGTGGCCAAGACACCATGAGAGTTACATATATTTGTATTAAAACTCATAGCTCATGTGTTGTTGTATTTTGCACGACAATTGTATTAATGAAGTTTGTACGTATTTGGTTTTTGTACCATGTATTTGGCGACTCAGAATGAGTTGTGTGGATCTATTTTGGGGGCATCATAGTTATGTGTAAATGTTAATGTATAAACAATTTATGTTTATATCTTCCGTAATAGTTACATAATTAGTGTACCAGGTTCGTGGTGATTAGTACCCGGATTTGGGGATGCTACAGAAATAGTGTCTCTAAATCTTTAACGCAAAAACTACTGTCTTTAACTCCAAGTCATGAGTAGGGTATCATTTTTCGTAATCCTTTAGTTGTTGTGATGCGTTCGCAATGATCTTGCCATGTTGTATTAGCACACAGCCAAGTCCCTTGTGCGATGCATCACTATACACCACAAATCCTCCCGTATCATCTAGTAATGATAATACAAGCGCCTCACTTAACTTCCTCTTCAACTCTTGAAAACTCTCTTCGCATTTCTCCTTCCAAACAAACTTCACTATCTTCCTTGTTAGATTGGTTTACGAGGTCGCTATCCTTGAAATTTTTTGGATAAATCTTCGATAATACCCAGCTAATCCTAAGAAAATTCTTACTTTTGTTGGCGTCTTCGGTTGTTCCTAATTTCTTATCGCCTCCACTTTTGCAGGATCTACTGAAATTCCATTTTGTTCTATTACGTGTCTTAAAAATTGAACCTTCTCCATCCAAAATTCGCACTTCGAAAATTTCGCGTATTTCTTCTCCCTTCTCAATGCTTCTAATACCATCTTCCAATGTTCGGCGTGTTCTTCCTTGGTTTTCGAGTAAATAAAAATGTCATCGATAAATACTACTACGAAATTATCTAAGTATGGCTTGAAAACTCGGTTCATCAAGTCCATAAATGCTAACGGAGCATTTGTCAACCCGAATGACATCACCAGAAATTCGTAATGTCCGTAGCGAGTTCGAAACGCCGTCTTTGGTATATCCTACTCTCGTACCTTCAACTGGTGATATCCCGTTCGTAAATCTATCTTGGAAAAACACTTCGCTCCTTTTAGTTGATCGAAAAGGTCGTCTATCCTTGGCAACATATATCTATTCTTAATTGTTACTCAATTCAACTCTCAATAGTCGATACAGAGCCTCATCGATCCATCTTTCTTCTTTAAAAACAACACTGGTGCTCCCCCAGGAGACACACTCAGCCGAATTTAACCTTTATCTAACAACTCTTACAACTATATCATCAATTCCTTCATTTTTACAGGCGTCATACGATATGGTGCTTTCGAAATTGATGTTGTTCTCGATGCCAAGTCTATTACGAATTCGACTTCTCTGTCTGGTGGAAGACCAGGCAGATCATCTAGAAATACGTCTTGAAAATCTCTGACTACCGATATATTTTTCATTTCTACTCCCTTCTGTTGGGTATCCACTATATAGGCCAGATAACCTACACATCATTTCCTTAACAATATCTTGGCCTGCATCATCATAAGGCAACATGATTGCTTAAGTGATGAGCTACCATAAAACACTACCTTAGACCGATTTGGAGTCTGAAGGTTCAAACTTTTCTTTTGACAATCGATTATCGCAGCATGGCTGTTGTCAGTGTACTCTTTGTTTGTTCAAGTCCCTACCCCTGATAAGAAAATATTCACATTGTTCATTACTTCTATATGTAAAAGGGTGAAGGCATCTAGTTTCAAAAAATGAATTAAAAGTCACGAGACTTAAAGATACCATTTCATTTATAAGGTACATGATGCCTGGTTTTGCAATGAATATCTAGTCTTCTAACATTGGAACCCTTTACCTTAGAAATTTAATCTACGGGGATAGATCTTCCGAAAATATAGATAAGCAATAACAATAATAGATATAGATTATTATTGTAGTGTAGACTTAAGGCTGGATGACTAGGTTTTCTCCTCTACTCTCTTTGATATCTTTGGTAAATGTTTGTACCTTAGGAGTAGGAGATTCTTATTAGTACTAATATATCTCAAATTTTGGTTATTTTATTATATAGTTAAGATTTCTTCTCAAGATTGATTCTTTGTGACTAGGTGATGAATGAGTTTTATACCCATGAATTGAGTGCGTTTGAGCTTAATCTTTTGGAAGTTTTTAAGTATTTGTATCTATTCATTCATATTTTATGTTGTTTTGTAGGAATTGGGACAAAAGTTACTTGGATCGACGCTTGGGGTTGCTAGATTTGCATTTTCAGCTTGCCATTTACAAAGCAGTAACTTTAGGGCCAATTTTAGCATTTCCCCATCCCTTATTTCGAAAAACTCAAATAATGAAAGTTGTAGATCTACGTCTACTCTTTTCGGAACATCTTGAATCATTGAAATCGGAGTTTATAAGAAGATGTTATGGCCAGTTTCCCAAGGGACGTTAGAATAGAAAATTCCAGAAAAGCTTCCAGCGTTGGGGCACCCATTCCTAGGCTATTCAAGCGCCTGTATGCCCAGAGGCGCTTTTCAACACGTGAGCAGCGTCGTGCTTGTATTGGGTCAAGCTTGATCAAGTTGGGACGCGTTTTGGGGAGAATTTTGATACTTTTTTTACTCCAAATTGGATTAGGTTTCCTTCTAAGCTAGAAATTGGACTTCTAGCCTATAAATACATGATGTGAGGCATAGAATAGGGGGGATTAGATATATTAGATTAGAAAAAATACTCCACTAGATTAGAACATAAACCCTAGTTTATATTGGATAGTTGGAGATTGAAGCAACTTGGTGATCATTGAAGATCAAGAGCAGGAGCCAGATGGGAGAATCAGATTTGCAGACAACAGATTTCATTCTTTCCTCTACTTCTATTTTTGTCATTTAATGTTTATTCAATTGTGGATTCTAGATTTTAATTCAATAACAATGAACTAAATTCTTTTTTAAGATTGCAACGGATATTATTGCGTAGCTTATTTTAGTATGCATCTCTGTTGATTAATGTGATCTATTCTATGGATTGTCTAGTATGATTACGTATAATTGTTTAATTGTTTAGCTAACAATTACCATGATAATTTATATGAATTCGGGAGATGAAATATAGATTCAGATATAATCATAATAGTATGTGATTGTGTTTTTTGCATAACGATGTATTTCATGATTTGTGTTTAGGATAGGGATATGCCTTTATGCCACGTGTAATCTGATAGGGAACCTGTGCTTTAAATCCTTTTTAATTGTAATTCACATAGAAATATAGTGATTAGTTAATTAGGGTGTTTGATTCAATTCTATCAACTGTGGATTTGGATTAATATGTTTGTGATGCATCGAAAGGTGGTTATAAATACTAATAAGTTCCCGATTAACAATCCAGAATAGTGAGCATAATTAATAAGAAGTTTTTTTAGTAGTAGCAGCAGTAGTTTAATTATATATTTTAATTCACAACATTAAATCGATTGTTTAAATAAAATTAGTTTGGTGAAGAACTAGTACTTGGTGATTTTTATTAAATAATTCCTCGTGGGAATGATACTCTACTTTCACTTTATTACTTGTTGACCGTGTATACTTGCACGTATGTTTTGATTGTGAAATCGTTCAATAAGTTTTTGGCGCCGTTGTCGGGGAATTAATTTAATAATATTTGCCAATATTAATTTTTATCAAATTAGTTTTAGTTTAAACATTTTTTTTTATCTAATTTAATTCTCTTTCTTTTCAGGTACCATGGTTGAATTTAATTATAAATGGTCGTATATGAGAATTACTCAGCCAAGGGGAACGAAGATTGATGGACTTGCGACACTTTCTGCATTGTCAGCACAGATTGAGACACTTTCGAGGAGGTTGGACGCTTTTCCAGCACAACGTCGTCAAAGTGTGGCGGTTACTTGTGATTATTGTGCTGGAAATCATCCAAGTCATCAATGCGCCATCAGTTTCAAGCTGGTACAGTATGGCGGTGATTACCCTAACAATTATGTCTATCCCAACTACGATCATCAGGATTGGGGGTATCACCAATATTTTTCATGGAGCCATACTCATCAAGATCAATTTTATGCTCCAAATCTAACATACCCACCGGATTTCTCATGTCCACTTCCACTACAACAGGAAGAACATTCATATTTGGAGGAAATTCTGTCCAAGTTTATAGCTTCAAGTGAGGAGAAGAGAATTAATCAAGAGATATCGAGTCAAAATTTTACGAACCAGGTGGAACAACTATTCAATGCCTCGAACATTTGTCCTCAATACACTTGGTCCTATGACATTGATTTCGAGACTAATGGAGAGCCCGAACCAAATCTTCAATCGGATGTGCCAAATGATATAGATGTTGAAAGAGAGGAGACACTTGGGGACCAAGAAAAGGAGATTGGTGAAGATTTAACTTTGAGTACCAACGAAGATGAGCCGATTTTGATAGTGACCCATGTACCTTCTCCACCAAATTAAGTTCAAGGATCTAGGTAGTTTTGCAAGACCGTGTCCAATTGGTAGTCATGTCATAGGCAAGGCTATATATGATATGAGAGCTAACCCAACTTTAGAATTATGGTGGGGTGAGAAAGAGAAGATAGAAGAAGACCCTGTTGTGTTTGACAATCTTCCATGCCATAATTTGATCACAAACATAATGGGGAAAACACCTAGTGGTTCGTCGTATTTAATGGGGATCCTATCTAAAAAGATCATGCTAGGTGACTTAGATTTAATGGCCATTACTAATGGGAACCTCCCAAAAGAGACATTGATTCTGATGGATGAAGGGTTCCTCAATTTTCGTAAGGGAATTGGATAGAGAATTGAAGAAGTCAGGCTGAGACTATAAAACAAGCGCTTATTGGGAGGCAACCTAAGTTTAATTTTTATTAGGTTTTATATTAGTAGCTTTGAATGTACATTTATTTAGGATTTAATAAAATTTCTTCTATTGTGGGTTTACAGGTTATTCAAGTCAAATTCAAGTGTGGTGCCCAATTTATTCCATGTGCCTAGCCTATTCTCCAAACTTAGTGGACAAAATGGAAGATTGCTATATCTTCAGGGAAGTCTTTTTCTTTACTTTTTCCTATTTCAGCCATTGAGGACAATGTCTAGTTTAAGTTTGGGGGCATTTTAGTGTCGTATTGCATATAGTTAGTTATTTGCATTGTAGCTCGTTATTTTTACGTGTTAACATTGTGTGTTTTTTAATTTGCATATAATACATGATAGTTAATTGCATATTCATATATGTGTTGCATTAGTATGTGTTCATGTAGTATAATTGCAGTTTTTTGCATGAATCTGTGTGATCGGTTGGTGTGGTCTTAGCTCGCCTATGATAAGATTGGTTTTGCATGTTAACTTGAGCAAAGGTTGATAATTGATGATGAGTTCTAATTGTAATCATGATGATAATCTGAGCCTGTCTGAAACTTATGTAACCGGTTAGCACTTAAAGTTTAACTATTTTAATCCACTTGGTTCAAGGGTTTCATAATTTGTTTATGGGGGAAAATCTTGGTTAAAATTTAAGGAAATTAGTGAACTGACAGTAAAGATTGGAATGACGTAAAAGCTTGAGTTTAGGGAAATATATGGGATATATATATTGAAAAAAAAAAGAAAATGAAAAAGAAAAAAGAAAATATGAATGAATACATTGATTAGTTTAGTTCTGTAGCCTTTGTTACTTGAGTAAGTACGCTCCTAGGGGATGTCTCTACACTTAGTGCCCTAAAGCCATCTGGTTTGGGAGTCATTGGTCGAAAGCTCATTACTGGGTAACACTGAAAATCCTAAGAGAACTAGACATTGTACAGTCAATTGTAAACACGAGAAAGAGCAAAAATGCCCTCGTGGTTGAATAAAGGTAGAAATAAATCCTGTTTTACCCTTAGACTTAATAATTGCTTAGTTTTAACCGGAGTTGTCATGTTCACAGAAGTAATTGAATTAGAGTTGAAATTTCATTCTAAGAAGTTTGTTATGTGATTATCTTGAACTGTGGTTTGGTTAGAATGGTTAACATGCACACACGCACAACATGGGTGATGATAGGTCTGGATTGACTAACTAGTTAGAATTATGGACTTTGACTTAATTGGATATATTATTTGAGTATCATTGGTATCTTTGAGGCCTGTTGCTATATATAATATTGATTTATTACTGGGTTCGTAGGTATATTAGGAAGTATATCATGCATATGCAATCATGTAGTTGAGTTAGTTTGTTTATTTTTAGTTCTTTTGTGTTTTTGCTTGAGGACAAGCAAATGTTTAAGTTTGGGGGTATTTGATGAGTGAGTTTTATACCCATGAATTGAGTGCATTTGAGCTTAATCTTTTAGACGTTTTTAAGTATTTGTATCTATTCATTCATGTTTTATGCTGTTTTGTAGGAATTGGGACAAAACTTATTTGGATCGACGTTTGGAGTTGCTAGATTTGCATTTTTGGCTTGCCATTTACAAAGCAATCACTTCAGGGCCAATTTTAACATTTCTCCATCCCTTATTTTGAAAAACTGAAAGAATAAAAATTGTAGATCTACGTCTCCTCTTTCTGGAACATCTTGAATCATTGAAATTGGAGTTTAGAAGAAGTTATGGCCATTTTCCCAAGGGACGTCAGAGCATTAAATTCCAGAAAAGCTTCCAGCGTTGAGGCACCCATTCCTATGCTATTCCTAGCGTCGGGGAGCCCAGGCGGCGTTTTCGATCGTGAGTGAATAAGCGGCTCGAAATGGGGGTGGGGCCTGATCAAGTTGGAACACGTTTTGGGGCGAATTTTGATACTTTTTTTACTCCAAATTGGATTAGATTTCCTTCTAAGCTAGAAATTGGACTTCTAGCCTATAAATACATGATGTGAGACATAGAATAGGGGGGATTAGATAGATTAGATTAGAAAAAAATACTCCATTAGATTAGAACATAAACCCTAGTTTATATTGAATTGTTGGAGATTAAAGCAACTTAGGGATCAAATAAGATCAAGAGGAAGAGCAAGAGGGGAGCATCAGATTTGCAGAAAACAGATTTCATTCTTTCCTCTACTTCTATTTTTGTCATTTAATATTTATTCAATTGTGGATTCTAGATTTTAATTCAATAAAAATGAACTAAATTCTTGTTTAAGATTGCAACGGATCTTATTGCATAGCTTATTTTAATATGCTTCTTTGTTAATTACTGTGATCTATTCTATGGATTGTCTATTATGATTGCGTATAATTGTTTAATTGTCTAGCTAACAATTACCATGATAATTTATATGAATTCAGGAGATGAAATATAGATTCAGATCTGATCATAATAGTATGTGATTGTGTTTTCTGCATGACGATGGAATTCATGATTTGTGTTTAGGATAGAGATATGCATTTACGCCGCGTGTAATTTGATAGGGAACCTGTACTTTAAATCCTTTTTAATTGTAATTCACATAGGAATATAGTGATTTAGTTAATTAGGGTGTTTGATTCAATTCTATCAACTGTGAATTTGGATCAATATGTTTGTGATGCATCGGAAGGTGGTTATAAATACTATTAAGTTACTGATTAACAATCTAGATTAATAGTGATCATAATTAATAAGAAGTTTTTTTTAATATAAGTGAAACAATAAGTGAAGTTGTGATTTTAAATATCCATAACCCGATTTTCAACTAGTGGTAGCAGTAGTAGTTTAATTATATATTTTAATTCACAACATTAAATCGATTGTTTAAATAAAATTAGTTTAGTTAAGAACTAGTATTTGGTGATTTTTTAAAATAATTCTTCGTGTGTTGACTGTGTATACTTGCACGTATGTTTTGATTGTGAAATCGATCAACACTAGGCATTCTACAAGTTCTATAAATCTTTACTCATGGATGGAATTTCTCGTACTTGAAGGGGCTTATGGATCATACATGGTGGGTTTCAGAGATTGAATTGTAGAAATGGAAGAAGTACAAGGCAAAAATTAGATAGACCTAGGCGAGGAAGGATGAGGATAGATGAGGATAAAAACTTATAGAGAGGGTGGTCTAAGCCATTTCTATTCATAATATTCAGGTTAAGAAATCACAATTTACACGCTATTTGTAGAAATAATAACATGAACCAAAATGCTAAATGCACAATGAGGTAAGTACTAACCATGTGCTTACAACTTTTAAAATACTCCTAACTGACAAGTCCGGGTACTGACAAACCCTTATAAATATTGCTAAAATACACATTAATAAGACCATAATAATAACTAACCTAATCAAATACAATGATATATTTACAACAAAATCTCATTCCTAATACAAGTCCAGAAACATATAGAATTGTGAAAACTCGATCTCAAGTTTTATAATAAACAAGATTGAATAACTAACATCTGCACCAAGAGAAACTTTTAGATATCTTAGACAGCATCTTCGCATGATAAACCTCGGAAAAGAATGGTAAGAATGATTAAAATCTGTTGGAAGATGCTAACTCGAATGACCCACAAAGAAATCTATGTGAATTGTTTGTTGAATCCCAACATCGCTTATCTTCTGATACATTTCTTAATCTCTACTTTATCTTCAGTCTTGACTTCTGGTGTAGCCTCAACCAGTCGACCTGTTTTATGGAATCTGCCATAACTTGTATTTTCTGCTTTCTGATCTTCGTCTACGTCCATTGCAAGATTTGAGAAAATTCTGAAAGGAGAAAAATATTTGTTCTTCTTTGTTTCCTCGATTCTATCTTTGGCTGCAATTTCCTTAGAAATCTGTCTTTGATTCAAAAGCCCCTTTGAGGCTTCCAGCTGCAATTGAAATTGTCATTCAATTTGGTTTGGATTGTGCTTAATACCTTTGCAATACCCACTAACCCTTGGGTTAGCTCAAGTGGTAGTGAGGCTATTCACAAGTGCCTTTAAGGTATAGTTCATGGATTCAGTACTCTGCAAAGGTTATTAACTCTGTGGGGCCACCCGCACACAGTTTAGTATGGGATTACCCAGTGTGCATGATTGGCGGAGTATTGCGTGAATCTGGTGGCTTACCAGTGACTGATTAGTCCCATGTTTCTCCTTTTGCACTTTGTCAATGATTAATGCTATTCTATGCAAAATATGATACTTGTAATATACATGATAGAATGTTAGCTGATGAATTGTTTGTTAACTAGGGATTTAACTGAAAAGCAGACGGAAGAAAAGATACAAAACAACTCATCTATTTGGGGAAATTTGAAGTCTGTAGCTGAAGGTATTATCAACATCTGGAGAAAGCTGTAGTTTGCGTCAACACACAGGTGAGCATTTGGAACTTTATAGAATTGTTACCCTTTTTTTGGCATATTGTGTTGAAATAAAGTAGTATTCCCTCCATCCCAAATTATCTAATGTTTTAAAGAATTTTGGTTGTACCAAAATAATTGAAGTTGGCTCTTTTCCAAGACAATTAAAGTAGTTATATTAGTATAAGTTTACCCTATTCATTCAACTATTCTTTCTCCTCATAAATGTATAATCCCCAGATTGCATAATTATGGGTATAATTGTATTTTTAGTACTACATCCGTTCTTAAAAGATTGCCGTTTAAGGTTTTGGCACATAGATTAAGAAAGTATCATTTACCAAGTAAAATTTGTTTGAAATTTCATCACTACCCCTTTATGGGAAGTTGAAAACTATTAATACAAGGGAGAGAATTTCTTGGGACAATAAAAAAAGGTAGGGGTAATATAGGAAAGTAAATACTTTATTTTACTTGAAAGTTGTAAACGACAAAAAGAACAAATTTTTTCTTCTAAAGCGACAATCTTTTAGGAACGGAGGGAGTAACAAATTTGACATAATACTAATTGTATTTCTTAATAAGTGTGCAAATGGTCAAAAGTTTAGATGGAGGGTTCCCTTTCTGGCCTTCCTCTTAAGTTTGAAAATTTCATAATAATCTGCTGTTTTCTGTTTCTTTTTTAGAGGTCTTTCACAAATTACCAATCTATTGATCCATTGATCGTGGGAAAAGCAAGAAATGAATTTTTATTTTTTAACTTGCAAAAAATATATTTGTAGAGTTATTGTAATTTGTTAGTAATATAATAACTAATATTTAGTTCTGAAGTGATATACCAAGAGGAGGGAGATACAAAGAAGGAGCTTATTGGAACATAAATTGTCTTGAAACAGGTCCCAAAAGAATGTGTTTGATAGAGAATTTCCTCTTAAATGAACAGAGAGAGAGTTCTTTTTGTTGACCTTTATTTTATGGAACATACTTGGATTTAATTCTTTTAGTAATATTTTTTTATAATGAATTTAGTCATTAAAGTTCAATACTGTTAAAGAAAGATTATTGCAAGATTTATGATGCATAATATTTTATGTAATTTTTAATAGGGCTAAATACAGTTTACAACATTAAGCTCCTAAAGAATTTGGATTTATACTTATTACATCAAGTGTCTAATTTGATACAATTTAGTTCTCAATTTTTGAATCCGATCAAAATTGGTCGGAATACCTAATTTTTCAGCAAGATAAGAATTGCATACGATTTGACCATATAGAATATGAGCTAATAACACTTATGTTACATCAAGTACCACCAAATTCACAATTTACTACATTAAGTACTTAATTCGTATAAAATTTGTATAAATACTTATCTTGACATATTAAATCTGTATAAATTCTTATAAATAATTATTATATGTTAAATTATTAAAATTAAATATTAATACAAAGATTGTCAAATATAATTTTTTATTTTAAAATTTTTAAAAAAAACTTAATTACCAAAAAAATCAATAAACGTTTAAACATACAAATTATATTTTTAACACGAATAACATTAGACAATTAAATAATGGGAAAAAACACTTTTATCCCACTGTGATTGTAGTGTTTTAAGTAATTAGCCACTGTGTTTTTAAAATATTCAATTAGCCCACTATACTTTTTAAAAATGTTCAATCAAACAATTAGTCCCAATTTTTCTCACGGACGTTAAAAATTGGGGGAGAAAAGCACCTTTACCCCACTGTGTTTTTAAAATATTCAATTAGCCCACTGTACTTTTTAAAAATGTTCAATCAAGCAATTCCGTTCAATTCAACAATTCTTTCCTCTCCAATTTTTTAATGTCAATTTGAGCATTGAAAAGTTGTATTGATTTTCAAGTGTTATGTTAAAGGTAAGTTCTCTTCTCTCATAATCAAATCAACTATTATGAAAATTTTTAAACTTTCATATATATAATGTTTTCTTCCTTTTCGTAAGTTATAAATTTTTTAATTTAATCCTAAATATAACATCTTTTTCTACTTAAATATGTAAGTTATTTGTTAAGAAATATATTTATATAGTGAGATTTCAAGAACTTTGAAAAGTAATAATCATCTAATTCTAAAAAGCAATCGAATGCAAGCAAAAGCGGTACTTGCTATCTTCTCTACTCCATCCAAATAACATTGGATTAGTTAATGTTCTTTTTAATTATATTAAGATTATTTAAAGCACATTAATTTAAGTTACTCGATCAAAATATTTTTATTTATAAGCATTAAAATGTGCTATACCTATACGTGCACTTGTTCTTCGTGCCCTGTGGTGGTGTGGTGATCATGTAGTAATTCAATAGGATATGGTCACTACATTGAAATGTGCTATTATTAAGTAATCATAATTGGTAGGACTCATGCATATATAAATGTAGAAATTAAAATTAACGTTTTTTCCCTTTTATTTACCTTCTCTATAGTAAAAATATTTTATTAAATTATTCCATCAAAATATTTATTAGCACTGTAGAAACATACCAAATATTCATTGAAAGTAATTTCAAAGAATTCGCTTACTAGATTAGAACCATGAAATTACACTATAAAAGATGCTAAATGCACTTATAACTAGTGAGACACGTCATTTGTATTTTATTTTTTAAAGTCGCGTAGGAAAATTGGCCCAATTTTTTAATGCCCGTGAGCAAAATTGGATGAAATTACTTGATTGAACATTTTTAAAAAGTATAGTGGGCTAATTGAATATTTTAAAAGCACAGTGGAGTAAGGGTGCTTTTTTCCTCCAATTTTTTAACGTCCGTGAGCAAAATTAGACGTAATTGCTTGATTGAACATTTTTAAAAAGTACAATGGGCTAATTGAATATTTTAAAAGCACGGTGGTTAATTGCTTAAAATACTACAACCACAGTGGGGGTAAATGTGCTTTTCCCATTAAATAATTGACAAAATTGCCCAAAATTTAATTAATTAAATAATACCCTTTTTATATTGGAATAACATACAAAAGTAGAAAAAAATTGAAAAAGAAAAAAAAAGAAAAAAATGACCCATTTGCTCTCTCTTCGATCTCTCCCTCTTATCTAATCCTTCAAATTGTTTTGTTCCTTCAAATTTAGAAATTTCAGCACCTTGGATTTGAAAGGTGAGTTGTTTTTATTTAGTTAAAAGATTTGCCAAACAAATAGTAGTTAACTAGATATAAACATGCGCATTGCGGTGGGATTATTCATTTATACGTGCAATTAATAAATTAAAATATAATAAGAAGATGGTAGATTGTTGTGCGATAATCAAATTTTGATAGCATATTACATAGAGTTGGGTAAAAGTTTTGTACACAAATACATATTCAAGTATAGAATTAATCTGTTCATTAAACCCTGAGACATTATATAACAGTTGTGTGTGTGTGTGTGTATATATATATATATATATATATATATATATATGGGAAAAATGTATGTACACAGCTGTGTATTATACAGTAGGCTATGGCGACGACTTTTTGGGCTATAGCGACGGTTTCATCCGTCGTCATAGGTATTCTGGGCTGTGGTGACAGTTTACCGTCACTATAGCCCAAAAATTTTGTCGCTATAGCCCTACTGTGTAATACACATCTGTGTATATACATATAGTCATATATATATATATATATATACACACACACAGTCCATTTCAAGGGCATACCCCTTTATATCCACCATACCTTGCATACCTTTTTTAGCGACGGACAGGGCGACGGTTCGGTCTGTCGCTATATCAAAAAATTATCGTCTTAACTTTTAGCGATGGACAACATATAGCGACGAATCTCTGATATAGCGATGATTTTGATAAAATCATACCTATCTGGCGTCTAAAAAGGGGTATACAATATATGTAATTGAAAGGGGTATGCCCTTGATCTTTTTTTTTTCTCTCTCTCTCTATATATATATATATATTAATTTCTTGATAAAAATGTTTATAATGTAACCAATAGGATTAAAAATAGATACCTCTTTCATTCTAAAGCACTAACAAATATTTAGAAAGTGTAATGCACAATGTCATCTAGTTGTTATATTGATATGATTGTTAGTGGCATATTTGAAGTCTGTTACACATTACACAAACCTCACCAAGTCTCAAATATATGACACAGGTACTTGATGCATTTTAAAGAGTCTATGTTTAATATACGCTTACTTGCACCAGAATTCAAACATCCAAACGAAAGGGGAAACAATTGAAAAATGTCCTAGTTTCAATTCTCAGATCTTATGGGAAATTACATGTTACATGCAAAAACTGAAAAGTACGAGCATTAATAATTATGTTGGATTTTCATGTCAAACAAACACCATGTCCAAAAACATAGCAGTATAGCACTGTGTCATACATAACACAATGTTATAGTTAAAAAAATGAATACTGTAACAATCCAAAATTTTATTTGTAATTTCAAATATTTATTGAATTAAATAAATATTTTTAATTGATGTGTTTGTTGTTTATTAGATATTTGTTAGATTATTTATTAGTAAGTAAATAAATCATGAGTTATAGAAATTAACTTAATTAATATAAAAGAGTGATGAATACAATTTATGAGATAATACTCTAATTTAACTTAAGAACTAAATTAGAGAGCTGTTAATGATTATATAGTTTGGTAGAATGTTGTTTTAATTTAATTTAGTAATTAAGTTGATATGTTAATTTATTAAGTAAAATTATAATGAAAATTATAATTTTGTCGTAATTAGTTTTGTTTATTTAATTAAGATTGGATATGGAAATCCAAGTAAATAATGTGGGATAATAAACTATATTATAAATGACTTCTGAAAATAAATTAAAAGAGTTTTAATTTGGTTTTACCAAACAAAGCCTTAGAGCTTTTGAAATTCTTATGTTAATCTTGTTTTTCCAAACAAGGCTTAAGGAATGATTAAGTCATTATTTTAATAGGTTTTGCCAAACAAGGCCTTATGGCTTTTAAATTTAAAATAAAAATAACTGATATGTATTTAGTAGCCTTATTATTATACGTCAGTTTTATTTTTTATGTTAGCGTCTGTTTTAGTTTTACATTAAGTGTTGGCTTAAGCCTAAGAAAGAACAGAAGGAAGAAAGAAGAGAGAAGAAAGAAGAGAGAATGAGAAGAAGTTCTGTGTAAATTGAGAGAAGGAATTTGTGAGAATTATGAAAGGGAGAAAAAAGAAGATTGTTCAAAATTTTATTGCTAATCAAAGGTAATAATCTAGCTTTGAGTTTTTAGTATTATACTTCTTGAGTTTTCTTTGAAAAGTTGGATTTCTATGGTTAGATTGTTAAGAGATTGATCATATATGTTAATTAATATGTATAATTTGTTATATGTAATCTATAACAGGTTTTCATGTGATCAAATTCGTGGAAACAAGTGTTAGAAGAAGAAATTTGGTTTATGGCTTAGTATATGTATTTTGGTCTATAATTTTAAGGCTTAAATTGATGGTTAGAACATGTATATAATCTGAAATTGAGTCTAGAATATGTTAATACGATAAGAAACGAAAAGAACGCAAGTTGAATGAATCAATTTGGTTAAGAAACGAATTCGTAGTGAATGAATTCGCTAAATATGTTAAAACATAAAAGTTTAGTATGAACATGAGTTTTGGGTCAAGAATTAGCCTAGTTAGTGTTTCTGTAAATTGTTATAATTCTAGTATGTTGTAGTTCTATGAATTACGAATCCATAGAATCAAAAATGGACTAATTTGGATGTGTATAACTCAAGTTATGAAGATTAATAGGAGAAAAGGGTCAAAAATCGCAAGAACAGTTAACTTAGAGTCCTGTTTTACGCTTCAAGCGCATGACAACGCTCTAGGGCACGACGTTGCTCTCTCTAGGGTAACGTATTGCGCTCTAGGTGCAAATGCGCGTAAAGTGTGTCAGTGTATCGTTTTTACCTATTTTAGTAAAATAGGAATAACGTTTTCATACTGAACTTGATTAAGGCGATTCAAGATGATCCGGAACGAGGATGAATAGACCTACAAATTTTATTCTTTAAGTTTTTCAATTTGATGTCGGGAACAGGGGTCAAAATGGTCATCTTTAGGACTATTGGATTTTCGGCGACAATCGGAGAGCGTCGGGCATGCACGCATACACAAGAGAGACAAATCAGGCGTGTGCCGAATGAACGTCGAAATATCGTAACAAATATTAATGAACATAAAAAGTATTTTAAGTCAAATAAAATGAATATTATAAGATATGAAATGGATTTAATATAAAACCAATAATGATTCCTAACAAGACTTAAACACTTGAATGAAATTCGAGTATGAAATATAGTGAGATATAAGTCGAAAGTTAACACAATCAAATTAAACATTGTGTATTGATTAATAAGAAGGGTTGTGGGATGTAGAGTAAAGTTTACATTACAACTACTATGCATTGTTATGTGACTAATAGTTGATGTGTATGATTATATAATTGTGTAGGGAACGTGAAGTGCAGATAACTGTAAGCTGTTAAACTATTATTGGTAAACAACGATCAAGGCAAGTCTTTCAGTTCCTATTTGCTATGTGAACTTGATGATTAACTGTTTTAAATCTTTATTGCAAAGAGCATGATGTGTTATATATATATATGTTGAAAGTATGAAATGTTAAAGTCAATTTATGACCACGATGATTGAGTAAAGCATGTTGATTGAGTAAGGAACTCAATTTTTATACTTGTTATATGAACTGTAGCATGTATGTTATGTTAGTCCAATGTTTATGAGATATATTTTGAGCATGTTATTGTGTGCTACACTGTTAGATTTTGATGGGCTGTTGAGCTCAACCTTGCAAATAACCACTTTTGCAGGTTAAAGATTCAAGGTAAAGTTATGTGCTACTTGAAAGACATGAATCAGAAGTGATACTTGAAGATTTATACACTTTGGATAAATTATTATTATTTGAACCATGTTTAGGGTTCTGAATAATGTATGATGTTAATAGATGTTGATTTATAAAGTTTAAGTTTTGTTTGTTGTATGAAAGGGTATTGAACCTAGATTTAAGTTTTAATTATTAACTCTGATAAGGTGAGTAATAAGCTAAGTATGGTTTAAAGGTAGGTAAAGATAAAGGTTTTGAGAAATGTACTAGATAAGCTACAATGATTATATAATGATAAACTGTCAAGTTTGAGTTATCTGATATGTAAAGGTTATTGGATTAAAATGTAAGATTCTATATAATAACTTTGATTGAGCAAATTATAAAATAAATTGATTCAAGACATGTAGATGATAAAGGTTTTGATTCAGGGAATTAAAGTACTAAGATAGAAAAGTTTAAATTATTCCACATTTTATTAAGTTTAACATTAAATAATGATGTAAAATCAGAAGTTAGATGTGTTATTCACGACCGAAGTCGATAATTGAGTTGTATGAATTTTGGGGTCGTTACAGTTGGTATCAAAATTTTAGGTTATAAACCTTAGGTATGAGTACCTTAGGCTATAACCTTAGAGAAGGAAGGTGAAGATAATGAAAGAATAAGCTCAAATAGAGTTTTAACAATAAGAAGCAATTTAAGAAATTTATAAAGAAGGGATTAAAACATGCATGAAAGGATTCAAAGAAGAATCTCGCAGAGTTATAAGGAATATGAATGTGGGGTTACCCAACTCCAATAATAAGGATGTAAGGTGATAATAAATAGACAATGTCTATAAGAAGAGAATGATAAAGAAGTTAAGAATAAAAAGTTATATTTAAGTATGGTACAATTGTACTATTTAATAGTTGATGTATGGTATCTGGGCTAAACGATTCCTTCATAGAGCGAAGGTATATACGAAGTAGCAACTCGGAACCTAGTTTGTTGGTTGTTTGTGGGAAACCACTAAGCGTACCATATTAAAACTGTTAGAGACTCGATGTGTACCAAATATAGAAAATGGATACGTATGATGAAAATGTGGTACTCGAATGAAATGTTGAGCAATGTAAATGAAGTTAGAAATTCTTAAAGGAAGAATTGTTATATAAACAAGAAAATTCAAAGAAGAATCTTGAAGAGATATAAAGATGAGAAATGGGAGTTACCTAACTCCAATAGCCAAGATAATGAATAATGATGAATAGACAAAGTCAGTAAGATTAAAAGCATAAATGAAATCGTAAATGATGAAAAAGGAAAGAAAGTGAATCGTAAAACAAAACGATCACGAGTTAAGAAAAGAATATTAAGGGAGATGATTATAGAATAAGATCACGACGTGATCTGTTTAAGTTATAAAAGAAAGATGGTCTGTAATATTTGAATAATTATAGCTTGATGCTATAAAGATAATGTACTATGAAATAGTACGATATAACTCACGAGGAGTTATAGATAATGTGATACAGGAATTCATATTGAGCAAGTTAAGGGAAAGTTAAGAGTAAGATAGAGTTAAGTGGGATTTCAATTGAGGACTCAAATGGTGACTAAGTTGTACAAACCTTTGTATGGGCAGAGATTGTGTGCATGTACTTGGTTTATCACATTGATAATCATTAGAATGTTGGTGTCGCGCTGTCAATGTATATGTGGTGTAATGGTGATTCTTTTCTCATGTGTATATTTGATAGTTAGCGGCTTTTAAGATTAGTCAAATATTATTAGGATTAGGTGCAATTCTTAAAACTAATGCATATGGTAAGTTTGTGACTCATAATAATATGGTATATTTTGAAGCCCTCAACGAATGGACGCCTATAGTCTGACTAGGATAAGTTCTTAAACTCATATTATTGTGACAAGTTCCCGAACTTCCAATATGTAGTAAGTTTGATGAACTATACTGGGGGTATAGGAAGATTGTAAGTTAAAATACAAGAATATTTAGTATAAGAGCATTGGTGGTGCTAGAAATAAAAAGAATTAGTCAGTAATGAGGTAATGGAGTAAAAACATTGAAATTGATGGAGAAAATTAGGTATTCTAAATCTTCTAGCTTTGCTAGATTTTCGAAATTTATTGAATTTGTGCTGATGTTTTCACTTCTTTGTTTTCTTGAAAAAAATATTGGATCAAATGATGGAACCAATGAGTTTTAAAAACTATACCGTTATTCGTATGTCTATGCTAATTGTTTCGGCTAGACAAAAATAATTTAAAAATATCAAAATGTATTTTGTTTTTTTCCCGTAGTCATTAAGGCATCACTAAATATGATGTTGATTTGACAAATGAGGAAGTCATCAATGCAATTAAACCTGGTGTTAGATGTGATCATAAGATCGTCAACCCACTATGGTATGATGTAGCATGACAAAGTCATATAATGACTGAATCCTCAATGTACTATCGAGATAGTACAGTATCATGTTATCATAAATGTAAGACCCCAACTTATTATAAATGAAATTAAATTTCCTCTATATATTATTTTGAAATAGTAAGGGTGATTTGATTATTGTGGTTAGTTATGGGTAAAATGCGCAAATATCTTAAATAAGAAAGTGGGTATAAAATATTCATTGTTGTCGGGGAATATTCGTTTGGTCGTGAAATATTCTTACTGTCGGGGAATATTCGTACGACGGCGCAACCTTGTGTGGGACCCCATAACGGAAAGCGATTGGATGAAGAAAATGACAAGATATTGCACCAATTATTGATTCTTACGTAAGAAGGTACTACTCAATAATTGTTACAGTAATTATTGTTTCATATTTTATTTTATTGATTCAATAATTGCTACGTTGATATTTTATATTATTGTTATTTCAATAATTGTCACTACACAGTATTTCCCATTATCAGATCAATAATCCATATTATTTGAATAATATTATTAGATAACATTATTGGCAATGTCTAGAAAGTTCTGTCGAGAAAAGGGGTTAGGTCATCTAATTGCGCACCAGTAAGGAGAAATCCTTATCGGAAAGACCCCCCTTTCCTGGGAACAGCCTGGTTGTCATTATTGTGATTCTGTAATATTATTTGTCAATAATTAATTATTAATTTATATGATAAGGAAAATATTTAGTTATGTGGATATAAATGGAAGAATTTTTAGAAAAGTGACAATTGTTGAAAATTGATATTTTATTTTTTCTGATAAAATAATTCATTTAAATATATTATTATATTTTAATAATATAATAATAGTGATATTTTTACAATGAATGTGTGATATATGAATAAATAAGGAGAAAGAGTATTTTTTTTGTTACAATAAATGTTAAAAACATGTAAAACATGTTGGTGGGCCCTGTTTTTGACTAAAATTTGATTATAGCTTGTAAAATCGTTCGTATGTGGATTTCGGTCAATTTTTGATTGGAATTTGGAAAAACTTAAACTTACAAAGTTGTAGAGAATTGAATTTTCTATTCGGACATAAGATTTGAACTTTTCTAATAAAAGGGCTATTTATTATGAATTATTGAAGTTTTGGAATAATTGATTTTTGAAGTTTTAAATATTTTTTTAAAGAAAAATGTTTTTGTTATGATTGGTGGGCCCCACTTGTTGTTAAACATGCTAAAATCAGATTATTCAAAGTGGGCGTATGAAATTTTTAAAAAATAATAATAGTTTATTAAATTTTCTACTTTGGTGTTCTAAGCATTTTCCTATAAATAGGATGCTTAGGTTAGAATTGAAAATCACACCAGAAACTGAAGTTTTCTCTCTTTATATTATCGAGCGTATTCTTGTGAGTATTTTGATACTTTGAGTGTTGCTATACAAGTTCCTTGAAAGACTATATCCTAGTTATTCCAATCGAGAGTCTTTGTCCTTTTGAGGTAAGGGATGTTATTTTTTTTAAATGATATTATTTCTTTCTATATCATTATGCCGAAATATTGGTAAGATTTTTCTTGTGAAATTCTTGTCTTTTTGTGTCGGGGTTACTATTCACGTATACGACACTATTCACCGAAAAATAAAATTTTCTCTTCTTTATTCTAGATGTCTATTTTTGTTACTATCTTTAATTGTATCCATGTTTTGATATTCATTCTTGAATTTTACTCCACCATAGTATATTATGGGGTGTTTTTAAACATGGATAAACCGAAGTACGAATCCCTAATATTTGTTCTTTTGTTTCACTAGATTCGTTTTCTTTAAAATATTTTCATCATCCTCAGTCCTAAATGATGATATAACTGATGAACATGTGTTGAGATGAACATGACCAACTGATGAATATCTTTGGCTTGTAGTGCAAAGATGAATATTTGATTCAAGATGTATATTGATTAATGTTACAGGGATAAAATATTGATGATGGACTTTTAAATCATAGAAGATAATAGATTTCATTCTCTACTTAACTCTTCTAAATGAATTATTATTTCCGCTGCGAATATTAATTTAAAACTTGTTGTCTATTATATTCTATCAGATTTTTCCCTGTTTAGGACTAATGATAATTTGTTCTATATTATCTTAGTCATAATATTCTTTACTAGGCTAGTTGAGCTCACCCTTTTCCTTTTTGTTCCATTTTTCTTCTCAGGAGACGAGAATGTAGCGAGTACTAGTCGGGGTATGGAATGATGGTTCTAGAAAGTTGTTTTTGTGGTCCTCACTATTTTTGTAAAATAATGTATCAATAATTGTAATGAGGACTTATTTGAGTATAGATATTGTCTAGAAGACAATATTTGTATTTAAACTCACAGTTTATATGTTATCGTATTTTGCACTATAATTGTATTAATAAAGTTGTAGTTGTTTCTGTACCATGTATTTTGCAACTCAGAATGGGTGATGTATACCTATTTTGGGGGTGTCACGGTTGGTATCAGAGCTTAGGGATATGGTCTCTGGCAGAGATCGGGGAATAGAACTAGGAGGGGAGAGACGAGTAAATCCTTCACTAGTGTGTCCTACCTAAGCTTATTTGTTGGTTGGTCAGAGTATAGGGTTATTATGTTGCACATCAATTTCTATAATTAACCCTTGTTTTGTGGCAGTATTTAAAAATGACAGCTGAAAATATTAATGATGGAGTGAATGAGACTATGGAAACACCTTTAATCACCAACCAGGAGAACGTGCAACAAGATGTCAATGTTCCTCCTGTAAACAACATCACTGAGCAGACGATGAACGATGAGATGTTTAGAATTTTTTTACGGTTCATGCAAAACCAGACGAGGGAGACTCACTTTCAAAATGCGGTAGAAAACAATGGAAAAGCACAATTGGTCATCAAGCAGCAATTCAAGGAGTTGGGACCACGAAATGCAGGGAAAGCCGGATCCGATTAAAGGCGTAAACATGGGTCAAGAAAATTACCAAGATATTTGATATCTTGGGATGCACGGAGGAACAGAAGGTTCCATTTTCCACTTCTATGTTCCGTAGTGAGGCAGATTACTGGTGGGAATCTGTGAAGCGTACCCAGCCAGCCGCACTCAACATGTCTTGGGAAATATTTCAGAAACTGTTCAATGATAAGTACTTTCTCGAAAGTATTAAATCATATGAAGGAGGTAGAGTTTATCGATTTGGAATAGAACAACATGGTGTGTCCCGTCCCAAAGATGAGGCTAAGTTCGCAGAGTTATCTAGGTTTGCACCTCATTTGGTGGAAAATGAGGAACGTATGACGGATGTTTTTGAGAGGTTTGAAACTCGACATTCGTCAATACCTCATTTTTCACAATTTTTCTCTATATTTAGAAGTTGTCAACATGACTCAATTATTAGAGCGAGATAATGAGTACGTTCAACCAAGGGACAACAACCAGGGTCATACCGGTGGCAGCAGTCATTGGAGCAATGATAACCAGCGGGGAAAAAAGAATACGAACAAAAGCGGTAACCACTCTGGTGGTAATCGTGTCCATGATAATAGAAGAAGCGAGTCGGGGGGAGATTTTAAAAAGAGAAGGTACAACAATGATAATGTGAAGACATCATCACCAGCATCAAATGTTTCTAAAGGAGGAGAACGACCACTGGTCGTATGTTACAAATGTGGAAAAGAGGGACACATCAGCCCAAACTGCCCACAACAGTTCAAGGTATGTTATAATTATGGAAAAGAAGATCATATCGTTCGAGATTGTACGGTAGCGAAACCAAGTCCAGCAGGGATGGTGACTCAAAAGGCTGTCCCAGACAAGTCAAAGTCAGCGGTTCCTGGAAGAGTGTTTGTTGTGACTGGCCAAAATGCAAGGAACCCGAACGAGGTGATCACGGGTAAGCTAATCATAAACTCTTGCGAAGTTTATACCTTACTAGATACCAATTCAACCCATTCTTTTATCTCTCATGCTTGTGCTCAACGTTTGAACTTGACTCCGGAGAAATTAGACTTTGACTTATCTGTGGAGACTCCGTTAGGAGAAACTTTCATTGCATCCACTGTTTATAAATCTTATTTGATCCAAGTTGGCACCATCACATTACCTGTTGATTTTATCTCTTTTAAAGATACTTGCATTTGATGTGATTTTAGGGATTGATTGGTTAACCACTCATCATGCCAAAATTGATTGTTTTTGTAAGGTTGTTAGTTTTCATATTCCTAATCAACCTGTTATGCGAATTCGAGCAACTAAACCACTAAAATCAATCATTGTCATTTCAAGCCATAAATCCATTCATTTATTGAAAAAAGGATGTCAAGCTTTCTTAGCCCATGTTATGGATTTGAATAAAAACACGTCAGATTTGAATAATATTCATGTTGTTAGTAAATTTCCTAACGTATTACCTGAAGAACTTCCAGGTCTACCCCCAGAACATGAAGTTGAATTTGTTATTGACCTTGAACCTGGTACAAAGCCCATTTCTAAAACCCCATATCGAATGGTTGTTGGTCGTTTTACCGATCAATATATGTGTGCAAGTATACACGGTCAACAATAATAAAGAGTAAGTAAAGTATCGTTCCAACGGAGAATTTACTAATAAAGTTTACCAAGCACTAGCCCATAACCATTTCAGTCTTATTTAAACGAATGATATTATATTTTATATTTAAACTATGAAATTAAATAAACCTAAATATTTCTAGAGTGAGACTAGATAATGAAGACCTGAGATCAAAATTTCATCTATTGACTCATTCAAATCCATACATTTCATGTTAAGCCAAACTAATTGTACCAGATTGTTAGTCGAGAACAAGAAAGTAAAGTATAGTCATCTCTCAATGCACCATACCCATATCACATACAATCCACAGTTGATAGAATACACATGAACACCCACATTACCTAAATCACTATATGTCTATGTGATTTACAAATAATTAGGGTTTAATCCCAAGTTCTCAATTGACTACGAATGGTGCTTTGGTATGTGTCTATCCTAAGCACAAATCATACATCCCAACACATTGTAGAATATACAATCATAGGGTAATAAGATCAGATTTAAACCTATACTTCGTTTCTCAAGTCCATATGGATTATCACAGTAATTGATGGTCAATCAATTAAGCAAGTAAGAGTGAATCTTAATAGAAAAACCTATAGCAATCAATAAGGTTATCAATGAAACATATCAGAAATAACTAATCCATAGAATCCATTACAATCTCAGAATAGAATTTAAATCATATTTGAATTAACGCTATTATCCACATATTGAATAAACATCATAAAATACAATTAAGAATCAAAGAGAGAGTAAGAGTAGAGAATTGGAATCTGTAATGCTTTCCAATTGTTTCAAGTCTCCAAACTAATCAAATATAGAAAGTATCTACAGTAATGTACTTTATTCTATTATCAAAATTAAAGAGAGAAAGCAACAATAGCTCTGTGATCCCCCAAGGGGTGGAATACGTTTACATACTGCTAATAAGTTCTTTTATATTAAGAGTCCCAGTCGTAGCATTCCTCTCCAAGCCATCAACCTGTTAGATCGAACAAGTGAAAGTCAATCTTTGATTTAAGATCATAGCAATTTATTGCTATGAATAGCCTTACAGATAGAGCCTTATTATGATGCTATCTCTTGATCTGAAGCGATCTGTTTATCTGGCGCAATTGACAATTGCGCATGTCATAAACCAAGTTAGGTATGATTCTGACATGCATCGATTGGGCTGGCTTGTTCTGTTGCAATCTTTTGCTGCATTGTAGGCTCAAAGTATTTCAATCCAAATCTTCATTCCAACATCTAGCAACAAGCTCAGTTCCATTTTCATTTCCATCATCAATCCATCATAGCTACGAACACAACTTAGCTCAAATAACACCGAGAGAGTTTCCAATACTACACTGCAAAACAAAGCACAAAAGCATAAAAAATCTATACAATAACATGAGTTTAAGCACAAATTCAAGTAAGTTAATATCCTAAATAAGGGGTTATAAAACCACTTATCAAATACCCCCAAAATTAAACCGTTGCTTGCCCTCAAGCAACCAAAACAAAACCAAGCCAACATGCAATGCGAAAACCACCATGTATGCATCCTACACTACATCACCCATCTTGGGTGCGCGGATACAAGTCTTGAATACAAATACAAAATAATTATACAACGATGTGTAAAATACGACAAAACATAAATTGAGAGTTTTAATAAGAATATTGTCATCTAGACAATATCCACACTCAAAAAGGAGTCCTCAATACATTTATTGTCACACTATTTAACGAGAATAGTGAGGACTACTAATACTATCATCTGGACCGATCACTCCGTTCCCAGACTAGTCCATTACGTTCTCATTTTCTGAAGATTACGGTGAAAGAAAGGGGTGAGCTCAACTAGCCCGATGAAATATTATGACTAAGATAATGCGAATAAATTATCATTAGTCTTCAACAATGTTAAACGATAAAATACAATAGACATCAAGTTTAAGCTGCTGCGTGGAATAAGCAATCCATTAGAAGAGTCAAGTAGAGCATGATATCTATATCTTCTATGATTTAAAATGTTTTCATCAATTTTTATCGTTTGAGACTCGACAATAAATAAACCACATCATCGAGTCATCCACGCTTTTCTGGGCCAAGGATATTCATTAAATTATCAATGGTCATGACTATACCAAATAATCCTTGGTCATAATCATACCAAAAAGCGTCCAAAATCGATACTACGAACCCTTTGAGGACTTTTACCACATCATTTATAACATTACAGGTCATGATTATATAGAATAATCCACAGTCATAATCATACCAAGTCCATCTATGCACGTAAGCCAAAGATGACTTTCATCACAATATAAGCATGAGGATGATGACAATGACATAATAATTCAATAAAACAAGTTCAAGAATAAATTTTAAAGATTTATAAGTTAATTTATCTTGAACTCAATAATGTCCAAATTATCGACATGATCTTGCTTTGTGGAGTAAAATTCAAGAATGCTCGAAAGAATATTTCCATGAAAAGATCTTGGATGAAGCGAAATATCAAAGATATTCCACTAATTTCATGGAGTATATAGAAGCCAAAATTTTAACCAAATGAGTATCATAGAATATATAAAGCGCAATGGATTTTCACCGCCATGCGGTAATCCGCGTGAATGAGATCATTTCCACAATTTAATAAGAAATGAATACGAAGGTCATTCACCATGCATGTGGTAATCCACATAAATAGGTTATTCAACGAATAATAAAAAATGGAATAATAGAAGAATTCACCATGCATGCGATAGGCCATGCAAACAGGTTATTCAACATAATAATAAATAATGGAACCGGTCATGCGTAAACGCATACGAGACGAGATATTCAACGAATAATAAATAATGGAACCGTCATGCGTAAGCGCCTGCAGACGATGATATTCAACGAATAATAAAGAATGGAATAACAAAAGAACTTCACGGGCATGCGATAGACCGCACGCACGACGAGTTATTCAACGAGAATAATAAATAATGGAACCGAGGTCATGCGTAATACGCTTGCAAATGATATATTCAACAGAATAATAAAGAATGGAATAACAAAGAATTTCACCATGTATGCGGTACTTAGCATATCTGAGGTTATTCAACAGAATAATAAAGAATGGAATAACGAGAAGAATTTCACCATGTATACGGTACTTCATATATACAGTTATTCAATAGAATAATAAAGAATGGAATAACGAAGTTCTCTTCATGAATCTGAAAGAAATAATACCCTTACCTTATAAAGAAGAGTACTCAAAAGCGGGTAGAGGCGGGGATATACTTGAAGAAAACTTGCACTACGCTCAAAGCTTCTTAAAACTCTAAAGAAATAAACTCAAGATTATAGAAGAAAATTCTCTAAATTTACGGTGTGATTTCAATTCTAACTAAGCATCCTATTTATAGGAAAATAGAAAGGATACTATGCAATAAAATATAATATATATATATATATATATATATATATATATATATATATTATTAAAATCTAATAAAACAATTAACTTTATAAAAGTATTACATTTTATATAAAAAGATTTTACTATCACGAAATCACTATATCAGTACTATATAATAAACACTATATATAAAAAATATATTATATTCTAATTATTGTCTAATAAAACAAATAACTTTATAAAAGTATTACATTTTATATAAAATTTCATTTTTTTTAATATTTTATTACATTAATAATACTAATAAAATAAAATATATATATATATATATATATATATAAACTTAATGACTTCATAAAAAGACACCTCAATATATTTAACAACATTTATCATCATTATTATAATTCACAATATTAATCGACCGAGTTAGTTCCCGGAAGAGGGGCTTTCCAATAAGGATTTCTCCTATTAGGCGCGCAATTAGGTGACCAAACCTCTCCTTGGCGAACTTCTGAACATCGTTAATATTGCAAATAATAATATTAATAACTTTTTGTTATCTCAATTATTGATTTAATAATATATAAAATATATAACAATAATTGAATCAAATAACGTGAGATCTTATGTCAACAATTATTTGTAACAATAATTGAACAAAAGCTGAGTGACTTCTCACGTAAGCATCAATAATCAATACAGGTATGCTACTATGCAACCACAGCGTATTCTTATACTTTTAACAGGGTGTTTTCAGCGTTAATGGTAAAACTTCCGTAGTTATTTTCATAAAAAATATTTTTTTCGTTTTCTCGATCCGAATGATAATTCCATTGTGGGGTCCACTGATGATTGTGTTAAATCGTCTGAATATTCCTGTTAAAATGAATATTCCCAACCAATCGAATATTATATAACAACTTGCATACTTTTCAAAATTTCTAAATATTACCCACAACTATAACATTATATCAAATTTACTCCATAATATTCAAAAATGATATTTATTGAAAATTCATCTTTATTCATAAAAGTTGGGGTCTTACAACCTCCCTTCTTATGAAATTTAAGCCCTCGAAATTAGAATACATACACGGTATGTCGAAGAGGTAAGGATACCTTGATTTTATTTGATTCTAACTCCCGGTCATTTCCTCAACATCGTGGTTTCTCCACAAAACCTTGACTTGAGGTATAACCTTGGAGCGTAGAATATGTTCCTTCTTATCAAGATTTGAACATGAATCT
This sequence comes from Panax ginseng, assembly GCA_020205605.1. Classification (NCBI taxonomy): domain Eukaryota; kingdom Viridiplantae; phylum Streptophyta; class Magnoliopsida; order Apiales; family Araliaceae; genus Panax; species Panax ginseng. The sequence goes on from CM035132.1 coordinate 177,741,332, forward strand.
CTTCATACGTTAAATCTTCCGCTATTTAATCAGGTTCTAACTTTCAATAATGTGGTTGGGTCTTTCACATATTTACGTAACATGGATATATGAAAAATGTTATGAACACGAGACATACTTGGCGGTAAAAGCGAGTCTATAGGCCACGATTCCTACTCGATCGAGGATTAAAAATGGGCGATGAATCGAGGATTGAGCTTTCCTCTCTTTCCAAATCTAATAACTCCTTTCCATGGAGCAACACGTAACAACACATGATCTCGAATATCGAATTCCATGTCCTTTCGATGAAGATCGGCATAACTCTTTTTGTCGATCTTGTGAGGTTTTTATCGTTGTCGGATCGTTTGAATCTTTTACGTAGTCATACGTACTAACTCGGTCCCAACAACGTTGCTTCACCCACCTCACCCGACATCTTTGGAAGCGACACTTTCTTCCATACAACGCTTGAATGGAGCCATGCGATACTTGTTTGATAGTTGTTGTTGTAGGAAAACTCCACCAATGGTAAGAACTTGTCCCAACTTCCTTGAAGTCGAGGACACGAGTCTTAATAAATCTTCAAGAGTTTGAATAGTCCTCTACGATTGTCCATCCGTCGAGGATGATATGCGAACTAAATCGTAAATCTGTGCCCATAGCTTTTTGCAAACTAACCCAAAATCTTGAAGTGAATCTTGGGTCTCGATCGAAACTATGGATCTTGGCATACCATGCGGTCTTACAATCTCGTTTATGTACATACTGAGCAAGAGCGTTCAAGTGTATAAGTTTCTCGTATTGGTAAGAAGTGAAGCGGACTTGGTCGATCTATCAATAATGACCCAAATTGCATCTATGCCTTGAGAAACCTTGGGAAGACCCGATGCTTGAAATCCATGGTAATGTGCTCCCACTTCCATTACGGAATTTCAAGTGGTTGCAATGGACCTTTTGGCACTTGATGCTCTCGCCTTGACTCGTTGACAAGTTAGACACCTTGAGATAAACAACGCTATCTCTCTCTCTCTTATATTGCTCCACCAAAATGTATGGCGAAGATCACGATACATTTTGTACTCCCAGATGGATTACAAAGCGGTGTGTTGTGCGCCTCCATCATGATTTTATACTTTAAATCGGGGTCGTTAGGAACACAAAGTCTGGAGTTGACTCAAGTATTCCTTCTTCATCGATTCTTTCTTCCTTCGCGTAGCACCTTCTTGCACTTTCTTCCTCATCACGCATCGACTCCAGTGTCATAGCTTGAGCGACTTTAACTTTATCAATTAAAGTCGGTTCTACTCGTATATTCTCCATCATCACATGGGTCCACAGGAGTCTTTAACTCTATCTCCATCCTTTGTAAGTCATACAAAATGGGCCTTTGCGTTGACAATATTGCTTTTCGTGCCGCATATGATCTTACTACTCAATCGTCGGCTACCACGTTCGCTTTTCGGGGGTGGTATTGGATGGTATGATCATAATCTTTCAACAGTTCAAGCCAACGTCGTTGTCGCATGTTGAGTTCCTTTTGAGTGAAGAAGTATTTGAGGCTTTTATGATCCGTAAAGATCTCCACTTTCTCCCCATACAAGTAATGCCTCCAAATTTTAAGTCTGAAGAAGACAACAAACCCAACTCTAGATCATGAGTAGGATAATTCCTCTCATATTCTTTGAGTTCTTGAGAGAGGCATAGGCTATGACTTTCCCATATTGCATGAGAACACATCATAACCCTTTGCTGCGAAGCATCATTTGTAGATGACAAATCCCTCAGAGCAGGATGGTATTGTCGAGAGCAGTCTTTGAAATGAGTCTTCTCTTGAGTTCTTGAAAACTCTTCTCACATTCTTCGCTCCAACCAAACTTTGTATCTTTTCCTAGTCATTTGAGTTAATGGAGTAGCGATTAGAAAAATCCTTCCACGAATCTCAGATAATAACCAGCTAAGCAAAGAAAAGCTACGTACTTGATCAACGATTTAGGTTGCTCCCATCTTTGAATTGCTTCAATCTTTCTTTGGTCAGCGGATATTCCATGACTTGATACTACGTGCCCAAGGAATGCTACTTCCTCAAGCGAACTTCGCATTTCTTTAACTTGGCATAAAGCTTTTTTCACGAAGCTTTTGGAGTATCGACCTCAAGTGTTGCTCATGATCTTCACGACTTTTGGAATATATGAGAATGTCATCAATAAAGGCGACCACAAAGTGATCCAAATATTCCTTGAATACTCGGTTCATCATATCCATGAAAGGCGGCGGGAGCATTAGTCAATCAAAAAGACATGACTAGAATTCATAATGCCGTCTTGAGGAGTTCTAAAAAGCCGTCTTTGGAATGTCATCGGTTCTAATCTTCAATTGGTGATATCCGGAACGAAGATCAATCTTTGAAAAAAATTTGGCGCCTTACAATGTTGGTCAAACGGGTCATCAATGCGAGGCAATGGATATCTATTTTGATAGTGACATGGTTCGACTCCAGATAATCAATACAAAATCGCATACTCCCATCTTTCTTCTTCACGAATAGAGCAGGAGCACCCCAAGGAGGCGTACTAGGATGAATGAAACCGATGTCTAACAATTCCTGCGGTTGGGTCTTTAACTCCACGAAGTTCAATAAGAGCCATTCGATATGGGGCTTTGGAAATGGGTTTTATGTCACGGGGTTCAAGGTCGATACAAAATTCAATTTCACGCTCTTCAGGGTAGGCGGGAAGTTCTTCGAGAATACGTCGGAAATTCATTAACAATAGAAATATCATTCAAAATAGGCGTATTTTTGTTTAGATCCGTGACATGAGCTAAAAAGCTTGACATCCATTTTTCAATAAACGAATAGCTTTATGGCTTGAGATGACGATGATGGATTTTAATGGTTTGGTTGCTTGAATTAGCATAATAGGTTGGTTAGGAATATGAAAGCTAACAACCTTACGAAAATAATCAATTTTTGCATGATGAGTAGTTAACCAATCAATCCTAGAATCACATCAAATGCAAGTATTTTCAAAGAAATAAGATCGACGGTAACGTGCGATTCTGGAATTTGAATCAAACAAGACTTATAAACCGTGGATGTAATGAAGGTTTCTCCCAGCGGAGTTTCAACGAGATAAATCAAAGTCTAATTTCTCGAGTCAAATTTAAGCGTTGGCGCAAGTAGGAGAAATAAAGGAATGGGTAGAACCAGGTATCAAATAAAGTATAAACTTATTTAGAGTTTATGATTAGCTTACCGTGATCACCTCGTTCAATTCCTCGCTTTTTTGGGAGGTTCTACGACAAATGCTCTCCTTGAACTAGGTTTTGTCTTGTTTGGGACACCCTTGGATGCCTCCATCCCAGCTGGACTTGACTTTGGTGCACGACAAAATTGGGCTAGGTGACCTTCTTTTCCACAATTGTAACATGCTTTGGACTGCATCGTGCAGTTTGGACTTATGTGTCCTTCCCCTCCACATTTGTAACATACGACCGGTGGTCGTTCTCCTTCCTTAATAGTGGGTGCTTTGGTCTTTGACGTCTTTCCATCTTTGCTGAACCTTTTCTTCTTGAACTTTCCACTCCTATTATCTTGTCCATGATTACCACCGCAAGTGGTTATCATTTCTACGGCATATTGATTCCTCCACGTTTGTTGTCACCGCTTTGATGACTGCTACCACTTTGGTATTATCGACTTGTCGGCTGCTCTCTCTTGGTTGGGTTGACTCATTATCGCACTCCAATAACTGAGCCCTATTCACAACATCTGAATACAAACACAGTTTATGAGAGATAAGGTATTGACGTATCTCGGGTTTCAAACCTCTTAGAAACATCCGCGTCATTCTCTCCTCATTATCAACCAAGTGGGACCTGGCCAAGACAACTCGACAAACTTAGCTTCGTCTTTGCGCCCGCGGTCATATTATTTTGCTCAAGCTTGATGAACTCCACCTCCTTCATGTGATGAATACTTTCGAGAAAGTACTTGTCGTTGAACAATTCTTGGAACTTCTCCCAAGACATCTTGATCTGGGCGGAGTTGAGTATGCTTCTGATTCCCACCGATGTCTGCCTCTTGCCTTGCATGACATGAAGGTGGCAAAGGGAACCTTTTGTTCCTCGGAGCATCCCAAGACATCAAATATCTTGTTGATCTGCTTTATCCACGTCTCCTTAAGTGGTTTTGGCTCTCCAAAAAAACTCGTGGTGGTCAGGCTCCTTGAACTACTTAGCGGTGGCCGTCAGAGAGTTGTCGGTGTTTCCACATGCATTTTGGGCCGAGGCCGCTCTACTTTGATGTTGCATGAATTGCATAAAAGCCTCTGAACATCCCATCGTTCACCATTTCATCGGTGTTATTATTTTTCATGAGGATTATTGTCTTCTATTGCACATTACCACAGGCATTGATCGTTGGTGACTCAGCGGTCTCATGTGCTTCATTGCTTATCTCAACATTTTGGATGCCATTTTCAAATACTACCACAAAACAAGGGTTAATTAACATATCACATATTATCTCTATACTCGGCCAGAGCCAATTAAATACCAAATAAACTTAGGTAGGTCATACTAGCGAAAGAATTCCCGTCTCTCCCTCCTAGTTCTTGTCTCACATCTCGGCCGGGGATCATATCCTAAGCTTTGATACCAAGCTGTGATGCCCCCAAAATAAGTATACATCACCCATCTTGGGTGCGCCAGATACAAGGTACTAAATACAAATACAAACTAATTATACAACGATTAAGTGTAAAATACGACAAAACATAAATTGAGTTTTAATAAGAATATTGTCATCTAGACAATATCCACACTCAAAGGAGTCCTCAATACATTTATTGTCACACTATTTAACGAGAATAGTGAGGACTACTAATACTATCATCTGGGTATCATCACTCCGGTTCCCATTTAGTCCATTCGTTCTCATTTCACGAAGAGAACGGTGAAAGAAAGGGGTGAGCTCAACTAGCCAGATGAAATATTATGACTAAGATAATGCGAGAATAAATTATCATTAGTCTTCAACAATGTTAAGCGATAAAATATAATAGACATCAAGTTTAACTACGGTGAATAAGAAATCCATTAGAAGAGTCAAGTAGAGCATGATATCTACTATCTTCTATGATTTAAAATGTTTTCATCAATTTTTATCATTTGAGACTCGACAATAAATAAACCACATCATCGAGTCATCCACACTTTTACGGGCCAGGATATTCATTAAATTATCAATGGTCATGACTATACCAAATAATCCACTAGTCATAATCATACCAAAAAAGCGTCAATCCGATACACTACTACAGACCCTTTGAGGACTTTTACCACATCATTTATAACATTACGAGTCATGATTATCTTAGAATAATCACAGGTCATAATCATACCAAGTCCATCTATGCACGTAAGCCAAAGATGACTTTCATCACAATATAAGCATGAGGATGATGACAATGACATAATAATTCAATAAAACAAGTTCAAGAATAAATTTTAAAGATTTATAAGTTAATTTATCCACGAACTCAATAATGTCAAATTATCGACATGATCTTTGCTTTGTGAAGTAAAATTCAAGAATGCTCAGAAGAATATTTCCATGAAAAGATATTGGATGAAGTGAAAATATCAAAGATATTCCACTAATTTCATGGAGTATAAAAGCCAAAATTTTAACCAAATGAGTATCATAGAATATATGAAACTGCAATGGATTTTCACCCGCTATGCGGTAATCCACATAGACAGATCATTTCCACAATTTAATAAGAAATGAATACGAAGGGTCATTCACCATGCATGTGGTAATCCATATAAATAGGTTATTCCAACAGAATAATAAAAAATGGAATAATAGAAGAATTCACCATGTATGCGATAGACCGCACAAACAGGTTATTCCAACATAATAATAAATAATGGAACCAGGTCATGCGTGCGCGCATACGCACATGATATTCAACGAAATAATAAATAATAAATAATGGAACGTAATCACGTGGGATATTCACGAGCGAATAATAGAGATAATAACAAAAGACTTCACCGGAGCATAATAGAATCGGAACCAATTCAAAGTAAAAATAATGGAACGAATTAACGTATACGATATTCCAGGATATTCAACGAAATAATAAAGAATGGAATAACAATAGAATTTCACCATGTATGCGGTACTTGCAGATAGATAGGTTATTCAACAGAATAATAAAGAATGGAATAACGAAGAATTTCACCAAGTATAGGGTACTGCCAGCATATCTGAGTTATTCAATAGAATAATAAAGAATGGAATAACGAAGTTCTCTTCATGAATACTGAAAAAATAATACCCCTTTCCTTATAAAGAAGAGTACTCCGACGAGTAGGGCAGGGATATACTGGAAGAAAACTTGCACTACGCTCAAAGCTTCTTAAAACTCTAAAGAAATATGCTCAAGATTATAGAAGAAAATTCTCTAAATTTCTGGTGTGATTTCAATTCTAACTAAGCATCCTATTTATAGGAAAATAGAAAGGATACTATGTAAATATAATATAATATAATATATATATATATATATATATATTAAAATCTAATAAAACAATTAACTTTATAAAAGTATTACATTTTATATAAAAAGATTTTACTATGCAAACACTATATCACAGTACTATCTGAAACACTATGCATAATAAAATATATTATATTCTAATTATTGTCTAATAAAATAAATAACTTTATAAAAGTATTACATTTTTTATATAAAAAGCTTTTACATTTTATTAAATTAATAATACTAATAAAACAAAATTTATATATATATATATATATATATATATATATATATATATATATATATATATATATATATATATATAAACTTTCGTGACTTCATAAAAAGACACCTCAATATATTTAACAACATTTATCATCATTATTATAATTCACAATATTAATCGACCGAATTAGTCGTTCCCGGAGAAAGAGGGGCTTTCCAATAAGAATTTTTCCTATTGGTGAAATAATTGACCAAACCTCTCCTTGCGAACTTCTAGACATCGTTAATATTGCAAATAATAATATTAATAACTTTGTTATCTCAATTATTGATTTAATAATATATAAAATATCGACAATAATTGAATCAAATAACGTGAGATCTTATACAACAATTACATGCAATAATTGAACAAAATTGAGTGACTTCTCACGTAAGCATCAATAATCAATATCGTGTGCTACTATGCAACCACGCGTATTCTTTGTACTTTTTAACATAGGGTGTTTCAACAGTTAATGGTAAAACTTCCATTTATTATTTTCATAAAAATATTTTTGTCGTTTTCTCGATCAAATAATAAGGCCGTTATGGGGTCCACTTAATGATTGCAGGTCATCGGTTAAAATGAATTGACCAATTGAATATTATATAACAACTTGCATACTTTTCAAAATTTTTAATATTACCCACAACTATAACGGTATATCAAATTAACTCCAATATTCCTTCATTAAATAAAAGTTGAATATTCCTCCAAGACAATCAATCGAATATTATATAACAACTTGCACTTTTCAAAATTAATAAATATTACCTGCTTCTTAGAGGAAAAGAACCGTTTTAACTATAACATTATATCAAATTTACTCCATAATATTCAAAAAATGATATTTATTTACTTTCATGAGTGCGATTTTCAAATTCATCTTTATTCATAAAAGTTGGGGTCTTAAGATAGATTTTCAATAAACCTAATACCCCAAACTTAAAAACTACAATGTCCTCATTGGAGATAAAAGGTATAAAGAAACTCCCCTAGCTGTCCTCATCATCATCATCCTCCTCTTGCTCAGGTGGAGTATCTGGAGGTGGATAAGGAGTAGTTGTTCCATACGTCAGAAATTGAACCTGTGCTTCCAGCTGGCTGAAGGCATTTAATAGGACTCCAGAAAATTCGGCAGTGAAAGCTTGAAAGTTCGTGTGCATCGCATCCATCCTTCTTTGGAGGCGGCGAATTTCACGGTCTTGATCGCTTAGAGGTGGCCTAGCTGAATCAGGGGCAGCAGTGTCATCTTCTTCTTCATTATCTTCTCCATCTTCTGCACTCTCTAACTCATCCTCAGGCAGAATAAACCCCCAGCCCCAGGGATGAGACTCTGCACCATTCCAAATGGTGTACTTCTGCATAGTGGTGTGGTTAATATCCCTCACCGGCATCTGGAGAGCCTCATCATCCCAATCAATTCCCACAGCCAAGCATAATCTAGTAATAAGAGACGCGTGTGGTATGCCCCCGGAAGTACTACCCATCATATATCGCATCATTGATTAATTGATCACGTGCCCGATGTCAATTGCTTTCATCATCAGTATGCCATAAAGCAATATAGCTCTCTCAGTTGTGACATCGGCGTGATGGATGGTTGGAAGTATCTTTGCACATATGAAGCTGTAACATGCCTTAGCATATCGGCTAAGCGAAGTCTGTGGGAAATACACTTTTCTGTCAGTGTCAGATTTGGTAGTCCATTTTGTGCCTGGCTTGCACAGCTCTTTCACCAACTTGTCTAAATCTGTCTCAAACCTTTGTGATTCAGCCTAGTTCTCAGCACCTGATGGCAATGTCTCCACATGGAATATCTCATTGATTGCTTCTTTGGTGTACCGCACCTGCTCTCCTTGCACAAAAGAGATGCCATTCTGAGTTTCGCAAGCGTTGGCGTAAAATTCCCTTACTATCGCCATTGGTGCAGCCACCGGTTTAGCTACCACTGAAAGCCATCCACGCCCCCTAATCTGTTCCTTCAATTTTCCATCTTCTATTCCTAGCCTGAATCCCCTCTTTGGTACGAATGATTTTCCCACTAAAACATCCATATAGTAGTGTTGGGCTGAGAGGTTCACAAATCGGGAGGTATCCAACACATTTCTGTTATTACCCTCGCTCTCCTGCTCACTGCTCGACGAAGAGGATGGCGTGCGAATTTGTTTGGGTGCCATAATTTGGAAGTTGAATATACTATCTGATGATGCTTTGAACCTCAAATTACCCAGACTCTATTAAACTCTGTACTAACCCACTGAGATGTACTCAATAGAGTTCCAAAATCTGCCTCTTTCTGTCATTGTGTCTTCGATTACTCACCCACATATTTCTCTGACCTTTGATCGAACACTTGTTGAGCTACCCCACTGACTGAGATGCTGAGAAATTCGGATATGGACAAGTTGGGTGATGATGAATGGTTAGGTTGATATTTCGACAGGAATGGAGTAGGGGGTATGACTATTAGTGGCAATGAAACCCTAACCTCTTGTTGCACTTCAATAGAACAGGTCGTGTGCAGAACCAAAATTCCTTGACTGCTATCACTGTTCGAGACCTGTTAGAAGGGGTGAAAAACTAGGGTTTGGGTGAGAGAGAGAGTGGTGTGGGATGAAATCTGCACGATTCAAGTTGGATTTAGGAGAGTAGAAGTGGCATATGGGTTTCAGTTTTTTTTAGAGAGAAAGGATGAGTGCTTGAAGGTTTTCAAATAAGAGTTGTGGTTTGGACTGGCTTCTGATTTGCTTTATAAAAAAAAAGCGATCAAGACGCTTACGCAAATTGTCTTTGAATTGAATGGGAAGGTGGCGCAATTTAATTGTGCTTTTCTCGGTCTAGTTCAGTTACGGTTCACCTTTGTACCACGATGTTAGACTTCTCACACTGCTGCTCAATTCATTATTCCTAGAAAGGCACAAAATGAACTTGAGACTTTATTTAATCCTAACTAACATTTGCTACTAACAATTTGATTAACGATCATTATAATGAACTAATTAAATAAAGCAGTAATAATTAAATAAAGAGGGATGAACATGATAGAATATGAGTAATGGAGAATTAAACAAATAGGGAAAGAGAGATATTTGATGGGGTGCCTCTCATCTAGCGCTTAGTTTATAGTCGTTCAGCTGGAATTCTTTTTGTCAATGCTATCCAATTCCTCTACGATAAGCGAGGAACCCTCCATCCATTAGAATTGCAATGTGCGTAGGTAAGTTAACCATCTTGCTAGTCTGTGAATTGAAGCAACCTAGCACAATTCCTATACATGATGTCTCTAGTTCCATTTCATAGCTAGGTGTCTCATCCGTTGTATTTGGGAATAAATTGTTGCACTGAGGCATGGAGTACACAACAGACTTTTCCTCTTTTATTTTCTATTCCTCAACCCACCATGGTGTATACGAGGACTCTTTATCATACTGATCATTTCCTTGGATGTGACTACCTAGGGGACATGGGTGTGCAAAACTCATTGGATTTTTCAACTCTGGTTGAGGAGGTACTTGGGGTATAATACAGGTGATCTGATATTCTTCATTTTCCAAACCCCCAGTTGTCTCCTCAATGTCCACTCCCTTCAATTCATCCAGTAGCATGTACACTTCTGGCTCTCCATCTGTTCCATCATCCATGTCATAATACCAATTGTTTTGAGGGTGATTGTTCAAGGCCTCGAATATTTGATCCATCTGATTCTGTAGATTTTGAATTGACCTCTCTTGCTCAATCATCTTCTCCTCAGTTGATGCTATAAACTTGAACCACAAATCCTCCAATCTTGAATTATCTTGTTCAGTTTCAAAATCCATGTATTTAGGACCATTCATTGAGGAGTTAATAAGTTGTTTCATCTGTCTGTTAAGATTTTGGCTTGATAACTCCTGACTCATCATCATCTCTTCATGGTCTACTATGCTTTTTGACATGAATTACTTCAACTCTGAATTTTCTTCTTGTTGCATTGGAGGTGGATATGAGAAATCTGATGGATATGTTGGACTTGGAACGCAGTCTTGGTCTTGATAGTTACAATTCCATTCATAATCTGGGTGATACCCCCAACCTTGATGATAATTGGGATAAACATAGTTGTTGAGGTAATCACCCCCAAACTGTACTTGTCCAACACTGATGTTGCACTGATAACTCGGATGGTCGTAAGCATAATATTCACATATAACTACTATCTCTAGAGTGCGTTGGGCTGCAAGAACATCCAACCTCTCCGAAAGTGTTGCAATTTGTGCTGACAATATAGAAAATACATTGAGTCCTTCAGTTCTTGTGTCCCTTGGTTGAATCCTATTTGCATAAGGCCCTTGATAAGCAAAGTCACACATGGTACCTAAAAAGAGAGAAATATACGAAGATAATTAAAACAAAATAAAAATGTTTAAATTAAGACCAATTTGATTGAAATTAATGTTGGCAAAAACTTATTAAGATAATTCCCCGGCAACGGCGCCAAAAACTTGTTGGTCATTTTACCGATCAATATATGCGTGCAAGTATACACAGTCAACAAGTAATAAAGAGTAAGTAAAGTATCGTTCCCACAGAGAATTTACTAATAAAGTTTACCAAGCACTAGCCCATAACCATTTCAGTCTTATTTAAACAAATGATATTATATTTTATATTTAAACTATGAAATTAAATAAACCTAACTATTTCTAGAGTGAGACTAGATAATGAAGACCTGAGATCACAATTTCATCTATTGACTCATTCAAATCCACACATTTCATGTTAAGCCAAACTAATTGTACCGGATTGTTACTCGAGAACACAAAAGTAAAGTATAGCCATCTCTCAATGCACCATACCCATATCACATACAATCCACAGTTGATAGAATACACATGAACACCCACATTACCTAAATCACTATATGTCTATGTGATTTACAAATAATTAGGGTTTAATCCCAAGTTCTCAATTGACTACGAATGGTGCTTCGGTATGTGTCTATCCTAAGCACAAATCATACATCCCAACACATTGTAGAATATACAATCATAGGCTAATAAGATCAGATTTAAACCTATACTTCGTTTCTCAAGTCCATATGGATTATCACAGTAATTGATGGTCAATCAATTAAGCAAGTAAGAGTGAATCTTAATAGACAAACCCATAGAAATCAATAAGGTTATCAATGAAACATATCAGAAATAACTAATCCATAGAATCCATTACAATCTCAGAATAGAATTTAAATCATATTTGAATTAACGCTATTATCCACATATTGAATAAACATCATAAAATACAATTAAGAATCAAAGAGAGAGTAAGAGTAGAGAATTGGAATCTGTTCTCCTGATCCAAGATTGAACCTTTAATGCTTTCCAATTGTTTCAAGTCTCCAAACTAATCAAATCTAGAAAGTATCTACAGCAATCTACTTTATTCTATTATCGAAATTAAAGAGAGAAAGCAACAATAGCTCTGTGATCCCCCAAGGGGTGGAATACATTTACATACTGCTAATAAGTTCTTTTATATTAAGAGTCCCAGTCGTAGCATTCCTCTCCAAGCCATCAACCTGTTAGATCGAACAAGTGAAAGTCAATCGCTTGATTTAAGATCAAGAACTCTGCCGTGAATAACCTTGCATAGAGTGAAATTCTTGTTGTCTTTGGATCTGGCGATCTATCTGTCAGGCGCATTGCTTGGCAATGTCATAAACCAAAATCGGGCCCAATTTCTGGCGATGCATCGATTGGGCTTTGGCATTTCGCTTTGTTCTGTTTTGCAATCTTTTTGGTTGCTTTTTTAGGCTCAAAGTATTTCACTCCAAATCTTCATCCCAACATCTAGCAACAAGCTTAGTTCTATTTTCCTTTCCATCATCAATCTATCATAGCTACGAACACAACTTAGCTCAAATAACACCGAGAGAGTTTCCAATACCACACTGCAAAACAAAGCACAAAAGAATAAAAAATCTATACAATAACATGAGTTTAAGCACAAATTCAAGTCAGTTAATATCCTCAATAAGTGGTTATAAAACCACTTATCAATGGCTCCTATTGAACTTCAGGAGTTAAAGGTCCAACTGCAGGAGTTGTTGGACATCGGTTTCATTCGTCCTAGTACATCTCCTTGGGGTGATCCTATTTTATTCATAAAGAAGAAAGACGGGAGTATGCGACTTTGTATTGACTAGCAGGAATTGAACCATGTCACCATCAAGAATAGGTATCCGCTACCTCGCATTAATGACCTTTTTGACCAGTTGCAAGGAGCACAATTCTTTTCAAAGATCGATCTTCGTTCTGGATATCATCAGCTGAAGATTAGAACTGAGGGTATTCCAAAGACTGCCTTCAGAACTCGGTATGGGCATTATAAATTCGTATTCATGTCTTTTGATTTGACTAATGCTCCTGCAGATTTCATGGATATGATGAACCGAGTATTCAAGGAATATTTGGATCAATTCGTTGTTGTCTTTATTGATGACATCCTCATATATTCCAAAAGTCGTGAAGATCATGAGCACCATTTGAAGCTGGTACTTCAAAGGCTTCGTGAAAACAAGCTATATGCCAAGCTGAAGAAATGAGAGTTCTGGCTTGAGGAAGTAACATTCCTTGGGCACGTGGTGTCAAAACATGGAGTATCTGTTGACCTGGCGAAGATTGAAGTAATACAAAGTTGGGAGCAACCGAAGTTGGTGACCAAAGTCTGTAGCTTTCTGGGCTTAGTTGGTTATTATCGGAGATTCGTGAAAGGATTTTCTCAAATCGCTACTCCGTTAACTCAACTGACTCGGAAAGATACAAAATTCGTATGGAGCAAGGAATGCGAGAAGAGTTTTCAAGAGCTTAAGAGGAGACTTATTTCGGCACCTGTTTTGACAATACCATCTGGTTCGGATGGATTTGTTATCTACATCGTTGCTTCAGGTAAAGGGTTAGGATGTGTTCTCATGCAACATGGGAAAGTCATAGCTTATGCCTCACGGCAACTTAAAGAATATGAGAGAAATTATTCTACTCATGATCTAGAGTTGGCAGCAGTCGTTTTCGAGCTAAAAATCCGGAGGCACTATCTATATGGGAAGAAAGTGGAGATATATTTAGATCATAAAAGCCTCAAATATTTCTTAACCCAAAAAGAACTCAACATGCGACAACGACGTTGGCTCGAGATATTGAAATATTACAACCATACCATTCAATACCATCTTGGAAAAGCGAACGTGGTAGCTGACGCATTGAGTTGAAGATCATATGCGGGAATGAGTGCGATGTTGTCAACACAAAGGCCCATTTTGTGTTATTTACAAAAGATGAAGATAGAATTCAAGACTCCGGGGACCCATGCGATGATGTCAAGTATACGCATAGAACCAACTTTAATCGATAAAGTTAAAGTTGTTCAAGCCACAGACCCGGACCTGATACGTATGAAGAAGAAAGTACAAGAAGGTGTTATCCCAGAAGCAAGAATCAATGAAGAAGGAATACTTCGAGTCAACTCCAAAATTTATGTTCCTAATGACTCTGATTTTAAATACAAGATCATGATAGAGGCACACAATACACCATTTGCAATTCACCCTGGAAGTACTAAAATGTATCATGATCTTCGACATACATTTTGGTGGAGAAATATGAAAAGAGAGATCGTGAAGTTTATCTCGAGGTGTTTAACTTGTCAACATGTAAAGGCGGAGCATCAAGTGCCAAAGGGTCCATTGCAACAACTTGAGATTCTGAAATGGAAGTGGGAACATATTACCATGGATTTCGTTATGAGTCTTCCCATGGTTTCTCAAGGCATAAATGCTATTTGGGTTATTGTTGATAGATTAACTAAGTCTGCTCATTTCTTGTCGATACGGGAGACTTATTCCCTTGAACGTCTTGCTCGTATGTATGTAAATGAGATTGTGAGATTGCATGGCATGCTTAAGATACATAGTTTCAATCGTGACCCAAGATTCACTTCACAATTTTGGGTTAGCTTGCGAGAAAGCTATGGGCACGGATTTGATTTATCTGATTGACATACCATCCTCAAACAGATGCATAATCGAGAGGAATATTCAAACTCTTGAAGATCTATTAAGACTCTGTGTCCTAGACTTCAAAGGGAGTTGGGATAAGTATTTACCATTGGTGGAATTCTCCTACAACAACAGTTATCAGGCAAGTATAGGTGTGGCTCCATTCAAAGCATTGTATGAACAAAAGTTTCACTCTCCAGTATGTTAGGATGAGGTGGGTGAAGCAACATTGTTGGGACCAGAATTGGTACATATGACTATAGAAAAGATCCAAATGATTCGATAACGTATACAAACAGTACATGATCGACAAAAGAATTATGCGGATCTTCATTGAAAGGACGTGGAATTTAGTATTGGGGATCATGTATTATTGTGTGTTTCTCCATGGAAGGGAGTTACAAGATTTGGAAGAGAGGAAAGCTCAATCCACGATATATTGGTCCATTTCAGATTCTTGAACGAGTAGGAAATGTGGCCTATAAACTCGCGTTACCTCCAAGCATGTCTCGTGTTCATAATGTTTTTCACATATTTGTGCTTCGTAAATATGTGAAAGACCCAAACCACATTATTGAGTTAGAACCAAACGAAATAGCCGAAGATTTAACGTACGAGGAGGTACCTGTCAAGATCTTGGATAGGAAGGAGCATGTCCTACGCACAAAGGTCATACCACAAGTCAAAGTTTCGTGGAGGAACCATGCTATAGAGGAAATGACCTAGGAGTTGGAAACAAAAATAAAATCGAGGTATCCTCACCTTTTCGAAATACCAGGTACGTACGTCAATTTCGAGGACGAAATTTCATAAGGAAGGGAGGTTGTAAGACCCCAACTTATTATAAATGAAATTGAATTTCCTCTATTTATTATTTTGAAATAGTAAGGGTTGATTTGATTAATGTGGTTAGTTATGGGTAAAATTCACAAATATCTTAAATAAGCAAGTGGGTATAAAATATTCATTGTTGTCGGGAAATATTCGTTTGGTCGTGGAATATTTTTGTTGTCAGGGAATATTCGTACGACGGCGCAGCCTTGTGTGGGCCCCATAACGGAAAGCGATTGGATGAAGAAAACGACAAGTATAAGTTTTTTATAAATAACGGCATAGTTATTACTGAATTAACTTCTTAAAAAAATACGGTGGTTTAAACACGAGAAGACATGGTATTGCACCAATTATTGATTCTTACGTAAGAAGGCACTACTCAATAATTGTTACAGTAATTACTGTTTTATATTTTATTTTATTGATTCAATAATTGCTATGTTGATATTTTATATTATTGTTATTTCAATAATTGTCACTACACAGTATTTTCCATTATCAGATCAATAATCCATATTATTTGAATAATATTATTAGATGGCATTATTGGCAATGTCTAAAAAGTTCTGTCAAGGAAAGGGGTTAGGTTATCTAATTGCGCACCAGTAAGGAGAAATCCTTATCGGAAAGCCCCCTCTTTCCTGGGAACAGACTGGTTGTCATTATTGTGATTCTGTAATATTATTTGTGAATAATTAATTATTGATTTATATTGTAAGACCCCAACTTTTATGAATAAAGATGAATTTTCTATAATTATCATTTTTAAATATTATGGAATGAATTTGATATAATGTTATAGTTGTGGGTAATATTTAGAAATTTTGCAAAGTACGCAAGTTGTTTATAATATTCAATTGGTCGGGGAATATTCGTACGACGGCACAATCATTGGTGGACCCCACAATGGAATTATTGTCAGATTGAGAAAACAACAAAAATATTTTTATGAAAATAACGGCGGAAGTTTTACCGTTAACTGTTGAATCACCCGGTGTTAAAAGTACAGGAATACGCGTGGTTGCATAGTAGCACACGGTATTAATTATTGATGCTTACATGAAAAGTCACTCAGTTTTGTTCAATTATTGCTTCAATAATTACTGCATAGTATCTCACGTTAATTGATTCAATTATTGTTGATATTTTATATTGAGATAACGAAGTTATTAATATTATTATTTGCAATATTAATGATGTTTAGAAGTTCTGCCAAGGAGAGGTTTGGTCAACTAATTGCGCGCCAATAGGAAGAAATCCTTATTGAAAGCCCCTCTTTCTGGAACGACACAGTCGATTAATAGTGTGAATAATAATAATGATGATGAATTTTTATTTTATTAGTATTATTAATGTAATAAAATAGAAAAGCTTTTTATATAAAATAGAATACTTTTATAAAGTTATTCGTTTTATTAGGCTAATAGTAAAATCTTTTTATATAAAATAGAATACTTTTATAAAGTTATTCATTTTATTAGACAATAATTAGAATATATTATATTTTATTATGCATAGTGTTTGCATAGTGCTGCGTAGTGTTTGCATAGTAAAATCTTTTTAAAAGTTATTAGTTTTATTAGATTATAAATAGAATATATTATATTTTATTGTAAACCATTACGGACCGTCGTTTAAAAGTAAATCGATCTCGACCGTTCATGGATTGGTTACTATTCATCCATTCTTCTATAAATAGAAGCTCATTCCTTCATTATTTCTTACAAATTCAATCAAAACTCTAGAGAGAGAAACCGTAGAGAAATTATTCTTCTATCTTGAGCGTATTTCTTTAGTGTTCAAGAAAGCTTTGATCGTAGTGCAAGTTTCTTCAAGTATATCCCCGCCCTACCGTCGGAGTACTCTTCTTTATAAGGTAAGGGGTATTATTTTTTTTTTCATATTCATAAAGAGAACTTCTGTTATTCCAGTCTTTATTGTTCTGTTGGAATAACCGTATACGCGGGCTACCCTATACTTGGTGAAATTCTTCTGTTATTCAATTATTTATTATTCTACTAGAATAACCTGTCTATGCAAAGTACCGCATACATGGTGAAATTCTGTTGTTATTCCATTCTTTATTATTCTGTTGGAATATCCTGTCTGTGCGTTTTACGCCGGACCTGGTTCCGTTATTTATTGTTCTGTTGGAATAACATGTCTATGCGAAGTACCTCATGCATGGTGATTTCTTTTGTTATTCCATTCTTTATTATACTTAGTTTGTTAAAGTTTTGACTTCTATACTCCATGAAATTAGTGGAATATCCTTGATATTTGCGCTTCATCCAGTATCTTTCATGAAAATATTCTTCTGAGCATTCTTAAATTTTACTCTACAAAGAAGTATCATGTTGACAATTTGGACGTTATTAGTTCCTGGATAAATTAATTTTTGAACTTGTTTTATTGAATTCTTATATCATTGTCATCATCCTCATGTTTATATTTTGTGGAAAGTCATATGTGGCATGTAGTGCATAGATGAACTTGGTATGATTATGACCAGGGATTATTCGGTGTAATCATGACCGTAATGTTACAAATGATGTGGTAAAAGTCATCATTGGCCCGTAGTGCATTGATGGACAGTTGTTCATGATCATGACCATTAATGAATACACAAATATCCTTGGCCTGTAGTGCATGGATAAATTGTGGTTGTGATACTAATGAATATCCTTGGCCGTAGTGTAGGGATGATGTGGATTATTTATTAAAATTCGAGTCCCAAATGATAAAAGTGATGAAAACCTTTTAAATCATAAAAAATAGTAGATTTGATTCTCTACTGACTCTTTTAATGGATTGCATGTTCATTTAGCTTAAACTTGATGTCTATTGTATTTTATCGGTTTAACATCATTTGAAGACTAATGATAATTTATTCGCATTATCTTAGTCATAATATTTCTTCTTGGGCTAGTTGAGCTCACCTTTCTTTCACCGTTCTCTTCAGAAATGAGAACGTGGCAAGAGACTAGTCGGGGAACCGGAGTGACTGATCTAGATGATAGTATTAGTAGTCCTCACTATTCTGTTAAATAGTGTGACAATAAATTCAATGAGGACTTATTCTGAGAGTGGATATTGTCTAGAAGACAATATTTGTATTAAAACTCACAACTTTCTTGTTGTATATTAAAGATTGTATTTGTATTCTGTACCATGTATTTGTCGACTTAGAATAGGTGATGTATACCTATTTTGGGGCGTCACAGTTGGTATCAAAGCTTAGGGATTTGATCTCTGGCTGAGATGTGAGACAAGAACTAGGAGGGGAGAGACGGGGAATTCCTTCGCTAGTATGACCTACCTAAGTTTATTTGATATTTAATTGGTCGATCAGAGTATAGGGATAATATGTGATATGTTAATTAACCCTTGTTTTGTGGCAGTGTTTCGAAATGGCATCCGAGAATGTTGAGAACATCAATGGAGCACAGGAGACCGTTGAGTCTCCACAGATCAATAATCAGGATAATGTGCATCAGGAAGGTGACAATCCTAATGCAAACAACAACACTGACCAAATGATGAACGATGGAATGTTCCGAGGCTTCATGAAATTCATACAACATCAGGTGAGAGCGGCTCCTATCCAAAATGCAGGTGGAAACACTGGCAACTCTCGGACGGTCACCGCCAAACAGTTCAAGGAGTTGGGACCACCGGAGTTTTTTGGAGAGCCAAAACCACTTGAGGCGGAGACGTGGATAAAGCAGATCAACAAGATATTTGATGTCTTAGGATGCTCCGAGGAGCAAAAGGTTCCCTTTTCCACCTTCATGTTGCGGGCAGAGGCAGATTACTGGTGGGAATCTTTAAAGCGTACTCAACCTGCCGCACTGAAGATGTCTTGGGAGAAGTTCCAAGAACTGTTCAATGACAAGTACTTTCCCGAAAGTATTCGTCACATGAAAAAGGTAGAGTTCATTAAACTGGAACAAAATAACATGACCGTGTCGCAGTACGAAGCCAAGTTTGCCGAGTTGTCCCGGTTTGCGTCCCGTTTGGTTGATAATGAGGAGAGAATGACGCGAATGTTTCTAAGAGGTTTAAAACCTGAGATACGTCAATATCTTATCTCTTATAAACTATGTTTGTATTCAAATATTGTTAATAGGGCTCAGTTATTGGAGCGCGATAATGAGTCAACCCAACCAAAAGAGAGCAGCTGACAAAATGATAATACCAGTGATAACAGTCATCGAAGCGGTGACAATAAGCGTGGAGGGAATCAACATGCCAGAAATGGTAACCACTTCGGTGGTAATCATGGCCAAAGCAATAAGAATGGACATTTCAAGAAGAGGAGATTCAACAATGATGGAAAGACATCAGCACCTGCACCTGTTGTTAAGGAAGGAGAACGACCACCTATCATATGCTTCAAATGCGGAGGGGAGGAACACATCAGTCCAAACTGCGCGATGCCATCCAAAGCATGTTATAATTGTGGAAGAGAAGGTCACCTAGCCCAATTTTGTCATTCACCGAAGACAAGTTCAGCTAGGATGGAGGCACCAAAGGATGCCCCGAGAAAAGTCAAAAGCCAAGATGGTGCAAGGGAGAAGTTTGTCGTGACCTCCCAGAAAAGCAAGGAACCCGAATGAGGTCATCACGGGTAAGCTTATCATAAAATCTAGCGAAGTATATACCTTATTTGATACCGGTTCTACCCATTCCTTTACTTCTCCTACTTGCACTCAACGTTTAAATTTGACTCCAGAGAAATTGGACTTTGACTTATCTGTTGAAACTCTGTTGGGAGAAACCTTCATTACATCCACTGTTTATAAGTCTTGTTTGGTTCAAATCGGTACCCTCACATTACCTGTCGATCTTATTTCATTGAAAATACTTGCATTTGACGTAATTATAGGGATTGATTGGTTAACTACTCATCATGCAAAAATTAATTATTTTCGTAAGGTTGTTAGCTTTCATATTCCTAATAAACCTATTATGCGAATTCAAGCAACCAAACCATTAAAATCAATCACTGTCATCTCAAGCCATAAAGCTATTCGTTTATTGAAAAATGGATGTCAAGCTTTCTTAGCTCATGTCACGGATCTAAACAAAAATACGTCAGTTTTGAATGATATTTCTATTGTTAATGAATTTCCTGACGTATTCCCTGTAGAACTTCCTGGCCTACCCCCAGAACGTGAAATTGAATTTTGTATCAACCTTGAACCCGGTACAAAACCCATTTCCAAAGCCCCATATCGAATGGCTCCTATTGAACTTTAGGAGTTAAAGACCCAACTGCAGGAATTGTTAGACATTGGCTTTATTCATCCTAGTACTTCTCTTTGGGGTGCTCATGTTCTATTCGTGAAGAAGAAAGATGGGAGTATGCGACTTTGTATTGATTATCGGGAGTTAAATCATGTCACCATCAAAAATAGGTACCTATTGCCGCGTATTGATGACCTGTTTGACCAATTGCAAGGCGCCAAATTCTTTTCAAAGATTGATCTTCGTTCTGGATATCACCAATTGAAGATTGGAATCGATGACATTCCAAAGACATCTTTCAGAACTCGGTACGGGCATTATGAATTCCTAGTCATATCTTTTGGATTGACTAATGCTCCTGATGCCTTTATGGATATGATGAACCGAGTATTCAAGGAATATTTGGATCACTTTGTGGTCGTCTTTATTGATGACATCCTTATTTATTCCAAAAGCCGTGAAGATCATGAGCAACACTTGAGGCTGATACTCCAAAAGCTTCGTGAATATAAGCTTTATGCCATGTTGAAGAAATGCGAGTTTTGGCTTGAGGAACTAGCATTCCTTGTGCTCGTGGTATCAATTCATGGAATATCTGTTGACCCAGTAAAGATTGAAGATATTCAAAGCTGGGAGCAAGCTAAATCAGTGACCGAAGTACGTAGCTTTCTCTGCATAGCTGGTTATTATCAGAGATTCGTAGAAGGGTTTTCTCGACTCGCTACTCCATTAACTCAGCTGACTCAGAAATATACAAAATTCGGTTGTAGTGAGGAATGTGAGAAGAGTTTTCAAGAACTCAAGAGAAGACTCATTTCAAAGACTTGCTCGACAATACCATCCGCCTCGGAGGATTTGTCATCTACAAAGATGATCTTGAAAAGGGTTAAGATGTGTTCTCATGTAACATGGGAAAGTCATAGCCTATGCCTCTTAACAACTCAAAGAATATGAGAGGAATTATCCTACTCATGATCTAAAGTTGGCAGCTGTTGTCTTCGCACTTAAAATTTGGAGGCATTACTTGTATGGGGAGAAAGTGGAGATCTTTACGGATCATAAAAGCCTCAAATATTTCTTCACTCAAAAGGAACTCAACATGCGACAGCAACTTTGGCTTGAACTGTTGAAAGATTATGATCATACCATCCAATATCATCTTGGAAAAGCAAACGTGGTAGCTGACGCATTGAGTAGAAGATCATATGCGGGTACGAGTGCGATATTGTCAACGCAAAGGCCCATTATGTATGACTTGCAAATGATGGAGATAGAGATAAAAACTCCAGGGATCCACGTGATGATGGCGAATATACGAGTAGAACCGACTTTAATCGATAAAGTTAAAGCTGCTCAAGCTACAGACCTGGAGCTGATGCATATGAGGAAGAAAGTACAAGAAGGTGCTATGCGAAGCAAGAATCGATGAAGAAGGAATACTTGAGTCAACTCCGCACTTTGTGTTCCTAACGACCACGATTTAAAGTATAACATCATGATGGAGGCGCACAACACACGCTTACAATCCATCATAGGAGTAACAAAATGTATCATGATCTTGACATACATTTTGGTGGGGGAAATATGAAGAGGGGAGATAAGCGCTTTGTTTATCTCAAGGTGTTTAACTTTGTCAACGAGTCAAGGCGGAATATCAAGTACCAAAAGGTCCATTGCAACCACTTGAAATTCTAGAATGGAAGTGGGAGCACATTACCATGGATTTCGTTACCGGTCTTCCCAAGGTTTCTCAAGGTATAGATTCAATTTGGGTCATTGTTGATAGATTGACCAAGTCTGCTCATTTCTTACCTATACGAGAAACTTATACACTTGAACGTCTTGCTCGTATGTACATAAATGAGGTTGTAAGATTGCATGGTATACCAGTATCCATAGTTTCTGATCGAGACCCAAGATTCAATTCACGATTTTGGGTTAGTTTGCAAAAAGCTATGGGCACAGATTTACGATTTAGTTCAGCATATCATCCTCAGACGGACGGACAATCAGAGAGGACTATTCAAACTCTTGAAGATTTATTAAGACTCTGTGTCTTTGACTTCAAGGAAAGTTGGGACAAGTTCTTACCATTGGTGGAGTTTTCCTACAACAACAGTTATCAAGCAAGTATTGGCATGGCTCCATTCAAGCGTTGTATAGAAGAAAAAGTGTCGCTTCCAAAGATCTTTGGGATGAGGTGGGTGAAGTAACGTTGTTGGGATCGAAGTTAGTACGTATGACTACGGAAAAGATACAAACAATCCGGCAACGTATAAAAATCTCCCAAGATCGACAAAAGAGTTATGCTGATCTTCATCGAAAGGACGTGGAATTCGATATTGGAGATCATGTGTTGTTACGTGCTGCTCCATGCAAAGGAGTTACGAGATTTGAAAAGAGAGGAAAGCTCAATCCTAGATTTATTGGCCCATTTTTAATCCTCAATCGAGTAGGGACTGTAGCCTATAGACTCGCTTTACCGCCAAGTATGTCTTGTGTTCATAACGTTTTTCATATATCCATGTTACGTAAATATGTGAAAGACCCTAACCACATTATTGAGTTAGAACCGGACGAAATAGCGAAAGATTTAACATATGAAGAGGTTCCTGTTCAAATCTTGGATAAGATGGAACATATTCTACGTTCCAAGGTTATACCTCAAGTCAAAGTTTTATGGAGGAACCACGATGTTGAAGAAATGACCTGGGAGTTAGAATCTAAAATGAAATCAAGGTATCCTTACCTCTTTGACATACCAGGTACGTACCCTAATTTCGAGGGCAAAATTTCATAAGAAGGGGGGATTGTAAGACCCCAACTTTTATGAATAAAGATGAATTTTCTATAATTATCATTTTTAAATATTATGGAATGAATTTGATATAATGTTATAGTTGTGGGTAGTATTTAGAAATTTTGCAAAGTACGCAAGTTGTTTACAATATTCGATTGGTCGGGAAATATTCAATGCGACGGCGGCATAATCATTGGTGGACCCCATTAATGGAATTATTATTTGGATTGAGAAAACGACAAAAATATTTTTATGAAAATAACGGCAGAAGTTTTACCGTTAACTGTTGAAACACCCGGTGTTAAAAGTACATGAATACGCGTGGTTGCATAGTAGCACACGATATTGATTATTGATGCTTACATGAGAAGTCACTCAGTTTTGTTCAATTATTGCTTCAGTAATTGTTGGATAGTATCTCACGTTAATTGATTCAATTTTTGTTGATATTTTATATTGAGATGATAAAGTTATTAATATTATTATTTGCAATATTAACAATGTCTAGAAGTTCTGCCATGAAGAGGTTTGGTCACCTAATTGTGTGCCAATAAGGTGAAATCCTTATTGGAAAGCCCCATCTTTCCTGGGAACGACCTGGTCGATTAATAGTGTGAATAATAATAATGATGATGAAGTTTTGTTTTATTAGTATTATTAATGTAATAAAATAGAAAAGTTTTTTATATAAAATAAAATACTTTTATAAAGTTATTCGTTTTATTAGGCTAATAGTAAAATCTTTTTTATATAAAATGTAATACTTTTATAAAGTTATTCGCTTTATTAGACAATAATTAGAATATATTATATTTTATTATGCATAGTGTTTGCATAGTGTCTGCATAGTGTTTTCATAGTAAAATCTTTTTAAAAGTTATTCATTTTATTAGATTATAAATAGAATATATTATATTTTATTGTAAACCAATCTAGACCGTCTGTTTAAAGTAAATCGATCTGGACCGTTCATGGATTGGTTACTATTCAGTCCATTCTTCTATAAATAGAAGTTCATTCCTTCATTATTTCTTACGAATTCACTGAAACTCTAAAGAGAGAAACTGTAGAGAGAATTATTCTTCTATCTTGAGCGTATTTCTTTAATATTTAAGAAAGCTTTGATCGTAGTGCAATTTTCTTCAAGTATATCCCTGCCCTACCGTCGGAGTACTCTTCTTTATAAGGTAAGGGGTATTATTTTTTTTCATATTCACGAAGAGAACTTCTGTTATTCCAGTCTTTATTATTCTGTTGGAATAACCTGTATACGCAGGCTACCCTATACTTGGTGAAATTCTTCTGTTATTCCATTATTTATTATTCTCTTTGGAATAACTTTGCCTATCTGAAGTCTGCATACATGGTGAAATTCATTGTTATTCCATTCTTTATTATTCTCATTGAATATCCTCGTCATGCGCTTTTACGCCGACCTAGTTCCGCCTTTATTTATTTTGTTGGAATATCCTGCCTGCATGCATTTTACGCCGGACTGGTTCCGTTATTTATTATTCTCATTGGAATAACTTTGTCTATACATCTTGCAATCCGCATGCGTGTTGATTTCTTTGTTATTCCATTCTTTATTATTATGTTGGAATATCCTCGCCGGTCAGTATTACGCTTGACCGGTTCCGTTATTTATCAGTATATTGGAATAACTTGTCTATGTGAAGTCACCGCATTTACGTGGTGATTTCTTTTGTTATTGTAATAACCTTGAGATTTTCTATATAAAATAAATAAGAAATTTTATGTATAATTTTTTTTATTTAATGACGAGACTAAGTGTCAAGTAAAGTGAACGATAAATGCGAATACATTTATTACTTGAAAATTAAAAATAATTTTGGAATTATTAATTACCACAAATTATATGGTAATAAATTTACGTAGTCAAAATGTTTTTATTAATTTTTTTCCATGAAAACATGATTGGAAATAATATATGATGTGATAATTAGATTTATATAATAAATATTTTATTATATGAATTGTTCGTAATATTTAAGTTAATTATTTTAACTTGATTATTGATGATGTGTACGAAGAATAAGTCGGACATGAGATCCAAACCTTGATTGGGATTGTGATCAAGAGATGAGAATAATAATATTATATTATTTTACAAGTACCATAATTATGTCTTTGGGTATGTGCTTGTGATGAGATAATATTGAAGAATGACGATTCAATTAGGTCATAAAGCATATTACCGTGTCAGAAAAACCTAATTATTAAACTCGGTTATGGGATATTTACGAGTAGTATTTGTGTATATGAAGTTACCGTGAATAAGAATATCGGTAATTAGAAGAAACCCTAATTATCATTATGACGTCGATAATTAGGACAAACCCTAATTATTATAACCCTAACCTGAAATTAGAAACTGAACGATCGTGTTAGTAACATACACGATAATTAAAGAACCACTAATGGTCAATTAGAAACCCTAATTGATGACGTTGAGAAACCCTAATTTTAATTACTAAACCCTAATTTAATTTCGATGTAATCTGTATAAGTGTTTTAATTTACCAAAGGATAGAAGTTAATTGGTAAATTATAATAATTAAATCTAGTGATTAAATATTACATTTAATTGTCTTGTACAAGATTGCCCATACACTCTTAAACAAAGCCCAACCATCACCCATAACAAATCAGAAGCAAGAATCAAGAATTTTTGGCAAAAAGGGTATAAGAACACTAAACCTAGAAATCCTTTGATTCGATGTTATTTGATGCAATTGATTGTTTAAATTTGTGTAATAGAATGTTAATTGATGATATGGGTTGATAAATAAAAGACCCATAGCATCAAAGTGCACGAATTTGAAGATTTAAGCAAGTTAGAAAAACCGAATTCTGTTATTTTTTTTTCACCAAATGTCAGAGGCCATAACTCTTTACTCGATCATGAGTTTTGTTCTTCAAAAGTTATTATGTGTAGCCTGATATGTGGTCTTTAATCTGCAAAAAGAATCAAGTCCATATCATGTATAGATTAGAAGTTATAGATGGTCAAACATGGTTGACCGATCATGATAAACTATTTTTGGGCAGTCTGTAATGGGGGCATTCTCGTCCACTTTTTGTGCTTTAAAAGGTCTGGGCTTTTGATATGTTGTAGTGCACTGAGTTAGGAAGCCATAGGCTTTGGAATGACCTCATTCCAACCTCGGATGAGGGAATTACGGTGATTGGAAGGAAATGTGTCAAATTTCTCAAAACTGAAAGTCAGCAGCGGGATGTGCTATTCGGGACACTGTTTCAATCAGTTAATGTTTCCAAAACCTTCTGGGCTTTTGGTATGTTATAGTACACCGAATAAGCTTTCCATAGACTCCAAAACGGACTAAATCCGATATCGGAGGAGAGAGTTATGACATTTCAAAGTAGTAGTGTCAAAACTTCCCAACAAGTGCGGTGCAGTCCATTTGAACGGAATTTCTGGGCTGATGTGTTCGGAATTTGGAAATGGTCAAAGAATAAAAGTTGTAGCCCCAGAAGTTAGCTTCACGTGGGCTCAAGAATCGCTCAAAATATTTTAAAATGAAAGAGTTATGACTGTTTTAGCGAAAGAGGTAAAAGCTGAAATAGATTGAAAAAGCTCATTATGAGCGTCCACTTTTGACGCACTGTTTGGGCTACCTAATGAACCCGAATTGGGTAATTCGTATTTTTTTAAAATAGTCTTACATACCATGTATAACATATCCAAAAATCAGATTAATCGGAGTTATGAGCAATGCGTTAGAAAATCGCAAAGTGAGCTATTGAAAAATTAGTATAAACCAAGTCCCACATCGACTAAATTGAGAACTTCCCATTTTCTAAACCTATAAATAGAAGGGCTTGGCCTTTGTTTCATTCACCAACAATAAGGCCTCCAATCTTTGAGAAAGGCTTTTGTTGTGGGAGAACTTTTATAAAGATCTCCTTAGTTAAATTTTACAGCGTTGAAGTGCGTATTCGATGCTGTGGAATTAGTATTTAGTGGTATGTTTCTTATTTAATTTTTGTAATGTTATTATTTTTAATTGTTAGTTAAAGTTTGAATTTTTGAAGTTTAGTTAGTGTTGTTAATAAACTAGTTAGTTTACTATGTTTATTTTGGCTTGGAATTGATTATGTAAATGAGTTATATGTGATGACTTTTAATATTTTGTAATGAATTTCATTAATTAATAATTATTAATGATATTAAAGTTATTTAATGATTATATTAAATAATTTTGTTTAAAAATGATTTTAATATTATAAAATCATTTTAAATGAAAATAAGGTATTTAAAAATATTTTAAGTTATAAAATATAACTTTTAATATTTAAATGATAATTTCATTAATAATTAAATATTAATGATATTAAGATAATATTAATGATATTTAGTTTATTTAATGATTAATATTAAATAAATAGTTTAAAAATGGTTTTACTTATTTAAAAACCATTTAAAGAGGATATTAAGGATTTAAAAATATTTTAAGTTATAATTAATGACTTTTAATATTTGGATAAATAGTACATTAATATTTAAATATTAATGGTAATTATTTAAAAATAATAATATAAATGTTTTAAAAATAGTTTGAGTTATTATAAATAACTTTTATATTTTGGAAATGGTTTCATTAATAGTTTAGTATTAATTAAACTATTAATGATAATGGAATTGTTTAATGTTTAAATCATTTAATTATGATTCCGATATTTGAAAGTTATAAATAAGCCAAACTAGTGACTTGAGAACCGATTATGAAGTTACGAATTTGAAGAAGAACACCTAAGTTATATCACTATATGCCCTTTAGTAATGATTTGAATTATTTTAAATGTTTCAATTTAAAATTGCGAAAATGATTAAAAATAAGATGTCCGATATTTACGAGATGTTGAGGTATAGAATAAGAGTCTTAGACTCAAGATTTACCCGATAAAAACTATCGATGCAGCAAACAAATGTCGGACCTTATAAAAGAAAAGAAAAGACTACAGAAGAGCATGGATGAGATATTTGAAAAATGTATAAAAATATTTCAAGTATAGAATAGGAACTAAAAGTATGATCAACGTGATTATGTGATTAGACTATGTCTTTGTGTATGTAATAAACGATCTTATGTGTTAAGATATATTGTTCTAATCGAACGAATGATCCGATTATTGATAGGTTGTGATAAAGAGATAAAACCTAAGTTGAGATTTGTAATCGGTAATCGAGCAAGTATCCTACCTTTGCATTTTCTTTATGCAATGGACATGAGTAAGAAGTTTGAATTATTCTATTCCCATATGATTATGTATGCGCTTTGATTATCAACATGTTAGCTCAGATATATATTCTGTTAAGTTGATTTCTAAATGGTTATACAAGTGTCCCCACTTGGATAATCATGGCATTTATTCAAATGTTGATATACCTTTGTCAATTACCCGTATACATATATGTTGAATTACATATTATTGTTGAGCAAGATTAAAAACCTTCGGGTTTGGAACCAGGCATGTATGAACATCCCTATATGGGAAGATTTTTGTGCAAGGCGGATAGAGTGAGCGATGAATTTTGTTTAAGTTATGTAGTATTGATCAATACAGGTACAATGAATGATCACCCTCCGTACTGTAAGTAAGTTATGACGGTTTGAGGATAGAATTCGCTAAACCTTTTCAAAATGAAAAGAATGTTCATAGTATGTTTCTTAAATCCTATTCAAGGGTAGAGCGAGAGCCAAATTTAAAGAATTTGAAAAAGAGTTGTTATGTGAATTTTTATCAAGATGCAGATTACTTCACAACTTTCAATTCGTTGTAGAAGTGTTATGTAAAGAGAATACTTATACTCTTTTTAGAAATTATATATATAATTGCTATTACTTGTTGGGCACTTAAATGCTCATCCTTGCTTAAATTAAATGTTTTCGATTATGTATGAGCAACACGAAGGCTCGAGCACGAACAAATGAAAAGGGGAAGTCGATCGAATAAGTGTGTATTATGAGTTAATGGTTATAGTTGTATTCAGTATCTATTCAAGTATTGTAAGGAATGTATTTGAAGGTCACGTACTGGGAAGTAAACTTTGATGTATGTAAATTAAGTTCAAATGTATTATTATTTAGTATTATTCAAATTTAAAGAAATGGTATAAGTGGAGAACCGAGTTCGGGTTTCAAGTACACGGATTTGGGATAAATCACAGGTTGGTATCAAAGTTGTTGGTTATGAATCTTAGGTAGGAATACCTGAGACTAATAACCGCAATGATTAGGATAAGTATTAACTCATATAGAGTTAGTTGGTCGATAA
Organism: Panax ginseng; assembly: GCA_020205605.1. Taxonomy (NCBI): domain Eukaryota; kingdom Viridiplantae; phylum Streptophyta; class Magnoliopsida; order Apiales; family Araliaceae; genus Panax; species Panax ginseng. The sequence goes on from CM035132.1 coordinate 177,771,373, forward strand.
GATTCAAAGATGAATCTCGTGAGTGTAAAGACACACAGAGTTCCCTAACTCTGATTATAAAGTTAAACAGTAGTGGGGAATAGATTGAGTCTAAAAGACTAAAAGTGCAGTTATGAGAGATCGAAAAATAAAACGATCAAGATATAGAACTAAATCGTAATATATACGATGAGATCACCCTGTGATCTCGATAAGGCTATAACACGAAGGAATCAATCGATGATTGGAAAGTTTACTGACAAGATTAACGTGTATGAATTTATACTATCAATTGAGTACGGATCCGTAAGAGAATATAAATACGAATTAAATTCATATGGAGAATGGGGTTAGTGTTAGATGGGGATTCAATTGAGGACTCATGTCAGCAGCTGAGTTGTATGATTCTTCGTATGGGAGCTGAATTGTACTTGGTGTAAAAACCACTTAGTTTCTGGCACTGATAATCATTGAAATGTACGTATTATATTTGTTATATGCACATTAAGAGGATGACTCCATTCTCAGGTGTATAACAGGTAGATAGGTCATAGATAGAGAATATAAGATTAAGTTCGAGTTCTTAAAACTCATACCTATGAGACATTCTTGACTCATAATTATATGAAATGTTTATGAACCCCTCAAATGATGGACGCCAAAGGTCTAACTAGGATAAGTTCTTAAACTCATATGATTGTGGCAATTTATGAACTCATAAGTGTGGTTTGATGAACTGGGTATAGTTTTGTGTGAATGGAGTGTTATGGATTACGAGGAATGTATAGATTGTTAAGTAAATGATTTTTAGTGAAGGTGTTAGGTTTTCCTAAACTCCTAGCTATGCTAAACTTCAAAAATTTTGACATCAAGCTAAATACGTCACTATGTGCTTTTGAAAACAAAAATGTAGACTAAAGTAATCATTTTTGAAATGGTTTAAAGTACTGGTTATGCTACTTATTTTGGCTAGACGCAAAATGATTTGAAATATCAAAATTTATTTTTAATTATCACTCATGTACCATGTAACTTTGGTGCGAGAGATGATAAAAATGTGATGGAGTTATAAATACAGGGAATACTTAGTGTGAATTTGACTGAAGTCATTTGTTCCACTATTGTATGATGTGTTATGACAAAAGTCATACAATGACGGCATCCTCAACGGATTGTTAATACAATGACGGCATCATGGCGTCATTCTCGAAAATGTTTTCAAAAGTTTAATTTGCCAACTGGTTTGGCTACATCTAAATAATTCGATTGAATTGAATTATTGATATGAGTCTATGCTATTTGAATCACTAGACTAATGTTAATGAAAACTCTAAGTGTTCATTGAAAGAAATTTCCCGAACCAAATTGTTTGATGCGGAATCCTATGATAAGATTGAGGTGAACAATGTTGTTTGGATAAATGATCCAATCTAATGGCGTAAATATTCGCTAGGAATGATTAATACGTTATGCATGGCGTAGTAGGGTACAATAGGCTAATCACCTAAAGTACTATTTAATGGTAGTTTACCTTCTTTGTGATTGTAAACATACCGGGTAATGTTTTGTTTTAAGTATGAATACCGTTAAAACTATGTGTTCATAGTCTATATGACCCCTCAAAGACAATTTGAAAACTTTTACTCTTGTGAGAGGTGTATTGGGTAGCATGTGATGATATGTGTGAATGTTGTAAGCACGATAGAGTTAATGCCGAAAGTTACGAGGAGGTTGGAAGCGAGAGGAGATATACAGATAGGACAATTGAAGGTTGAGATAGAAGCCAAAAACACCGGATATATACCTTGGAGCGGGCTTTAGACATCACCTTTATGCGATTCGACTTGAAGTGGATGGAGCGCCTTTACTGAGAGAGATAGGCGTTGATGAGAATTGAATAAATTCATTGTCAAACAAAATAAGAAGACAACGATATAGAACTCTAGATTGCTGTGTATATATACTATATGCTAATCAGGGTAACTTATGTATGTAGATGTCTGGTGAGAAAGATATGTGGAATAAGAAGGATCAGATCCATACCCCCGAGCTAATATTGAGGCCAACAGCTGAAATAGAAGCTCACCAGGAACACAAATCGGACGAGGTGGCTATCGTGGAAAACGTAGCATCGAGATCCGTAAATGTTGGATTTGACGATAGTAATTCGGACACTAAAGTTGAAGCCGCTCAAGCATCAACGGAGGTGCAGATCCGGAGAACAAGGTTTCTTCATTGGAAAGGTTGTGGGAGATAGAAAAGTTGATGCGTCGAAGCGTTAATGGAAACAATGGAAGAGCACGATAAGCTCAAAATCCAAATTGACCAGGATGGAGCCTCAAGCGACACATCGTGTCTTGACTCAGGAGGTAAGGAAAAAAAAGAAGAAAGGTAGAAGATCCCCCGACTTAGGAAAACTGATAAGAAGAAAGGGAAGAAGATATGTTATATTTGCGGCCGTGAGGGATATACCTCTCCTCGTTGCCCGACTATAAGAAAGGTGGATGTTTTAATTGTGGGATGGAAGGACATCGATCGAATGAATGTCCGAGAAAAAAGGCTTGGTAAATAAGTGGTATGGGTTATGTTGTGTGTGTGATAAGTAATGAACTATTTTCAACTTTTATGTTGGTCAAGATTTTAAATCCCGACTTTCAGTAGTCACAAAGGGATTATTGTTGATTTAAAGCGAGGATGTCTTTGTGTAAATATTCGATAAATGAATATGAATCTAAGATTGAGAAAGAAAACGAAGTTTAATACATTAATCTTATGCAATAAGGTTTAAAATGTAAGGTATAATTTATGGTTTTATTTAACTTGAGATAATGCCGCCAAGACGTCAAACTCAAACCAAAGGATAGAAGAATCTACTAATGCCGGGGAACGACAAATGAACCGATGCAAAACTTTGCAAACATGGTAGCTCAAAGCTATCAAACAGGAACACCATTCTATGGGAAACCACTGACAATCGCTTGGTAAAATTCAAAGACTTCAAAGTCAGTAGACCACAAGAATTTAGAGGATCACCGACCCTATAGAAGCCCGGACTTGGGTGAATGAGATAGAGAAGGCGTTCGTAATCGCTAAAAAAGTAGATGAGGGCAAAAGACCACTTTTGCCACTTATATGATGAAAGGGAAGCTAACTTTTGGTGGGAGGCAAATAAGACTCGGTCAGGGAGAAGAAGAAATTACTTGGGATAGGTTTAAGGATTTATTTTTCAAAACTATCTCTCTGTTAGTATGCGCCTAGAATGGAGGTGAGATTCACGGAGTTAAAGCAGATAACATGATCTATTGCGGAGTATGCCGCAAAATTTAATGAGTTGGCTAGGTTTGCTCCACATCAAGTGGATCAGAGAGGCTAGGAAGGAAGGAGATTTGAGATGGGCTTAAAACCCCGGCTCTACAATAAGGTGTCGATCTTTAAATCAATACTTTTGCAAAGACTCATGGAGAAGGCTATCATTCTTTGAATCAGGGAAGTGAGGCCATGAGCCTCTACTATAAGGAGAAGAAGAACAAAAGCAAGTCGGGAGGAGCAGAAAGATAGAAAGTAGTAGTGGGAATAGGGGTGAGAAAAGAATGAGGAATTTTTCGAGAAAATGCAAGTAAAGCGGGAAAGGTATAAAGAAGGTGTGTGCAAAGGTGCAAGAATCATGGGAAGAATCACTCAGCGAGTGTCTCAAGGGCAAGTTTGTATGCTACAAGTGCGAGCAAGAGGGTCATATCTCTCCCAACCGCCCCTAACTCAAGGATGATCGATGGATGCTTCATATGTGGATCGATCGAGCATAAGGTGAGGAACTGTCCCACGAGGGGAATGGAGGCGGGGAACATAACCACGGGAGAAGCGGTGGGGCGTTAGCAATTTCGAGGACCAAACTCAACCAAGAACTCCAACGAAAGCAACTCAGGGGGTTTACAACATACGACGGTCCGGAGATACGGTTGCAAAATGAAGCAGAACTCCGTGTACTATTTGAATAACTTATATATCTTATATTTACGCTTAATCGGATAGACAAGTGTTATGATGAATAATTAAAGATCGGTTCGATCAAGTATGATCGAGATCTACGTATAAATGATTATATGCTATGTACCTTACTGCGTATATGATTTTTAAAGCGGTGATTCCGGGACGGAATCCTTATAAGGAGGGTGAATGTAATAACTCGAGATTTTCTATATAAAATAAATAAGAAATTTTATGATAAATTTTTTTTTTTAATAACGACGAGACTAAGTGTCAAGTAAAGTGAACGATAAATGCGAATACATTTATTACTTGAAAAATTAGAAATAATTTTGGAATTATTAATTACCACAAATTATATGGTAATAAATTTACATAGTTTAAATGTTTTTATTAATTTTTTTCCATGAAAACATGATTGGAAATAATATATGATGTGATAATTAGATTTATATAATAAATATTTTATTATATGAATTGTTCGAATATTTAAGTTAATTATTTTAACTTGATTATTGATGATGTGTCGAAGAATAAGTCGGACATGAGATCCAAACCTCGGATTGGGATTGTGATCAAGAGATGAGAATAATAATATTATATTATTTTACGATGATTTATAATTATGTAATTGGTATATGTTGAGACAAATAATATTGAGCAATGACGGTCAATTAGGTCATAACATATTACCGCGATTTGTGAAACCCTAATTATTAAACTCGGTTATGGGATATTTCTAGTAGTGACCGTGTATATGAAGTTATCGTGAATAAGAATATCATTAATTAGAAGAAACCCTAATTATCATTGTATGCGTCGATAATTAGGACAAACCCTAATTATTATAACCCTAACCGGTTTGAAATTAGAAAACAGTGAACGATTGTATTAGTAACATACATGATAATTAAAGAACCACTAATGGTCAATTAGAAATGTGACGCCCCAAAATAGGTCCATTCCACCCACCCATTCTCGAGTTATCAAATACATGGTACGAAATAACTACAACTTTATTAATACATTTGTCGTGCAAAATACGACAACATATATATCTTGTGAGTTTAAATACAATTATTGTCTTCTAGACAATATACATACCCAAATAAATCCCCATCATAATTATTGATACATCATTTTACAAAAATGGTGAGGACTACTAAACAACTCTCCCTAGAACTTTCATTCCATACCCCACTGCACGTACTAGATTATATTCTCGCCTCCGAGAAGAAAAATGGAACAAAAAGGAAAAGGGTGAGCTCGACTAGCCCAGTAAAGAATATTATGACTAAGATAATATACAACAAAATTATCGTTAGTCTTCAACAGGAAAAAATATAATAGAATACAATAGACAACAAGTTTTAAATCAATATTCGCAGCGGAAATAATAATTCATTAGAAGAGTTAAGTAGAGAATGCAAACTACTATCTTCTATGTATGAATTTTAAAGTTCATCGTTTATTTTTATCCCTCAACAACATCAATCAATATATATCCGAGATCAAATATTCATCCTTGCACTACTGAGCCAAGGACATTCACCACCGATCATGTTCATCTAAACACTGCTCATCTTTTTGCACTACTGGGCCAAAGATATTCATCGAAATCATTCATCTTTGCACTACAGCCAAAGATATTCATCAAAATCATTCATCTTTGACTACTGTGCCAAAGATATTCAATAATATCGATATTTAAGATGAGGATGATGAAAAATATTTTTTTTAAAGAAACGAATCCAAAGAAACAAAATGACAAGGATTAAGGATTTAGGATTCGTACTTTTGTTTTATCCACGTCCAAAATACCTCAAAAATAATCATAGTGGTGTAAAATTCAAGAATGATCAAAACATGGATACAATCAAAGCTAGTATCCGAATTGTATATTTTAGACGAAAAGGAAAATTTTCATTTTTTCGATGAATAGTGTCGTATTAGTGAATAGTCTTGAGTATCGTGAATAGTGCCGTATATCGTGAATAGTAATTCAGACACCAAAAGATAGAAATTTCACAAAAAACATCATCACGCTTCATGAATAGTATTCGTGAATAATAACTCGTGAATGAATAGTAACTCATGAATAGTAACTTCGTGAATAAGTAACTCATGAATAAAAACCCCGATATGAAAAAGTTCCAAATTTGATAAAAGTTCCAACCAATATTTCAAAGAATGATATTGAAGAAATAATATCATTTGAGAAAAAAAATAACATCCCTTACCTCGAAGGACAAGATTTCTAGTTGAAACACCTGATATAGGCTATGACTTGAACTTGCACCGTATAGCAATACTCAAAGTATACTCAAAATACTCACAAGAATACGCTCGATAATATAGAGAGAAAACTTGATTTACGGTGTGATTTTCAATTCTAACCTAAAGCACCTATTTATAGAAATTGCTTAGAACACCAAAGTAGAAAATTTAATATAATATTATTATTTATAATAATAATTCCTATGCACACCTTGAAATCTGAATTCAGCAACTTGTCATGTGTTAAATGAGGAACCAAATGAAAAAAAACGTTTTTGTAAATAAAAATATTTTAAACTTCCAAAAATCAATTATTTGAGCTTGAACTTCAATAATTCACAATAAATAGCCCTTTTGCCAAAAATTCAAATCTCATGAGTTTTTTTATAGGAAATTCAATTCTCTACAACTTTACAAAGAAAGTTTTTCCAAATTCCAAACAGAAATTGACCAAAATCCACAAATGGGCGATTTTACAAGCTATAATCAAATTTCGATCAATAAATGTGGTCCAATCAGACATGTTTAACATGTTTTAAACATTTATTGCAACAAAAATACTCTTCCTCCTCATATACTCATATATCCCACATTCATCGTAAAAATATCATCATTAATATATTATTAAAATAATATATTTAAATGAATTATTTTATCGAGAAAAAGATAAAATATTAATTTTCAACAATTGTCACTATAAAAATTTTCTCCATCTATATCCACATAAAATCAATATTTTCCTCATCATATGAATCAATAATTAATTATTCACAAATAATATTACGTAATCACAATATTGACAACCGTGCGCCTCAGGAAAGAGGGGCTTTCGAATAAGAATTTCTCCTCATCAAGGCGCCGCAATTAGGTGACCAAACCTCTCCTTAGATGAACTTTCTAGACATTGCCAATAATGTTATCTAATAATATTATTCGGATAATATGAATTATTGCTTCCGATAATGAAAAATACTGTAAATGACAATTATTGAAACAACAAAGAATATAAAATATCAACGCAACAATTATTGAATCAATAAAATAAAATCTTTGAAACAATAATTATCGTAACCATTATTGAGTAAAGGCCTTCTTACGTAAGAATCAATAATTGGTGCAATACTATGTATCTTCTTGTGCAATAACGCGACATCGTGTGTTTTAACCAATAAAGTATTCCAACAATGTATTAATCTTGAATAACAACTACGCCGTTATTTTTAAATAACTTATTTTTGTCGTTTTCTTCCTCCAATCGCTTTTTAGTTATGGGGCCCACACATGGTCTGCTACCGTTAAATTTAATATTCCTTCTCGACAATACAAATATTCCACGACCAAACGAATATTCTCCTAATAATAATGAATATTATATCACCACTTGCTTATTTAAAATATTTAAGCATTTTACCCATAACTAACCACATTAATCAAATCCACCCTTACTATTTCAAAATAATAAATAAAGGAAATTCCTTTTTATTTAAAAAAAATTTGGGGTCTTACAACCTCCCCTCCTTATGAAATTTCGTCCTCGAAATTGACGTGACGATACACAGTGTTTGAAAAGATGAAAATACCTCGCTTTCATTTCTGTTTCCAACTCCCAGGTCATTTCATCAATAGCATGGTTTCTCCACAAAACTTTAACTTGTGATATAACCTCGGTACATAGGACATGTTCTTTCCTATCCAAGATCTTGACAGGTACCTCCTCGTACGTTAACTCTTCGGCTATCTCGTCCGGTTCTAACTCAATGACGTGGTTCGGGTAATCCACATATTTACGTAACATCGATACGTGAAAAACGTTATGAACACGCGTTATACTTGGCGGTAAAACGAGTCTATAGGCCACAGTTCCTATTCGATCGAGAATTTCAAATTGATTAATAAATCGAAGGTTTGAGCTTTCCTCACTTCACCGATTCTCGCTTTTGAAATAACAACTTCTTGTACCTCATTCTTCAAATTCATCAGCTCCGGTGTGTAGCTTGAACAACTTTAACTTTATCGATTAAAGTAGATTATACTCAGATATCATCACGTGGGTACCTAGAGTTTTCATCTCCATCTCTATTATTTGTAAATTATACTGAAATTAGTTTTTGACAATATCGTACTTTCATTATTTGTATACGATCTTCTACTCAACACGTCACCTACCACGTTAGCTTTTCCAGGATGGCATGGTCGTAACATGTCTTTGAAATGAGTCTCCTCTCTTGAGTTCTTGAAGCTCTTCCCACATTCTTTGCTCCATTCAATTTTGTATCTCTACGAGTCACCAAGGTTAATGGAATAGCGATTCGAGAATATCCTTCAAAGAATCTCCGATAATAACCAACTAAGCCTAGAAAGCTACATATTTCGATTACCGAATTTAGGTTGTTCTCAATCGTGACTCATATGCCAACCTTGGATAGCACATTACAATGACACCTATCAGTTTACTATCACACGAATATGGCATCCTCTACGGAGAGTCTGGCTTCAGCGTATTCCACAAAGGAAGTCACCAGATAGAGGCTCGGGTATCAACTTCTACAGTTGGGTTTTTAACTCCTGAATTTCAATAGGAGCCATTCGATATGAGATTTTAGAAATGGGTTTTGTACCAGATTTAAAGTCGATACAAATTCAATATCACGCTCTGGGAGTAGGCCAAGAAATTCTTCAGGAAATACGTCAGGAAAAATCAATAACAACAAGAATATTATTCAAATCTGATGTGTCTTTATTCAAATCCATAACATGGACTAAGAAAGCTTGACATTCGTTTTTCAATAAACAAATGGCTTTATAATTTAATATGAAAGAGTTTGACTTCAATGGTTTGGTTGCTTGAATTGAATAACAGTTTGCTTAAGAATATGAAAACTAACAACCTTACGAAAAGCAATCAATTTTGGCATGATGAGTAGTTAACCTTAAAATCACATCAAAAACAAATATCTCTATAGAAATAAGGTTAACGGTAATGTGATAGTGCCAAACTAAATCAAGCAAGATTTATAAACAACGGATGTAATAAAAGTTTCTCTTAACGAGTCTCCACAGATAGGTCAAAGTCTAATTTCTCCAGTAGTCAAATTCAAACGTTGGCGCAAGCAAGAGAGATAAAAGAATGGGTAGAACCCAGATTCTAGTAAGGTATAAACTTTACAAGAATTTATAATTAACTAACCCGTGCTAAACTCGTTCGGGTTCTCGATTTTGACCGGTCACGACAAACGCTCTTCTAGGAACCGCTTGACTTTGACTTTTCGGGACATCCTTTTGAGTCACCATCCCCACCGGACTTGGTTTCGCTTACATCTGTACACTCTCGAGCTATATGTCCTTCCTTTCCACAATTATAGCATACCTTAAATGCTGTGGGCGCTTTGACCGATATGTCCTCTTTCCGCATTTATAGCATATGATACGGGTGGTCGTTTCTCCTCCTTGAACCGATTCTTTCTTTGGCGCCGACGCCTTCACATGGTTATTGTTGAACCTTCTCTTCTTGAAATGTCCACACTTGAGTCACCTCTCCTATTATCATGGCCACGATTACCACCCAAGTGGTTACCGCCTTTGTCCGTATTCTTTCCTCCCAACCGGTTATCATCGTTTTGATGATCGCTTTGTCACCGATATGACCTCCAGTTGTGGTCCCTCGGTTGAACATACTCTCGTTATCACGCCTAATAATAATTGAGCCCTATTTACAACATCCTAATATAAAGAAAATTTATGAGAGATAAGATATTGTCGAATCTCGGGTTTTAGACCTCTCGAAACATCCGCTCATCATTCGTTCCTCATTTTCCACTAAATGAGGTGCAAACCGACAACTCCGCAAACTTAGCCTCATCTTTGAGACACCGCGTGTTGTTTTTCGCTCCGATCTAATAAACTCCACTTCCTTCATATGACGAACACTTTCGTGAAAGTATTTGTCATTAAATAGTTTCTGAAACGTCTCCCAAAACATCTTTGAAATTGCAAATGGATGGAAGTACGCTTCACGATTCCCACCAAGAATCTGCCTCGCCACGGAACATAAAAAGTGGCGAATGGAACCTTTGTTCCTCCGTGCATCCCAAGACATCGAATATCTTGGTAATTTGCTTGACCCATGTTTCGCTTAATGATCGGATCCGGCTTTCCCTTAAATTCTAGTGGTCCCAACTCTTTGAACCGCTTGGTTTGTGATAACCCGTGAATTGCTATCATTTCCTCCTATGTTTTGAACACGAGTCTCCTCGTCGATTTTGCATGAATCGCAAAAGCTTCTAAATATCCCCTCGTTCATCATCTCGCCAGGTGGTGTTGTTCACGGGAGGAACATTGCCACTTTGTTACACGCTTCTCCTCGTTGATGAAATACAAAGCGCCTCCACGGTCTCATTTAATCCATCATTAATATTCTCGATCGACATTTTTAAATCTTCGCCATAAAACAAGGGTTAATTAAGGAAATCAATATATCACATAATATCCTTATATACTAACTAACTAACAAATAAGCTTAGGTAGGACACACTAGCGAAGGATTTACTCGTCTCTCCCCTCCTAGTTCTATTCCCCGATCTCCGCCAGATATCATATCCCTAAGCTCGATACCAACCGTGACGCCCCCAAAATAGGTCCATTCCACCCAACCCATTCTCGAGTCGCCAAATACATGGTGCGTAAATAACTACAACTTTATTAATACATTTGTCGTGCAAAAATACGACAACATATATACTGTGAGTTTTTAAATACAATTATTGTCTTCTAGACAATATACATACCCAAATAAATCCCCATCATAATTATTGATACATCATTTTACAAAAATGGTGAGGACTACTAAACAACTCTCCCTAGAACTTTCATTCCATACCCCAGGCTGTACTCGTTATATTCTCGCCTCCCCGAGAAGAAAAATGGAACAAAAGGAAAAGGGTGAGCTCGACTAGCCCGAAGAAAGAATATTATGACTAAGATAATATACAACAAAATTATCGTTAGTCTTCAACAGAAAAAAATATAATAGAATACAATAGACAACAAGTTTTAAATCAATATTCGCAATGAAAATAATAATTCATTAGAAGAGTTAAGTAGAGAATGCAAACTACTATCTTCTATGTATGAATTTTAAAGTTCATCGCCTATTTTATCCTCTAACATCAATCAATATATATCCGAGATCAAATATTCATCCTTGCACTACGTGCCAAGGACATTCACCATTGGTCATGTTCATCTAAACACTGCTCATCTTTGCTACGGGCCAAAGATATTCATCGAAATCATTCATCTTTGCACTACAGCCAAAGATATTCATCGAAATCATTCATCTTTGCACTACTGTGCCAAAGATATTCAATAATATCATTATTTAAGACCGAGGATGATGAAAAATATTTTTTAAAGAAACGAATCCAAAGAAACAAAATGACAAGGATTAAGGATTTAGGATTCGTACTTTGTTTTATCCACGTCCAAAATACCTCAAAATAATCATAGTGGTGTAAAATTCAAGAATGATCAAAACATGGATACAATCAAAGCTAGTATCCGTAATAGATATTTTAGACGAAAAGGAAAAATTTCATTTTTCATGAATAGTGTCGATTCGTGTGAATAGTGTCAGATATCGTGAATAAGGCCGTGATATCGTGAATAGTAATTCAGACACCAAAAGATAGAAATTTCACAAAAAACATCATCACGCTTTCATGAATAGTATTCGTGAATAGTAACTCGTGAATAAGTAACTCATGAATAGTAACCAATGAAAAGGTTCCAAATTTGATAAAAAGTTCCAACTAATATTTCAAACATAATGATATTGAAGAAATAATATCATTTGAGAAGAAAATAACATCCCTTACCTCGAAAGACAAGATTTAGTTGAAACACCTGATATAGGCTATGACTTGAACTTTCACCAGTATAGCAATTCTCAAAGTATACTCAAAATACTCACAAGAATACGCTCGATAATATAGAGAGAAAACTTCAGTTTCTGGTGTGATTTTCAATTCTAACCTAAGCACCTATTTATAGGAAATTGCTTAGAACACCAAAGTAGAAAATTTAATATAATATTATTATTTATAATAATAATTCCTACGCACACCTTGAATCTGAATTTCAGCAACTTGTCATGTGTTAAATGAGGGAACCAAATGAAAAAAACGTTTTTGTAAATAAAAATATTTTAAACTTCCAAAAATCAATTATTTCGGAGCTTCGGAACTTCAATAATTCACAATAAATAGCCCTTTTGCCAGAAAATTCAAATCTCGCTTTTTTTATAGGAAATTCAATTCTCTACAACTTTACAGAAGAAAGTTTTTCCAAATTCCAAACAAAAATTGACCGAAATCCACAAATGGGAGATTTTACAAGCTATAATCAAATTTCAGTCAATAAATGGGGTCCACCGACATGTTTAACATGTTTTAAATATTTATTGCAACAAAAATACTCTTCCTCCTCATATACTCATATATCCCATATTCATCGTAAAAATATCATCATTAATATATTATTAAAATAATATATTTAAATGAATTATTTTATCGAAAAGATAAAATATTAATTTTCAACAATTGTCACTATAAAAATTTTCTCCATCTATATCCACATAAAATCAATATTTTCCTCATCATATGAATCAATAATTAATTATTCACAAATAATATTACGAAATCACAATATTGACAACCGTGCGCTTTCCTGAGAAAGGGGCTTTCGAATAAGAATTTCTCCTTCTTGGCGCAAGCAATTAGGTGACCAAACCTCTCCTTAGATAGAACTTTCTAGACATTGCCAATAATGTTATCTAATAATATTATTCAGATAATATGAATTATTGCTTCGATAATGAAAATACTGTGTAATGACAATTATTGAAACAACAATAATATAAAATATCAACGCAAAGAATTATTGAATCAATAAAATAAAATAATTGAATAAAAATTACTATAACCATTATTGAGTAGTGCCTTTTTACGTAAGAATCAATAATTGGTGCAATCACCGCAGTGCTCTTCTTGTGCAATAACGCGATTCTCGTGTTTTAACCAATAGGGTATTCCAACAATTATTAATCTGTAACAACTACGCCAGTTATTTTTAAACAACTTATTTTTGTCGCTTTTCTTCCTCCAATCGCTTTCCGTTATGGGGCCCACACATGGTCTCGCTAATATTCCACGACCATTTAATATTCCCCGACAACAAAGATATAATATTCCACGACCAAACGAATATTCTCCCACAAATCAAATAATGAATATTATATCACCACTTTTATTTAAAATATTTAAGCATTTTACCCATAACTAACCACATTAATCAAATCCACCCTTACTATTTCAAAATAATAAATAAAGGAAATTCCTTTTTATTTAAAAAAATTCGGTCTTACAAGAGAACCCTAATTGATGACGTTGAGAAACCCTAATTTTAATTAAAATTTTCTATAGAAAACCCTAATTTAATTACGATGTTATTTCGATGTAATTGTTTTTTTAATTTACCAAAGGATAGAAGTTAATTGGTAAATTATAATAATTAAATCTAGTGATTAAATATTACATTTAATTGCCTTGTACAAGATTGCCCATACACTCTTAAACAAAGCCCAACCATCACCCATAACAAATCGTAAGCAAGAATCAAGAATTTTTTGGCAAAAGGGTATAAGAACACTAAACCTAGAAATCCTTTGATTCGATGTTATTTGATGCAATTGATTGTTTAAATTTGTGTAATAGAATGTTAATTGATGATATGGGTTGATAAATAAAAGACCCATAACATCAAAGTGCACGAATTTGAAGATTTAAGCAAGTTAGAAAACCGAATTTCGCTTATTTTTTTCACCAAATGTCGAGGCCATAACTCTTTGCTCGATCATGAGTTTTGTTCTTCAAAAGTTGTTATGTGTAGCCCGATATGTGGTCTTTAATCTGCAAAAAGAATCAAGTCCATATCATGTATAGATTAGAAGTTATAGATGGTCAAACATGGTTGTGGAGATCATGATAAACTATTTTTGGGCAATCTGTAATGGGGGCATTCTCGTCCACTTTTTGTGCTTTAAAAGGTCTGGGCTTTTGATATGTTGTAGTGCATCGAGTTAGGAAGCCATAGGCTTTGGAATGACCTCATTCCAACCTCGGATGAGGGAATTACGGTGATTGGAAGGAAATGTGTCAAATTTCTCAAAATCGAAAGTCGTCACGGGATGTGTGCTATTCGGGACACTGTTTCAATCAGTTAATGTTTCCAAAACCTTCTGGGCTTTTGGTATGTTATAGTACACCGAATAAGCTTTACCGCCAAGTATGTCTTGTGTTCATAACGTTTTTCATATATCCATGTTACGTAAATATGTGAAAGACCCTAACCACATTATTGAGTTAGAACCGGACGAAATAGCGAAAGATTTAACATATGAAGAGGTTCCTGTTCAAATCTTGGATAAGATGGAACATATTCTACGTTCCAAGGTTATACCTCAAGTCAAAGTTTTATGGAGGAACCACGATGTTGAAGAAATGACCTGGGAGTTAGAATCTAAAATGAAATCAAGGTATCCTTACCTCTTTGACATACCAGGTACGTACCCTAATTTCGAGGGCAAAATTTCATAAGAAGGGGGGATTGTAAGACCCCAACTTTTATGAATAAAGATGAATTTTCTATAATTATCATTTTTAAATATTATGGAATGAATTTGATATAATGTTATAGTTGTGGGTAGTATTTAGAAATTTTGCAAAGTACGCAAGTTGTTTACAATATTCGATTGGTCGGGAAATATTCGTACGACGGCATAATCATTGGTGGACCCCACAATGGAATTATTGTCGGATTGAGAAAACGACAAAAATATTTTTATGAAAATAACGGCAGAAGTTTTACCGTTAACTGTTGAAACACCCGGTGTTAAAAGTACATGAATACGCGTGGTTGCATAGTAGCACACGATATTGATTATTGATGCTTACATGAGAAGTCACTCAGTTTTGTTCAATTATTGCTTCAGTAATTGTTGGATAGTATCTCACGTTAATTGATTCAATTTTGTTGATATTTTATATTGAGATGATAAAGTTATTAATATTATTATTTGCAATATTAACAATGTCTAGAAGTTCTGCCATGAAGAGGTTTGGTCACCTAATTGTGTGCCAATAAGGTGAAATCCTTATTGGAAAGCCCCATCTTTCCTGGGAACGACCTGGTCGATTAATAGTGTGAATAATAATAATGATGATGAAGTTTTGTTTTATTAGTATTATTAATGTAATAAAATAGAAAAGTTTTTTATATAAAATAAAATACTTTTATAAAGTTATTCGTTTTATTAGGCTAATAGTAAAATCTTTTTATATAAAACAGAATACTTTTATAAAGTTATTCGTTTTATTAGACAATAATTAGAATATATTATATTTTATTATGCATAGTGTTTGCATAGTGTCTGCATAGTGTTTTCATAGTAAAATCTTTTTAAAAGTTATTCATTTTATTAGATTATAAATAGAATATATTATATTTTATTGTAAACCAATCTAGGCAAATGCTCTTTAAAGTAAATCGATCCGGACCGCTCATGGATTGGTTACTATTCACCATTCTTCTATAAATAGAAGTTCATTCCTTCATTATTTCTTACGAATTCAATTTGAAACTCTAAAGAGAGAAACGTAGAGAGAATTATTCTTCTATCTTGGCGTATTTCTTTAATATTTAAGAAAGCTTTGATCGTAGTGCAATTTTCTTCAAGTATATCCCTGCCCTACCGTCGGAGTACTCTTCTTTATAAGGTAAGGGGTATTATTTTTTTTCATATTCACGAAGAGAACTTATTTATTCCGGTCTTTATTATTACGCTGGAATAACTCAGATATCGCAGTGCTACCCTATACTTGGTGAAATTCTTCCATTATTCCATTATTTATTATTCTCACCGGAATAACTTTTGCCTATCCGGGTCACCGCATACATGGTGAAATTACATTGTTATTCCATTCTTTATTATTCATTGGAATATCCTGTTCATGCGCTTTTACGCTGCACCTAGTTCCGCTCTTTATTATTTTGTTGGAATATCCCGTCTGCATGCATTTTACGCCGGGACTGGTTCCGTTATTTATTATTCATTGGAATAACTTTGTCATCATGCCAAGCACGCATGCATGTTGATTTCTGTTGTTATTCCATTCTTTATTATTATGTTGGAATATCCTGTCGGTGCGTATTACGCTTGACCTGGTTCCGTTATTTATTGTATATTGGAATAACTTGTCTATGTGAAGTACCGCATGCATGGTGATTTCTTTTGTTATTGTAATAACCCGAGATTTTCTATATAAAATAAATAAGAAATTTTGCGTATAATTTTTTTTTTATTTAATGACGAGACTAAGTGTCAAGTAAAGTGAACGATAAATGCGAATACATTTATTACTTGAAAAATTAAAAATAATTTTGGAATTATTAATTACCACAAATTATATGGTAATAAATTTACGTAGTTTAAATGTTTTTATTAATTTTTTCCATGAAAACATGATTGGAAATAATATATGATGTGATAATTAGATTTATATAATAAATATTTTATTATATGAATTGTTCAGAATATTTAAGTTAATTATTTTAACTTGATTATTGATGATGTGTACGAAGAATAAGTCAGACATGAGATCCAAACCCTTGATTGGGATTGTGATCAAGAGATGAGAATAATAATATTATATTATTTTACATTACCATAATTATGTATCTTTGGGTATGTGCGAATGAGATAATATTGAGCAATGACGGTCCAATTAGGTCATAGCATATTACCGTCTTTGTGAAACCCTAATTATTAAACTCGCTTATGGGATATTTACGAGTAGTGATGTGTATATGAAGTTACTTGTGAATAAGAATATCGGTAATTAGAAGAAACCCTAATTATCGTTTATGCGTCGATAATTAGGACAAACCCTAATTATTATAACCCTAACCGGTTGAAATTAGAAACCGTAACGACTGTGTTAGTAACATACACAGATAATTAAAGAACCACTAATGGTCAATTAGAAACCCTAATTGATGACGTTGAGAAACCCTAATTTTAATTACCGGGTTTAATTTCGATGTAACTGTATAAGTGTTTTAATTTACCAAAGGATAGAAGTTAATTGGTAAATTATAATAATTAAATCTAGTGATTAAATATTACATTTAATTGTCTTGTACAAGATTGCCCATACACTCTTAAACAAAGCCCAACCATCACCCATAACAAATCAGAAGCAAGAATCAAGAATTTTTGGCAAAAAGGGTATAAGAACACTAAACCTAGAAATCCTTTGATTCGATGTTATTTGATGCAATTGATTGTTTAAATTTGTGTAATAGAATGTTAATTGATGATATGGGTTGATAAATAAAAGACCCATAGCATCAAAGTGCACTTTAATTTGAAGATTTAAGCAAGTTAGAAAAACCAAATTACTATTTTTTTTTCACCAAATGTCAGAGGCCATAACTCTTTACTCGATCATGAGTTTTGTTCTTCAAAAGTTATTATGTGTAGCCTGATATGTGGTCTTTAATCTGCAAAAAGAATCAAGTCCATATCATGTATAGATTAGAAGTTATAGATGGTCAAACATGGTTGACCGATCATGATAAACTATTTTTAGGCGATCAGTAATGGGGGCATTCTCGTCCACTTTTGTGCTTTAAAAGGTCTGGGCTTTTGATATGTTGTAGTGCACTGAGTTAGGAAGCCATAGGCTTTGGAATGACCTCATTCCAACCTCGGATGAGGGAATTACGGTGATTGGAAGGAAATGTGTCAAATTTCTCAAAACTGAAAGTCAGCAGCGGGATGTGCTATTCGGGACACTGTTTCAATCAGTTAATGTTTCCAAAACCTTCTGGGCTTTTGGTATGTTATAGTACACCGAATAAGCTTTCCATAGACTCCGAAACGGACTAAATCCGATATCGGAGGAGAGAGTTATGACATTTCAAAGTAGTAGTGTCAAAACTTCCCAACAAGTGCGGTGCAGTCCATTTGAACGGAATTTCTGGGCTGATGTGTTCGAATTTGGAAATGGTCAAAGAATAAAAGTTGTAGCCCCAGAAGTTAGCTTCGCGTGGGCTCAAGAATCGCTCAAAAATGTTTTAAAATGAAAGAGTTATGACTGTTTTAGCGAAAGAGGGTAAAGCTGAAACGAGATTGAAAACTGTTATGAACGTCCACTTTTGACGCACTGTTTGGGCTACCTAATGAACCCGAATTGGGTAATTCGTATTTTTTAAAAATAGTCTTACATACCATGTATAACATATCCAAAAATCAGATTAATCGGAGTTATGAGCAATGCGTTAGAAAATCGCAAAGTGAGCTATTGAAAAATTAGTATAAACCAAGTCCCACATCGACTAAATTGAGAACTTCCCATTTTCTAAACCTATAAATAGAAGGGCTTGGCCTTTGTTTCAT
Organism: Panax ginseng; assembly: GCA_020205605.1. NCBI lineage: Eukaryota > Viridiplantae > Streptophyta > Magnoliopsida > Apiales > Araliaceae > Panax > Panax ginseng. The sequence continues at coordinate 177,790,127 of CM035132.1, forward strand.
TCACCAACAATAAGGCCTCCAATTTTGAGAAAGGCTTTGTTGTGGGAGAACTTTTATAAAGATCTCCTTAGTTAAATTTTTAGCGTGGAAGTGCGTATTCAAATTGTGGAATTCGTATTTCCGGGTATGTTTCTTATTTAATTTTTGTAATGTTATTATTTTTAATTGTTAGTTAAAGTTTGAATTTTTGAAGTTTAGTTAGTGTTGTTAATAAACTAGTTAGTTTACTATGTTTATTTTGGCTTGGAATTGATTATGTAAATGAGTTATATGTGATGACTTTTAATATTTTGTAATGAATTTCATTAATTAATAATTATTAATGATATTAAAGTTATTTAATGATTATATTAAATAATTTTGTTTAAAAATGATTTTAATATTATAAAAATCATTTTAAATGAAAATAAGGTATTTAAAAATATTTTAAGTTATAAAATATAACTTTTAATATTTAAATGATAATTTCATTAATAATTAAATATTAATGATATTAAGATAATATTAATGATATTTAGTTTATTTAATGATTAATATTAAATAAATAGTTTAAAAATGGTTTTACTTATTTAAAAACCATTTAAAGAGGATATTAAGGATTTAAAAATATTTTAAGTTATAATTAATGACTTTTAATATTTGGATAAATAGTACATTAATATTTAAATATTAATGGTAATTATTTGGGTAATATAAATGTTTTAAAAATAGTTTGAGTTATTATAAATAACTTTTATATTTTGGAAATGGTTTCATTAATAGTTTAGTATTAATTAAACTATTAATGATAATGGAATTGTTTAATGTTTAAATCATTTAATTATGATTCCGATATTTGAAAGTTATAGCCGGCCAAACTAGCTGACTTGAGAACCGATTATGAAGTTCTGAATTTGAAGAAGAACACCTAAGTTATATCACTATATGCCCTTTAGTGACAGATTTGAATTATTTTAAATGTTTCAATTTCTGGAAATTGCGAAAATGATTAAAAATAAGATGTCTGATATTTACAGATGTTGAGGTATAGAATAAGAGTCTTAGACTCAGTATTTACCCGATAAAGCTATCGATGCGGCCGAAAATGCTGTCGATCCTTATAAAAGAAAGAAAAGACTACTGTAAAGAGCATGGATGAGATATTTGAAAATGTATAAAATATTTCAAGTATAGAATAGAACTAAAAGTATGATCACCGTGATTATGTGATTAGACTATGTCTTGTTGTAATAAACGATGACTATGTGTTAAGATATATTGTTCTAATCGAACGAATGATCCGATTATTGATAGGTTGTGATAAAGAGATAACCTAAGTTGAGATTTGTAATCGTGAATCGAGCAAGTATCCTACCTTTGCATTTTCTTTATGCAATGGACATGAGTAAGAAGTTTGAAATTATTCTATTCTGTCTGATTATTATATACGCTTGATTATCAACATGTTAGCTCGGATATATATTCTCATTAAGTTGATTTCTAAATGGTTATACAAGTGTCCCCACTTGATAATCATGGCATTTATTCAAATGTTGATATACCTTTGTCAATTACCCGTATACATATATGTTGAATTACATATTATTGTTGAGCAAGATTAAAACCTTCTGGTTTGGAACCGAGTGCATGTATGAACATCCCTATATGGGAAGATTTTTAGCTTAAAGGCGGATAGAGTGAGCGATGAATTTCGTTTAAGTTATGTAGTATTGATCAATACAGGGTACAACGAGGCTGATCACCCTCCGTGCCCGTAAGTTATGACGGTTTGAGGATAGAATTCCGCTAAACCTTTTCGAAAATGAAAAGAATGTTCATAGTATGTTTCTTAAATCCTATTCAAGGGTAGAGCCAGAGCCAAATTTAAAGAATTTGAAAGAGAGTTGTTATGTGAATTTTTTATCAGTACAGATTACTTCACAACTTTCAATTCGTTGTAGAAGTGTTATGTAAAGAGAATACTTATACTCTTTCAGCTTATATATAATTGCTATTACTTGCTGGGCACTTAAATGCTCATCCTTGCTTAAATTAAATGTTTTCAGTTATGTATGAGCAACTCAAGGCTCGAGCACGAAACAAAGGAAAAGGAAAGCTGATCGAATAAGTGTGTATTATGAGTTAATGGTTATAGTTGTATTGGTATCTATTCAAGTATTGTAAGGAATGTATTTGAAGGTCACGTACCTGGGGAAGTAAACTTTGATGTATGTAAATTAAGTTCGAATGTATTATTATTTAGTATTATTCAGCTTAAAGAAATGGTATCGTGGAGAACCGAGTTCGGGTTTCAAGTACTGATTTGGGGTCGCCACGATTATTCCATTCTTTATTATACTCGGTTGGTTAAAGTTTTGACTTCTATACTCCATGAAATTAGTGGAATATCCTTGATATTTGCGCTTCATCCAAAGATCTTTCATGAAAATATTCTTCCGAGCATTCTTAAATTTTACTCTACAAAGAAGTATCATGTTGACAATTTGGACGTTATTAGTTCCTGGATAAATTAATTCTTGAACTTGTTTTATTGAATTCTTATATCATTGTCATCATCTTCATGTTTATATTTTGTTGAAAGTAATCTGTGGCCTGTAGTACATAGATGGACTTGGTATGATTATGACAAGGGACTTGATAAAATAATTTATTTAAATATATTATCATATTTTAATAATATAATAATGGTGATATTTTTACAATGAATGTGTGATATATGAATAAATGAGGAGGAAGAGTATTTTTTGTTACAATAAATATTAAAAACATGTTAAACATGTTGGTGGGCCCCATTTTTGATTAAAATTTGATTATAGCCTATAAAATCGTCCGTATATGGATTTCGATCAATTTTTTATTTGAATTTAGAAAAACTTAAACTTACAAAGTTGTAGAGAATGGAAATAAGATTTGAATTTTTTTCTGATAAAAGGGCTGCTTATTATGAATTATTGAAGTTCTGGAATAATTAATTTTTGAAGTTTTAAATATTTTTTTAAAGAAAAATGTTTTTGTTATGATTGGTGGGCCCCACTTGTTGTTAAACATACTGAAATCAGATTATTCAAAGTGGGCGTAGGAATTTTTTTAAAAAAATTAATATTTTATTAAATTTTCTGCTTCGGTGTCTCAAGCATTTTTCTATAAATAGGGTGCTTAGGTTAGAATTGAAAATCACACCAAAAACTGAAGTTTTCTCTCTCTTTATTATCGAGCGTACTCTTGTGAGTATTTTATTACTTTGAGTGTTGCTATACAAGTTCCCTTCAGCTCTATATCCGTTATTCCAGTCAGCGATACTGCCCTTTTGAGGTAAAGGATGTTATTTTTTTTAAATGATATTATTTCTTTAAATATCATTATGCCGGAATATTGGTAAGATTTTTCTTGTGAAATTCTTATCTTTTTATGTCGAGGTTACTATTCACGTATACGGCACTATTCACGTATACAACATTATTCACGAATACGGCACTATTCACCGAAAAATGAAATTTTCTCTTTTTTGTTCCAGATGTCTATTTTTGTTATTATCTTTGATTGTATCCATGTTTTGATATCCATTCTTGAATTTTACTCCACCATAGTATATTATGGGGTGTTTTTGAACATGGATAAACCAAAGTACGAATCCCTAATATTTGTTCTTTTGTCTCACTGGATTCGTTTTCTTTAAAATATTTTTCATCATCCTCAGTCCTAAATGATGATATAATTGAATATCTTTGGCCTGTAGTGCAAAGATGAATGATTTCCTGATGAACATCTTTGGTCCATAGTGCAAAGACGAACGGGTGTTGAGATGAACATAACCAACTGATGAATATCTTTGGCCTGTAGTGCAAAGATGAATGATTTTTTGATGAACATCTTTGGCCCATAGTGCAAAGATGAACAGGTGTTGAGATGAACATGACCAAATGATGAATATCTTTGGCCTGTAGTGCAAAGATGAATTATTTCCTGATGAACATCTTTGGCCCGTAGTGCAAAGATGAACAGGTGTTGAGATAAACATGACCAACTGATGAATATCATTGGCTTGTAGTGCAAAGATGAATATTTGATTCAAGATGTATATTGATTGATGTTACAAGGATAAAATATTGATGATGGACTTTTTAAATCATAGAAGATAGTAGATTTCATTCTCTACTCAACTCTTCTAAATGAAATGTTATTTCCGCTGCGAATATTGATTTAAAACTTGTTGTCTATTATATTCTATCAGATTTTTCCCTGTTGAGGACTAACGATAATTTGTTCTATTTTATCTTAGTCATAATATTCTTTACTGGGCTAGTTGAACTCACTCTTTTCCTTTTTGTTCCATTTTTCTTCTCAGGAGGTGAAAATGTAGCGAGTACTAGTCGGGGTATGGAATAATGGTTCTAGAAAGTTGTTTTTGTGGTCCTTACTATTTTTGTAAAATAATGTATCAAAAATTGTAATGAGGACTTATTTGAGTGTGGATATTGTCTAGAAGACAATATTTATATTTAAACTCACAGTTTATGTGTTGTTGTATTTTGCACGACAATTGTATTAATAAAGTTGTAGTTATTTCTGTACCATGTATTTGGCGACTCAGAATGGGTGATGTATACCTATTTTGGGGGCGTCATAATAAAGGATTTTTGGTTTTCTTTAATCTAAGAAAGATATGCCATATGAATTGGATAAAATTATTTCGATTGATATCCGAATTGTTGATAAAAGTCTAAGCTATTTAATTCGGCTAGACGACTGTTGAAAAATATTTATGAAATTCAAGCATTCTTGAGTATTTATGCCAAACCAGATTGCTCTGGTGCGGATTCAGATATTGAAAAGCTGAGGTGAATAAACCTATAAGGGGACATGTTTCCGGGGACAATGGTTCTGAGTATAACGCATATAGTCGTTACAAAACACTACGTTGCGGCCCAACGTAGTGGTACAATAGGCTGGCTACCTAATGTACGTGTGGAGGGTGTTTTCAGTCTTTGTGATTGATACTCTGATTTGTAGTGTAAAGGATTGTGTTGAAGCACTAGTAAACCTAGAGAAGAGTTCAAGGTCTTGTGACCACTCAGCATGATTTGGAATCTTTTAAATTCCTGAGTTATTCATACTGCTTCCCAATTATTGAGCAATTGTGAAAGATTCTTGCTATTCTAAAAGGCAAATGCGGTAAGTATGATATTCCTTAGAAAGAAGTAAGTTGTAGAATGCGACACTGGATAATGAATATATTGAATAAGTGAGAAAAGAAATTTTGGAATGAGAAGGAGATGAGTTATCAAAGAATAATGTAAAACTTTTAATAGAAAAGTTTAATAATTGTAGAAAGATCTTTGTGGAAAGAAAGTGGTTATAGAACCCAATGAATGAATAAAGTATTAACATAAAATATATTTTGATAGATTGAATGAATGAAGAGTAATAAATAAAAATTTCGAGGAGGAAATTCTTAGAAGATTAGGTGAATGTAATATCCCGAGTGTTTATGATAACGATTCTTAGAAAAGGAAATGAATGGGTTAAAGAATATATAATACTCAGAATATAATTGAGTTCAAGTGAAAGTTATGAAATAAAACCTAGAATTTGTTAAAGAAATGAATGTAGTGGGAAATATAAAACTTATATTAAGATAATGTGTTGAAGTTATTCAACGAATAGATTTGATGAAAACCTGAGAAAGGTAATGAATCGGTGATTCCGAGGACGGAATCCTTATAAGGTGGGAAGAATGTAACAATCCAGAATTTTATTTGTAATTTCAAATATTTATTGAATTAAATAAATATTTGTAATTGATGTGTTTGTTGTTTAGTAGATATTTGTTAGATTATTTATTAGTAAGTAAATAATTCATGAGTTATAGAAATTAACTTAATTAATATAAAAGAGTGATGAATTAAATTTATGAGATAATGCTCTAATTTAACTTAATAATTAAATTAGAGAGTTGTTAAGGATTATATAGTTTGGTAGTATATTATTTTAATTTAATTTAGTAATTAAGTTGATATGTTAATTTATTAAGTAAAATTATAATGAAAATTATAATTTTGTCGTAATTAGTTTTGTTTATTTAATTAAGATTGGATATGGAAATCCAAGTAAACAATGTGGGACAATAAACTATATTATAAATGACCTATGAAAATAAATTAAAAGAGTTTTAATTTGGTTTTACCAAACAAAGCCTTAGAGCTTTTGAAATTCTTATGTTAATCTTGTTTTGCCAAACAAGGCTTAACGAATGATTAAGTCATTATTTTAATAGGTTTTGCTAAACAAGGTCTTATGGATTTTAAATTTAAAATAAAAATAACTTATATGTATTTAGTAGCATTATTATTATATGTCAGCTTTATTTTTTATGTTAGCGTCTGTTTTAATTTTACGTTAAGTTTTGGCTTAAACATAAGAAAGAACAGAAGGAAGAAAGAAAAGAGAAGAAAGAAGAGAGAAAGAGAATAAGTTCTCTGTAAATTAAGAGAAGGAATTTGTGAGAATTATGGAAGGGAGAAACAGGAAGATTGTTTAAAATTTTATAGCTAATCAAAGGTAATAATCTAGCTTTGAGTTTTTAGTATTATACTTCTTGAGTTTTCTTTGAAAAGTTGAATTTCCATGGTTAGATTGTTAAGAGATTGATCATATGTTAATTAGTATGTATAATTTATTATATATAATCTATAATAGGTTTTCATGTAATCAAATTAATGGAAACAAGTGTTAGAAGAAGTAATTTGGTTTATGGCTTAGTATATGTATTTTGGTCTATTTTAAGGCTTAAATTGATGGTTAGAACATGCATATAATCTGAAATTGAGTATAAAATATATTGGTACAATAAGAAATGAAAAGAACGCAAGTTGAATGAATCAATTTGGTTAAGAAACGATATCATAGTGAATGAATTCACTAAATATGTTAAAACATAAAAATTTAGTATGAGCATGAGTTTTGGGTCAAGATTTAGGCTAGTTAGTGTTTCTGTAAATTGTTATAATTCTAGTATGTTGTATTTCTATGAATTACGAATCCATAGAATCAAAAACGGACTAATTTGGATGTGTCTAAACCAAGTTATGAAGATTAATAGGAGAAAAGGGTCAAAAATTGCAAGAACAATGAACTTAGAGTCCATTTTACGCTTTATCGGTAGGCAATTGCTATTGTGCCCAAGTGTAAGACCCCAAATTTTTTTAAATAAAAGGAATTTCCTTTATTTATTATTTTGAAATAGTAAGGGTGGATTTGATTAATGTGGTTAGTTATGGGTAAAATGCTAAATATTTTAAATAAGCAAGTGGTGATATAATATTCATTATTGTTTGAGAATATTCGTTTGGTCGTGGAATATTCGCATCGCTTGTCAGAAATATTAAATGCGACGCAGTAGCACCCATGTGTGGGCCCCATAACGTGAAAAAGCGATTGGAGGAAGAAAACGACAAAAATAAGTTGTTTAAAAATAACTACAGAAGTTAAGTATTCTAGTTTACATCGTTGGAATACCCTGCGGTTAAAACACGATGTCTGGCGTTGTTGCACGGTAGAAGACACCGCAGTATTGCACCAATTATTGATTCTTACGTGAAGAAGGCACTACTCAATAATGGTTACGATAATTATCTTTATTCAAGATTTTATTTTATTGATTCAATAATTGCTTTGCGTTGATATTTTATATTGTTGTTGTTTCAATAATTGTCATTACATATTTTTCATTATCGAACCAATAATTCATATTATCTCGAATAATATTATTAGATAACATTATTGGCAATGTCTAGAAAGTTCTGCAAGGGAGAGGTTTGGTCACCTAATTGCGCCGCCAAGAAGGAGAAATTCTTATTGAAAGCCCCTCTTTCCTGAACCGCACTCGGTTGTCAATATTGTGATTCATAATATTATTTGTGAATAATTAATTATTGATTCATATGATGAGGAAAATATTGATTTTATGTGGATAAAGATGGAGAAAATTTTTATAGTGACAATTGTTGAAAATTAATATTTTATAAAATAATTCATTTAAATGTATTATTTTAATAATATATTAACGATGATATTTTTACGATGAATGTGGGATATATGAGTATATGTGGAGGAGGAGTATTTTTGTTACCAAAATGTTTAAAACATGTTAAACATGTAAATTGTACCCCATTTATTGACCGAAATTTGATTATAGCCATAAAAATCGCCCATTTGTGGATTTCTATTCAATTTGCTTTGGAATTTGGAAACACTTTCTTCTCGAAAAGTTGTAGAGAATTGAATTTCCTATAAAAACACGCGAGATTCAATTTTCTGATAAAAGGGCTATTTATTATAAATTATTGAAGTTCAAGTTCAAAATAATTGATTTTTGGAAGTTTAAAATATTTTTATTTACAAAACGTTTTTTTCATTTGGTTCCCTCATTTAGCATGTGCAAGATGGTCGAGTTCAGATTTTAGAATGTAATAAGTAGAAATTTATATAATATATTAATATTATATTAAATTTTCTCGCTTTGGTGTTCTAAGCAATTTCTATAAATAGTGTCTTAGGTTAGAATTGAAAATCATACCGTAAACTCAAGTTTTCTCTCTATATTATCGAGCGTATTCTTGTGAGTATTTTGAGTATACTTTGAGTATTTCTATACGGTGAAAGTTCAAGTCATAGCCTATCCTCAGTGTTTCAACTAGAAATACTTGCTTTCGAGGTAAGGGATGTTATTTTCTTCTCAAATGATATTATTTCTTCAATATCATTATGCTGAAATATTGGTTGGAACTTTTTATCAAATTTGGAATTTTTTCATGTTGGGGTTACTATTCATGAGTTACTATTCACGAGTTACTATTCACGAAGTTACTATTCACGAGTACTATTCACGAAGCGTGAAGATGTTTTTTGTGAAATTTCTATCTTTTGGTGTCGGAGTTACTATTCACAGATACAAAGACTATTCACGATACGATACTATTAACGAATCTGACCTATTCATAGAAAAATGAAATTTCTTCTTTTAGGTCTAAAATATCTATTATGGATACTAGCTTTGATTGTATCCATGTTTTGATCATTCTTGAATTTTACACCACTATGATTATTTTTGAGGTATTTTTGGGCGTGGATAAAACAAAGTACGAATCCTTAATCCTTAATCCTTGTCATTATTCAATTTGGATTCGCTTATTTAAAAATATATTTTCATCATCCTCGATCTTAAATGATGATATTATGGAATATCTTTGGCACAGAGTGCAAAGATGAATGATTTCGATGAATATCTTTGGCTCGTAGTGCAAAGATGAATGATTTCCGATGAATATCTTTGGCCCAGTAGTGCAAGATGAATGATTTCGATGAATATCTTTGGCCCGTGGTGCAAAGATGAACAAGTGTTTAGATGAACATAACCAATCGGTGAATGTCCTCGGCCTCAGAGTGCAAGGGATGAATATTTGATCTCAGATATATATTGATTGATGTTACAGGGATAAAAATAGACGATGAACTTTAAAATTCATACATAGAAGATAGTAGTTTGCATTCTCTACTTAACTCTTCTAATGAATTATTATTTCATTATGAATATTGATTTAAAACTTGTTGTCTATTGTATTCTATTATATTTTTCCCTGTTGAAGACTAACGATAATTTTGTTGTATATTATCTTAGTCATAATATTCTTTACTGGGCTAGTCGAGCTCACCCTTTTCCTTTTTGTTCCATTTTTCTTCTCAGGAGGCGAGAATATAAGCGAGTAGTACGAGCCTCGGGTATGGAATGAAAGTTCTAGGAGAATTGTTTAGTAGTCCTCACCATTGTTGTAAAATAATGTATCAATAATTATGATGAGGATTTATTTGTATGTGGATATTGTCTAGATGGCAATATCTGTATTTAAACTCACAGTTTTACTATTGTAATAATAAAGTTGTAGTTATTTCTGTACCATGTATTTGACGACTCAGAATGGGTTGGATGGAATGGACCTATTTTGGGGCGCCACGGTTGGTATCGAGCTTAGGGATATGATCTCCGGTCGAGATCGTGGAATAGAACTAGGAGGGGAGAGACGAGTAAATCCTTCGCTAGTGTGTCCTACCTAAGCTTATTTGATAGTTGGTCAAGATATATAGGATATTATGTGATATATTGATTTCCTTAATTAACCCTTGTTTTATGACGATGATTTGAGAATGTCGATTGAGAATATTAACAGTGAAAATGAGACCATGGAGATGCCTGTACTTACCAACGAGGAGAACGTGCAACAGGCTGGCAATGTACCTCTTGTAAACAACACCACTGAGCAGACGATAAACGACGGGATGTTTAGAAGCTTTTTGCAGTTCATGCAAAATCAGACGAGGGAGACTCGTGTTCAAAACATAGGAGGAAATGATAGCAATTCACGGGTTGTCACAAACAAGCGAGCTTCAAAGAGTTGGGACCACCAGAATTTAAGGGAAAGCCTGATCCGATCATGGCGGAAACATGGGTCAAGCAAATCACCAAGATATTCGATGTCTTGGGATGCACGGAGGAACAGAAGGTTCCATTCGCCACCTTTATGTTCCGTGGCGAGGCGACTTATTGGTGGGAGTCTGTGAAGCGTACCCATCCAAATTGCGCTTTCGATGTCTTGGGAGACGTTTCAAAACTATTTAATAACAAATACTTTCCGAAAGTGTTCGGGTCGTATGAAGGAAGTGGAATTTATTAGACTAGAGCGGTAACAACATGACGATGTCTCAAAGATGAGGCGAAGTTTATGAGTTGTCCAGGTTTGCACCTCATTTGGTGGAAAATGAGGAACGAATGAATGCCAGTATGTTTCGAGGGTCTAAAACCCGAGATTCGACAATAACTTATCTCTCATAAATTTTCTTTATATTCGGATGTTGTAAAATGGGCTCAATTATTAGAGCGTGATAACGTATGTTCAACCGAGGGACCACAACCGTGGTCATATCGGTGGCATGCTGAGCTCATCAAAACGATGATAACCAATGGGGAGGAAAGAATACGGACAAAGCGGTAACCACTCGGGTGGTAATCGTGGCCATGATAATAGGAGAGGTGACTCAAGTGGACATTTCAAGAAGAGAAGGTTCAACAATAACCATGTGAAGACGTCGATGCAGAAAGAATCGGTTCCAAGGGAGGAGAACGACCACCCATTCATATGCTATAAATGCGGAAAGAGGGACATATCACCAAACTCGCCCACAATTTCCAAGTATGCTATAATTGTGGAAAGGAAGGACATATAGCTCGAGTGTACTGAGAATGAAACCAAGTCCAATGGGATGGTGACTCAAAAGGATGTCCCAGAAAAGTCAAAGTCAACGATTCCTAGAAGAATGTTTGTCGTGACCGGTCAAAATGCGAGGAACCCGAACGAGTTTAGCACGGGTTAGTTAATTATAAATTCTTGCGAAGTTTATACCTTACTAGATACCGGTTCTACCCATTCTTTTATCTCTCTTGCTTGCGCTCAACGTTTGAATTTGACTACGGAGAAATTAGACTTTGACCTATCTCGTGGAGACTCAAGTTAAGAGAAACTTTTATTACATCCGTTGTTTAGAAATCTTGCTTGATTCAGTTGGCACTATCATATTACCTGTTAACCTTATTTCTATAGAGATATTTATTTTTGATGTGATTTTAAGGTTAACTACTCATCATACCAAAATTGATTGCTTTCGTAAGGTTGTTAGTTTTCATATTCTTAAGCAACTTTTGTTATTCAATTCAAGCAACCAAACCATTGAAGTCAAACTCTTTCATATTAAATTATAAAGCCATTTGTTTATTGAAAACTAATGTCAAGCTTTCTTAGTCTATGTTATGGATTTGAATAAAGACACGCCGATTTGAATAATATTCTGTTGTTATTGATTTTTCCGACGTATTTCTGAAGAATTTCTTGGCCTACTCCCGGGCGTGATATTGAATTTGTATCGACTTTAAATCCGGTACAAAACCCATTTCTAAAATCTCATATCGAATGGCTCCTATTGAACTTCAGGAGTTAAAAACCCAACTATAGAAGTTGATACACGAGCCTCTATCTTATGACTTCCTTTGTGGAATGCACCGAAGCCAGACTCTCCGTAGGGGACACCATATTCGTGCGATAGTAAACTGATAGGTGTCATTGTAACGTGCTATCCAAGATTGGGATGTGAGTCACAGTTGAGAGCAACCTAAGTCGGTAATCGAAATACGTAGCTTTCTAGGCTTAGTTGGTTATTATCGGAGATTCGTTGAAGGATATTCTCGAATCGCTATTCCATTAACGCAGCTGACTCGTAGAGATACAAAATTCGAATGGAGCACGGAATGTGGGAAGAGCTTCGAAGAACTTAAGAAGAGACTCATTTCGGCACATGTTCTGACCATACCATCCTGGAAAAGCGAACATGGTAGCTGACGTGTTGAGTAGAAGATTGTATACGAGTACGAGTACAATATTTTCAAAGACTCATTTCGTATAACTTACAAATAATAGAGATGGAGATGAAAACTCTAGGTACCCACGTGATGATATACGAGTATAATCGACTTTAATCGATAAAGTTAAAGTGCGCTCAAGCTACACAAGTGATGAATTTGAAGAAGGAGGTGCAAGAAGTTGTTATTTTAAAAGCGAGAATCGGTGAGGTGAGGAAAACTCAAACCTTCGATTTATTAATCCATTTGAAATTCTCGATCGAATAGGAGCGTGGCCTATAGACTCGTTTTACCGCCAAGTATGACGCGTGTTCATAACGCTTTTCACGATCGATGTTACGTAAATATGTGGACGACAATTAACCACGTCATTGAGTTAGAACCGGACAAGATAGCTGAAGACTTAACGTACGAGGAGGTACCTGTCAAGATCTTGGATAGGAAAGAACATGTCCTATGTACCGAGGTTATACCACAAGTTAAAGTTTTGTGGAGAAACCATGCTATTGAGGAAATAACCTGGGAGTTGGAAACCGAAAATGAAAGCGAGGTATTTTCATCTTTTCGAAACACCAGGTACGTACGTCAATTTCGAGGACGAAATTTCATAAGGAGGGGAGGTTGTAAGACCCCGAAATTTTTTTAAATAAAAAGGAATTTCCTTTATTTATTATTTTGAAATAGTAAGGGTGGATTTGATTAATGTGGTTAGTTATGGGTAAAATGCGCAAATATTTTAAATAAGCAAGTGGTGATATAATATTCATTATTGTCGGAGAATATTCGTTTGGTCGTGGAATATTCGTACTGTCGGGGAATATTCGTATGACGACGGCGCAGCCATGTGTGGGCCCCATAACGGAAAGCGATTGGAGGAAGAAACCGACAAAAAATAAGTTGTTTAAAAATAACAGCGTAGTTATTCTGCTTTACCTTTGTTGGAATACCCGGTGGTTAAAACACGATGTCTACGCGTTGTTGCACGCAGAAGACACCAGTATTGCACCAATTATTGATTCTTACGTAAAGAAGGCACTACTCAATAATGGTTACAATAATTACTTATTCAAAGATTTTATTTTATTGATTCAATAATTGTTTGCGTTGATATTTTATATTCTTTGTTGTTTCAATAATTGTCATTACACAAGATTTTTTTCATTATCGAACCAATAATTCATATTATCTGAATAATATTATTAGATAACATTATTGGCAATGTCTAGAAAGTTCTGCTAAGGAGAGGTTTGGTCACCTAATTGCCAAGAAGATGAGAGAAATTCTTATTGAAAGCCCTCTTCCCCGGGAACCGCTGGTTGTCAATATTGTGATTCTCGTAATATTATTTGTGAATAATTAATTATTGATTCATATGATGAGGAAAATATTGATTTTATGCGGATAAAGATGGAGAAAATTTTATAGTGACAATTTGTTGAAAATTAATATTTTATAAAATAATTCATTTAAATGTATTATTTTAATAATATATTAACGATGATATTTTTACGATGAATGTGGGATATATGAGTATATGTGGAGGAGGAGTATTTTGTTACCAAAATGTTTAAAACATGTTAAACATGTCATGGACCCCATTTATTGATCGAAATTTGATTATAGCACAGTAAAATCGCCCATTTGTGGATTTCGGTCAATTTCTGTTTGGAATTTGGAAACACTTTCTTCTGAAAAGTTGTAGAGAATTGAATTTCCTATAAAAACACGCGAGATTCGAATTTTCTGATAAAAGGGCTATTTATTATAAATTATTGAAGTTCCGAAGCTCCGAAATAATTGATTTTTGGAAGTTTAAAATATTTTTATTTACAAAAACGTTTTTTTCATTTGGTTCCCTCATTTAGCATGTGCAAGATGGCTGAGTTCAGATTTTAGAATGTGTGCGTAGAAATTTATATAATATATTAATATTATATTAAATTTTCTGCTTTGGTGTTCTAAGCAATTTCCTATAAATAGGTGCTTAGGTTAGAATTGAAAATCATACCAGAAACTGAAGTTTTCTCTCTCTATATTATCGAGCGTATTCTTGTGAGTATTTTGAGTATACTTTGAGTATTTCTATACGGTGAAAGTTCAAGTCATAGCCTATATCCGGTGTTTCAACTAGAAATACTGTCTTTCGAGGTAAGGGATGTTATTTTCTTCTCAAATGATATTATTTCTTCAATATCATTATGCTGAAATATTGGTTGGAACTTTTTATCAAATTTGGAATTTTTTCATGTTGGGGTTACTATTCATGAGTTACTATTCACGAGTTACTATTCACGAGTACTATTCACGAAGCGTGAAGATGTTTTTTGTGAAATTTCTATCTTTTGGTGTCGGAGTTACTATTCGCGTATACAGCACTATTCACGTATACGATACTATTAACGAATACTGCACTATTCAATTTAAAAATGAAATTTCTTCTTTTCGTCCAAAATATCTATTATGGATACTAGCTTTGATTGTATCCATGTTTTGATCATTCTTGAATTTTACACCACTACCATGATTATTTTGAGGTATTTTTGGACGTGGATAAAACAAAGTACGAATCCTTAATCCTTAATCCTTGTCATTATTCAATTGGATTCGTTTATTTAAAAATATTTTTCATCATCCTCGGTCTTAAATGATGATATTATGGAATATCTTTGGCCTGTAGTGCAAAGATGAATGATTTCTGATGAATATCTTTGGCCTGTAGTGCAAAGATGAATGATTTCTGATGAATATCTTTGGCCCGTAGTGCAAAGATGAACAAGTGTTTAGATGAACATAACCAACTGGTGAATGTCCTTGGCACAGTAGTGCAAGGATGAATATTTGATCTCGGATATATATTGATTGATGTTACGAGGATAAAAATAGATGATGAACTTTAAAATTCATACATAGAAGATAGTAGTTTGCATTCTCTACTTAACTCTTCTAATGAATTATTATTTCATTGCGAATATTGATTTAAAACTTGTTGTCTATTGTATTCTATTATATTTTTCCTGTTGAAGACTAACGATAATTTTGTTGTATATTATCTTAGTCATAATATTCTTTATCGGGCTAGTCGAGCTCACCCTTTTCCTTTTTGTTCCATTTTTCTTCTCGGGAGGCGAGAATATAAATGAGTATGCAGTCTGGGTATGGAATGAAAGTTCTAGGGAGAATTGTTTAGTAGTCCTCACCATTGTTGTAAAATAATGTATCAATAATTATGATGAGGATTTATTTGTATGTGGATATTGTCTAGATGGCAATATCTGTATTTAAACTCACAGTTTTACTATTGTAATAATAAAGTTGTAGTTATTTCGTACCATGTATTTGACGACTCGTAATGGGTTGGATGGAATGGACCTATTTTGGGGCGTCACGCTTGGTATCGAGCTTAGGATATGATCTCCGGTGAGATCGGGAATAGAACTAGGAGGGAGAGACGAGTAAATCCTTCTTCGCTAGTGTGTCCTACCTAAGCTTATTTGATAGTTGGTCAAGATATAGGGATATTATGTGATATATTGATTTCCTTAATTAACCCTTGTTTTTTTATGACAAAGATTTGAGAATGTCGAATGAGAATATTAACAAAGGAAAATGAGACCATGGAGATGCATGTGCTTACAACGAGTAGAGAACGTGCAACAGTGGCAATGTACCTCCCGTAAACAACACCACCGAAAGCGGGGACGATAAACGACGGGATGTTTAGAAGCTTTTTGCAGCTTCATGCAAAATCGAGACGAGGAGACTCGTGTTCAAAACATAGGAGGAAATGATAGCAATTCACGGGTTGTCACAACCCAAGCGATTCAAAGAGTTGGGACCACCAGAATTTAAGGGAAAGCTTCGATCCGATCATGGCGGAAACATGGGTCAAGCAAATCACCAAGATATTCGATGTCTTGGGATGCACGAGAACGAAGGTTCCATTCGCCACCTTTATGTTCCGTGGCGAGGCAGACTACTGGTGGGAGTCTGTGAAGCGTACCCATCCAGCTGCGCTCAGCATGTCTTGGGAGACGTTTCAAAAACTATTTAATAACAAATACTTTCCTGAAAGTGTTCGTCATATGAAGGAAGTGGAATTTATTAGACTAGAGCAGAACAACATGACGATGTCTCAGTATGAGGCGAAGTTTGCGGAGTTGTCCAGGTTTGCACCTCATTTGGTGGAAAATGAGGAACGAATGACGCGTATGTTTCTGAGGGGTCTAAAACTCGAGATTCGACAATATCTTATCTCTCATAAATTTTCTTTATATTCGGATGTTGTAAATGGGGCTCAATTATTAGGCGTGATAACGAGTATGTTCAACCGAGGACCACAACCGAGTCATATCGGTGTGTGATCATCAAAATGATGATAACCAATGGGGAGGAAAGAATACTGGACAAAGCGGTAACCACTCGGGTGGTAATCGTGGCCATGATAATAGGAGAGGTGACTCAAGTGGACATTTCAAGAAGAGAAGGTTCAACAATAACCATGTGAAGACGCCGATGCCGGCCAGAAGAATCGGTTCCAAGGAGAGAACGACCACCGGTCATATCTTATAAATGCGGAAAGAGGGACATATCGGTCAAACCGCCCACAACAGTTCCAAGTATGCTATAATTGTGGAAAGGAAGGACATATAGCTCGAGTGTCGGATGGCGAAACCAAGTCCAGCGGGGATGGTGACTCAAAAGGATGTCCTAGAAAAGTCAAAGTCAACGATTCCTAGAAGAATGTTTGTCGTGACCGGTCAAAATGCGAGGAACCCGAACGAGTTTAGCACGGGTTAGTTAATTATAAATTCTTGCGAAGTTTATACCTTACTGAGATCTGGGTTCTACCCATTCTTTTATCTCTCTTGCTTGCGCTCAACGTTTGAATTTGACTACGGAGAAATTAGACTTTGACCTATCTCGTGGAGACTCGTTAAGAGAAACTTTTATTACATCCGTTGTTTAGAAATCTTGCTTGATTCAGGTTGGCACTATCATATTACATGTTAACCTTATTTCTATAGAGATATTTATTTTTGATGTGATTTTAAGGTTAACTACTCATCATACCAAAATTGATTGCTTTCGTAAGGTTGTTAGTTTTCATATTCTTAAGCAACTCAAGTTATTCAATTCAAGCAACCAAACCATTGAAGTCAAACTCTTTCATATTAAATTATAAAGCCATTTGTTTATTGAAAAAGCGAATGTCAAGCTTTCTTAGTCTATGTTATGGATTTGAATAAAGACACGTCGATTTGAATAATATTCTGTTGTTATTGATTTTTCCCGACGTATTTCTGAAGAATTTCTTGGCCTACTCCCGGGCGTGATATTGAATTTGTATCGACTTTAAATCCGGTACAAAACCCATTTCTAAAATCTCATATCGAATGGCTCCTATTGAACTTCGTGGAGTTAAAACCCAACTATAGAAGTTGATACACGAGCCTCTATCTTATGACTTCCTTTGTGGAATGCAAAAGCCGGACTCTCCGTAGGGGACACCATATTCGCATGCGATAGTAAAGCGATAGGTGTCATTGTAACGTCTTATCCAAGATTGGGATGTGAGTCACAGATTGAGAGCAACCTAAGCTCAGTGTCGAAATACGTAGCTTTCTAGGCTTAGTTGGTTATTATCGGAGATTCGTTGAAGGATATTCTCGAATCGCTATTCCATTAACGCAACCGACTCGTAGAGATACAAAATTGAATGGAGCACGGAATGTGGGAAGAGCTTGAAGAACTTAAGAAGAGACTCATTTCGCACATGTTACGACCATACCATCCTGAAAAGCGAACATGGTAGGCGACGTGTTGAGTAGAAGATTGTATCTGATGCGAGTACAATATTTTCAAAGACTCATTTCAGTATAACTTACAAATAATAGAGATGGAGATGAAAACTCTAGGTACCCACGTGATGATATCTGAGTATAATCGACTTTAATCGATAAAGTTAAAACGTTCAAGCTACACACCGGAGCTGATGAATTTGAAGAAGGAGGTGCAAGAAGTTGTTATTTTAAAAGCGAGAATCGGTGAGGTGAGGAAAACTCAAACCTTCGATTTATTAATCCATTTGAAATTCTCGATCGAATAGGAACTGTGGCCTATAGACTCGTTTTTAACGCCAAGTATGACGGCGATGTTCATAACGTTTTCACGTGTATCGATGTTACGTAAATATGTGGACGACCGAACCACGTCATTGAGTTAGAACCGGACAAGATAGCCAAGACTTAACGTGACACGAGGAGGTACTGTCACAAGATCTTGGATAGGAAAGAACATGTCCTATGTCTTCAGGGTTATACCACAAGTTAAAGTTTTGTGGAGAAACCATGCTATTGAGGAAATAACCTGGGAGTTGGAAACGAAAATGAAAGCGAAGTATTTTCATCTTTTCGAAACACCAGGTACGTACGTCAATTTCGAGGACGAAATTTCATAAGGAGGGGAGGTTGTAAGACCCCGAATTTTTTTAAATAAAAAGGAATTTCCTTTATTTATTATTTTGAAATAGTAAGGGTGGATTTGATTAATGTGGTTAGTTATGGGTAAAATGCGAAATATTTTAAATAAGCAAGTGGTGATATAATATTCATTATTGTTTGGAGAATATTCGTTTGGTCGTGGAATATTAAATCTTTGTCGGGAATATTCGCATGCGGATGCGCGCCATGTGTGTGGCCCCCATAACGGAAAAAGCGATTGGAGGAAGAAAAGCGACAAAAATAAGTTGTTTAAAAATAACTGGCGTAGTTATTACTGCTTTTACATTGTTGGAATACCCGGTGGTTAAAACACGATGTCTGGCGTTGTTGCAGCGGTAGAAGACACACAGTATTGCACCAATTATTGATTCTTACGTGAGAAGGCACTACTCAATAATGGTTACGATAATTACTGCATTCGATTTTTATTTTATTGATTCAATAATTCTTTGCGTTGATATTTTATATTCTTTGTTGTTTCAATAATTGTCATTACACAAGATTTTTTCATTATCGAACCAATAATTCATATTATCTGAATAATATTATTAGATAACATTATTGGCAATGTCTAGAAAGTTACTGTCTAAGGAGAGGTTTGGTCACCTAATTGCAAGCGCCCGATGAAGGAGAAATTCTTATTGGAAAGCCCCTCTTTCTCGAACCGCCTGGTTGTTGTCATCTTGTGATTACTGTAATATTATTTGTGAATAATTAATTATTGATTCATATGATGAGGAAAATATTGATTTTATGCGGATAAAGATGGAGAAAATTTTTATAGTGACAATTGTTGAAAATTAATATTTTATAAAATAATTCATTTAAATGTATTATTTTAATAATATATTAACGATGATATTTTTACGATGAATGTGGGATATATGAGTATATGTGGAGGAGGAGTATTTTTGTTACCAAAAATGTTTAAAACATGTTAAACATGTCGGTGGACCCCATTTATTGATCGAAATTTGATTATAGCACAGTAAAATCGCCCATTTGTGGATTTCGGTCAATTTCATTTGGAATTTGGAAACACTTTCTTCCGCAAAGTTGTAGAGAATTGAATTTCCTATAAAAACGCGAGATTCAATTTTCCGATAAAAGGGTTATTTATTATAAATTATTGAAGTTAGAAGCTCAAAATAATTGATTTTGGAAGTTTAAAATATTTTTATTTACAAAACGTTTTTTCATTTGGTTCCCTCATTTAGCATGTGCAAGATGGTGAGTTCAGATTTTAGAATGTGTGCGTAGAAATTTATATAATATATTAATATTATATTAAATTTTACGCTTGTGTTCTAAGCAATTTCCTATAAATAGGTGCTTAGGTTAGAATTGAAAATCACACCGTAAATCAAGTTTTCTCTCTATATTATCGGCGTATTCTTGTGAGTATTTTGAGTATACTTTGAGTATTGCTATACGGTGAAAGTTCAAGTCATAGCCTATATCCTGTTGTTTCAACTAAAAGTAATCTTGTCTTTTCGAGGTAAGGGATGTTATTTTCTTCTCAAATGATATTATTTCTTCAATATCATTATCTTTGAAATATTGGTTGGAACTTTTATCAAATTTGGAATTTTTTCATGTCGGGTTACTTATTCATGAGTTACTATTCATGAGTTACTATTCACGAAGTTACTATTCACGAGTCTTATTCACGAAGCGTGAAGATGTTTTTTTTGTGAAATTTCTATCTTTTGGTGTCTGAGTTACTATTCACAGCGTACAAAGACTATTCACGTATACGATACTATTCACGAATACGGCACTATTCAACGAAAAATGAAATTTCTTCTTTTCGTCCAAAATATCTATTATGGATACTAGCTTTGATTGTATCCATGTTTTGATTATTCTTGAATTTTACACCACTATGATTATTTTTGAGGTATTTTTTTGGACGTGGATAAAACAAAGTACGAATCCTTAATCCTTAATCCTTGTCATTATTCAATTGGATTCGTTTATTTAAAAATATTTTTCATCATCCTCGGTCTTAAATGATGATATTATGGAATATCTTTGGCACCTTGTAGTGCAAAGATGAATGATTTCGATGAATATCTTTGGCCCGTAGTGCAAAGATGAGCAGTGTTTAGATGAACATAACCAATCGGTGAATGTCCTTGGCACATAGTGCAGGATGAATATTTGATCTCGAGATATATATTGATTGATGTTACAGGATAAAATAGATGATGAACTTTAAAATTCATACATAGAAGATAGTAGTTTGCATTCTCTACTTAACT
Organism: Panax ginseng; assembly: GCA_020205605.1. NCBI lineage: Eukaryota > Viridiplantae > Streptophyta > Magnoliopsida > Apiales > Araliaceae > Panax > Panax ginseng. Next base: position 177,811,354 of record CM035132.1, read on the forward strand.
CTTCTAATGAATTATTATTTCATTGTAATATTGATTTAAAACTTGTTGTCTATTGTATTCTATTATATTTTTCCTGTTGAAGACTAACGATAATTTTGTTGTATATTATCTTAGTCATAATATTCTTTACTTGGGCTAGTCGAGCTCACCCTTTTCCTTTTTGTTCCATTTTTCTTCTCGTGGAGGCGAGAATATAAGCGAGTGCAGTCGGGGTATGGAATGAAAGTTCTAGGGAGAATTGTTTAGTAGTCCTCACCATTGTTGTAAAATAATGTATCAATAATTATGATGAGGATTTATTTGTATGTGGATATTGTATGCAGATGGCAATATCTCATTTAAACTCACAGTTTTACTATTGTAATAATAAAGTTGTAGTTATTTCTGTACCATGTATTTGGCGACTCAGAATGGGTTGGATGGAATGGACCTATTTTGGGGGCGTCACACCAAGGCTTAATTGGGTGCAGCTGCGCCCAAAGTGTGTCAGGTGTGACTGTTTAGACCTATTTTAGTAAATAGGCATAACGTTTTCATATGAACTCCGATTGAGACGATTCAAGATGATCCGGAACGAGAACGAATAGACCTACAACTTTTATTCTTTAAGAATTTCAATTTGATGTCGAGAACAGGGGTCAAAATGGTAATCTTTAGGACTATTGCATTTTTGGGGACAATCGGAGAGCGTCGGGCATGCACGTATGCAAATGTAGTGCTTCTGACGATAAAAGATGTTGTTCTAAGTTATAAAACATGAATGTTAGTAAATGTAATGATGCTTAATATTAATAAATAATGTATCAGATAAGTTGTATAAGCATACTAAGCATACACAAGAGAGACAAAACGGGCGTGTGACGAATGAACGTCGAAATGCCGTAACAAATGTTAATGAACGTAAAAAGTATTTTAAGTCAAACGAAATGAATATTATAAGATATGAACTGGGTTTAATATAAAACCAATAATGATTCCTAGCAAGACTTAAACACTTGAATGAACTTCGAGTATGAAATATAGTGAGATATAAGTCGAAAATTAACACAATCAAATTAAACATTGTGTATTGATTAATAAGAAGGGTTATGGGATGTAAAGTAAAGTTTACATTACAACTACTATGCGTTGTTATGTGACTAATAGTTGTAAGCTGTTAAACTGTTATTGCTAAACAACGATCAAGGCAAGTCTTTCAGTTCCTATTTGCTATTTGAACTTGATGATTAACTGTTTTAAATCTTTATTGCAAAGAGCATGATGTGTTATATATATGTTGAAAGTATGAAATGTTAAAGTCAATTTATGACTACGATGATTGAGTAAAGCATGCTGATTGAATAAGGAACTCAATCTTTATACTTGTTATATGAACTGTAGCATGTATGTTATGTTAGTCCAATGTTTATGAGATATATGTTGAGCATGTTATTATGTGCTACATGATGCATGAAAATTGTTAGATTTTGCTCGGCCGTCGAGCTCAACCTTGTAAATAACCTCTTTTGCAGGTTAAAGATTCAAGGTAAAGTTATGTGCTACTTGAAAGACATGAATCAGATGTGATACTTGAAGATTTATACACTTTGGATAAATTATTATTATTTGAACCATGTTTAGGGTTCTGAATAATGTATGATGTTAATAGATGTTGATTTATAAAGTTTAAGTTTTGTTTGTTGTATGAAAGGGTATTGAACCTAGATTTAAGTTTCAATTATTAACTCTGATAAGGTGAGTAATAAGCTAAGTATGGTTTAAAGGTAGGTAAAGATAAAGGTTTTGAGAAATGTACTTGATAAGCTACAATGATTATATAATGATAAACTGTCAAGTTTTTGTTATCTGATATGTCAAGGTTATCAGATTAAAATGTAAGATTCTATATAATAACTTTGATGAAGCAAATCATAAAATAAATTGATTCAAATACATGTAGATGATAAAGGTTTTGATTCTGGGAATTAAAGTAATAAGATAGAAAAGTTTAAATTATTCTGCATTTTATTAAGTTTAACATCGAATAATGATGTAAAATCAGAAGTTAGACGTGTTATTAACGACTGAAGTCGATAATTGAGTTGTTTGAATTTTGGGGTCGTTACAAATACATTGCCTCATTAGTTTTTATTTATTTTTGGCAATTGTAGATGCACTCACAGTATTACCATAATGCTAAAAAAAACTATTAATGATGATGAAAATGATTTATCGGATGCTAATACTTAACAAATCATGCAAAGCCACAATTCAAATAATAAAATGCAATAGATGAAGAAGCCATAAATATAAACACCGTGAGATATAGTCCACAAAATGAAGCCATAACCCCTCCCATTGAATGCATTGTCAACATAATCTAAATGTCTCCATATAACTGCTTTGCACTTTCAACAGTATTTAGAATTGTTTGTAGCATGTGTTGTTACGTAATAGTTGGTATGTATTTATAGGGAGAAATTTGGTTAAATAACGGAGAGTAATTATAATAGCTCAGTAATGATAATATTAGAACAGTTAACATTATCAGAATAATTTAGATTTGTAGTGATTTATGAGATTATAAAATCAAAATATTAACGTGGGATTAAAAAGTAGTGATTTTAGGAGATACTAATTAAGTAACGATAATATAAAAACCGTTTAGATTGAAAAAAGTAGTTATTTAGGGGATTATAAAATCAACATAGTAAGTTATGAATGATATTATTTGTTATTTTAATTTTGTTTTAAATGTCTTAAACTGTATAATATTATGTTATAATATAATTATAAATGGTAAAATATATTATTGTAATATAATTAAAAGTAGTGATTTTAGGATATATTAATTAAGTAACGATAATATAAAAACTGGATTAATGGATGAGCACATTAATTAGGTTGGACAGATGTTGCAATTTGAGAATGACAAATGTCATGCAATGGTGTTATGTACTACAATTTAGTATATTTAACTAGATACAAACTCCCGCATTGCGGCGGAATTATTCAATTTTTTAATAATAAATGTGTACGTACAATTAATAAATTAAAATATAATAAGAACATGGTAGATTGTTGTGCGATGATCAAATTTTACCCAGAAAAACAGATGAATATACATTGTAGGGGGGTAGCGTTGAGATAAAGTAGTGATTTTATTAAATAATAATTAAATTACAAATGATAATATCAAAACAGTTTAGATTTTTAGTGATTTAGGGGATTATAAATCTAAAAAATTAAGAGAATAACATTATGCTATTAACTGTTTAGATTTGTAGTGATTTAGAAGATTATAAATCCAAAATATTAATTAATAGCATAAAGTAGCGATTTTATTAAATAATAATTAAATTACAAAGGATAATATTAAAACATTTGATATTATCAAAACAATTTAGATTTTTAGTGATTTAGGGGATTATAAATCTAAAATTTAGGGGAATGAATTAGGATTTGTTTTCATCCTCATTTGTTAGGTTAGTTGGACAGTTTTGTTAAGAGTCTTAAGGAACATTAATTAGACAAGACACATGTTGAATTGTGGGAATGACAGGTGTCAAGTTATGGTATCATGTACTGTGTTTTAGTATATATAATAAATTAGTAATGATAATATACGCACATTTTAGATATAGTGATTTTGTTATTTTGTTATATATGTGTATTATAATATTAAACCATACATGTATGATATAATGAATGATATAATATTAGAAAATTAGTGATTTTAGGATATACTAATTATGTTTAAAAAATTAGTGAATTTTGAGGATTATAAAATCAACATAGTAAGTAATGATTGATATTATACATTATTTTAATTTTATTTTAAATGTTTTAAAATCAGTATAATATTATGTTATAATATAATTATAAATGGTATAATATTATGTTATATTTATAAGGAGAAAATTAAGTTAAATAATGCATATTAATGATAATATCACAAAGTAGTGATTTTAGGAGATAATAATTAAACTAGAAAGGATAATATTAGAATATTAGACATTACCAAAATAGTTTAGATTTGTAGTGATTTGGGGATTATTAATTCAAAATAGTAAGTTATGATTGACATTATTTGTTATTTTAATTTTGTTTTAAATATTTTAAATCTGTATAATATTATGTTGTAATATAATTATAAATGGTATAATATTTTGTTGTAATATAATTTAATTAGTAATGATAGTATCCGCACAATTTAGATAGGTGGTGATTTTGTTATTTTGTGATATCGTGTATTATAATATTATACCATAAATGTAGGATATAATGTATGGTATAATTATGAATGATAAAATATTAGAAAAATAGTGATTTTAGGATATAATAATTATGTTTAGAAAAGTAGTAGATTTTGGGGATTATAAAATCAATATAGTAAGTTATGATTGATATTATTTGTTATTTTAATTTTATTTTAAATGTTTTAATCAGTATAATATTACGTTATAATATAATTATAAATGGTATAATATTATGTTGTATTTATAGGAGAAAATTAGGTTAAATAACGGAGAGCAATGATAATAGCTTAGTAATGATAATATCATAAAGTAGTGATTTTAGGAGATAATAATTAAATTAGAAATGATAATATCAAAACAGTTGACATTGCCAAAACAGTTTAGATTTATAGTGATATAGGGGATTATAAATTCAAAATATTAATTTGGAATTAAAAAAGTGATTTTATGAGATAATAATTAAATTAGTAATGATAATATTAGAACAGTACTTACCATTATTAGAACAATTTATATTTGTAGTGATTTATGAGATTATAAAATCAAAATATTATTGTGGGATTAAAAAGTAGTGATTTTAGGAGATAATAATTAAATAACGATAATATAAAAAACCGTTTAGATTGAAAAAGTATTGATTTAGGGATTATAAAATCAACATAGTAAGTTATGATTGATATTATTTATTATTTTAATTTTGTTTTAAATGTTTTAAATCGTATAATATTATTTTGTAATATAATTATAAATTGTATAATATTATGTTGTAATATAATTTAATTAGTAATGATAATATCCGCATACGATTTAGATAGGTAGTGATTTTATTATTTTTTATATTTGTATATTATAATATTTTACCATACATGTATGATATAATGTATGGTATAATTATGAATGATATAATATTAGAAAAATAATGATTTTAGGATATAATAATTATGTTTAGAAAAGTTGTAGATTTTGGGGATTATAAAATCAACATAGTAAGTTATGATTGATATTATTTATTATTTTAATTTTATTTTAAATGTTTTAAAATTTCGTATAATATTATGTAGTAATATAATTATAAATGGTATAATATTATGTTGTATTTATTGAGAGAAAATTAGGTTTTTATTCAGTTTTGGCAATTGTAGATGCACTCACAGTATTACTATAATGCTAAAAAAACTATTAATTGTGACGCTCCCAAAATAGGTATACATCACCCATTCTGAGTCGCCAAATACATGGTACAGAAACAACTACAATATCACTATTACAATTATCGTGCAAAATACGACAACACACATGCTGAGAGTTTAAATACAAATATTGTTTTCTAGACAATATCCACACTCAAATAAGTCCTCATTATATTTATTGATACACTATTTTACAAAAATAGTGAGGACTGCTAAAACAACTGTCTAGGACCATCACTCTTTACCCCGACTGGCTCCTGCTACATTCTCACATACTGAGGAGAAAAATGGAACAAAAAGAAAAAGGGTGAGCTCAATTAGCCCAGTAAAGAATATTATGACTAAGATAAAGAACAACAATTTATCGTTAGCCTTCAACAAATCAGATAAAATATAATGGACAACCAGTTTTAGATCAATATTCGCAGCGAAAATAAAAATTCATTAGAAGAGTTAAGTAGAGAATGAAATCTACTATAATCTATGAATTTAAAAGTCCATCATCAATATTTTATCCTTGTAACATCAATCAACATACATCTTGCATCAAGTATTCATATTTGCACTACGGGCCAAAGATATTCATCAGGTAATAATTCATCTTTGCACTACAGGCCAAAGATATTCATAAAGTATCACCATTAAAGACTGAGGATGATAAAAAATATTTTAGAGAACGAATCCAGTGAGACAAATGGACAAAGATCAGATATTCGTACTTTAGATAATTCAAGTTTAAAAATACTCTATAATGGAGTAAAATTCAAGAATGAAGATCAAAACATTGATTCAATTTCAAGAATAAGGGTCACAACGGATAACTTGGAAGGAAAAAAATATATTTTTTTCTTTTGTGAAACGATGCAGATTAACGATGCTAAATGAATCGATAATCATGAACGATGTAGTGAGCGATGGCATGTGCATGAAAATTCCAAATTTGATTAAAAGTTCAGACCAATATTCCTATGAAATGATATTAGATGAAGCGAAATTTCTAATCATTTCAGGAATTATAGAAGCAATACTTACCATAGTAAGTTCAAATTCAAGAATACAAGATGAAATAATATCGCTTACATAATATGGAGTATGAAAGAAAATAATATTTCTCACGAGTATTGCAATAAAATAATATCCTTTACCTTAGTAGAAGCTGGATTTGACTAGAATATCAGATATTATTCTGAGAAAATCTTACAGAAAAACTACGCTCAAAGTATTCTTATACTCAAGAAAATACTCACAATATTATAGAATAAGAATTTCTGATTATGAATTGGTGTGTTGAGGAAGAAGGGGCTACCCCTATTTATAGTGCAATCTGAGAGAAAGCCAATTTGAAACAAAATTTAACTCTGCCAAATTTATTTTTCTTCCTACTGCACATGCCTAACTTTTCCTTTGTTTTGATTGGATGAGGGGCCACCAATTGTTTGAAAACAAGGAATCTTGCCTAATCCTTCTCATTTCTTCTACGCTTGATTGCCTAACTTTACCACTTCAAAGGTTGGTGCCTCTTATCTTTGAACACACATTGCAAAAACGAAAAAAAATCCACCACCCACCACTTAGAAAAGTATTCAGGAAATTAAATCACATGTATATATATATATATATATATATATATATATATATATATATATTTTATCGAAGAAAATAATTGTCAAACTTTCAACAATTATTTCATGCTAAAAAATTTCCTTTATTTACATCCATATAAAATAAATATTTCCTTATCTTATAAATCCATAAATAATTATTCACAAATAATATTACGAGAATCACAATAATGACAACCGGTAGTTCCTCAGGAAAGAAGGGCTTTCAGATAAGGATTTCTCCTTCTTGGTATATGATTAGGTGACCAAACCTCTCATTGACAGAACTTTCTAGACATTGCCAATAATGTTATCTAATAATATTTTTCAAATAATATGAATTATTGATTTGATAATGGGAAATATTGTGCCGTGACAATTATTGAAACAACAATAATATAAAATATCAACGCAGAAATTATTAAATTAATAAAATAAAATATTGAACAATAACTACTGTAACAATTATTGAGTAGTGCCTTCTTACGTAAGAATCAATAATTCAACAATACTATGCAATACCGTGTGTTACTGTGCAACCATGTATATTACTGTATTTTAACCACCAGGGAATCCAACAGTGTTAACGGTAACAATTACGTCGTTATTTATAAAAACTCAAATTTGTCATTTTCTTCATCTGACAGTTATTCTTTTATGGGGCCCATAAATGGCTGCTCCATCGTATGAATATTCTCTGACAACAAGAATATTCCACGACCAAACGAATATTCCCCGACATAATGAATATTTTATAACCACTTGCTTATTTTGCAAAATTTGCACATTTCACCCATAACCAAAGTATTATATCAAATTATCACCTTATTATTTCAAGATAATAAATAGAGAAATTCAATTTTATTTATAATAAGTTGGGGTCTTACAACCTCCCCTCCTTATGAAATTTCATCCTCAAAATTGACGTACGTACCTGGTGTTTTGAAAAGGTGAGGGTACCTCGCTTTCATTTCTGATTCCAACTCCTAGGTCATTTCTTCAATAACATGGTTCCTCCACAAAACCTTGATAACTGTTATTGTAGGAGAATTCCACCAATGACAAGTACTTATCCCAACTTCATTTTAAATCTAGGACACAGAGTCTTAATAAATCTTCAAGGGTTTGAATAGTCCTTTTCGATTGCCCGTCCGTTTGAGGATGGTATGCCGAACTTAATTGTAAATTTGTGCCCATAGCTTTCTACAAGCTAACCCAAAATCATGAAGTGAATCTTGGGTCACGATTCAAAACTATGGATACTGGCATGCCATGCAATCTCATAATCTCATTCACGTACATACGAGCAAGACGTTCAAGGGAATAAGTCTCACGTATAGGCAAGAAATGAGCAGACTTGGTTAATCTATCAACAATAACCCAAATCGCATTTATGCCTTGAGAAACTTTGGGAAGACCTGTAACAAAATCTATAGTAATGTGTTCCCACTTCCATTCCGGAATCTCAAGTGGTTGCAATGGACCTTTTGGTACTTGATGCTCTGCCTTTACACGTTGACAAATTAAACACCTCGAGATAAACTCTGCGATCTCTCTCTTCATATTGCTCCACCAAAATGTATGTCGAATATCATGATACATTTTGGTACTTCCAAGATGGATTGAAAATGGTGTGTTGTGTGCCTCCATCATGATTCTATGCTTCAAGTCAGAGTCGTTAGGAACACAAAGTCTAGAGTTGACTCAAAGTATTCCTTCTTCATCGATTCTTGCTTCTGGAATAGCACCTTCTTGCACTTTCCTCTTCATACGCATCAGCTCCAGGTCTGTAGCTTGAGCAGCTTTCACTTTATCGATTAAAGTCGGTTCTACTGGTATATTTGCCATCATCACGTGGGTCCCTGGAGTCTTTAACTCTATCTCCATCCTTCGTAAGTCGTACAAAATGGGTCTTTGTGTTAACAACATCACACTCGTACCCACATACGATCTTCTACTCAATGCATCAGCTACAACATTTGATTTTCCAGGATGATATTGAATGCTATGGTCATAATCTTTCAATAGCTTGAGCCAACGTCGTTGCCGCATGTTGAGTTCCTTTTGGGTGAAGAAATATTTGAGGCTTTTATGATCCGTATAAATCTCCACTTTCTCCCCATACAGGTAGTGTCTCCAGATTTTCAACGCAAAAACGACTGCTGCCAACTCCAAATCATGAGTAGGATAATTCCTCTCACATTCTTTGAGTTGTCGCGAGGCATATGCTATGACTTTCCCATGTTGCGTGAGAACACATCCTAACCCTTTGCTTGAAGCATCGTTGTAGATAACAAATCCATCTGAACCAGATGGTATTGTTAGAACAGGTGCCAAAATGAGTCTCCTCTTGAGCTCTTGGAAACTCTTCTCGCATTCCTCGCTCCATACAAATTTTGTATCTTTCCGAGTCAGCTGAGTTAACGGAGTAGCAATTCGAGAAAATCCTTCCACGAATCTCCGATAATAACCAGCTAAACCCAAAAAGCTACGCACTTCGCTCACTGACTTCGGTTGCTCCCAACTTTGTATTGCTTCAATCTTCGCCGGGTCAACAGATACTCCATGTTTTGACACCACGTGCCCAAGGAATGCTACTTCCTTAGCGAACTCGCATTTATTCAAACGGCATATAGCTTGTTGTCACGAAGTCTTTGAAGTACCAGCTTCAAATGGTGCTCATGATCTTCACGGCTTTTAGAATTAATGAGGATGTCATTAATAAAGACAACAACGAACTGATCCAAATATTCCTTGAATACACGATTCATTATATCCATGAAAGCGGCGGGAGCATTAGTCGATCCAAAAGACATGACTAAGAATTCATAATGCCCGTCTGGGGAGTTACGAATGCGTCTTTGGAATATCCTAAGTTTTAATCTTGGTGATGATATCCGAATCGAAGATCGATCTTTGAAAAGAATTTGCTGCTTATGGCTGGGTCAAATAGATCATTAATGCGAGGGTAATGATACCCATTCTTGATAGTGACATGGTTCAATTCTCGGTGAGTCGAGATCGCATACTCCGTCTTTCTTCTTTACAAATAGAGCAGGGAGCACCCCAAGGAGATGTACTAGGACGAATGAAACTGATGTCTAACAATTCCTGTAGTTGGACTTTAAACTCCTGAAGCTCAATAGGAGACATTCGATATGGGGTTTTAGAAATGGACTTTATACCTGGTTCAAGATCAATAAAGAATTCAACTTCATGTTCTGGGGGTAGATCAGGAAGTTCTTCAGGAAATTCACTAAAAACAGAAATATTATTTAAATCTAACGTGTTTTTGTTCAAGTCCATAACATGAGCTAAGAAATCTTGACATCCGTTTTTCAATAAACGAATAGGTTTATGGATTGATATGATAGTGACTGATTTTAGTGGTTTAGTTGCTTGAAATCGTATAACAGGTTGGTTAGGAATATGAAAAATAACAACCTTACGAAAACAATCAATTTTGGCATGATGAGTAGTTAACCAATCAATCCCTAAAATCACATCAAATGCAAGTATCTTTAAAGAGATAAGATCAATAGGTAATGTGATGGTGCCAACTTGGATCAAGCAAGATTTATAAATTATAGATGTAACGAAGGTTTCACCCAATGGAGTTTCAACAGATAAGTTAAAGTCCAATTTCTCTAGAGTCAAGTTTAAACGTTGAGCACAAGCACAGGAGATAAAAGAATGGGTAGAACCGGTATCTACTAAGGTATAAACTTCGCATGAGTTCAAGATTAGCTTACCCGTGATCACCTCGTTCGGTTTTCTCGTGTTTTGGCCAGTCACGACAAACGCCCTCCTTTGAACCATCGACTCTGTTTTGTCCGTATTTGCCTTTGGTGTTTTGTCCCAGTTGGACTTGATTTTGCTACCGGACAAAATCGGGCTATATGACCGTCTTTTCCATAATTGAAACACACTTTGAAAGGCTGTGAACAGTTTGGACTTATGTGTCCCTCCTCCCTGCATTTGTAGCATCTAACTGGTGGTCGTTCTCCTCCCCTAGAATTTGTTGTTGGTGCTGGTGCTGATGTCTTTCCGTCATTGTTGAATCTCCTCTTTTTGAAATTTCCACTTGACTCACCTCTCCTATTATCATGGCCACGATGACCACCTGAGTGGTTACCGCTTTTGTCCGTATTTTTCCCTCCTCGCTGGTTATCATCGCTCCGATGATTCTTTGTCCTTAGTATGACCACAGGTTGTGGTCCCTCGGTTGAACATACTCACTATCTTGCTCTAATAATTGAGCCCTGTTGACAACATCAAAATACAGAGAAAATTTATAAGAGATAAGGTATTGACGAATCTCGGGTTTTAGACCTCTTAGAAACATTCGCATCATACACTCCTCATTCTCTACCAAATGAGGTGCAAACCTGGATAACTCCGTGAACTTTGCCTCGTACTGGGACACCGTCATATTGTTATGTTCCAATCTAATAAACTCTACCTCCTTCATATGATGAATACTTTCAGGAAAGTACTTATCATTGAACAGTTTCTGAAATCTTTCCCAAGACATATTGAGTGCGACTGGCTGGGTACGCTTCACAGATTCCCACCAGTAATCTGCCTCACCACGGAACATAAAAGTGGCAAATGGAACCTTTTGTTCTTCCGTGCATCCCAAGACATCGAATATCTTGGTAATTTGCTTGACCCATGTTTCTGCCTTAATGTGATCCGGCTTTCCCAAGAAATCTGGTGGTCCCAACTCCTTAAACTGCTTTGCCGTGACAAATTGTGCGTTGCTATCATTTCCACCCGTATTTTGTACACGACTCTCCCTCATCTGATTTTGCATGAAATGCAAAAAGCTTCTAAACATTCCATCATTCATCGTTTTCTCCATAGTGTTGTTTACAGGAGGAATATTATCTTCCTGTTGCACGTTCTCTTGGTTTGTGATTAAAGGTTGTTCCACAGTCTCATACACTCCATTGTTAACGTTCTCAGCTGCCATTCTTAAAACTGCCATAAAACAAGGGTTAATTTAAACAAATTATCATATCACATAATATCCCTATATTATGACCAACCAACAAATAAGCTTAGGTATGACACCCTAGCGAAGGATTTATTCGTCTCTCCCCTCATAGTTCTATTCCCCGATCTCCGCAAGAGACCATATCCCTAAGCTCTAATACCAACTGTGACGCCCACAAAAATAGGTATACATCATTCATTCTGAGTCGCCAAATACATGGTACAAAAATAACTACAATATCACTATAATAATTATCGTGCAAAATACGACAACACACATGCTATGAGTTTAAATACAAATATTGTCTTCTAGACAATATCCACACTCAAATAAGTCCTCATTATATTTATTGATACACTATTTTATAAAAATAATGAGGATCAAGTAAAACAACTTGCTCTAGGACCATCACTCTTTACCCCATTTGGTTCTCCTTTACATTCTCACCTCCGAAGAAGAAAAATGGAACAAAAAGGAAAAGGGTGAGCTCAACTAGCCCAGTAAAGAATATTATGACTAAGATAAAGAACAACAATTTATCGTTAGCCTTCAATAAATCAGATAAAATATAATGGACAACCAGTTTTAGATCAATATTCGCAGCGGAAATAAAAATTCATTAGAAGAGTTAAGTAGAGAATGAAATCTACTATCATCTATGAATTTAAAAGTCCATCATCAATATTTTATCCTTGTAACATCAATCAACATACATCTTGCATCAAGTATTCATCTTTGCACTACGGGCCAAAGATATTCATTTGTATCACCAGTTGGTCATGTTCATCTCAACACCTGTTCATCTTTGCACTACGGGCCAAAGATATTCATCAATTAATCATTCATCTTTGCACTACAGGCCAAAGATATTCATAAAGTATCACCATTAAAGACTGAGGATGTTGAAAAACATTTTAGAGAACGAATCCAGTGAGACAAAAGGACAAAGATCAAAGATTCGTACTTTAGATAATTCAAGTTTAAAAATACTCTATAATGGAGTAAAATTCAAGAATGGAGATCAAAACATGGATTCAATTTCAAGAATAAGGGTCACAACGGATAACTTGGAAGGAATTATTTTTTTTCTTTTATGAACAATTACGAATGAGCGATGCTAAATGAGCGATGGCAAGTGAAACGATGAGCATCATTAAAAGTTCCAAATTTGATTAAAAGTTAAGACCAATATTCCTATGAAATGATATTAGATGAAGCAAAATTTCTAATCATTTCAGGAATTATAGAAGCAATACTTACCATAGTAAGTTCAAATTCAAGAATACAAGATGAAATAATATCGCTTACATAATATGGAGTATGAAAGAAAATAATATTTCTCACGAGTATTGCAATAAAATAATAACTTTTACCTTAGTAGAAGCTGGATTTGACTGGAATATCAGATATTATTCTCAAAAAATCTTGTAGAAAAACTACGCTCAAAGTATTCTTATACTCAAGAAAATACTCACAATACTATAGAATGAGAATTTCTGATTATGAATTGGTGTGTTGAGGAAGAAGGGGTTACCTCTATTTATAGTGCAATACGGAGGAGAAAGCCAATTGAAATAGCCTAACTCTGCCAAATTTATTTTTTCTCCTACTGCACATGCCTAACTTTTCCTTTGTTTTGATTGGATGAGGGGCCACCAATTGTTTGAAAACAAGGAATCTTGCCTAATTCTTCTCATTTCTTCTCTGCCAATTGCCTAACTTTACCACTTCAAAGGTTGGTGCCTACTATCTTTGAACACACATTGTAGGCAATGAAAAAATCCACCACCCACCACTTAGAAAAGTATTCAAGGGAAATTAAATCACATGCATATATATATAATATAAATAAATATTTTATCGAAGAAAATAATTGTCAAACTTTCAACAATTATTTCATGCTAAAAAATTTCCTTTATTTACATCCACATAAAAATAAATATTTCCTTATCTTATAAATCCATAAATAATTATTCACAAATAATATTACAGAATCACAATAATGACAACCAGGCCGTTCCCAGGAAAGAGGGGGCTTTCCAATAAGGATTTCACCTTATTGGCGCGCAATTAGGTGACTAAACCTCTCCTTGACAGAACTTTCTAGACATTGCCAATAATGCTATCTAATAATATTATTCAAATAATATGAATTATTGATTTGATAATGGAAATCTTGTCGTACGTGACAATTATTGAAACAACAATAATATAAAATATCAACGCAACAATTATTGAATCAATAATATAAAATATTGAGCAGTAACTCATGTAACAATTATTGAGTATTGCCTTCTTTACGTAAGAATCAATAATTCAACAATAATGCGTGTAATACCGTAGCTTTATCGTGCGACCACGCCAGATTCATCGTATTTTAACCACCGGAGTAATCTAACGATTATTATTTGGTAACAAATTACGCCGTTATTTATAAAAAAAACAAATGTCATTTTTTTCATCCGACAATTATTCTGTTATGGGGCCCACAAATGGTTGTGCCATCGTACAAATATTCCCTGACAACAAGAATATTCCACGACCAAACGAAATTCCCCGACAAAATGAATATTTTATAACCACTTGCTTATTTTGCAAAATTTGCATATTTCACCCATAACCAAAGTATTATATCAAATTATCACCTTATTATTTCAAGATAATAAATAGAGAAATTCAAATTTATTTATAATAAGTTGGGGTCTTACATTAATGATGATGAAAATGATTTACCGGATGCTAGTACGTAACAAATCGTGCAAAGCCACAATTCAGATAATAAAATGCAATAAATGAAGAAGCCATAAATATAAACACTGTGAGATATAGTCCACAAAATGAAGCCATAGCCCTTCCCATTGAATGCATTGTCACCATGATCTAAAGGTCTCCATATAACTCCTTTGCACTTTCAACAATATTTAGAATTGTTTGTAGCATGAGTTGTTACGTAATAGTTGGTATGTATTTATAGGGAGAAATTTGGTTAAATAATGGAGAGTAATTATAATAGCTTAGTAATGATAATATTAGAACAGTTAAAATTATCAGAACAATTTAGATTTATAGTGATTTATGAGATTATATAATCAAAAAATTAATGTGGGATTAAAAAGTAGCGATTTTAGGAGATAATAATTAAGTAACGATAATATAAAAACCGTTTAGATCGAAAAAGTAGTGATTTAGGAGATTATAAAATCAACATAGTATGTTATAAATGATATTATTTGTTATTTTAATTTTATTTTAAATGTTTTAAACTGTATAATATTATGTTGTAATATAATTTAATTAGTAATGATAATATCCTTACAGTTTTAGATAGGTAGTGATTTTGTTATTTTGTTATATATGTGTATTATAATATTATACCATACATGTATGATATAATGTATGGTATAATTATAAATGATATAATATTAGAAAAATAGTGATTTTAAGATATAATAATTATGTTTAGAAAAGTTATGGATTTTGGGAATTATAAAATCAACACACGATGAGTTATGATTGATATTATTTGTTATTTTAAATGTTTTAACATATATAATATTACAATTGTAATATAATTATAAATGGTATAATATTATGTTTCATTTATTGAGAGAAAATTAGGTTAAATAACAGAGAGTAATGATAATAGCTCAATAATGATAATATCACAAAGTATTGATTTTAACAGATAATAATTAAATTAGAAAGGATAATATCAAAACAATTGACATTACCAAAATAGTTTAGATTTCTAGTGATTTAAGGGATTATAAATTCAAAATATTAATTTGGGATTTAAAAAATAGTGATTTTAGGAGATAATAATTAAATTAGTAATGATAATATTAGAACAGTTAACATTATCAGAACATTTTAGATTTATAGTGATTTATGGGATTATAAAATCAAAATATTAATATGGGATTAAAAGTAGTGATTTTAGGAGATAATAATTAATGGTAATATAAAAACAGGAGTAATGGATGGGCACATTAATTAGGTAGGACAAGTGTTCTAATTTGAGAATGACAAATGTTATGTAATGGTGTTATGTACTTTAATTTAGTATATTTAATAGATTAGTTTATCTAACAACACTTTCTTTCCGTCCGTTTTCCATTTCATTCTTCAAACAAGCAGTAGTTAATGCATATATTGTATTTATAAAAAAATTTAATTTTAAAATTGTATGTATAATTTAACGAATTGTATGTATAAATTTTACAACTTAAATCTTGCAAATTATAAATTATATCATAAATTATAAATTTTAAGTTTTAAATTTTACAAATTATATCACAACTTAAATTTTATAATTTTATTTATAAATATTTATAATTTTAAATTATATTTATAATTTTATACTATATTTCTACGGTATTATTTAATTTTTTTAAAGGGTAAAAAATTATTATATTTAGGCTTAAATATAAATTACTACCCTAAACTATAGGCCATATTCCACTTCGGTGATCCACCTTTCAATTTTGTCAATTAGATGATTGAACTATTAATTTTTTTTCCACTTCCATTCAATTGGGTCTGCCACGTCAAAAATTGCTGACGTGGCCTCTTAAGTGGGGCAAATATCAGCTGATGTGTATTTAAAAAATAATATTTCCATCATTTATTAATTTAAATTATTTAAGTAAGGGTAAAATTGACAAGCATAAATGTGTCTGAGCCACGTTCACCAACGCCATCATCAAAAACCCACACCCGCAAAGCGAACCCACGACCGAAACTAAATACCCGACACGGAGCAAGCTCTTGTTGATATGGACCAGGTCAAAGGTGAAAACGTGCCGGTGGGATTCAAACGAGTTCTTTGCAATGCATATGGCCTGCTTGAGTCCCAAAGCGATGAGGCTGGAGAAGAGGTTCAGTCAGAAATTGTTTTGTATGCTTTTCATTTATTAATTTAAATATGGATTCCCTATTTTCTTATTCACGCTAATTATCTCTTCTCTTCTCCTTTCTTGCAGATGAACCCAAAAGTATCCATCATCGTTGCCAAAAATGAATCATCATCATCATTTAAGATAAGCCCCTAAAATTCATCATCGTCGATAGCCAAAAAAAGGAGCAAAAGAATTTTGAAAAACCTTAAATATCAAATCTCAAATCAAAAAAGAAGAAAAAAAATGAGCAAACCCTAAAATCTCAAATTTAAAACCTCTTCTAACTTGACAGCTAATCAGGCCTTAATTCCCCTATCCTTTAAAATAAGCCCCTGCCCTTCATACATTAACAACAGCTTCTTCCTGTCCAAATCTCATACTCACCCCAATCAAACGCACATTATTCAAGCAAAATCTTTGAAGTTGAATTCCAACCCACTAAACTCCGGTAAGTTGGTCAGATCCGGACGAAGAAAGCGAAGTTGGGGAGAGATCGTGACCGACAACGATGAGAAGGGTAATGGTGGTGAGGAGATTGGTTTTGGCCATTAAATTGTGTTGAAGAACTAAGGATTTCAGTTGTTCAAAGGCTGTGAAGAGATGGGATTCTTCTTCTTCTTCGTAGCCCTGCTTAATCATCTTGGTAAAAATCGAAATCTGAAGTGAAGCGTTGTTTCTGAAATCACTGCTTAATCGAAATCTAAAATCATCTTAATTGAAATCTGAAATCATCTTAGCTGTGAAGAGTTGTTTAATGTTTTGTTTAATTATTATTTTACTTAATAGTTATATTACTATTTTGCTCTTATTACTTACATAAAATGATAAAAGAAAATTTGAAAAATGACTCAATTTTAACACATAAGCATTAACATGCCATGTATTCAAGCCACGTCAGCAATTTCTGACGTGGCAAACTCGATTGAATGAAAGTGGAAAAAATTAATAGTTCAATCATCTAATTGAAAAAATTGAAAGGTGGATCATCAAAGTGAAATATTACCTATAGTTTAGGTAGTAATTTATATTTAAGCCTTATATTTATAATTTTAATTTTTTGGGGGGGCCGAATCATGAATATGGTAGTACTTGATGTAACGGAATAGTAAATAGTCATTTTTTAAAATTAAGTCAAACCGTATATTTATACGGTCAACTAGTATTAAATACACAAGACCCGATCAGATTCTTGGGCGGGTCGGGTATTCTGGCCAATTGTGGTCAAATTCTGAAATTGGGGGCTAAATTATATCAAATTAGATATTTAATGTTAAATTATAAACCCAAATTTTTTGGGGCCGAATTATGAATTTGATGATACTTTATGTAACTTAGCTCTTTTTAATATTAATATGAGACCATTAGAAAATGAGACTAGTAAACATTTCAGCAATTTTAAATCCAGGGTTGTCCACATTAATTTTTATTATGCTTTATCAGGTCCAGTCGAGGGGTCATTTTCTCCCATTGATTAACCTCATTTTTACTGTTTGTTGAAGAATTTCTGAAATTAGGGTAGAGTGGTTACTAGGGTTGCAACTTGGACTATTTTAAGGGTCATTTCAGTCTCAATCCACACAAAATTTGTTGGGTATGAGTTGGACGGGAATGGAGACCGGGTTTGTCTTATGTTGCTAAAGTATTAACCCGTGATAAAGTTTATGGGTTTGGTCTGGGTTGGACGAGTTTGGACGGACAATAATTTAAAGGGTCCTTAACACTAATATACAACAATTAGAAAGTAATTATACTATTAGTGCATCCACAAAATAATTACAAAAATAATGAAATTCACATTAATAAGGAAACCTAAAATCAAGGAGAAATAACTACCATAATTAATAATTCAAATTCAAATATTTGGGATCTAATAACAAAAAAAAAAATCAAATTCAAAATAATAATTCAAATATTCAAATTCAAATCTTCATCTCCCTCATAGTAGCCCTCTCCTCTGCTACTCCGCCATTAATCTCCGTTGTCCAAAACGCCAATGAGAAGAAGATTCGCCCTACAAAAAGTTTAAAAATAAATAGATGTAACTCTTACTATTCTGAATTTTTTTTATGACTATTTGGATACCCATAAAAACTAAAATGGTTACCTTTGTATGAATGGTTAGCTACCAACTGTATCACATTCAAACTAAATTGGTAACTTAATAAAACTTAATTAGTTACCTTGGTCTGAAGGTTTGGCAACGTCATCTTCCTCCTCCCCCTTCATCGGTGAGACAGAACAAGAGTCAACCACAAAATGGTCGATGGGATGGAGAAAGGAGATGGATATTTGATTTTTCACAATTTTTTCATGTCCGAAAATTCCAATTCCAATTCCAATTCCAATTTCATGTCCAAAGAAAAATAAGAACACTGCATAGGAAAGAGAGAGATAAGGGAGTGATGTAATGTTGATAACTAAACCTTCGTACCAAGGTAACCAAACTTTTATACTAAGGTGACAAAACCTTTATACCAAGGTAACCAATCTACCTCCACACCTGCAGTATGAATTGGTTACCTTGGTCTGAAAGTTTGGCAACCAACTGCATGAAGGTTTGGCTACCAACTGCATCACATTCAAAATAAATTGGTAACTTAATAAAACTGAATTGGTTACCTTGGTATGAAAGTTTGGCTAGCCACTACATAAAGGTTTGGCTACCAACTGCATCACATTCAAAATAAATTGGTAACCTAATAACACTGAATTGGTTACCTTGGTATGAATGTTTGGCTACCAACTACACTATGAAAAAACTGCAGGTGTGGATGTGGATTGGTTACCTTGGTATGAAGGTTTGGTTACCTTGGTATGAATGTTTGGTTACCAACTGCACTATGAAAAAAATGAAGGTTATGTGAAGGTGGATTGGTTACCTTGGTATGACGGTTTGGTTACCTTGGTATGAATGTTTGGTTACCAACTGCACTATGAAAAAACTGCAGGTGTAGAGGTGGATTGGTAAACTAGAGAATGCAATTTGTGATTTAGTCAATCTAGAAAGAGTATTTAAGGGTATTAATACACAATGGCATGGCATGAAAAATAACAATTCTACAATATTAAAATCCAGATTGACCATTACACAGAGCACTAAATACAATACCACCCTAAAAGAAACACACAAGCCTTTTGACTTATAAATCTGTCAATGTCCTAGATGCAAATAATAGATGAACAAAGGTTTTACAAAGAAAATTAACCCAAATTGAAAAATAAAAGCTACGTAAGTGCAATAGGGAAGGTAGAGAGCTTTTCAGGCTAAAAGCTAATTGCCCCGCCTCGATCTGCACATAATCCAAATGGCCCGCATTTGCCCCATCAAAGAAATTAAACAGGCTCCTAATCCTAGCCTCTCTCTCCTCTTTGGTCTCTCTTAAAGCCAAATAGCACGTGATCCATAGACATCGGTCCCGGCTTCATCACCAGATTACAACACCCTGAGCGCCACTGCTTAGGCGATGTCAAACCACCGCCACTTTGGTTTATAGTAAGAGAAAAGAGGATGAAAAAAAGAGAGAGAGAAACATGAACAGAGATCAAAAATGGATCTGCTGTGTTTGAATGTGTTTGAATAACAAAATAATAATTAACGGGAAGAGATAAGGGAGATAATCGTGGGCCACGATTAAAGGATACCCAAATGTATTAATTTTGTAAATAAATATGGAAAAATGTATTACTTTTGTAATTATTTTATCTATGCACCATTATTGTAATTATTTCTAAAAATGTAATAAAATATGTAATTAATCCTAATTTAAATTATAATAAACTTAGTTCGTCAAAAAATAATAGTTGACATAAATTGTTGAAAGATGACAATTTAATGACTAATTTAATCAGTATTTTTGAAAAAATAGCAAGAACACAATAATTGATGAGATAAGTTTTGAATTTCTTTCTCTTTATTTTTTTAAACGAAAAAGAAATATAAAACGATTTATTACTATTTGTTACTTAGATAAGATAATTTTTTATAATAGTAATTAATTAAAAAGAGCAATGAAAATATACGAGATGTTAAAAGTATAATGATAAATTGCAAGTAATATAGTGGAGGGTTACCCGTGGGTTGCTTAACCCAAGTTGGTCCCCTAGTGCTTATCATCATTATGGCTTGAAATTCTCTTCGACTTAGGTTTGACCCCCACCACCTTCAGTAAATTTTTTTGCTTAATTTCATTGAGTGTTGCTATATATAACGACAAATTCATGTTGATATTAAATATCAACATTTATGGATATATGAGATAAGAGTGTGTGAAGAAGGGGCCCACATATTGCTGTTTTGTTTTATTACTTAGTTATACGAGAGTGTTCGACGTTAATTGCGGTATACATTTGACATAAAATTAATAAACACATAAATTATTTTTCAATTTTGTTACTGTATTTAGTTATGGATGCTTGTTCAGGAGGGAGGTTGGGAGGGAGCGAGACCTAATCCCACTCTTTAGCTTGAGTTCAACTCGAAGTGGCAAGGGTAACAATATTGGCGAAGAATCAACTATAACTTGCACCAAGCAGAGACACCCAAAAGTAGGGGTGAGCAATTCGGTTATATCCGAATCGAATAGCTTATTCGGATATAACTGAATATCGAAATTTTTGAATTTGCACTATCCGAATAACTAACCGAATTTCGGAATAACCGAATTGAAAATTTAACTATTTCGGTTAATAACCGAAAATAAGTTCCATTTTATCAAACAAAAAAAATTCATTTCAAATTGGCAAAGCAAACTAGAGTTTTCAATCACTAATTAACAACGATCAACAATCGAATACCAAATCTGGCCATGAACATGATAATCAATAAAATCAACAAACCACGGATCGGATCCAAAACAGATGAATGGAAGCCCTAACCATCGAATGGGCTAAAGATCAAACATCCGAAATCAATAGGCCAAACAAACCCATGTTCCGCGGCAAGAGCAAGCAAGAACTGATTAAAGACACAAATGCAAGAAATACATATAAGAATTTGGGGAAACCATGCACACATGCTTTCAAGATCATCTTCAGCAGAGGACCATTTTCCAAAACCCTTCGGACATCCGCAGCCATCAAGATTTGAAACCATGCTCACATGCTTCTTCATCACTTAAAGCTCTCTTTTCGTGAATATAATTATATAACAATTTCGGGAAGCATTTACATGGCCCCTTCTGGTAGTGGTGATCAAGAGTCTACTCCCATTTGACGTGCCTAGAAATAATTCATGAAGAATCCTCCAGGCTTCGATTGTTGGCACATCCACGGATGACGGACCCCAAGCAAACCTCCATACGAGATCATAACCCCAAACCCCCCGAACTTTGGTCTTCATAGATCGAAAAACGAATTTCGGGATTTGGGTGTGAAGAGAAGAGAAGAAGAGTCGACATAGTACTTAGGTTAGGTCTAAGAGAGTGAGGGTAAAGTAAGTAACTGATGTCTGACGTCTTAACTCTTAAGAATTAAAGAGTATTCGGTTAGGCCTTCTTAAAAAAACCTATTCGGGTATTCGGTTAACCGAATAACAATATTTCATTAACCGTATTCATACTCGAATACTGAAATATTAATTCAGTAATAACTGAATTAAGGAGAATAACTGAAATAATTCGGTTAAAAAAATTCGGTTATGTTCAATTATTCGGTTTTATCTGTTTTTGGCTCAGTCCTATTCAAAAGGGCAATGCAACATTAAAGCAAAACTAACATTTTAAATGTGTACTAGCATGTCCCATGGCATATCAATATAAACATTAACAATGATAATTTTGCTGGGTTCGGGGGCAGCACGTTGTAACCATATTTTATGAGTAATCTTATATTTTCGGCTTGAATATATAAAACATCTAGTTGGGTACAACGATGATATAATAAATAGTAACACTTTTTATACGTATATATACATCTTCTTGACCCTTAATAGGCTTTTCTCACAAATTTTTGTACATATAACTTGATTCCTCAACTATTTGAAAAATAATATAAATTAGATTATTAATAAAATTAGGGAGAGATGCATATATAAAGAAATAGGAGTGATATGTGATTGATAAAATTATAAAATTTTCAAGTTGATATCTTCTATTAGAAAATTTGTTCTCTCAATAGGATCAATTTATATATGACGCCTAAATTTTTTTAAAATTTTCACATCGTAATTTTTTTTTCCCAAGTGGGGTCAATTGACAACACTAAATTTTCATTTTTTTTTCTGTTTTTATATATATCCAAATGACACCTAAATCACTAAATGCTATAAAAATTTCAATTCCAATAAATATTATAAATTATTTGAGAGTGCCCAAAACCGGGCCCCTATACTTTTCCTTATTCTTAACATGTTAATGTACACCCACCGAGTTTTTAATCGGTCAAATGTGACCGGTTTCATCGATTTCACTTATTTTTTAAGGGTAAAAATGTCACTAACACATTAAAATAGTTAAAAAACAAATAAATTCAAATGAATACCATCACTACTCAACCATCTCATACCGCCGACCACCATCATCATTCATAATCTCATGTCTGAAGAATACTTGTAGATTATGAGGTAAATCATTTGTCCATCTAATTTGGTTACCTTTGAATCCTCTAATGAAAGTCCCAATTCAGATCTCCAACTCTTTCAAAACTTTGGATTCTCCCAATCCCATGTTACTAAAGTAATTTCTTGATTCCCAGTTCTTAGAGCATGTTCGGGAATGACTTATAAGAGCATTTCTAAGAGTAGTATCAAAAAACACTCTTCAAATTGAAGTTTGTTGACCTACGTAACAATTTGTGTTGTGTAGAAGAAAAAATTGATATTCTTATATTACAAAGATACAACATAGGAGGGCTATATATAGCCTGTTCATGAAGCTAATTTGAAAGAAACTAATCACACTAATCTAGGCTACAATCTTGGATGATTTACAATCAAATAAAACTAAATTGGTAACTAGAATATTTTATTCCTATAATTGCTCGTTCAACAACTCACATCAATAATTTGAAGAGCATTATTTGCTACTTTCATATTTTGTGTCTCATCAGTCTCTTCTTCAATGAACTTTACATCAAACTCATCAAGCGTAATAAACATTTTTAGCCTTTAATTATAGATTTGAAGAGTGAGAAGGAGATTGCAAATTTGATGACTAAGGTTGAAGAGGCTGTTGGAGAGGATTTTTCTGATGCGGCTCACCTATTTGAGTATCTCAAAGTGGTTGAAGAAGCAGTTGGAGATGCTCTAAGTTGTTTTATAAGTCATTTGTTATTATTCTCTTGTTTGGGAATGACTTATTTTTCTACTTATAAGTTGAGGTTTAAGTCAAAAAAAATTTAGTTAGTTTTTGTAAATTATTTTAAAATGACTTATAAGTCATTTTAAAATAAGTTAGTTTAACCAAATGTAATGTCTATTTGCCCATCTTTTTATTAATGTCCTTTTTAGTAATCTTCCATTTGATTTCAACTTATAAATAATTATGAACCGAATACATTCATAACTAATTTTACCTTAATATCTGACTTATAAATCAAATTGATGTCGAACGTTTTGACTTATAAATCAAAACTTCTAAGTCAACTTAAAGTTGAACTTATAAGTCATTTTAAAATAAGTAATATCCTAAAATAAACCCACTAGCAACCATTAGTTCTACACAAACTCACTACCAACCACCATTAGCAATAACTCCAAGTCACAAGAATTGCCCACCATCTTCTCCAGTCCCCCAACACCATCTCTAATCATTAAAAAGAAAGGTAAAAAAAAAGTTTGCAGCTACTTATCTTGCTTGCTAAGAGGAAGAATAAAAAATCACAAATACAATTGGGGCTTTGATTTACTTCGACTATACGATTGGGCTTCAATTTTATCTTTTCCGATGAGGTTAGAGGTAGGCGGCTTAGATCTGTTTTTCTCTAATTTGGGTTTTGAATAGCTAGTAGGGTGGGTTTGGTCTCATAGGTGATTAGGACTATAAAAAAATTGGGTTTCTTGGTTGTGGTAATGCAATGCCATGGTTGTTGTTGCTGATATTTCATTATGGTGAGAGTGGTGCTAAAATTACTCTTGGTTATGATCCCATTAGGTGAAGAAGACAACAATGGTTGCGATGATATGTTTGTAAATGTGTAGCTCCTGTAAAGCCTTCTTCGTCTTCTTCTTCACCTTTTTTTTAGTTAATTGTGTTTGACTGAGTGACATTTGATCTAGTGGTATGACCTGGTCCCAATCCATGTTTACCGGGGGTTTGTTCAAACTCGAAAGAGACACCACTACTAGTCACTTTTAGTAGCAGAACCAGAAACTTTTGAGAGGGGGGGTCAAAATATCTTGCAAAATCACGACGTGCATGGCTACGAGCTACAATACAATCCGTTCCGAAGAAATTTCTCTTGCAAAAGTACCGTAAATGAAAGTCTTGTGAAAGATAGAGGCAATATTTGAGATGGAAAAGTCGAAAAAAAATCCTCTTCCAAAGAAAAACTAAGTTGACGAGATGAAGTTGAAGGAATTGAAGTGAAAGGAATAGATGGCTAACTTATAACTCTTGTATGTACATCAATTTACAGAGAGAACCCGTTAATTTTCATGTTTTAACCAAATTAACCTCTTTATGGCATTTATACAAACACATGGTATGCAAGCTTTAAAAATTCTAAATTCATGAAATCCAAACATATAAACATATAACATTCGTACAATATTCCATCCTTATATCAATCTAGCAATATATACTGCGAAAACCAGAGGTTATCAATCTAGCAATATATACTGCAAAAACCAGCATCACAGTAGATCAAGAAACAGTCTAGACAGATAATAGATGGAGGACATAAAAACCTCCCCCTTGAAAACATCAACTTTTTGTACTCCCAAAGAATCTGGAAAGTGGCAAAGGACCGTCAGCCTCTTCACCGCTGCTAGAGTGCTTGGATCTTGATCTGTGCTTTTTCTCTTTCTTCCTTCTCTTAGACCTTGATTTTGATCTTCTTGATTCTCTCCCTTCATCCTCGCTACTTGAAGATTCTGAGGATGAACTTGAAGATTTTGACTCGGAAGATTGATTAGCAGAGCAAATGGCTAAAGCAAGCAAACTGTTTGAAAATTTCCGTGATGCCCAGAGCAGTGGCTGGCTGGCCACCCCCGCCCCTGCCCCAGCCCCTAGTTGGGGAGGAAAATGTTATGTGGTTAGCATCATTTGGAGCCGAACAAATTTGTGAAACAAAAATAGAAAATTAAAACATACTTGAACAATTTCTTGTACTCATTTTACAGCTGAAGATATCTCTTGAGAGCAGTGCAAATTGTGATAAAAAAATTCTGAAAACTAGTTTTAAGAAGACTAAAACTTTAAGCCATAGAACTGGCTGATAAAAATTTAAGATTTGTTGGATAGGGGTTTCATGATCCTAGGTGGAGGTACTTTGACCCTTGTTCACAAAGGGAGCAAATTCTCGCACCACCCCAACCCCCTTAACTCATGAAGTGCAAAAAAAAAAAAAACTTGTGGTGTTGACCACTGCATTTTGTACCATATTCTTTCATAATTCTAGTTATAGGGTGAATGATTAGATTAAATTCGTTTTTAAAAGATTTACTATGTCTTGCCTTTTCAGAACAATGGTATGTTTTATAGTTTCTGAAGACATGAGCTGTCTCTATTGAAGTATGTATGGTATATAAATGTACACATATTTTTCTTTTGAAATCTAAACTTGGTTCTCCTCATAAAGTAAAGATAGTTCAATTGCAAAGTACACAGAAGAGGGAGTATAATTTCATCCATGGCATAAGCTCAAATCAGGAAAAATACTGCTATATTTCCAACTATTCTTTTATTATGTATTTGCACCGAGGCATCAAAAACTATAGGGAAGATCTAAATTTGTCAGCTATGACAGAGAATGATAAAGAGAGTGCCTCGCTAAAGAAATTGCAGACGAGTTCAAAAATCGACCCTGTACAAACACCACAGGTGCCAGCACAGTACCAAGAACCGAGCCTTAGTTCTCAGACTACCCAAACCTTCTAGCCAAAAGCAAGTTAAATGTGACCACAACAAGGGATGGGGTCATATTGCCTGTTTGTGTTCCCAACCTTGTTCTAGGTGTTGCCCTCTCCAACTATACACAATCTCAATACTCGGGTTCTCTTAATGACTCGAAGTACACTGAAATTGGGATTGGCTTCGATGATAACTAGATTGTTGTCATTTTGACCACAAACACGTCTACTGGGGGCTTTGCTGTTGGTTCTTCCGATTCAGACTTTTGTATGGTCTTGTTATATGGAGTTATTGATACTATTTTAGTGGAGTTACATGTATATCTAGAAGTAGCTGTTGTCCGATTTCACAATCAACAATTACGTGCAAGTATACACGATCAACAAGTAATAAAGTGATAAGAAAGAGTGTCGTACCCACGAGGAATCCTACTTAAGAAATCCCAACTACTAGTTTTATATCAATCAAATTTTATTTAAACAATCGAATTTTGTGATTTTTCAATTAAAACTAAATTAAATTAACTAAAACTAATTTTAACACAGAGATTTGAATCATATAATAAAGGCTTAAGACTACAATATCCCTAATTATGCAATATAAATCAATTACATAATTATTAAATTCACTCGAGTTGTTAATAAGAATTAAAAGTAATTATAAGCCCTTTCCCAAGTGATCAAATAAAAATATTCAATTCAATTAATTTTGCTATATTCCTATGCAAAATAAAAGAATTAAATTCATTAAGCATCAATTCTCAATTGTTACATGCAGTGAAAAGAGATATCCCTATTCAATGCACAACCCTAATTATTTATCTCATGCAAATAACTAAGAATACATGCTATATCACATTCAGTTCTAACCCTAGATTTCATCTCCCGAATTCATCTAGTGTAATGGCCAAATAATTAAACAATTAATGCGGAATATGATAGACAACTCAATATGAATAAATAATTGGATTAATATGGATAATCAATTCATAAGCATAAAAGGTTCCATTTTAGCCTTAATTGAAAAACTAGTTCATACTGAAAATTAAAATTAAAAATTCCATAGAAAACATCTCAATTAAATTACAAATAGAGAAGAAGAATAAAAACTCAGATATGGGCTCCAATCTTCAATCTCCAATTGCAATCTTCAGGCGCTCCTTTGAAAACTCCAAGTCAATCTCCAGTTCTGTCTCAAAGCATGTGTGTAATATGTGAATACCCTTCCACCTTTTCTAGTTTTTTGGTCCCTTCAGGTTAGCCTCTCATCGAATCCTAAGTAGAATAAAATTTTCTTTTCTTTTCTAGCTTTTTTCACAAAATCTACCCAACCACTTCTGCCTCCCAGCGCCCCGGTGCTGGGATTTCCTCTTTGTTGATCTCCCCGACGCTAGGCTGGTGTGAAGAAATTACAGATTTGCCCCTTGCTTTGCTAGAAATCCCTATTTTGTCCTTAATGAAGCTCAATTCTCTGTTTTGCCCTCTTGTCCACAAAATACGAATAAAACAAATTAAAATGTCCTAAAAATACCCAAGAACAACAAAATAACATGTCCAAACATATCTAATTCATGAGTATTTTACCCACTCAACAAATACCCCCAAACTTGAATAATTGCTTGTCCTCAAGCAATGCGAACAACTAAAACAAAATGAATGCAATAACTAATTACATGAAATCAACTCAAGTATGAATCACAAAGATAACCTTAGACAACCTCAAAGATCCTTAAACACAACTTGAATGAATATTCAAAATCAAAAAGTAGTTAATTGGAAATATCATCAATTTGATTTATCTCCAGCCCACAATGTGTGTATCAACATGTCAATCTCACCATAAATCAACCAAACTTAAAAATCACAAGACTCAAAGGTAGATAAGAACAGATATAAGGAATTTATTAACCCTCTATAGATTAGTTGATCTGTATTTCAAAAACATTTTAATACACACTTTTTTTAACCTTGACTAGTGCAATGTATAGTTTTCTTAGGCTTTTCAATGCTACCCATGTAATGAGCTTTTAACCAATATCCCAAATCAGTCGACTTTAGGGTACTAGGTGTTAAGACACCCCTGCGGATCTAATAACCCGAATAGCAAAGGCCACAAAACTAAACTTAGCCAAGTGATTATTTATATTTATTTTTTTTAACTTGTGCAATATTAATCTTTATTAGGCTTTTCAAAGTTACCTGTGTAGCGAACTTTCGACCAACAACTCCAAAACCAAAAACTTTAGGGCGTTAAGTGTAAAGACACTTTTAAGGGTTTACTTATTCAAGTAACAGAGGCCACAAAGACAACTAGTTAAATTTGTTATATATATATATATTTTAAATATATTTACTCCTATGTGTGACGCCCCCAAAAATAGGTATACATCACCCATCTTGAGTCGCCAGATACATGGTACAAAAATACAAATACAACTTAATTATACAACAGTCGTGTAAAATACGACAAAACATAGCTGAGAGTTTAAACAATAATATTGTCTTCTAGACAATATCCACTCTCAATGGAGTCCTCATTACATTTATTATCACACTATTTAACAGAATAGTGAGGACTACTAATACTATCATCCGGATATCCTCCGCTTCCCGACTCGTCCCAGCTATATTCTCATTTCCTGAAGAGAACAATGAAAGAAAGGGTGAGCTCAACTAGCCTATTAAGAAATATTATGACTAAGATAATGCAGAATAAATTATCATTAGTCTTCAATAATGTTAAACTGATAAAATACAATAGACATCTAGTTTAACTGCAGCGGAACAAGCAATCCATTAGAAGAGTCAAGTAGAGAATAAAATCTACTATCTTCTCTGATTTAAAAAGTTTTCATCAATTTTTATCGCTAAGACTCAGCTTAATAAATAAACCACATCATCGAATCATCCCTGCACTACGGGCCAAGGATATTCATTAAATCATCAATGGTCATGACTATACCGAATAATCCCTGGTCATAATTATACCAAAAATTGTCCATCAATGCACTACAGGCCACTGAGGATTCTTACCACATCATTCGTCACATTATGGTCATGACTATACAAAATAATCTCTGGTCATAATCACACCAAGTCCATCTATGCACGTAAGCCAAAGATGACTTTTATCACAATATAAACATGAGAATGATGACAATGATATAAGCATTAATCAAACGAAAACAAGAATAAATATTAAAGACTTTAAATTTATCCAAATATTATTAATCACTTAATAAACTCATAATCTAATATTATTAATATTATAACAATATTTTAATCACTTCTTAAACTTATAAACAATTTATTTCAATTGTTTATACTTTACCAAATAATGCATTTAATCATTCAAAAATGCCATACTCATAAGATTTCATCACCAATGATCAAATCCTTTATCAAAAATCTGCATATACCCTATATAGGATTTTCAAGCCATAAAATCCTATTTTCCAACTTTGTTACTTCATATAACATATTGAACTCATATGTTCGTAACTAAACCATTTTCATGAAAAATACCAAATTAGTCCCAAAATTATTATTTTTCTAGGGTTTAGAAGAATATAGTCCCATAATGAATATATATTTTTCTCAGAATTTTTAAAATTCATTTACTATTTTTTAAAAATCAATTTCTAATTAATTCCTTAAGAAATTAGCTACCTCAAGTTTAACTCCAAAAATTCCCAAATCTTGGCAGGATCTTATACATGTTAATGTGATCTTCCAGTTTAAATTTCATGGTCATCGGAATTATAGAATTCCGGTTATAGCGTTTTTCATCGGAAAAACCTAAATATTGAAATGGTCATAACTTGCTCATTTTAAGTAGGAATGAGCTCATTTTTGGACATGAGGTACTTTATACCATATATTTTCATGTCCCAAAAGGCCGGAATTTTTCTCACAAATTAAGTGGCCGAAAATTCCCTTTTCAAAATATGGACAGTAGCTGTTTTCCATTTTTCAATTTTTTCGTGCTTTGCTAAAATCAGTCCACATGAAAATCTACAACACCTTTTCCAATGATTCCACTTGGATAAGTTAGGAAACTCATAGATCTAACTCTAGAACTTAACTACACTTATAAATTCAAAATATAATATAAGATATGGTCAATTGAATTTCATGTTCCATTTTCACCAAAATTTGATTTTCAACCCTTTGTGATTTTTAAGAAACTTTCATGTTTTCACATAATAACCAACATAACTCATCATGACAATGACATAATAATTCAATAAAACAAGTTCAAGAATTAAATTATCTAGGAACTAATAACGTCCAAATTGTCAACATGATACTTCTTTGTAGATTAAAATTCAAGAATGCTCAGAAAAATATTTTCATGAAAAGTTACTGGATGAAGCGCAAATATCAAGGATATTCCACTAATTTCATGGAGTATAGAAGTCAAAACTCTAACCAACTGAGTATAATAAAGAATGCAATAACAAAATAAATCACCATGCATGCGGTATTGCCATGATGCAAAGTTATTCTAATAGAATAATAAATAACTAACCAAGTCAAAGCGAAATTAAGACCCATACATGATGTTCCAATGTAATAATAAAGAATGGAATAACAACAAAAATCACCATGCATGCGGTACTTACATAGACAGTTATTCCAATGTAATAATAAATAACGGAACCAGTCCGTGAAATTCGCACCAACAGGATGTTTCAATGTAATAATAAAGAATGGAATAACAACGAAATCACCATACATGCGGTGCTTGCCGTATGACAAAGTTATTCAACAGAATAATAAATAACGGAATCGAGTCATGCGAAATTACGCACCGATGGATGTTCCAACAGTAATAAAGAATGAAATAACAATGAAATCACCATGCATGCGATTTTCGCATAGACAAAGTTATTCCAATGAATACTAAATAACGGAACCAGTCAAGCGAAATTACGACCGCAAGCGAGATATTCCAACGAGAATAATAAAGAATGGAACAACAACAGAAATCACCATGTATGCGGTATTTCGATAGACAAAGTTATTCCAATGAATAATAAATAACGAACCGGAGTTAGGAAAAATTATCACCGAGCGGATGTTCTACGAAATAATAAAGAATGGAATAACAACAGAAATCACTATACATGCGGTGCTTGGATAGACAAGTTATTCAACGAATAATAAATAACGGAACCAAATTCAAGCAAAATTACATGCACCGATAGGATGTTCCGACGAGAATAATAAAGAATGGAACCGTGTCCCATGTAAAAGCGCATGCATGAGATATTCGATAGAATAGTAAAGAATGGAATAATAGAAGAATTTCACCATGTATGCGATACTTCACATGACAAAGTTATTCCAACATAATAATAAAGAATGGAATAATGTAAGAATTTCACCAAGTATAGGGTAGTCCATGATACAAAGTTATTCCAATGAATAATAAAGAATGAAATAATAGAGTTCTCTTCATGAATACAAAAGAAATAATACCCTTACGAGTACAACAAATAATATCTCTTACCTTATAAAGAAGAGTACTCCGACGGGTAGGGCGGTGATATAATTGAAGAAAACTTGCACTACGCTCAAATCTTTCTTAAACTCTAAAGAAATACACTCAAGATTATAGAAGAAGAATTCTCTCTCTAGAGTTTCAATGAATTCGTAAGAAATAATAAAGGAATGAACTTCTATTTATAAAAGAATGGACTAAATAGTAACTAATTCATGAACGGTCCAGTTTGATTCACTTTTAAACGAACGGTCCAGATTGATTTAATAAAATATTCTAATAAAACAAAATCTTTTTAAATAAAATATAATATATTCTATTTATAATCTAATAAAATGAATAACTTTATAAAAGTATTATATTTTATATAAAAAGATTTTACTATGCAAACACTATGCAGGTACTATGCAAATACTATGCATAATAAAATATAATATATTCTAATTATTGCCTAATAAAACAAATAACTTTATAAAAGTATTTTGTTTTATATAAAAAGATTTTACTATACAAAATACTATGCATAATAAAATATAATATATTCTAATTATTGCCTAATAAAGCGAATAATTTTATAAAAGTATTCTGCTTTTATATAAAAAGCTTTTCTTTTTATTACATTAATAATACTAATAAAACAAAATTTATATATATATATATATATATATAAACTTTTGTGACTTCATAAAAAAGACACCTCAATATATTTAACAACATTTATCATCATTATTATAATTCACAATATTAATCGACTGTGTCGTTCCCGGAGATGTAGGGGCTTTCCAATAAGGATTTTTCCGTATTGGCGCATGATTAGGTGACCAAACTTCTCCTCAAGCGTAACTTCTAGACATCGTTAATATTGCAAATAATAATATTAATAACTCATCATCTCAATTATTGATTTAATAATATAGAAAATATCGACAATAATTGAATCAAATAACGTGAGATACTATGCAACAATTAATCTTTGAAGCAATAATTGAACAAAATCGAGTGACTTCTCACGTAAGCATCAATAATCAATACCGCGTGCTACTACGCATGCACGCCAGATTATTATACTTTTACTACTAGAATTCGTTCAACAGTTTTAACGGTAAAACTTCCGCCGTTATTTTCATAAAAATATTTTTGTCGTTTTCTCGAATCCGACAATAATTACATTGTAGGGGTCCACTAATGATTGTCTTGGTCGTCATTTAATATTCCCTGTTAAAACGAATATTCCCCAACCAATCGAATATTATATAACAACTTGCATACTTTGCAAAATTTATAAATATTACCCACAACTATAACATTATATCAAATTCATTCCATAATATTCAAAAAAATGTTTTGAGAAATTTAAATCTTTATTCATAAAATTTGGGGTCTCACAATCTCTCCTCCTTATGAAATTTCTCCCTCGAAATTTACGTTACGTATACCGTATATGCGAACGATGAGGACACTTCGTCCGATTCTAACTCTTGAGGTATAACCTTTGAGTGTTGAATACATTTCAGGATTTTAACAGGTACATCTTCATACGTTAAATTATCCGCTATCTCGTCCGGTTCTAAATCAATAATGTGGTTCGGGTCGTCCACATATTTACGTAACATCGATATGTGAAAAATGTTATGAACACGCGACATACTTGGCGGTAAAACGAGTCTATAAGCCACAGTTCCTACTCGATCAAGGATTTCAAATGGGCCAATTAAATCGAGGGTTGAGATTTCCTCTCTTCGTCGATTCTTTCTTCTTGAATAACGCCCTCTTGAACCTTCTTCTTCACATTCATCAGCTCTGAGTATGTAGCTTGAGCGGCTTTAACTTTATCGATTAAAGTCGATTCTAATCGTATATTCGTTATCTTCACGTGGGTCCCTAGAGTTTTTAACTCTATCTTCATCATTTATACGAAATGGGTCTTTATGTTAACAACATCGCACTCATAAACACATATGATCTTCTACTCAACGCGTCAGCTACCACGTTCGCTCTTCCACAATGATATTGAATGGTACGATCGTAATCTTCAACAGCTCGAACCAACATCTTTGGCGCATGTCACGTTCGTTTTGGGTGAAGAAAATACTTGAGGGTATAAGAAATGGGTTTTGTACGGGGGTCAATACAAAATTCGATTTCACGCTCTAGGGGTAGGCTAAGAAGTCTTCAAGAATATATCAAGAAATTTATTAACAATAGAAATATCATTCACAACTGTGACTCTCATCCAAGACTTGGATAACACGTCACATTGATACCTATCAACTTGCCATCGTTATTCACAACGTCCTTTACAGAAAGTCTGGCTTCGGTGCATTCCACACAAAGAAGTCAACAACGAAAGGACCGGGACTCTTTACTTATGGATTGATATGACAATGATTGACTTTAGTGGTTTGGTTGCTTGAATTCGCATAACAGGTTGGTTAGGAATATGAAGGCTAACAACCTTACTAAAAGCATGATGAGTAGTTAACCAATCGATTCCTAAAATCACATCAAAGGCAAGTATTTTCAAAGAGATAAGATCGACAGGTAATGTGAAAGTGTTGATTTGAATCAAACAAGATTTATAAATAGTGGAGGTAACGAAGGTTTCTCCCAACTGAGTTTCAATAGATAAATCAAAGTCTAACTTCTCCGGAGTTAAATTCAAACATTGAACACAACTAGGTGAAATGAAAGAGTGAGTAGAACCGGTATCTAACACGGTATATACTTCGCAAGAGTTTATGATTAACTTACCCGTAATAACTCGATCGGGTTCCTCGACAAACACTCTTACTTAAACTACCGACTTTTGACTTGTCTGGGACATCCCAGTTGGACTTAACTTTGCTGTAGAGTACATTCCACCCTTAATTGCTTCGTCACATTCCAGATCCATGATTCGAATCATTATTCTCCGATCCATATCGAATTGGGGTTGACCACTCCACATGGGTAATTCAACTCGATGTTGGATTCTCCCAATTCATTGTCAAAAAAAAAATCCATTTCATCTATTTTGGCCTTATTAGATCGGACGTCTTTTTTCTACAATATCCACATGTCGTATGCGGCTTTTACCCATGCATCATCTATTCTCATTCGTTCATTTGCTTCTTCTTTCTTCATCGTAACTTGATCATAGCATTCTCGATTCCAAATCTAATATCTTATACTCTCTGCCAAAGAGTGCTTCTGTTCAAGCATCGCACATCGGGTAACACAATTTTGAATTGTTGCATCTCTTTGTTCCACAACCGCCTGCCGTTCTTAAGCCTGCTCTTCCAACTCATGAATACGATTTTGAAATTCTAAATTTTGATCATAAACTTCTTCTAACCAATTCTCCTCAGGTTCCTCTTCTTCCTCTTCTTTCTCACTTTCAGCTGCTACCTCTACAACTAGCTCGGGTGCAACTATTAGTTCTTCACTTACCACGTAGATATCTCTAATTTCTTCTTCGTCTGACATCAAATTAACCTGGTTAGTGATTAAAGGTGTCTCAATGGTCTCATTCACTCCATTGTTAACATTTTCAGCTGCCATTTTCAAACACTGCCACAGAACAAGAGTTAGTTAACATATCACATGTTATCCCTATACTCTGACCGACCAATTAAATACCAAATAAACTTAGGTAGGTCATACTAGCAAAGTAATTCCCTGTCTCTCTCCTCCTAGTTCTTGTCTCACATCTCAGCCAGGGATCATATCCCTAAGCTTTGATACCAACTGTGACGCCCCCAAAAATAGGTATACATTACCCATCTTGAGTCGCCAGATACATGGTACAAAAATACAAATACAACTTAATTATACAACAGTCGTGTAAAATACGATAAAATATAGCTGAAAGTTTAAACAATAATATTGTCTTCTAGGCAATATCCACTCTCAATGGAGTCCTCATTACATTTATTATCACACTATTTAACAGAATAGTGAGGACTACTAATACTATCATCCGGATAAATACCTCCGTTCCTCAGGCTAAATCCAAATTTATATTCTCATTTCTCAAGAGAACAATGAAAGAAAGGGGTGAGCTCAACTAGCCTAGTAAGAAATATTATGACTAAGATAATGCAGAATAAATTATCATTAGTCTTCAACAATGTTAAACTGATAAAATACAATAGACATCTAGTTTAACTGCAGCAGAACAAGCAATCCATTAGAAGAGTCAAGTAGAGAATAAAATCTACTATCTTCTATGATTTAAAAAGTTTTCATCAATTTTTATCATTTGAGACTCGACAATAAATAAACCACATCATCGAATCATCCTCGCACTACGGCCAAGGATATTCATTAAATCATCAATGGTCATGACTATACCGAATAATCCCTGGTCATAATTATACCAAAAATTGTCCATCAATGCACTACAGGCCACTGAGGATTCTTACCACATCATTCGTCACATTATGGTCATGACTATACAAAATAATCTCTGGTCATAATCACACCAAGTCCATCTATGCACGTAAGCCAAAGATGACTTTTATCACAATATAAACATGAGAATGATGACAATGATATAAGCATTAATCAAACGAAAACAAGAATAAATATTAAAGACTTTAAATTTATCCAAATATTATTAATCACTTAATAAACTCATAATCTAATATTATTAATATTATAACAATATTTTAATCACTTCTTAAACTTATAAACAATTTATTTCAATTGTTTATACTTTACCAAATAATGCATTTAATCATTCAAAAATGCCATACTCATAAGATTTCATCACCAATGATCAAATCCTTTATCAAAAATCTGCATATACCCTATATAGGATTTTCAAGCCATAAAATCCTATTTTCCAACTTTGTTACTTCACATAACATATTTAACTCATATGTTCATAACTAAACCATTTTCATGAAAAATACCAAATCAGTCCCAAAAATATTTCTTTTCTGGGATTTAGCATAAAATAGTGCCATAATGAACATATATTTTTCTCGGAATTTTTAAATTCATTTACTATTTTTCAAAAATCAATTTCTAATTAATTCCTTAAGAAATTAGCTACCTCAAGTTTAACTTCAAAAATTCCCAAATCGTGGCAGGATCTTACACATGTTAATGTGATCTTCCAGTTTAAATTTCATGGTCATCGGAATTATAGAACTCTGGTTATAGTGTTTTTCGTCGAAAAAACCTAAATATTGAAATGGTCATAACTTGCTCATTTTAAGTCGAAATGAGCTCATTTTTGGACAGGAGGTACTTTATACCATATATTTTCATGTCCCAAAAGGCCGGAATTTTTCTCACAGATTAAGTGGCCGAAAATGCCCTTTTAAAAATATGGACAGTAGCTGTTTTCCATTTTTAAATTTTTCGTGCTTTGCTAAAATCAGTCCACACGAAAATCTACAACACCTTTTCCAGTGATCCCACTTGGATAAGTTAGAATACTCATAGATCTAACTCTAGAACTTGACCACACTTAAAAATTCAAAATATAATAAAAGATATGGTCAATTGAATTTTATGTTCCATTTTCACCAAAATCTGATTTTCAACCTTTTGTGATTTCTAAGAAACTTTCATGTTTTCACATAATAACCAACATAACTCATCATGACAATGACATAATAATTCAATAAAACAAGTTCAAGAATTAAATTATCTAGGAACTATAACGTCCAAATTGTCAACATGATACTTCTTTGTAGAGTAAAATTCAAGAATGCTCAGAAAAATATTTTCATGAAAAGTTACTGGATGAAGCGCAAATATCAAGGATATTCCACTAATTTCATGGAGTATAGAAGTCAAAACTCTAACCAACTGAGTATAATAAAGAATGCAATAACAAAATAAATCACCATGCATGCGGTACTTCGCATAGACAGGTTATTCTAATAGAATAATAAATAACGGAACCAAGTCGTGTGAAATTAAGACTTGCAAGCGGGATGTTCCAAATGAATAATAAAGAATGGAATAACAACAAAATTACCATGCATGCGGTACTTGCAGATGACGAGTTATTCCAATGTAATAATAAATAACGGAACCAGTCGTGCAAAATTGCACCAACAGGATGTTCCAATGTAATAATAAAGAATGTTATAACAACGAAATCACCATGCATGCGATACAGATAGACAAGTTATTCCAACGAATAATAAATAACGGAACCAGGTCGGAAAAATTAAATGCAAGCATGATGTTCCAATGTAATAATAAAGAATGGAATAATAATGAAATCACCATGCATGTGGTACTTCAGATGAGACATGTTATTCCAATGTAATAATAAATAACGGAACCAAAGTTATGCGAAATTAATTGCCGGCAGGATGTTTCAATAGAATAATAAAGAATGTAATAACAACAGAAATCACCATGCATGTGGTACTTCGCATAGACAAGTTATTCTAACAAAATAATAAATAACGGAACTGTGTCAAAGTAAAATTGCACGGCGACAGGATGTTCCAACGAGTAATAATAAAGAATGGAATAACAACATAAATCACCATACATGCGGTATTAAGATGACATGACTTATTCCAATGTAATAATTAATAACGCAACCAAAGTCGGCAAAATTACAATCAAGCGGGATGTTCCAATGTGAGAATAATAAAGAATGGAATAATAATGAAATCATCATGTATGCGATTGCGATGACAAAGTTATTCCAATGTAATACTCCCTTCATCCCAGAATAAAAGTCCTGGTGGACTTTTCACGCATATTAAGAAGATGAATAAAATGACAAAATTATCTAGAATAATGTCATTAAATATGGAGAGAGAATTAAAATAAGAAAAATATGAGATATTTAATGCTACGGGTATAATAGGAAAATATGTGTAAAAGTTTGATTATTAAAAGAAAATAGACATTTAACATGGGACTACCCAAAATAGTAATAAGGACTTTTATCATGGGACGGAGGGAGTAATAAATAACGGAACCAGTCAAAGTAAATTTTGATCGATAGGATGTTAAAACAAAATAATAAAGAATGGAACCAGTTTGGCATAAAACCGAAGCACAAGATATTTCGACCAGAATAGTAAAGAATGGAATAATAGAAGAATTTCACCATGTATGCGGTATTGAGATGTATTGGAAGTTATTCCAACATAATAATAAAGAATGGAATAACAAGAGAATTTTACCAAGTATAGGTAGTTCACAGATATAAAGTTATTCCAATGAGAATAATAAAGAATGGAATAACAGAAGTTCTCTTCATTAATACAAAAGAAATAATACCCCTTACAAGTACAACAAATAATATCCCTTACCTTATAAAGAAGAGTACTCCGACGGGTAGGGCAGTGATATACTTGAAGAAAAGTTGCACTATGCTCAAAGCTTTCTTAAACTCTAAAGAAATACGCTCAAGATTATAGAAGAAGAATTCTCTCTCTAGAGTTTCAGTGAATTCGTAAGAAATAATGAAGGAATGAGTTCTATTTATAGAAGAATGGACTGAATAGTAACTAATTTATGAATGGTCCAGATTGATTCACTTTTAAACGGACGGTCCAGATTGATTTAATAAAATATTCTAATAAAATAAAATCTTTTTAAATAAAATATAATATATTCTATTTATAATCTAATAAAACGAATAACTTTATAAAAGTATTATGTTTTATATAAAAAGATTTTACTATGCAAACACTATGCAGGCACTATGCAAACACTATGCATAATAAAATATAATATATTCTAATTATTGCCTAATAAAATAAATAACTTTATAAAAGTATTTTATTGTATATAAAAAGATTTTACTATGCAAAACACTATGCATAATAAAATATAATATATTCTAATTATTGCCTAATAAAACAAATAACTTTATAAAAGTATTCTGCTTTATATAAAAACTTTTTTTGTTTTATTACAATAATAATACTAATAAAACAAAATTTATATATATATATATATATATATATATATATATATATAAAACTTCCTAGACTTCATAAAAGACACCTCAATATATTTAGCAACATTTATCATCATTATTATAATTCACAATATTATCGACTGTGTCGTTCCTGGAAAGAGGGGCTTTCAATAAGGATTTTTCCCTATCGGCCATGAATTAGGTGACCAAACCTCTCATCAAGTAACTTACTGACATCGTTAATATTGCAAATAATAATATTAATAACTCATCATCTCAATTATTGATTTAATAATATATAAAATATCGACAATAATTGAATCAAATAACGTGAGATACTATGCAACAATTCTCAAGCAATAATTGAACAAAACTCGAGTGACTTCTCACGTAAGCATCAATAATCAATACCGCGTAGTGCTTACTATGCAACCACGCGTATTCATCGTTTCTTTTACTACCGAGTAGTTCAATAGTTTTAACGGTAAAACTTTCGTCGTTATTTTCATAAAAATATTTTTGTCGTTTTCTCAATCCGACAATAATTCCGTTGTGGGGTCCACCAATGATTCAGTCGTCGTACGAATATTCCTTGTTAAAATGAATATTCCCCGACCAATCGAATATTATATAACAACTTGCATACTTTGCAAAATATATAAATATTACCCACAACTATAACATTATATCAAATTCATTCCATAATATTCAAAAAAATATTTCGAAAAATTTAAATCTTTATTCGTAAAATTTGGGGTCTCACACTATGTGTTTATTTTTTTTAATTGAATAAATAATTTTCAAAACATGGAATAAACCAAACCATAGAGGGTGATCTACTATCTGTCATAAGCCACAAATCCTTTCGATTCAACTAATTCACGGCTAAATTAATATATTAACATTGTGCATTTAAAAACAGTGTTTTCTTCAATAAATTAGATCAATAATAACCTCAAGTTAAACTAAGCCTTCATTATCCCATTCATTCAAGTTGTAACTTAATTCACAACTTTTTATCATTGGTCAGCACAAGGTTTCATGCTTCATCATGCTCAAGTTATAACATATGCTAACACAATGCAGACTAACACAT
This sequence comes from Panax ginseng, assembly GCA_020205605.1. Classification (NCBI taxonomy): domain Eukaryota; kingdom Viridiplantae; phylum Streptophyta; class Magnoliopsida; order Apiales; family Araliaceae; genus Panax; species Panax ginseng. The sequence continues at coordinate 177,852,779 of CM035132.1, forward strand.
AATCACAATACTAAACATTAACACAGTCTAGATGCAAACAACCTATCATGCACATGAAACTACCATGACAACAAAAAACTACCCCCAAACTTAAACTGAGCAATGCCCTCATGCAAAAAATAAAGCAATTAAGAATAGAGGATTCCCTTGATTTGATCACTCATCGGAAGCAACCTCTTCATCACCGCTCATCTCTTGATCAGATGGGGGAAAAATCGACAACACAAGAGCAGTAAAAAATTGGCTAGGGTCCATTGTAGGATTCAGCCGAGCAAATATATTCACCAGGAAAGTGTTTAATGAGACATTGTACGCAAAGATGGTGTCTTACCGCTTGGCCAATCGGACATTCTGCGACTCAATGTTATAGAAACCACCCATCGACCTCGTGCTGGACCTCCTCTGAAACTACACGACGAGGAACGCCGAAAAAGGAATTATAAATCCTAATCCTCGAGGGTGATTTTCACCTTTAGTCCACACCTTGTATCTCATAATCATCTTGTGGTCAAGGACATGCATCGGCTGCTGGACCATTTCCTCGTTTTTCCATTTGACCCCGGCCTTATCACATAGCGCACAAATAAGAGAAGGGTGTGGCTGGCCACCCGTGGTACCCCCCCCCCCCCTCGCAGCACGTAGGGGTGAGCAAATAATGGATAAAACCGAATAACCGAACAAAATTGAATTTTTTTAACCGAATTATTTCGGTTATTCGATTTTTTTGCTAAATTTGGTTATATTCAATTTTTTATTTGGTATTCGGGTTCAGGTCTGGTTATGAAAATCGGTCAATTCGAATACCCGAATACCCGAACTTATTAATTAAAAATAATAATTTTAGACTGTAGACTAATACTATTTTCTTAGTTTCTCTAGTTTTCTTCTTCTCATTCTCTCTAGCTTTCTTCTCCTTATTTCTGATCTGCATATGATGGGGTTCCATCCGTTGTTGTTCCACTTTGATCTTGCAAGGCTTTCATTTAGTGATTAATTCTATCCTTGTAAGGCGTTCATTTTTTGTTCCAATCTGATTTGGGCGAAATATGGTGTTCTTTCTTTTTGTCATGGGAAAACAAAAGAAATCAAATTCTGGTCTAAATCCTCTTCCAATAAGGCTTACGGTCCATGAATCTTTTGGCAAAGGTTTGATTTCATCTCTTGATTCATCTAGAACTAGCTTCAATTCAGCAAATCTAATATGGGTTTGCATGTGTTGGGTCCCACACTTTTTTATGTCATCTATAAGTTTTAAAAATAGTACTCTGTTCATCTATAAGTGCAACAAATAGTAGTCTGTTCATTTAAAAGTTTTAAAAAATTTCATACTCTGTTCATAAAGATTGGTGAAACTACTTTACAATTTTTGGTTATATACCGAAATAACCGAATAGTAATTTTGGTATTCGGTTATTCGATTATTTTGCCATTCGATTTTTTATTTGGATAATTTAAATAGTGCAATTTCAGTTTTCGATTATAACCGAATTATTTATTCGGTTCAGTTATAACCGAATACTCACTCCTAGCAGCACACATGATCGATTGTTTAATGATGAAGCCCATATCCATTTTCTTACCTTTCACCAAACAATATAGAAGGACTTCCCTCTCCTTAGTTACGTCGCTAATGTGAGTACATGACATCAATTTTGCATATATGAAAGCATACCAGGTTTTCCCATACCGGCTAAGGCGTAATTGGGGAAAGGTCATGATTTCGCGCACATGCCTCGTCCATATTGTTCCGGGCTGGCACAACTCCTAAATAATTTGGTCATAATTCGGTCCCTGACTCACAAAACTAGTGTATTGATTAATGTTACCAGTATTGGGCAATTTGTAGAACTCATTTATAGCAGTGCTGATTATTTCCACAATTTTTCCCCTTACTTGCACTCCCAAGTGGTAGTGTTCCTTAACATTTGCATATAATTCTTTTACCATGACAATGATAGCTAGGTCGGGTTGTGCCGTGAAGTCAAACCAATCTCGCTCTGCAATCATAACAACAATTTCTCCGTCCTTTGTTTGATCCGAACTTAATCCCCTTTCTGGTATTAGAGATCGTGTCGCCAGTCTATTGTACCTTTCTGGTGCTTCGACATAATCTAAACTAAAACATAAATTTCAAATAAAAAATTTTAAGATACAATTTAGAAACTTACTTCGGTTACTTGTTATAGTTCAATTTGAATAATTCTCCAAATTCCCAAATGCTTAAAGTCTCAAACCAAATTTACTTTTTATATTCAAACAAACTCATAAATTAATTTCAAAGTATAAACTAGTTTAGGTATCTTTTTATAAGTTTCAAATAAGCTTCCATGTATCTTTTTATTATTATTATTAATTATTCCATTTTGTGGGGTTTGTTTATGGTAATTATTTTATTTGTCCTAAAAAAGGTAAAAATAAGAGTAGTAGTAAATCAATACTATAATGATCTATTGTTGCTTCTTTTGGGGCTTATTGTTGTGCAGCTTGTGCATTTAAGAAAAATAATTGATTTCTCATTTAACCACCTAGAAGGACCGAGAGTTTTATATGATTATATATGTATATTTTTACGAATAAATTTTTTGTTTTTATTATTATTATTTATTTATTTACTTTAAGAATATGAGCAAATATGTTATATGAATTAAGTGAGTTTGTTAATTTATTTATTTTTAAGTTAACTAAGAGGAATACTTAATCAATTTGATTAAGGAAGAGTAAGATAAGTTATGTTCAGAATTAACATAACTTGAATATTAACCTTGAATGGTAAATTAAAAAGATTTGTAATTTTAAATGATTAATTATTTATATGAATTATATAAAGTGATTATATGAATGTGTAATAACTTATTAAGCCAATTAAGGCTAATTAAGTTAATGAATTAATGGAACAAAAAGAAAGCCAAGAAATAAGAATATTAAATTATTTATTAATGATATTGAAAACTTTGTGACATATATTGAATAAATATGTGATTGGATGAGAATAATAAATATTTATCGATGATGATAAATATGTTATGATATATGTGGAATATGTATGAGGTTAAATAAATATATATTTTGTAAATATGTATACATATTTAATTATTAAAGGAGAATTAAAAAAAGTTTTATAACCTAATATTATATAATTAGGAATGAGAATTTAATAACCTAAGGGTTATAATATTGATGAATTTTAGTATTTAAATATATACTAACTTAAGAGATTAATTTTATTATCTCAATTTATTATTTATTTTAAACCTAATTAAAGCAAGTCTAATTGAGTTATAAAATTAAAAGTACATGAGTAATCATTTAAATTCCAAAATGAGTAGGATGGAACCCTAATTAAATAATTAGTGTAAGATAAAATTTAGACATTAGACCATGGTAATTAACATGGCCCAATCATTTTAATTGGAAAGCCCAAACATTAAATTAAGTGGCCCAATTTTTAGCCCATTTATTAAGGGACATTTTGGTCATTTGATTAAGCTAAATTTGGCAATAAAAGTTTAATAAAAATTGCGCAATGAAAGGTGTCAATACCCGGCCACTTGAGAGGGAGAGTATGACATGCGATGTTAATTATTTTTCTTCACTCAAATTGTCAAAGTGGGTTTACCTAATACACTTATGCTACGTTTGGATCGATGGAATAGGAGGGAGAATGGAATGAATCATTCCATTGGAATGATAAAAATGTTGTTTGGTTTGTTTATTCCAACGGAATAATGTATTCCTAGTAGAATAGGTGTTAATTTAAAATTATAATTTTTATTCTTGGAAGGGGGGTCAGGAATAACTTATTCCATCTATTATTTTTAAGTAATTAACAAATATGCCCCTTAAAAAAATACTTATCTTTATTAAAAAAGAAATACTTATCTTTATTAAAAGAAATACCCCCTTCCCCTTACCCACCTACCCCCACCCCCACCCCTACCAACCTACTCCCACCCCACCCACGCACCCTACCCCACCCACCCCACCCACCCCACCCACCCCACCCCATTACAAGTAAGAAAAAAATTATAAAAAAAAATTATATGAAAAAGTATAGTAAAAAAAAAGAAGAATATAATTATAAAAAAAATCTAGAGAAATATGTGTAAAATTTTTAATATAAATTGAATTTAAGTTAAATTTGAACATTTAGGGGTATTTAGGTCACTTTTTAATTATTTATTTCATTCTTAGATGTATTCCTAACATCAACCAAACATGTACATGGAATATTAAAAAATCATTTCATTCCCTTCCTTATTCCATTCCCTCATCTATTCCATTCCCTACTCTATTTCATTCCTTCAATCCAAACGTAGCATTAGGTGTCACTAATCTATTTAGCCACAATATTTTTCCAAGTTTGCAAGCAAGTAAGGAAGAGATAAGAGAGAGAGGAGTTGGGAGAAAATATAGACATATATGAGTTGTATGTATGTATTTTTGCTAACTTAGTCTTCTGTCATTAGTAAACAAAGTTACTTCTCATTTCCTAAAATTTGCTCACAAAACAAAACAAATAGAAAGAGAAAAAGAAAGAAAGAGAAACCGTGGGGTTACAAGAAGGAAGGAGGAGAAATTTTTCATACCATACAAGATCATAGACTAATTTAGAAGAAGAAGGAGTACACATAAATCAACGGTAAAACCCTAAATTTAAAGCTTTTGTTTACTTGTTTTTAGTTATTTTACAAAATGGAGAGTTAATGTTCTAAAAAATACCTTAGAGCTACATACTAATGAGTGTTTCATGTATGGATCTAACCATTTTGAGTGTTAAAATGTTGATAAAAAGAAGGAATGAAAACTATGAAACCCTAACTTTTTCTTCCTTTGAAAACCTACCATTTGCAATATACACATCCTTTTTGCGATCCGTCAAAGATGGGTGATAGATGTGTAAGTTAACTTTTAAACCCAAGTTGGGAGCTGTTTTGGTGAAATAGTCCAGATTTTTCAAAAAGGGAAATAGACTGTTTTGGATAAGTTTATCCCAGGGGTACTTTCGTCATTTTTCTTTACTCTAAAAATTTTGAAAATATTTGGTAGGATATTATGATAAGTTATCTAGATCCAATCCAAAGATGGAAATTTTTGGATGTGTAGAATGAGAGTTATGAATTTTACAAGAAATGACTATTTTAAAAGAGAACTCAAATAACTTTTTGTGTGTAACTCCAAAATTATGAAATTTTTACTGGAGGTAGAGTACGAATAATTGAGTTATGAATAAATGAATAAAATAAGTAATGTGATGTTATAAAGGGTAAAAATGTAATTTTTTTTACCAAAGACCCTTGATATAAGAGGTAATCAGATTTTTAGAGAGTAGTTTGGTCATTTTTGATAAAATGTTATATTTATAGCATTTTTGATTTATTAAATGAATGAATTAGTAAAGGGTAAACAATTAGAATTAATTATTTATTAGTTTAATAAATGATTAAAATATTATTAAGAGCTTAATAATATTAGTTTAAGATATTATTAAGTAATTAATAATATTTAGATTAAAATTGATTTAAAATATTAGATTAAAGTTAAATTAAAATATTATTAAATAATTAATAATATTAGATAATGATTTAGAATATTATTAAATGATTAATAATATTAGATTAAATTTAAATTAAAATATTATTAAATAATTAATAATATTAGATTAAAGTTAAATTAAAATATTATTAAATAATTAATAATATTATTAATTGATTAAAATATAATTAAATGGTTAATAATATTTATGAATGGTTCGAGATATTAAAGATTGATTAAAATATTATTAATTGATTAATAATATTAGTAATTGGATAAGATGTGATTAATGTACGGAATATTATTAATCGATTAATAATATTATTATTAGTGACTAAAATATTATTAAATGATCAATAATATTAATAAAGGGATTAAAATATTATTAAATGGTTAATAATATTAGAAAGTGAATAAAATATTATTAAAGGATTAATAATATTAGATAAAAGATTAAGACAATGATTATATGATAATAATATTATCAAGGGATGATAATATTCCTAATGAGTAAGGTATTATTGAATGTTTGATTACATGATTATATGTTAGATAATTTATTATACGAATAGTTGTGTTATGAGTTATAATATGTTATGGTAATTGAGAGATCCATATTATTAATGATAGGTGTTTTAAACGAAGTTAAATTAAATTGTGTAGCAGTAATCAACGACCAAGGCAAGTTTCCTAACTCAACTTGAATTATTAATTTCAAAGCATGATTAGTAAATAATTATTGTTGGTTATTCACATCTATAATGATTATTGTTATTCGCACATAGTGCATTTATTTTCCTGTTCTATTATTTGAACTGTGAAATAAATTTAAAATTCTTTTATTCATGAACTGTTTATGAGCCATGTCTCAGCTATTCGTTTCGGCTAGACTAATAATTGATGAATTGTTTTATTATTTGAACTAAATTGTTATTGAAAGATTTATGCCATTTATTTCGGCTAGATCAATATTGATATTATATGTTGAAATCATAACATTTCTTTGAAAGCAATCAAAACCATATTGTTGTGGTACAGACTCATGATGTAAGAGTGAGATGAACAACCCTTATAAAAAGTGGAACTATATTGTCGGACATGTAACGCCCCCCAAATCCGAATCACTTGAACCTCAGACCTAGTGTGTAACGGTACTTCCTTCATCTTAATATATACCACCTTTATTCATAAATTAATGAACACAATCTGGCTTTTATACCAATTAATACATTATTCCCTTCCATTCCAGAATTTGTAGCCTTTACAATCGGTTATTACATCTGTAGATCGCTCATGATCTAATCTATCCATTTTAAACAATATATTTCATATTGATATATTAATTATGAGTATTTATAACTCTCAATCCAAATTAAATGTTCTTCTGTGCAATGTTCTTCAACTACAAATGTATAACATTAATGTTCATCTAACATAGCTAGAAACTATGCAATTAAGTATTCTAGCCCTTTGCATTTCCAAGTATAATTACTCTAAAGATAATATACCAATGTGTTAGTTTGTTAATATAACACAAATCATCTTCTATCAAAAATTTTCTTGTGAACCTTCATCTATTTTGAATTCTTTAACGCTATGGTCACGTGCTTATATCGACCATTATCTACAAAATTTGTTTGCAAGGTTGAGCACGACGACTCAACAAGTCCCACAGTCTGCACATTTCATGCTTCACATAACATACAAATTTCATATATTCATGCATCATAAGTTTTAGCCAATGCATCTACTTATGGTTCATACATCTCATGATATATGCATCATACTTGTCATACAACACATATAAACTTCATGTTGTATAGCTAACATGTACTTCACCAATTTCATACTTTGCACTTAGTCACATAACATTCGTATAGCCAACTAGTTCACATAACATATTTCATTAAATACCATAAACACATGATTTAGTTCAGATTATCACATAAGAGCAAGTTACTAAAGAACTTGCCTCGAAACGTTCCTTGCACGGTTAGGAGAATTCGTCCTTCCATTGTCCTACATGATTAAGTTCATATACAACCACAATTAGCCATATAATGACGCTTATTAGTTACTTATGTTAGATCTACTTTACATTTCATCGTTCTTCCCTTTTTAACCTTAATACACAATGTTCACTCACGCATTTAAAACTTATTAGGACACTTTCTTGTCCATTCGATTATTACGTTAAACTTCATTTTACGTCTTATTACGTTTCTTTTTTTCTTTACACTTGACATAAAATTTCAAGTTTTGAAAAACTCGCGCGCACCGGCGTTTTATCATTTACTTCATTCTCATTCATAATTTGCTTTAACTAATAACTCATAACATCGATGAGCATCTATTTGATTAAATAATTAATCATCACCTCGTAACTTAACATGGTAGTTATCTTTTTGGCTTATATCAAAGTATACATCCCTTCACATTAGTTTTATAATATTCGCATAAAAATATGTGATTAAACTTTTTATAGACTCATACGTCACAAGTTGACCGAATCTAGTCGATTTAATTTGCTTCGACAATTCCCGACTCGTCAGTTTCTAATTATTATTTTTTTTGTTGAAAGCCTAATACCCTCATTAAGCCTTCTTAACTACTTTATTATTCATCTTTGTGACACCCCCAAAATAGGTATACACAACCCATTCTAAGTAGCCAGATACACGGTACAGAATTCAAATACAAATTTCATTTATACAACTATTGAACTGTTGTGCAAAATACGACAACACATAAGCTGTGTGTTTCAATACAAATATTGTTACGTATATAATACGACAATATTCATACTCAAATTATTACAATGCCATATAAAGTACAACAAAAAAATATTTCAAGTCTCTAAAGGGACACGAGAAGATTTATATCCTCCTTATTCTAATTGAGTGCATTTTTTACGCTTCCAAAGTTGGGTTCTCATCACCCTATTGTTGTTCACCAAAATCAATTATTAAGTGACGTATAATATATGACACATCCATCTTAGGTCCTTAATACAATTATATATTGCATAACATGCAGTTTTATAATGTATTGAGAAACTTCCACAGTCTCGGACCATCACACTATTCCCCTGTTATCCTTGCTCGACCCAGCTACACTCTTAATACATGTAAGTAATTGTGAAGAAAAAGGGTGAACACAAATAGCCTAGTAAAGAATATTATGGCTAAGATAATTAATTTATCAATAGCCTTCATCAGTAATAAATCATATATTTAGAACATATGGTAGATGATAAAAGTTTTCAACCATAATTGCAGCGGAATCAACAACCCATTAGAAGAGTCAAGTAGAACATAATGTCTACTATCTCCTTCAAATTAAAAGTCCATTGTTAATAGTTCATTACTGTAATACCCATCAACAGTTCTTTGTTGTACCTAAGACAAAGAGAACTCTCATCACCTGTCTTCACCTGAACCACCAAAGATTATAGTTAAATTCCCAATTCATATTTATAATCAGGTAAATCAATAGTCCATCTTTGCACTACAAGCCAAAGACATACAACTGTAAAACCAACAATCAACATTCCATCTTTGTACGTATGCAAAAGATATACAACTGGAAAACCAATAATCAACAATCCATCTTTGCATGTAAGCTAAAGAGAATTTTTTTACCACATCATTTGTCTGTAAACTAAATAATCCACATCACCGAATTATCCATGCACTACGGGCCAAGGATATTTGTTAGTATCACATCCATGAATTATTCATGCACTACGGGCTAAGGATATTCGTTATTATCACATCCATGAATTATCCATGCATTACGGGCCAATGATATTCATTATTATCACATCCACGAATTATACATGCACTACGGGCTAAGGATATTCGTTATTATCACCAGTGGTCATAATCATACCAAACAACTATCCATCAATGCACTACGGGCCAATGATGACTTTTACCACATCATTTGTAACATTACAGGTCATGATTATACCGATACATAATTTATGGTCATAATTATACCAATCAATAGTCCAACTATGCACTACGAGCCAAATATGATTTTTATTATAATATAAGCATGAGGATGATGATAATGATATAAGAATCAATCAAAGGAGATCAAGGATAAATATTAAAGATTTTTAATTTATCCATAGTTTTAAAAATGTCCAAATTGTCAACATGATAACTGCTTTGTGGAGTAAAATTCAAGTATAATATTCATCTATCAAAAATAATTTGGAGAGAAAAGAAATCAATTTTTGTCATGAATAGTACCCCAGGTGAATAGTACCTAAGTGAATAGTACCCTGTGAATAGTGTTGTACGTATGAATAATACCGTGCATATGAATAGTGCCGTACATATGAATAATGCCGTACATATGAATAGTACCCATGAATAGTACTCTGACTGAAAAGATTAAAATTGAACAAGAATGTTCAGAAAAATATTTCAGTGGAACGATACTAGATGAGACGCAAATTTCAAGGATATTATACTAATTTCAAGGAGTATAGAAGCAATACTTATCAACATAAGTGTAGAATTAGGAATATGAAACGAAATAATATTACTTACATACTACAGAGTATGGAAGAAAATATTATTTCTTACGAATATTGAACAAAAATAATATCCCTTACAAATATTAAATGAAAATAATATTCCTTACGAACATTAAATGAAGATAATATCCCTTACGAATATTGAACGAAAATAATATTCCTTACGAATATTGAACGAAAATAAAATTCCTTACGAATACGAAAAATAGTATCGTAAGCGAATATGAAATAAATAATACCCCTTACCTTAAAAGGTGAGTATTCCAACTGGTATAGCAGAGATATTCTTGAAGAAAAACTTGCACTATTTGCTACACTCAAAGTTTCCTTAACTCAAAAAAAATACGCTCAATATTATAGAAGAAGAATTCTCTGATTCTGGTGTAATTTTCATTTCTAAACTGAGCATCCTATTTATAGGAGAATGACATGATACTATTTAGAAAAATAATCACGCAATTTTGCCGCAAAGAAAAATTTGAATGAAATCATGGGCGTAATCAATTTTTTGATTTTACTATCTGCAAAGACTATGCAAAGATTACTATGCAAACAATAAAATATAATATATTCTATTTTATATATATAAAAAAAACTTATAATATATATATATATATATATATATGTGTGTGTGTGTGTGTGTGTGTGTGTGTGTGTACGTGTGGTGAGTAAGTGTGTGTATGCATGTGATTATATATATATGTGTGTGTTACATGTGTCCCATGCACACACACACTCACACACACGTAACACACACACACACACACACACACACACACACATATATATATATATATATATATATATATATATATATATATAAGTAATAAAAACAAAAACCTAGATAATTTTTTACCCGTGATTTTTTGAAAAATGAGTAAGTGGGGGTCCATATAATAAGTTAAACTTACAACAAATACTTCATAAAAAAACCCCTCTATTTATCTCAATTCACTTGGCTTCACTAAACATAATTTTTAATAACATTTATTCATCATTAATATTATAACTCATAATATTAACAACCAAATCATTCTTAGGAAAGAGGGGGGCTTTTCGATAAGGACTTCTCCTTATTGGCGCCAATTAATTAGGTGACCAAACTCCTTTCATCGACAGAACTTTCTAGACATCATCAATAATAAAACTAATAATATAAATAACTTTGTCGTCTCAATTATTGATTTAATAATATAAAATATTGTGCAGATGATACTGTGACAATAATTGAATCAATAATATGAGATACTATCAAAACTTCTTCGCTGCAATAATTTAATAACACCGAGTGACTTCTTACGTAAAGCATCAATAATTTAGAGATCTTTGTGCGTATACCGGTGCTACTCTTTATGCGACCAGACATCGTATTTACTTTTTCATCGTATTTCAACAGTTTAATGGTAAAAGTCTTGTCGTTATTTTTATAAAAAGGTTATTTCTGTCGCTTTCTAAATCCGACAGTTATTCCGTTGTGGGGTCCACCAAAGATTGTGCCGTCGTACAGATATTCACCGACAAAAAGAATATTTTATGACAACTTGCTTACTTTGAAAAAATTTCACATATCACCCTTAACTTTAACCTTTTATCAATTTAACCATTTACCAAATAGAATAATAATTATAAGAAAATTGAATACTTTCATTTCATAAAATTCGGGGTCTTACAATATTAATCTTTCGTCTAATATTATTGATCATTTAATAATATTTTATTCCGCTACAAAATATTATTAATCATTTAATAATATTATATTTATTTACAAATTATATTAATCACTTAATAATATTTTAATCACCTTCTAATATTATTAATCATTTAATATAATATCTTAATCCTTTACAAATATTATTAATTACTTAATAATATTTTAATTATCTTCTAATATTATTAATCATTTAATAATATCTTAATCATTTATAAATATTATTAATCCTTTAATAATATTTTAATTCCTTACTAATATTATTAACTATTTAATAATATTTAAATCAATTACTAATATTATTAATCATTTAATAATATTTTAATCTTATTCTAATATTATTAATCCTTTAATAATATTTTAATTATTTTATAATATTATTAATCCTTTAATAATATTTTAATCAAATACTAATATTATTAATTATTTAATAATATTTTTATTATTTAAAACTTATAAAAATTTAAATTTAATTGTTTATCTCTTACTATTTAATTTATTTAGCAAACATAACATGCCATACACATACCATTTTATTAAAAATGACCAAATTACCCTCCAAAAATCTTAATACATCATATTAACGATCATTAGTCACTAAAATCACATTATAGAATTTTATGACTTATTACAACTTAATTTTCTCAATTATTTTTAACCCATCCATAGGTATTAAAAATACCTAATCAACTTATTATTTTCCCATCTTCTGAAAAACTTCAATATATAATATTTTAGGCACAAAATAATTTTTCTGGAATTTTTCATTTTCCTCAAGTATTTTTTAAAAATCTGTTTTTAGTTCGTAACTTAGAAAAGTTAGCTATACCCATGCTCAAATCAAAAAATTCTCAACTCTTGGCAGAATTTTACATGCATTAACATGAACTTGAAGTTTAAATTTTGTGACCATCAAAGTTATAGAACTCTAGTTATAGCCGTTTTTGTTGGAAAAACCCAAAAATTGAAATTGTCATATCTCGATTGATATATGTTGGAATAAGCTCATATTTGGATAGGAGCTACTTTATATCATATATTTTCATGTCACAAAAGTCCGTAATTTATTTCAATAATTAAATGGACGAAAATTCCCCTGCAAAGTTTTGGACATTTTATTTTTCGGTATTTCCAGATTCTGCCTAGTTTGCTAAAAACTGTCCAAATGAAAATCTACGAAGAATTTTTTAGTGATTCTACTTGGAGATGTTAGAAGACTCATAGATCTAACTCCAGAAATTGACCACACTCAAAAATGCAAAATAGAATGAGAGATATGATCGTTTGAATTTCATGTTTCGTTTTCTAGAAAATCAATTTTTCTATCCTTTATGATTTCTAAGAAAACTTCCATGATCTCTTAGTTAATCAAACATTACCCATCATAAATCAACATAATACATCCTAATACTTCTTATACTCAAGGATCTACCATGATCCATGATTAATTTCATCAAACTCTTCCCATAAACAATCAAAACATACTATAAACCAAGGAAATTACAAAGTTAGGTTAGAGAACTTTTAAACCTTCTATGCTTGGATAATGGATGATCTTTAATGGTAGTTTGACTTGCTAGATCTTCTCCTTCTTAGCCTCTGCCTCCAACAATGGCCCCCTCCTTCCTTTCCCTCTTAAGCTCTCAAACTTTCTTTAGGGTTTTGTGTGAGAGTGAGGGAGAAAACCTATGGTTTCTTCTTTCTCTTCTTCCTCTTCTTTCTTTTTCCTCTCTCCTCTTTTCCCCCTCATCCATGGTTGTCCACTCTCTCCTTTCTTTCTTAATGGGTGGGTGTGGAGCTTGGATTGAGAGAAGATTGCTTTGTTTATTTCCTTTTCTTTAGTTAAAAGAATTAAAGGTTTAATATTAAATAAAGTGGGGAACTAGATCCACTAAGGAGGGTTAGTGAGAGTTATTGGGGGAGTTGGTGGCTGCCCATGTGCTGAAATTTCTAGCAGATTTTGGTCAAGTGGGTCCCGCTTTTTTATTGCCTCATTTTGCATGCTTAATCCCGTCTTTGACTTTCGGACCGAAAAATCTAAATTTTAAGTTTATAGTCGATTCCTACTAATGTCGACACTCCCAACATCATGGACATATCTGTTTCTTCAAATTCATCTATGAATTTTAAGTTTCACTTTTCTCTATAAAAGTCAATTGTTCACTTTGACTAAAAAGTTAACCCCGACACATTTTGTGTTTATAGTCTATTCTTACTAATTTCGACGTTCCGCACTCAAATATCTAGTCCGCGTCTTCAGATTCTACTCCTATCTCTGATTTTGACTTTTCTCCATAAAAGTCAACTATTGATTTTGACAAAAAAGTCATCCCCGACATATTTTGTGTTTACAACCCTTTCTGACTAAACTTGACGTTCTGGATGCAACCGAGCAGTCTGTGCTTCAAAATTCTATCTCTAACTTAAATTATGAGTTTTAACTTACTTCATTTTTATTGATTATTCATATTAGCTTATCTTTTCAACCCTTAAATATTACATCATTCCACTCTTACAAGGATCCTATGTCGGAATCACTATTCATGTAATGTCTAATTTAGTTCACTACTGAACTCTTACGAAATTTCTCTCATTGATTAATTTTATCGAATTACCTTAACATAGGTATTACTTTACTACCTCTTTCATTTATTTATTTTGCCATCCAATTCATGGACAACATCTATTCTTAGCCCAAGTCTCATCTGACTTGCTTTGGCTCATAACTACCTACTTATTCTAAAGTATTAATATCTTCAATATTTCTATCATTCACCTTTAAATCTTTTTACCTTCTTTTAGATATTAAACCATCTAGATTTATTCTTTAAAGATTTATTTAATTAGTCGAGACAAGTCTCATAAATTTATTATTCGACACAAGTCTCATAAATTTTTGGGTTATCACAGACATCCAAATTCTTTACGCTATTTTTGAGTATTATGCATAATATAGGTTACAATGAGATGATCACCTCATGTACTCACAGAAGAGTATAATAAGTTTTTATAACTAACTTATATTCTTGAGGTAATTCAGTTTTATAACTGATGATTCCTCTAGTAGTTCTTGATCCATTTGTGATCACTCAACATGAATGTGAAGCCCCCAAAATAGGTCCACACAACCCATTCTGAGTCGCCAAATGCATGATACAGAATTCAAAAACAACTTTATTTATACAACTATTAATTGTCGTGTAAAATACGACAAAACATAAGCTGTGAGTTTCAATACAAATATTATCTCGTAGAAAATATCCAAACTCAAATTAAGTCCTCATTATAATTATTTTCATAGTATTTTACAAAATAGTGAGGACTACTATAATAACCATCTTGGACCTTTACTCCACTCCCCGACTAGTCCCAGCTACATTCTCGCCTCCTGAGAAGAACAATGGAACCAAAATGAATAGGGTGAGCTCAAATAGCCTAGTAAAGAATATTATGACTAAGATAATGTAGAACAAATTATCCTTAGTCTTCAACAGGGAAAAATCTGATATAATACAATAGACAACAAGTGTTAGATCAACAACTGCAGCGGAAACAACAATCCATTAGAAGAGTCAAATAGAGCATGATGTCTACTATCTTCTATGATTTAAAAGTCCATCATCAATATTTTATCCCTGTAACACCAATCAATAATTATTTTGAATCAACAAATTATCTATGCACTACGAGCCAAAGATAATCATTTGCATCACTAGTGGTCATGATCATGTCATACATTTGTCCATCTATTCACTGCGGTCCAAAGAGAATTTTCACCACAAACCTTTATCCGTAACATTAAAGGTTATGATTATATCATTACACAATTCTTGGTCATAATCATACCAATCGACAGTTTATCTTTGCTTTACGGGCCAAAAATGACTTTCACCACAATGTAAGCATGAGGATAATGACAATGATATAAAGAATTAATCAAGTGAGATCAAGGATAAATATTAGAGATTTATAATTTAATTTATCCATAGTTCAAAATGTCCAAATTGTCAACATGATAACTAATTGTGGAGTAAAATTCAAGAATGATATTCATCTATCAAAAATAATTTGGACAGAAAAGAAAATAAAATTCTGTTGTGAATAGTACTCATGAATGGTACCGTATGAATAGTACCATATGAATAGTACCCCGACATGAAAAAATTAAAATTTAATAAGAAAGTTCAGACCAATATTCTAGTGAAATGATATTAGATGAAGCGCAAACTTAAGGAATTTCTAATCATTTCAGGAATTATAGAAGCAATACTTACCATAGTAAGTTTAAATTTAGGAATATGAAATGAAATAACATCTCTTACATAATATGGAGTATTAAAGAAAATGATATTTCTTACGAGTATTGAAATAAAATAATATACTTTACCTTAAAAGAAACTAGATCTGACTTGGAATATCGGATATTATCTTGAGAAAATCTTGCACTAAAAGCTATACTCAAAGTATTCTTATACTAAAAAGAAATACTCACAACATTTCAGTAGGAATGGTTGTAATTTTTGGCGTGTTTAGCATGGAGGGTTACCCCCATTTTATAGTGCAACCTCGGAGGAAAATCCAATAGACTTGCCTAACTTTGCCTAATTTTTTCTTTTTTCCTTCTCCATCTAACATTCAATTTCTTCTCTGCCTAACTTCGTTTTCTTATGGTGAGGCCCACAAATTTGGAAACAAACAACAATGATTTGCAGGAGGTCTTAAGCCACACTTTGGACAAAAGAAAAAAGAATGTGCGGAGAGAAAATAATTCAAAATGTGCACTTTTAAAGGTTTTGAAAAGAAAGAATTCAAAACAAAATGATAACCTTCACTATACTTTAATTCACATCTTTGAAAATTATATATTATAATAATAATATTACCATTTAAACAATTAAAACTATATTATTATATTATGACATTATACTATTATAATTTAAAAATATAATAATATATTTCAATGAATATTTTATCGGAGAAGATAATTGTGATTTCATAGAAAAATATGTCAAACTTTCAGCAAATGTTTCATGCTAAATTCCTTCATTTATATCAACAATATCCACCACATAATAATTATTCACAATTAATATTATAAGCTCACAATATTAACAACCAGATCATTCCCAGGAAAGATGGGGCTTTTCGATAAGGATTTATCTTTATCGACGCGCAATTATATAACCTAACCCCTTTCCTCGACAGAACTTTTAGACATTGCCAATAATTCTAACTAATAATATTATTCAAATAATATAAAATATTGTGTAGATGTTACTGTAACAATTATTGAATCAATGATATGAGATACTATGCAGCAACTACTGTGGCAATTATTGAATACTGAATGACTTCTTACATAAGAATATTAATAATCAGAGATATTGTGCAATATCGTGTGGTACTGTGCAACCACGCGTATTACTGTACTTTTATCATCGAGTATTTCAACAGTTAATGATAAAAATTTTGTCGTTATTTTTTATAAAAAGGTTATTTCTATCGCTTTCTATATCCTACAGTTATTTCGTTATGTGGTCCACCAATGATTGCGCTGTCGTATGAATATTCCCCTACAAAAAGAATATTCCCCGACAAAACGAATATTTTATGACAACTTGCTTACTTTACAAAATTTTCACATATCACCCATAACTATAGCATTATATTAAATCAACACTTTATTATTCAAAATAATATTTAGAGAAAATTAAATCTTTATTCTTAAAAAGTTGGTGTTTTACAACCTCCCCTCCTTATGAAATTTCATCCTCGAAATTAATGTACGTACCTGGTATGTCGAAGCGGTGAGGATACCTTATTTTTATTTCAGATTTTGACTCCCAGGTCATTTCCTCAATATCATGGTTTCTCCATAAAACTTTGACTTGAGGTATAACCTTTGAGTGTATAATCTTCTCCTTCTTATCCAAGATCTTGACAGGTACCTCCTCATAAGTTAAATCTTCCGTTATCTCATCTGGTTCTAATTTAATAATGTGGTTTAGGTCTTCCACATATTTACGTAACATAGTTATGTGAAAAATATTATGAACACGAGACATATTTGGCAGTAAGGCGAGTCTATAGGCCACAGTTCCTACTCGGTCGAGGATTTCAAATGAACCAATAAATCGAGGGTTGAGCAAGGTTTGTATACATTGTCAGATCATTTAAATCTTTTCCGTAGTCATGCGTACCAATTCTGGTCCCAACAATGTTGCTTTACCCACATCTTCCCAGCATACTGGAAAACGACACTTCCGTCCATACAATGCCTCGAATGGAGCCATGTCTATACGTGCTTGATAACAGTTGTTGTAAGAGAATTTCACTAATGGTAAGTACTTGTCCCAAATTCCTTTGAAGTCTAGGACATAGTCTTAATAGATTTTCAAGAGTTTGAATAGTTCTCTCCGACTGCCCATCCGTCCGAGGATGATATGCAGAACTGAATCGTAAATCCGTGCCCATAGCTTTCTGCAAACTAACCTAAAATCGTGAAGTGAATTGTGACGCCCCCAAAATAGGTATACATCACCCATCTTGAGTCGCCAGATACATGGTACAGAATACAAATATAATCTTAAATATACAACATGAGCTGTGAGTTTTAATACAAATATTATCTTCTAGAAAGTATTCAAACTCAAAATAAGTCCTCAATATATTTATTAACACACTATTTCATAGAATAGTGAGGACTACTAATACTATCATCTGGATCGTCACTCCGTTCCCCGACTCGTCCCAGCTATATTCTCATTTCCTGAAGAGAACAGTGAAAGAAAGGGGTGAGCTCAACTAGCCCATTAAGAAATATTATGACTAAGATAATGCAGAATAAATTATCATTAGCTTTCAACAATGTTAAACTGGTAAAATACAATAGACATCAAGTTTAACTGCAGCGAAACAAATAATCCATTAGAAGAGTCAAGTAGAGAATAAAATCTACTATCTTCTATGATTTAAAAAGTTTTCATCAATTTTTATCGTTGAGACTCAGCTTAATAAATAAACCACATCATCTAATCATCCCTGCACTACAGGCCAAGGATATTCATTAAATCATCAATAGTCATGACTAAACCGAATAATCCCAGGTCATAATCATACCAAAAATTGTCCATCAATGCACTACTACAGCCAACGAGGATTCTTACCACATCATTCATCACATTACGGTCATGACTATACCGAATAATCCCTGGTCATAATCACACCAAGTCCATCTATGCACGTAAGCCAAAGATGACTTTTATCACAATATAAACATGAGAATGATGACAATGATATAAGCATTAATCAAACGAAAACAAGAATAAATATTAAAGACTTTAAATTTATCCAAATATTATCAATCACTTAATAAACTCATAATCTAATATTATTAATATTATAACAATATTTTAATCACTTCTTAAACTTATAAACAATTTATTTCAATTGTTTATACTTTACCAAATAATGCATTTAATCATTCACAAATGTCATACTCATAAGATTTCATCACCAATGATCAAATCTTTTATCAAAAATCTGCATATACCCTATATAGGATTTTCAAGCCATAAAATCTTATTTTCCAACTTTGTTACTTCACATAACATATTTAACTCATATGTTCGTAACTAAACCATTTTCATGAAAAATACCAAATCAGTCCCAAAAATATTTCTTTTCTGGGATTTAGCAGAATATAGTCCCATAATGAACATATATTTTTCTCAGAATTTTTAAAATTCATATACTATTTTTCAAAAATCAATTTCTAATTAATTCCTTAAGAAATTAGCTACCTCAAGTTTAACTCCAGAAATTCCCAACTCTTGGAAGGATCTTACACATGTTAACGTGAGCTTCCAGTTTAAATATCATGGTCATCGGAGTTATAGAACTTCGGTTATAGCGTTTTTCGTCAAAAAAAACCTAAATGTTGAAATGGTCATAACTTGTTCATTTTAAGTCGGAATGAGCTCTTTTTTGGATAGGAGGTACTTTATACCATATACTTTCTTGTCCCAAAAGGCCATAATTTTTCTCACAAATTAAGTGGCCAAAACAGCCCTTTTAAATTTCTAGGCAGTGGCATTTTTCTTTTTTGCAACTTTTGACTCCTTTGCTAAAAACAATCCACACGAAAATCTACAACACCTTTTCTAGTGATTCCAGTTAGATAAGTTAGAAAACTCATAGATCTAACTCTAGAACTTGACCACACCCAAAAATTCAAAATATAATAGGAGATATGGTCAATTGAATTTTATGTTCCATTTTCACCAAAATCTGATTTTCAACCCTTTGTGATATCTAAGAAACTTTCATGTTTTCACATAATAACCAACATAACTAATCATGGCAATGACATAATAATTCAATAAAACAAGTTCAAGAATAAATTTTAAAGATTTATAAGTTAATTTATCCTGAACTCAATAATGTCCAAATTGGCAACATAATACTTCTTTGTAGAGTAAAATTCAAGAATGCTCAGAAGAATATTTCCATGAAAAGATACTGGATGAAGCGCAAATATCAAGGATATCCCACTAATTTCATGGAGTTTAGAAGTCAAAACTTTAACCAACTGAGTATAAGAGAATATATAAAACTGCAAATGGATTTTCGTCCGCCATGCGGTAATCCACTTAGACAGATCATTTCCACAATTTAATAAGGAATGAATATAAAATATCAATCACCATGCATGTGATACTCCACATAGACAGGTTATTCAAACAGAATAATAAAGAATGAAATAACAGAAGAAATCACCATGCATGCGATAGATCACAATGACAGGTTATTCTCAACAGAATAATAAATAATGGAACCGGTGTCGTTGTAATACGCGCCCAAGCGGATATTCCAACAGAATAATAAAGAATGGAATAACAATGTAAATCACCATGCATGCGATAGATCGCATGTGATAGGTTATTCCAACGGGATAATAAAAATGGAACCGTGTCATGCGTAACGCATACATACGATGATATTTTGACAAAATAATAAAGAATGGAACCAAGTCACGCGTAACGTTAGCGCCATGTGATATATTCCGAAGCGAGAATAATAATGAACGGAATAATAAAAGAATTTCACCATGTATGTGGTACTTACACATAAACAAAGTTATTCCAACATAATAATAAGGAATGGAATAATGTAAGAATTTCACCATGTATGCGGTTGCTGGCATATACAAGTTATTCCAATGAATAATAAGGAATGAAATAATGTAAGAATTTTACCAAGTATAGGGTAGTCCACGTGATACTGAGTTATTCCAACAGTAATAAAAAAATGGAATAATGAAGTTCTCTTCATGAATACGAAAGAAATAATACCCCTTACAGGTACAACAAATAATATCCCTTACCTTTAAAAGAAGAGTACTGGATATCGGAGTAGTGAAGTAGCATAATACTTTTCTTCTTTTTCTCTATAGTTTCTCTATCTAGAGTTTCAGTGAATTCGTAAGAAATAATGAAGGAATGAGCTTCTATTTATAGAAGAATGGACTGAATAGTAACTAATTCATGAACGGTCCAGATTGATTTACTTTTAATCGGACGGTCCATATTTAAAGCAAAATCTTTTAAATAAAATATAATATATTCTATTTATAATATAATAAAACGAATAACTTTATAAAAGTATTCTGTTTTATATAAAAAGATTTTACTATGCAAAATACTATGTAGGCAGTATACAACACCATGCATAATAAAATATAATATATTCTATTTATAATCTAATAAAGTGAATAACTTTATAAAAGTATTCTGTTTTATATAAAAAAAATTTACTATGCATAATAGAATATAATATATTCTATTTATAGTCTCATAAAACGAATAACTTTATAAAAGTATTACATTTTATATAAAAAGCTTTCTGCTTTTATTACGTTAATAATACTAATAAAATGTAACTCATCATCATTATTACAATTCACATTATTACTTTCGACCAATTCGCTCCTCCGAGAAGAGGGGCTTTCCAATAAGGATTTCTCCCTATTGACGCGCAATTAGGTGACCAAACCTCTCATTAGCAGAACTTCTAGACATCGTTAATATTTTAAATAATAATATTAATAACTTCATCGTCTCAATTATTGATTTAATAATATATAAATTTTGACAATAATTGAATCAAATAACGTGAGATACTATATCTGCAATTACTATAGCAATAATTGAACAAAAGCGAGTGACTTCTCACGTAAGCATCAATAATCAATACCGGTGTGCTACTATGAAAAACCATGCGTATTCATCGTACTTTTTTACTACCGAAAGTAGTTCAACAATTATGAACGGTAAAACTTCCGCCGTTATTTTCATAAAAATATTTTTGTCGCTTTCTCAATCCGGCAATAATTCCATTCTAGGTCCACCAATGATTGTGCTTAGATTATACTGAATATTCCTGTTAAAACGAATATTCCCCACCAATCGAATATTATTTAACAACTTGTATACTTTGCAAAATTTATAAATACTACCCACAACTATAACATTATCTCAAATTCACACCATAATATTAAAAAAATATTTCGAGAAAATTAAATCTTTATTCGAAAATTTTGGGGTTTTACAATCTCCCCTCCTTATGAAATTTTGCCCTCAAAATTTACGTGCGCACTGGTATCTTCAATGAGATGAGGACACTTCGTCAGATTCTAACTCTTGTGGTATAACCTTTAAGCGTAGAATATATTCCAGGATTTTAACAGGTACATCTTCATACGTTAAATTATCTGCTATCTCATCCCGTTCTAAATCAATAATGTGGTTCGGGTCGTCCACATATTTACGTAAAATCGATACGTGAAAAACATTATGAACAAGCGACATACTTGGCGGTAAAACGAGTCTATAGGCCATAGTTCATACTTAATTGAGGGTTTCAAATGGGCCAATAAAATTGAGGGTTGAGATTTCCTCTCTTCATCGATTCTTGCTTCTAAAATAACACCCTCTTGAACCTTCTTCTTCACATTTCATCAGATTTAGATGTGTAGCTTTAGCGGCTTTAACTTTATCGATTAAAATACTCGTATATTCGTTATCTTCACGTGGGGCTCTAGAGTCTTTAACTCTATCTTCATCATTTGTAAGTTATAAAAAATGGGTTTTGTACTGGGGTCAATACAAAATTTGATTTCACGCTCTAGGGGTAAGCTAAGAAGTCTTCAGAAATACGTCAAGAAATTTATTAATAATAGAAATGTCATTCAAAACTGTGACTCTCATCCAAGACTTGGATAGTATATCACATTGATACCTATCAACTTGCCATCGTTATTCACGACGTCCCCTACGGATATTCTGGCTTCGGTGTATTCCAAGACTTGGAAGTCACCAGCGAAAGGCTCGGGGCTTTTTACTTATGGCTTGATATAACAGTGATTAATTTTAGTGGTTTAGTTGCTTGAATTCATATAATAGGTTGGTTAGGAATATAAAAGCTAACAACCTTACGAAAAGCATGATGATTAGTCAACCAATAGATTCCTAAAATCACATCAAAGGCAAGTATTTTCAAAGAGATAAGATCGACAAGTAACGTGAAAGTGTCGATTTGAATCAACAAGATTTATAAACAGTGTAGGTAACGAATGTTTCTCCTAACAGAGTTTCAACAGATAAGTCAAAGTCTAATTTCTCAAGAGTCAAATTTAAACGTTAAGCGCAAGCAAGAGAGATAAAAGAATAGGTAGAACCGGTATCGAATAAGGTATAGACTTCGTAAGAGCTTATGATTAACTACCCGTAATAACCTCGTTCGGGTTCCTCGACAAACGCTCTCACTTAAACTACCGACTTTTGACTTGTCTGGGACATCCCAATTGGACTTAACTTTGCTGTAGAGTACATTCCACCCTTAATTGCTTCGTCACATTTCTGATCCATGATTCGAATCATTATTCTCCGATCCATATCGAATTGGGGTTGACCGCTCTGCACAGGGTAATTCCGAATTCGATGTTAGATTCTCCCAATTGCTGTCCAAAAAGCGAAATCCATTTAATCTATTTTGGCCTTATTAGATCGGACGTCTTTTTTTACAATATAAACACGTCGTGCGACTTTTACCCATGCATCATCTATTCTCATTCATTCATTTGCTTTTTCTTTCATCAGAACTTTGATCATAACATTCTCAGATTCCAGCTCTAATATCTTATATTCTGCCAAAGAGTGCTTCTGTTCAAGCATCTCACATCGGGTAACATAATTTTGAATTATTGTATCTCTTTGCTCCACAACCGCCTGCCGTTCTTCAGCCTGCTCTTCCAACTCATGAATACGATTTTGTAATTCTAAATTTTTATCATAAACTTCTTCTAACCAATTCTCCTCGGGGTCTTTTTCTTCCTCTTCTTCCTCACTCTCAGATGCTACCTCTGCAACTAGCTCGGGTGCAACTATTAGTTCTTCACTTACCACATAGATATCTCTATTTTCTTCTTCGTGTGACATCACATTAACCTGGTTAGTGATTAAAAGTGTCTCAATGGTCTCATTCACTCCATTGCTAACATTTTCAGCTGCCATTTTCAAACAGTGCCACAAAACAAGAGTTAATTAACATATCAAATATTATTTCTATACTCTGACCGACCAATTAAATACCAAATAAACTTAGGTAGGTCATACTAGCTGAAGAATTCCCCGCCTATCCCTCCTAGTTCTTGTCTCACATCTCACCCGGGGATCATATCCTAAGCTTTGATACTGTTTGTATGCCCCCAAAATAGGTATACATCCCCCATCTTGAGTCGCCAGATACATGGTACAGAATACAAATATAATCTTAAATATACAACATGAACTATGAGTTTTAATACAAATATTGTCTTCTAGACAGTATTCAAACTCAAAATAAGTCCTCAATACATTTATTAACACACTATTTCATAGAATAGTGAGGACTACTAATACTATCATCTGGATCGTCACTCGCTTCCCAGGCTAAGTCCCAAATTATATTCTCATTTTCTGAAGAGAACAGTGAAAGAAAGGGGTGAGCTAAACTAGCCCAGTAAGAAATATTATGACTAAGATAATGCAGAATAAATTATCATTAGCCTTCAACAATGTTAAACTGATAAAATACAATAGACATCAAGTTTAACTGCAGCGGAACAAACAATCCATTAGAAGAGTCAAGTAGAGAATAAAATCTACAATCTTCTATGATTTAAAAAGTTTTCATCAATTTTTATCGCTGAGACTCAGCTTAATAAATAAACCACATCATCGAATCATCCTTTTTACTACGTGCCAAGGATATTCAAGAAATCATCAATAGTCATGACTAAACCGAATAATCCCAAGTCATAATCATACGAAAAATTTTCCATCAATGCACTACAGGCCACTGAGGATTCTTACCACATCATTCGTCATATTACGGTCATGACTATACCGAATAATCCCTGGTCATAATCACACCAAGTCCATCTATTCACGTAAGCCAAAGATGACTTTTATCACAATATAAACATGAGAATGATGACAATGATATAAGCATTAATCAAACGAAAACAAGAATAAATATTAAAGACTTTAAATTTATCCAAATATTATCAATCACTTAATAAACTCATGATCTAATATTATTAATATTATAACAATATTTTAATCACTTCTTAAACTTATAAACAATTTATTTCAATTGTTTATACTTTACCAAATAATGCATTTAATCATTCACAAATGTCATACTCATAAGATTTCATCACCAATGATCAAATCCTTTATCAAAAATCTGCATATATCATATATAGGATTTTCAAGCCATAAAATCTTTTTACCTTCTTTTAGATATTAAACCATCTAGATTTATTCTTTAAACATTTATTTAATTAGTCGAGACAAGTCTCATAAATTTATTATTCGAGACAAGTCTCATAAATTTTTGGGTTATCACAGGACATCCGACCCTTGCGCTATTTTTGAGTATTTTGCATAATATAGGTTACAATGAGACTGATCACCTCATGTACTCACAAAAGAGTATAATAAGTTTTTATAACTAACTTATATTCTTGAGGTAATTCAGTTTTATAACTGATGATTCCTCTAGTAGTTCTTGATCCATTTGTGATCACTCAACATGAATGTGACGCCCCCAAAATAGGTCCACACAACCCATTCTGAGTCGCCAAATACATGATACAGAATTCAAAAACAACTTTATTTATACAACTATTAATTGTCGTGTAAAATACGACAAAGCATAAGCTGTGAGTTGCAATACAAATATTATCTGGTAGAAAATATCCAAACTCAAATAAAGTCCTCATTATAATTATTTTCATAGTATTTTACAAAATAGTTAGGACTACTATAATAACCATCTTGGACCTTTACTCCACTCCCCGACTAGTCCCAGCTACATTCTCGCCTCCTGAGAAGAACAATGGAACCAAAATGAATAGGGTGAGCTCAACTAGCCTAGTAAAGAATATTATGACTAAGATAATGTAGAACAAATTATCATTATTCTTCAACAGGAAAAATCTGATATAATACAATAGACAACATGTGTTAGATCAACAACTGCAGCGGAAGTAACAATCCATTATAAGAGTCAAATAGAGCATGATGTCTACTATCTTCTATGATTTAAAAGTCCATCATCAATATTTTATCCCTATAACACCAATCAATAATTATTTTGAATCAACAAATTATCTATGCACTATGGGCCAAAAATAATCGTTTTTATCACTAGTGGTCATGATCATGTCATACATCTGTCCATCTATTCACTGCGGTCCAAAGAGAATTTTCACCACAAACCTTTATCTGTAACATTAAAGGTTATGATTATACCATTACTCAATTCTTGGTCATAATCATACCAATCAACAGTTTATCTTTGCTTTACAGGCCAAAAATGACTTTCACCACAATGTAAGCATGAGGATAATGACAATGATATAAAGAATTAATCAAGTGAGATCAAGGATAAATATTAGAGATTTATAATTCAATTTATCCATAGTTCAAAATGTCCAAATTGTCAACATGATAACTAATTGTGGAGTAAAATTCAAGAATGATATTCATCTATCAAAAATAATTTGGACAGAAAAAGAAAATAAAATTCTGTTGTGAACAGTACTCATGAATGGTACCGTATGAATAGTACCATATGAATAGTACCCCGACATGAAAAGATTAAAATTTAATAAGAAAGTTCAGACCAATATTCCAGAGAAATGATATTAGATGAAGCGCAAACTTAAGGAATTTCTAATCATTTCAGGAATTATAGAAGCAATACTTACCATAGTAAGTTTAAATTTAGGAATATGAAATGAAATAATATCTCTTACATAATATGGAGTATTAAAGAAAATGATATTTCTTACAAGTATTGAAATAAAATAATATACTTTACCTTAAAAGAAACTAGATCTGACTTGGAATATCGGATATTATCTTGAGAAAATCTTGCACTAAAAGCTATACTCAAAGTATTCTTATACTCAAAAGAAATACTCACAACATTTCAGTAGGAATGGTTGTAATTTTTGGCATGTTTAGCATGGAGGGTTACCCCCATTTTATAGTGCAACCTCGGAGGAAAATCCAATAGACTTGCCTAACTTTGCCTAATTTTTTCTTTTTTCCTTCTCCGTCTAACATTCAATTTCTTCTCTGCCTAACTTCGTTTTCTTATGGTGAGGCCCACAAATTTGGAAACAAACAACAATGATTTGTAGGAGGTCTTAAGCCACACTTTGGACAAAAGAAAAAGAATGTGCAGGAGAGAAATAATTCAAAATGTGCACGGAAAGGTTTTGAAAAGAAAGAATTCAAAAACAAAATGATAACCTTCACTATACTTTAATTCACATGCTGAAAATTATATATTATAATAATATTATTACCATTTAAACAATTAAAAACTATATTATTATATTATGACATTTTTAAAAATATAATAATATATTTCAATGAATATTTTATCGGAGAAGATAATTGTGATTTCATAGAAAAATATGTCAAACTTTCAGCAAATGTTTCATGCTAAATTCCTTCATTTATATCAACCAATATCCACCACATAATAATTATTCACAATTAATATTATAAGCTTACAATATTAACAACCAGATCATTCCCAGGAAAGAGGGGGTTTTCCGATAAGGATTTATCTTTATCGGTGCACAATTATATAACCTAACCCCTTTTCTCGACAGAATTTTTAGACATTGCCAATAATTCTAACTAATAATATTATTCAAATAATATAAAATATTGTGTAGATGTTACTGTAACAATTATTGAATCAATGATATGAGATACTATGCAGCAACTACTGTGGCAATTATTGAATACTGAATGACTTCTTACATAAGAACATCAATAATCAGAGATATTGTGCAATATTGTGTGGTACTGTGCAACCACGCGTATGACTGTACTTTTATCACCGAGTATTTCAACAGTTAATGATAAAAAATTTGCCGTTATTTTTTATAAAAAGGTTATTTCTGTCGCTTTCTATATCCTACAGTTATTTCGTTATGTGGTCCACCAATGATTGCGCTGTCGTATGAATATTCCCCTACAAAAAGAATATTCCCCGACAAAACGAATATTTTATGACAACTTGTTTATTTTACAAAATTTTCACATATCACCCATAACTATAGCATTATATCAAATCAACACTTTATTATTCAAAATAATATTTAGAGAAAATTAAATCTTTATTCTTAAAAAGTTGGGGTTTTACAACCTCCCATCCTTATGAAATTTCATCCTCGAAATTGATGTACGTACCTGGTATGTCGAAGCGGTGAGGATACCTTATTTTTATTTTAGATTTTGACTCCCAAGTCATTTCCTCAATATCATGGTTTCTCTATAAAACTTTGACTTGAGGTATAACCTTTGAATGTATAATCTTCTCCTTCTTATCCAAGATCTTGACAGGTACCTCCTCATACGTTAAATCTTCCGTTATCTCATCTGGTTCTAATTCAATAATGTGGTTTAGGTCTTCCACATATTTACGTAACATAGATATGTGAAAAATATTATGAACACGAGACATATTTGGCAGTAAGGCGAGTCTATAGGCCATAGTTCCTACTCGGTCGAGGATTTCAAATGAACCAATAAATCAAGGGTTGAGCAAAGTTTGTATACATTATCAGATCATTTAAATCTTTTCCGTAGTCATGCATACCAATTCTGGTCCCAACAATGTTGCTTTACCCACATCATCCCAGCATACTGGAGAACGACACTTCCGTCCATACAACGCCTCGAATGGAGCCATGTCTATACGTGCTTGATAACAGTTGTTGTAAGAGAATTTCACTAATGGTAAGTACTTGTCCCAAATTCCTTTGAAGTCTAGGACATAGTCTTAATAGATCTTCAAGAGTTTGAATAGTTCTCTCCGACTGCCCATCCGTCCGAGGATGATATGCAGAACTGAATCGTAAATCCGTGCCCATAGCTTTCTGCAAACTAACCTAAAATCATGAAGTGAATTGTGACGCCCCCAAAATAGGTATACATCACCCATCTTGAGTCGCCAGATACATGGTACAGAATACAAATATAATCTTAAATATACAACATGAGCTGTGAGTTTTAATACAAATATTGTCTTCTAGAAAGTATTCAAACTCAAAATAAGTCCTCAATATATTTATTAACACACTATTTCATAGAATAGTGAGGACTACTAATACTATCATCTGGATCGTCACTCCGTTCCCCGACTCGTCTCAGCTATATTCTCATTTCCTGAAGAGAACAGTGAAAGAAAGGGGTGAGCTCAACTAGCCCATTAAGAAATATTATGACTAAGATAATGCAGAATAAATTATCATTAGCTTTCAACAATGTTAAACTGGTAAAATACAATAGACATCAAGTTTAACTGCAGCGAAACAAATAATCCATTAGAAGAGTCAAGTAGAGAATAAAATCTACTATCTTCTATGATTTAAAAAGTTTTCATCAATTTTTATCATTGAGACTCAGCTTAATAAATAAACCACATCATATAATCATCCCTGCACTACACGCCAAGGATATTCATTAAATCATCAATAGTCATGACTAAACCGAATAATCCCAGGTCATAATCATACCAAAAATTGTCCATCAATGCACTACAGGCCACTGAGGATTCTTACCACATCATTCGTCACATTACGGTCATGACTATACCGAATAATCCCTGGTCATAATCACACCAAGTCCATCTATGCACGTAAGCCAAAGATGACTTTTATCACAATATAAACATGAGAATGATGATAATGATATAAGCATTAATCAAACGAAAATAAGAATAAATATTAAAGACTTTAAATTTATCCAAATATTATCAATCACTTAATAAACTCATAATCTAATATTGTTAATATTATAACAATATTTTAATCACTTCTTAAACTTATAAACAATTTATTTCAATTGTTTATACTTTACCAAATAATGCATTTAATCATTCACAAATGTTATACTCATAAGATTTCATCACCAATGATCAAATCCTTTATCAAAAATCTGCATATACCCTATATAGGATTTTCAAGCCATAAAATCTTATTTTCCAACTTTGTTACTTCACATAACATATTTAACTCATATGTTCATAACTAAACTATTTTCATGAAAAATTCCAAATCAGTCCCAAAAATATTTCTTTTCTGGGATTTAGCAGAATATAGTCCCATAATGAACATATATTTTTCTCGGAATTTTTAAAATTCATTTACTATTTTTCAAAAATCAATTTCTAATTAATTCCTTAAGAAATTAGCTACCTCAAGTTTAACTCCAGAAATTCCCAACTCTTGGTAAGATCTTACACATGTTAACGTGAACTTCCAGTTTAAATTTCATGGTCATCGGAGTTATAGAACTTGATTATCTTGCTTTTTAAATCGTTTAAAACCTAAATGTTGAAATGGTCATAACTTGCTCATTTTAAGTCGGAATGAGCTCATTTTTGGACATGAGGTACTTTATACCATATACTTTCTTGTCCCAAAAGGCCATAATTTTTCTCACAAATTAATTGGCCGAAACAGCCCTTTTAAATTTCTAGGCAGTGGCATTTTTCTCTTTTATAACTTTTGACTCCTTTGTTAAAAACAATCCACACGAAAATCTACAACACCTTTTCTAGTGATTCCACTTAGATAAGTTAGAAAACTCATAGATCTAACTCTAGAACTTGACCACACCCAAAAATTCAAAATATAATAGGAGATATGGTCAATTGAATTTTATGTTCCATTTTCACCAAAATCTGATTTTCAACCCTTTGTGATATCTAAGAAACTTTCATGTTTTAACATAATAACCAACATAACTCATCATGACAATGACATAATAATTCAATAAAACAAGTTCAAGAATAAATTTTAAAGATTTATAAGTTAATTTATCCTGAACTCAATAATGTCCAAATTGGCAACATAATACTTCTTTGTAGAGTAAAATTCAAGAATGCTCAGAAGAATATTTCCATGAAAAGATACTGGATGAAGCGCAAATATCAAGGATATGCCACTAATTTCATGGAGTATAGAAGTCAAAACTTTAACCAACTGAGTATAAGAGAATATATGAAACTGCAAATGAATTTTCGTCCGCCATGCGGTAATCCACTTAGACAGATCATTTCCACAATTTAATAAGGAATGAATATAAAGGATCATTCACCATGCATGTGATAATTCACATAGACAGGTTTTCCAACAGAATAATAAAGAATGAAATAATAGAAGAAATCACCATGCATGCGATAGATCACAACGACAGGTTATTCTCAACAGAATAATAAATAATGGAACCAGGTCAAGCGTAATACGCACCGACAGGATATTCCAACAGAATAATAAAGAATGGAATAACAACAGAAATCACCATGTATACGATAGATCGCACAGACAGGTTATTCCAACAGGATAATAAAAATGGAACCAGGTCATGCGTAACACACAGACAGGATATTTCGACAAAATAATAAAGAATGGAACCAAGTCATGCGTAAACGCACAGACAGGATATTCTGACAGAATAATAATGAACGGAATAATAAAAGAATTTCACCATGTATGTGGTACTTCACATAAACAGGTTATTCCAACATAATAATAAGGAATGGAATAACAGAAGAATTTCACCATGTATGCGGTATTGCGATATACAAAGTTATTCCAATGAGAATAATAAGGAATGGAATAATGTAAGAATTTCACCAAGTATAGGGTAGTCCGCGATACAAAGTTATTCCAATGTAATAAAAAATGGAATAATGTAAGTTCTCTTCATGAATACTGAAAAGAAATAATACCCCTTACAGTACAAACAAATAATATCCCTTACCTTTGAAAGAAAAGTCTTGGATATCTGAATTAGTGAAGTAGTATAATACTTTTCTTCTTTTCTCTATAGTTTCTCTCTCTAGAGTTTCAAAGAATTAAGTAAGAAATAATGAAGGAATGAGCTTCTATTTATAGAAGAATGGACCTAATAGTAACTAATTCATGAAACTATCAGATTGATTTACTTTTAATCGGACGGTCCATATTTAAAGCAAAATCTTTAAATAAAATATAATATATTCTATTTATAATATAATAAAACGAATAACTTTATAAAAGTATTCAGTTTTATATAAAAAGATTTTACTATGCAAAACACTATGCAGGCAGTATGCAACACTATGCATAATAAAATATAATATATTCTATTTATAATCTAATAAAGTGAATAACTTTATAAAAGTATTCTGTTTTATATAAAAAAAATTTACTGTGCAAAACACTATGCATAATATAATATAATATATTCTATTTATAGTCTAATAAAACGAATAACTTTATAAAAATATTTTGTTTTATATAAAAAGCTTTTCTGTTTTATTACGTTAATAATACTAATAAAACAGAACTCATCATCATTATTACAATTCACATTATTACTCGACCAGGTCATTCTCAGGAAAGAGGGGGCTTTCCAATAAGGATTTCTCCCTATTGACGCGCAATTAGGTGACCAAACCTCTCCTTGGCAGAACTTCTAGACATCGTTAATATTTTAAATAATAATATTAATAACTTCTTCGTCTCAATTATTGATTTAATAATATATAAAATTTTGATAATAATTGAATCAAATAACGTGAGATACTATGCAGCAATTACTATAGCAATAATTGAACAAAACTGAGTGACTTGTCACGTAAGCATCAATAATCAATACCGTGTGCTACTATGAAACCATGCGACATCTTGTTTCTTTTACTACCGAAGTAGTTCAACAAAGATTAACTTAAAACTTCTGCCGTTATTTTCATAAAAATATTTTTGTCGTTTTCTCAATCCGACAATAATTCCATTGCAGGGTCCACCAATGATTGTGCCGTTGTACGAATATTCCCTGTTAAAACGAATATTCCCCGACCAATCGAATATTATATAACAACTTGCATACTTTGCAAAATTTATAAATACTACCCACAACTATAACATTATCTCAAATTCACACCATAATATTAAAAAAAATATTTCGAGAAAATTAAATCTTTATTCGAAAATTTTGGGTTTTACAATCTCCCCTCCTTATAAAATTTTGCCCTCGAAATTTACGTACGTACCTGGTATGCCGAACAGATGAGGACACTTCGTCAGATTCTAACTCTTGTGGTATAACCTTTAAGCATATAATATATTCTAGGATTTTAACAGGTACATCTTCATACGTTCAATTATCTGCTATCTCATCCCGTTCTAAATCAATAATGTGGTTCGGGTCGTCCACATATTTACGTAACATCGATACGTGAAAAACATTATGAACACACGACATACTTGGCGGTAAAACGAGTCTATAGGCCATAGTTCCTACTTAATCGAGGGTTTCAAATGGGCCAATAAAATCGAGGGTTGAGATTTCCTCTCTTCATCGATTCTTGCTTCTAGAATAACACCCTCTTAAACCTTCTTCTTCACATTTCATCAGATTCGGATGTCTAGCTTGAGCGGCTTTAACTTTATCGATTAAAGTTGATTCTACTCGTATATTAGTTATCTTCACGTGGGGCTCTAGAGTCTTTAACTCTATATTCATCATTTGTAAGTTATACGAAATGGGTTTTGTACTGGGTGTCAATACAAAATTTGATTTCACGTTCTAGGGGTAAGTTAAGAAGTCTTCAGAAATACGTCAAGAAATTTATTAATAATAGAAATGTCATTCAAAACTGTGACTCTTATCCAAGACTTGGATAGTATGTCACATTGATACCTATCAACTTGTCATCGTTATTCACGACGTCCCCTACGGATATTCTGGCTTCGGTGTATTCCAAGACTTGGAAGTCACCAAATGAAAAAACTCGGGGCTTTTTACTTATGGCTTGATATAACAGTGATTAACTTTAGTGGTTTGGTTGCTTGAATTCGTATAATAGGTTGGTTAGGAATATAAAAGCTAACAACCTTACGAAAAGCATGATGATTAGTCAACCAATCGATTCCTAAAATCACATCAAAGGCAAGTATTTTCAAAGAGATAAGATCGACAGGTAACGTGAAAGTGTCGATTTGAATCAACAAGATTTATAAACAGTGTAGGTAACGAATGTTTCTCCTAACAGAGTTTCAAAAGATAAATCAAAGTCTAATTTCTCAAGAGTCAAATTTAAACGTTAAGCGCAAGCAAGAGAGATAAAAGAATAGGTAGAACCGGTACCGAATAAGGTATAGACTTCGTAAGAGCTTATGATTAACTACCCGTAATAACCTCATTCGGGTTCCTCGACAAACGCTCTCACTTAAACTACCGGCTTTTGACTTGTCTGGGACATCCCAATTGGACTTAACTTTTCTGTAGAGTACATTCCACCCTTAATTGCTTCATCACATTCCTGATCCATGATTCAAATCATTATTCTCCGATCCATATCGAATTTGGGTTGACCGCTCTGCACAAGGTAATTCCGAATTCGATGTTGGATTCTCCCAATTGCTGTCCAAAAAGCGAAATCCATTTCATCTATTTTGGCCTTATTAGATCGGACGTCTTTTTTTACAATATCAACACGTTGTGTGACTTTTACCCATTCATCATCTATTTTCATTCGTTCATTTGCTTTTTTTTTCATCGGAACTTTGATCATAACATTCTCAGATTCCAGCTCTAATATCTTATATTCTGCCAAAGAGTGCGTCTGTTCAAGTATCGCACATCGGGTAACATAATTTTGAATTATTGTATCTCTTTGCTCCACAATCGTCTGCCATTCTTCAGCATGCTCTTCCAACTCCTGAATACGATTTTGTAATTCTAAATTTTGACCATAAACTTCTTCTAACCAATTCTCCTCAGGTTCCTTTTCTTCCTCTTCTTCCTCACTCTCAGATGCTACCTCTGCAACTACCTCGGGTGCAACTATTAGTTCTTCACTTACCACATAGATATCTCTATTTTCTTCTTCGTGTGACATCACATTAACCTGGTTAGTGATTAAAAGTGTCTCAATTGTCTAATTCACTCCATTGCTAACATTTTCAGCTGCCATTTTCAAACAGTGCCACAAAACAAGAGTTAATTAACATATCACATATTATCTCTATACTACGAATCAGACCAATTAAATACCAAATAAACTTAGGTAGGTCATACTAGCGAAGAAATTCCCGCTCATCCCCTCCTAGTTCTTGTCTCACATCTCACCGGGGATCATATCCCTAAGCTTTGATACCAACTGTGACGCCCCTAAAATAGGTATACATCACCCATCTTGAGTCGCCAGATACATGGTACAGAATACAAATACAATCTTAAATATACAACATGAGCTATGAGTTTTAATACAAATATTGTCTTCTAGACAGTATTCAAACTCAAAATTAAGTCCTCAATACATTTATTAACACACTATTTCATAGAATAGTGAGGACTACTAATACTATCATCTGGATCGTCACTCCGTTCCCCGACTCGTCCCAGCTATATTCTCATTTCCTGAAGAGAACAGTGAAAGAAAGGGGTGAGCTCAACTAGCCCAGTAAGAAATATTATGACTAAGATAATGCAAAATAAATTATCATTAGCCTTCAACAATGTTAAACTTATAAAATACAATAGACATCAAGTTTAACTGCAGCGGAACAAGCAATCCATTAGAAGAGTCAAGTAGAGAATAAAATCTACTATCTTCTATGATTTAAAAAGTTTTCATCATTTTTTATCACTGAGACTCAGCTTAATAAATAAACCACATCATCGAATCATCCCTGCACTACGGGCCAAGGATATTTATTTAATCATCAATGGTCATGACTATACCGAATAATCTCTGGTCATAATCATACCAAAAACTGTCCATCAATGCACTACAGGCTACTAAGGATTCTTACCACATCATTCGTCATATTACGGTCATGACTATACCGAATAATCCCTAGTTATAATCACATCAAGTCCATCTATGCACGTAAGCCAAAGATGACTTTTATCACAATATAAACATGAGAATGATGACAATGATATAAGCATTAATCAAACGAAAACAAGGATAAATATTAAAGACTTTAAATTTATTCAAATATTATCAATCACTTAATAAACTCATGATCTAATATTATTAATATTATAACAATATTTTAATCACTTCTTAAATTTATAAACAATTTATTTAAATTGTTTATACTTTACTAAATAATGCATTTAATCATTCACAAATGCCTTACTCATAAGATTTCATCACCAATGATCAAATCCTTTATCAAAAATCTGCATATACTTTATATAGGATTTTCAAGCCATAAAATCTTTTTACCTTCTTTTAGATATTAAATCATCAAAATTTATTCTTTAAACATTTATTTAATTAGTCGAGACAAGTCTCATAAATTTATTATTCGAGACAAGTCTCATAAATTTTTGGGTTATCACAGACATCCACCTCACATGCTTATTTTTTGAGTATTATGCATAATATAGGTTACAATGAGACTGATCACCTTATGTACTCACGGAAAGAGTATAATAAGTTTTTATAACTAACTTATATTCTTGAGGTAATTCAGCTTTTATAACCGATGATTCCTCTAGTAGTTCTTGATCCATTTGTGATCACTTTCGACATGAATGTGACGCCCCAAAATAGGTTCACACAACCCATTCTGAGTCGCCAAATACATGATACAGAATTCAAAAACAACTTTATTTATACAACTATTAATTGTCGTGTAAAATACGACAAAACATAAGCTGTGAGTTGCAATACAAATATTATCTCATAGAAAATATCCAAACTCAAATTAAGTCCTCATTATAATTATTTTCATAGTATTTTACAAAATAGTGAGGACTACTATAATAACCCTCTTGGACCTTTACTCCACTCCCCGACTAGTCCCAGCTACATTCTCGCCTCCTAAGAAGAACAATGGAACTAAAATGAATAGGGTGAGCTCAACTAGCCTAGTAAAGAATATTATGACTAAGATAATGTAGAACAAATTATCCTTAGTCTTCAACAAGGAAAAATATGATATAATACAATAGACAACAAGTGTTAGATCAACAACTGCAGCGGAAACAACAATCCATTAGAAGAGTCAAATAGATCATGATGTCTACTATCTTCTATGATTTAAAAGTCCATCATCAATATTTTATCCCTATAACACCAATCAATAATTATTTTGAATCAACAAATTATCTATGCACTACGGGCCAAAGATAATCGTTTGTATCACTAGTGGTCATGATCATGTCATACATCTGTCCATCTATTCACTGCGGTCCAAAGATAATTTTTACCACAAACCTTTATCTGTAACATTAAAGGTTATGATTATACCATTACACAATTCTTGGTCATAATCATACCAATCAACAGTTTATCTTTGCTTTACAGGCCAAAAATGATTTTCACCACAATGTAAGCATGAGGATAATGACAATGATATAAAGAATTAATCA
Organism: Panax ginseng; assembly: GCA_020205605.1. Taxonomy (NCBI): domain Eukaryota; kingdom Viridiplantae; phylum Streptophyta; class Magnoliopsida; order Apiales; family Araliaceae; genus Panax; species Panax ginseng. The sequence goes on from CM035132.1 coordinate 177,890,580, forward strand.
AGTGAGATCAAGGATAAATATTAGAGATTTAAAATTCAATTTATCCATAGTTCAAAATGTCCAAATTGTCAACATGATAACTAATTGTGGAGTAAAATTCAAGAATGATATTCATCTATCAAAAATAATTTGAATGAAAAAGAAAATAAAATTACAGAATAAAGATTTCATGAATGGTACCATATGAATAGTACCATATGAATAGTACCCCGACATGAAAAGATTAAAATTTAATAAGAAAGTTCAGACCAATATTCCAGAGAAATGATATTAGATGAAGCGCAACTTAAGGAATTTCTAATCATTTCGTGAATTATAAACAATACTTACCATAGTAAGTTTAAATTTAGGAATATGAAATGAAATAATATCTCTTATATAATATGGAGTATTAAAGAAAATGATATTTCTTACGAGTATTGAAATAAAATAATATACTTTACCTTAAAAGAAACTAGATCTGACTTGGAATATCGGATATTATCTTGAGAAAATCTTGCAGTAAAAGCTATACTCAAAGTATTCTTATACTCAAAATAAATACTCACAACATTTCAGTAGGAATGGTTGTAATTTTTGGCGTGTTTAGCATGGAGGGTTACCCCCATTTTATAGTGCAACCTCGGAGGAAAATCCAATAGACTTGCCTAACTTTTGCCTAATTTTTTCTTTTTTTCCTTCTCCGCCAACATTCAATTTCTTCTCTGCCTAACTTCGTTTTCTTATGGTGAGGCCCACAAATTTGGAAACAAACAACAATGATTTGCAGGAGGTCTTAAGCCACACTTTGGACTAAAGAAAAGAATGCGCGGAGAGAAATAATTCAAAATGTGCACGGAAAGGTTTTGAAAAGAAAGAATTCAAAAACAAAATGATAACCTTCACTATACTTTTTAATTCACATCTTTGAAAATTATATATTATAATAATAATATTACCATTTAAACAATTAAAAGCTATATTATTATATTATAACATTATACTATTATAATTTAAAAATATAATAATATATTTCAATGAATATTTTATCGGAGAAGATAATTATGATTTCATAGAAAAATATGTCAAACTTTCAGAAAATGTTTCATGTTAAATTCCTTCATTTATATCAACCAATATCCACCACATAATAATTATTCACAATTAATATTATAAGCTCACAATATTAACAACTAGATCATTCCCAGAAAAGAGGGGGCTTTTCGATAAGGATTTATCTTTATCGGCGCGCAATTATATAACCTAACCCCTTCCCTCGACAGAACTTTTAGACATTGCCAATAATTCTAACTAATAATATTATTCAAATAATATAAAATATTGTGTAGATGTTACTGTAACAATTATTGAATCAATGATATAAGATACTATGCAGCAACTACTGTGGCAATTATTGAATACTGAATGACTTCTTACATAAGAACATCAATAATCATAGATATTGTGCAATATCGTGTAGGTATCGCAACCAACCACAGCGTATGATCGTATTTCTTTATCACCGAGTATTTCAACAGTTAATGATAAAAATTTTGCCGTTATTTTTTATAAAAAGGTTATTTCTGTCGCTTTCTATATCCTACAGTTATTTCGTTATGTGGTCCACCAATGATTGCGTTGTCGTATGAATATTCCCCTACAAAAAGAATATTCCCCGACAAAACGAATATTTTATGACAACTTGTTTACTTTACAAAATTTTAACATATCACCCATAACTATAGCATTATATCAAATCAACACTTTATAATTCAAAATAATATTTAGAGAAAATTAAATCTTTATTCTTAAAAAGTTGGGGTTTTACAACCTCCCATCCTTATGAAATTTCATCCTCGCAATTGATGTACGTACCTGATATGTCGAAGCGGTGAGGATACCTTATTTTTATTTCAGATTTTGACTCCCAGGTCATTTCCTCAATATCATGATTACTCCATAAAACTTTGACTTGAGGTATAACCTTTAAGTGTATAATCTTCTCCTTCTTATCCAAAATCTTGACAGGTACCTCCTCATACGTTAAATCTTCCCTTATCTGAGCTGGTTCTAATTCAATAATGTGGTTTAGGTCTTCCACATATTTACGTAACATAGATATGTGAAAAATATTATGAACACGAGACATATTTGGCAGTAAGGCGAGTCTATAGGCCACAGTTCCTACTCGGTCGAGGATTTCAAATGAACCAATAAATCGAGGGTTGAGCAAGGTTTGTATACATTGTCAGATCATTTAAATCTTTTCCATAGTCATGCGTACCAATTCTGGTCCCAACAATGTTGCTTTACCCACATCATCCCAGAATACTGGAGAACGACACTTCCGTCCATACAACGCCTCGAATGGAGCCATGTCTATACGTGCTTGATAACAGTTGTTGTAAGAGAATTTCACTAATGGTAAGTACTTGTCCCAACTTCCTTTGAAGTCTAGGACATAGTCTTAATAGATGTTCAATAGTTTGAATAGTTCTCTCTGACTGCCCATCCGTCCGAGGATGATATGCAGAACTGAATCGTAAATCCGTGCCCATAGCTTTCTGCAAACTAACCTAAAATCGTGAAGTGAATTGTGACGCCCACAAAATAGGTATACATCACCCATCTTGAGTCGCCAGATACATGGTACAAAATACAAATATAATCTCAAATATAAAACATGAGCTGTAAGTTTTAATACAAATATTATCTTCTAGACAGTATTCAAACTCAAAATAAGTCCTCAATACATTTATTAACACACTATTTCATAGAATAGTGAGGACTACTAATACTATCATCTGGATCGTCACTCCGTTCCCCGACTCGTCCCAGCTATATTCTCATTTTCTGAAGAGAACAGTGAAAGAAAGGGGTGAGCTAAACTAGCCCAGTAAGAAATATTATGACTAAGATAATGCAGAATAAATTATCATTAGCCTTCAACAATGTTAAACTGATAAAATACAATAGACATCAAGTTTAACTGCAGCGGAACAAACAATCCATTAGAAGAGTCAAGTAGAGAATAAAATCTACAATCTTCTATGATTTAAAAAGTTTTCATCAATTTTTATCGCTGAGACTCAGCTTAATAAATAAACCACATCATCGAATCATCCTTGCACTACAGGCCAAGGATATTCATTAAATCATCAATGGTCATGACTAAACCGAATAATCCCAAGTCATAATCATACGAAAAATTTTCCATCAATGCACTACAGGCCACTGAGGATTCTTACCACATCATTCGTCATATTACTAGCCACGACTATACCCGAATAATCCTCGGTCATAATCACACCAAGTCCATCTATTCACGTAAGCCAAAGATGACTTTTATCACAATATAAACATGAGAATGATGACAATGATATAAGCATTAATCAAACGAAAACAAGAATAAATATTAAAGACTTTAAATTTATCCAAATATTATCAATCACTTAATAAACTCATGATCTAATATTATTAATATTATAACAATATTTTAATCACTTCTTAAACTTATAAACAATTTATTTCAATTGTTTATACTTTACCAAATAATGCATTTAATCATTCACAAATGTCATACTCATAAGATTTCATCACCAATGATCAAATCCTTTATCAAAAATCTGCATATATCATATATAGGATTTTCAAGCCATAAAATCCTATTTTCTAACTTTGTTACTTCACATAACATATTTAACTCATATGTTCGTAACTAAACTATTTTCATGAAAAATACCAAATCAGACCTAAAAATATTTCTTTTTTGGGATTTAGCAGAATATAGTCCCATAATGAACATATATTTTTCTCGGAATTTTTAAAATTCATTTACTATTTTTCAAAAATCAATTTCTAATTAATTCCTTAAGAAATTAGCTACCTCAAGTTTAACTCCAGAAATTCCCAACTCTTGGTAGGATCTTACACATGTTAACGTGAGCTTCCAGTTTAAATTTCATGGTCATCGGAGTTATAGAACTTCGGTTATAGCGTTTTTCGTCGAAAAAACCTAAATGTTGAAATGGTCATAACTTGCTCATTTTAAGTCAGAATGAGCTCATTTTTGGACATGAGGTACTTTATACCATATACTTTTATGTCCCAAAAGGCCAGAATTTTTCTCACAAATTAAGTAGCCAAAACAGCCCTTTTAAATTTCTGGGCATTGGCATTTTTTTCTTTTGCAACTTTTGACTCCTTTGCTAAAAACAATCCACACGAAAATCTATAACACATTTTCTAGTGATTCCACTTAGATAAGTTAGAAAACTCATAGATCTAACTCTAGAACATGACCACACCCAAAAATTCAAAATATAATAGGAGATATGGTCAATTGAATTTTATGTTCCATTTTCACCAAAATCTGATTTTCAACCTTTTGTGATATCTAAGAAACTTTCATGTTTTCACATAATAACCAACATAACTCATCATGACAATGACATAATAATTCAATAAAACAAGTTCAAGAATAAATTTTAAGGATTTATAAGTTAATTTATCCTGAACTCAATAATGTCCAAATTGGCAACATAATACTTCTTTATAGAGTAAAATTCAAGAATGCTCAGAAAAATATTTCCATGAAAAGATACTGGATGAAGCGCAAATATCAAGGATATGCCACTAATTTCATGGAGTATAGAAGTCAAAACTTTAACCAACTGAGTATAAGAGAATATATGAAACTGCAAATGGATTTTCGTCCGCCATGCGGTAATCCACTTAGACAGATCATTTCCACAATTTAATAAAGAATGAATATAAAGGATCATTCACCATGCATGTGATAATTCACATAGACAGGTTATTCCAACAGAATAATAAAGAATGAAATAACAGAAGAAATCACCATGCATGCAATAGATCACAACGACAGGTTATTCTCAACAGAATAATAAATAATGGAACCAGGTCAGGCGTAATACGCACCGACAGGATATTCCAACAAAATAATAAAGAATGGAATAACAACAGAAATCACCATGCATGCGATAGATCGCATAGACAGGTTATTCCAACAGGAAAATAAAAATTAAACCAGGTCATGCGTAACGCACAGACAGGATATTCTGACAGAATAATAATGGAACCAAGTCATGCGTAAACGCACAGACATAATATTCCGATAGAATAATAATGAACGGAATAATAGAAGAATTTCACCATATATGTGGTACTTCGCTTAAATAGGTTATTCCAACATAATAATAAGGAATGGAATAACAGAAGAATTTCACCATGTATGCGGTACTTGCGATATACAAAGTTATTCCAATGTAATAATAAGGAATGGAATAATGTAAGAATTTCACCAAGTATAGGGTAGTCCATGATACAAAAGTTATTCCAATGAATAAAAAAATGGAATAATGTAAGTTCTTCATGAATACGAAAGAAATAATACCCTTACAGTACAACAAATAATATCCCCCTTACCTTTGAAAGAAGAGTATTGGATATCGAAAGAGAAGTAGCATAATACTTTTCTTCTTTTCTCTATAGTTTCTCTCTCTAGAGTTTCAAAGAATTCGTAAGAAATAATGAAGGAATGAGCTTATTTTATAGAAGAATGGACCGAAATAAGAACTAATTCATGAACGGTCCAAATTGATTTACTTTTTAATCGGACAAATCCATATTTAAAGCAAAATCTTTTAAATAAAATAAAATATATTCTATTTATAATATAATAAAATGAATAACTTTATAAAAGTATTCTATTTTATATAAAAAGATTTTACTATGCAAAACACTATATCAGCAAATATCTAACACTATGCATAATAAAATATAATATATTCTATTTATAATCTAATAAAGTGAATAACTTTATAAAAGTATTTTGTTTTATATAAAAAAATTTACTATGCAAAACACTATGCATAATAGAATATAATATATTCTATTTATAATCTAATAAAACGAATAACTTTATAAAAGTATTCTGTTTTATATAAAAAGATTTTCTGTTTTATTACGTTAATAATACTAATAAAACAGAACTCATCATCATTATTACAATTCACATTATTACTCGACCAGGTCGTTCCCAGGAAAGAGGGGAATATCAAATAACGATTTCTCCCTATTGACGCCCAATTAAGTGACCAAACCTCTCCTTCGCAAAACTTCTAGACATCGTTAATATTTCAAATAATAATATTAATAACTTCGTCGCCTCAATTATTGATTTAATAATATATAAAATTTTGACAATAATTAAATCAAATAACGTGAGATACTATGCAGCAATTACTATAGCAATAATTGAACAAAATTGAGTGACTTCTCACATAAACATCAATAATCAATACCGTGTGCTACTATACAACCAACGCGTGATTCGTACTTTTACTAAAGAGTAGTTCAACAAGATAATTGGTAAAACTTCCGTCGTTATTTTCATAAAAATATATTTGTCGCTTTTCTAAATCCAATAATAATTCCATTATGGGTCCACCAATGATTGTGTTGGTTGTCTAATATTCCCTCGTTAAAACGAATATTCCCCACCAATCGAATATTATATAACAACTTGCATACTTTGCAAAATTTATAAATACTACCCACAACTATAACATTATCTCAAATTCACACCATAATATTAAAAAAAATATTTCGAGAAAATTAAATCTTTATTCGAAAATTTTGGGGTTTTTACAATCTCCCTCCTTATAAAATTTTGCCCTCGAAATTTACGTGACGCACTGGTATGCTTAGAGATGTATGAGGACACTTCGTCAGATTCTAACTCTTGTGGTATAACCTTTAAGCATAGAATATATTCTAGGATTTTAATAGGTACATCTTCATATGTTAAATTATCTGCTATCTCATCCCGTTCTAAATCAATAATGTGGTTTGGGTCGTCCACATATTTACGTAACATCGATACGTGAAAAACATTATGAACACGCGACATACTTGGCGGTAAAACGAGTCTATAGGCCATAGTTTCTACTTAATCGAGGGTTTCAAATGGGCCAATAAAATCGAGGGTTGAGATTTCCTCTCTTCGTCGATTCTTGCTTCTAGAATAACACCCTCTTGAACCTTCTTCTTCACATTTCATCAGATTCGGATGTGTAGCTTAAGCGGCTTTAACTTTATCGATTAAAGTCGATTCTACTCATATATTCGTTATCTTCACGTGGGGCTCTAGAGTCTTTAACTCTATCTTCATCATTTGTAAGTTATACGAAATGGGTTTTGTACTAGGGTCAATACAAAATTTGATTTCACGCTCTAGGGGTAAGCTAAGAAGTCTTCAGAAATACGTCAAGAAATTTATTAATAATAGAAATGTCATTCAAAACTGTGACTTTCATCCAAGACTTGGATAGTATGTCACATTGATACCTATCAACTTGCCATCGTTATTCATGACGTCCCCTACGGATATTCTGGCTTCGATGTATTCCAAGACTTGGAAGTCACCAGCGAAAGGCTGGGGGCTTTTTACTTATGGGTTGATATAACAGTGATTAACTTTAGTGGTTTGGTTGCTTGAATTCGTATAATAGGTTGGTTAGGAATATAAAAGCTAACAACGTTACGAAAAGCATGATGATTAGTCAACCAATCGATTCCTAAAATCACATCAAAGGCAAGTATTTTCAAAGAGATAAGATCGACAAGTAACGTGAAAATGTCGATTTGAATCAACAAGATTTATAAACAGTGTAGGTAACGAATGTTTCTCCTAACAGAGTTTCAACAGATAAGTCAAAGTCTAATTTCTCAAGAGTCAAATTTAAACGTTAAGCGCAAGCAAGAGAGATAAAAGAATAGGTAGAACCAGTATCGAATAAGGTATAGACTTCGTAAGAGCTTTTGATTAACTACCCGTAATAACCTCGTTCGGGTTCCTCGACAAATGCTCTCACTTAAACTACCGGCTTTTGACTTGTTTGGGAAATCCCAATTGGACTTAACTTTGCTGTAGAGTACATTCCACCCTTAATTGATTCGTCACATTCCTGATCCATGATTCGAATCATTATTCTCCGATCCATATCGAATTGGGGTTGACCGCTCTGCACAGGGTAATTCCGAATTCGAAGTTGGAGTCTCCCAATTGTTGTCCAAAAAGCAAAATCTATTTCATCTATTTTGGCCTTATTAGATCGGACATCTTTTTTTACAATATCAACACGTCGTGCGACTTTTACCCATGCATCATCTATTCTCATTCGTTCATTTGCTTTTTCTTTCATCAGAACTTTGATCATAACATTCTCATATTCCAGCTCTAATATCTTATATTCTGCCAAAGAGTGCTTCTGTTCAAGCATCGCACATCGGGTAACATAATTTTGAATTATTGTATCTCTTTGCTCCACAACCGCCTGCCGTTCTTCAGCCTGCTCTTCCAACTCATGAATAAGATTTTGTAATTCTAAATTTTGATCATAAACTTCTTTTAACCCATTCTCCCCAGGTTCCTCTTCTTCCTCTTCTTCCTCACTCTCAGATGCTACCTCTGCAACTAGCTCGGGTGCAACTATTAGTTCTTCACTTACCACATAGATATCTCTAATTTCTTCTTCGTGTGACATCATATTAACCTGGTTAGTGATTAAAAGTGTCTCAATGGTCTCATTCACTCTATTGCTAACATTTTCAGCTGCCATTTTCAAACAGTGCCACAAAACAAGAGTTAATTAACATATCACATATTATCTCTATACTCTGACCGACCAATTAAATACCAAATAAACTTAGGTAGGTCATACTAGCGAAGAAATTCCCCGTCTATCCCCTCCTAGTTCTTGTCTCACATCTCAGCCAGGGATCATATTCCTAAGCTTTGATACCAACTGTGACGCCCCTAAAATAGGTACAGAATACAAATACAATCTTAAATATACAACATGAGCTATGAGTTTTAATACAAATATTGTCTTCTAGATAGTATTCAAACTCAAAATAAGTCCTCAATACATTTATTAACACACTATTTCATAGAATAGTGAGGACTACTAATACTATCATCTGGATCGTCACTCCGTTCCCAGAGACTCGTCCCAAATTTATATTCTCATTTCAAGAAGAAAACGAAAGAAAGAAAGGGTGATCTCAACTAGCCCAAGAAGAAATATTATGACTAAGATAATGCAGAATAAATTATCATTAGCCTTCAACAATGTTAAACTGATAAAATACAATAGACATCAAGTTTAACTGCAGCAGAACAAGCAATCCATTAGAAGAGTCAAGTAGAGAATAAAATCTACTATCTTCTATGATTTAAAAAGTTTTCATCAATTTTTATCAATGAGACTCAGCTTAATAAATAAACCACATCATCGAATCATCCCTGCACTACGGGCCAAGGATATTTATTTAATCATCAATGGTCATGACTATACCGAATAATCTCTGGTCATAATCATACCAAAAACTGTCCATCAATGCACTACAGGCTACTAAGGATTCTTACCACATCATTCGTCACATTACGGTCATGACTACACCGAATAATCTCTGGTTATAATCACACCAAGTCCATCTATGCACGTAAGCCAAAGACGACTTTTATCACAATATGAACATGAGAATGATGACAATGATATAAGCATTAATCAAACGAAAACAAGAATAAATATTAAAGACTTTAAATTTATCCAAATATTATCAATCACTTAATAAACTCATGATCTAATATTATTAATATTATAACAATATTTTAATCACTTCTTAAACTTATAAACAATTTATTTTAATTGTTTATACTTTACCAAATAATGCATTTAATCATTCACAAATGCCATACTCATAAAATTTCATCACCAATGATCAAATCCTTTATCAAAAATCTGCATATACTTTATATAGGATTTTTAAGCCATAAAATCCTATTTTCCAACTTTGTTACATCACATAACATATTTAACTCATATGTTCGTAACTAAACTATTTTCATGAAAAATACCAAATCAGTCCAAAAAATATTTCTTTTCTGGGACTTAGCAGAATATAGTTCCATAATGAACATATATTTTTCTCGGAATTTTTAAAATTCATTTACTATTTTTAAAAAATCAATTTTTAATTAATTCCTTAAAATAATTAGCTACCTCAAGTTTAACTCCAGAAATTTCCAACTCTTGGCAGGATCTTACACATATTAACGTGAGCTTCCAGTTTAAATTTCATGGTCATCGGAGTTATAGAACTCCGGTTATAGCGTTTTTCGTCTAAAAAACCTAAATATTGAAATGGTCATAACTTGCTCATTTTAAGTCGGAATGAGCTCATTTTTGGATAGGAGGTACTTTATACCATATACTTTCATGTCCCAAAAGGCCAGAATTTTTCTCACAAATTAAGTGGCAAATGAATATTTCTAAATTTCTCAAGAGTATTTTTCTCTTTTGCAGCTTTTGACTCCATTGCTAAAAATAGTCTACACGAAAATCTACAACACCTTTTCTAGTGATTTCACTTGGATAAGTTAGAAAACTCATAGATCTATCTCTAGAACTTGACCACATACAAAAATTCAAAATATAATAAGAGATATGGTCAATTGAATTTCATGTTCTATTTTCACCAAAATCTGATTTTCAACCCTTTGTGATATCTAAGAAACATTCATGTTTTCACATAATAACCAACATAACTCATCATGACAATGACATAATAATTCAATAAAACAAGTTCAAGAATAAATTTTAAAGATTTATAAGTTAATTTATCCAGAACTCAATAATGTCCAAATTGGCAACATAATACTTCTTTGTAGAGTAAAATTCAAGAATGCTCAGAAGAATATTTCCATGAAAAGATACTGGATAAAATGCAAATATCAAGGATATGCCACTAATTTCATGGATTATAGAAGTCATAACATTAACCAACTGAGTATAAGAGAATATATGAAACTACAAATGGATTTTCGTCCGCCATGCGGTAATCCACTTAGACAGATCATTTCCACAATTTAATAAGGAATGAATATAAAGGATCATTCACCGTGCATGTGATAATCCACATAGACAGGTTATTCCAACATAATAATAAAGAATGAAATAATAGAAGAAATCACCATGCATGCGATAGATCACAACGACAGGTTATTCTCAACAGAATAATAAATAATGGAACCAGGTCAGGCGTATATGTGTTACATGTGTGTCACATGCACACACACACACACACTCACACACACGTAATACACACACACACACACACACACACACATATATATATAAATATAAGTAATAAAAACAAAACTGAGATAACTTTTTACCTGTGATTTTTGAAAAATGAGTAAGTGGGGGTCCATATAATAAGCCAAACTTACAACAAATACTTCATAAAAAACCCCTCTATTTATCTCAATTCACTTGGCTTCACTAAACATAATTTTTAATAACATTTATTCATCATTAATATTATAACTCGCAATATTAACAACCAGATCATTCTTAGGAAAGAGGGGGCTTTTCGATAAGGACTTCTCCTTATTGGCGCGCAATTAGGTGACCAAACTCCTTTCATCGATAGAACTTTTTAGACATCATCAATAATAAAACTAATAATATAAATAACTTTGTCGTCTCAATTATTGATTTAATAATATAAAATATTGTGCAGATGATACTGTGACAATAATTGAATCAATAATATGAGATACTATGCAGCAACTACTGTTGCAATAATTTAATAAAACTGAGTGACTTCTTACGTAAGCATTAATAATTTAGAGATATTGTGCAATACCGTAATATCTTCTTGCAATCACGCCAGACATTCTTGTTTCTTTTATCATCGGGTATTTCAACAGTTTAATGGTAAAAGTCTTGTCGTTATTTTTATAAAAAGGTTATTTCTGTCGCTTTCTAAATTCGACAGTTATTCCGTTGTGGGGTCCACCAAAGATTGTGCCGTCGTATAAGACAGTTCTTTGTTGTACCTAAGACAAAGAGAACTCTCATCACCTGTCTTCACCTGAACTACCAAAGATTATAGTTAAATTCCCAATTCATATTTATAATCAGGTAAATCAACAGTCCATCTTTGCACTACAAGCCAAAGACATACAACTGTAAAACCAACAATCAACATTCCATCTTTGCATGTAAGCAAAAGATATACAACTGTAAAACCAATAATCAACAATCCATCTTTGCATGTAAGCCAACAAGAATTTTTTTACCACATCATTTGTCTGTAAACTAAATAATCCACATCACCGAATTATCCATGCACTACGGGCCAAGGATATTTGTTAGTATCACACCCATGAATTATTCATGCACTACGGGCTAAGGATATTCGTTATTATCACATCCATGAATTATCCATGCATTACGGGCCAAGGATATTCGTTATTATCACATCCACGAATTATCCATGCACTACGGGCCAAGGATATTCGTTATTATCACCAGTGGTCATAATCATACCAAACAACTATCCATCAATGCACTACGGGCCAATGATGACTTTTACCACATCATTTATAACATTACAGTTCATGATTATACCGATACATAATTTCTGGTCATAATTATACCAATCAATAGTCCAACTATGCACTACGAGCCAAAGATGATTTTCATTACAATATAAGCATGAGGATGATGATAATGATATAAGAATCAATCAAACGAGATCAAGGATAAATATTAAAGATTTTTAATTTATCCATAGTTTTAAAAATGTCCAAATTGTCAACATGATAACTGCTTTGTGGAGTAAAATTCAAGTATAATATTCATCTATCAAAAATAATTTGGAGAGAAAAGAAATCAATTTTTATCATGAATAGTACCCCAGGTGAATAGTACCTGAGTGAATAGTACCCCATGAATAGTACCCTGTGAATAGTGTTGTACGTATGAATAATACCGTGCGTATAAATAGTGCCGTACGTATGAATAATGTCGTATATATGAATAGTACTCCGACTGAAAAGATTAAAATTGAACAAGAATGTTCAGAAAAATATTTCAGTGGAACGATACTAGATGAGACGCAAATTTCAAGGATATTATACTAATTTCAAGGAGTATAGAAGCAATACTTATCAACATAAGTGTAGAATTAGGAATATGAAGCGAAATAATATTACTTACATACTACAGTATGGAAGAAAATATTATTTCTTCACGAATATTGAACAAAAATAATATCCCTTACAAATATTGAATGAAAATAATATTCCTTACGAACATTAAATGAAGATAATATCCCTTACTTAATATTGAATCGAAAATAATATTCCTTACGAATATTGAATCGAAAATAAAATTCCTTACTTAATCGAAAAATAATATTGTGTTTAATATGAAATAAATAATACCCTTACCTTAAAAGGAGAGTATTCAATTGGTATAAGCGGAGATATTCTTGAAGAAAAACTTGCACTATTTGCTACACTCAAAGTTTCCTTAACTCAAAAAAAATACGCTCAATATTATAGAAGAAGAATTCTCTGATTCTGGTGTGATTTTCATTTCTAAACTGAGCATCCTATTTATAGGAGAATGACATGATACTATTTAGAAAAATAATCACGGACTGCACAGTAAAAATTTCGAATGAAATCATGGGCAGAATTCTGAATTTTTTTGATTTTACTATGCAGCACTATGCAGTACTATGCAAACAATAAAATATAATATATTCTATTTTATATATATATAAAAAACTTATAATATATATATATATATATATGTGTGTGTGTGTGTGTGTGTGTGTGTGTGTGTTACGTGTGAGTGAGTGTGTGTATGCATGTGATTATATGTATATGTGTGTGTGTTACATGTGTGTCCCATGCACACACACACTCACACACACGTAACACACACACACACACACACACACACATATATATATATATATATATATATATAAGTAATAAAAACAAAACTGAGATAAGTTTTTACCTGTGATTTTTGAAAAATGAGTAAGTGGGGGTCCATATAATAAGCTAAACTTACAACAAATACTTCATAAAAAAACCCCTCTATTTATCTCAATTCACTCGGCTTCACTAAACATAATTTTTAATAACATTTATTCATCATTAATATTATAACTCATAATATTAACAACCAAACTCATTCTTAGGAAAGAGGGGGCTTTTCGATAAGGACTTCTCCTTATTGGGCGCCTTGATTAGGTGACCAAACTCCTTTCATCGACGTAACTTTCTAGACATCATCAATAATAAAACTAATAATATAAATAACTTTTTGTCGTCTCAATTATTGATTTAATAATATAAAATATTATGCGAGATGATCTTTGTGACAATAATTGAATCAATAATATGAGATACTTATCGCAAAACAACTACTATTGCAATAATTTAATAAAACTGAGTGACTTCTTACGTAAGCATCAATAATTTAGAATCTTGTGCAATACCGGTATACTTTCTTAACCACGCCAGACATCGCATTTACTTTATCATCGTATTTCAATCAGCGGTTTAATGGTAAAAGTCTTGTCGTTATTTTTATAAAAAGGTTATTTCTGTCGCTTTCTAAATCCGACAGTTATTCCGTTGTGGGGTCCACCAAAGATTGTGCCGTCGTACGGATATTCACCGACAAAAAGAATATTTTATGACAACTTGCTTACTTTGAAAAAATTTCACATATCACCCTTAACTTTAACCTTTTATCAATTTAACCATTTACCAAATAGAATAATAATTATAAGAAAATTGAATACTTTCATTTCATAAAATTCGGGGTCTTACAATATTAATCTTTCGTCTAATATTATTGATCATTTAATAATATTTTATTCCTTTACAAATATTATTAATCATTTAATAATATTTTATTTATTTACAAATTATATTAATCACTTAATAATATTTTAATCACCTTCAATATTATTAATCATTTAATATAATATCTTAATCCTTACAAATATTATTAATTATTTAATAATATTTTAATTATCTTCTAATATTATTAATCATTTAATAATATCTTAATCATTTATAAATATTATTAATCCTTTAATAATATTTTAATTTCTTTCTAATATTATTAACTATTTAATAATATTTAAATCAATTACTAATATTATTAATCATTTAATAATATTTTAATCTTATTCTAATATTATTAATCATTTAATAATATTTTAATTATTTTATAATATTATTAATCCTTTAATAATATTTTAATCAAATACTAATATTATTAATTATTTAATAATATTTTTATTATTTAAAAACTTATAAAAATTTAAATTTAATTGTTTATCTCTTACTATTTAATTTATTTAGCAAACATAACATGCCATACACATACCATTTTATTAAAAATGACCAAATTACCCTCCAAAAATCTTAATACATCATATTAATGATCATTAGTCACTAAAATCACATTATAGAATTTTATGACTTATTACAACTTAATTTTCTCAATTATTTTTAACCCATCCATAGGTATTAAAAATACCTAATCAACTTATTATTTTCCCATCTTCTAGAAAACTTCAATATATAATATTTTAGGCACAAAATAATTTTTTTGGAATTTTTCATTTTCCTCAAGTATTTTTTAAAAATATGTTTTTAGTTCGTAACTTAGAAAAGTTAGCTATACCCATGCTCAAATCAAAAAATTCTCAACTCTTGGCAGAATTTTACATGCATTAACATGAACTTGAAGTTTAAATTTCGTGACCATCGAAGTTATAGAACTCTAGTTATAGCCGTTTTTGTTGGAAAAACCCAAAAATTGAAATTGTCATATCTCGATTGATATATGTTGGAATAAGCTCATATTTGGACAGGAGCTACTTTATATGTCACAAAAGTCCGTAATTTATTTCAATAATTAAATGGACGAAAATTCCCCTGCAAAGTTTTGGACATTTTATTTTTCGGTATTTCCAGATTCTGCCTAGTTTGCTAAAAACTGTCCAAATGAAAATCTACGAAGAATTTTTTAGTGATTCTACTTAGAGATGTTAGAAGACTCATAGATCTAACTCCAGAAATTGACCACACTCAAAAATGCAAAATAGAATGAGAGATATGATTGTTTGAATTTCATGTTTCGTTTTCTAGAAAATCAATTTTTCTATCCTTTATGATTTCTAAGAAAACTTCCATGATCTCTTAGTTAATCAAACATTACCCATCATAAATCAACATAATACATCCTAATACTTCTTATACTCAAGGATCTACCATGATCCATGATTAATTTCATCAAACTCTTACCATAAACAATCAAAACATACTATAAACCAAGGAAATTACAAAGTTAGGTTAGAGAACTTTTAAACCTTCTATGCTTGGATAATGGATGATCTTTAATGGTAGTTTAACTTGCTAGATCTTCTCCTTCTTAGCCTCTGCCTCCAACAATGGCCCCCCTCCTTCCTTTCCCTCTTAAGCTCTCAAACTTTCTTTAGGGTTTTGGGTGAGAGTGAGGGAGAAAACCTATGGTTTCTTCTTTCTCTTCTTTCTTTTTCCTCTCTCCTCTTTTCCCCCTCATCCATGGCTGCCCACTCTCTCCTTTCTTTCTTAATGGGTGGGTGTGGAGCTTGGATTGAGAGAAGATTGCTTTGTTTTATTTCCTTTTCTTTAGTTAAAAGAATTAAAGGTTTAATATTAAATAAAGTGGGGAACTAGATCCACTAAGGAGGGTTAGTGAGAGTTATTGGGGAGTTGGTGGTCGCCCATGTCTTGAAATTTCTAGCGATTTTGGTCAAGTGGGTCCCGCTTTTTATTGCCTCATTTTGCATGCTTAATCCCGTCTTTGACTTTCGGACCGAAAAATCAAAATTTTAAGTTTATAGTCGATTCCTACTAATGTCGACACTCCCAACGTCATGGACATATCTGTTTCTTCAAATTCATCTATGAATTTTAAGTTTCACTTTTCTCTATAAAAGTCAATTGTTCACTTTGACTAAAAAGTTAACTTGAGCACATTTTGTGTTTATAGTCTATTCTTACTAATTTCGACGCCCGCACTCAAATATCTAGTCCGCGTCTTGATTCTACTCCTATCTCTCGATTTTGACTTTTCTCCATAAAAGTCAACTATTGATTTTGACAAAAAAGTCATCCCCGACACATTTTGTGTTTACAACCCTTTCTGACTAAACTTGACGTTCTGGATGCAACCGAGCAGTCTGTGCTTCAAAATTTTATCTCTAACTCAAATTATGAGTTTTAACTTACTTCATTTTTATTGATTATTCATATTAGCTTATCTTTTCAACCCTTAAATATTACATCATTCCACTCTTACAAGGATCCTATGTTGGAATCACTATTCATGTAATGTCTAATTTAGTTCACTACTGAACTCTTACGAAATTTCTCTCATTGATTAATTTTATCGAATTACCTTAACATAGGTATTACTTTACTACCTCTTTCATTTATTTATTTTGCCATCCAATTCATGGACAACATCTATTCTTAGACCAAGTCTCATCTGACTTGTTTTGGCTTATAACTTCCTGCTTATTCTCAAGTATTAATATCTTCAATATTTCTATCATTCACCTTTAAATCTTTTTACCTTTTTTTAGATATTAAACCATCTAGATTTATTCTTTAAACATTTATTTAATTAGTCGAGACAAGTCTCATAAATTTATTATTCGAGACAAGTCTCATAAATTTTTGGGTTATCACAGGACATCCGACCCTTGCGCTATTTTTGAGTATTATGCATAATATAGGTTACAATGAGACTGATCACCTCATGTACTCACAGAAGAGTATAATAAGTTTTTATAACTAACTTATATTCTTGAGGTAATTCAGTTTTATAACCGATGATTCCTCTAGTAGTTCTTGATCCATTTGTGATCACTCAACATGAATGTGAATCCCCCAAAATAGGTCCACACAACCCATTCTAAGTCGCCAAATACATGATACAGAATTCAAAAATAACTTTATTTATACAACTATTAATTGTCGTGTAAAATACGACAAAACATAAGCTGTGAGTTGCAATACAAATATTATCTCGTAGAAAATATCCAAACTCAAATTAAGTCCTCATTATAATTATTTTCATAGTATTTTACAAAATAGTGAGGACTACTATAATAACCATCTTGGACCTTTACTCCACTCCCCGACTAGTCTCAGCTACATTCTCGCCTCCTAAGAAGAACAATGGAACTAAAATGAATAGGGTGAGCTCAACTAGCCTAGTAAAGAATATTATGACTAAGATAATGTAGAACAAATTATCCTTAGTCTTCAACAAGGAAAAATATGATATAATACAATAGACAACAAGTGTTAGATCAACAACTGCAGCGAAAACAACAATCCATTAGAAGAGTCAAATAGAGCATGATGTCTACTATCTTCTATGATTTAAAAGTCCATCATCAATATTTTATCCCTGTAACACCAATCAATAATTATTTTGAATCAACAAATTATCTATGCACTACGGGCCAAAGATAATCGTTTGTATCACTAGTGGTCATGATCATGTCATACATCTGTCCATCTATTCACTGCGGTCCAAAGATAATTTTCACCACAAACCTTTATCTGTAACATTAAAGGTTATGATTATACCATTACACAATTCTTGGTCATAATCATACCAATCAACAGTTTATCTTTGCTTTACAGGCCAAAAATGACTTTCACCACAATGTAAGCATGAGGATAATGACAATGATATAAAGAATTAATCAAGTGAGATCAAGGATAAATATTAGAGATTTATAATTCAATTTATCCATAGTTCAAAATGTCCAAATTGTCAACATGATAACTAATTGTGGAGTAAAATTCAAGAATGATATTCATCTATCAAAAATAATTTGGACAGAAAAGAAAATAAAATTACATTGTGAATAAGATTTCATGAATGGTACCATATGAATAGTACCATATGAATAGTACCCCGACATGAAAAGATTAAAATTTAATAAGAAAGTTCAGACCAATATTCCAGAGAAATGATATTAGATGAAGCGCAACTTAAGGAATTTCTAATCATTTCAGGAATTATAGAAGCAATACTTACCATAGTAAGTTTAAATTTAGGAATATGAAATGAAATAATATCTCTTACATAATATGGAGTATTAAAGAAAATGATATTTCTTACGAGTATTGAAATAAAATAATATACTTTACCTTAAAAGAAACTAGATCTGACTTGGAATATCAGATATTATATTGAGAAAATCTTGCACTAAAAGCTATACTCAAAGTATTCTTATACTCAAAAGAAATACTCACAACATTTCAGTAGGAATGGTTGTAATTTTTGGCGTGTTTAGCATAGAGGGTTACCCCCATTTTATAGTGCAACCTCGGAGGAAAATCCAATAGACTTGCCTAACTTTGCCTAATTTTTTCTTTTTTCCTTCTCCGTCTAACATTCAATTTCTTCTCTGCCTAACTTCGTTTTCTTATGGTGAGGCCCACAAATTTGGAAACAAACAACAATGATTTGCAGGAGGTCTTAAGCCACACTTTGGACAAAAGAAAAAGAATGTGCAGGAGAGAAATAATTCAAAATGTGCACGGAAAGGTTTTGAAAAGAAAGAATTCAAAAACAAAATGATAACCTTCACTATACTTTAATTCACATGCTGAAAATTATATATTATAATAATAATATTACCATTTAAACAATTAAAAACTATATTATTATATTATAACATTATACAATTATAATTTAAAAATATAATAATATATTTCAATGAATATTTTATCGGAGAAGATAATTGTGATTTCATAGAAAAATATGTCAAACTTTCAGCAAATGTTTCATGCTAAATTCCTTCATTTATATCAACCAATATCCACCACATAATAATTATTCACAATTAATATTATAAGCTCACAATATTAACAACTAGATCATTCCCAGAAAAGAGGGGGCTTTTCGATAAGGATTTATCTTTATCGGCGCACAATTATATAACCTAACCCCTTTCCTCGACAGAACTTTTAGACATTGCCAATAATTCTAACTAATAATATTATTCAAATAATATAAAATATTGTGTAGATGTTACTGTAACAATTATTGAATCAATGATATGAGATGCTATGCAGCAACTACTGTGGCAATTATTGAATACTGAATGACTTCTTACATAAGAATATCAATAATCAGAGATATTGTGCAATATCGTGTGGTACTGTGCAACCACGCGTATGACTGTACTTTTATCACCGAGTATTTCAACAGTTAATGATAAAAAATTTGCCGTTATTTTTTTATAAAAGGTTATTTACATCGCTTTCTATATCCTACAGGTTATTTCAATTATGTGGTCCACTAATGATTATACTTGTCGTATGAATATTCCCTACAAAAAGAATATTCCCCGACAAAACGAATATTTTATGACAACTTGCTTACTTTACAAAATTTTCACATATCACCCATAACTATAGCATTATATTAAATCAACACTTTATTATTCAAAATAATATTTAGAAAAAATTAAATCTTTATTCTTAAAAAGTTGGGGTTTTACAACCTCCCCTCCTTATGAAATTTCATCCTCGAAATTGATGTACGTACCTGGTATGTCGAAGCGGTGAGGATACCTTATTTTTATTTCAGATTTTGACTCCCAGGTCATTTCCTCAATATCATGATTCCTCCATAAAACTTTGACTTGAGGTATAACCTTTGAGTGTATAATCTTCTCCTTCTTATCCAAGATCTTGACAGGTACCTCCTCATACGTTAAATCTTCCCTTATCTCAGCTGGTTCTAATTCAATAATGTGGTTTAGGTCTTCCACATATTTACGTAACATAGATATGTGAAAAATATTATGAACACGAGACATATTTGGCAAGAAAGCGGAGTCTATAGGCCACAGTTCCTACTCGGTCGAGGATTTCAAATGAACCAATAAATCGAGGGTTGAGCAAGGTTTGTATACATTGTCAGATCATTTAAATCTTTTCCATAGTCATGCGTACCAATTCTGGTCCCAACAATGTTGCTTTACCCACATCATCCCAGCATACTGGAGAACGACACTTCCGTCCATACAACGCCTCGAATGGAGCCATGTCTATACGTGCTTGATAACAGTTGTTGTAAGAGAATTTCACTAATGGTAAGTACTTGTCCCAACTTCCTTTGAAGTCTAGGACATAGTCTTAATAGATCTTCAAGAGTTTGAATAGTTCTCTCTGACTGCCCATCCGTCCGAGGATGATATGTAGAACTGAATCATAAATCCGTGCCCATAGCTTTCTGTAAACTAACCTAAAATCGTGAAGTGAATTGTGACGCCCCCAAAATAGGTATACATCACCCATCTTGAGTCGCCAGATACATGGTACAAATACAAATATAATCTTAAAATATACAACATGAGCTGTGAGTTTTAATACAAATATTGTCTTCTAGACAGTATTCAAACTCAAAATAAGTCCTCAATACATTTATTAACACACTATTTCATAGAATAGTGAGGACTACTAATACTATCATCTGGATCGTCACTCCGTTCCCCGACTAGTCCCATCTATATTCTCATTTTCTGAAGAGAACAGTGAAAGAAAGGGGTGAGCTAAACTATCCCAGTAAGAAATATTATGACTAAGATAATGCAGAATAAATTATTATTAGCCTTCAACAATGTTAAACTGATAAAATACAATAGACATCAAGTTTAACTGCAGCGGAACAAACAATCCATTAGAAGAGTCAAGTAGGGAATAAAATTTACAATCTTCTATGATTTAAAAAGTTTTCATCAATTTTTATCGCTGAGACTCAGCTTAATAAATAAACCACATCATCGAATCATCCTTGCACTACAGGCCAAGGATATTCATTAAATCATCAATGGTCATGACTATACCGAATAATCCCAGGTCATAATCATACGAAAAATTGTCCATCAATGCACTACAGGCCACTGAGGATTCTTACCACATCATTCGTCACATTACGGTCATGACTATACCGAATAATCCCTGGTCATAATCACACCAAGTCCATCTATGCACGTAAGCCAAAGATGACTTTTATCACAATATAAACATGAGAATGATGACAATGATATAAGCATTAATCAAACGAAAATAAGAATAAATATTAAAGACTTTAAATTTATCCAAATATTATCAATCACTTAATAAACTCATGATCTAATATTATTAATATTATAACAATATTTTAATCACTTCTTAAACTTATAAACAATTTATTTCAATTGTTTATACTTTACCAAATAATGCATTTAATCATTCACAAATGTCATACTCATAAGATTTCATCACCAATGATCAAATCCTTTATCAAAAATCTGCATATATCCTATATAGGATTTTCAAGCCATAAAATCCTATGTTCGTATGTTCGTAACTAAACCATTTTCATGAAAAATATCAAATCAGATCCAAAAATATTTCTTTTCTGGGATTTAGCAGAATATAGTCCCATAATGAACATATATTTTTCTCGGAATTTTTAAAATTCATTTACTATTTTTCAAAAATTAATTTCTAATTAATTCCTTAAGAAATTAGCTACCTCAAGTTTAACTCCAGAAATTCCCAACTCTTGGTTGGATCTTACACATGTTAACGTGAGCTTCCAGTTTAAATTTCATGGTCATCGGAGTTATAGAACTTCGGTTATAGCATTTTTCATCGGAAAAACCTAAATGTTGAAATTGTCATAACTTGCTCATTTTAAGTCGGAATGAGCTCATTTTTGGACAGGAGGTACTTTATACCATATACTTTCATGTCCCAAAAGGCCATAATTTTTCTCACAAATTAAGTGGCCAAAACAGCCCTTTTAAATTTCTAGGCAGTGGCATTTTTCTCTTTTGCAACTTTTGACTCCTTTGCTAAAAACAATCCACACGAAAATCTACAACACCTTTTCTAGTGATTCCACTTAGATAAGTTAGAAAACTCATAGATCTAACTCTAGAACTTGACCACACCCAAAAATTCAAAATATAATAGGAGATATGGTCAATTGAATTTTATGTTCCATTTTCACCAAAATCTGATTTTCAACCCTTTGTGATATCTAAGAAACTTTCATGTTTTCACATAATAACCAACATAACTCATCATGAAAATGACATAATAATTCAATAAAACAAGTTCAAGAATAAATTTTAAAGATTTATAAGTTAATTTATCCTGAACTCAATAATGTCCAAATTGGCAACATAATACTTCTTTGTAGAGTAAAATTTAAGAATGCTTAGAAGAATATTTCCATGAAAAGATACTGGATGAAGCGCAAATATCAAAGATATGACACTAATTTCATGGACTATAGAAGTCAAAACTTTAACCAACTGAGTATAAGAGAATATATGAAACTGCAAATGGATTTTTGTCCGCCATGCGGTAATCCACTTAGACAGATCATTTCCACAATTTAATAAGGAATGAATATAAAGGATCATTCACCATGCATGTGATAATTCACATAAACAGGTTATTCCAACAGAATAATAAAGAATGAAATAACAGAAGAAATCACCATGCATGCGATAGATCACAACGATAGGTTATTCTCAACAGAATAATAAATAATGGAACCAGGTCAGGCGTAATATGCACCGGCAGGATATTCTAACAGAATAATAAAGAATGGAATAACAACAGAAATCACCATACATACGATAGATCGCACGGACAGGTTATTCCAACAGGATAATAAAAATGGAACCAGGTCATGCGTAACGCACAGACAAGATATTCCGACAGAATAATAAAGAATGGAACCAAGTCATGCGTAAACGCACAGATAGGATATTCCGACAGAATAATAATGAACGGAATAATAGAAGAATTTCACCATGTATGTGGTACTTCGCATAAACAGGTTATTCCAACATAATAATAAGGAATGGAATAATGTAAGAATTTCACCATGTATGCGGTACTTGTGATATATACAAAAGTTATTCCAATGAATAATAAGGAATGGAATAATGTAAGAATTTCACCAAGTATAGGGTAGTCCGCGTATACGAGTTATTCCAACAGTAATTAAAAAATAGAATAATGTGTTTCTCTTCATGAATACGAAAAGAAATAATACCCCTTACGGGTACAATAAATAATATCCATTACCTTTGAAAGAAAGAGTCTTGGATATCTGGAGAATAGTGAAGTAGCATAATACTTTTCTTCTTTTCTCTATATTTTCTCTCTAGAGTTTCAAAGGTGAATTCATAAGAAATAATGAAGGAATGAGCTTCTATTTATGAAGAATAGATCCAATAAGAAACTAATTCATGAACGGTCCGTATTGATTTACTTTTAATCGGACGATCCATATTTAAAGCAAAATCTTTTAAATAAAATATAATATATTCTATTTATAATATAATAAAATGAATAACTTTATAAAAGTATTCATTTTTATATAAAAAATTTTTACTATGCAAAACACTATGCAAAATAAAATATAATATATTCTATTTATAATCTAATAAAATGAATAAATTTATAAAAGTATTACATTTTTATATAAAAAGATTTTACTATGCAAAATACTATGCATAATAGAATATAATATATTCTATTTATATTATAATAAAATGAATAACTTTATAAAAGTATTCTGTTTTATATAAAAAGCTTTTCTATTTTATTACATTAATAATACTAATAAAACAGAACTCGTCATCATTATTACAATTCACATTATTAATCGACCAGGTCGTTCCCAAGAAAGATGGGGCTTTCCAATAAGGATTTCTCCCTATTGGTGCGCAATTAGGTGACCAAACCTCTCCTTGGCAGAACTTCTAGATATCGTTAATATTGCAAATAATAATATTAATAACTTCGTCGTCTCAATTATTGATCTAATAATATATAAAATATTGACAATAATTGAATCGAATAACGTGAGATACTATGCAGCAATTACTATAGCAATAATTGAACAAAACTGAGTGACTTCTCACGTAAGCATCAATAATCAATATTGTGTGCTACTATGCAACCACGCGTATTACTGTACTTTTACTACTGAGTAGTTCAACAGTATTAACGGTAAAACTTCCGTCGTTATTTTTATAAAATTATTTTTGTCGTTTTCTCAATCCGACAATAATTTCGTTGCGGGGTCCACCAATGATTATGTCGTTGTACGAATATTTCCTGTTAAAACGAATATTTCCCGACCAATCGAATATTATATAACAACTTGCATACTTTGCAAGATTTATAAATACTACCCACAACAATAACATTATCTCAAATTCACACCATAATATTAAAAAAAAATATTTCGAGAAAATTAAATCTTTATTCGAAAAATTTGGGGTTTTACATGAATCTTGGGTCTCGATCAGAAACTATGGATACTGGCATACCATACAGTCTTATAATCTCATTTATGTACATACGAGCAAGACGTTCAAGTGAATAAGTTTCTTGTATAGGCAAGAAATTAGCAGACTTGGTTCATCTATCGATAATGACCCAAATTGCATCTATGCCTTGAGAAACCTTGGGAAGACCAGTAACGAAATCCATGTGTTGATGTGCTCCCACTTCCATTCTGGAATTTCAAGTGGTTGCAATGGACCTTTTGGTACTTTATGTTCCGCCTTGACACGTTGACAAATTAGACACCTTGAGATAAACTCTACGATCTCTTTCTTCATATTGGTCCACCAAAATGTATGTCAAAGATCACGATACATTTTGGTACTCCCAGGATGGATTGCAAATGGTGTGTTGTGTGCCTCCATCATGATTTTATACTTCAAATCAGAGTTGTTAGGAACACAAAGTCTAGAGTTGACTCAAAGTATTCCTTCCTCATCGATCCTTACTTCTAGAATAACACCTTCTTATAATTTCTTCTTTATACGCATCAGCTCCGGGTCTGTAGCTTGAGCAACTTTAACTCTATCAATTAAATCTGGTTCTACGCGTATATTTGCCATCTTCACGTGGGTCCCTGGTGTTTTTAAATATATCTCCATCCTTTGCAAGTCATACAAAATGGGTCTTTGAGTTAACAACGTCGTACTCGTACCCTCATATGATCTTCTACTCAAAGCGTCAGCTACCACGTTCACTTTTCTAGGATGGTATTGAATGGTATGGTCGTAATCTTTCAACAGCTCAAGCCAACGTCATTGTTGCATGTTAATTTTTTTTTGGGTGAAGAAATATTTGAGGCTCTTATGGTTTGTATAGATCTCCACTTTCTCCCCATACAGGTAGTGTCTCCAGATTTTTAGCGCGAAAATGACTGTTGCCAACTCTAGATCATGAGTAGGATAATTCCTTTCATATTCTTTGAGTTGTTGTGAGGCATAGGCTATGAATTTCCCATGTTGCATGAGAACACATCCTAAACCTTTGCCTGAAGCATCACTGTAGATGACAAATCCCTTCGAACCTGATGGTATTATCAGAACAAGTGCTGAAATGAGTCTCCTCTTGAGTTCTTGGAAGCTCTTCTCACATTCCTCACTCCATCCGAATTTTGTATCTTTTCGAGTCAGTTGAGTTAATGGAGTGGAAATTCGAGAAAATCCTTCAACAAATCTCCGATAATAACTAGCTAAGCCCAGAAAGCTACGTATTTCGATTACTGACTTTGGTTGCTACCAACTTTTTATTACTTCAATCCTTATCGGGTCAATTAGTATTCCCTATTTCGATATCACGTGCCCAAGGAATGCTACTTCCTCATGCTAGAACTCGCATTTCTTCAACTTGGCATATAGCTTGTTTTCACAAAGCTTTTGGAGTATCAGCCTCAAGTGTTGCTCACGATCTTCATGACTTTTGGAGTAGATGAGGATGTAATCAGTAAAGACAACCACAAAATGATCCAAATATTCCTTGAATACTCGGTTCATCATATCCATGAAGGCAACAAGAGCATTAATCAATCAAAAAGGTATGACTAGGAATTCGTAATGCTCGTACCAATTTCTAAAAATAGTCTTTGGAATGTCATCAGTTTTAATTTTTAACTAATGATATCTGGAACGAAGATCAATCTTTGAGAAGAATTTAGCACCTTGTAACTGGTCAAACATGTCATCAATGCGAGGTAACGGGTACCTATTTTTGATGGTAACATGGTTCAACTCCGAATAGTCAATGCAAAGTCACATACTCCCATCTTTCTTCTTTAAGAATAAAACAGGAGCACCCCAAAGAGATGTAGTAGGACGAATGAAACCAATGTCTAATAGTTCTTATAGTTGGGGTTTTTTAAATCCTGAAGTTTAATAGGAGCCACTTGATATGGGGTTTTAGAAATGGGTTTTGTACCAGGTTCAATGTCAATACAAAATTTGATTTCACGCTCTAGGGGTAGGCCAAAAAGTAATTCGAGAAATACATCAGGAAATTTATTAACAATAGAAATATCATTCAAATCTGACGTATTTTTGTTTAAATCCATAACATGGGCTAAGAAAACTTGACATCCATTTTTCAATAAACGAATGGCTTTATGGCTTGATATGACAGTGATTGACTTTAGTGGTTTGGTTGCTTGAATTCCCATAACAGGTTAGTTAGGAATATGAAAACTAACGACCTTACAAAAATAATCAATTTTAGCATGAGGATTAGTTAACCAATCAATCCCTAAAATCATATCAAATGCAAGTATTTTCAAAGAGATGAGATTAATAGGTAATGTGAGGGTGCCGATTTGAATCAAACAAAATTTATAAATGGTGGATGTAATAAAGGTTTCTTCTAATGGAATTTCAATAGATAAGTCAAAGTCTAATTTCTCAGGGGTCAAGTTCAAACGTTGAGCACAAGCAGGTGAAATAAAATAATGGGTGGAACCGATATCTAATAAGGTTTAGACTTCGCAAGAGTTTATGATTAGTTTACCCGTGATAACTTCATTCAGGTTCCTCGCTTTTTGGGAAGTCACGACAAATGCTTTCCCTTGAACCAATGACTTTGACTTGTCTGGGATAGCCTTTGGTGCCACCATCCCAGCTGGACTTGACTTCGCTACAGGACAAAATCAAGCTATGTGACCGTCATTTCCACAACTGAAACACACCTTGGAAGGCTGTGTACAGTTTAGACTAATGTATCTGTCCTCTCTGCATCTGTAGAATCTAACTAGTGATCGTTCTCCTTCCCTTGAAATAGGTTCTGGTGCTGCTACCGATGTCTTTCCGTTTTCATTATTGAATCTTCTATTTTTAAAGTTGTTTCCACTTGGTTCACCTTTCCTATTATCTTGGCCATGATTACCACCGAAGTGGTTACCATTTCTGGCATGATAATTTCCTCCACGTTGGTTATCACTGCTCCGATGATCATGCCTTTAATCGGTACAACTATTATCGTCTTTGTCAATTATTGTCTTTTTTTAGTTGGTCGACTCATTATCTCGCTCCAATAATTGAGCCCTATTAACAACATCTGAATAAAAACAATGTTTATGAGAAATGAGGTATTAACAAATTTCAGGTTTCAAACCTCTCAGAAACATTCGTGTCATTCGTTCCTCATTATCCACCAAATGGGATGCGAACCAGGATAACTCCATAAACTTAGCCTCGTACTGTGATATAGTCATATTGTTATGTTCTAGTTTGATGAATTCCACCTACTTCATATGACGAATGCTTTCTAAAAAATATTTGTCGTTGAATAATTCCTAAAACTTCTCCCAAGACATCTTAAGTGCGGAAAATGAGTACGTTTTACGGATTTCCACTAGTAATCTGCCTCTCCACATAATATAAAGGTGGCGAAGGGAACCTTTTTCTCCTCTGTGCATCTCAGGACATCAAATATTTTGGTAATCTACTTGGTCCAAGCTTCTGCCTTAAGTGGCTCTGGTTTTCCTAAAAACTCTGGTAGTCCCAACTCCTTGAATTGCTTAGCAGTGACCAGCCGTGAGTTACCATTGTTTCCACCTTCATTTTGAACATGAGTCTCTCTCGTGTGTTGCATGAATTATAGAATTCTCTTAAACATCCCATCGTTTATCATTTGGTCGGTTTTGTTGTTTACAGGAGGATTATTACCTTCCAGATGTACATTATCCTGGTTATTGATTGGTTGTGTCTCCACGGTCTCATGTGCTCCATTGCTTATCTCAAAATTTTCAGATGTCATTCTCAAATACTGCCACAAAACAAGGGTTAATTAAAGAAATTGACATGCCACATATTATCCCTATATTCCGACCGATCAATTAAATAACAAATAAGCTTATGTAGGACACACTAGCGAAAGATTTACTCGCCTCTCCCCTCCCAGTTCTAATTCCAGATCTCCACCAGAGATCATATCCTTAAGCTTTGATACCAACTTTGACGCCCCTAAAATAGGTCCACACAACCCATTCTTAGTCACCAAATACGTGGTACAGAATTCAAATACAACTTCATTTATACAACTATTAATTGTCGTGTAAAATACGAAAAAACATAAGCTGTGAGTTTTAATAAAAATATTATCTCGTAGATAATATCCAAACTCAAATAAAGTACTCATTACAATTATTTTCACACTATTTTACAAAATAGTGAGGACTACTATAATAACCGTCTTGGATATTTACTCCACTCCCCGACTAGTCCCAGCTACATTCTCGCCTCCTGAGAAGAACAATGGAACTAAAAAGAAAAGGGTGAGCTCAACTAGCATAGTAAAGAATATTATGACTAAGATAATGTAGAACAAATTATCCTTAGTCTTCAACAGAGAAAAATCTAATAGCTAGAATACAATAGACAACAAGTATTAGATCAACAACTGCAGCAGAAACAACAATCCATTAGAAGAGTCAAGTAGAGCATGATGTCTACTATCTTCTATGATTTAAAAGTCCATCATCAATATTTTATCCCTGTAACACCAATCAATAATTATTTTGAATCAACAAATTATCTATGCACTATGGGACAAAGATAATCGTTTGCATCACCAGTGGTCATGATTATGTCATACATCTGTCCATCTATGCACTATGGGCCAAAGAGAACTTTCACCACAAACCTTTATCTGTAACATTAAAGGTTATGATTATACCAATAAAAAATTCTTGGTCATAATCATACCAATCAACAGTTCATCTTTGCATTACGGGCCAAGGATGACTTTCACCACAATATAAGCATAAGGATGATGACAATGATATAACGAATCAATCAAATGAGATCAAGGATAAATATTAAAGATTTATAATTCAATTTATCCAGAATTCAAAATGTCCGAATTGTCAACATGATAACTAATTGTGGAGTAAAATTCAAGAATGATATTCATGTATCAAAAATAATTTGAACAGAAAAGAAAATTAAATTCAGGTTGTGAGCATGACTCATGAATAAGACTTTTATGAATAAGTACCCTACATGAAAAGATTAAAATTTAATAAGAAAGTTCAGACCAATATTCCAGTGAAATGATATTAGATGAAGCGCAGACCTTAAGAAATTTCTAATCATTTCAGGAATTATAGAAGTAATACTTATCATAGTAAGTTTAAATTTAGGAATATGAAATAAAATAATATGGAGTATGAAAGAAAATGATATTTCTTATGAGTATTGAAATAAAATAATATACTTTACCTTAATAGAAACTAGATTTGACTTGGAATATCGGATATTATCATGAGAAAATCTTGCACTAAAAGTTATACTCAAAGTATTATTATACTCAAAAGAAATACTCACAATATTGTAGTAGGAATGCTTGTAATTTTTGGTGTGTTTAGGATGGAGGGTTGCCCCCCTTTTTTAGTGCAACCTCAGAGGGAAATCCAATAGACTTGCCTAACATTGCCTAATTTTTTCTTTTTTTATTCTCCACCTAACCTTCAATTTCTTCTCTGCCTAACTTCTTTTTCTTATGGGTGAGGCCCAAGAATTTGGAAAGAAACAACAATGATTTGCAGGAGGTCTTAAGCCACACTTTAGACAAAAGAAAAAGAATGTGCCTGAGAGAAAGAATTCAAAATATGCACAAAAAGGTTTTGAAAAGAAAAAATTCAAAACCAAAATGATAACAATCACTCTACTTTAATTCACATGCTGAAAATTATATATTATAATAATAATATTACCATTTAAATAATTAAAAATTATATTATTATATTATAGTATTATAATGTGTTAGTTCCCAGTAGGCACAATAGATCTAGAAGGGGGGGTTGAATAGATCCTTTTTACTTTCAAATACTTTTCTGGTTTATTCACTACTACAAAATAGTAAATAGACAACGCGAAAAAAACGTTGTGATTTCTGTCAGAAAAACGTCGTGGTTAAGGGTGTTGTCTATTTGACACCCTTACACAACGTTTTAAAAACGTTGTAGTTAAGCACAATACACAACATTTTTTAGAAAAAAAAACGTTGTAGATTTGTTTTTCAAAAATTAGCAGATGCTTAAAAACATTGTAGAAGGTATAATTCCACAACGTTTTTTGGATAAAAATATTGTTGTTTAGTATATCAGACAACGTTTTTTAAATGTTGTAGATAAAAAAGAAAAAAAAAGATGTGGTTCACCTATATTACCAATGCACCTGCAATATGCTAATGTCATGATATATAGCCAAAATTTATCAACCATTCAAAATACATCCCAATAATACCATTCGTTTACAGTTTCAAATTACTACATCCACAAAATATATACCAAAATGTATCCATATATGCATCTCAAATTCACTTTTCAATATAAATTACTACTATATTGAATTGTGAATTTTATTACATGCATCCACAAAATAAACCAAACTATCCATAAAATTAAACTACTACCTAAGCATGTGCAAAAAAAACCTAGTTCTCCCAAAATACGTACATTCATCTAAACATATTCACCGTTAACTCGAGGCTCTACATATAGCTGCTCACGTACGTTGCCCACTCATCTCGTACTTTGTCAATTTGTTCTTGTGTGTACGTTGGCTCTTACTGTCATTTCCAGTTTTGGAATAACCGCAGCACAAGATGTTGGAGCACCTGCACCTGCACCAGCACTGCAGAGCGGCACATCAACACTTTATGTTCCAGCAAGACATTTATAATGACATGATACATATAGCAATAAGCCAACAACTCAACACTCTAAAATTAACAGAAGTATATATGAAGGTCATTTAAATGGACTTACAAGATTTGGGAACATGTTTCTGAACGGCGCCATTCGGTTCTGTCCACCATAAACCTACTCAATCTAGAAAGGATGATGGCTTTGCTGGATTGCCATATTCATTATGAGTTTGCTTGGGCTTGAAAACTCCACCAAGACCTAATCCCCGGGGTAACTACTCAAGATCCTGAAGTTTGTACCTAAGAAGCTCCACCTCTCTGGCCAACTCGTTATCTCATTGCCTCAGTTCCTAATGATCACAAACACAAAGGGCTAAAGCATTAAACTTGGTCAAGGAATTGCTCGACATTTCTCAAGTATCGAGGACTGAAAGCCAAATCTCAATGCTCAGAACCATAACTAGTTATCAAAGAAACTGAGTCACGTGCAATACCATTACCTTAGTAATGTGAAAGTTACATCCAATACTATTGTATAACACGGTAAAGGAAAATTTATATGCCTTGAATCAACTCATGAGAATTTTTCATTATACTAGAAAACCAGAGTGACCAAACTACTAATCTGAAATTCGAATTCCTGCTCAACACTCAACTACAATGAAGAGAAAAAAGTATGTGGATGCATATATGCTGATTTAACCCTTAAAAAGAGAACTTTACGTAAGGTTGGTGGTTCATATGGCAGAGAAAATAGATAGCAAAGGTACCTGGGGCAATTTCTCCTGCTAAGTCTAGACAATCACTTTCTATCCATCCCTTGAAAACTAGATTAGTTTGTACAGGCTTCTTTACTTTTAAATACTAGTACCACAAAATGTTTCTGATGCACATACCTTCATGTTTTCTGTAATTCTTGAAAACATACCTTCATGCAAAATAATGCAATCTTTTATGCACATACCTTCATGCACATCCCTTGAAAACAACAAACAAATGTGTTCTGTAATTGGTTAGCTACTTAATTGCACCAGCTGCTTAGACTTGATAATGGTTCTAGAAGGTTTTTTGTAATTCTTTTTCCTCCTAGGCAATTTACGAGTTAATCTGCTTCGTTTGCTAATCTTTGAGCTTTTCTCCATTTGGCACTTCATCCCACTATCGGCTGGAAGACATTATTTTTCCTTTGATAATTCTGCAGTTGTTTAATCCTCTTTTTTCCATCAGTTACAACTTGTTCAGCACGTTTTCCATTATGCCGATTCAACCCTGCATAAACCTGATAAAAAAAGAGAGGATATTATGGTTAGAAATAAGCTGGTCAAATTTTATCTCATCTGTATAAAAATAACAAGATCAAGTATTAGGCAACTGGTTATCACAAACTAGTCATCACTAGTCAGCTATCAATCATAAAAGATTCTATGTGTACAAACAGTTGTACACACACTTACCCCATGTTTGTGTATAGTTTGTGCTCATAAAACTACTCATGGTTTTTAACGTGTGGCAATATTTTGCAGGGACTACAACGTGGATTATGTATGAGAAAACATGAAGGTATGTGCATCAGAAACATCTTGTGGTACTAGTATTTAAAAGTAAATAAGCCTCTACAAAGTAATCTAGTTTTCAAGGGATGGATATAAAGTGATTGTCTAGATTTAGCAGGGGAAATTGTATAGGTTAATTGCCGGTACTATGCTAGTTGATTCCATACCATGATCAACATGGGCAATAACAGACATATTACGGATGTTCTGTTTATAGTCCATGATCCTTCGGAGCTCATCGGTTGTGAACTTCACCTGTATGGTTCCAGATAAATTGCCATCAAAACAATATATTTGTACAACCAACCCAAAAAAAAATAAGCAACAAGGAAAATGCATAGAAAGTTGAAAAAAAAAAAAGAAGTTACTTACCATCTTGACAGCGATTGTCAAAGAATAAAGAGGGAAAAACCATTAGGCTATCAATAACAACAGAGGTCGCATATCAGCTCAAACATGTATCTCGAATAGAACTCAATAACAGAAAACATAAGATAGTCATGCACGCACTAATGATTTTTAAATGTTCAATGTTCAGATACAAAGCGTATAACTCACAGATAAGTAAAATAGAGAATAAAAGTATTACCACTATCAGAATTCAATAGGGCCACTGCATCACCAAATGAGAACTTGTAAACACTGCAGAAGTAACATAATAAACCCACATTGTTAGATACAAGAGTAGTTAAATCTTCAGCCTCAGATAGCAGAACATAATAAACACACAAAAATTTTAGAAATGTGTACATATATGAATAAGTTATATATCTATCACTGACTTTCAAATTCTGTCAACCATAACAGCTGAATCTAAAAAATCAAGATTAAAATTTAAAATTCTAAAATTAATTTTAAAGGCTAACTACAGTCCATTAAACCACGTTCAAGCAAATAGCACAATTTCAAACCCTAGATAGAGTATCAGACAAACACAAATACACATATATAGAGATATAGGGACAGAAATTGGTATCGACAAGAGAGAGAAGGCCATAGAGATTGGTACCGGCAAGAGAGAGAAGGCTATGGAGATTGGTACCGGCAGAAATTAATACCGGTAACCTTTTTATCACCAGCGCCGCCGCCTCTCATCTCCACTGCTACTCCTTTTGTGCCGCTTTCTCTATCCTCCTTGCTTTTCGAACCCTTCGGCCTCCCTCTCTTCTTCGGCTGTGAAGCTGAAGATGTAGTATTGAATCCATGGAGATTTCCTTGCTTAGTCGCTGGTTTTCTGGACGTATGTAGACGTCGACGACTTGAGATGGGTCAAACTTTAGCGGTATTGTAGGAGAGATCCATAACTAGGGTTTTGGTTTTGTGAGTGAAAAAGAGCAAAGAAAGACATAACCATGCTCCGCGCTCGGTGTTTTAATTTTAAGTTTTCATTTTGCTCCGTGTTTTTCTTCATAGACAAAGTTTTTTTAAAAAAATGTTATCTAGTTAAAACCAAAAAAATGCCCTTTTAAATAGATAACGTTTTTCATATGTATCTACAATGATTTTTTAAAAAACGTTGTAAAAAAAAATAACACAACGTTTTTATAAAAAAAACGTTGTGATTTAAGTTTTGTCTATTTAGTACTTTGTACTAGTGATTTTGTATTGCTAATAATTTAGCATATAACAAACATAAGAATCTTTTCAAACATAGCGGAATAAGTAAAAGATCCCCTTCATTGATTTATTCATAATCATACATACATTGTTCGTAGAGTTAGTTCAGTGGTAAGCAGTTAAAACATACATAGCAGTTATAGTAGTTAATGTACATAATGTAAATGACAAAGTAAAAGACACAAGGGGTTTTAAGTGGTTCAGAGACTCAAGCTCCTAATCCACTCTTCTGCTTTCAACTAGCAGGATTTCTGCTAAGGAAGGGCAGCACCCTGAATCACTAAGATTCTTTCAAGGCCAACAGCCTTGGGACTTCAATTCACTAAGAACTCTTTAAGGCCAGCAGCCTTGGAACTTCTCTAGTTCCCTAGGAACTCTTCAAGCCCAGTAGGCTTGGAAACTTCATTTAGTCCCTCCGGACAAGGACCCCTCAAGCCCTGGCTTCTTGTTGTTGTAGTTGTTGATGTTATTGGTGCTGAGCTGCTAAGATGTCTTTAAGCTCTGAACATCTTCTATACTTAGCAGCTTGGTGTGGTCCTCTTTGCATTCTGCTTTGAGTCTGAACCACATCTTCTTTGGTGCAGCTGATCTTTACTCTTTTCTGCTCATCTTCATTTGATGTCAAATGTGCACCATCACCATCTGGATTTGCTAAGTCCTTGAGCTTTTGGTAGACTTCTGGCACTTAGCAATCCCTGAACCCTTTTTGAATGTTTTGCAGACATGGTTCTGCACTTGTTCAGTTTCAGCTTTAGGTTCATGGTGATTCGTAGAGTGGCTCTCCTGATCTTCTTTATACTTTGCCACTTTTCTGAATGCTATCTCCTTGGCCTTCTTTGCTCTCAGCTTGGCTGCCATCTTCAGTGGCATTCTCATCTTTGTTGAGTGAAGCTCTAGTCTGTTTGAGTCCTTCTTCAAAGCTGTTTCACTTCCACCTATGTAGTCTCACTGTTACTAAGACTTGTTCTGTTAATCTTTGGTGAAACTCGTAGAGTCAACAATATCATTCAACAACTCAACGATTTGGCAGCATAGCAATCCTCAGCAACTCTTGACCTTTGAAGCTCTGTTGATTTATACTACTTTCCAATCTTCCCGTTAGAAGGTAGCCATTGAAAGCTATTCAAATTACTTCACAGATCTCGAGTTATTTGGTGCAGACTGCAGATGTGACATGACATCTTTTTACGACTTTCGACATCTCTGCGATCTCTTTTTTCACCTACCCCGTCAGATATGTTACTTTGATGTCTCGGGCAGGTCGATGACATTATTTCCTTTCTGATTTCTTGATCAGAGATTGTCCTTGCATTGATGCTCTCAATAAGCTTTTGTCCGAATGCCAGCCTTTAGATTGAACCGTTGCAAATGCTTCAATCCTCAGTTGTTCGAACTCAACGATTTTGATGCACTTCTTCTTAGACCTGCTCGTAGTGTCTTATTGACTGATGCTTATTGACATGTAGAGTCAGCACTACGATTTTGAAGAGTGTTCACTTGATCTTTAGTGAAGTACAACTCTTCCTTCTTTTCGTCTTGATGCTTCACCACTTCATTCATTTTCCTCATTTGCTCTCGAATCTTGATGGCTTGACTCCTTGCTTTGGCCCCTTCTGAATAACAAGACACTTCAGATTTGTGGCGTGTCCAGCTCGCTTTCTCCTTGTGATCTCCCGTTCACTTATCATCAATGGACTTACCTAATGCTTAATCACTTTAGCCTTGTTCTTCAGAGGCTGACCAGTATCTTTGTGTATACTCCATCAGTTCCTTCTTCGTTTGGAAAACACTACGATCCTGGTTACTTCCAAGATCGTTTTCATCTTTCCACTTGACAGCTACTGCATATGCTGACTTTCCTTAGTCAGCTACTGAAGTCTTCTTATGATCATCTTGTGGAAGGCTTCATCTTGAATGGCTTCATAACTTAATCTGGATGTTGATTGGGTTGATGCTTAGATCTTCTATTAGCTTTCATGCCATTCGTTGAGTGCTCTCTGGCTTCCTTTAGGTGAGATGTATCTTTGCAGTACCAACCAGAGGCTTCATTACTTTGGATATTCTAGGAGTGCTCAATTGTTAAGAATTGTGTTTGCTTTACGATTCTACCTTGGCTTTGTGAGCACATCTATTGAGTTCTTAGCTCTGCACTCTACGATTCAACTTTGACTGTGCAGACACTACGACTCCGAGATCAGATCTTGACACTACAATTTACATCGTTGTGCTTTATCTTCATCCGATCTTGCTTTCGACTCTGATCTCTGCCTTTGATCTCGCGATTTGATCTGAACTCTGAGTGTAGACTCGATTCTTGACTTAGCTTTGACATTAGTAGACTGTAGTGTAGTCTACGATTCTTGACTTGGCTTCGGCAGATGCTCGGTCGGCTCGTAGGCAGGCTATCTCTACGATTCTGAACATGACTTCCTTAGCAGACTACGGCTCTGAGGAAGCTTTACTCAACACACTACGATCCTTCCTCGTCTCTCCTGGCAGTCTATGAACTCTGAGATCTACTATCTTGTATACTACGATTCTGCCTCGATATCTCTCGAATTATCCTTGACTCTCCTAGCAGACTACAATATCTGGTGCAGTGCTCGATGATCAGACAAGCATATCTATTACATCATACGATTAACCTAACATGCTTGATCTTTCTATGTTTATAGTCCTTGTACATCATTTCTTTTTAAGGACTTTACAAAGCTATTTTGCTTATATAGGGTCAACCTAACATATTTGATCAATTCATTCTAAGTCCTTGTACATATGTTTCTATAATCTATCAGAGGACTTTATAGCTTTTCTTAATACAAGTATACTTGCATATTTATTCATATATAAATCATAATCAAATCATATATAAATAGGAATATCATTCACATGCATATTCCTGACAATCTCCCCCTATTTGATTATGACAAAAAATAATAAGTGCATATGCATGTTATGAATGAATCTTATATACAGTGAGCAGCTGTATTTCTAAAACAAATAATCATGAATGTCATTTATAATGATGTGAAATTTAATATACTGACATACACTAACATTTTACATCCTGGATCCAGAACATACCTAACTAGTTAGAGATGTACCTCTTTGGCTCCATGTGTGTTTCCAAGATGTTTGTTGATCATCTATCCAACTGTTTGATTTTCTTGTACCTGCTCCCCCTCTTTGGCTCCATCTCTTTTGTCTGTTCCCCCTCAGATGTATGTTTCTCTTCTTCTTCTTCTGGCTCCCCCTCAGCCTTTGCAAACACAAGCTCATCATCCTTTGGCTCCCCCTCAAATGATGACCTAGCTTCTTCTTCTACTGTCTTCTTCTCTTGTTTCCTTCTACTCTTCTTTCCCTTTCTTGAATACTTCTTACTGTGCCTCTTTCTATGCCTCTTTTTCTCCCCCTTTTTGTCATTAATTACTTGAGAGAGTTGTTCCATGTTGGACATAAGCTGCTCCATTAGATAAGAGAAGTTACCAACTTCAATCTTGAGTTCTTGTTGACTTAACTCAAGTTGCATAGAGAAAGACTGATTCATGTTGTCAATCTTGTCAAAGAGGACTTGGAGTTTCTCTTCATTGGCCTTATGTGCTCGTAGAGCTTCTGCTTTCTGATCATTTATGGCTTTTAGATAGATGTGATCTCTCTGTTGATTTTGAGAGATACATCGACCATAGTGGCTTGTGATCTGTCATGGTGAGTTATCTTACATTGTCTTTGTCAACCTCTTTGACTCTTGATGATTTGAGATATCTTCTTGATCGACTCATCGAGAATTCTTCAATAGTTCTGCTCCATAGGAATTTGGTCATTTGGTTGGGCGACCTCTTCTTGAACACAGATTGGACTCTCTGATTTTCATCCTTTGTGATTTTCAAAAGCGGTGAGAATCAAAAAATCATTAAATACCAATCGTGATTGGAGGATGAAGGAATGTCGGTCAACAGTGTTTGAGCAGATGAAAGCTTCTCATTTTGGATTTACATGTCATCAGTGGTAGAGTTAACTAACTCTACGATTATCTCTTTGGTCATGATCCTTCTGCCTTCAGAGTCCACACTACGATCATAAGGAATATAGTAGTTGCCAGCATGTCTGTAGACTTTGTAGTGGGGCTGGTCATTGATCATCATTGTTGCATAATTCTTCACCTTTGGGAAGTTCTGAGACACCAGTTCTAGACTTGGAATTTCTGGAAGTACTTATTGTGATTCATTCGAGCCTTCCACTATTCTTCTTCTGTTAATCCTGGCTGGAGAGATGATTGGATAGTTTGCTGGTTCTTCTAATTCTTGATTTGCAGAACCAGAGTCGTTCTCCAATTCTTCACTTCTTGAGCTTGAATCTTGTTGGCTCTTTTCCTCAGATTCACCAGTGAATTCTTCTTGCTGAATTTCATTACCAAAGCCTTCTTCAGCAACATCTTCCTTGGATTCATCCTCTTCATTACTAGTCCCATCTTCAGTACTTTCTTCTTGTGATTCAGATTCATCATCACTTAATTCAATAATTATAGTAGAGTGATCATTTCTCTTCTTGGAGGCAAATTGAACAAGTAATCTGTAGCTCTTCCTTCTCCTTGGGGTTTCAGCTATGGGAGTTTCAGACTCCTCTTCTTCTTCAGAATCCAAAGCTTCTGTACCATCTGATAGACTAGCTTGGTGTTCAGCAATAGTAGGAGCATGTTCTTCTTTTTCAGACTCAACATCTTTTGAGTTTGTTGGAGCATTTGCGATGAGAGATGTTGTTGTGTCAACTTGCAACCTTTCTTCATCATCGAGTGGCTCTTCCTTTCATTAGCCATTCAACTTCTTTTCTCATTGATGGACTTGGCTCTTCTTTTCATAGAGGATTCTTCCTCATTCTTAGAGCTTTGAGATTGATCTTAGAGCTTTCGGTTCCTTCCCATCTTCAGACTCTACATTTTCTTCTTTGTTGGATGGACTTTCTTGGGGAACTGGAACTGATTTCCTCATAACTTTTGCTTTCTTCTTGGGTGACTCTTGGAGTAATCTGGTATTCCTTCTTCTTTTTGGGTTTTTAGCAGTTGATGCAGGTTTTTCTCCCGCTCCTTGTTTCTTCTTGTCAGTGGAGACATAGCTTGACGAAGCCTTTGCATTCTTCACATTCTTAGACTTCTTCTTTGCCGGTGTGGCAGCAACTGATGTAGAGTCATCAGACTCAGAGCTTTCCACCTCCTTTGCATTTCTCTTCTTTGTAGAGACGTTTCTGCTGCTTTCATTTTGTGTTAGCCTCCTGTTTTCCTTGGGATTTTTCTTCCAGTTTATAAACAACCGAGGAGAGATTATTTTATAAACATTTAGAGGCTCTCCTTAATCATCCTTGATCTTGCTTCCCAGCTTTTTCTTCATCACAATACTCAGTAGTCTTCTATGAAAGACCTTAGTCAGGGGTCTATCTGTAGACTTCTTTACCTCAACCCTTTCCACCCATTTGGAGATCTGAGCGAATAAGATAGCTCCAAAGTTGATTCGCTTCTTCAGAACTATTGCAGACATAATCTTCAACTACTGATCAAGCATAGTGTCATGTGTAGTATCCTTGCATAGGATACAATTTCCCCCTATCTCAGCAAGGAACTCGATTTCCTCAGGAAATTCCTTCTTCTTCATGTCCTTCAGGCTAGGGTTTCTTTGGTACCGCATTAGCCTCTTGCCTTCTTCAATGTCGACTTCATCCAGGTTTATCAGACCTTGATTGGGAAACCCTAGACATTGATTGATGTCTGATGCTCTTATCTTCAGACTTGATACTTTCACCTTAGTGGTCAGAACACCAGAATTTGTTGAAGCATTTGAGTAGAACTACTTTACTAGATCTGTATAGACTGGAGTGTTGGCCTCCAAGCACTCAAAGAATCCAGCTTTCTTTATGAGCTCAAGGATGTTTTTGAACTTTATCTCTGATTTTTCAAACTTTGTGAAGCCGAGTTGGATTCCAGTTATAACTCTCCATTCCGCCATTTGAAAAGTTCAAGGTATATGGGTGTGTGATTCAGAGAGATTTATGGGATATGGCTGATTGTGATTTGGACTCTGGAAATTTGATTGGTTTATCTTCGAAGAGGATTCTAGGGTTTGAAAATGGGAGGGAGAGAGGTTCGACAGTTCCTGGTAACTGTTTGCAAATTTTGAATTTGTCTTTATGGAAGTTCCTTTTGACTCTGCATACACTGTGATGTGTCACTTGGCCATTGGTTATACGACGCCCAGTAATGAACTTTATCCCCCCATTAACTTTTCAGTTAGTTGTTTCTTTTAGAAGAGTAGACGTTTGATTGACGTGGATTGACCGTTGACCTCTCTGGTTCGTAGAGTAGCATGATAAGGCAGCTATGGACTCTATGATTTCCTTTTTTGACTCAACGATCAACTTTTGAGAGATGATGCAGTGGATGGTTTTTGACATTACTTTTCATTTTGAAGCTGCATGGCTCAACTACTGATGTACTTCATAAAAGTCTTGGGCACTTTTCTTTAACAGGTCATCTTTCCAACCAGCATTCGAACTTATCACCCATAATCTGAATGATTGAACAATTTTCCTGTTCTTCCAAGCTCCTCATGAGTTAGAGTAGCCTCTTGTAAGACTGCAGTCGTTGAGTCTGTTTCTACAATCGCTGAGGTTGCACTACGATCGTTGAGGTTATATCATGATCGTTGAGTTCTCACAAACTCTACTCTGCGATCGTTAACTATCTTGGTCCTTGAGATGAACTTGATCAAGCAATCCTTCTGGGTTAAGGTAGCTCAGGAAGGGCCAACCTCTTAGAATGAGCTAAGGGTTAGGTTTGTCCCTGATGCGCTTTCCAGAAGAAGTACTTTAGGAGTATATTACACTGATATCTCATTTGACCTTTTCTAGTGGGGAGGTCTTCTCCCAACTTTAGACAATTGCATTTGTTGTAATCGTGGTGTCCTCCTGCTCTTACACTACGATCAGATGTTTGATCATAGGCCCTCCACAATTTTGAGTTGGGTGGCTGATGGGTTATCAGTAGTACGTTTGCAGACATTCCTACTTACTATGGATCTTCATTTAGTTCATCAGCCACAAAGTTTTGGGACTTTGTAGCTGGTACATTACTTCATAGAATATTTCAGTGTTGTTGTTCCTTAACAGATCACTGCTCCCCCATGGTTGATGTTTTCTTTTCAGTGAGGTGTGATTTCTTTTTCTTCATGTACATTAGGAAGCATCCCTGCATATCTCCTTCTGACTGAAATCATTAAATCTTCTTATATCATAAAAATGGGCATTTTCAGGGTTGATCAATCTACGATCCTTTGACAGCACTACGAACGTAGTCTTCTTTTATAGTTTGTACTTGTGGAGTTCTGCTCCCGTAATGAGTTCCTCATGTTTGATGCTCGATGATCCTCTGTGGTGAGCTTTCATGAGGATTCTTCTCTTATGACATGCTTTGAATGATTGAGCATCTGAGACCCTTTTACATCTTTGGTTGAATGACTTGCTTCCTTATAAGGATAAGCAACAATGTGAGCTTCATTCAGATTAGCTCAGCAAGTCTTCCGGGACAGGCTTTGACATATAGGAGTTTTATCAAAATCATTTCTGAATAGTCTTAAGCCTTCTGTTGGTTAAATTTTCTTGACTGAAGTCTTCTGCTTCAGCATTCCTTAGTGTGGTTAGATAGACCAGGTACCTGCAGGTTATAAATTTCTATTTTTGGTACCCATGGTTATATGGGTCCTGCTAGGTTAGTTTTCTAAACCCATGTTCCTCATATATTTGGGTAATCATTATATTGATCACCAACAGTCATATGCATGTAACTAATTTAGATAATACATTTTGAGATGCATGATGGTGACTGTGTGTGAGATTTGTTATTTTAATAAAACACACTTTTTCTTTGATGGTTTCATCATTTTCTAGGTTATGTTCACAGGGTTTAAATGTTCACGGAGTGAGAATCAACTCTACAATTTATTTGTATCTGGTTGATTCATGGAGGTGATCAGTATCTATGAATCTTCAAGATGCTCTTGTAGAACTGATCATACTCTGTGTGTTATTAAACACTTAGACCATAGGTTATACATACATACTAACCAATCAGCAAAGATTACTACACATAAAATTATTTTAACCTGTGATGCTATTATGACCCATTTTAGATTTCTTTCAAGATTTCATTTTCAACTTAAAACTTGGATGGAGAGAAAGTTTATAGGCATTTGAGTTTCCACCCTCAGTGTACTTTCTCTCTTCACCTTTTTAGGTAGATTATGATTCCCTAAAAGAATACTGTTATAGTTCGTAAGAAGGTGCAACCATGACGTACATATTTATATAAGTGAGGAACCGTACCTTTTTACTGTCAGTTTCTTAACAGTCATTTATCTAAGATATACTAAGTTTAGGCATTGATGTGCATAGTTTCTCAATTTCTCCTGAAAGCTAGCTACTCTAGTTGACCTTTAATCAATCAGTTGTGGTCTTGAAGATGCAAGCTAAGAGAATATCAGCATCTTTAGTTCTTTGACATCCTTGAGTTCACAAGATTTACATCCAGCTGCAGGTTGGCCAGACACATGTTTGAGAAGTTCTTCTTTTTTCTCTAGATAAGCATTGCTTGACATGTATGGCCTTTTCATCTTTTCAGGCTGGTGGATGTTTGATTCTTTTCTGTTGATGTCTCCTGAGCTTTCTAGCTTGGTCTTCAGACTACAAGATTGACCGCGAGCAAGGATTGGTCTTGTTGATATGACAATCAAGAACATGGAACAATTTGAGCAGCTTCAAGTGTATATGCACATTTACCTATATACAATATTTCCAACGTGTGA
This sequence comes from Panax ginseng, assembly GCA_020205605.1. Classification (NCBI taxonomy): domain Eukaryota; kingdom Viridiplantae; phylum Streptophyta; class Magnoliopsida; order Apiales; family Araliaceae; genus Panax; species Panax ginseng. The sequence goes on from CM035132.1 coordinate 177,934,553, forward strand.
GCTCATCTGCATATAACAAGTGACTTACTACTAAACTAAGTTTAGAACAATGTTTGTGCCTAGGATCAGACTCAAAGCGATTAGCTTTTGAATAGCATAAGAACCTGCTCTGATACCAATTGTTAGTTCCCAGTAGGCACAATAGATCTAGAAGGGGGGTTGAATAGATCCTTTTAACTTTCAAATACTTTTTTGGTTTATTTTGTATTGCTAATAATTTAGCATATGCAAACATAAGAATCTTTTCAAACACAGCGGAATAAGTAAAAGATCCCCTTTATTGATGTATTCATAATCATACATACATTATTCGTAGAGTTAGTTCAGTGGTAAGCAGTTAAAACATACATAGCAGTTATAGCAGTTAATGTACATAATGTAAATGACATAAAATAAAATACACAAGGGGTTTTAAGTGGTTCAGAGACTCAAGCTCCTAATCCACTTTTTTGCTTTCAACTAGCAGGATTTCTGCTAAGGAAGGGCAGCACCATGAATCACTAAGATTCTTTCAAGGCCAGCAGCCTTGGGACTTCAGTTCACTAAGAACTCTTTAAGGCCAGTAGCCTTGGAACTTCTCTAGTTCCCTAGGAACTCTTCAAGCCCAGCAGGCTTGGAAACTTCATTTAGTCCCTCCGGACAAGGACCCCTCAAGCCCTGGCTTCTTGTTGTTGTAGTTGTTGATGTTGTTGGTGCTGAGCTGCTAAGATGTCTTTAAGCTCTGAACATCTTCTATACTTAGCAGTTTGGTGTGGTCTGTTTTGCATTCTGCTTCAAGTCTGAACCACATCTTCTTTGGTGCAGCTGATCTTTACTCTTTTCTGCTCATCTTCATTTGATGTCAAATGTGCACCATCACCATCTGGATTTGCTAAGTCCTTGAGCTTTTGGTAGACTTCTGGCACTTAGCAATCCCTGAACCCTTTTTGAATGTTTTGCAGACATGGTTCTGCACTTGTTCGATTTCAACTTTAGGTTCATGGGTGATTAGTAGAGTGGCTCTCTGATCTTCTTTATACTTTGCCACTTTTACGAATCTATCTCCTTGGCCTTCTTTCTTTCTCGGCTTGGTACCATCTTCATGACATTCTCATCTTTGTTGAGTGAAGCTCTAGTCTGTTTTTGAGTCCTTCTTCAAAGTCGTTTACTTCCACCTATGTAGTCTCACAGTTACTAAGACTTGTTCTGTTAATCTTTGGTGAAACTCGTAGAGTCAACAATATCATTCAAGATTAAAATTTAAAATTCTAAAATTAATTTTAAAGGCTAACTACAGTCCATTAAACCACGTTCAAGCAAATAGCACAATTTCAAACCCTAGATAGAGTATCGAACAAACACAAATACACATATATAGAGATATAGGGGCGAAATTGGTATCGACAAGAGAGAGAAGGCCATAGAGATTGAATACCGTGAGAGAGAGAAGGCTATGGAGATTGATGCCGTGCGAGAATTAATCTGGGGAATTTTTTATCACCAAATAGCGCCTTCTCATCTCCACTGCTACTCCTTTTGTGCCTTTCTCTATCCTCCTTGCTTTTCCGAACCCTTCGACCTCCCTCTCTTCTTCTACCGTGAAAGTGAAGATGTAGTATTGAATCCATGGAGATTTCCTTTGTTAGTCATTTGGTTTTACGGGCGTATGTAGAGCGCCGACGACTTGAGATGGGTCAAACTTTAAGCGGTATTGTAGGAGAGATCCATAACTAGGGTTTTGGTTTTGTGAGTGAAAAAGAGCAAAGAAAGACATAACCATGCTCCGCGCTCGGTGTTTTAATTTTAAGTTTTCATTTTGCTCCGTGTTTTTCTTCATAGACAAAGTTTTTTTAAAAAAATGTTATCTAGTTAAAACCAAAAAAATGCCCTTTTAAATAGATAACGTTTTTCATATGTATCTACAATGATTTTTTAAAAAACGTTGTAAAAAAAAAATAACACAACGTTTTTATAAAAAAAACGTTGTGATTTAAGTTTTGTCTATTTAGTACTTTGTACTAGTGATTTTGTATTGCTAATAATTTAGCATATAACAAACATAAGAATCTTTTCAAACATAGCGGAATAAGTAAAAGATCCCTTCATTGATTTATTCATAATCATACATACATTGTTAAGTAGAGTTAGTTCGGTGGTAGCGGTTAAAACATACATGCATGATTTATAGTAGTTAATGTACATAATGTAAATGACAAAGTAAAAGACACAAGGGTTTTAAGTGGTTCAGAGACTCAAGCTCCTAATCCACTCTTCTGCTTTCAACTAGCAGGATTTCTGCTAAGGAAGGGCAGCACCCTGAATCACTAAGATTCTTTCAAGGCCAACAGCCTTGGGACTTCAATTCACTAAGAACTCTTTAAGGCCGTGACCTTGGAACTTCTCTAGTTCCCTAGGAACTCTTCAAGCCCGATGAGCTTGGAAACTTCATTTAGTCCTCCCGACAAGAACCCCTCAAGCCACGGCTTCTTGTTGTTGTAGTTGTTGATGTTATTGGTCTTTGTCATGCTAAGATGTCTTTAAGCTCTGAACATCTTCTATACTTAGCAGCTTTGGTGTGGTCTGCATTTTGCATTACGCTTGAAGTCCGAACCACATCTTCTTTGGTGCAGCTGATCTTTACTCTTTTCTGCTCATCTTCATTTGATGTCAGCTATGCACCATCACCATCTGGATTTGCTAAGTCCCTGAGCTTTTGGTAGATTTCATCTGGCACTTAGCAATCCCTGAACCCTTTTTGAATGTTTTGCAGACATTGTTCTGCACTTGTTCAGTTTCAGCTTTAGGTTTATGGTTATTCGTAGAGTGGCTCTCCTGATCTTCTTTTTACTCTGCCACTTTTCTGAATGCTATCTCCTTGGCCTTCTTGGCTCTCAGCTTGGCTGCCATCTTCAGTGGCATTTTCATCTTTGTTGAGTGAAGCTCTAGTCTGTTTGAGTCCTTCTTCAAAGCTATTTCACTTCCACCTATGTAGTCTCACTGTCACTAAGACTTGTTCTGTTGATCTTTGGTGGAACTCGTAGAGTCAACAATAGCACTCAACAACTCAACGATTCTGCAACATAGCAATCCTCAGCAACTCTTGATCTTTGAAGCTATGTTGATTGCAATCTTCCTATTGGAAGGTAGCCATTGAAAGCTATTCAAATTGCTTCACAGATCTTGAGTTATTTGCTGCAGACTGCAGATGTGACATGACATCATTTTCTAACTTTCTGACACTGCACTCTATTGTTTCACCTACCCCGTCAGATATGTTACTTTGATGTCTCGGGCAGGTCAACGACTTTATTTCCTTTTTGATTTCTTGATCAGAGATTGTCCTTTCATTGATGCTCTCAATAAACTTTTTTCTGAATGCCAGTCTTTAGATTGAACCGTTATCAATGCTTCAATCCTCAGTTGTTCAGACTAAACGATTCTGATGCATTTCTTCTTGGACCTGATCGTAGTGTCTTATTGAATGATTCTTATTGACACGTAGAGTCAACACTACGATCTTGAAGAGTGTTCATTTGATCTTTAGTGAAGAACAACTCTTCCTTCTTTCGTCTGATGCTTGACACTTCATTTTGCCTCGATTGCTCTCGGAATCTTGATGGCTTGACTCCTTCGCTCGCCCCCCCACGAATAACAAGAGACTTCAGATTTGTGGCGTGTCCAACTCGCTTTCTCCTTGTGATCTCCCATTCACTTATCATCAATGGACTGACCCAATACTTAATCACTTTAGCCTTGTTCTTCAGAGGCTGACCAGTATCTTTGTGTATACTCCATCGCGTTCCTTCTTCGTTTAGCAAACACTACGATCCCGGTTACTTCCAAGATCGTTGTCATCTTTCCACTTATCACTCATCGCATATGCTTGACTTTCCTTAGTCGACCATCAAGTCTTCTTATGATCATCTTGTGGAAGGCTTCATCTTGAATGACTTCACAACTCAATCTGGATGTTTGATTGGGTTGATGCTAGATCTTCTATTAGCACTGCATGCCATTCGTTGAGTGCTCTCTCTGCTTCCTTTTAGGTGAGATGTATCTTTGCGTTACCAACCGTAAGCTTCATTACTTTGGATATTCTGGGAGTGCTCAATTATTGAGAATCGTGTTTGCTCTACGATTCTACCTTGGCTTTGTGAGCACATCTATTGAGGTCTTAGCTCTGCACTCTACGATTCAGCTTTGACTATGCAGACACTACGACTCTGAGATTCGATCTTGACACTACAATTTCTGTCGTTGTGCTTGTCTTCATCTGATCTTGCTCGACTACGATCTCTTCCTTTGATACGATCAGTAGACTCTACGACTCTGAGTGTAGTATACGATTCTTGACTTAGCTTCCGGCGGATGCTCTACTACCAGTAAAGTGTGCTATCTCTATGATTCTGAACATGACTTCCTTAGCAGACTACGGCTTTGAGGAAGCTTTACTCGACACACTACGATCCTTCCTCGTCTCTCCTGGCAGTCTACGAACTCCCGATCTACTATCTTGCATACTACGATTACGCCTCGATAGCTCTCGAGTTATCCTCGACTCTCTGGTAGACTACGATTTACAGTGCGATCTTGATGATCGAATGAAACTCTATCTATTACATCATCTGATCAACCTAATATGCTTGATCTTTCTATGTTTATAGTCCTTGTACATCATTTCTTTTTAAGGACTTTACAAAGTCAAGTTTTTGCTTATGTAGGATCAACCTAACATATTTGATCAATTCATTCTAAGTCCTTGTACATATGTTTCTATAATCTATCGGAGGACTTTACAACTTTTCTTAATGCAAGTATACTTGCATATTCATTCGTATATATATCATAATCAAATCATATATAAATAGGAATATCATTCACATGCATATTTCTGACATAATGTAATATTATAATAATATATTTGAATGAATATTTTATCGGAGAAGATAATTGTGATTATATAGAAAAATATTTTAAACTTTCAACAAATGTTTCATGCTAAATTCCTTCATTTATAACCAATATCCACCACATAATAATTATTCACAATTAATATTTTAAGCTCATAATATTAGCAACTAGATCATTCCCAGGAAAGAGGGGCTTTCCGATAAGGACAATAATGCTAACTAATACTATTATTCAAATAATATAAAATATTGTGTAGATGTTACTGTAACAATTATTGAATCAATGATATGAGATACAATGCAACAACTACAATGACAATTATTGAATACTGAGTGACTATTTACGTAAGAATCAATAATCAGATATATATATATATATATATATATATTAGGTAATATCTTGTGTCTTCTTTATGCGACCACGCGACATCGTATTTTTTTATCACCGGGTATTTCAGCAGTTAACAGTAAAAATTTTACCGTTATTTTTTGTAAAAAGGTTATTTCTGTCGTTTTCTATATCCAATAGTTATACCGTTATGTGGTCCACCAATGATTGTGTCGTCGTACGAATATTCCTCGACAAAAAGAATATTCCCCAACAAAACGAATATTTTATGACAATTTGCTTACTTTACAAAATTTGCACATATCACCCATAACTATAACATTATATTAAATCAACACCTTATTATTCAAAATAATTTTTAGAGAAAATTAAATCTTTATTAATAAAAAGTTGGGGTCTTACAATGAAATCTTGGAGTATCCCATTTTATTGAATATTGTTGCAGTATTGCTAATTTTTCTTAATCAATTGAATATTATTGAACCATCGAAAGAGTTGTAATCTTTTATTCTTGATATGTTATTCAGCTTGGGATTCAAGAAAATTCTTGTTTTGAAAAATGATATTTTGTTCAGCTATTTCAATCTTTTGATTATTGTTGAAGTCATATAAAGTTAGACTCTTCTGTTCCTAATCATTTATTGTATACTTTAACTTGCTGAGCAAACTAGTTGCTCACCCTTACTTAAATAAAACATTTCAGCTAAAACCGAGGTAGCCGAAGGGTCTAAGAAGGATAAAGGCAAATCGAAGTCGACCGAGTAGAATCAATTGTGTAATGATGATTATTATATTGTATTTTTGGTTTAAGCCTTTTGTATTATAGGGCATGCAATGTTAAGGTTAATTAACCTGGGATGATATTACAATTACGTATTTAAGGTATATATGTTTTTATTATGGAAATGTAATGAATGATGTAATTTATAACAAATTGATAGTTAAATGTGATATGTTTGATGTATCGTGAGCACCGAATTCGAGGTTTGAGGAACCCGGATTTGGGGGCGTCACACACCTAGTTCTATTACCAACAATCAAATTTAGAAAATCATAAAACTACAAGTATTGGAAGAAATCTTGAACAAATAGCATTACTCCAATTTTTTCCTGTTTGACTGTAGGAAAAAAATGTATACAGTTCTGATTTTTTATTCGAGTGCCATATCTTTATCTTTTTAGAGAACATTACTCTCATTGAAACTCACATAATTAAAGGAAAGATGAAGTACTACATATAAAATAATTTGAAGTACATATAAAGAAGAAATATTGGTGAAGCCACGGAGGCGGAGATTTAGAAAACAGAAGTAGAATAAATCTACTTTTGTCTGTACTTGTATTTAGAATATAAATAAATTTTTTTTGCTCCCTCCAAGTTTAACTATTCCATTAATCATCCCTTAAATTTATTCACTTGCCCCTGCCTCTAAACCTATATAAAAAATATTCCATTAATCATCCCTTAAATTTATTCACTTGCCCCTGCCTCTAAACCTATATAAAAAAAATCCAGCAGGGGCAGCTGTCTATGCTGCCCCCTTAATAGATCCACCCCTACCCATATATAGTTTGGTTGATTGTAGGATGAGGGGAATTTAATTGAAAAGAGGGAAATAAATCAATTTCTTCAGTTGTTTGTCATGGTGGGAGCATAATGGTCCAAAAAAAAAAAATTAATCCTGTCTGCTAGAAATTTTAGCAGACGACGAGTCATTATTTCTTGATAATTGTAATGGAAAGTAGAGATAAATATTTACTATTTTGTGATACATAGCAAATATATATACTATGGATCATTACCCTATATGTGTGTGTGTGTGTATATATATATATATATATATGTTAACAGGTATGAATTACACACATATGTATGTACACATATATAAATTATACACTTGTATGTATACTTATAGTCTAATATTTATGATAATTGTAAAAAAAAATTCTTTATTAAACTTGCTCAAGGAATATGTATATTTATATACATTCTACACACATATTCTACAGTATTCAAGAAAAATTATAATTTAGACTTTAATAATAATTGCATTTATAATTATAAAATTTAATACAAGAGTTTTGGAATATTACAGTTTATGAGTTTATTTCTTTTTAATACAAGAGTTTTGGAATATTACAGTTTATGAGTTTATTTCTTCCTTTTTTATGTGAGGTTTGATAATGTTGGGCTTTCGAAATAAAAATAACAATTAAAATCTCTCACTCCTTTGACAAGGGAAGAACAATTACTCCAATTACTCCTATCTTCCTTCTTACTGTACAAAAATTTCAAATGGAATCAGCTGTGTTCCCCTGCCAAAATAAATTATAACAAAACTGATCCCTAACTAATTTCTCTCAAATTTCTTGAAGGCGTACCATAACCTTTAAATTTTCATTACATCAAACCCTCATACTGCAAGCCTATATAAATGAGACCACACTCTATTTTCACAAGTTATTTACCTTAAAATAGCAATACACCCTGACTGACCTTTGACATTTCAGCTAAAAATAATCGAAGTGCACTACTTTCCTCTGTGCCACTGAAATTCTCAAGCTCCTCTTCTTGATAATTAAACTCATTTTCTTCAGCTGACCGAACATCAGTAGATAGTCTCAACGTTCTCCACGTGATGAACTTCTCCCTGACCTTGTTTACATCTTATAAATAATTTGGCGGACGTTCGGGCACGAGCTAATTTTTTTAATACTTTTGTACTTTCGGGTCACACACACACACACACACACACACACACACACACACACACACACATATATATATATATACTATATTACAATGACACTATAATAGGTAATAATATATAGTATATATACACTATATTGACTCATACTAGACTTTTTTAATCACAACCGTTCATAAGTAATTAATTTATTAATTATTTTTAAAAATAATATAAATTAGATTATTATTTAGTTTAAAATTTTATAGAGAGATACATATATTGAGAGGATATGAGTCGTATGTGGTTAAAATTTGATTAACAAAGTTATAAATTTTCAATTTGACCCCGTATAATAGGAAATTTATAAAATTTTAGTGGGGTCAATTTATACATAATACTTCAATTTTTTAAAATTTACCTTACATTATAAAACAATTATTATGTATCTTCGCCAGTACATCCGACAATCTCTCCGTTGCTTCCTCCATATTCCAGCCACCGTCTTTGTCATTTACCTGACTAACCTTCTCTGGCTTGTGTCTTTGCCCATTTCTTTCTATATTCTCATCAAAGGTATCTTTAACTATCTTACCCTCAAAGGACATTTCCTTCTCCTCTCTGTCATGCAACATCTCCCACAACTACTTAATCCAACTAAATCTTCCTTCACTTCTCTGACCTTTATGGAATACTCTTGATCGCCATATAACTTAAACTGATGTTTTCTGTAATACACCACATGAAAAGTTGCTATTTTTGACGGAATTTTCCGTCGAAATTAGGCTTATTTCATCGGAATTACCTTAATTTCGACTGAATATTCCGTCAAAAATATGTGCCTCGAGGATAACTATGTCGAGAATTTCTTCGGAGATAGTTTATGCCTAGCGGAATTTCCTTCGAACATGAGCTATTCTCCACGGAATTATGTCCGATGGACACATCCGTCGGAAATAAGCTTGCGACGTATATTTATTGTAGTGATATCATCCAATTACATTGAATTATTAGATTTAATGAATGAATTTAGTGATGCATATATAAATTAACAATAATCTTGTGGTTAATTTGGTCAAAAGGAGTAATACACCAATGTGGTTGTTCGAGTTTAAACATTACTCCATTGAACTTTAAAAAAACGGAATTGACACACTAAACCTTTTTTAAAATTATTAATTGGGTCATTTCGTCCAAGAAATTGGATGGACGACAAATTCCATCTCCTATTTTCATACTTGGATTTTAAAAGAAAAAACAAATAAATGTTGATATGGCTTCCAACGTGGATTTTTTTGTCAATGACTAAACTTTATATATTTTTTCTTTTTCTTTCTCTTTCCTCTTATTCATCTTCTTTTCCTCTCTCTCATCTCCTCGATTCCTGGTAGTGGTGGGTATGACTGCCATGGTCACCACCACCAGCGTACCACCAAAACCAATCCAAGTAGATGTTTGAAAAGCCACATGATTTCCACTAAAATTGACGGGTCGAATGGAGAAGGGTTTTGGGGGTTTCTCGTTGCGCGATGAAATTTTTCGTCTGTAAAGTTTGTCGAGAAGAGAGACAGGAGAGGCGCTGATTTATTAGGGAGAATAATGATGAAAGAATGTTTGATTGCTGACTTTGGCTTTGAGATTTGGCCATTTGTGCTATGTTGGGGCATGATCTTGTGGGTTTGGATGGTTTGATGGGACCCGTGCCATGTAGCAGAATATTCCAGTCAAGAGGCTTGACATTCTAAGGAATCTACAGTCCTCGTTGACTTATGATTCCCTTTTTAAATTTGACTTCCTACCATTAAGGAGACCAAATTTAATTCATTTATAGGGGTGAGGCAGTCTAAATCAATTTTGACTTCCTATTCTTAATGAGATTGAATTCCATCTAATTATTGTAATTAACTTAATAAGGAGTCCTGTAACGCCCCCAAAATAGGTATACATCACATATTCTGAGTCGCCAAATACATGGTACAGAATACAAATACAATCTTAAATATACAACATGAGCTGTGAGTTTTAATACAAATATTGTCTTCTAGACAGTATTCAAACTCAAAATAAGTCCTCAATACATTTATTAACACACTATTTCACAGAATAGTGAGGACTACTAATGCTATCATCTGGACCGTCACTCCGTTCCCCGATTAGTCCCTGCTACGTTCTCATTTCCTGAAGAGAACGATGAAAGTAAAAGGGTGAGCTCAACTAGCCCAGTAAGAAATATTATGACTAAGATAATGCAGAATAAATTATCGTTAGCCTTCAACAGTGTTAAACTGATACAATATAACAAACATCAAGTTTAACTGCAGCGGAATAAGCAATCCATTAAAAGAGTCAACTAGAGAATAAAATCTACTATCTTCTATGATTTAAAAGATTTTTCATCACTTTTAATGCTGAGACTCAACTTAATAAATAAACCACATCATCTTTGCACTACTGTAAGACCCCAAATTATTATGAATAAAATTAAATTTTCTCTATTTATTATCTTGAAATAATAAAGAGTTAATTTGATATAATACTTTGGTTATGGGTGAAATGTGCAAATTTTACAAAATAAGCAAGTGGTTATAAAATATTCATTTTTTGTCGGGGAATATTCGTTTGGTCGTGGGAATATTCTTGTTGTTTGGGAATATTCGTGACGACGGCACAATCATTCGTGGGCCTGGGCCTCGTAGCGTAATAACCGCTTGGGATGAAGAAAACGACAAGTTTGAGTTTTTATAAATAACGGCGTAGTTATTACTGAAGTAACAATTTGTTGGAATAATTTATGGTTAAGAATACGATGTATGTGTGTGATTGCACAAAGAGACACCAGATATTACAAAGATTTTTTTGAATTATTGATCCTTACGTAAGAAGGCCTTTACTCGATAATTGTTACGATAATTACTGCTCAATATTTTATTTTATTGATTCAATAATTGTTGCGTTGATAGTTTATATTATTGTTGTTTCAATAATTATCATTGCACAGTATTTCCCATTATCGATCAATAATTCATATTATTTGAATGATATTATTAGATAAAGATTATTGGAAATGTCTAGAAAGTTACTCATCAAAGAGAGGTTTGGTCATCTAATTGCTTGCTACCAAGAAGGAGAAATCCTTATCGGAAAGCCCCCTCTTTCCTGGGAACGGCCTGCTTGTCATAATTGTGATTCTGTAATATTATTTGAGAATAATTAATTATTGATTTATATGATAAGGAAATATTTATTTGATGTGGATATAAATGATAGATTTATTTATTTTATATGGTTATTAATGAAAGAATTAATGCTGAAATGTTTTATCAGTATTTTGTCAGATTGGAGGTATTAAAAATTACCCGTTTGTGGATTTCGGATATTTTCTGTTTGGAATTTGGAAAAACTTTCTTCTGTAAAGTTGTAGAGAATTCAATTTCATGTGGAATGGACATAAAATTCATATTTTTCTGATAAACGAACTATTTTCTATGAATTATTAAAGTTTCTGATTATTATTTAAATGATAAAACATTTTGGAAAATTCTAGAATTGGTTGGTGAGAAAAGTGCTCAATTGAATTTTAAATGTGGTGGGTGGCAATAGTAGCAGGTAAAGCCATCAGGTAGTAGGTCAAGTCTGCTTCAGCGTGCTAATATTTTCCTATAAATAGAGGGCTAAGTTAGAATTGAAAATCACACCAGAAACATAAGCTTTCTCTCTTTCTCTCTATATTATCGAGCGTATTTTGTGCGTATTTAGATACTTTGAGAGTTGCTGTTCAGTACAAGTTTCATTCAGCATCACTTTCGACCTTTCATTCTGAAGTACTGATTCTTTGAGGTAAGGGATGTTATTTTCTTTATATATGATATTATTTCTTTCAATATCATTATGCCGAAGTATTGATCTGAACTTTTAATCAAATTTAAAACTTTTTGTGTGTCGAATTCATCAGATACTGACACTATTCACGATAATGACACACTATTCACGAATATAAACACTATTCACCCAAAATGAAATTTTCTTCTTTTTGTCCAAGATGTCTATTATGGTTACTATCTTTGATTGTATCCATGTTTTGGTCTTTATTTTTGAATTACGCTTCAAAATTGGTTATTATAAGTATTATTGATCTTGGATAAACCGTAATACTAATTCCTAATATTTGTCCTTCTCGCCTCACCGGATTCGCTTTCTTTAAAATATTTTTCATCATCCTCGGTCCTAAATGATGATATTCTTGAATATCTTTGGCTGTAGTGCAAAAGATGAATGATTAATTGATGAATATCTTTGGCCGTAGTACAAAAGATGAATGTGTGTTGAGATGAACATGACCAACCGGTGATATAAATGAATATCTTTGGCTGGCAGTAGTGCAAAGATGAATATTTGATTAAAGATGTATATTGATTGTTGTTACAGGATAAAATATTGATGATGGACTTTTAAATCTTAGAAGATAGTAGAACTCATTATCTACTTGACTCTTCTAATGGATTGTTGTTTCCATTGCGAATATTGATCTAAAACTTGTTATACATTATATTACATCGATTTTTCCTGTTGAGGACTAACGATAATTTGTTGTATATTATCTTAGTCATAATATTCTTTCTTCGGGCTAGTTAAGCTCACCCTTTTCCTTTTTGTTCCATTTTTCTTCTCGGGAGGTGAGAACATAACGAGATCTAGTCGGGGTATGGAGTGATGGTTCTAGAAAGATGTTTTAGCGATCCCTCACTATTTACGTAAAATAGTGTTTGAATAATTGTAATGAGGACTTATTTGAGTGTGGATATTGTCTGTAAGACAATATTTGTATTTAAACTCACATTATGTGTTGTCGTATTTTTTCACGACAATTGTATTATTGAAGTTGTAGTTTGCTTTACATACCATGTATTTGGCGACTCAGAATGGGTGTTGTATACCTATTTTGGGGGCGTCATAGTTACGACCAAAGATATTCATTAGTATCACAACCACAAATTATACATGCACTTCGGGCCAAGGATATTCGTGTATTCATCAATGGTCATGATCATGCCAACAACTGTCCATCAATGTACTACGGGCTAATAAGAACTTTTACCATATCATTTGTAACATTACGGTCATGATTATACCAGAATAATCCTCAATCATAATCATACCAAGTCCATCTACGCACTACAGAGGCCACGAGATGACTTTCAACATAATATAAACATGAGAATGATGATAATGATATAGGAATTCAATAAAACAAGTTTAAGAATTAATTTATCCAGGAACCAATAACGTCCAAATTGTCAACATGATACTTCTTTGAGGAGTAAAATTCAAGAATGCTCAGAAGAATATTTTCATGAAAAGATACTGGATGAAGCGCAAATATCAAAGATATTCCACTAATTTCATGAAGTATAAAGCCAAAACTTTAACCAACCGAGTATAATAAAGAATGGAATAACAAAAGAAATCACCAGTATGCGATAGATCCGCCAGACGTGTTATTCCAATAGAATAATAAATAACGAAACCAGGTCATGCGTAAACGCATAGACAGGATATTCCAACAGAATAATAAATAATGGAACCAGTCGTGCGTACGCACGCATATGATATTCAGCAATGAATAATAAATAATGGAACCAAGTCACGCATAAACGCACAGACAGGAGATTCCAACAAAACAATAATTAATGGAACCAGGTCATGCGTAAACGCACAGACCGGATGTTCCAATAGAATAATAAAGAATGAAATAATAGAAGAATTTCACCATGTATGCGGTACTTCGCATAGACAAGTTATTCCAATATAATAATAAAGAATGGAATAACAGAAGAATTTCACCATGTATGCGGTACTTCGCATAGACAGGTTATTCCAACATAATAATAAAAAATGGAATAACATAAGAATTTCACCATGTATGCGGTACTTTGAATAGACAGGTTATTCCAACATAATAATAAAGAATGGAATAACAGAAGAATTTCACCATGTATGCGATACTTCGCATAGACGGGTTATTCCAACATAATAATAAAGAATGGAATAATAGAAGCTCTCTTCATGAATACGAAAGAAATAATACCCCTTACCTTAGAAGAAACTGGATATAGGAGTAGTGAAGTAGCAGAATACTTTTCTTCTTTCTCTCTATAGTTTCTCTTTCTAGAGTTTCAGTGAATTTGTAAGAAATAATGAAGGAATGAGCTTTTATTTATAGGAGAATGGACTGAATAGTAACTAATTCATGAACGCTCCAGATTGATTTACTTTTAAATGGACGGTCCATATTGATTTATTATGCAGTATTAATAAAATATTCTAATAAAACAAAATCTTTTAAATAGAATATAATATATTCTATTTATAATCTAATAAAACGAATAACTTTATAAAAGTATTACATTTTTTATATAAAAAAGATTTTACTATGTAAACACTATCGCAGCCTTATGCAAATACTATGCATAATAGAATATTATATATTCTATTTATAGTCTAATAAAACAAATAACTTTATAAAAGTATTCTATTTTATATAAAAAGATTTTACTATGCAAACACTATGCAAACACTATACATAATAGAATATTATATATTCTATTTATAGTCTAATAAAACGAATAACTTTATAAAAGTATTCTGTTTTATATAAAAAGTTTTCTGTTTTATTACATTTATAATAATTATAAAACAAAACTTATCACCTTTATTATAATTCACAATATTAATCGACCAGGTTGTTCCCAGGAAAGAGGGGGATTTTCAATAAGGATTTCTCCCTATTGGCACGCAATTAGGTGACCAAACCTCTCCTTGGTAGAACTTCTAGACATTGTTAATATTGCAAATAATAATATTAATAACTTTGTCATCTTAATTATTGATATAATAATATATAAAATATTGACAATAATTGAATCAAATAACGTGATATACTATGCAGCAATTATTGTAGCAATAATTGAACAAAACTGAGTGACTTCTCACGTAAGCATCAATAATCAATACAGTGTGCTACTATGCAACCACGCGTATTACTGTACTTTTACTACCGAGTAGTTCAACAGTTTTAACGGTAAAACTTCTGCCATTATTTTTATAAAAATAATATTCCGTTGTGGGGTCCACCAATGATTGTACCATCGTACGGATATTCCCCGACAAAAAAGACTATTCCCCGACCAATCGAATATTATATAACAACTTGCGTACTTTGCAAAATTTATAAATACTACCCACAATTATAACATTATATCAAATCCACACCATAATATTCAAAAAAAATATTTTGAGAAATTTAAATCTTTATTCATAAAATTTGGGGTCTCACAAGTCCTATTCCTACGATGTGAGTAAGCTATAAATACACGACTATATCTTAAATTACACGTAATGTCTCTTTGTCAATTTCACACACTAAAGCTATAACGTGCCTTTATTGTCAACCTTTTCCAGCATGTACTTATTCTCACACTGGAGATATCCCCCGACGACCCTGACTGTCATGTTCCTTAGTGTGTTTTTCTATTTTCCGTATAGGATTTTGCTCGTTGTTTGGTAATTGGGCAAGAAGAAGAATCTTGGTGTTGACATTGGGCCGTTTTAGTGCTATTTTTCACAATCACCTATTCACTTTGTAAAAATTATGGCGAGTAAAGGGAAGAAGGTTTTTGATCAGGAGAGATCTTCAATCAACCCCATGGTCCAAATCTAGGGATCAGTTAAGGATAGGCTTGGCCCTAACAAACACATCGTGGACCAGACACAGGCTCAATTGGCTTCTGCCCGACATCAATTATTTTCCACAAGTGAAAGAACTCCCAATTCCCACAGTCGTATCGCGGACAGTCAGTCCTGAACGTGCATGCGCCAATAGCAGGATAGAGAGTTGGATGGATGGGACAAGCACAAACTGATTTAGATGTGGAAGATCCAACAAACTCGGGATGCTATGGAAGCTCTACGCCTTCAACAAAAGGAGTTGGATGCACAACTGGCTGAGTTGGAGGGGGAAATAGAAATCTCCTTGAGTTGGCCCTGCCATTGGGAGACCACTCCACAGAGCCAATCCATGACATACAATTCAGAAGGCTCTAGGGAAAAAAAGGAGTAGATGTACATTGCATTTCACAGTCAAAGATGAAGGATGGACGAGGTCTGGACGACGATAACGAATTGCCTCCCTAAAGTACGTGAGGGATCCACCCATATCATCCCCTTTGAAGGAAAAACCTGAACCTGTTATGAAAAACCTTGCAGAGTTGGAATAGAAGTTAGTAGCGGTGACTTAGGTGAGTGAGGTGTCGGCCGATCCGATGTCCCCCTTTACTCTGGAGATTTATCGAGTTCGGGCCAATCCAACCAAGAAGTTCCCGCCTATGGATACTTACGATGACAATGGTGACCCTTATGATCATACACACGAATATGATCGTCGCATGCACTACTATGATCACTCTGATGTCGCCAAGTGTCAAATGTTCATTACAACGCTATAAAAGGGTGCCCGATTATGGATAATATCACTGCCATCGAACTCCATCGGGTCTTGGAAAGAGTTTATGCGATAAATTCCATGACTAGTTCGGGAGCAATAAGAGAAGGGGAAAGTTGACAACGTCTCTTTTGTGGTTTTTCTTTTTCTCATTTAATAGACAAAAGCTTAGTGTCTTGTATCATGTTTAATAAAGTGACACCTCCTGCTTCCTTATATCATGAATCAGCATTCATGAATTAAAAGCTTCTCGCTCCAAAGATACATGTGTTATACCCATATTTTACTCTACATCCTTATTCCCACATATATGTACATATATAGTACATATTACACTTCCAATACACATAATAATTCATATTTATATTCTAATTACATGTATTTCAATTAATTAAACTTAAATAATTATATATTTATAATTATGTATAAAAATCATCTCACTAATTATGGAATTAATCCATAAAAAACTTAACACTTTTAGTGTAACAAATTAACTATTTAAATAATCAACATTCACCCCATTACCTAATTTAAATAACTTATTTAAATTATACAATCTATATTGTATAATTAAATTTAATTTCCTCCTTCTCTCCATAAATTGTTTTCAAATAATTTATTTATATATCAAATATATAATTTAATATATTCAATCATTTATTCAAATATGAATTTAATTTACTAACTAGTTTATACCAATATACATATTTTATATATTGGATCTCATCTCATATTTTTACTTTTTACGTCATTTAGTATAATATTAAATATTATACTATTATCCATGTAACATACTATCATATATCCAATTATTTTCTTTCCTTTCTATACATTGTCTTCACAATGTATTTAAGCTAGTAATAAATATATTAATATATTCACAACATTTAATACACGTATACATTACACTCAATAATGTAATATATGATTTCTTCAATAAAATAGTGGTTATACATGAAGTAAACTTAATGCCACCAATCTACCATATTAAAATAATTTAATATCATAAATTATTTTAATTCTACCTATCTCATTTCCTTTAATAAATTACCCCTAAAATTTATTTACATATAATAAATATATAATACCAATATATTTATTAAGCATAAATATCACATATTGCATAGTTATTACTCATTTATGCAATATTATATCACACAACATATCATCTAATAAGAATTTAAGAATTTTATTTATTAAATTCTTATTTTAATAATTTCCAAAAATCTGGGTTATCACATTCTTCCCCCCTTACAGGGATTCCGTCCTCGGAATCACAATACCGAATCATTCAAAATTGGTTAATGTTTATTATCTCTTGATCATGTCAATCCCTCTTCAAGACTTTATTACGTGATACTAAAATATATTATTTTCACAAATCATAACATATATCACATATTAACATACATATAAACATGTATCTCCAAATATTTAATAGCTTCCGCTATTTTATACTTAATCGGTCCTAAAATTTTCGGACTTAATTTTTCACCTTTGACCCTCTCCAGAGTCTACTTTCTTTTGTCTCGATCTGTGTCTATCCATCTTTGACATCATCTCTATATCTTAATTTCGACATCCTCTATGTCTGTTCTTATTATCATAACACCATATGTGTTTATCTTTGTTAAGACACATTACCAGTGTCTACTTGTTATTCGGAAATCTTTATTCTACATTTTTGCTTCTTCAAAGATTCATGTACCATTATCGTATTCTATGACCTACTTTCTTTTAAGGAAGTTCATTCTTTCTATACCCAATCTTCAGAATAGAAATTTCCCACAATTGATTAATAATTGTGAAGCAAGATGAATAATTCAAGAATTCAAAAGATTCGCTTAGAAAGAGATTTACGTATCATGACAAAAAAAAATCATAAAGTTCATAAACATTGTTTACGAAAAGGTTTCAATGAAGTTCATCGTAAAACCGCATATCTTACTTTTACATATAGGTGATCGACTTTGTTTATGCCTGTGTTGATCAATAAAATCATCATCGTCCTCAGGACGCAATATAAATTTGAACGATATTTACGTTCATCGTCACCGCTATTTAGCGCAAACAAAACTTCCTATTTCAAGGATGTTTTGTATTGATCAACACTATCTTGACGGAACATTTTCTTTCAGTTCCTCTTTGCCGTCCCCAGGACGCAATATAAAATAATCCCATTATAGGGAAATTCTTACTCAATCTGGAGTCCATACTAAATCAATTTAGTTGGAAAGTTCAAAAGCTTAATATAAACAATATTTGAATCTGTGTCTAGCCGATGCTAATGGCTTTTAACACTTCTTTATTTATTTAAAATACTGAAAATCATTTTATGACTTTGTCATACTACATCATACCATAGTGGGTTGACGATCCTTAGATCACCTCCTACACTTGGTTAAGTTGCATTGATGACTCCATCATTTGTCATATCTACATCATATTAATGATGGATTGATGACTATATAAAATACATTTTGATATTTTCAACTTTGTCTAGCCAAGTCAATTAGCATGTACATAAGAAACAACCTAACTTTTTAAAACTTATTGGTTCAACAATTTGACCCAATATATTTTTTTAAACACAATAATAATCAATTGTCACTTGATTCCAATAAATTTCAAATCTAGCATAGCTACATGATTTGGGAATATCCATTTCTTCTTCATCCACTTTAACTATTTCCAAAACTTCACCACATAATTCTATTCATCTCTAACACCATTAACCCCTACTATATTAAAAACAATCAGTTCTAAACACATACCTGGAATAGTTCATCAAACTTACTACACATTATGTGTTTAGGAACTTGCCATAAAAATATGAGTTTAGGAACTTGTCTAACAATATGTAGTCCAAGAACTAATCGGGGATTTGTCCGTACGCTTAGAGGCTCAAAAACATATCATATGATTATGAGTCACAAACTTATCATAAGCATGAGTTTTAAGAACTCACATCTACTCTTAACATTCTCTAACTATCACATATAAATATTAGAAAAGAATCACCTTCTCGTCATATATATATATATATATGGCGCGACACCAACATTTCAACGATTATCGATGTGATAAACCAAGTAGTCGTTAAACCAAGCACAAAACTCCCCTTATACAAAAAGTTTGTACAACTCAGCTACCACATGAGTACTCAATTTAAATCCCATTTAATCTCATCAAATCTTATCTTGTTCCTTGCTCAATACAAATTTTATTTAATTTATATTTCATCATTCATAACTCTTTCCGAGTTTTATTCTTTGTACTATCTCATAGTACCATTTTCATATAGCCATTCTATTGTAAATTTCAATCATTCGATTGATTACCTGTCCTTCTTTGACTTGATCAGATCACGTCGTGATCTTATCTTATAATCGTGTTATATTACGATTCTTTCTCATTCTAAGATCGTTACATTTTTACGATCTTCTTATCTTCTTCCCAATCGTATTGGTTTATATGATTATTAGAATCAGGTGTCCCCTGATCCTTTACTTCTTGTCTTCTAAGATTCTTCTTTGAATCTTTGCGTATTATCTTAACGCATTCTTTATGAATTATCTAAATTCATTTCAAGATCATTTAAACCTCATTTGAGTTTATGCTTAATATATTCTTTCTTTTCATCTACCTTCTTTACGGTTATAGCCTAAGGTACGCCTACCTAAAGTTTATAACCCATAGCTTTGATACCAACTGTAACGCCCCCAAAATTGGGACCATTTCCCTTCCCGATCTTGTGCGTTAATACTACCCTGTTATAGCTTTAAAACATTATTTAATGTTAAAATAGCTAAAAATGCAGAATAAATTTTAATTTTCTTCTTTATTCCCATTCATTCATTCCCTGAATCGCAACCTTTACAATTCTTCTTTATACTAAAATTATATTTATTCTCATTTCAGAATAAACATTCTTTATCTATTTAACATTTCAAACTATACATTCTTTTGCGATTATATTTAGCAACTATCAATCATAGCTTTATACCATTTCTAATTCAAAGAAATGTATTCATTTCGTCCATCATTCATCCTTCATCATCCGCAAAACAAAAATAATATTGCATAACGTCATTAACCTGCAAAAAGTTTGTCTTTGCAAGATTGAGCTCGATAGCCCGACAAAAATTTAACGATCCTCATGTTTCACATAAGACACAATTCCATATGCACTACATTACCCTTAATATGCATATCCGCATGCAACATATATTCTTTACTATGCATATCCTACATGCATCAATAATTCCTTATTAAGTATATATTTAATGCATTATACATTTTTAATTTATCGAGTTACATCATACAACATGTGTTATCACAAATCACATATAAATTGAGTTCCATAACCCAATTAACTGAGTCATATTTTGACTTTAACAATTCATAAAGCATGATATGTAATTTAGCACATAACCACATTCCATCCACAAACATAACAGAACTGAAAAACTTGCCTGTAGCACTGTCTAATATTATTGTTTATCTGCTCTGCGATGTTCCTACACAAATTAAATGTACATTCATGCCATATCAGTCAATCATATATTTAATATCAACTTAATTAATATTACTATATCTTTTTCTTTAAAACTTTCATTTAGTTTCTTTGAAAGTCTTTAGCTAATTTCACAATGTAACTTCTCATTTCTTGACTTATACATTTAACATGTATATATATAACTGTAAGTCCAAATCAGATTTTTAGTTCAAAACCTCATACTTTACTAACTCTTACTATCCTTTAAATAGATTCATTTCATTTATAGTTTCTTAATCGATTCTCCCCATAAACTAGTCATTGCTTTCATGACTAGTATTGACCATCCTTACACATATATTATCTTTTAACGTTCAAGATATATCATCATACGTCACAGCAAAACAGTCTTTAAAGTTTCGTTTTAAAACAAGTTATAAAACTCATTTTTAACTATACGTTATTTTTCATAATAATGTCGGAACAAAGTTAAGCATGCAAACTATGCAATTTCTCATAATGTACAGGAATTCAGCCTGCACTCGTTTGAAAATTTTGACTGAAAATTTTCCACTCCGCCGTCTTTTTTCCTCTCCGTCCTTAAAACATAAACTGAATACTACGTTGCCGGAATTTGATTCTAATTGGAAATAATTTAAGGTCTAGTTTAAAAGCTTTATCTCTAAGTGCTTGCAAGTTACAAGAGTATCTTTGGAGTTCTCCGACATTAACTTTACACTTAACTGCAATAACTTTAATGGGAGAGAGATTTTAGTTTTGACAATTTTCCCCATTTGAAGAATATCTATTTATGTGTGTTGAAAATGTAATATAATATAGAGGTTTTCAATTTTACTTAATCTAATCTCACACACCTCACCATATCTCAGTATTATTGGGGAAAATCCTTTCACTTTTAAGTTTTTAGTCTTAGCACCCAGACTCTCATATTTTGACCACAAAGGATATTTCTCTAATATTGTTGTCTGCTAAGGATGGTTTCTCATGTTTAGGGAAAGTTGATATTGATATCCCACATATCAATAAAAAGTTTTACAGATATGTGACGCACGATCTGTAAACATATACACAAGGGTATAATATGTGGGTAAATCGTGAGTATAATAGAAAGTGGATTTTGGGCTCCAATAGTTTTAAACAAAAGCTAAACTAGCTAGCTGTAACAGTCACGACAACGCAGCGAGTTTGCTGCCCAGCTGAACCATAACTAACATGCCCACTTTGCACATTATTTTCCCTCAATTTATGAATCCAATTATAACAAAATTGTGATATGTTATAATTAGTATATCAACCCATTAAAAAAATACTAACCAAAACAACCACTTGAAACAAGCTTAACAAGTGTCCAAAGTTACCTGGTTGCCACTGATTTACCAACACAGTCATTCCATTCATAAGACATTAAGCAGCCCCAAACTTAAAATTAGTTTGTTCAACTTTCTTCAGTTCTTATAAAAAAACAGATATAAAAATTTATAATTCATAAATTGGACCAAAATTCTTTTATTTATGCTAAGAGCTTATAAGAAACCTTTTATCAAACATAACATAGGCATTTATTTTGGGGGCAAAGATCATACATGTTCGCACGTGTAAATCCAAACTTTCTTCTTCCAATACTCCTCACAATAACAACTAAATTCCCTCTTTTCTAATTCATAGTTATCACAATTCAAATCCCAGTTCAATTTTTCATTTAACATTATTTTAGCCCCATATTTGCATATACATATTCCATTACTGAAATTGTAGAATAATCTCATAACTTACCTCCTTATTTGCTTTTTAATTCAAATTCCTAGAAATCCTCCTTTGAAGACCAATTGATTGTAGTACTTCTGTCCCTTCAATTTGATTTACTCGCCTAATTTGATGATTACATCGGAGCCTAAGAAGATTTCGACACAAGCTTTGAAGTGCAGTTCCGAAACCAAAAAGAAAGAAGAAGGAATCTATCTTAGCTTGGTAATAAAATTTTTTTTAAAATGAACAAGAGATGGAATGCAGCAGAGCATAGAGGACTTACTTAGCTGAGTCAATATAATTACTTACTTAAACTATGCCACCTCCTAATCCCAAAATGATACGCCCAGGTTTTTTTTTTTTTACTGAGTATGTTTTGTGGTTTTTCTTTTTCTCATTTAATAGACAAAAGCTTAGTGTCTTGTATCATGTTTAATAAAGTGACACCTCCTGCTTCCTTATATCATGAATCAGCATTCATGAATTAAAAGCTTCTCGTTCCAGCATACATGTGTTATACCCATATTTTACTCTACATCCTTATTCCCACATATATGTACATATATAGTACATATTACACTTCCAATACACATAATAATTCATATTTATATTCTAATTACATGTATTTCAATTAATTAAACTTAAATAATTATATATTTATAATTATGTATAAAAATCATCTCACTAATTATGGAATTAATCCATAAAAAACTTAACACTTTTAGTGTAACAAATTAACTATTTAAATAATCAACATTCACCCCATTACCTAATTTAAATAACTTATTTAAATTATACAATCTATATTGTATAATTAAATTTAATTTCCTCCTTCTCTCCATAAATTGTTTTCAAACAATTTATTTATATATCAAATATATAATTTAATATATTCAATCATTTATTCAAATATGAATTTAATTTACTAACTAGTTTATACCAATATACATATTTTATATATTGGATCTCATCTCATATTTTTACTTTTACGTCATTTAGTATAATATTAAATATTATACTATTATCCATGTAACATACTATCATATATCCAATTATTTTCTTTCCTTTCTATAAATTGTCTTCACAATGTATTTAACTGTAGTAAATATATTAATATATTCACAACATTTAATACACGCATACATTACACTCAATAATGTAATATATGATTTCTTCAATAAAATAGTGGTTATACATGAAGTATACTTAATGCCACCAATCTACCATATTAAAATAATTTAATATCATAAATTATTTTAATTCTACCTATCTCATTTCCTTTAATAAATTACCCCTAAAATTTATTTACATATAATAAATATATAATACCAATATATTTATTAAGCATAAATATCACATATTGCATAGTTATTACTCATTTATGCAATATTATATCACACAACATATCATCTAATAAGAATTTAAGAATTTTATTTATTAAATTCTTATTTTAATAATTTCCAAAAATCTAGGTTATCACAGTGACAATCCGTACTTCTAATCGTGCCCATCTAGTTCCAAACAGAGGAGATCACGATCGGTATTGCAATTATCATCAGGATGTAGGACACTCTACTAAGGACTGTCGATAATTGAAAATTTTGATAGAGAAGAATGTTCAAAATAAGGAGCTGGTTCACTATATTGCTTATCAAGAAGGTTCAGGAAGAAAGAAGGATGATGTTAATTGGGAGTAACTTAGGGATCGGCAACCTGAGTAGATATTGGCCCATCTATTGGGTAGTTGATGTCATCATACGAGGATCTATGGGGCACATGACTGGGAGAAGAAGCGTCACGACACATTAGACTCAATCATGTCTATGTCCGAACAGCCTGCTAAGAGGGATCGAGCTTATCCCGACACAGTAATTTCTTTTTTTGTTGAGGATTATCCGCCCAAATATGTGGAACCACATAAAGGAGCATTGGTGATTACTGCACAGGTCGAGCCAATGGATATGAAAAGAATTATGATTGACAAAGGGTCTTCAGTGGATATCCTGTACACCTATGTTTATCAAAGATTGGATCTAGAGGGTTGGAAGATGGAAGTCGGGAAAGAATCTCCATTATATGGGTTCAACAACGATTCAGTCCATGTGGTCGGAACGATAAAACTGCCTATCGTCTTTGGCAAGAATCCTCAATAAGTGCAGATAAATGTCAATTTTTTTGTCGGTTAGGTTGATTCAGCTTACAATGTAATTCTGGGTATGACGACATTAGCAACAATACAGGCGGTGACATACATACCCCACTTCAAGATTAAGTTTCCCACACCAAATGAATTTGGTGAAGTCTAAGGAGATTTGGACATCGCTCTAAGGTATTACCGCAACATATTAATCTTTTAAGGGGTAGGGGTCAGTAAAAAGAGACAGATGATAGCGATCGAGGTGGAGCCATTCATCAAAGGTAGTATTGAGCCTCTTTCTCTCCCTCCCTGTCAAAGAAACGGAGGATGTGGAATTGATCTTAGAGAATCCAGACAAGACGCTTAAAATTGGGTCAAGATTAGAAGAACCTTTTCAGACTGGGCTAGTGGAACTACTTTGGGTGTATGCAAACATCTTTGCTTGGATTCCTAGTGACATGCTGGGGATCGATGATTAGGTAACTGTAAACATGGTTTATGTGGATCCTACTGGGAAACCTATTCGGTAGAAGAGGAAAATCTTGCCCTGGAGCGACAAAAGATTATAGATGAAAAGGTAGCTAAGCTGCTGGGTGCCGATTTTATTTTTGAAATTGACTTCCCGGAGTGGTTGGCGAAGGTGGTGCTGGTCCAAAAATAGAATGGAAAATGGAGAATCTGCATCGATTATACATATTTAAACAAGGCATGTTCAAAGGACTTCTACCCTGTGCCGCATATTGATCAACTCATTGATGATACTTCTGGGTACGCTTTGCTGAGCTTCCTGGATGCCTTTTCAGGATACAATTAGATTTCAATATGAAAGGAAGATGACCTTCATCACGCATCAGGCAATCTATGCTTTTAAGATGACGTTCGGGTTAATTAACGCGGGAGCTACTTATCAACGAATGATGAACAAGGTGTTCTAGAAGTAGAATGGGCGTAATATGGAAGTATACCACTACAACAAAATGGTCCAACAGCGACCAAGACTTTCAGCGACCGTAGTATCCGGTCGCTAATGCTATTAATAGCGACCGCTAGTAGCGATCACACTTAAATCTAGTCGCTGATCAGTCGTTGATTTAATTTTGCCGCTAGAAATTTGGGGCAATAGTTGGCGAGCAAGCTTATTACGACCGATTATTAACAACGACCAATTTATGGTTACTAATAAAACCACGTCAATAAAAAATAACGATTGCATGTCGTCGCTGTTAGCGATTGTTGATCTATTTTAATCCCAGACAATCAAACAGAACCAGGTAGTTGAACAAAAGAAGAAGAAGAAGAAGAAGAAAAGAAGGTGAATAGAGGGAGAAGAGAGAAAAGAGGAAGAAAAGAGAAGAGAGCGTGACTCTACCCCCACCGACCTGTGCACGCCGCTCACGCCGCCCATACCGCCCACTGGCTACCACATGCCTTCTTCGAGACCCTTTGTGATCTCCTACATCTATTCTGAAGCACTTTGTGCCGCTATACATTTCATGATATTTTAGGTAATTACTAGAAATATAAGGTGCATTGATTATTATTGTGTTTTTTGAAATTACTACTATTTAGATCTAAAAATATGTAGTTGACAATAAAAAATGACTATGGAAAATCTGTTTCCTTTTTCCCTATTCAGTGTATTTCTCATTAGTTTTTCCTTTTAAACATGAAAGGATCTGGTTGGTCTTATATCACCAAGCTCTGGTAGTTGAAGTTAGATTATAAGTTTAAGAATATCTAAGAGAAAATGCATTGAATGTAGACAGAGTTCTAATTGAATGATAGTGAGTGGTTTATGAGAATTCATTGGGAATTAAATTTTGTCATTTGAATAATTTATTTATATTATGCAATGTACTGTAATCGTATTTTAACAATAAAAAAATGTATGTGTATTCCCGGATGATCTTATATAATGGAATAGTTAGCAAACATGAGTTTTAGCTAGTTATCGAGAGAGAGGGGTGGAGTTTATTAAATTTAGATATAGCATTATGATGGCCACATGTAAGCAGATATAGCTAGTGTGCTTATTATGCCTTAAATGTGGATGAAATTATACTTGCTGATATAAAATAAAGTTATAAATTGCTTTAAAAGTTTTAGGTGTCGGAGAAACCCACACCACATACCATGATATCATAAACCCACAACACTTACCATGATAACACGCTGAATCACAAACGCTGATTCATGTATAACCACAATCAAATACATATGTAATTAGTTCTTTGGTCTTATTATATTTGGTCTTAATCAATCTTTAATGTTTATAGTTATGGTCGACAGTATATCACATATTTACATATTAATAAAATAGCATGTTTTGTAGGAGGCTCAGTCTCAGGGTCAGCCTATCCATTGGTTGGATGTGTACATGGCCACCCGCGATGGTTTACCTGAGACTGTCCAGATAGCGATAATAAGTTTTTATAACTTTGATATGTTGTTTATAATTTTTTACGTCATTTTTAAGCATTTTATATTTATTTTTAACTATTTAATTTTTAACCTGCTGACATGACACTTATAAGAGCTTAATGAACGAGCGTTATTCCTCTAGCACCATGCGGTTGCCGATTGATTAATAGTTGTGGGAGAGGGTGTCGGTTGTAAAGAAGAACTACGCCGAAGGACAAGGACAACGACGATGACCGACTATCAGTGGCACAAGCAGCTCTGGTAGCCAGTCTACTCAGTCCTCATGACATCTGACGCCGCACACTCCTGCTGACTGTGTGAGAGAAATATGTCAAGATCATAATCTTCTTCATACACTTGGCGGGCATCTGTAGTCTCTGAGTCCTGATGAGTTAGCAGATGCAGTGGCGATAACAACACGACAACAGGATGGCGACAAGGTAATCTTGTCATTGTTTAGATTTATGTTTAGTTTTGCATGTTTAGTTTTGCTTTACATTCAATAGTACATATTTAGTTTAGCTTTCTATTTATTCTCAGCTTTATATTATAGTAATACATGAGTTTAGGTCATTTTTTGCTTTGCATAAGTCATACCAGTATCAACATATATGCTATATATTTAACATGTTTTATTCTTTTGTTACAACCCCATTTGGAAGATATTGATGCGTGAAGATATTTGTATTCTCATCTTCTCTCTTGTTCTTCATTTGTATTTTTTTTTTACCGACTGAATGTACATGCATGTTTATATTGTACGTGATGACATTTGTATATAAATTTTAGTCGGATGATACTTATTTATGTTTATAGATGCATGGATGTTTATATTGTGTTGGTTTTATTTGTATAGATGGATCGATGGATGACATTTGTATGGATGTTAGTTTATTTATAGATATTTCTGTATGTTGGGATATGCGCAGGTACAAAACAAATATAATTTTTTTGGGAAATCCACAAAATAGGGAATTTTAAAAAAAATTAGTATCAGCGACCACACGAGGTCGCTATTACCTTTCAACAATTGCTACTGAGTATTTTTTTTGTATTAGCGACCACATGTGGTCGCTAATATCGGTCGCTGACACGTGGCACCACGTCACACTAAATTCTGACTCAACCTGGCGATCGTATCCATCGCTATTAGCGATCGCTGATGGTGGTCTCCGAAAGATAGCTAGTGACCAAATAATCTGTGACCACTATCAGCAACCGCTTGCAGTCGCAGATAAGCTCTTTTATTGTAGTGTGCATGGATGACATGATCGTTAAGAGTGATGCAACTCAAGATCATCTGGATGACTTGGAGGACTGCTTCCAAACTCTCCGGAACCACAAAATACGTCTTAACTTGACCAAGTGCACCTTCGTTCTTGGTTCGGGTAAATTCCTTTGTTATTTGGATAGCAAGAAGGGGATTGAGGCCAACCTAAAGAAGATTAGAGCTATACTGGATATGAAGTCTCCATAAAATTTTAAGGATATGGCAGTGGTTGGGTTAGCTCTAGTGATGTTGTCTCTTAACATTTTCGATCGGTGAATATGGTGATTCTGGTGAGGTTTGTCCGGAAAAGAAGATCATTGCAAAAAAGGGGAGAGAAACGCCTAAGCTCTGTGAAAAATTTTGAGCCTGAAAATGAGGTGTGACAGTTGATTTTTGAGGAATGGACTTTTAAAATGAATGGTTATCTTTGCACATTCCACGAATTATGGCCGAGTAATTATGTTGGTGGGCCCCAACTTGGCACGTGGGCGAGGGGGTGTCTGTTTAGTTTAAATGTTCGTACCATCTTAATTATGTAATTTTGTATTCTCTTATTTTAAGTTACTTATAATAAGAGAGGGGGGCAATGTTGGGGCATGATCTTGTGAGCCCGAATGGTTTGGTGGGATCAGTGCCATGTGGTAGAATATTCCAGTCAGGAGCCTTGACATTCTAAAGAATCTACAGTCTTGGTTGACTTATGATTCCCTTTTCCAATTTGACTTAATTCATACCTTTAAGGTGACCAAATCAAATTCATTTATGGGGGTGCGGTAGTCTGGATCAATTTCGACTTCCAATTCTTAAGGAGATTGAATTTCATCCAAGTATGGAAACTGAAGTAATAAGGAGTCCTATTCCTATTCAGGGACGGGCTTGTTAAGGCAGTGTGAGTAAGATATAAATACACGACTATACCTTAAATTACAGGTAATGACTTTTTGTCAATTTCACGCACTAAAGCTATAATGTGCCTTCATTTTTAACTTTTTCTAGCTTGTAGTTATTCTCACACGAGAGCTATTCCTCGATGGCTTCGACCATCAGGCTCTTCAGTGTGTTTATCCATTTTCTGAGCAAAATTTGACTCGTTGCTCGGTGATTGGGCGAGCGAACGAATCTTGGCGTTAATATGCTACTAACAACGTGCTTGTAAGTTTGAGTTTAAAATTTACAAGAGAAATGTAAAAACAGATATGCTTGTTCAGACCCAAATATGCTTGATCTTTAACTTCTTTTTTTGTGAAATGAATAATATGGTATAATAGATCTCATTGTTACGAAAATTTTGATATATTATTTGGAATTAAAACATTTTTATGACTTTTGACCTGTTTAATATGTGCGCGCGGGTCGAGTTGACTCGGCTGAAGATTGAAGATGACCACCGCAATATTTACTAGTTTTTTTTTTCTTTTTTCTTTTTAAAGTCATGTCTGAAGATAAATGATGGATTTTGACACTAGTCTAATAAATCTAACGAAATGGTCCAATTAATAAATTTTAAAAAGTTCAATGTGTCAATTTCATATTTTTAAAATTTAGTGGTAGTGTAATATTTAAAAGTCGACGATCATAGTAGAGTGATACCCCTTTTTACCCTTATGGTTCCAATGTACTATAAAACGAAACCATAGCCTAATGGGCGGGTTTGGTAGAATGAACAGTTAAAAGAATGGTTGAGTTTGACTCAAGTGTAACTTGAATATATATTATTGAAATGACTTGAGAAGTCCATGATAAATGAGAACCAGAAATGTTGTAAAATGTTGTAACCAACTCGGACTCTTTTACTATTCACAATCTCATAGTCTAACCAAGAAATTACTTTCTATAAATAATTCCATTTCTTGTAACTGTTATGCGATATTTCAAAGTTATTTACACAATTAAAAAATTACAATGAATGAATTTGGTTAGCTAGCTCAACTCAAATCCATTTAAACATTTCGTGTAGTTAATTGAATTGGAAATCCATTCACTAATCTTGCCGAGGGGAAGAAGCTCATCCGATCTTCCTTCATTTGAGTCCACCTAACAAAATAAAATACGAAATTTGAAAATTAGCAAATATGAAAACCTACATTTTAATTTAATTAAGAATAATTAGCTGCTAATTATTTTTTGTTAAGTTTAATTAATAAAATTATGAAAACTAATTAATAGATAGAAGATAAACCTGTATTTAGTTACAAAATAATGTAGAAATAGAGCGATTTGAAGTCGAGCTAACTCTGCCCCTGGACAAAAGCGTGGGCCTCCTCCAAAGGGAGAATAGAATGGACTATTTCTCCAATTTCTCTTTTCCTTTAATAATAATAATAATGTTAGCAAAGGAAATATGAACCAAAAACTCAAATTAGAATGATTTATATGTTGATTAATTTCACATAAAATTTTAGAGTGCAGTGCTTGTTGCAGCTTCTACATGAGTAAATTCATGTAAATGCACTTGTGTCTGTATGATCTTAGAGAAGACTTACCAGATTTTGAGGTTCCATCCATCTCCAAGGGTTGAACTTGATTGATCCCTCATATATGTTTTCATCAAGATGGACAGCGGAAAGAAATGGAACTACGAAACTTCCTTTGGGAATAACATAATCTACAAAATGAGATTAACAAAATAAATTAGTTTCATATATATATATATATATATATATATATATATATATATATATATATATATATATATAGAGAGAGAGAGAGAGAGAGAGAGAGAGAGAGAGAGAGAATGATTTATTGGATATAGTGATTATGACAACTTACACGACCATCAAATTTTGTAATGTTCATTGTAAAATTTGGCGGCAAAAGATCGACTTAAACACTTTGTTGTCTACGTATTTTTAAATTGTGGCTATAATGAATAATATAAGATAATTGTGGCTATAATAAATAATATAAGATTTGGTGGTAACGTGGTAATATAAGTTGCACCATAATTATCATATACGTAAATGGATTATCATTAAAAATGTCATAGACGTATGGATGAACTTTATCCATTTAATATCTAAATATATAAAGTTGGGGAGAGAGTTTGGTGTAAACGATTTGTTGAAGCCTTTTTTGCTTCCAAAAATGCCTAATTTCAACTTTTAAGATTGATAATTCCTATTTTGTCCTTTTTGTTTTATTTTTTTATATTTAGTATTTCAAATTTTATAAATTTCTACTCCACATAATTTACACACAACGTGTGTGACACCTGAATTATTACCACACATTTATATATTTGTTACAATTCGCAAGACTTCCCTTCTTTCTCAATAGATATAACGTACACAGGGATTTTACCTTGATATTCAATGTTTTGTTTTGCTTCTCTCATCAACCATATTGCAATTCCCCCTAATCGAAGTGTTTCATCAATCACCTGTTGCAGAATTCTCTTGAATCTTAATATAAGGATTTAGAAGATAATATTGATGACGAAATAATTATATATAAGACGAAATAATTAATTCAAAAATAATATTAATATTCAAAGTTTCTTTTTTCATATGGAAATGTCCAAGTGTGTCTTATAGAAATATTAATATTGGGAAAATTAAACAAAATAGTACGACTCAAATTTCACACAATGGTGTTGGAGAATATAAAAACAGAAGTTTGAGGCAGGGGGTATATATATATTAAGTTAATTAATAAAGAGAAATACTTACACATTGAGTGAAAGGCATAGCTTTGTAGTCTTGCCAGGAAAGCATCTCTTCTTTACCATCGAAGCTTCTCCTTTGACTCCTCAGATTTTGTTGTTCTTCCTGTTTTCAATAGCATAGCCTTGTGATTAACACATGAACTGGGTATTTTACATAGTCAAATGCCGAAAATACTCTAGTTAAATAAATAAGCACATGATTGGCACGTGACACAAAATTATATACAAAAAAAAAAGTCGACCCAAATAATAGAATTTACATCAAGTGGCAATTATTGCAAGAAGCGTATCATTTTGATAGTTGAGGGGCAAATTTGAAACTGATTGACGACTTGGAGGGACAATTCTGTAATTAAGCCTAGGAGAGTATTGGCCACTGATATTTTCACGTGTGTTTTAAATATTTCCACATATACAGTTTTCTCTCAGTGAGAAGAAATTTGGTTCCACCTTCATTTGAGAGGGGACCATGCGCGGAAATATCAAAAACTCACTCCCCGAGAATATTAAGAGAAGAAAATGGGTTCACCTTCATTTCAGAGGAGACATGCGAAAATATCAAAAACCCACTCCCCTAAAATATTATGTACTACTACTTCCGTTCCTAAAAGATTGTCGTTTAAGGTTTTTGCACATGGATTAAGAAAGAATAATTTAT
Source organism: Panax ginseng (assembly GCA_020205605.1). Classification (NCBI taxonomy): domain Eukaryota; kingdom Viridiplantae; phylum Streptophyta; class Magnoliopsida; order Apiales; family Araliaceae; genus Panax; species Panax ginseng. Next base: position 177,967,390 of record CM035132.1, read on the forward strand.
CAAGTAAATTTTTTTTGAAATTTCATCACTACCCCTTTATGGGAAGTTGAAAACTATTAAAACAAAGGAGAGAATTTTTTAGGACAATGAGAGAAGATAGGGGTAATATGGAAAAGTAAATAATTTATTCTCCTCAAAAGTTGTAAACGACAAACATTTTGAAACAATTTTTTTTTCTAAAACGACAATCTTTTAGGAACGGAGAGAGTACATACCAGTAGTTGCTTCATGGCTTTAGGGCAGTGCGTGAGGAAATAAACAGCAAAAAGCATGGTTTTAGCTGTTGTCTCGTTTCCAGCAAAGAGAAGGTTTATAACAAAGTCAGCCATGGTATCTGCAGGTAGACTTTCTTCATCTACAAGTCTCCCAAGCAGACCATTATTAACTTCAACATCCGACGATGCCCGTCCTTCTCTATGCTGTTTTATAATCTTGTTGATTTTGCTTATTATGTTTTCCCTTGCCTGTTCAAGTTGGACAAAAACCTTAAACAATATTAATAAAGTTAAGAAACCAACATGGTCAAATGATTAGTACATGCATTTCAGAGTCTCATTTGCTTTTGATAACTTTTTCAATATTAAATTGCAAGACTGGAAATTAATAAAAGTATATATGTTCAAGTGCACCAAACCATAATATGCCAAAGAATGAAGCTCATTTTGGATCCAGATTTCAGTCTGTCTAAAATGAGACAGTACTGTATAAAAACATGTTGCATTTTTACATAACATAGAATTGCAATTGTATAATATTATATACAAATATAATCTAAAATGCAATTCTGTGCTATATAAATGCGTCTTGTAATTTATAGATTGCCTAGACTCAATATTGCTTAATTACTATTAGCGCGAGACAATTTTCATCATATGTGGATTTCCTATATATTTATAATATTTTATTTATTTCAAAATTAAAGATATAATTTGATTTTTTTGAATCAATTTGTGAAATTCTAAAACTTAAAATTAATATAATTTCGTTCTTAGTTTTAAAAATAATAAGTATGATAATTTTTAGTGCTTTATAGTTAGTTAAAATATATTTTTAATTTTGGAACGGGAGATAGTATTAGTGTGGATAAAGTTTTGACCTTCATAGCGGTGTGATACGTAAAACCCGGTAGATTGATGGGAACAGAGAGGCAGCCGTCGACAAAATCAGAAAACAAGTGAGCCATTTCATTCACTTCTGATTCGCTTGAAACGCCCAGCAGTTGATTCACCATTAGATTAATAGCTACCTGCAGGTGGATACGGCCAGGCCAGGCCAGGCCATATGAGAATATATATATTTAATTTATATATACGAGGCTCATTAATAAATTAAATTAATTACAAGCCAGCTACTGATATCACATGCATTTCAATATAATACTAACACTCGTGCGTCACACTTCAATGATCACCACACGGTTGCATATACTTACTCCATTAATTATGCAACTTGCTGGAATAGACACGCATAATTTATTACAGACAACCGGTTGTTATGATTTAGTGGCGGAATCAGAACATTTTTAAAGGGATCAAAATACATTAGTAAAAAAAATTATTTATTGACGTTTGGAGTATTTTTTTTCGACCGTACAACTGAGAGGAGGTAACCGGTTGTTATAATTTTGGATTGCTATTATTAACTACTATTATTAAACATATATATATGTGTGTGTATATATATAGACTATTAATATATGTATTAATATATAGTCTGTGCAGAATTTTGGTGAGGTTATATGACCTCTCTCGCCCCCTTTTGGTTCTGCCTATAAATTATGAACACTATTTTAGCAACTATGATCCTATTCGTTGATTTGAATAATGAATGGTCGAGAATAAAAAACTCCTGCCGGCACAAACTGCTGGGGCAGGGTAGTCCTATTTAATTAAATCCCTGTCAATGCAAGCTATGTGCTATGTGCCCTCTTGCAGTTATATATATACACTCAGTTTACCCCACTACCAATGCAAGCTATTTTACATTAATTGAACAATAATTTGATAGTATTTAAAACAAATTTGGAATATTTTTAAATTTTAATTTTAAATAAAATAATTTGGAATACTATCAAATGTCTTAAAACTCATTTTAACTTTTGAAATCAATTTGAATGATTTTTTAGACAGTATTCCAAATTATTTTATTTAAAATTAAATTTTAAAAGTTAAAATGACTTGCATTTCAAAAGTGAGAGAGTAGTAATTTTTTCAAATGAGACCCACATAATGGGACAGAAGAAAAAAGTGCTTAACTGAAATTTTGACAACCATATTTTATGAAACGGGGACTCAAAAGTCCTTAAAAAAAATAAGCTTTTCACCAGCTTATTATAAAAAAATTCTTGAGTCCGCCACTGCAAACAAGTCTAGAATTCTACACTAGATCACCAGAATCTTAACACTAACAATTACGTACCTTTCTGCAAACATCTTGGAGAAGTATGACTTGATTATTGGAAAATTTTGTCAAGGTTTGAACCATAACCATTTGAATATCCTTCATGAAGTGAAAATTAAGCCTGTCTAATCTCATCATATTGGAGGCAATGGAATGGAGTTTCCTTTGAAGCTCTCCTTGTGCATTAATCACTCCATTTATTCCAACTAAGTTCCTGAAAGATTTCGGATAACTTGACCCGAAAAGTTTCCCTTCATTTTGCATTATGAATCGGTTAAAGCTCGGGTCAGCTGACACAACAGCCCATTTACCAAATAGACTGCATGAGAATATCTTCCCATACCTGCAGTTATATTCCATTCATTATGAGATTTAGTTTGATTAGCTTGAGGTATACTCATGTCCCAAAATGACAACTTAAACATGATTTTTACTCAATATGTAAAAAAAATGTTCTAATCACAAGTTTTAAGTATAAGTGTGCTTTTGACAAACCTTAACATGCTAAAGAAAAAGTGAGAAAGCAAATGAGACTACTATTTTGGGACAAAAAGAGTAGACATACAAGGAGTTCCAAATATGTAACTATACTCTCTTTGTATCAAAATATATATAAGCTCAAATTTGACTTTTTTCAAAGTAAATAATTAAGAGATATTTTTGAATTCAAAATTAAAGTTGTTCATGTATTTAACTTTTGAAAACAACAAGCTATGTACTTTTTAGATGGTTTACAGTTTTTATTATTTAAGTACTATCTAAACCTAAACGAATTCATATCAATTTTTAATTTGCAGATATCTCAAATTAATTTCAAAAAATCAAAAGTGATCCTCTATTTTGGAAGGAAATAGATGAAAAGTATATGGATGAAAAAGTAATACATGAGAAGAAGGAAATCAAATTAAATGAAGTGTTTTGAGTAAAAACCTTTTAACTTGCTCTTCAACAAAACTTGGGGGATGAGAACTTGCAACAGCATTATACCAATTGACACTATCTCCTATTATTGGCCACCCTCTTCCACCAGGAGGAAATTTCTGGTTGCTTTTTCCAACTTTCTTTCTATTTTCATGCACAAATTTTGCAAGGAAAATGATGAGCAAAAGTGTTGGGATCATGAAAAGCCAAACACTTGAAAATATCTCTCCCATTTTCCACCCTAGAAAGAAAAAAGAGAGGGAAGAAAGTGGAAGGAAAATGGAACATGAAAAGGAGTATGATCATATGAAGTATTTATATATGAATTTAATCATTTCCTCAACTCTTGCATGAAGTTTGGTAGTATAAGATATATAATTATATATTAAAAAAAGAGAGAAGGTGATGTGATCTGTTAACAAGTTGAGTTGACCCAAGTTTTTGAGATCTACTTGACGCACGTCTACTTATATTAATTTGAAATAAAGAGAGGTGATGTGATCATTAATATATTATTGATGGAAATTTCTAAGAATCCCACATTCAAGTATCAATTTTAAGAAATTAATTTAATTTTCTGGCATTTTTCCTCCCTCTCTAAAGGCAATATATATCTTAAATTAGTTCCCATCTTAAAAAAAACTATGGTCTGCATATTGGGAGCAAGCACTATTACAAAAATTTAGAACGTACAGATGGCGTTTGTCGCAAGTTTTGGTTGAGAATCAAAGTAGTCACAAGTGCAGGGCCGGTCCAACAGTTAAGTCATTTAAGCAATGGCTTGAGACTCTAAAATTGAGAAGGATCTCAAATTTTAATAATTTATATATATTAGAGTTCATTAAAAAAGTTCAATTTTTTTTTTCCCAAGCAAATTAATAGCTACAAGTACAATAATACAAATTTGATCAATACTTTTGCATCTAAAAGTGCAAGAAAAATGAAATTCTAATTTTAAAAAATTCATAGATATTAATTTAATTTTATATTGAATGGTTAAAAAAAAGACTCGATTTAACTTGAAGTCCTCAAAAAATTTGGACCTTGGTTAAGTATTTAAAGCTGTTGGGAGTTATTTTTGAGGTTTTCTGGCCTGTTCAAGCTTTTTGTTTTGATCTTACTTCCATTTCTCTTTGGACGTAAAATTTATCTTTCCCGATCCAAAAAAATTACTAAAACGAAATTAACCACCTTATTTTAAAACTTTATTAAAAAAAGATGTATTCACATGACAAAGAGTTGCATATTATAATAATATTATAAAATACAACTCTCTGCTATACGAATATAATGTCTTGAAAAACAATTTGATCAATTTGCAATAGTTTAGAGCTCGGATCCAATATAATCTAAGTATGTTGTGTACTTCTAAAGCATAGGATCCAACACGAATTCGGTTAGGATGAAGTTGGCACAAATTTATTGTAGTAATTTTTATAATTTTTTATTGTATTAATTATATAAAATATTGCATTGACAATATTTTTTATAACTAATGCAATAAAAAACTATACAAATTTACCACAGTAAAGTTGGTGTCAACTTTATCCTAACCGGATTTAATACTATATATATATATATATATATATATATATATAGGATTGATCTATAGTTAACGTTGTAAAAAAATGTCCATCATTACAACAAATCATGATCGTCCATTCGGATATCTAACGACTTATATTACTCCCGTTCACAATTTAATTTCTAGTATTTCGCAGTTTAATACCGCGGATGGGACAAATGTTTTAAATGTCCCTACTTGTAAAAGTCTCTCGTCTGCAGTATTAAACTATGGACGCTAAGTATGACTGACCAATTGGAAAACGATGTCGTATTGGTCAAATTCAAATTTTTATTTAGTTTCCTAGGCTCTGCAGTGTTAAACTGAATATGAAATTTAATTTAATAATTTAACAATTAACGTGGGCAAACATATACTATGAAAATTTAAGGATTAACTATAACCCATCAAAGCTTCTTTGAGCAAACATGAATTATAAAAAACTCATATCTTAACAATAATCTATCAAAACCTCTTAATTAATTTAAAATCACATAAGGATTATAAAATGATGGTATTTCAATAGCGAAACTTGAAGGCGAAATTAATTAAACATAAAATCATAAATAATAGAAGAGATGAAAAATATTATCATTAATAATTATTTAATTTCATCTTCATCCTAGATGTAAAAAAATTAACTAGACATGAAAATAAATAAATTAACTAAAATAAAGAAGAGAAGAAGATTAAAAATAAATAAGTAAACTCCCTTTAATTAACAATCATTCAACGAACGTAAAATGAAGAAGTAATTTCCTACTCCTACTCATATCCTAAACTAATACAAAAATATTTCTTCTCTCTAAAACAAGAGACCTAGAAAAAATAAATTTGTGCCCTAATTTAGATTCATTGAACTTGGTCTCTTTTGTTTCATTTTATCATCTTCTTTCCTTCTTGGCTTCAATCTCTACATGGTAATCTCCCAAGAGTCTTTCCATGAAGGTTTCAACTTCCTAATGACAATCAACTCCTCAAATAGATCTTCTAGATATATTTTTCTTTCTCTTGCCGGATTTGACTTGCGTATCAAGATTAGTCTACCTTTTCCTTATGTTGTAGGATTGTTCTTGGATATTTTCTTATATGAATAAGAGCATTAAATATCGTTTGATCACCAAGATTTTAACTTTATTACAACAAAATATTAAATCCTACCAAACAAAATAAAACATATTAATTAAATAAACTAATATTATTAAAAGGACAAAATTAAGGATAATAAAATGTATAAGTTATGTGTCTATCAAATACCCTCATACCTAACTTTTGCTCATCCTCGAGTAAAATAAAAATAAAATAAGCATAAAAACAAAAATTATACTGTGACGCCCCCAACATAGGTATACATCACCCATTCTGAGTCGACAAATACATGGTACATAATACAACTAAAACTTAATTATACAGTTGTCGTGCAGAATATGACAAAACATAAGCTGTGAGTTTTAATACAAATATTATCTCCTAGACAATATCCAAACTCAAATTCAATCTTATTTCAATTATTATCACACTATTTCACAGAATAGTGAGGACTACTATAGCCATCATCTGGACCGTCAATTCATTCCCCGACTAGCTAGTCCCAGCTATATTCTCATTTCCTGAAGAGAATAATGAAAGAAAAGGGTGAGCTCAACTAGCTCAGTAAGAAATATTATGACTAAGATAATGTTGAATAAATTATCATTAGCCTTCAACAGTATAACAACTGATAAAATACAATAGACAATAAGTTTTAGATCAACAATTTCAGCGGAATCACTACTAGAAAAATAAGAATACGTGACGAAATTTTGTGACAGTTTTTAAAAATAATCACAAAATATAGTAATTTGTGATGAACTTTTTAAGCAATCACAAAATAATAGTATATATGATGGCTCTTAGTGATGACTAATCTTGCCATCAATGTATAATTATGATGGTCATGTCAATCACACAAATTTTTTCACGCAAAATAAATTTTCTTTTTGTGACGAACTAAGTCATCACTTATAGATATACCCTTTTCGTGATTGCATTTAAGCTATCACTAATATTTTAATGTAAGAAATAATCAAAACAATATTTTATGACGGTAGTAACAATCATTAAAAAAGATAGATTTTTGTGACGACTTTTATTTGCAATTACAAAAAGAAGGTATTTTGCGATGGAATTTTCAAGCCATCACAAAATAATAAAATATATGATGGCTCTTAGTGATGACTAATTTTACCATCATTATAAAGTATTTGTGACTGCCATTGCAATCACCAAATCTTATGTGGAAGTAATTTTGTTTAGTAAGTCAACTCACATATGTTTCCTTTTATATTTTGTTTTAAATTATAATCATGATCTGGACTTTGGTGTGTGGTAATACTCGTTATTTAGTTTGCAAATGGGAGAGGGTTCGAATCCTACAAGTATCATTTGATACAATTAATATATATTCAATTAATGCAGTGAAATAAAATTCACGTTCTTACATTTGATCCCTAAAGTCTTGTTTTTTTTGTTATAACTTTGACAATCACAATATATTATGTGTTTATGTGATTGTATTAATCATAACAAAAGCACCAAGTGTTTGCGTGATGCCAAAACCATCACGTAAAATCTTTCATGATGGGCTTACTTTTTGTGATAGATTTTGGCCATCACAAATGACCATTTTTTAGTAGTGCTATTAGGGGAGGTGGTTGCAAGTTTGATAATACTTGTAGGACTAAATTAAAAATAAAAGAAAAGATGAAGGTATTATACTGTAATATTTCGAGCCCCAAAACGTGCAATTATCAAAACTATATTTTCCTATAAATAGAAGCTCATTCTTCTTTCATTCTCACCAATTCACTAAGACTCACAAGAGCAATTATAGAGAGAGAAGCTATAAAGAAAGAAGTTATATAGGGAAAGAAGAAGAGTATTTTGCTACTTCACTATTGCAGTATCCAGTCTTGTACTAAGGCAAGGGGTATTATTTCTTTCGTATTTGTAAGAGATATTATTTTTGTTCAATATTCGTATTAAATAATATTTTCTTCCGTACTCTGTAGTATGTAAGTAATATTATTTTATTTTGTATCCCTAATTCTACACTCATTTTGTTGAAGTATTACTTCTATACTTCGTGAAATTAGTAGAATATCCTTAAAATTTGCACTTCATCTAGTATCGTTTCACAAGGATATTTTTCTGAACATTTTTGTTAAATTTTAAGCTTTTCATGCTAGAGTACTATTCATGGGTACTATTCATTTATACGACATTATTCATACATATGTACTATTCATATAGTACTATTCATGGGCACTATTCATAAATACAATACTATTCATAAATACGCTACTATTCACAAAGTAATATTCATGAAGTACTATTCACGAAGTACTATTCACATGGTACTATTTAAAAAGTACTATTCCCGAAGTACTATTCACGAGATACTATTCACTCGGGTACTATTCACCCAGAGTACTATTCATGACAAAAATTAATTTCTTTTCGGATCAAATCATTTTTGATACAATATTATTCTTGAATTTTACTCCACAAAGTAATACAATGTTGATAATTTGGATATTATTGAATTCTGGATAAATTAAATTATAAATCTTTAAAATCTTTGCTTTCATTTAATTGAATTCTTATATCATTGTCATCATCCTCATGCCTATATTGTGATGAAAGTCATCTGTGGCTTACGTGCATAGATGGACTGTTGATTGGTATGATTATGACCAGGGATTATTCTGTATAATCATGACCGTAATGTTATAAATAATGTGGTAAAAGTTCTCATTGGCCCGTAGTGCATTGATGGACAGATGTTGGTATGATCATAACTATGCGTTCTCTTCGGCCAAGGGTGCAAAGATGAATTGTTGTTTGGCATGATTAGTATATCATGTGAATCAATAGTACATTCATATGAATCAATAGTTCTATATATGTGAAAAAAATAGTTACAGTATAGTACCTTCATCTATACCTCTATTTTTAATTTAGTCATGCAAGTATTATCAATCGTGCACCACCTCCCCTAATAGTACATGCATGTGAATCAATAGTACATACACGTGAACAAATAATTATAAGCATGTGAATTAATAGCAATTAATTGCTCATTTATTCGATTAATTACCTGATTGGTCAATATAACCTCCAGAAATAAATTATTATCGAAATAAATGTCGATTTCCACAAACACTAATAATTCCAACACAATGAAAATATCAAATTCATCTTTAATCAACACAAACTTATATATCATTAATATTATAACTCACAATATTTAACAACCAGATCATTCTCAGGAAAGAGGGGGCTTTCCGATAAGAATTTCTCCCTATTGGCGTGCAATTAGGTGACCAACCCTCTCCTCGACAGAACTTTCTAGACATCGTCAATATTGCAAATAATAATATGAATAATTTTATCGTCTCAATTATTATTTTAATAATATAAAATATTATGCAGATGATACTGTGGCAATAATTGAATCAATAATATGAGAGATATTATGTAGCAATTACTGTAGCAATAATTGAGTATAACTGAGTGACTTATTACGTAAGCATCAATAATCAATACTGTGTGCTACTATGCAACCACGCGTATTACTTAGAATATGATCCTTCTTATCCAAGATTTTAACAGGTACGTCTTCATATGTTAAATCTTCCACTATCTCGTCCGGTTCTAATTCAATAATGTGGTTCGGGTCTTTCACATATTTACGTAACATAGATATATGAAAAACGTTATGAACACGAGACATACTTGGCGGTAAGGCGAGTCTATAGGCCACAATTCCTACTCGACCGAGGATTTCAAATAGACTAATAAAATCGAGGGTTGAGATTTCCTCTCTTCGTCGATTCTTGCTTCTAGAATAACTCCTTCCACCTTCTTCTTCACATTCATCAGTTCTAAGTCTGTAGCTTGAGCGACTTTAACTTTATCGATTAAAGTCGATTCTACTCGTATATTCGTTATCTTCACGTAGGTTCTTGGAGTCTTTAACTCTATCTCCATCCTTTGTAAGTCATAACAAATGGGCCTTTGCGTTGACAATATCGCACTCGTACCCGCATATGATCTTCTACTCAATGCGTCAGCTACCACGTTCGTTTTTCCAGGATGGTATTGAATGGTTTTATCGTAATCTTCAACAGCTCGAACCAATGTCTTCGACGCGAGTTACATTATTTTTAGGTGAAGAAATATTTGAGGGTTCTAAAAATGGGTTTTGTACTGGGATCAATACAAAATTCGATTTCATGCTCTGGGATAGGCCAGGAAGTTCTTCGGGGTATACGTCAGGAAATTTATTAACGATAGAAATATCATTCAAAACTGTGACTCTCATCCAAGAATTGGATAGCACATCACATTGATACCTATCAACTTGCCACCGTTATTCACGGCGTCCACTGTGGATAGTCTGGCTTTGGTGCATTCCAGGACTTGGAAGTCATCAGCAAAAGGCTCGGGACTCTTTACTTATGGCTTAATATGACAATGATTGACTTTAATAGTTTGTTTACTTGAATTCGCATAATAGGTTAGTTAGGAAGGCTAATAACCTTACGAAAATAATCAATTTTAGCATGATGAGTAGTTAACCAGTCGATTCCTAAAATCACATCAAAGGCAAGTATTTTTAAAGAGATAAGATCGACAGGTAACGTGAGGGTACCGATTTCAATCAAACAAGATTTATAAATAGTGGATGTAACGAAGGTTTCTCCTAACGGAGTTTTAAGATATAAGTCAAAGCCTAACTTCTCCGGGGTCAAATTTAAACATTGAGCGCAAATAGGAGAAATAAAAGAGTGGGTAGAACCGATATCGAATAAGATATAGACTTCGCAAGAGTTTATGATTAACTTACCCGTGATGACTTCGTTCGGTTCCTCACTTTTTGGGAACTTACGAAAAGTACTCTCACTTGAACCACCGATTTTGACTTGTCTAGGACAACCTTTGGTGTCATCATTACCGCTGTAATTGAATTTTTCTATAGGGCATATTTCACCCTTAACTACTTCGTCGTACTCCTGATCCATGATCTGAATCATTAATCTTCGATCCATATCAAATTGGGGTTGACCGCAATGTACAGGGTAATTCAAAACTCGATGTTAGGTTCTCCCAATTGCTGTCCAAAAAGAGAAATACATATCATCTATTTTAGCCTTCTTGGATCGGACTTCTCTTTCCACAATATCAACGCGTCGTGCGGCTTTTACCCATGCATCCTTCATTCTCACTCGTTCATTTGTTTCTTCTTTCAGCTGATCCTTGACATTTGAATTCTCAGATTCTAGCTTTATCATCTTATACTCTACTAAAGAGTGCTTCTGTTCAAGCATCAGATATCGGGTAACACAAGATTGAATTGTTGCATCCTTTTGCTCAATGACCGCCTACCGTTCTTCAGCCTGCTCCTCTAACTCATGAATACGATTTTGTAGTTCTACATTTCGATCATAAAGTTCTCCTAATAAATTCTCCTCAGGTTCCTCTTCTTCCTCACTCTCAGTTACTACCTCTGCGACTAGCTCGGGTGCAAATATTAATTCTTCAATCACCACATGGATATCTCTAATTTCTTCTTTGCCTGACATCCTACAATCAAGTTTAATAACTTAATTAGTACTCCCCAATAAAAATCTTTGATATAATAACATATTATACTCCAATATGTATTCTTTATATGAATCTCCTCGATTCAGCACTTAAAACTCTATATGAGTTCATCTCTTGATTTCCAGATGTCATTCTAAAACATTGCCACAAAACAAGGGTTAATTGACATGCTACATATTATCCCTATATTCTGACCGATCAATTAAATAATAAATAAACTTAGGTAGGTCATACTAGCGAAGGATTTCCCCATCTCTCCCCCTAGTTCTAGTCTCACATCTCAGTCAGGGATCATATCCCTAAGCTTTGATACCACATGTGACGCCCCCAAAATAGGTATACATCACTCATTCTGAATCGACAAATACATGGTACAGAATACAACTACAACTTAATTATAATGTTGTCGTACAAAATAAGACAAAACATAACTGTGATTTTTAATATAAATATTGTCTCCTAGACAATATCCAAACTCAAATTCAATCTTATTACAATTATTATCACACTATTTCACATAATAGTGAGGACTACTATAGTCACCATCTGGACCGTCAATCCATTCCCCGACTAGTCCCAGCCATATTCTCATTTCCTGAAGAGAATAATGAAAGAAAAGGGTGAGCTCAACTAGTCCAGTAAGAGATATTATGACTAAGATAATGCAGAATAAATTATCGTTAGCCTTCAACAGTATAACAACTGATAAAATATAATAGACAACAAGTTTTAGATCAACAATTTCAGCGGAATAAGTAATCCATTAGAAGAGTCAAGTAGATCATGATATTTACTATGTTCTATGATTTAAAAGTTTACCATCAATTTTATCGCTGAGACTCAGCTTAATAAATAATCCACATCACTGAATTATCCATGCACTACGGGCCAAGGATATTCATTAGTATCACGACCACAAATTATCCATGCACTATGGGCCAAGGATATTCATTAGTATCACGACCACAAATTATCCATGCACTACAGGCCAAGGATATTCGTGTTTTTACCAATGGTCATGATCATGCCAAACAACAATTCATCTTTGCACCCTTGGCCGAAGAGAATGCATGGTTATCATCATACCAACATCTGTCCATCAATGCACTATGGGCCAATGAGGACTTTTACCACATTATTTGTAACATTACGGTCATGATTATACTGAATAATCTCTGGTCATAATCATACCAATCAACAGTCCATCTATGCACGTAAGCCATAGATGACTTTCATCACAATATAAGCATGAAGATGATGACAATGATATAAGAATTCAATTAAATGAAAGCAAGGATAAATTTTAAAGATTTATAATTTAATTTATCTAGAATTCAATAATATCAAATTTGTCAACATTGTACTACTTTGTGGAGTAAAATTCAAGAATAATATTGTATCAAAAATGATTTGGACCGAAAAAAAATTAATTTTTGTCATGAATAGTACTCTAGGTGAATAGTACCTGAGTGAATAGTATTTCGGGAATAGTACTTTTTGAATATAGTACCCCATGTATAGTACTTTGTGAATGGTACCATATTTATGAATAGTGCCCATAAATAGTACTTTATGAATAGCACCGTACGTATGAATAGTGCAGTATAAATTAATAGTACCCATGAATAGCACTCCGGCATGAAAAGCTTAAAATTTAACAAGAATGTTCAGAAAAATATCTTTGTGAAACGATACTAGATGAAGCACAAATTTCAAGGATATTCTACTAATTTCCTGGAGTATAGAAGCAATACTTCAACAAAATAAGTGTAGAATTAGGGATACAAAATAAAATAATATTACTTAAATACTACAAAGTATGGAAGAAAATATTATTTAATACAAATATTGAAAAAAAATAATATCCCTTACGAATACGAAAGAAATAATACCCCTTACCTTAGTAGAAGGTTGAATACTGCAATAGTGAAGTAGCGGAATACTCTTTTTCTTTCCCTTTATAGCTTCTCTCTATATCTTCTCTCTCTATAATTGCTCTTGTGAGTCTTAGTGAATTGGTGAGAATGAAAGAAGAATGAGCTTCTATTTATAGGAAAATATAGTTTCGATAATTGTACATTTTGGGGCTCAAAATATTATAGTATAATACCTTCATCTTTTCCATCATTTTTAATTTAGTCCTACAAGTATTATCAAACTTGCACCACCTCCCCTAATAGTACATCATGTGAATCAATAGTTCTATATATGTGAATAAAATAGTTAAAGTATAGTACCTTCATTTATACCTCTATTTTTAATTTAGTCATGCAAGTATTATTAATCTTGCACCACCTCCCCTAATAGTACATGCATGTGAATCAATAGTACATATATGTGAACAAATAGTTATAAGCATGTGAATTAATAACAATTAATTGCTCATTTATCCGATTAATTACCTGATTGGTCAATATAACTTCCAAAAATCCCAACACAATGTAAATATCAAATTCATCTTTAATCAACACGAACTTATTCATCATTAATATTATAACTCACAAAATTTAACAATCAGATTATTCCTAGGAAAGATGGGGCTTTTCGATAAGGATTTCTCCCTATTGGCGCGTAATTAGGTGACCAAACCTCTACTCGACAGAACTTTCTAGACATCGTCAATATTGCAAATAATAATATGAATAACTTTGCCGTCTCAATTATTGATTTAATAATATAAATATTATGCAGATGATATTGTGACAATAATTGAATCAATAATATGAGAGATATTATGTAACAATTACTGTAGCAATAATTGAGTATAACTAAGTGACTTCTCACGTAAGCATCAATAATCAATACCGTGTTCTACTATGCAACTACGTGTATTACTGTACTTTTACCACCAGGTAGTTCAACAGTTTAACGGTAAAACTTTCACCGTTATTTTTATAAAAAGATATTTCTGTCGTTTTCTAACTACGACAAAACTTTTGTTGTGGGGTCCACCAATGATTGTGCCGTCGTACGAATATTCCCTATTAAAACGAATAATCCCTCGAATATTTTATAACCACTTGCTTACTTTGCAAAATTTGTAAATATTACCCACAACTATAACATTATATCAAATCCACACCATAATATTCAAAAATATATTTCGAGAAAAGTGCATCTTTATTCATAAGAGTTGGGGTCTTACATATACTACCCCATTTTCGTAGGAAACATGATTGCACTTAGCATGTTCAATAAGCCTTTAAACCCCAAGGTTACCCTAAGTGGACGAGTTGAAAAAAATATCAAATCTTCATTCTAGACATCATCCTTCATTAAATTAATTTCATGTGATGCATGCATGTGTATATGATGTAATCTTAGTAGGAATTTTTATCATGAAAATCGAGCAAACTCATTTTATTTATTTAATTTTTCATTTTCTTTCTTCTTTTTTTTTTCCATTTTTTTCAATTTTTTTTCTATATTTTTTTCTCGACTTGTTCAATGTCTCATTTTCTTAGGATTTTCAGAGTTACCCATATAGCGAGCGTTGAACCAATGACTCCCAAACCAGTTGGCTTTAGGGCACTAGGTGTCGAGACGCCACTAAGGGTTTACTAACTCGAGTAACAAAGGCCACAAAACTAAACTAGTCAAGCTACTTTTATTCATCACACTTTTCAGCGTGAATATCAATGTTTCTTAAGGCTTGGATACCCATTTATTTCGTTCAATGGGCATTGAAGCAGTTATTTTTTTTTCTTCCTTTTTTTTATTTCAATCTTTTTTATATTACTCGAATCGTAGTTTATACCCACAACTAAGAATTAGTGCAAATGTGAAGTGCAAAAAATGCTTATAAAATCAATTTTATTCCAGATGGTATCTCAAACTAAGATTTCGTATCTAATCAAAGGTACAAGAGTTCAAAAACTTGTTGATCGATTTCGCAATCAATGAATACGTGCAAGTATACACGGTCAACAAGTAATAAAGTGAAAGTAGAGTATCGTTCCCACGAGGAATTATTTAATAAAAATCACCAAGTACTAATTCTTAACCAAACTAATTTTATTTAAACAATCTCAAATCGTTATTTTTCTAATTAAGAAAACTAAATTAAACAATTAAAACTAAGATTTTAACGAATGAATTCAAATAAATAAAGATTAAGACTTCAATATCCCCAATTATGAATTATAAATCAATTATCCAATTATCCCAATTATTATGCCTCTTTGAATTGTTAACGAAATTCTCAAATGCCAAAAGTCCTTTTCAAGTGATCAATTGCCTTCTATTTAATCCAGATTAATCTTGCTATATTTCTATGCAAAACAATTGAATTAAACTCTTTCCAATCCCAATTCCTTACGTGTTACGTGCGGTGAAAAGATATTTCCATTCTATTCACAAACCTAATTATTCATTTGTGCAAATAACTAAGTCACATGATATCATGCCCGATTCTAACCCTAGAATTCCTCTTCCAATTCCTTACTAGAGTAACAAAGTAATTCTGCGATCATATAATTAATCAATAAGCATAAGGCAAGATAAACAACTCACTTTGACATAAATAATTAGAATATAATGAATAACTAATTCATAGCCATAAAAAGTTCAATTGAAAACTCAAAAATAGTTAGTTCATAATTAATGAATTAAAACCAAGAATCCACAACCCCGAATAGACATCAAAAGATAAAAGTAAGATGAGAAGAGAATATAATCTGTTGTCAAAGAAATCGATGCTCCCCTCTTTTGCTCTTGCTCTTGATCTTCAATGGTCTCCAAGTTGCTTCAATCTCCAAAACTAATAAGAATTAGGGTTATTTTCTAATCTAAAGGAGTGTTTGCTCTAGGCTAAGCTATGTAATCTCCCTTTATTTTATGCCTTACATCATGTATTTATAGGTTACAAGTCCAATTTTTAGTTTAGGAACAAACCCAATCCAATTTGGAGTCAAAAGGTGTTAAAATTAAGCCCAAAAGCGTCGTCCGAGGCCATCACCAAGCCCTTCCCGGCCTTGATAGCTGGGCACTGCAATGATCGCCTTATAGCGCCGGCGCTGGAAAATGCACTAAGAATAGCTCCCTACGGCGGCCCAAAATCGACATTTTCTGCTCAAGCGTCCTTTGGGAAAATGGCCATAACTTCTTCGTCCGAACTCCGATTTTGATGATTCAAGATGTTCGGAAAGAGGAGAAGTAGATATACAACTTTCATTCTTGAAGTTTGTCGAAATAATGTCAGGAACTATAGTAAAATTGGCTCCGAAGTGGCTCTTTGTAAATGGCAAGTTAGAAACGCCTTGAATCTAGCCACCCCCAAACATCGATCCATGTAACTTTTGTCCCAATTCCTATAAAATAACATAAAACATGCATGAATAGACACAAACACATAAAAACATCCTAAAAGACTTAAGAACAACAATAAATTAAGCAGAATGTATCCAATTCATGGGTATAAAACTCATTCATCAAATACCCCCAAACTTAAATCTTTGCTTGTCCTCAAGCAAAAACACAAAAATGTTATGCAATGCAATGTAATGAAACTAATCTATATGCCTCACGAATCAAACGAATGACAGTAAACAAGTCTATTCAACCTACCTTAGAGAAATCAAGTAAACATGATAATACATCATATTAAAACAAATCAGTAATTTCCCAATCAATCATCAAATCTTAGATTGTTATCACTGATATAGTGCGTGTGTGCTCCACAACAATGTTAACTGATATAAAATCAAATTTAAGACATAATAGATATCTTTGAAGGCATCATACAGTGCAAATTCACAAAATTCACGAACAAGCTATATCCAACTAAAGTCAAACATCCACCAAGTTCAAGAGTCCAATCTGGGATACTTATGCTTTACTTTTCATTACGGGGGCTTTTTGCTCTTTTCCCGTTTTATTATTTTTTTTTTAACCATAACTGTGCAATGTCTCATTCCATTAGGCTAACAAATGTCACCCTTAGCGAGCTTTAGACCAACGACTCCCGGACCATATAAGACCTTAGGTATTTAGGTTTTAAGATACCCTTGAGTATCTTTACTCAAGTAACAAAGGCCCCAAACAAAACTAGCCACTGTAAATTTTTTTTTTTTTCTCTTTTTTTTAATAGATGGTTGGTGAGTGCGTTTCGCTCCATCTCACGCTTGTGTTTATGGGGAGTGTTTCTCCTCAACCCACCACAAGACTCAACATGTTTTTTGTTTTTTTAAAGCTTATATACCCCAAAATTTCCCCCAAACTTAAGTTTTTATCAAAATTTAGCCATCTCCTACTATTCATGTCTTTTTATTCCTTCACACTAGTATTATACTTAAGAAATCCATTATGTATCAATTTAAACTTAATCGAGTTAACATAGTTTTATTATTAACGTCTTAACCTTGATTATACTAGTTTCAAACAGGAAAAGATTCAATTCATAACAAGAAATCACATCAAAGCTTTGAATATTCAATACTATACTTATCTACTTAACTCCAGGTCTCATCAATTGGCCAAAATAGACTTTTACTATCTAACAGTTGGAATCATGCAAATATAAACTAAACGCAACAAACATAGTAAACTAACTACTACTTTTGCGATTTTTAAATTTTTTTTTTTAAACAAAAAAAAAAGCAATGCAACAACTAAATGTAAATAACTTGAAAACATAACGAACTACAATGTAAATAACTAACTATATGCAATACGACACTAAAATGCCCCCAAACTTAAACTAGACATTGTCCTCAATGACCTAAATAGAAAAAATTAAAGCGGAGGACTTCCACGAAAATATAGCAATCTTCCTCCTTGCCTGCTTAAGTTTGGAGAATAAAGCTAAGACATGGAACAAATTGGGCACCACACTTGAATTTGACTTGAATAACTTTAAAACCATGATAGAAGCAATTTTATTAAATCCTAAATAAATGCAAATTCAAAACTACTAATATAAAACTTAATAAAAACTAAAAATAAAAATTAAACTTGGGTTGCCTCCCAATAAGCGCTTGTTTTATAGTCTCAGCCTGACTTCTTCAATTCTCTATCCAATTCCCCTACGAAAGTTGAGGAACCCTCCATCCATCGGAAATAATATAGCTTTTGGTAGGTTCGCATTTACGATAGCCATTGTATTAAAGTCACCTAGCATGCTTTCTTTAGATAAGATCACATTCAAGAACATCCAGCATCTAGGTGGTTTCTCCATTTTGTCTGCGAATATATTCTGGTATTGAAGCTTGTCGACACAACAGTTTCTTCTTCTATCTTCTCCACTCATCATCGCACCATGGTTTCAAGGTGTACTTGCTTTTACATCACAGAGTATTGCTTATAGCGACATGACTACCAATCGGACAAGGTTTTGCAAATCTAACCTGACTCTTGAATATGGGAGGAGAAGGCACTTGAGGCATAAATAACATTGGCTCATCATCATTGGTTCTCACAATTAGTTCTTCACCGACCTTGTTGTCATTATTATCCCACTTGTCTCCTCTTTTTCATCTCGTGGCTCATCCAGTTGTAGATTTGGCTCGGGCTCACCATCTGCTCGGAATCCATGTCATAGGGCCGGTGTGTATTGAGGATTCGTTGTTCAACGCATGTGTCTTGCTCTGTTCCACTTGATTTTCCAAATTCTTGATCAACGCCCTTGCTTTGCAAATTCAAACTCTACTTGATTCATTTTCTTGTCTTGTTCCTCATTCCTTTTTTGAAGCTTTAATAAATTTTTCCAAGGCTTCCCCTTGATTTGAATGTTCTTCTGTTGTAGTGGAGGTGGACACAAGAAATCATGTAGGTATGTTGGACTTGGAGCATAAAATTGATCTTGATTGTTACTCCATGAAAAATTCGGGTGATACCCCAATCGATGATAGTTATTGGGATGAACATAATTATTGGGGTAATCACCACTATATCTTTATCTTAACTCGAAATTGATGGTGCATTGATGACTCATATGATTTCCGGCACAATAATCACAAGTAACCACCATACTTTGGCGACGCCGAGCTTGAAAAGCTTCAAACATCCTCGAAAGTGTCTCAATCAGTCTTTGACAATGCGAAAAGTTTCTCGAGTCTTTCAATCTCCACTCCCTTGGTTGAGTCATGTTAGTATATGGCCATTGATACACAAAGTCATCCATGGTACCTGAAAAGAGAGAAATATAGAAAGAGAAATAAAAATAAAAATAAAAATGTTTAAATTAAGACTAATTTGATTGAAATTAATATTGGTAAATAATTATTAAATTAATTCCCCGGCAGCGGCGCCAAAAACTTTTTGATCGATTTCGCAATCAATGAATACGTTCAAGTATACACGGTCAACAAGTAATAAAGTGAAAGTAGAGTA
Organism: Panax ginseng; assembly: GCA_020205605.1. Classification (NCBI taxonomy): domain Eukaryota; kingdom Viridiplantae; phylum Streptophyta; class Magnoliopsida; order Apiales; family Araliaceae; genus Panax; species Panax ginseng. The sequence continues at coordinate 177,987,251 of CM035132.1, forward strand.
TCGTTACCACGAGGAATTATTTAATAAAAATCACCAAGTACTAATTCTTAACCAAACTAATTTTATTTAAACAATCTCAAATCGTTATTTTTCTAATTAAGAAAACTAAATTAAACAATTAAAACTAAGATTTTAACGAATGAATTCAAATAAATAAAGATTAAGACTTCAATATCCCCAATTATGAATTATAAATCAATTATCCAATTATCCCAATTATTATGCCTCTTTGAATTGTTAACGAGAATTCTCAAATGCCAAAAGTCCTTTTCCAAGTGATCAATTGCCTTCTATTTAATCCAGATTAATCTTGCTATATTCCTATGCAAAACAATTGAATTAAACTCTTTCCAATCCCAATTCCTTACGTGTTACATGCGGCGAAAAGATATTTCCATTCTATTCACAAACCTAATTATTCATTTGTGCAAAATAACTTAGTCACATGATATCATGCCCAGATTCTAACCCTAGAATTCCTCTTCCAATTCCTTCTAGAGTAACAAAGTAATTCTTGATCATATAATTAATCAATAAGCATAAAAGCCGAGATAAACAACTCACTTTGACATAAATAATTAGAATATAATGAATAACTAATTCATAGCCATAAAAGTTCAATTGAAATCTCAAAAATAGTTAGTTCATAATTAATGAATTAAAACCAAGAATCCACAAATGAATAGACATCAAAAGATAAAAGTAAGATGAGAGAAGAGAATAGAATCTGTTGTCGACCAAATCGATGCTCCCCTCTTTGCTTTCGCTCTTGATCTTCAATGGTCTCCAAGTTGCTTCAATCTCCAAAACTAATAAGAATTAGGGTTATTTTCTAATCTAAAGGAGTGTTTTCTCTAGGCTAAGCTATGTAATCTCCCTTTATTTTATGCCTTACATCATGTATTTATAGGTTACAAGTCCAATTTTTAGTTTAGAACAAACCCAATCCAATTTGGAGTCAAAAAGGTGTTAAAATTAGCCCAAAACAACGTCGAGTTATCACTAAGCCCTTCCCAGCCTTGACAGATCGGGCACGGCCTGAGAGTTCGCCTTATAAGCCCGTTGCTGAAAATGCACTAAGAATAAGCCCGACGGCCCCAAAATCGACATTTTCTGCTCAAAGCGTCCTTTGGGAAAATGGCCATAACTTCTTCGTCCGAACTCCGATTTCGATGATTAAAGATGTTCCGGAAAGTGAAGAAGTAGATCTACAACTTTCATTCTTGAAGTTTGTCAAAATAATGTCAGGAACTATAGTAAAATTGGCTCCGAAGTGGCTGATGTGTAAATAGCAAGCCGAAAACGCGAATCTAGCCACCCCATACATCGATCCATGTAACTTTTGTCACAATTCCTATAAAATAACATAAAACATGCATGAATAGACACAAACACATAAAAACATCCTAAAAGACTTAAGAACAACAATAAATTAAGCCCGAATGTATCCAATTCATGGGTATAAAACTCATTCATCAGTATCTCAAACTAAGATTTCGTATCTAATCAAAGGTACAAGAGTTCAAATCTTTTAATCTTACTCATGAATTTTTACTCCACAAATACTTATTAAAATTAATCCAACTTATAAAAAGTCAAATAATTTTTTTTCTTTTTTTACTATATTTTCCTTAAAAAATCTAATATACTAATACAAACAAACTCCCCCCCCCCCCCCCAATACCTAAAGCATGCATTGTCCTTAATGTATACAAATGAAGAAAAGAGAACAAAGATATGAAAGAATTGTACCTTGTATGCGGGGCATTTATTCTGCAAGAAAATGTGGTGAGAAAGAAAACAAATGTACATAACTACGAATTTCATAAATCCTAAAAAGTATGTGACTATAAATGAATGATACCAATGAGTAAGTGAATGAGAACTTTTCATCAGAATTATGCTTAAAGTCTAACTTAAGAAAGCTTTCACTAACATGTTCAAAAGATAGAAGAATTGGTTCAAATACATGTTCTAGTTTAGTTGAATTATTTGTAGTGGATCTCAACTCATTGACCTTATCTAAATATTCATATTCATTCCAATTTTGGTCAAGGTGATTTAAAAAAAATCAATTGGATCTTTTTCAATCAAGAGTGTATTTTCAATTATTTCTTGGGTCATTGACAACTCTTGGACCATGTTTACTTTAATAGGTTGGTCCAAAAAATCACAAGGTATTTTTTTTAGGAATAAGTCTTCCAGGGTATGGAGCTTAAGGCTTATATATTTTTTCAACTGACTCATTAAATGTGACATGATTAATTTTAGGCATAGACTCATAATTTTTAGACTCCTCAAATTCGCTTGACTCAAACTGTGTAGAATTGAATACAAAATTTTCACTTTCCTCATCATGATGCTGGTCTTAGAGCCAGAAAAAAATAGGCTTACTCTTTCTTCACCTGAATCAAAATTCCAATCCACAACCATCAAGATTTTCAAAATTGACCTCAGAGTTACTACAAAATTCACCCACCTCTTATTCATTTATTATGGTGGCTAATCAACTCATTTGAATTTCTAAACGAGATATAGCTTGTTTCATTCTAAGTTTATTTTCCATTAAAACTTTCATAGTTTTCTCTAAGGCACTAAGTCTTTCCTCTTCTTCATTTGATATTTCTTATGGATATTGAGGCTCTGGATCTGAATATGAATATGGATATGAACTTAGATAAGAATTTTCATAATTGGAAAAAATTGATTTACTTGGTGTGCATTAAAATTTTCATAGGGTTATTGGTTCCAAGAAAAATTATTATTCCAACAATAATAAGAATCCATTTTTTCACAAATCACAAAACAGATAGATAACTAACCACGAAAGTCACACAACAAAAAATAATAAGATAAAATAAAATAAAAATTCTAATTTTACGGTTAATCTAAATAAAATCTAGACAGCTCCTAACTGTTCCAAGTTACACTTTAAGGTCCACCAAATTCAAAATTAATCACACCACTAGCCAGGTAAGTGTAAGGCAGGAGGGAGTCTCTCTGTGGGTACGGTGACTAATTGAATAACCACACATCCTTTAGGCGTTTTGCCTTTTGAACCACTTGCCTAAACACCAGTAGTTTGATAAATTTAAAATTTAGTCTCCTCTTGGAGTCCCTTGTCCTAATTGAGCTTGAAATTCTTAGGGGCCAACGTCTACTTGATTTTATTAAGGCAAGGTTATGCAAAATGAATGGGTGGTTTGTGGGCTAAGGACGGGTGATGAAATCTCCACCATATCTTGTTACAGGTTGTGCCATTAATGTTAGATTAAATATGAAAATGCACAAATAAAATAATTAAAAAAACTATAAACAAATAAAATGTCCTAAAACTATGTAAATTACGAAAGAATTAAGGAGAAATTTTGACGTATCCTTCAACAATCACCACAGTTTATATTTGACAAAAAATAAAAAATCTAAACACGATGTGCTCTACGCGAGTCAATGCATGAATGCGACAATTAGTATTATAACTAACAATAAAAATTAAAAAAAAACTAAGATACTATTTTTTTGAGTTAATAAACAAACTACCAAGAAAAACGCAACAATAATCTTGTCTTTCTGCATCGTTGATCCGCATTGATAATCCTAAAAAATAAAAATAAAAAAAATAATATTAGAAATAAAAAAAATTAAAAAATAAAAAAACTAATTCGAATAAATAAAAATTAAGGAAAATAAAATTAAGTCTAGTCCCCGACAACGGCGCCAAAAACTTGATGTGTTAAAATTATGTACTGCAAGTGTATAGTTTTGAATTAAAGATTTGACAAGTATAAGTCGAACCCAAATAAACTAGATTAATTTTAACGTATCCTTAATATCTATTTTAGGCGAATTAGAAATACAAATTAAAAATTTATTAACTAGAGTATGGAAACTAATAATGAGGAAATAATCTAGGAATCCGAATCCATTAAATAATAAACTTAACATATAACTCAATCTCTTCTATTTTCATAACTTAACTATAATTTTGATCTCCCTTCCCTTTAATTTAGTAATTTTACAATTAACGTGAGAAAATATAGACTATGAAAATTTAAGGATTAACTATAACCCATCAAAACTTCTTTGAGCAAATATGGATTATGAAAAACTTGTATCTTAACAATAATCTATCAAAACCTCTTAATTAATTTAAAATCACATAAGAACTATAAAATAAAGGTATTTCAATAACTAAACATGAAGGCGAAATTAACTAAACATAAAAGCATAAATAATAGAAGAGATGAAAAATATTATCATGAACAATTATATAATTTTATCTTCATCCTAGATGTAAAAATTTAACTAGACATGAAAATAAATAAACTAACTAAAATAATGAAGAGAAGAAGATTAAAAATAAATAAGAAAACTCCATTAAATTAACGATCATCCAACGAACGTACAATGAAGAAGTAATTTATTCATACTCCTACTCCTATCCTAAACTAATACAAAAATACTTCTTCTTTATAAAATAAGAGACCTATTTATAGGGAAAATAAATTTATGCCCTAATTTAAATTCATTGAACTTGGTCTCTTTTGTTTCCTTTTATCTTCTTCTTTCATTTTTGGCTTCAATCTCTATATGGTAATCTCCCAAGAGTCTCTTTCCATGTAGGTTTCAACTTCTTAGTGATAATCAACTTCTCAAAGAGATCTTCTAGATAAACTTTCCTTTCTCTTTCTGGATTTGATTTGCATATTAGAGAATTAAATAAAAAAGATTGTAATATCCTTGTAATTAGTTGTAATCCCATAATTCTTGCAATTAGTTGTAATATCCTTGTATTTAATTTTAATCCCATAATTCTAGGATAGTTTCCTATTTAGGTACTTGGGCAACACTCAATCTTGTGTGTGTGTGTGTGTGTGTGTGTGTGTGTGTGTATATATATATATATATATATATATATATATATATATATATATATATATATATATATATTCATTCTTAAGCAATGGAAAAGCTAAGTCATTGTTTCTCAATATTTGTCTCTCTCTCTATTTTCTACATGGTATCGAGCCTAATCTTCCTAGGCGTATTTTTTTTCCAGAACAACCTACAACTACTTTGTCCATCTCTTCAATGGATTACGATGCAACCTCCTCTTTCACCAACGATCTTATCATCATCCAAATCTCGCAGGATCCTCAACATCCCTCCTTACAATTAATCTCTCGATCCAATATCACCAAATTGTCATCCACTAATTATCTCACATAGAGCCTTCAAATCCAATCTCTTCTTCAAGGTTATGCTCTTCATCACTTCATTGATGGAACTCCTCCTCCATCACCACCTACAATCACTGTTAATGGTGTTGCATCCTCAAATTCGGCATACACAACCTGGAAGCGCCAGGATCGTCTCATCTTTACCGCTCTCCTTGGTGCTACCTCTATTTCCTTGCAACCGCTTATTGCCCGCACCACCACTTCCCTTGAATCATGACAAATCTTAGCTAATACCTACGTCAAACCATCTCGTGGTCATATTAAACAACAGAAGGAACAATTAAAGAGGTGCACCAAGGGCTCAAAATCAATTAGTGAATATATGCAGGCGATAAAGACTCGTGCCGATGAACTTGCTCTTATAGGGAAGCCAGTTAATGATGAGGATCTTATTGATTGGAATCTTGAAGGACCTAGTGATGAGTACAAATGTAAGACCCCAACTTTTATGAATAAAGATAAATTTTCTATAATTATCATTTTTTGAATATTATGGAATGAATTTGATATAATGTTATAGTTGTGGGTAATAGTTATTATTTTTGCAAAGTACGCAAGTTGTTATATAATATTCTATTGGTCGGGGAATATTCGTTTTAATAGGGAATATTCGTACGACAGCACAATCATTGGTGGACCTCACAACGGAATTATTATCGAATTGAGAAAATGATAAAAATATTTTATAAAAATAACGGCGGAAGTTTTATCGTTAACTGTTGAAACACCCGGTGTTAAAAGTATAGGAATACGTGTGATTGCATAGTAGCACACGGTATTGATTATTGATGCTTACGTGAGAAGTCACTCGGTTTTTTGTTCAATTATTGCTTGATGAATTGTTGCATAGTATCTCACGTTAATTGATTCAATTATTATCGATATTTTATATATTATTAAATCAATAATTGAGACGACGAAGTTATTAATATTATTATTTACAATATTAACGATGTCAGAAGTTACGCGAGGAGAGGTTTGGTCACCTAATTGCGCTATAGGGAGAAATCCTTATTGAAAGCCCTCTTTCACAGGAGCGACACAGTCGATTAATAGTGTGAATTATAATAATGATGATGAAGTTTTGTTTTATTAGTATTATTAATGTAATTAAGCGAAAAAGCTTTTTATATAAAAATGAATACTTTTATAAAGTTATTCATTTTATTAGACTATAAATAGAATATATTATATTCTATTATGCATAATCTTTTATATAGTAAAATCTTTTTATATAAAAGCAGAGAATACTTTTATAAAGTTATTCGTTTTATTAGACTATAAATAGAATATATTATATTTTATTATGCATAGTGTTTGTATAATGCTCGCAATGTATTTTGTATAGTAAAATCTTTTTATATAAAAATGAATACTTTTATAAAGTTATTTGTTTTATTAGATTATAAATAGAATATATTATATTTTATTTAAAAGATTTTGTTTTATTAGAATATTTTATAGTAAACCAATACTGAATTTGTCTGCTTTAAAAGTAAATCAATCTGGACCGTTCAGAATTAATTCTTATTCACCCATTCTCCTATAACTAGAAGCTCATTCCTTTATTATTTCTTACGAATTCACTGAAACTCTAGAGAGAGAAACTATAGAGAGAAATAAGAAAAGTATTCTGCTACTTCACTACTCCTATATCCAATTGTTCTAAGGTAAGGGGTATTATTTCTTTCGTATTCATAAAGAGAACTTTTGTTATTCTATTTTTTTTATTACATTGGAATAACTTTTTGTATCATGATCTACCCTATACTTGGTGAAATTCTTACATTATTCCATTCTTTATCATTATGTTGGAATAACTTTGTTTATGCAATCTACCGCATACATGGTGAAATTCTTCTATTATTCCATTCTTTATTATTACATTTGGAATACTGCAGTGGTCTTGAATTTTGTCGGACCTGGTTCCATTATTTATTATTCCGCATTTATTATTCTGTCGAAATATCCTGTCTGTGCGTTTACGCAAGACCTGGTTCCATTATTTATTATTTCACATTTATTATTCTGTCGGAATATCCTATTTGTGCGCGTTTATCTGGGACTGGTTCCATTATTTATTATTACATTGGGAATAACACATGCATGCGATCTATCGCATTTATGGTGAATCCTTCATTATTCCATTCTTTATTATACATTGGAATAACTTGTTTATGTGGATTACCACATGCATAGTGAATGATCCTTTGTATTCATTCCTTATTAAATTATGGAAATGATCTGTATACGTGGATTACCGCATGGCGGGTGAAAATTCATTTGCAGTTTCATATATTCTCTTATACTGGGTTGGTTAAAGCTTTGACTTCTATACTCCATGAAATTAGTGGCATATCCTTGATATTTGCGCTTCATCCAGTATCTTTTCATGGAAATATTTTTTTGAGCATTCTTGAATTTTAATCTACAAAGCAGTATCATGTTGACAATTTGGACATTATTGAGTTCAGGATAAATTAACTTATAAATCTTTAAAATTTATTCTTGAACTTTTTTTTATTGAATTATTATGTTATTGTCATGATGAGTTATGTTGGTTATTATGTGAAAACATGAAAGTTTCTTAGAAATCACAAAGGGTTGAAAATCAGATTTTGGTGAAAATGGAACATGAAATTCAATTAACCATATCTCCTATTATATTTTGAATTTTTGAGTGCGGTCAAGTCCTAGAGTTAGATCTATGAGTTTCCTAACTTATCTATGTGGAATTACTGGAAAAGGTGTTGTAGATTTTCGTGTGGACTGATTTTAGCAAAAGAGTCAAAAGCTGTGAAATACAAAATAGCTACTGGCCACAAATTTAAAAGGGAATTTTCGACCACTTAATTTGTGAGAAAAATTCTGGCCTTTTGGGACATGGAAATATATGGTATAGAGTAACTCCTGTCCAAAAATGAGCTCATTCCGACTTAAAATGAGCAAGTTATGACTATTTCAATATTTAGGTTTTTCTGACGAAAAACGCTATAACCGGAGTTCTACAACTCCGATGACCATAAAATTTAAACTGGAAGCTCACGTTAACATGTGTAAAATCCTGCCAAGATTTGGGAATTTCTGGAGTTAAACTTGAGGTAGCTAATTTCTTAAGGAATTAATTAGAAATTGATTTTTGAAAAATACTTAAGGGAGTTGAAAAATTTAAAAAAATACTTGTTGTGTATGAAATATATGTATATATGTTTGGGCAAAGGATAGAAAAATAACAAGTTGATTTGGTAATTTTTCATGAAAATGGTTTAGTTACGAACATATGAGTTAAATATGTTATGTGAAGTAACAAAGTTGAAAAATAGGATTTTATGTCTTGGAAATCCTATATAAGGTATATACAGATTTTTGATGAGGGATTTGATCATTGGTGATGAAATCTTATGATTCCTTTGAATGATTATGCATTATTTGGTAAATTATAAACAATTGAAATAAATTTTTTATAAGTTTAGAGGTGATTAAAATATTGTTATAATATTAATAATATTAGATTATGAGTTTATTAAGTAATATTTGGATAAATTTAAAGTCTTTAATATTTATCCTTGTTTTAGTTTGATTAATGTTTATATCATTGTCATCATCCTCATGCTTATATAGTGATGAAAGTTATCTTTGGCTTACGTTCGAAGATGGACTGTTGATTATTGAATTGTATATCTTTGGCTTACGTGCAAAGATGGATTGTTGATTATTGGTTTTATTGTTGTATATCTTTGGCTTACGTGCAGAGATGGACTTGGTATGATTATGACCAGGGATTATTCGGTATAGTCATGACCATTGATAATTTAATGAATGTCCTTGTCCCGTAGAGCAGGGATGATTCGATGATGTGGTTTATTTACTAAGCTAAGTCTCAGAGATAAAAATTGATGAAAACAGTTTAAATCATAGAAGATAGTAGATTTTATTCTCTACTTGACTTTTCTAATGGATTGCTTGTTCCGCTGTAGTTAAACTTGATGTCTATTGTATTTTATCAGTTTAACATTGTTGAAGACTAATGATAATTTATTCTGCATTATCTTAGTCATAATATTTTTTACTGGGCTAGTTGAGCTCACCCTTTCTTTCACTGTTCTCTTCAGGAAATGAGAATATAGTTGGGACGAGTCGGGAATGGAGTGATGGTCCAGATGATAGCATTAGTAGTCCTCACTATTCTGTTAAATAGTGTGACAATAAATGTAATGAGGACTCCATTGAGTATGGATATTGTCTAGATGACAATATTCTTATTAAAACTCTCAGTTTATGTTTTGTCGTATTTTACACGACAGTTGTATTATTAAGTTGTATTTGTATTTTTGTACCATGTATTTGGTGACTCAAGATGGGTGATGTATACCTATTTTGGGGGCGTCACAGTTGGTATCAAAGCTTAGGGATATGATCCCTGGTTGAGATGTGAGGCAAGAACTAGGAGGGGAGAGACGTGGGAATTCCTTCGCTAGTATGACCTACCTAAGTTTATTTGGTATTTAATTGGTTGGTCAGAGTATAGGGATAATATGTGATATGTTAATTAACCCTTGTTTTGTGACAGTGTTTGAAAATGGCATCTGAAAATGTTGAGATAAGCAATGGAGCAAAACAATATGATCGTGTCGCAATACGAGGCTAAATTTGCGGAGTTATCCCGGTTTGCATCCCATTTGGTCGATAATGAGGAGCGAATGACGCCAATGTTTCTAAGAGGTTTGAAACCCGAGATACGTCAATACCTCATTTCTCATAAACTTTGTTTATATTCAGATGTTGTTAATAGGGCTCGATTATTGGAGCGCGATAATGAGTTAACACAACCAAAAGGTAACGACCAACAACACGATAATAATCATATCTGGGTTTCTTGTGACCATCGAAACAATGATGACCATCGTGGGGGAAATTATCATGCCAAGAATGGTAACCACTTCGGTGGTAATCATGGCCAAGATAATAGAAGTGGAAATTTCAAGAAGAGAAGGTCATTCAGCTCAATTTTGTCGTGCACCAAAGTCAAGTCCAGCTGGGACGGTGGCACCAAAGGCGGATACGGACAAAACAAAGTCGGTGGTCACCTAGCCCAATTTTGTCGTTCACCGAAGACAAGTTCAGCTAGGATGGAGGCACCAAAGGACGTCCCAGAAAAGTCAAAGCCATTAGTGCAAGGGAGAGCGTTTGTCGTGACCTCCCAGAAAGCAAGGAACCCGAACGAGGTCATCACAGGTAAGCTTATCATAAACTCTAGCGAAGTATATACCTTATTTGATACCGGTTCTACCTATTCTTTTATTTCTCCTACTTGTGCTCAACGTTTAAATTTGACTCCGGAGAAATTGGACTTTGACTTATCTGTTGAAACTCCGTTGGGAGAAACCTTCATTACATCCACTATTTATAAGTCTTGTTTGGTTCAAATCGGTACCCTCACATTACCTGTCGATCTTATTTCATTGAAAATACTTGCATTTGACGTAATTCTAGGGATTGATTGGTTAACTACTCATCATGCAAAAATTGATTGTTTTCGTAAGGTTTTTAGCTTTCATATTCCTAACCAACCTATTATGCAAATTCAAGCAACCAAACCATTAAAATCAATCACTGTCATCTCAAGCCATAAAGCTATTCGTTTATTGAAAAACGGATGTCAAGCTTTCTTAGCCCATGTCACGAATCTAAACAAAAATAAATGGGGTTTTGAATGATATTTCTATTGTTAATGAATTTCTGGTGTATTCCACGAAGGACTTCTGGCCTACCCAGGCGTGAAATTGAATTTTGTATCGACCTTGAACCCGGTACAAAACGCATTTCCAAATCCCATATCGAATGGCTCTATTGAACTTGTGGAGTTAAAGACCCAACCGCAGGAATTGTTGAACATCCGGTTTCATTCGTCCTAAATCGTCGTCTCCTTGGGGTGCTCCTGTTCTATTCGTGAAGAAGAAAGATGGGAGTATGCGACTTTGTATTGATTATCGGGAGTTGAACCATGTCACTATCAAAAATAGATATCCATTGCCTCGTATTGATGACTTGTTTGACCAGTTGCAAGGCGCCAAATTTTTTTCAAAGATTGATCTTCGTTCCGGATATCACCAATTGAAGATTAGAACCGATGACATTCCAAAGACGACTTTCAGAACTCCGTTCCGGGCATTATGAATTCCTAGTCATGTCTTTTGGATTGACTAATGCTCTTGCTGCCTTCATGGATATGATGAACCGAGTATTCAAGGAATATTTGGATCACTTTGTGGTCGCCTTTATTGATGACATCCTTATTTATTCCAAATGCCGTGAAGATAATGAGCAACACTTGAGGTTGATACTTTAAAAGATTCGTGAATATAAGCTTTATGCCAAGTTGAAGAAATGCGAGTTCTGGCTTGAGGAAGTAGCATTCCTTGGGCACGTGGTATCAAGTCATGGAATATCTGTTGACCCAGCAAAGATTAAAGCTATTCAAAGTGGGAGCAACCTAAATCGATGATCTAAGTCGTAGCTTTCTCGGCTTATTTGGTTATTATCGGAGATTCGTAGAAGGTTTTTCTGAATCGCTACTCCCTTAACTCAAATGACTTCGGAAGATACAAAATTTGGTTGGAACAAGGAATATGAGAAGAGTTTTCAAGAACTCAAGAGAGACTCATTTATTTTGTTACGACAATACCATCTCGCTTCGGAGGATTTGTTATCTCTGATGATGCTTCAGGCAAAGGGTTAGGATGTGTTCTCATGCAACATGGGAAAGTCATAGCCTATGCCTCTCGACAACTCAAAGAATATGAGAGGAATTATTCTACTCATGATCTAGAGTTGGCAGCTGTTGTCTTCGCACTTAAAATTTGGAGGCATTACTTGTATGGGGAGAAAGTGGAGATCTTTATGGATCATAAAAGCCTCAAATATTTGTTCACTTAAAAGGAACTCAACATGCGACAGCGACGTTGGATTGAATTATTGAAAGATTATGATCATACCATCTAATACCATCTTGGAAAAGCAAACGTGGTAGCTGACGCATTGAGTAGAAGATCATATGCGGGTACGAGTGCGATATTGTCAACGCAGAGGCCCATTTTGTATGATTTGCAAAGGATGGAGATAGAGATAAAGACTCGAGGACCCACGTGATGATGGCGAATATATGAGTAGAACCGAAACTTTAATCGATAAAGTTAAAGTTGCTTTCAGACTCTGAGACACACAGGCGATGCATATGAGGAAGAAAGTACAAGAAGGTGCTATCTTGGGAAGAAAGAATCGATGAAGAAGGAATACTTGAGTCAACTCCAAACTTTGTGTTCCTAACAATCCACGAGTTAAAGTATAAAATCATGATGGAGCGCTTGAACACACCGTTTGCAATCCATCACAGGAGTACCAAAATGTATTATGATCTTGACATACATTTTGGTGGGACAATATGAAGAAAGAGATAATGTTGTTTATCTCAAGGTGTTTAACTTGTCAACGAGTCAAGGCGAGAGCATCAAGTACCAAAAGGTCCATTGCAACCACTTGAAATTCCAAAATGGAAGTGGGAGCACATTACCATGGATTTAAATTCTTGGTCTTCCCAAGGTTTCTCAAGGCATAGATGCAATTTGGGTCATTGTTGATAGATTGACCAAAGTCCGCTCATTTCTTACCAATCTGAAAAACTATACACTTAAACGTCTTACTCGTATGTACATAAATGAGATTGTAAGATCGCATGGTATGCCATATCCATAGTTTCTAATCGAGACCCAAGATTCACTTCACGATTTTGGGTTAGTTTGCGACTATGAGCGCAGATTTATGATTTAGCTTTCGGCATATCATCCTCGAGACAGACGAGGCGATTATAGAGGACTATTCAAACTCTTAAAGATCTATTAAGACTCTGTGTTCTTGACTTCAAGGGAAGCTGGGACAAGTTCTTACCATTGGTGGAGTTTTCCTACAACAACAGTTATCAAGCAAGTATTGGCATGGCTCCATTTGAGGCGTTGTATGGAAGAAAGTGTCGTTTCTCGGATATCTTTGGGATGAGGTGGGTGAAGCAACGTTGTTGGGACCGGAGTTGGTACGTATGACTACGGAAAATATTCAAACGATCTGACAACGTATAAAAACCTCACAAGATCGACAAAAGAGTTATGTTGATCTTCATCAAAAGGACGTGGAATTTGATATTGGAGATCATGTGTTATTACGGGTTGTTCCATGGAAAGGAGTTACGAGATTTGGAAAGAGAGGAAAGCTCAATCCTCGATTCATTGGCCCATTTTTAATCCTCGATAGAGTAGGAACTGTGGCCTATAGACTCGCTTTACCGCCGATTATGTCTCATGTTCATAACGTTTTTCACATATCCATGTTACGTAAATATGTGGAAGACCCGAACCAAATTATTAAGTTAAAACCAGATGAAATAGCGGAAAATTTAACGTGTGAAGAGGTTCCTGTTAAAATCTTGGATAAGAAGAAATAAATTCTATGCTCCAAGGTTATATCTTAAGTCAAAGTTTTGTCGAGAAACCACGATGTTGAGGAAATGACCTGGGAGTTAGAATCTGAAATGAAATCAAGGTATTCTTACCTCTTCGACATACCAGGTACGTACCCTAATTTCGAGGGCAAAATTTCATAAGAAGGGGAGGTTGTAAGACCCCAACTTTTATGAATAAAGATGAATTTTCTATAAATATCATTTTGAATATTATGGAGTAAATTTGATATAATGTTATAGTTGTGGGTAATATTTATAAATTTTGCAAAGTACGCTAGTTGTTAGATAACATTCGATTGGTCAGGGAATATTCATTTTAACAGGGGAATACTAAATGCGACGTCCACAATCATCGATGGACCCCTAACGGAATTATTATCCGGATTGAGAAAACGACAAAAATATTTTTATGAAAATAACGGCGGAAGTTTTATCATTAATCTGTTGAAACACCCGGTGTTAAAAGAAATGCGATGTCTGGCGTGGTTGCATAGTAGCACACCTGCGGTATTGATTATTGATGCTTACGTGAGAAGTCACTCGGTTTTGTTCAATTATCGCCACTGATAATTATTGTAGTATCTCATGTTATTTGATTCAATTATTGTCGATATTTTATATATTATTAAATCAATAATTGAGATGATGAGTTATTAATATTATTATTTGAAATATTGACAATGTCTAGAAGTTCTGTCAAGGAGAGGTTTGGTCACCTAATTATACGCCAATAGGGAGAAATCCTTATTGGAAAGCCCCTCTTTCACGAGGAGCGACACGGTTTGTTAAATATTACAATTATAATAATGATGATAAATGTTGTTAAAAATATTGAGGGAATTTTTATGAAGTATTTATTGTAAGTTTTGTTTATTATCCGGACCCCCGCTTACCCATTTTTCATAATAGTCGGGAGAAGTTATCTCAGTTTTGTATTTTATATATATATATATATATATACACACACATATAAGTATTATATATATATATATATATGTATATATATATATATATATATATATTAAAGTTGATTTGGGTGAGAATGTCAGTGAAAAGGGGGGAGCACGAGATTACTATTATATTATTATAATATATATGTATTATATATGTATATATATATATAATTAAAGCATGATTAGTGAGGGGCGGATGGAATTCACGGGGCGTATCCCATGACTATTTTTTTAACATATGTTATATATATATATATATATATATAAAATATTATATTTTATTTAAAAGTTTTTGTTTTATTAGAATATTTTATTGCATAGTGCTTCATAGTAAATCAAAAATTTTCAAATGTTCGACCGAAGAATTGCGCCCGTGACTTTCCTTCACTATGCATCCAAATAGTATCCTTTATATTATCCTATAAATAGGATGCTTAGTTAGAATTGAAAATCACACCAGAATCAGAGAATTCTTCTTCTATAATCTTAAGCGTATTTCTTTAGTGTTTTAGAAAGCTTTAAGCGTAGAAAATAGTGAAAGTTTTCTTCAAGAATATCTCCGCTATACCAGTTGGAATACTCTTCTTTTCGAGGTAAGAGATGTTATTTTTGTTCAATAATCGCTTGAAATAATATTTTCTTCCATACTCTGTAGTATGTAAGTAATATTATTTCGTTTCAGATTTCGAATTCTATACTCGTTTTGTTAGAGTTTTGGTTTCTATACTCCATGAAATTAGTAGAATATCCTTGATATTTGTGCTTCATCCAGTATCTTTTCATGAAAATATTATTCTGAGTATTTTTGATAAGTTTTAACTTTTTCATGCTAGAATACTATTCACGGGTTACTATTCCTGAATTACTATTCACGGGGTACTATTCAATCGAGTACTATTCACCCAGGGTACTATTAATGATAAAAATTGATTCGTTATCAGTCCAAGTTATTTTTGATACAATATTATTCTTGAATTTTACTCTACAAAGCAGTATCATGTTGATAATTTGGAAGTTATTGAATTCTAGATAAATTAAATTATAAATCTTTAGAATTTATCCTTGAACTTGTTTTATTGAATTCATATATCATTGTCATCATCCTCATGTTTATATTATGTTGAAAGTCATCTGTGGCCTGTAGTGCATAGATGGACTTGGTATGATTATGACCAGGGATTATTCGGTATAATCATGACCGTAATATTATAAATGATGTGGTAAAAGTCCTTATTGGCCTGTAGTGCATTGATGGATAGTTGTTGGCATGATCATGACCATTGATGAATACACGAATATCCTTGGCCCGTAGTGTATGGATAATTTGTGGTTGTGATACTAATGAATATCCTTGGTCGTAGTGCAGGGATGGTGTGGATTATTTATTAAGCTGAGTCCCAGCGATAAAGGAAATGAAAAACTTTTAAATCATAGAAGATAGTAGATTTTATTCTCTACTTGACTCTTCTAATGGATTGCTTGTTCCGCTGCAGTTAAACTTGATGGTTGTTAAATTTTATCAGTTTAACACTGTTGAAGGCTAATGATAATTTATTCTGCATTATCTTAGTCATAATATTTCTTCTTTGGGCTAGTTGAGCTCACCCTTTTGCTTTCATTGTTCTCTTCAGGAAATGAGAACGTAGCCGGGACTAGTCGGGGAACGGAGTGACGGTCCAGATGATAGCATTAGTAGTCCTCACTATTCTATAAAATAGTGTAATAATAAATGTATTGAGGACTTTATTTGAGTTTGAATACTATCTAGAAGACAATATTCGTATTAAACTCTCAGTATGTTTTGTCGTATTTTACACGATAGTTGTATTATTAAGTTGTATTAGCCCATATAAACATTGTCATCATTAAAACCACAAAGTATATATACTAACAATATATATATATATATATATATATGTATTTAAAGCCATTAGACTCACAACTTAAAAGTTTACAAGGGTTGGAATATGATGTGAAATATTATAATTGGGCAAAATGAATTTGAAAGAAGCACTCCAAGCGTTAATAAATAATTTTTTTACTGATGTATTTTGACCCCCCTCTAAAAATGTTCTGGTTCCGCCACTGCAATAACTGATCATCACTTCTTGCCTAATAAAGTAATTGATTTTTTGCAAAAAACAAAATAATAGCCAACACTACTACAAAACAGTAAATAGACAATGCGAAAAAAACGTTGTGGTTTCAGTCAGAAAAACGTCGTGGTTAAGGGTGTCATCTATTTGACACCCTTACACAACGTTTTTAAAACGTTGTAGTTAAGCACAATACACAAAGTTTTTTAGGAATAAAACGTTGTAGATTTTTTTTCCATAAATTAGCAGATGCTTAAAAACGTTGTAGAAGGTATGATTCCACAACGTTTTCTGGCTAAAAATGTTGTTGTTTAGTATATCAGACAACGTTTAGGCACATTTACATAACATTTTTTAAATGTTGTAGATTAAAAAAAAATTGTGATTCACCTACATTACCAATGCACCTGCAATATGTTAATGCCATGATATATAGCTAAAAGGTTTACATTCTCACTTAAATTTAAAGTCAAAATGTATCAACCATTCAAAATACATCACAATAATACCATTCGTTTACAATTTAAAATTACTACATCCACAAAATATATACCAAACTATCCATATATACATCTCAAATTCAATTTTCAATATAAATTACTACTATATCTGAGTACAGTACTCTGGTTTCTAATCCAAATTTCCCAAACCTCCAATAGCTAGCTAACCTTCTGTACCAATTCATTTTTCTCCTTCAGTCGGTCACCAAAATAGCTAGCTAATCTTGAGTCTTGTAATCTACATTTAAACCAAAAGTAAGGGGTAAAAAAAGGCCAGGTGCTAAAAGTTGCCCAAATGTTAGAATTTTTTTATATATAATTCAGCAGAAAAATGTTCAACACACCTAGAGTTCCCAGTTTGACATTGCCATATTGACTTCCAAAATCCTGATTTCTTGCTGGTCCAGAGTGAAAGGAGTCCCTCGAGGATAAAAACAACCCAACTGAGTGATAAAAACAACAATAAAAGCACACATGACTTCTTATTTGAACTGCAGTTTTTGTGCCCACATGCTCTGTATAAATTGAAACACTCAACATATATAAAACTAAAGAAATATTGCCCAAGACTACACAAGTAATAGCTAAATTCTGTGTACTTAGGTTTAAGCTATTAGGAGGTGTAACTTCAAGTGTATAATATCCTCAAAAAATTTCAATCAAAGAAAGCTAATCGGGACATGAGCTAAAACTAAGAGAAGTTAAGAAGTTTCTTGTAGATAGGAGTAACATGTGCAAAATCAAAGAAGCTACTGAAATTGAACCTAAGATATTCTCATTTAAAACTCAATAAAAGAAATAACCTCAACCAACAACATGCAGTGTCAATGAAACAATATAGAGCATTTTAGAATTCAACATAAGTACATGTAATCTATTTTTGTAATCCAAAAGTAGCAAAAATTATAACTTCAAATGATTGGTTCCCTACCATTGAAACCTATCTGTTAATATCCCAAAGCGAGTGTTAGTCCCCAAAAGATCTTATTCAAGATCAAATAACACATGATGTTCATTTTCATTTTAGCAAAAATGTGAACCACGTACATTTTAATAAAATTTGACTTTTCATTGTATGTTCTTTGCCATGCGAAGCATGTTAACTTGTGATTCAATGTGATGGGAAAGAAATGCATCAAGATATTGGAACATAATCTTTATCCAAGATGATAAAAACACAAAAAGAACTCTAAATGATCCACAAAGTTGGAACTCACAAATGTCATTTAGCAAAAAAAAAAATCACATGTTTGTACTAGTAGTAATCTTACAGAGACACATCAACATGGGCAAAGAACCGATCTTTCTTTGGATCATTGATACCTATTACGAAAAGCTTTGATCGATTCGTGGTGTATATCGGTGTATCTATCCCCACAAGCCATATTGCTAAACACGAAAGTTTTTGTGAAAATGAACTAGAATAAGCGATTACATACTTAAGTGGAGTAGTTTATTGTATATATGGAAGAAGGCTTCTTTAAACAAGTTTATAGGGAGTCGCCACTTTTCAATCTTTGTTTAGA
Organism: Panax ginseng; assembly: GCA_020205605.1. NCBI lineage: Eukaryota > Viridiplantae > Streptophyta > Magnoliopsida > Apiales > Araliaceae > Panax > Panax ginseng. The sequence goes on from CM035132.1 coordinate 178,006,078, forward strand.
AATAACTTGTTAACATACTTTGGATTCACATCAGGAACATAAAAACCCATAGATGTTCTATCTGGGTGAAGTTTCATGTTTTGGTGTTAAAGGAGACGTATGTCCCAAGCGGTCAACCCAATGCTTATGTTGATCCCAGCATAGTCATGTAGGTATTGTAGTTCCAGCTGTTACATTCAAGTAAACATCAAATCATATAGCCCAAAGTTTGGAAGATTCTAGTGGCACCAATGCAATTATATAATCACAACTCTTCCGACTCCTATTAATCCCCAACTCCTCAGTAATAAACAAATATCTCATAGTAGAACAACAGGGATAATCAAACACTAATTATTCACTTAAATTAGAGTATCCTACCACAGAATCAAAATATCACTTCACTTACCTTGCCGGATCTCGGTCGGGAACTTTGAAGCTAAGGATTGTCTTCAAGCCAGGAGCAGGTTCATCAACAGTGATGGTTGTGAAAAGCTGGTGTTGCTCAAAAAGGTCAATTATGATCAAAGAAAAGTAAAGAAGTATTTTTCACGAACAATGAGGCTAAGAATAAATAATCCAAGACAATTCAATTTCCTTATTTGAAAAGTGAAAACAAGACTTGATATAATTATTTGAAGCTAAAGCCTAATTCCAAAACATGCTATTGTGTGTTAAAAAAATAAATGATGGACAAAAAATGATACTATTACTCATATAATGGATAGAAATTACATAATGTTCCCATAATGTTTCTCAAACCTAATCATACAGAAACCTCATATTTATTGTATAAAAACCCACATATTTAAAAGAAAATTTTATAAATGAATGAAATTGTACCATTGATAGACTGCCACAAAAGGACTACTTCTCAATTGAAAACATCAAGCAACTATCAAAATGGACTTAGCCTTTAACTTTGACATAGCACCACTTCAAATACAACGAATCTCCTTAACCCGAGGGTTGTCTGGAGGACTAACACCATACAAATGCCCTGAAATTTGAGTCCGCAAATTCGCAATGCAAATGAACTTCTTCAGTATATTTTTTGGCTAAAAATATTTCTTCAACTGCAGTCACAAATGTCAAATTCTTCAATAATATGGGAGGAGACGAACAAAGGAAAATTCCCAAGTGGAGATGCAGTCTAGTGATCCTAATTCACTATCTCATGTCATTGCTTAATAAATAATAATAGGAATTAGGAAGAACGAATGATCTCACCTGACCAGTTGCAACAACAATGTCCGAGTAGATGAGATTGACAGGTGTGGAGCTAACTCGAATGCCAAAGAATGTAGCAGGATTGTATATACTCAACCTCAACGAGCCATTCACTGTTAGCATCTTCGTTGGGACCCCAGTAAAGTCTGAACCTGTCCCGATGTAGAGGTTGTTAATTGCCAAGCTCTGCAGATTGACAAGGATAAGAAGCCATCAACACAATTAAAAACTGAGTAGTCTTTTCCATGACAGAAAGAGCAAGTCATTTAAGAGTTTTTCTTTCTCGAAAGAAAATGCACATTCAACAAAAAAGAAGTCCAAATTAAGCTCTTTTAACAATGACCCAACTGTTTTAAGCAAAACAAATGCATTGATAATTGAGAAACGATAACAGAAAACAATTGTACTGGTTAATTTCAGAAACATTTGGCAAACACTCGTGCCCAAATTTTCTAACCCCAATTCAATATATCAACACCAGAGCTTAATTATGATAACATATCCATTTAGACAAGTGTCAAATTATGGAATGCCTTTATTATGGCTTGTAATTTGATATGAAAAGTACTCCTATTATTACATTACATCGAACCAGGGAAAAAAATGAAGGCAAATAAAAGAATACCTTCACAGCAGCCTCTGCTTTGAAAGGCCTAGCTGCTCCCCATATGATCAGGCAAAGCACAGTAAACAGAAGAACAAAACTAAGCAGAACAATCAAAGCCTGAAAGCGGCGGCTAAACCCACTTTCATCATCATAGTCACCCTCCTCTACAATTACATTACATTCGGGCCACCCCTTATCATTCCTTTTTCTGCCCCCTTTCCTTCCGGAAGAGGACCTAAATATCCCCGAGAATCGACTAGAGGATGAATTCCTAGAGTGGCGGCCAAAGGAAAACAAACAACCCAAAAACCACAAATTACAGAATCAGAATTACAGAAGTTCAAAAAATATAATGAATCATACATGGTCCAGTACAGAGATGAAACCCCTAAATCGACATCCAATTTTTCTGATTTCATCTTTTTTGTAGTTCCCTTGTAAAGTTACTCCAGGCTACAAGGCAACATATCGAGTATCTCTCCATATCCATTATCCCTTATCTCTCCAAACCTCTCAATCGCCCTTGCCAGCTTCTTCATCCCCTCCAATTGCCCCTCCTTCTGTCCTCCAGCTCCACCGCTCTCCTCACTCGTCCCTAAATCCTCCTCTTCCTCCTCCGATCCCCCTTCATCCTCAGCTGCGGCGACTGCTGCAGAAACCCTAGCGAGAAAGAACGAAGAGAAGAAACTGAAGAGAGAAGGAACAAACAGACGAACCTTGGAAGGAAAAAGAATATATGTGTTTTATAATTTTAAGTGTTCAGTAGCTCCGTGTTTTGTTTGATAGACAACCTTTTTAAAAAAAAACGTTATCTAATTAAAACTAAAAAAAATGCCCTTTTAAATAGATAACGTTATGCATATATATCTACAACATTTTTTTTTAAATGTTGTAAAAAAAATACCACAACATTTTTATAAAAAATGTTGTGGTTTAAGTGTTGTCTATTTAGTATTTTGTAGTAGTGCAAGAACAAAAGGCCTTGTTTTATGAAATATAAATAATACTTCATCCGTCATTTAATATAATTCGTTTTAAAAAAATATTTTTTTTCTCTTAATATACTCCTTACGTCCCTTAATATAAATCGTTTTAAAATTTTGCATAAGTATTAAGAAGATGATTGTATAGCATTAAATATAATATCAATTACCTATATTGTCCTTGTATTGGAAAAAAATATTATTTATTGGACATAAAATAGTGAAAGAATCGAAATTATATTTAATACTTAGGATAATATTGGAAACTAAGAAATTAATGCTTACTTGAAATTCTTAAAAGACAAATATTAAGAGACAAAAATATTTATCTAAAATGACTTATATTAAGGGACAGAGGGACTATGTCGTTTCAGAATTTCAAATAAGTATTAATTGTTTAGTTTCTAATATTACCCTAAGTATTAAATACTCCATAATTTTAGTTCTCTCACTCGTTTTTACCTAATAAATAATATTCTTTTTTCAATACAAGCATAATATAAGCAATTGATATTATATTTAACACAACTCCCTCCGTTCCTAAAAGATTGTCGTTTTAGAAGAAAAAATTTGTTCCAATTTATTTGTTGTTCACAACTTTATAGGAGAACAAATTATTTACTTTCCTATATCATCCATACCTTCTCTCATTGTCCCAAGAAATTCTCTCTTGTATTAATAGTTATTAATAGTTTTCAACTTTTCATAAAAGTGTAGTGATGGAATTTCAAACAAACTTTAATTATTAAATGATAGTATTAAATGACTTTCTTAATTCATGTGAAAAAATCTTAAACCGATATTTTTTTAAGAATTATTTTTTTAATATTTGTGTATAATTCTAAAACTAATTATATTAAGAGGGGGGCAGAGAGAGCAGCCCAAAGAACAAAGGTTGCTTGAAATCTAGCATTCCACAACCACACCTAAAAAACAAAAAAGATTATAGTGTTATCATTTGTATATGGGAAATATCATGCTCATTTCTTATTTTCGGTGCATTAATTATTGTATTGCAAAGAAACAAAAGAGATTGAACTAGCCAGCCTAAACCCTAACTAAGACAAAATTATGGTCAATGAAAATCCATCTAATCTCACCCTTTTCCCGCTCGATGCATGTATCTTGAGAAGCGTGTAATTAAACGTTTAAATAAATGTGGTCAAACTTGTAGTTAAGCTAAAGCCTAAAGCTAAGCTAAGCTAAGCTAAAGCTGTATATTAGTGGCATGGGAATCTCTTTAACTTGAAGCTTGCTACCCTTTTTTGAGCATGTTCTGTCGGTTGATTACCATGCCAAATAGTTGTTTATTATGCCTTGTAAAAGTTTACATCCTTTATTGAAGAATTAAAAAGTGAACCCTTGATTGAAATAAATGTTCCCTTTAATTATCTTGAAGATCTCAAAATTATAGCATTAAATATAATATCAATTATCTATATTGTCTTTGTATTGAAAAAAAATATTATTTATTGGACATAAAATAGTGAAAGAATCGAAATTATATTTAATATTTAGGATAATATTGAAAACTAAGAAATTAATGCTTACTTGAAATTCTTAAAAGACAAATATTAAGAGACAAATATTTATCTAAAATGACTTATATTAAGGGACAGAGGGACTGTGTCATTTGAGAAATTCAAATAAACATTAATTGTTTAGTTTCTAATATTACATTGAGTACTAAATATTCCATAATTTTAGTTCTCTCACTATTTTTTACTTAATAAATAACATTCTTTTTCCAATACAAGCATAATATAAGCAATTTATATTATATTTAATATAACTCCCTCCGTTCCTAAAAGATTGTCGTTTTAGAAGAAAAAAATTGTTCCAATTTATTTGTCATTCATAACTTTATAAAAAAATAAATTATTTACTTTCCTTCTCAAATTTTGAAAAGGAGGGACTACGTTTTCTCTTAAGTTCCCCCTCCCCCTTTCCCGAAATGTTTCCATACCAATTAAACATAAATTATTAATCTTATATTATATTAATTTATATTTTATTATATTTTCTCATTAACAAGTTTTGGAAAGGAGAGACTACTTTGATTATATTTTCTCATTAACAAGTTTTGGTGTTGCAGATTAATTTTAGATGAAAAAAATAGATCTTTTTGTATGGCCTAATTGTAAAAGTATCTCTATTAAATTGTCACCCAATTTCTATTTAGCCTTTGAAGCAGTAAAAATTTCAATTCAGTTTTTTAAGCGACCAATTTGATTCAATTGAATCATCATGACACAAATCTGAACTAAATCTAACATATGAATTAATTTTTTTTACTATAAACTGAAATTAAGTGAAAATTTAATGAAAATATTTGAATTCGGCCTTTTTGTATCGTGTGGGTATCTAGGTGTGTCCTATGCAACAATAATGGAACACCCATGTGTGGTATATATTAGTATATTATTTTTTGGGACTTGTTTTTTAACCTCTTTACATTTGTAATATACAACTACATTATACTAGTAGTATTTGAGTGGATTTAGGCTCGAAATTCAAAGTGGACCAAGTATAAAAGTATTTGTCTTCATCGTTCCTTCTGTAGTTTGTCATACATGTGACAATTTATCATCATAAATATGAGTAAGAGATCAATAATGTCACAAATAAAAACACCACGCTAATAATAAAGAATATGCTTTAGAACTAAGGTAACATAGGTAGTTGGAGTATATTAGAAATTTAAAAGTTCTTTTTCCACCTATAATACTTCAGATCCCTGAAGAAAAAATGTCCCAAAATGAGAATCCCTCTAACTTGAAGTAGATTGACCAAAATGTGACATAATGTTTCAAATATTTGAGCATGGTGGAAAGTTATTTAGATATAATGATATATATTATTCGGAAATTAATATTTTTTAATAAATATTACCCTGCGTTGTAACATTGTTCTTTATCAGAGGAAAATAAATTTTATTATTCATAAAATGTACCACTAAATTACTATCACTCAATTCCACAAAAAATGTCATTTACTAAATTTTTTTCTTAAAGAGTAAGGAAAACAAAGAATCTCATTCCATATGATGGTAGTATAGAATGACACCTATATTATCAAGTTTATCATTACAATTTAATTAGATCACTGATAGACACATAATTTATATATTTTATTATCTATAATTTTGTCCTTTAATAATATTAGTTTATTTAATTAATATGTTTTATTTTGTTTTGTAGGATTTAATATTTTGTTAAAATAAAATTAAAATCTTTGTGATCAAGCAATATTTAATTCTCTTATTCAGGAAATATCCTAGAAGAATCCTATAACAGAAGAAAAGAGGTGGAACAATCTTGGTGTGCAATATAGAAAATAGAGAGAGAGAGAGAGAGAAATATTGAGAAACAATGGCTTAGCTTTTCCATTGATTAATATATATATATATTACTATACTAGAATTATGGGATTATAATTAATTACAAGGATATTACAACTAATTGCAAGAATTATGGTATTACAACTAATTACAAGGATATTACAATATGTTGTATTTAATTCTCTAATATGCCCCCTCAAGATGTCCGAAGGAGACGCCAATCTTGACCCTTAATTCTTGGAAGCGGGTTCAAGGAAGCGGTTTGGTAAAAGCGTCGGCAAGTTGATCTGCTGAGGAGACATGACTAACACGAAGAGCACCTGATTGAACTTAATCCTAAATAAAGTGATAATCAATTGCCACATGTTTCATGCGCGAATGAAATACTGGATTAGAACAGAGATAGGTGGCCCCAATATTGTCACAATAAATAACAAGTGGTGTAGAGAGAGAGTGACACCAAGCTATGTGAGAAGAAAACAAATCCAGTTAATTTTTGAAGTAGTAGCGTCAACTAATCGATACTCAACTTCTATGGATGACCTAGCAACAGTACGTTGTTTCTTGGATGACCAAGAAATAGAATGACGACCAAGATAGACAATATAGGCAATCGTAGTGGTATAGTCATCTTTGTTGCCAACCCAATCTGCATCTGAGAAGGCATGAAGAGATAGTGGATTTGCCTTAGGAAGAAATAATTCATGAGTCAATGTGCCACACAGATATCGAAGCAATCATTTTGTAGCATTCCAATGTTCAGACGTAGGGCGATGCATGAATTAGAAAGCTTGTTAACAACATATGTTATGTCTGGACGAGTGAGGCAAAGATATTGTAGACTGCCAACAATTGTTCTTTATTAAGTACAGTCAGTCAGAGTTGTACGTGAATGATGTGTGAGATTTCCATCTGTAGCAAGTGGTGTAGCAACATGTTTAGCATCAAACATTTTTGTTCTTGCAAGAAGATCAATGATGTAGCGCCTTTGAGTATGCAACAAACCAGATGAAGTGGTGAGAACCTCAATGCTGAGAAAATAAGACAAGGGGCCAAGATCCTTAATTGAAAATCTTTGTGCCAGGAGGTCAATGTAGCACTGAATAATAATGGTGTTGGTACCTGTAATAATAATGTCATTCACATAAATAAATAGATATATAGTAATGTCACCGGAGTGGATAATGAATACAGAAGTGTATGCATGAGAGTTTCAATGACGAACTGGCGACCAAGCTCATGGGGCCTGCTTGAGGCAATATATAGACTTCTTTAATTTGCATACATATGTTGGATTGTCGCTATCAACAAATCTTGAAAACTGGGCCATGTAGACATTTTTGGAAAGATGGCCTTGAAGAAAGGCATTATTAACATCCAACTGTAGCATCTGCCAACCTCTATTGATTGCCAAGCTTAGAACAAGGCATATTGTTTTCGGCTTAACAATCGGACTAAAGGTGTCATGATAATCCACTTCAGGTCGTTGATGAAAACCTTTGGCAATTGTACCTATCAATAAAACCATCAGGAAGCCATTTAATATGAAAAACCCATTTACATCCAATAAGATTCTGTAGAGAAGTAGATGGAACAAGCTCCCAAGTTCCATTCCGAACAAGAACATCAAATTCATCATTCATAGCTTGTCTCTATTTGGGATCTTTTAGGGCATGGGTAGCAGTATGAGGCGCAATGTCTAATGATGGAGAAAGAAAAGCAATGAGATTCATCTTGGTTAGGGGTTTGTGGATGTTATTTTTCGCTCTAGTGGTCATGGGATGGGTATTTTGATGGGTGGGTTGAGGTGTGGTTGAATTAGAAGAGTTCTCAGAATTGTGTGGTTCTGATGGTAAATGGTCAATTGGTATAGAGGGGAGGTCGACTGGTTGGGCATTTTGTGTCGGATGTTCACACGAGGAATCCCTTTGAGGAGGCGTATTGAGTGAGCCACTTGAAATGTGTAGAATTTGGACGGGGGGAAGCCATTTAGAAATGAGCTCTGGGGTGGAACAAGCTAGATGGGATTGGTGATTGGTATAAGGGAAAGAGTTTTCAAGAAATTTGACATAACGAGAAATATACATTTTAGAAGTGGATAGATCAAGACAGATATAGGCAAATTATGTTGAAGAGTAACCAAGAAAAACACAAGGAGTGGAACGAGAGACAAGTTTATGTTGAGAATAAGGACGAAGCCACGGATAACATAAGCAACTGAACACCCGAAGTTTGGTGTAGTTGGGCTAAGACGCAAAGAGTTTTTCAAAAGGAGAGGAAAGATGCAATGTGGGTGTGGGCATACGGTTGATGAGATATACAGCAGTGGCAAAAGCGTAAGTCTAATAAGTTAGGGGCATCGAGCCATGAGTGAGAGGAGATAGACCGGTTTCAACAATATGGTGATGATGTCGTTCAGAAAGACCATTGTGCTCTGGTGTATGGGGTGGTGTAGTAAGATGGGATATACCATTAGTGGAGAGAAACTTATCAAGGGCTTGATATTCGCCACCATTATCTGAATAGAGGGTAACAATACGGTGTTTAAATTAGTTTTTGACTAATGCCTTGAAGCGCACGAAGACATCATACGCATGGGATTTTCGTTTAAGTGGATAATACCAAATATACCGTGTATAATGATCAACAAAAATAACATAGTACTGAAAACCATTACCTGAATAAACAGGAGAGGTCCATACATCAAAAAAGAGAAGTTCAAGCGGATGGGATGAGGTTAAGGTAGAAGAAGAAAATGGAACTTTATGACTTTTATTACAGATATTACAATGTGTGGAAGAAAATAACGGACTAGACAATGGTAAAGAAAACTTGGAAACAATATTTTTCATAATTGTAAATGATGGATGACTTATTCTAGAGTGCCACTCGGACGAAGTAGTCTCGACACTAGAAAAAGTAAGCAACGATGAAGAGATAATTGAAGGGGATGTAGTCGGCCACTCATATACGTCATCCTTAAGTTCACCCATCAAAAAGATTGCCCCCGTGTTTAGATCTTTCACCTGAAAGGAAGAGGGTGAGAATTCAACAAAAACATGGTTGTTAGTGCAAAACTGATTAATCGAAATTAAGTTCTTTTTCATGGAAGGGACACAAAGGACGTTTTGTAAAGTAAAGGTGCGAGAGGAAGTAGGTATGGTGGTAGAACCAGTATGATGATGTGAAGGGTTGATCCATCGCCAATCATAACATCACCAGAACCTTGATACGGGCTATAAAGAGAGAGATTGCTCAAATCAGACGTAACATGGTTAGATGCTCCACTATCCAACAACCAAGTAGGAGTAGTGTTCTTTTCGAGGATGACATAATTGTCTCGTGGTTGCCAGGGTGTGCGGGGCCGATATCCCTGAGAGCCATGAGAAAAAGGTGTCGGGGATTGTTGATTAGATACAAGTTAAAACATCGGGCATCGTTTGGCAGTGTGTCCTTGAATGTCACATGTTTGACAATGACCTAGATAAGGTTTGGAGTGGCGTTGATCATGAGGAGAGAGCGCGGTATTAGGGCCTGATTGTTGTTGATTGATGGCTGGTGGATGCCAATTTGGACAATTCCGGAAGGCTGTGGGATTTGCCATTGCTGGTAGATAAGATGGATGAGTAGTCTAAAGATATGATTCTTTGTTGAGAAGTTTCTCATGGAGCTCGACAAAAGAAATTGACATTTCACGAGCATTAATTGCATCAATAAAAAATTTTTGTGATGCCCCCCAAAAAGGTATACATCACCTATCTTGAGTCGCCAAATACATGGTACAAAATTCAAATACAACTTAATTAAACAACAGTCGTGTAAAATACGACAAAACATATGCTGTGAGTTTTAATACAAATATTGTCATCTAGACAATATCCACACTCAATTGAGTCCTCATTACATTTATTATCACACTATTTAACATAATAGTGAGGACTACTAATGCTATTATCCGGACCGCTACTCCATTCCCCGACTAGTAGTCCTCGCCACGTTCTCATTTCTGAAGAGAACAATGAAAGTAAAAGGGTGAGCTCAACTAGCCCAAGAAGAAATATTATGACTAAGATAATATAGAATAAATTATCGTTAGCCTTCAACAAATGTTAAACCGACATATATAACAAACATCAAGTTTAATCTGCGGTGAACAATCAATCCATTAAAAGAGTCAAGTAGAGAATAAAATCTACTATCTTTTATGATTTAAAAGGTTTTTCATCACTTTTATCGCTGGGACGCAGCTTAATAAACAATCCACATCATCCCTGCACTACGGCCAAGGATATTCATTAGTATCACAACCACAAATTATCCATGCACTACGGGCCAAGGATATTCGTGTATTCATCAATTGTCATGATCATGCCAACAACTGTCCATCAATGCACTACGGGCCAATGAGGACTTTTACCACATCATTTGTAACATTACGGTCATGATTATACCGATTAATCCCTGGTCGTAATCATACCAAGTCCATCTATGCACTACAGGCCACAGATGACTTTCAATATAATATAAACATGACGATGATGACAATGATATAAGAATTCAATAAAACAAGTTCAAGAATTAATCATGTTCAATAAAACATGAGGATGATGACAATGATGACAATGTTTATATGGGCTAAATTGATTTTATATTGGCTTATAATTTTATTTAGTCATGTTAATCAAATATTTTCATGCATATTAATATAATAGTTTGCATGAGTTATTGCATGAATTAATATTACACTTTATATGCTAGCCCACAATAGTTACTGCAGGTTGGAGTAAGTAACTAAGTTAATTTATTTTTGTCTCATGCTTTCTATGTTTAAATCTAAATCTGTTTTGTTATGGAGACAAATTCAAATATGAATTGGAGTATTTTTAGGAGATTGAAAATCTGTTTAATATTCCTTAAATTTATCATATTTAATTATGGGGTTATATCCTTCCAATATATATATATATATATATATATATATATATATATATATATATATATATGTGTGTGTGTGTGTGTGTGTGTGTGTGTGTGTGTGTGTGTGTGTGTGTGTGTGTGTGTGTTATCTATTATATATATTGAGCTACCAATTTATACGTATTTGGGAGATCTTTTAGGAATTGGCTTTATTAAGGACTCTTATTTAAAGTTGATGGAGCTTTCATTTGTTACATGCTAACAACTGTTGCTATTTTGAAGGAAACATGTTAACAGTCAATAGGACTCTTTCAGCTAGTCTTTGTATTTTATTTGACTACTTCCCTTATCTACTGTGGCTGTTATTCATCTTCTATTAACAAGTAAAATAGTCGTTCCTGGAAGAATTGGTACGTTGCATGAAATAGTCGTTGCTTTCTTCTTTATATATACTGTTTACTCGGCTTCATGAAGGAACAAGACTACTGATCAGAAACTCTTCAAGCTATTCAAGAAACAAATCATCATATCACTATTTTAGTCTTGGTTTACAGTGTTCTTGTATTCCTTATTTATATCTATTATAAACATAGTACAAGTCTAGGTTGGCTTGGGGTTTTATTTTAGTAATATTCATTGCATAATAAAAAGCTATCAAAGTCTCGGGTGAGAGGTGTTGCAGAGGTGCAAAGAAGCGTATGTCCAATCGATCATCGTTGTAACGAGGAGTTATTTACTTTATAATTGTTGAGTATTATTTTAATAAAGTGAGTCTCCAATCCTAGTTGGGATTGGACGTGGATTAGCTACTAGACTAGAGGATAGAAATAACCACGAAAAAATCTCGGTGTGATTTACTTTTCATGTGTTTCTGTTTTTAAGCTTTATATTCTGCATATTATGGTTTTAGTTTGAAAATTTTATACTAATATGGACAGGTATTAGCTGTCCGTTTTTAACAATTAAGAACATAACTAATACGGACAAGGTTAGACCGTCCGATTATAGTCTGCTATAGTAAACTTCAAAAATTGGCCACTGTAGATCACGTCTAAGTATTTACACCTATTCACCCCCCCCCCCTCTAGGTGTGCTTAATTACAGAATTTCATTTGGTATCAGAGCAAGGCTCTACTAATATTGATCTTTGCAGGTCGTAAGGAAAGATCCTATGGCACACCTCAATTTTAAAGAAGGTCAATCCACAAGTCGACCACCTTTGTTGCTCGGAAGTGAAAACTTCAACTTTTGAAAGTTTAGAATGATGATTTATCTCAAACGAGACCCATAGGAATGGTGGGTTGTTGAAAATGGCTTTGTCATTCTAAGACATGATGATGGAAAACCGAAGACTCTCATAGAAATGGATTCAAATGAATCATACATGGTATCCTACGACTCCAAAGCCATGAACACGCTGCTAAGTGGGATGATTCAAGCTGAAATTGACAAAGTTTCTACATGCACAACTGCTAAAGAAATATGGGATACAACCATCATGAGCCATGAGGGAACTACAAAGGTAAAAGAAGTCAAATTAAGTATGCTAATGCAAGAATATGAAATTTTCAGGTTAGAGAAGAATGAATCCATCAAAGAAGCTCAATCTAGATTCCTCACTCTTATGAACTCTCTAAGCATGCTCGGTCGAAAAATTGATCAAAGGGAGATAAATAGAAAGATACTTAGAGTCATGCCCAAACTGTGACGCCCCCGAAATAGGTACACATCACCCATCTTGAGTCGCCAAATACATGGTACATAATCCAAATACAACTTAATTATACAACTATCGTGTAAAATACAACAAAACATAATCTCAGAGTTTTAACACGAATATTGTCATCTAGATAATATTCACACTCAAATTCAAACTTATTACATTTATTGTCACACTATTTCACATAATAGTGAGGACTACTAAAATAACCATCTGGACCGTCAATCCGTTCCCCGACTCGTCCCAACTATATTCTCATTTCCTGAAGAGAACAGTGAAAGAAATGGTGAGCTTAACTAGCCCAGTGAGAAATATTATGATTAAGATAATGCAGAATAAATTATCCTTAGCCTTCAACAGTATAACAACTGATAGAATACAATAGACAACAAGTTTTAGATCAACAACTGCAGCGGAATAAGCAATCTATTAGAAGAGTCAAGTAGAGCATAAAATCTACTATCTTTTATGATTTAAAAAGTTTTTCATCAACTTTATCGCTGAGACTCAGCTTAATAAATAATATCGAATCATCCCTGCACCATGGCCAAGGATATTCATGTAATCATCAATGGTCATGATTATACCGAATAATCCATGGTTATAATCATACCAACAACTGTCCATCAATGCACTACAGGCCAATGAGGACTTTTACCACATCATTCGTTACATTACGGTCATGATTATACCGAATAATCCCTGGTCATAATCATACCAAGTCTATCTATGCACGTAAGCCAAAGATGATTTTCATCAAAATATAAGCATGAGGATGATGATAATGACATAATAATTCAATAAAACAAGTTCAAGGATAAATTTTAAAGATTTATAATCTAATTTATCCAGAAATCAATAACTTCTAAATTGTCAACATGGTACTGCTTTGTAGAGTAAAATTCAAGAATGCTCAGAAGAATATTTGTGACGCCCCCAAAATAGGTATACATCACCCATCTTTAGTCGCCAAATATATGGTACAGAATTCAAATACAACTGTCGTGTAATATACGACAAAACATATTGAGAGTTTAATACGGATATTATCTTCTAGATAGTATTCAAACTCAAATAGAGTCCTCAATACATTTATTATCACACTATTTTATAGAATAGTGAGGACTACTAATGCTATCATCTGGACCGTCACTCCATTCCCCGACTAGTCCCGGCTACGTTCTCATTTCCTGAAGAGAACAATGAAAGCAAAAGGGTGAGCTCAACTAGCCCAGTAAGAAATATTATGACTAAGATCATGCAGAATAAATTATCGTTAGCCTTCAACAGTGTTAAACTGATAAAATTTAACAAACATCAGGTTTAACTGCAGCGGAACAAGCAATCCATTAGAAGAGTCAAGTAGAGAATAAAATCTACTATCTTTTATGATTTAAAAGTTTTTCATTTCCTTTATCGCTGGGACTCAGCTTAATAAATAATCCACATCATCCCTGCACTACGGCCAAGGATATTCATTAGTATCACAACCACAAATTATCCATGCACTACGGGCTAAGGATATTCGTGTATTCATTAATGGTCATGATCATGCCAACAACTGTCCATCAATGCACTACGGGCCAATAAGGACTTTTACCACATCATTTATAACATTACGGTCATGATTATACCGAATAATCCCTGGTCATAATCATACCAAGTCCATCTATGCACTACAGGCCACATATGACTTTCAACATAATATAAACATGAGGATGATGACAGTGATATATGAATTCAATAAAACAAGTTCAAGGATAAATTCTAAAGATTTATAATTTAATTTATCCAGAATTCAATAACTTCCAAATTGTCAACATGATACTGCTTTGTAGAGTAAAATTCAAGAATAATATTGTATCAAAAATAACTTGGATGATAACGAATCAATTTTTATCATGAATAGTACCACAGGTGAATAGTACTTTCGTGAATAGTACCCAAAGAATAGTAATTCAGGGAATAGTAACTTGTGAATAGTATTACGGCATGAAAAAGTTAAAACTTATCAAAATACTCGAATAATATTTCCATGAAAAGATATCTTTGGATGAAGCACAAATATCAAGGATATTCTACTAATTTCATGGAGTATAGAAACCAAAACTCTAACAAAACGAGTATAGAATTGAAATAAAGCGAAATAATATTACTTACATACTACGTAGTATGGAAGAAAATATTATTTCAAGCGAAATATTGAACAAAAATAACATCCCTTACCTCGAAAAGAAGAGTATTCCAACTGGTATAGCGGGGATATTCATGAAGAAAACTTTCACTATTTTCTACGCTCAAAACTTTCTAAAACTCTAAAGAAATACGCTCAAGATTATAGAAGAAGAATTCTCTGATTCTGGTGTGATTTTCAATTCTAACTAAGCATCCTATTTATAGGAGAATATAAAGGATACTATTTGGATGCATAGTGAAGGAAAGTCACGGGCGCAATTCTTCGGCCGAACGTTTGAAAATTTTTGATTTACTATGAAGCACTATGCAATAAAATATTCTAATAAAACAAAAACTTTTAAATAAAATATAATATTATATATATATATAACATATGTTAAAAAAATAGTCACGGGATACGCCCCGTGAATTCCATCCGCCCCCGCACTAATCATGCTTTAATTATATATATATACATATATAATACATATATATTATAATAATATAATAATAATCTCGTGCTCCCCCCTTTTCCCTGACATTCTCACCCAAATCAACTTTAATATATATATATACATATATATATATAATACTTATATGTGTGTATATATATATATATATATATATATATATATATAACACAAAACTGAGATAACTTCTCCCGACTATTATGAAAAATGGGTAAGCGGGGGTCCGGATAATAAACCAAACTTACAATAAATACTTCATAAAAATCCCCTCAATATTTTTAACAACATTTATCATCATTATTATAATTCGTAATATTTAACAACCAGGTCGTTCCCAGGAAAGAGGGGGCTTTCTAATAAGGATTTCTCCCTATTGGAGCACAATTAGGTGACCAAACCTCTCCTTGACAGAACTTCTAGACATTGTCAATATTTCAAATAATAATATTAATAACTCTGTCATCTCAATTATTGATTTAATAATATATAAAATATTGACAATAATTGAATCAAATAACGTGAGATACTATGCAATAATTCTCGTAGTAATAATTGAACAAAACCGAGTGACTTCTCAATGTAAGCATCAATAATCAATATCGTGTGCTACTATACAACCATACGTACATCGTATTTTTTAACACGTATGCGTTTCAACAATTAATGGTAAAACTTCCGCCGTTATTTTCATAAAATATTTTTTGTCATTTTCTCAATCCGATGAATAATTCCGTTGTGGGGTCCACCAATGATTGTCTTGGTCATATATGAGTATTCCTCGTTAAAACGAATATTCCCCGACCAATCGAATATTATCTAACAACTTGCGTACTTTGCAAAATTTATAAATATTACCCACAACTATAACATTATATCAAATTTACTCCATAATATTCAAAATGATATTTATAGAAAATTCATCTTTATTCATAAAAGTTGGGGTCTTACAACCTCCCTTTCTTATGAAATTTCGCCCTCAAAATTAGGGTACGTACCTGGTATGTCGAAGAGGTAAGGATACCTTGATTTCATTTCAGATTCTAACTCCCACGTCATTTCCTCAACATCGTGGTTTCTCCACAAAACTTTGACTTAAGGTATAACCTTGGAGCATAGAATATGTTTCTTCTTATCCAAGATTTTAACAGGAACCTCTTTATACATTAAATCTTCAGCTATTTCGTCTGGTTCTAACTTAATAATGTGGTTCGGGTCTTCCACATATTTACGTAACATGGATATGTGAAAAACGTTATGAACACGAGACATAATCGGCGGTAAAACGAGTCTATAGTCCACAGTTCCTACTCTATCGAGGATTAAAAATGGGCCAATGAATCGAGGATTGAGCTTTACTCTCTTTACAAATCTCGTAACTCCTTTTCATGGAACAACCCGTAATAACACATGATCTCCAATATCAAATTCCACGTCCTTTTGATGAAGATCAGCATAACTCTTTTGTCGATCAGGTTTTTATATGTTGTCAGATCGTTTGAATATTTTTCGTAGTCATACGTACCAACTCCGATCCCAACAACGTTGCTTCACCCACCTCATCCCAACATACTAGAGAACGACACTTTCTTCCATACAACGCCTCAAATGGAGCCATGCCAATACTTGCTTAATAACTGTTGTTGTAGGAAAACTCTACTAATGGTAAGAACTTGTCCCAGCTTTCCTTGAAGTCAAGGACACAGAGTCTTAATAGATCTTTAAGAGTTTGAATAGTCCTCTCTAACTGCCCGTCCGTCTGAGGATGATATGTCGAGCTAAATCGTAAATCCGTGCCCAAAGCTTTCTGCAAACTAACCCAAAATCGTGAGTGAATCTTGGGTCTCAATCAGAAACTATGGATACTGGCATACCATGCAGTCTTACAATCTCAATTATGTACATATGAGCAAGACGTTCAAGTGTATAAGTTTCTCATATAGGTAAGAAGTGAACAGACTTGGTCAATCTATCAACAATGACCCAAATTGTATCTATGCCTTGAGAAACCTTGGGAAGACCAATAACGAAATCCATGGTAATGTGCTCCCACTTCCATTCTGTAATTTCAAGTGGTTGCAATCGACCTTTTGGTACTTGATGCTCCGCTATCTCTCTCTTCATATTGCTCCACCAAAATGTATGTCAAAGATCATGATACATTTTGGTACTCCCAGGATGGATTGCAAACGGTGTGTTGTGCGCCTCCATCATGATTTTATACTTTAAATTAGGGTCGTTAGGAACATAAAGTCTGGAGTTGACTCGAAGTATTCCTTCTTCATCGATTCTTACTTCCGGCATAACACCTTCTTGCACTTTCTTCCTCATACGCATCAACTACAGGTCTGTAGCTTGAGCAGCTTTAACTTTATCGATTAAAGTTGGTTCTACTCGTATATTTTCCATCATCACATGGGTCCCTCGAGTCTTTAATTCTATCTCCATCCTTTGCAAGTCATACAAAATGGGCCTTTACGTTGACAATATCGCAAGACTTGTACCGCATATGATCTTCTACTCAACGCACGGCTACCATGTTCGATTTTCCAGGATGGTATTGGATGGTATGATCATAATCTTTCAACAGTTCAAGCCAACGTCGTTGTCGCATGTTGAGTTCCTTTTGAGTGAAGAAATATTTGAGGCTTTTATGATCCGTAAAGATCTCCACTTTCTCCCCATACAAGTAATGCCTCCAAATTTTAAGTGTGAAGACAACAACTGCCAACTCTAGATCATGAGTAGGATAATTCCTCTCATATTCTTTGAGTTATCGAGAGGCATAGTCTATGACTTTCCCATGTTGCATGAGAACACATCCTAACCCTTTGCCCGAAGCATCACTGTAGATGATAAATCCTCCTCAGCCGATGGTATTGTCGTAACAGTCTTTGAAATGAGTCTCCTCTTGAGTTCTTGAAAACTCTTCTCACATTCCTCGCTCCAAACTAAATTTTGTATCTTTCTGAGTCAGTTGAGTTAATGGAGTAGCGATTCGAGAAACCCCTTCTACGAATCTCCGATAATAACCAGCTAAGCCGAGAAAGCTACGTACTTCGATCACTGATTTAGGTTGCTCCCAGCTTTGAATAGCTTCAATCTTTGCCGGGTCAACAGATATTCCATTACTTGATACTACGTGCCCAAAGAATGCTACTTCCTCAAGCCCGCATTTCTTCAACTTGGCATAAAGCTTATATTCACGAAGCTTTTGAAGTATCAACCTCAAGTGTTGCTCATTATCTTCATGGCTTTTGGAATAAATAAGGATGTCATCAATAAAGACGACCACAAAGTGATCCAAATATTCCCTGAATACTCGGTTCATCATATCCATGAAGGCAGCAGGAGCATTAATCAATCCAAAAGACATGATTAGGAATTCATAATGCCCGTACCGAGTTCTGAAAGCCGTCTTTGGAATGTCATCGGTTCTAATCTTTAACTGATGATATCCGGAATGAAGATCGATCTTTGAAAAGAATTTGGTGCCTTGCAACTGGTCAAACAGGTCATCAATGCGAGGTTATTTTTGACAGTGACATGATTCAACTCTCGATAATCAATACAAAGTCGCATACTCCCATCTTTCTTTTTCACGAATAGAACAGGAGCACCCCAAGGAGATGTACTAGACTTAATAAAACCAATGTCTAACAATTCCTGCAAATTGAGTCTTTAACTCCTCAAGTTCAATAGAGCCATTCGATATGGGCTAGGAAATGGGTTTTGTACTGTGTTCAAGGTCGATACAAAATTTAATTTCACGCCTGGGGTAGGCGTAAGTTCTTCGTGAATACGTCAGAAATTTATTAACAATAGAAATATCATTCAAAACCCGATTTATTTTTGTTTAAATCAGTGATATGAGCTAAGAAAGCTTGACATCCATTTTTCAATAAATGAATAGCTTTATGGCTTGAGATGACAGTGATTGATTTTAATGGTTTGGTTGGTTGAATTCTCATAATAGGTTGGTTAGGAATATGAAAGCTAACAACCTTACGAAAACAATCAATTTTTGCATGATGAGTAGTTAACCAATCAATCCCTAGAATTACGTCAAATGCAAGTATTTTCAATGAAATAAGATTGACAGGTAATGTGAGGGTACCGATTTGAACCAAACAAGACTTATAAACAGTGGATGTAATGAAGGTTTCTCCCAACGGAGTTTCAATAGATAAGTCAAAGTCTAATTTCTCCGGAGTCAAATTTAAACGTTGAGCGCAAGTAAGAGAAATAAAAGAATGGGTAGAACCGGTATCAAATAAGGTATAAACTTCTTTAGAGTTTATGATAAGCTTACCCGTGATCACCTCGTTCGGATTCCTCACTTTTTGGGAGGTTACGACAAACGCTCTCCCTTGAACTACCGGTTTTGTCTTGTCTAGGACACCCTTTGATGCCTCTATCCCAGCTGGACTTGACTTTGGTGCACGAAAAATCGGGCTAGATGACCTTCTCTTCCATAATTATAACACGTTTTGGACTGCATTGCGCAGTTTGGACTGATATGTCCCTCCCCTCCGCATTTGAAGCATATGATAGGTGGTCGTTCTCCTTCCTTAATAACGGGTGCTGATGCTGACGTCTTTCCATCATTGTTGAATCTCCTCTTCTTGAAATGTCCATTCTTATTGTTTTGGCCATGATTACCACCGAAGTGGTTACCATTTTTGGCATGTTGATTCCCTTCACGCTTGTTGTCACCGCTTTGATGACTGCTATCACTGGTATTATCATTTTCCTGGCTGTTCTCTCTTGGTTGGGTTGACTCATTATCGCGCTCCAATAACTGAGCCCTATTAACAACATCTGAATACAAACACAGTTTATGAGAGATAAGATATTGACGTATCTCAGGTTTTAAACCTCTTAGAAACATCCGCGTTATTCTTTCCTCATTATCAACTAAGTGGGATGCAAACCGGGACAGCTCGGCAAACTTGGCTTCATACTGCGACACCGTCATGTTGTTTTGCTCTAGTTTAATGAACTTTACCTCTTTAATGTGACGAATACTTATGGGAAAGTACTTGTCATTGAACAGTTCTTGGAACTTCTCCCAAGTCATCTTCAGTACGGCAGGTTGAGTATACTTTTACGATTCCCACCAAGAATCACGCTTCTACTCGCAACATGAAGGTGGCAAAGGAACCTTTGCTCCTCGGAGCATCCCAAGACATCAAATATCTTGCAGCTCGCTTTATCCACGCCTCGCTTCTTAAGTGGTTTTGGCTCTCTAAAAACTCCGATGGTCCCAGCCTTGAATCGCTTAATGATGACCATCCGGGAGTTGCCAGTGTTTCCACCTGCATTTTGGACAGGGGCCACTCTTGCCTGATGTTGCATGAATTGCATAAAGCCTCTGAACATTCTATCATTCATCATTTGGTCAGTGTTGTTATTTGCATGAGGATTGTCGCCTTCCTGATGCACATTATCCTTATTATTGATCTGTAGAGACTCAACGGTCTCTTGTGCTCCATTGCTATTCTCAACATTCTCGGATGTCATTTTCAAATACTGCCACAAAACAAGGGTTAATTGATATGTCACATATTATCCCTATACTCTGACCGACCAATTAAACTTAGGTAGGTCATATTAGCGAAGGAATTCCCCATCTCTCCCCTCCTAGTTCTTGTCTCACATCTCAACCAGGGATCATATCCCTAAGCTTTGATACCAACTGTGATGCCCCCAAAATAAGTATACATCACCCATCTTGAGTCGCCAAATACATGGTACATAATTCAAATACAACTTAATAATACAACTGTCGTGTAAAATACGACAAAACATAAACTGAGATTTTAATATGAATATTGTCTTCTAGACAGTATTTAAACTCAAATAGTGTCCTCAATACATTTATTATCACACTATTTTATAAAATAGTGAGGACTGCTAATGCTATCATCTGGACCTTCACTCCGTTCCTTGACTAGTCCCGGCTACGTTCTCATTTCCTGAAGAGAACAATGAAAGCAAAAGGGTGAGCACTACTAGCCCAGTAGGAAATAGTATGACTAAGATAATGCAAAATAAATTATCGTTAGCCTTCAACAGTGTTAAACTGATAAAATATAACAAACATCAAGTTTAACTACAGCGAAACAAGCAATCCATTAGAAGAGTCAAGTAGAGAATAAAATCTACTATCTTCTATGATTTAAAAGGTTTTTCATTTCTTTTATCGCTAAGACTCAGCTTAATAAATAATCCACATCATATCTGCACTACGGCCAAGGATATTCATTAGTATCATGACCACAAATTATCCATGCACTACGGGCCACGGATATTCTTGTTTTCATCAATGGTTATGATCATGCCAACAACTGTCCATCAATGCACTACGGGCCAATGAGGACTTTTACCACATCATTTGTAACATTACGGTCATGATTATACCGAATAATCCCTGGTCATAATCATACCAAGTCCATCTATGCACTACATGCCACAAATGACTTTCAACGTAATATAAACATAAGGATGATGACAATGATATATGAATTCAATAAAACAAGTTCAAGGATAAATTCTAAAGATTTATAATTTAATTTATCCAGAATTCAATAACGTCCAAATTGTCAACATGATACTGCTTTGTAGAGTAAAATTCAAGAATAATATTATATCAAAAATAACTTGGACCGATAACGAATCAATTTTTATCATGAATAGTACCTCGGGTGAATAGTACTTGAGTGAATAGTACCCCGTGAATAGTAATTTGAGAATAGTAACCCGTGAATAGTATTCCGGCATGAAAAAGTTAAAACTTATCAAAAATGCTCAGAATAATATTTCCATGAAAAGATACTGGATGAAGCACAAATATCAAGGATATTCTATTAATTTCATGGAGTATAGAAACCAAAACTCTAACAAAACGAGTATAAAATTCAAAATTTGAAACGAAATAATATTATTACATACTACAGAGTATGAAAGAAAATATTATTTCAAGCAAATATTGAACAAAAATAACATCCCTTACCTCAAAAAGAAGAGTATTCCAACTGGTATAGCGGGGATATTCTTGAAGAAAACTTTCACTATTTTCTACGCTCAAAACTTTCTAAAACTCTAAAGAAATACGCTCAAGATTATAGAAGAAGAATTCTCTGATTCTGGTGTGATATTTAATTCTAACTAAGCATCCTATTTATAGGAGAATAGAAAGGATACTATTTGGATGCATAGTGAAGGAAAGTCACGGGCGCAAATTTTCGACCGAACGTTTGAAATTTTTTTATTTACTATGCAACACTATGCAATAAAATATTCTAATAAAATAAAAATTTTTAAATAAAATAAAATATATATATATATATATATATATATATATATATATACATATATATATGTGACATGTTAAAAAAATAGTCACGGGATATGCCCCGTGAATTCCATCCCCCCCCCATTAATCATGCTTTAATTATATATATACATATATAATACATATATATTATAATAATATAATAGTAATCCCGTGCTCCCCCCTTTTCCCTGACATTCTCACCCAAATCAACTTTAATATATATATATATATATAACACAAAATTGAGATAACTTCTCCCGACTATTATGAAAAATGGGTAAGCGGGGGTCTGGATAATAAACCAAACTTACAACAAATACTTCATAAAAATCTCCTCAATATTTTTAACAATATTTATCATCATTATTATAATTCGCAATATTTAACAACCAGTGTGTCGCTCCTGTGAAAGAGGGGGCTTTCCAATAAGGATTTCTCTCTATTGGTAGCCATGCAATTAGGTGACCAAACCTCTCCTCGATGTAACTTCTAGACATTGTCAATATTGCAAATAATAATATTAATAACTCATCATCTCAATTATTGATTTAATAATATATAAAAATAGACAATAATTGAATCAAATAACGTGAGATACTATGCAACAATTACTGTAGAAATAATTGAACAAAATTGAGTGACTTCTCACGTAAGCATCAATAATCAATACCGTGTGCTACTATGCAACCACACGTACATCGTACTTTTTTACACCGGGTGTTTCAACAGATATATCAGTAAAACTTCCGCCATTATTTTCATAAAAATATTTTTGTCATTTTCTCAATCCGGCAATAATTCCGCTTGTGGGCTCCACTTATGATTATGCCGCCGTATTTAATATTCTCTCGTTAAAACGAATATTCCCAAATTTAATCAAATATTATCTAACAACTTGCGTACTTTGCAAAATTTATAAATATTACCCACAACTATAACATTATATCAAATTTACTTCATAATATTCAGAATGATATTTATAGAAAATTCATCTTTATTCATAAAAGTTGGGGTCTTACAATATTTCCATGAAAAGATACTGGATGAAGCGCAAATATCCAGGATATTCTACTAATTTCATGGAGTATAGAAGCCAAAACTTTAATCAATTGAGTATAATAGAATAGATGAAACTTTAAATGAATTTTCTCCCGCCACGCGGTAATCCACGTAGATGCATCATTTCCACAATTTAATAAGAAATGAATACTGAAGGGTCATTCACCATGCATGCGGTAGTCCACATAGTACATGTTATTCCAATGTAATAATAAATAATGGAATAATATAAGAATTCACCGAGCATCGATAGATCAAGATGCATATAGGTTATCCCAATGTAATAATAAATAATGGAACCAGTCATGCGTAATCAGATGCAGAATGGATATTCAATGAATAATAAAGAATGGAACCGTGTCATGCGTAATCCGCATGCATGTGATATTCCAACAGAATAATAAAGAATGGAATAATGTAAGAATTTCACCATATATGCGCAGATTTCACATAGATAGGTTATTCCAACATAATAATAAAGAATGGAATAATGTAAGAATTTCACCATGTATGCAGATTGCTTGACATACAAAGTTATTCCAACATAATAATAAAGAATGGAATAACCAAGAATTTCACCATGTATACTAGAATCTCATGATACAAGTTATTCCAATGTAATAATAAGGAATGGAATAACAATAGCTCTCTTCATGAATACGAAAGAAATAATACCCCTTACCTTAGAAGAAACTAGATATTGGAATAGTGAGGTAGTAGACTTCTCTTCTTCTTTCTCTCTATAATAATTGCTCTAAAGCTTTAGTGAATTGGTGAGAAATGAAGGAAGAATGAGCTTCTATTTATAGGAAAATATAGTTTCGATAATTGCACGTTTTAGGGCTTGAAATATTACAGTATAATACCCTCATCTTTTCCTTCATTTTTAATTTAGTCATACAAGTATTATCAAACTCGCACCATCTCCCCTAATAGTAAATCATGTGAATCAATAGTAAATCATGTGACTCAATAGTTCTAAATATGTGAAAAAATTAATTATAGTATAGTACCTTCAACCATACCTCTATTTTTAACTTAGTCATGCAAGTATTATCAAACTTGCACCAACTCCCCTAATAGTAAATCATGTGAATCAATAGTACATACATGTAAACACATAGTTATAAGCATGTGAATTAATAGCAATTAATTACTCATTTATCCGGTTAATTATCCAATTGATCAATATAACCTCCAGACATCAATAAATGTCGATTTTCACTAACACTTATAATTCCAACACAATGGAACTATCAATTTCATCTTTAATCAACACGAATTTATTCATCATTAATATTATAACTCTCAATATTTAACAACCAGGTCATTCCCAGGAAAGAGGGGGCTTTCCGATAAGGATTTCTCCCTATTGACGCGCAATTAGATTATCTAACCTCTCCTTGACATAACTTCTAGACATTGTCAATATTGAAAATAATAATATGAATAACTTTGTCGTCTCAATTATTGATTTAATAATATAACATATTATACAGATGATATTGAATCAATAATATGAGAGATATGATGAAATAATTACTGTAGTAATAATTGAATATAACTGAGTAACTTCTTACGTAAGCATCAATAATCAATACCGCAGTGCTACTTATGCAACCACGCCAGACATCTTATTTCTTTACTACGGGTAGTTCAACAGCTTTAATTGGTAACACTTTCGTCGTTATTTTATAAAATGATAATTCGCCGCTTTTAAACTACGACAATACTTCCGCTAATAGGTCCACAATGATTGTCTGCGTCGTCGATTTATATTCCCCGTTAAAACGAATATATTCCCAGACCAATCGAATATTATATAACAACTTGCTTACTGTGCAAAATTTATAAATATTACCCACAACTATAACATTATATCAAATCCACACCTTAATATTCAAAAAAAATATTTCGAGAAATTTAAATCTTTATTCATAAAATTTGGGTCTCACACAAACGGTTCGCACCAAAAGTTACAACTCTTCAAGACTCAACTACAATCAGTACGATGGAAACTCTAACTTTGTTTGGAGAATTTGAAAAATTTGAAAATCAACTAAAGAGGTATGATGAAGAAGATGAAGGACCTAAAAGGAAGACCTTAGCTCTTCAAGTTGAAAGCTACATAGAAGGTGATGAGGAAGACTCCGATGAAGAAATAGCTATGATGTCCCAAAAATTGAGAGAGCTGATTAGAAAGAAGAATAAATCAAAGTTTCAAGGCAAGACATTCAACAACAAGAAAGACGCCAGGCAAAAGCCACAAGAAGATACCTGTTTTGAATGTGGAAGGCCCGGGCATTTCAAGAGAGACTGCTTCCAATTAAAAAGGAAGAACAAAGCAAGCAATTCAAAAGGAAAGGCGTTAATGACATGGAGCGATGATGAGTCCAATCATGACGAGGAAGAAGATGAAACTGCTCAACTGTGTTTCACTAGATTATGCAATCAAGAATCATCTGAGGTAAACTCTGAACTTGGTGATATTACTATTTCTGATTATCTAGTTTTAAAAAAAATGAAAATATTCGTATTAAAGAGAAAAATGCTCATTTAAAAAATTAGATAAATGATTTAATGAAAGAGGTAGAAACATTAATTGAAGAAAAACAAGAAATAGTTAAAGATTACACATCAAGTGAAGTATCTAAGTGAAATGCTAAAATTGATTATCTTGATAACTATAATAAAATTCTATATAATCGTGCAAACAAATTAAATGAAGAATTCAATGATCTTAAAAAAGAAAATGATGTTTTAAAAAAAAGTTTAAAAATGAGAGATACTTGTATTGATGCTTTTAATGATGGAAAAATATTAAACATGCAAATTAATAATGAGGAAGAAATAATTTCATTGAAAAAGGATCTTGCAAAATTTGTTCAAGGGGAAGAGAATTTAAATATAATGTTAGATGCTCAAAGGTCAAGCCTAGATAAACAAGGAATTGGATATATTTCTGTTAAGAACATTACAAGCACTACTAATAAAATTAGAGTGATAAATAATAAACCAAGGAACAAGCCTCTTTATTGCTCACCTTTTATTACTTGCAAAAATTGTTGTTTAAAAGGACATTTTGATACAAAATGTAATAAAATTAAAATAAAACAAGTTTGGGTAAAGAAAAGAGATTTAGTTGCTACTAACAATACCGGACCCAAACATATTTGGGTACCAAAATGATGAGTTACTTCTTTGTTTTGTAGATGTGTTTTAAAGCTAAAGTACCATCACATAAATGGGTGCTAGACAGTGGATGTTCTAGACACATGATGGGTGATAGTTCTAAATTCATCTCACTAACTACTAAGAAGGAGGAATCTGCACCTTTGGAGATGACACCACATGCCAAATCGCTTGAAGGTAAAATTGGAAATGGTAAGGTTTTCATTGATAATGTTCATTATGTTGAAGGATTAAAATATAATTTAATCAGTGTAAGTCAACTAATGGATAGTGGACATAAAGTAGTTTTTGAAAAAGATAAATGTGCTATTATTCATGCTTCTCACAATGTTCCTTTAATTGCTCAAAGGGAAGGTAATATTTATACAATTAATTTTGAAAATCAAAATGTAGATATTTGCCTAACTGCTATTCAAGATCAAACTATTCTTTGGCATAGAAGGTTAGGACATGTGCATATAGAATTGATTAACAAACTAGTTACCAGGAACCTTGTCAAAGGATTGCCAAAGCTTAAATATGAAAAGACAGGGATTTGTAATGCATGTCAGTTAGGTAAGCAAGCAAGAAATTCTGTTATCAGCAAAAATAAGGTATCAAATTCTTTACCTCTTCAATTATTGCATCTTGATTTATTTGGTCCCGAGAGATATGCTAGATTAGGAAATAATCATTATGCTTTTGTTATTGTTGATGATTTTTCAAGATTTACATGGGTTTTATTTTTGAAAACTAAAGATCAAGCTTTTTCAGAATTTGAAAAGCTTATAAAGAATGTTGAAACAAAATACAGCCTCGAGCTAATTGGTATTCGGAGTGACCATGGTGGGGAATTTGGAAAAGACTTTATACCATATTGCAGTGAGAAAGGTGTTACACATGAATTTTTTGCACCAAGAACGCCACAACAAAATGGTGTAGTGGAACGCAAAAATCGTCTTCTCCAAGAAACTACAAGAACGTTACTTCAAGAAAGTAAACCGCTAAAAAGATTTTGGGCGTAGGTCAAAATCTTGCATGTTACATTCTAAATAGAGTATTGATTAGACCCATTTTATTAAAAACACCATATGAGTTACTAAACAAAAGGATTCCTAATATTAATTATTTTAAAGTTTTTGGTGCTAAATGTTTTGTGTTGGTTTTAAAGGATTTTAAAGGATTCACCATATGAGTTATTTTAAAGGATTCCTAATACTAATAGTAATCTTGGAAAATTTGATGAAAAATCAACCGAAGCTATTTTTCTTGGTTATTCAGCACATAGTAAGCCATATAGGGTTTATAATCTAGACAAGTCAAAGGTTGAAGAATCAGTACATGTAATATTTAAAGAAGTTAACCATGATCTGTCAAAAGATGAGGATTCTGCAGGAAATAACAATTTGAGTCGTGGAAGCCAAACTGCTAAATCCGGACAGCCTAAGCCGTCCGAATCAAAAGGAAATACAGTTAAAATTAGACAGCCTAAGCCGTCCGAATCAGAAGAAATACACCTAAAATCAGACAGCCTAACCCATCTGTTTTAGTAGAAAACTCAGACATGCAGTCACCAAAAAATAGACAGTCAGACCCGTCCGATTTAGAAGAAAAATCAGACGAACACACTGATGCAGAATGTGACATAACATAGTTTGAATCCAACGAACAAATGACCACTACCAAGCTTCCTAAATCATCTCAGACTGTGAGAAATCATCCTCTAAACTTGATTATTGGAGATCCTAACACTTGGATGAACACAAGAAGGAAAACAAGGAATTATTGTGCATTTTCAGCCTTTTTTTCTCAAGTTGAACCAAAAAATTCCAAGGAAGTAATTCAAGATGAAAATTGGACAATCGCTATGCAGGAAGAGTTAAACCAATTTGAACGATGTCAGGTATGGGATCTTGTTAAGCCTCCTAAAAATGCATCTATTATTGGTAAAAAATGGATTTTCAAAAACAAATTAGATAAAAATGGTTTTATAACAAGAAACAAAGCCAAATTGGTAGCTCAAGGCTATAATCAACATGAAGGTATAGACTATGAAGAAACCTTTGCCCCTGTTGCAAGGTTGGAAGCTATAAGAATTTTATTAGCCTTATGACGCTAGACAATTTAAATTATTTTAAATGGATGTGAAAAGTGCTTTTTAAATGGTTACTTAAATGAAGAAGTATATGTTAAGCAACCACCCTTTTGAACATGAAAATATCCACATCATGTGTTTAAATTAAAAAAGGCTTTGTATGGATTAAAACAAGCTCCAAGAGCTTGGTATGAAAAACTAAGCAAATTTTTATTAGAAAATGGTTTTAATCGCGGTAAGATTGACTCTACTCTTTTTATTAAAACCAAAAATAAAGATTTATTAATTGTTCAAATTTATGTGGATGACATAATTTTTGGAGCTACTACTAACTCTTTGCGTGAGTGCTTTTCCCAATGTATGCATAATGAGTTTGACATGAGCCTTATGGGTGAATTAAACTATTTCTTGGGGCTTCAAATCAAACAATCCAATGAAGGGATTCACATTCACCAATCCAAATATGTAAAGTAGTTATTAAAAAGATTTGGTTTTGAAAATACCAAACCAAAGTCAACACCAATAAGTACTACCATCAAGCTTACTGCGGATGCTACAGGTAAAGATGTTGAAGTGACAATGTATCGTGGTATGATTGGTTGTTTATTTTATTTAACTGCATCAAGACCGGATATTATGTATAGTGTATGCCTTTGTGCTAGATTTCAAGCTCAACCGAAAGATTCTCATCTTAAAGTGGTAAAAAGAATATTTAAATATTTATCTGGTACGATTAATTTTGGCTTATACTATCCTTTATCTCCTAGTTTTGAAATAATTGGATATTCAGATGCAGATTATGCAGGGTGCCAAGTTGATAGAAAAAGTACAAGCGGTGCTTGTGAATTTTTAGGACAAAGCCTTGTGGCTGGGCACAACAAAAAGCAAACATCAGTTGCCTTGTCTACTACGGAAGGTGAATATTTGGCGGCAGGTAGTTGTTGTTCACAAATTTTATGGATGATTAAAACTCTTCATGATTTTAATGTGATATGTGAAAATGTGCCAATTATGTGTGACAATACTAGTGCAATTGATATTTCAAAAATCCTGTGCTTCATTCTCGTACTAAGCATATTGAAGTGAGACATCATTTTTTAAGAGATAATGTTGCTAAAGGGTTAATTAAATTAGTATTTGTCCCTACTGAACATCAATTGGCAGATATTTTTACAAAACCTCTAAGTGAAGAGCGTTTTTGCACTTTGAGAAGAGAACTTGGAATGTCTGCATGTGGTTAGAATTTTTTAAAAAATAATAATAATAATAATAATAATTAAAAAATTAAAAAAAAATAGTTTATTATATGATATAAAATTATATTAGGATTATTTGTTATACTTGATTCATGTGAAGTTATCATTCTGATCTTATTTACATAAGGGTAAAATTGATATTTTTAGTTTATATGGGTATGATTGGTATTTGTTATATTGATTTTGGGCGGGGATAGATTTTTTATCAGTACTTATTTGTTTTTATTTTTTTAAAAAAAACACTCTTCATCTCCAACTCTTCTTGCACCAAATTCTAAACTGATCAGGTATCTAAAACCTTTTAGTATTTTGTTTTCTATTTTTTTCTTTTTAGTTACTTCTTCTCTTTTTCTTATGATATCCTTAACAGATTTCTTTTCAAAAACCCTTCATCTTCTCTATTCCTTCTGTCACGTTTCTTTCTTTGTCTCTTCTATCACTCTTTTTCTCTCACCAACTTAGGTTTTCACTACAAAAAAATGGGCCTTTAGCAACGATTTTTTGGGCAACGACTTTTTAAGTTGTTGCTAAAAGTATATGTTTAGCAACGAAATTTGTCCTTCGTTGCAGATTGTGTCAGACTTTCACTTTTTGCAACGAAATTCATAAGTCGTTGCAAATTTTCGTTGCTAATTCATTGGGGGGGGGGGGGAATTTCGTTAGAAATTCGTTGCAAAATTTTTGGCCACTTGCTTTCCCGTCATCGTGGGCAACGAGAGTTTTTTTGTTGCTAAAAATGGGGCTTTAGCAATAATTTTTCAGGCAAAGACTTATAAAGTCGTTGCTAAAAGTGTATGTTTAGCAACGAAACTTGTCCTTCATTGCAGATTGTGTCAGCCTTTCACTTTTTGTTACGAAATTCATAAGTAGTTACAAAATTTGGAAACAAAATTCGTTAGAAATTCGTTACAAAATTTCTAACCACTTGATTTCTCCTCATCGTGGACAACGAAAGTTTTTTTGTTGTTATATTTTGTTGCCTAATATGGACCACATTCATTTGCAACAATTTTTATTTTCGTTGCATATTTTATACAACTTTTTGCAACGACTATTAAAATGTTGCCTTAAATTAAGATAATAATAATAATAATAATAATAATAATAATAATAATAATAATAATAATAATAATAATAACAATAATAAAAGTAATAATAATAATAATAATAATATTAAACTAATAGTAATAATAATAATAAAAGTAATAATAATAATAATAATAATAATAATAATAATAATAATAATAATAATACTAATAATAATAATAATAATAATAATAATAATAATAATAATAATAATAATAATAATAATAATAATAATAATAGTACTAATAATAATAAAAAAAATAAAATAAAATAATAATAATAATAATAATAATAATAATAATAAATAATAATAATAATAAGAATACTAATAATAATAATAATAATAATAATAATAATAATAATAATAATAATAATAATAATAATAATAATATAATAATAATAATAATAATAATAATAATAATAATAATAATAGTACTAATAATAATAATAATAATAATAATAATAATAATAATAATAATAATAATAATAATAATAATAATAATAATAATAATAATAATAATAACAACAACAACAACAACAACAACAACAACAACAACAATAACAATAATAATTAATAATAATAGCAGTACTAATAATAATAATAATAACATACGTTTGGATAAACCTGTTAAGTTAAACACAATTAAAATTTCAAATAAATTGCAACTCAAACATGACTTAACATCGAAAAATTGAAGCCTTAGAAACCAATGAATTCTATAATGGTGGAACCATTCATCTTACATCAGACATTATAGAAAAGTCAACGGTGTTTCATAATAATGAAGGTAATTATGCGGGCCTAAAATAATAATAAAATAATAATAATAATAATAATTAAAATTTTAAATAATAATAAAATAATAATTCTTGTAATAAAAAAATAATTATTGTAATAATAATAATAATTAAAATAATAATAATTATTGTAATAATAATTAAAATTATAATTATTATTATTCTCCTTCTGAATTAATTAATATGCTGATTAAGTAGATATAGATAATTTCTAACAATTATATATACGGAGGAGGAAAATGTGAAAGGGTGAGGTCCCCTAAATTGTCACATAAAAGGAGACATGTAATCAGAGTTTTCCAAATAATTAATGAGTCCTTTCAGAACCTCATATGTTCAGATAGACTACTACTTGCTTTTTATATATATATATATATATATATATATATATATATATATATATATATATATATATATATATATATATATATTATTAACGCTATAACATTCTCAATAGTTATTGTAGGTATATTTGTGTGGGACATAGGGGTGAAAACGAGTCAAATCTCAGCGAACACTTTAATGCTCAGATATATAAAAACAAATATTCATATAAATATTTATAAATTTATCTCTAAATATTCATATAAATATTTATAAAAAAATATTCATATCTAAATTTAATAAATTTTAGATGAAATATTTATAAATTTATAAATAAATATTTTGAGATAAATTTATAAATATATATATATATAAATATTTGTTTATATATATATATATATATATATATATATATATTGACCGATGACATGTCACACGTGGCGCCTACGTGGCACACGTGGCAAATCTGACGCGACGTTTTATATTGTAATTTTACACGTGGCAGATCTGATGTGGCTTCTTTCTATTTTATCAAAGAATTTGTCTATTCAATGGTTTGAACTCGCAACCTCAAGTTTGAAACTTTAGTCATATGACTACTGGAGCACAACAAATCAACTGTTAACATCTTGCAAGGATTACTATTTATATCAAAACATTTCATTTCCCCCCAAAAATTAAAATACTACACAGAATATTATCTTGTCTAACATTAGGAAACTGTTTGTTTGACCTTTTTACTACAAATAAATTTGAGACATGAAAATTAAATATAAACATTTTACGATTTTACCAAATTATGAAAGTTTTATACCCAATTATAAGTGCAATACAAATTTTTTTGCGTATAAAAACTTTTGTATTAAATTATAATTTGAAAGAGAGAAGAAGTTAATCCACAATATTACATAATATATAATATTTGTTTAAAAAATTATCAATAATATATATTTATTCACTTAATTTGACAACAAATGAATATTTTTAGTACTATTATAATAATAATTATTATTATAATAATACTAATAATAAAAATAAAAATAAAAATAAAAATAATAATAACAATAATAATAATAGTAGTACTAAAAATAATAGTTTTAAACTACCGCCATAACTTGTAGCGGTAGACAGTGTAATACATGAACAAATGAAGGGCAAATGAGTAATTTCTGATGTCGCTACAGCCTATAGCGGCAGGGGGAAATCCATTTCAATCTGTGCCATCCAATGTTGCGATCAACGGTATAGATTATGGTTGTTAAAATAGTACCGTGACAACCGATTGTCAAGAATGGGGGCCCATGTATATATAGCCGTGTAAATTCTATTTTTGCGCAGTCTTTCAAAACTGTGTCGTTTTGACATATTTGTTTTTGATTTCTGATTTGTTTTCATTGGTCCCTATTTTGCTAATTTTATATATGAATGATTGATAAATGATGATTTTATAAGTGTAAATATGTATATCCTCCGATGGGATCCTTGGGTATATTATAAAAAGGGTATTAATTAATTATTTTTAATGAAGTCAAATCAGATAAAAAACATAAAAAAAATTTCAAAATCATTATGATAACAAAAAAATTTAAAATCTATATGATTATCCCACCAAAAAAGAATAAATAAAAAAATATATTAACAATTAACATCACAAAGTTATTCCAACCAAAAAATAAAATACTCTAATAAAAATTAAACACCAAAAATAAAATATTATCCTAAAAATCTTCCCACTCTAACTACAATTTGAAATGAGATAAATATTTAATATATATATATTAACGAAAATTAAGATCTCATAAATTAAACTATAAATAAATATATGAATAGATTTCACTATAGGGTTAAATAGATTTCTCTCTCTCTTATCTCTCCTCCTACCTACCGATCCGTCCCGATCTCGTCAATTCTGTTCACCATCTCTCGCCAGCCCTACGCCGTCTTGACAAACACGAACAACATCTGGACAACGTCGTCTCTAAACCAGAGATTCGTCTTCTCTCTTAAACTTCCCCTGCTTCTTCCATGGCTGAAACCCTCCAAAACCCTAACCCTAATACTCTGCCTATTACCAGACTAGGGCCGCTCACCACGGTGTCATCACCAGCGACTAGCTTGCCCAGGCCCAGGCGACCATTGGCAGTGAACTCGATGACGTTTCGTCCAAAAATTCGTTGAGGTTGAGCGATACTGACAAGCCCTTCAGCGTGATTGACGAGTTTAATAACTAGCGAAAACAGCCTGATCTGGCCGAGGCTATGGCGGCGATTAGGGCTTTGGCTTCTGTTATTAGGTCCAGTGAGGCTACTACCATGATGGAGCTCGACATTGAGCTAAAAAAGCTTCCGATTCTCTCAAGGTATCTAATGAATTTATATTCATTTCCAATTTAAAATTAGTCAGACAATTCCCATGGTTTGTGTTTAGGTTTTCTCTGCTTTTGGGCCTGTCCTAAAGATTGCCATGTTTGATATAAGATGGAGGACTTCAAGCATTGATTCAGTACCCCGGTAAGCAAACTCCTGCAATTAGTCATACTCATGTTACTAAAATCTGAAAATCTGATACTTGTTGCTAAAATGTGTGGCAAGCTGAGGTAGTTTCCTTAGTTGTAGCATTGATGCTAACCTTGGTGCCTATGTGACTGCCTTTAAAGTGATTTCAAGAATGATGCTATAGATGAGATGCATTGCATTGCATAGCTGTCTTTATGCTTGTTACTAATTTTTAATTTCTATTAAGAGATTAGAGATGATTGTCCTTTTTGCTTAGTATTTTCTTATCTCATGACTATTTAGTCGCTGGGTTGTCAACTTGAATCAGATTTATATGCTGTTATCTTAAAGATATATAATCTTGTTATACTATTTGTTAAAGTAAATTTGATAGGGTTAATCATATTTATATGTTTTTATTATTTGTCAAATATTTTCTTGAAATCAAATATTTGTTATACTATTTGTTATAATATTTTCGTGAGTGTTTCTTATCTTGCTTTGCCAGGTGTTTGATCAAATCTCCCTGCTATGCAGGTGAATTATCTGGCTGATCTGTTTCTAGAAAAAAAATAAAGATTATGTGGTTGCAGAACATCAGGATCTGTTAACGGCCTCAAAATGCCCATTCATTGCTGGTTTGTTTCCTCCACTTCTACTTTCGAGTTCTGTTCAAAATTATACTGTGTTAAAGATATACATTATGTTGGACCTTTAAAGACATACTTTGAAATATGCAGGTATCCTTGTGAAGGGCCTTTAGTTATGAGAAACTAGAAGAAGCTATAAAAAATTATCCAGATGAGCAGAAGTTGCCAGACCTGACTTCAGAAAGCACGTTCAAATTCAGTGTTGATAGTTTTGGCAAGGCTATTAGCTTCCAGGAACAAAATGATCGCATTCGGGGGCTGTCTTACATCCCATTCAAGGTTTTCCTAGTTCTTTTTGTATTTAGTATTTTAGTGTCAATCAGTGTTGATTTCTGAATTTTGGTTCATATCCTGTTATTGATTTTTTTTTGATTTTATGGTGTATTGGTATCCTAAATTGTATTTGTTTGATGTGGTTATGATATGAGCATGCTTTTGAGAATTATTCTAAGGCTGTTTCCTCTACTTTTTGTTTAGTTCAGTAGCTTATTATTTCCATCTGAAGTTTATATGTATTAGTTTATGTACGAATTTGAGCTTCATTAAGTTTTCTTATGACTTTGTGCTTTCCTTTTTTACTTTTAATGGATTATGAAGGATGGAAAAGTCTTGCGCAAAATAGAACCTCTAAGCCCTTATTTTGAACTGATTAGAATTAGCATCGGCGACTGTCATGTTCATATTTTTTGTGCAAATGGTTTGAATATTAACTCAAATTATTTCATTAGCTGTGGTTTTGTCTGGAGGAGCTGCTGCAAATGGTGCACAGTCTGAGATTGATACATCTAACACAACAGTGAGTCTGCCCCCTTACTGAATAAATTAACAACTGCCTTGGGTACTTTGTTAACCCTTGTTCTCTTGTAGATATTTGTGGGAGGGCTTGATTCTGATGTAACTGATGAAGAACTCAGATAGATCTTTTCGCAGTTCGGCGAGGTGGTTTCTGTGAAAATACCAGCTGGGAAAGGATGTGGTTTTGTACAATTTGCCAGCAGGTATTCCTCTACAATTCAGTTACTTAATGTTTCAGTTACTTTTATTTAAACAATTCATAAACATTATCCTGTAATCAACTACTATGTTACATAAAAAGGATGCATGAGAAACAATTTAGGATCATTTTCTCTTATCATGTTTTAATCAATTTTCCATGTATTCACCTCTTGTTTACCTTTCTGAATGGGTTGACAGTTGAGAATGGATTTCGAAAATCAATGGAACGAGAATTATTACAGCAAGCAAGGGTACAACGGTTATGGGTATACTGTGCCGCAGAATCAGGATCCAAACATGTATGCAGCTGTTGCTGCTTATGGGGTGTCTACAAATGGTTATGGAAACCAATAACGACCTGTAAGCTGATACTGGGTGGCATTTTAAGGTTGAGCCTATCAAACATACAATGAGCAGTAAAGGATATGTTTTTTAGACCAAAGTATGTAGTTTGAATTTTGTAGCTGGATTTAGAATCATATCACAGAGATTGGAGACTTATCTAGTATTCTATTGAGACCTAATTTAATTTTTTTGAAGGTATAGCTTTCTGGAGCCAGCTTTATATGAGACCAAAGATACACCAGATGCCCCTGCTATGGCAACAACGAGACTAGAACTCATGGGTCCTAGTGACTTCGTATGAGGATCAAGTGAAAGCATTAGAAGATGTAGTTGAGGAATTAAATGAAAAGCTGTCTGCTGCGAATTCAGAGTTGACAACGAAGGAAAGTCTAGTAAAACAACACGCTAAAGTTGCTGAAGAAGCTGTTTCAGGTACGTTGGTATTTATTTTATTCTTTTTTCAGACTAAGAGATTTTATGAAATTGATTCATGAACAGGTTGGGAAAAAGCTGACGTAGAAGCTTTGGCATTGAAAAATCATCTAGAATCAGTTACATTGTTAAAGCTTACTGCTGGAGATCGAGCATCACATTTAGATGGTGCTTTGAAGGATTGCATGTGGCAGATTAGAAATTTGAAAGAAGAAAATGAGCAGAAATTGCAGGAAGTTGTTCTTACCAAAACACAGCAATGCGATATGATAAAGCTTGAGCTCGAAACACAGTTGATATATTTATTAGCTTTGGTAAGTTGGTGTTCATTATGTGCTTGTCTTGATATTGTAGGAGTGTAGAAAACTCTTTCTTGTGAAGTTGCCAGAAAGTAGAAAGTTCATTGTACCGAAAAACCAAAAATTGCTTGTGGTTCCTTTGTTCTAGCTTCATGAAAATGACAAAGTATGTAAACTTCTGATTGTGCATACATTTTAATATTTCAGTTTTGACATTCATTTTTTATACATGGTCTATGTAAATTAGTTACTAACAAATTGTTGAGCTCCTGTTGTGGGTTCATAGAAACTTCCGTAGTAACTTATAACAAATTTTTTTTTCTCTTAATCTTAGTTTCTGCAACTCAAGGTAGATGGTAATGATATTGGTAAGAGCAAGTGCTTTATGCCCCACATTGCACCCTTCTAGAGTTGTGAGTTTTTCGTCAATCAACTGTGTATCAAATTGCATGCTGTTTGTCCAGATTTAGTAATTTTGAGTTTGTCAAAATAAAAATCAAGGATCGTGTAAATAGACATACAGAACTGTGTGCCAAGTATAATAGAAGATTTAGTTTTTTTTTCACATAACAATTACTTCAAAGTTGGACACATAGAGCAGGTGTATCTTTGTCACAGTTATTGTAATCTTATACATACACATTGCATATGGTACCATCTTGTGTATGTTTGTCAAACTAGTATGTACTTCATGTTATCTTGTTTAAGGCATTTTATTTAGTCAGTTGAAGGACTCTGGAATCTTTCTATATGCTCAACCATTTAATAAATATTGTGGGTAGTCTGTTGGTTTAATAATATTAGTACCATGTAGTAACTCTGTTGTCTTTGTGTATTGATTTTGGTATTAAGTGCCTCTGGTAACCTATTTGCTTTATTTTTTTGACTTGCTATTATTTTTAAATATGTGCAGGAAGACTGCTTCTACGACCACGCCTTTACAATCTCGGGTATCAAATTTTCGTACACGCTTACTTTAAGACAAGGGACTAAATTATGAAGTGTACTCTCTCTATATATGTAGATATATACTTTGATTGAAGAACTGTGGTAGTTTTAGATGGTTAATTATAAAGATAATGAATTATTATGTAGTGGATGATTTTATTAAGTTAATAATATTTTAGTTTTTTGTATTTTTGTCATTATTTGCTATGGGGACATTGAGCCAGTCAGGTACACAAAAAGAATGTCAAATTTTGATTTGGCAACAATATAATTTGTTACCAAAGAATTGAACAAGCTAGTTTTAATATAGCAACAATTTTTTATACATTTAGCAACAAATTTTCGTTGCTAATGGCATTTAAAATATAATATTCAGCAATAAAAAATTAACCTAATAACAACGGAGGATATTGTTGCTAATACTAACATAAAAGGAAATATTTTTTATCATTGCAAATCATATCAACTTTCGTTGCACATATAAAGAAACGACAACATATAATGTCGTTGCTAATCGACGATTTTTGTTGCTATTGAAAAATAACCAGCAACAAACATTTTCGTTGCTGATTCAGCATAATGTCGTTGACAAATAATATAATCAGCAATGAAAATCGTTGCTAAAAAGTTTACATTTCGAAACGAAAGCAAGCTTAGGCAATAATGTTCATAATTTACTACAATGAAAAATATCGTTGCAAAATGGTGTCAATTGCAACGAAAATGCATGGTCGTTGCAAAAAAAAGAGTTCATTTCGTTGCCAATTAGCAGGCTTTTGCAACAAAATGGGGTTTTTAGCAACAAAATTTTAATTATTCTGCAACAATACATTTTGTTGCTAAAGGATCGATGTCTCTGTACGAAAGCCAATTTTTTTTGCAAAATATATTACTTTTGGCAACGAAAAAAAACGTTCATTGCGGAACAATTAGCAACGCTCATTGTGCAACGAAAGACGCAATGACATTAAAGTCGTTGCCAAAATCCTGTTGCAACGAAATTTGACACCTTTAGCAACGAAAATTGGTTGTTGTTGAAGCCCCATTTTTTTGTAGTGTTTGTTCCCAACATATCTTATACCCGAACCTGATCCATAAGAAGTGTCTAATCAGGCCATTTCTTCTGTCTTCAAAGCTACGCTCTTACTTCACTTGAGCAACAGATTCGTGCAGCGTATTCTTGCTAAC
The DNA here is from genome assembly GCA_020205605.1 of Panax ginseng. Classification (NCBI taxonomy): domain Eukaryota; kingdom Viridiplantae; phylum Streptophyta; class Magnoliopsida; order Apiales; family Araliaceae; genus Panax; species Panax ginseng. The sequence continues at coordinate 178,045,977 of CM035132.1, forward strand.
AAACGAGAGCCCTTCCAAGCACAACGCTGCGACAATCATTTAGTCTTCTCCCTATCTCCTTCAAGCTTTCACATAATCTCCATAAAAATGGCCAAAACAAGGGGCAGGTTTATCTTTAATACCGGACGTTAACCGATACAACGCTCTAAGGCGACAGATATGGCATCTCAAGAATTGGATCGTCAAATCAGAGATTCTTCATCAAAGGCACTGAGAGATAAATGTCGCCTGAACAGAAACCTCTCCAAGATGGTCTCTGATTTGGGAACTTCTTCAAAGAAGATGAAGAAGACAGGGGAAACATCTAAGGGTAAAAATCGAGTTGCTGTGAGTATACCCATTTCCAATTCTATTTCTAGCACTCATGATTCAACTATTGTTTTTCGTTCCCAAAAATTTGCAAATCAATTTCAGAAATTAATGGTCCATAAACCCATCGTGTTTGGCAAACCTGTCGACCCTGTTCTTTTTGATACTATTGGTGTTACTAAAATATTTAATCATCTTGGTATATCTAGTTTGTTATTTTCCCCAACATATGCCTATCCCAAATTGATTAAACAGTTTTATGGGAATCTGTCTGTTGCACATAATCAAATTCGAACTTTTGTGAAAAACAAAACAATTTTAATAGACTCTGCATTACTGGGTGTTTTGTTTGACATACCTTGCACTGGCCCTTCCCCATTCACTCTAAAAGGGCCATTAAAATTTGAAAACCTTTCTGTTGTGCAATAACACCACCACCATTAAACAACACCATTAAATAGTGTGATTCTTAAGCTTATTCGTGCAAATCTTATTCCTCGAACTGGTGGTAGGTCTGAGATGACTTATCAAGATTTAATATTATCATCCCTCATTTTGTCAAAAACAAAATTCAATTGTGCTCTTTTAATGATAAATCACATGGAAAGTTGTGTCAAAATTAAATCTAAATGTTTTCCATATGGTGGCTTTTTGAAAAATATATTTACTCATTTTGATGTATCTTTTGAGAATGAAGAAGTTTTTCAATTAACTGAAGTAATTGATGAATTAGTTTTTAAAAATTCAAAACTCAAAAATTGGGGCTGACAATGTTTTATCTTGGGACATTGAAGAAAATATTCATGTTCCTTCTGCTCCTACTGTTTCTCCTTCTCATTCTCCTATTTCTCATTCTATTCCGATTCCTCCTGCTTCTCACAATTCAGAACTTTCTCAACTTGTTACTGATATGAATTCCAAGTTTGACACAATGCTTGAACTCATGCATAATTTTTCAGCTTCACTCAATTCCTTATCCGATAGAGTACTCACAGTTACTGAGAAGGTTGAATCCTTAGATGTGAAATTCAAGGATTTGTCTAAGGAGATTGAAGATGAGATGTTTGAGATTGATAAAGAAGACAATTAATTTCTCCTTTTTGATGATATCAAAGGGGAGAGATTTTGGGGTTATTTCGAATTGAAAGTTTAAACTCTGTTAACTCTATTTTTTTTGGATAAGAATTTGGAAATTTGAATCTGTTGGTTCTAATTTGAATATTTTGGAATTTGGATATTTGAATCTATTGATTTAATCTGTCTTGATTGGTTAAGATATATGATTCTTCTTTACTGTCATGCTTTGGGTACTATGTGTTTAATATGGGTTATTTGATATACATACAATTAACATGTGATATTTGATATACATGCCATGTTTTGCCTAAATTAAGGGGGAGCCATATATTTAGGGGGAGTACGATATATATTGTCATCATCAAAAAGGGGGAGAATGTTAGTATATATACTTTGTGGTTTTAATGATGACAATGTTTATATGGGCTAAATTGATTTTATATTGGCTTATAATTTTATTTAGTCATGTTAACCAAATATTTTCATGCATATTAATATAATAGTTTGCATGGGTTATTGCATGGATTAATATTACACTTTATATGCTAGCCCACAATAGTTACTGCAGGTTGGAGTAAGTAAACCAAGTTGGTTTATTTTTTTTTCATGCTTTCTATGTTTAAATCTAAATCTGTTTTGTTATGGAGACAAATTCAAATATGAATTGGAGTATTTTTAGGAGATTGAAAATCAGTTTAATATTCCTTAAATTTATCATATTTAATTATGGGGTTATATCCTTCCAATATATATATATATATATATATATATATATGTGTGTGTGTGTGTGTGTTATCTGTTATATATATTGAACTACCAATTTATACGTATTTGGGAGATCTTTTAGGAATTGGCTTTATTAAGGACTCTTATTTAAAGTTGATGGAGTTGTCATTTGTTACATGCTAACAACTGTTGCTATTTTGAAGGAAACATATTAACAGTCAATAGGACTCTTTGAGCTAGTCTTTGTATTTTATTTGACTACTTCCCTTATCTGCTGTGGCTGTTATTCATCTCCTATTAATAAGTAAAATAGTCGTTGCTGGAAGAATTGGTACATTGCATGAAATAGCCATTGCTTTCTTCTTTATATATACTGTTTACTCGGCTTCATGAAGGAACAAGACTACTGATCAAAAACTCTTCAAGCTATTCAGGAAACAAATCATCATATCACTATTTTAGTCTTGGTTTACAGTGTTCTTGTATTCCTTATTTATATCTATTTTAAACATAGTACAAGTCTAGGTTGGCTTGGGGTTTTATTTTAGTAATATTCAGTCTGTACAATGAAGCTATCAAAGTCTCAGAGGTAAGAGGTGTTGCAGAGGTGCAAAGGGGGCAGAGGTGTCCAATCGATCGTCTTTGTAACAGGGAGTTATTTACTTTATAATTGTTGAGTATTATTTTAATAAAGTGAGTCTCCAATCCTAGTTGGGATTGGACGTGGATTAGGCTATTAGACTAGAGGATAGGGGCCAAACCACGTAAAAAATCTCGGTGTGATTTACTTTTCATGTGTTTCTGTTTTTAAGCTTTATATTCTGCATATTTTGGTTTTAGTTTGAAAATTTTATACTAATATGGAAAGGTATTAGCTGTCCGTTTTTAACATTTAAGAACATAACTAATTCGGACAGGGTTAGACCGTCCGATTATAGTCTTCTATAGTAAACTTCAAAAATTGGCCACTGTAGATCACGTCTAAGTATTTACACTTATTCACCCCCCCTCTAGGTGTGCTTAATTATAGAATTTCATATATATATGTGTGATGCCCCCAAAATAGGTATATAACACCCATCTTGAGTCTCCAAATACATAGTACAAAATTCAAATATAACTTAATTATACAACAGTAGTGTAAAATACGACAAAACATAAGCTGAGAGTTTTAACACGAATATTGTCCTCTAGACAATATCCACACTCAATGGAGTCCTCATTACATTTATTGTCACATTATTCCGTAGAATAGTGAGGACTACTAAAACCATTTCCATCACTCCATTCCCCGACTCGTTCCAACTATATTCTCATTTCCTGAAGAGAACAATGAAAGAAAGGGTGAGCTCAACTAGCCCAGTAAGAAATATTACGACTAAGATAATGCAGAATAAATTATCCTTAGCCTTCAACAGTATAACAACTGATAGAATACATTAGACAACAAGTTTTAGATCAACAACTGCAGCGAAAATAAGCAATCCATTAAAAGAGTCAAGTAGAGCATAAAATCTACTATCTTCTATGATTTAAAAAGTTTTTCATCAACTTTATCGCTAAGACTCACCTTAATAAATAAAATCGAATCATCCCTGCACCACGGCCAAGGATATTCATGTAATCATCAATGGTCATGATTATACCGAATAATCCCTGGTCATAATCATACCAACAACTGTCCATCAATGAAATACAAGCCAATGAGGACTTTTACCACATCATTCGTCACATTACGGTCATGATTATAACGAATAATCCCTGGTCATAATCATACCAAGTCCATCTATGCACGTAAGCCAAAGATGAATTTAATCACAATATAAGCATGAGGATAATGACAATGACATAATAATTCAATAAAACAAGTTCAAGGATAAATTTTAAAGATTTATAATTTAATTTGTCCAAGAATCAATAACGTCCAAATTGTCAACATGATACTGCTTTATAGAGTAAAATTCAAGAATAATATTCATATACCAAAAATAATTTGGACAGAAAAGAAATATATTTTTTGGGTGAATAGTACCCCGTGAATAGTACTTCGGGAATAGTACCCCGTTAATAGTACCCCCGACACAAAAAGTGTCCCAAAAACCCGAGTGAATGATACTAGAGTGAATAATAATCGAGTAAATAGTAACCCGTGAATAGTAACTCGTGAATAGTACTCCGGCACGGAAAGTACCCCGAATACCCAAGTGAATAATACCAAAGTGAATAGTAAATGGGTGAATAGTAACCCGTGAATAGTAACTCGTAACAGAAAAATACCAAAGAAAATGATATTTCATAACGAGTACAAAAGAAATGATATCCCGATATGAGTATAATAGAATATACAAAACTATGAAATGGATTTTCACCCACCATGCAGTAATCCACGTGATGAGATCATTTCCAAATTTAATAAAGAATGAATACTGAAGGATCATTCACCATGCATGCTGTAATCCACATAGACGAGGTTATTCTAACGTAATAATAAAGAATGGAATAACGAAAGAATTCACCATACATGCGATGAATCGCATGCATGTGTTATTCCCAATGAATAATAAAGAATTGAACCGGTCATGTGTAATCCACACGACGGTGATATTCCAACAGAATAATAAAGAATGGAACCAGGTCATGCGAAATCCGCACAGACAGGATATTCCAATAGAATAATAAAGAATGGAATAACAACAGAATTCACCGATCATGCGATAATCGCATATAAAGTTATTCCAATGAATAATAAAGAATGGAACCGGTCATGCGTAATCCGCATGCATGAGATATTCCAAATGTAATAATAAAGAATGGAATAACAACAGAATTCACTAGGGCATGCGATGAAGACCATGCACGAATGATTATTCCAATGTAATAATAAAGAATAAAATAATAGAAGAATTTTACCATGTATGCGGTACTTGAATGAGGCGAGTTATTCCAACATAATAATAAAGAATGGAATAACAACCCTTACAGTATTGAAAGAAAATAACTCTCTTCATGAATATGAAAGAATAATACCCACTTACCTCGTAAGAAAAGCTGGATAATTGGAATAGTGAGTAGTAGAGACTCTCTTCTTCTCTCTATAATTTCTCTCTATAATAATTGCTCTATAGCTTTAGTGAATTGGTGAGAAATGAAGGAAGAATGAGCTTCTATTTATAGGAAAGTATAGTTTCGATAAATACACGTTTTGGGGCTCGAAATATTACAGTATAATACCTTCCTCTTTTCCTTCATTTTTAATTTAGTCCTGCAAGTATTATCAAACTTACACCATCTCCCCTAATAGTAAATCATGTGAATCAATAGTTCTAGACATGTGAAAATACGAATTACAGTATAGTAACTCCATGTATACCTCCATTTTTAACTTAGTCATGCAAGTATTATCAATCTTGCACCAACTCCCCTAATAGTAAATGAATGTGAATCAATAGTACACACATGTGAACAAATAGTTATAATCATGTCAATCAGTAGTAATTAATTGCTCATTTATCCGGTTAATTAACCGATTGGTCAATATAACCTCCAGACATCAATTATTATCGAAATAAATGTCGATTTTCACTAACACTAATAATTTCAACACAATGGAACTATCAATTTCATCTTTAATCAACACGAACTTATTCATCATTAATATTATAATTCACCATATTTAACAACCAGGTCGTTCCCAGGAAAGAGGGGGTTTTTCGATAAGGATTTCTCCTTATTGGCACACAATTAAGTGTCCAAACCTTTCCTTGACAGAACTTCTAGACATTGTCAATATTGAAAATAATAATATGAATAACTTTGCCATCTCAATTATTGATTTAATAATATATTATATTATGCAAATGATACTGTGATAATAATTGAATCAATAATATGAGAGATATGATGCAGCAATTACTGTAGCAATAATTGAGTGACTTCTCACGTAAGCATCAATAATTAATACCATGTGTTACTATGCAACCATGCGTATTATTGTACTTTTACTACCAGGTAGACAGTTTAACGGTAAAACTTCCGCCGTTATTTTTATAAAAAGATAATTATGTCATTTTCTAACTATGACAATACTTCCGTTGTGGGGTCCACCAATGATTGTGTCGTCGTACGAATATTCCCCGATCAATCGAATATTATATAACAATTTACTTACTTTGCAAAATTTATAAATATTACCCACAACTATAACATTATATAAAATCCACACCATAATATTAAAAAAAAAATTCTAGAAATTTAAATCTTTATTCATAAAATTTGGGGTCTCACAATCTCCCCTCCTTATGAAATTTCGCTCTCGAAATTTACGTACGTACCTGGTATGCCGAAGAGGTGAGGATACCTTGACTTCATTTCATATTCCAACTCTTAAGGTATAGCCTTTGAGTGTCGAATATGATCTTTCTTATCCAAAATTTTAACACGTATCTCCTCATACGTTAAAACTTCTGTTATCTCATCTAGTTCTAATTTAATAACATGGTTCAGGTCATCCACATATTTATGTAACATCAATACGTGAAAAATATTATGAACACGCGACATACTTGGCGGTAAAATGAGTCTATAGGCCACAGTTCCTACTCGATCGAGGATTTCAAATGGGCCAATAAAATCGTTGGTTGAGATTTCCTCTCTTCATTGATTCTTGCTTCTAGAATAACGCCCTCTTGAACCTTCTTCTTCACATTCATCAGCTTTGAGTATGTATCTTGCACGGCTTTAACTTTATCGATTAAACTCGATTCTACTCGTATATTTGATATCACCACGTGGGTCCTTAGAGTCTTTAACTCTATCTTCATCATTTGTAAGTTGTACGAAATGGGTTTTTGTGTTAACAACATCGCACTCATAAACGCATACGATCTTCTACTCAATGCGTCAGCTACCACGTTCGCTCTTCCACGATGATATTGAATGATATAGTCGTAATCTTCAATAGCTCGAGCCAACGTCTTTGGTGCATTATACGTTCATTTTGGTTGAAGAAATATTTAAGGGTTTTAAAAATGGGTTTTGTACTGGGGTCAATACAAAATTTGATTTCACGCTCTAGGGGTAGGCTAGGAAGTATTTAAGAATACGCTAGGAAATTTATTAACGATAGAAATATCATTTAAAAACTGTGACTCTCATCCAAGACTTGGATAGTACGTCACATTGATACCTATCAAATTGCCATCATCATTCAAGACGTCGCCTACAGAAAGTCTGGCTTCGGTGCATTCCACACAAGAAAGTCACTAGCGAAAGGCTCGAGGCTCTTTACTTATGGCTTGATATGACAATGATTGACTTTTAGTGGTTTGGTTGCTTGAATTCGCATAACAGGTTGGTTAGGAATATGAAAGCTAACAACCTTACGAAAACAATCGATTTTAGCATGATGAGTAATTAACCAATCAATCCCTAAAATCACATCAAATGCAAGTATTTTCGAAGAAATAAGATTGATAGGTAACGTGCGGTTACCGATTTGAATTAAACAAGACTTATAAACCGTGGATGTAATGAAGGTTTCTCCCAACGGAGTTTCAACAGATAAGTCAAAGTCTAATTTTTCCGGAGTCAAATTTAAACGTTGAGCGCAAGTAGGAGAAATAAAGGAATGGGTAGAACCAGTATCTAATAAGGTATAGGCTTCGCAAGAATTTATAATTAACTAACCTGTGCTAACTTCGTTCGGGTTACTCGCTTTTTGAGAAGTCACAAAAAATGCTCTTCCTAAAACCACCGACTTTGTTTTGTCCGTATCCGCCTTTGGTGCCATCGTCCCAATTGGACTTGAATTTGGTCCACGACAAAATCGGGCTAGGTGACTTTCTTTTCCACAATTGTAACATGCTTTGGACTGCATCACGCAGTTTGGACTGATATGTCCCTCCCCTCCGCATTTGAAGCATACAATTGGTGGTCCTTCTCCTTCCTTAAAAATGGGTGTTGGTGCTGTTGTCTTTCTATCATTGTTGAACATTCTCTTCTTAAAATTTCCACTCCTATTATCTTGGCCATGATTACCACCAAAGTGGTTACCATTCTTGGCATGATAATTTCCCCCACGATGGTTATCATTGTTCCGATGGCCGTTGCCACCGGTACAATTATTATCGTGTTGCTGGTCATTACCTTTTGGTTGTGCTAACTCATTATCGCATTCTAATAACTGAGCCCTATTCACAACATATGAATATAAACAAAGTTTTGATAAATGAGGTATTGACGTATATCAGGTTTTAAACCTCTTAGAAAAATTTGCGTCATTCGTTCCTCATTATCGACCAAATGAGATGCAAACCAAGATAACTCTGCAAATTTAGCCTCGTATTGCGACATGGTCATATTGTTTTGCTCCAACTTGATAAACTCCACCTCCTTCATGTGACAAATACTTTTGGGAAAGTACTTGTCGTTGAACAGCTCTTGGAACTTCTCCTAAGACATCTTCAGTGCGGCAGGCTGGGTACGTTTTATAGATTCCCACCAATAATTGGCCTCTTCATGCAACATAAAGGTGGCGAAGGGAACCTTTTGCTCCTCAGAGCATCCCAAGACATCAAATATCTTGGTGATCTACTTTAACCACGTCTCCACCTTAAGTGGTTCTGGTTTTCCCAAAAACTCTGGTGGTCCCAGCTCCTTGAACTGCTTAGCGGTGACCAACCGTGGGTTGCCATTATTTTCACCTATATTTTGAACAAGAGTCTCTCTTACCTAATGTTGCATGAATTTCATAATGCCTCTGAACATCCCATCGTTCATCATTTGATCGGTGTTGTTTTTTTTCCTGAGGATTATTATCTTCCTATTGCACATTATCCTGGGTATTGATCGTTGGTGACTCAACGGTCTCATGTGCTTCATTGCTGATCTCAACATTTTCAGATGCCATTTTTAAACACTGTCACAAAATATGGGTTAATTAACATATCACATATTATCCCTATACTCTGACCGACCAATTAAATACCAAATAAACTTACGTAGGTCATACTAGCGAAGGAATTCCCCGTCTCTCCCATCCTAGTTATTGTCTCACATCTTAGCCAGAGATCATATTCCTAAGCTATGATACCAACTGTGACACCCCCAAAATAGGTATACATCACCCATCTTGAGTCTCCAAATACATGGTACAAAATTCAAATACAACTTAATTATACAACAATCGTGTAAAATACGACAAAACATAAACTGAGAGTTTTAACACGAATATTGTCCTCTAGACAATATCTACACTCAATGGAGTCCTCATTACATTTATTGTCACATTATTCCGTAGAATAGTGAGGACTACGAAAGCCATTTATCCTGGACCATCACTCCATTCCCCGACTGTCTCCCCGGCTATATTCTCATTTCACAAGAGAACAATGAAAGAAAGGGTGAGCTCAACTAGACCGAAGAAATATTATGACTAAGATAATGCGAATAAATTATCCTTAGCCTTCAACAATATAACAACCGATAGAATACAATAGACAACAAGTTTTAGATCAACAACTGCAATGAAATAAGCAATCCATTAGAAGAGTCAAGAGAGCATAAAATCTACTATCTTCTATGTTTTAAAAAGTTTTTCATCAACTTTATCACGAGACTCGACAATAAATAAAATTGAATCATCCCCGCGCACCACGGCCAAGGATATTCATGTAATCATCAATGGTCATGATTATACCAAATAATCCCTGGTCAAAATCACACCAACAACTGTCCATCAATGAACTACAGGCCAATGAGGACTTTTACCACATCATTGGTCACATTACAGTCATGATTATACCGAATAATTCCTGGTCATAATCATACCAAGTCCATCGATTCACGTAAACCAAAGATGACTTTAATCACAATATAAACATGAGGATGATGACAATGACATAATAATTCAATAAAACAAGTTCAAGGATAAATTTTAAAGATTTATAATTTAATTTATCCAGGAATCAATAACGTCCAAATTGTCAACATGATACTGCTTTGTAGAGTAAAATTCAAGAATAATATTCATGTACTAAAAATAATTTGAATGAGAAAAAAATATATTTTTTGGGTGAATAGTACCCGTGAATAAGACTTGAGAATAGTACCCCATGAATAGTACCCCGACACGAAAAGTGTCCCGAATACCCGAGTGAATGATACTAGAGTGAATAGTAATTGGGTGAATAGTAACCCATAAATAGTAACTCGTGAATAGTACTCTCTACATTTGAAAAGTTCTACGAATACCCGAGTGAATAATACCATTGTGAATAGTAAATCGGATGAATAAGAACTCAGTGAATAGTAACTCGTAACGTGAAAAAATACCAAAGAAAATGATATTTCATGATTTGAGTACAAAAGAAATGATATCCCAAATGAGTATAATAGAATATACTGGCTATGCAAATGGATTTTTACCCGCCATGCAAGAATCCCTCGTAAGACGAGATCATTTCTACAATTTAATAAAGAATGAATACGAAGGATCATTCATCATGCATGCGGTAATCCACATAGACAGGTTATTCCAACAGAATACTAAAGAATGGAATAACAGAAGAATTTAGCATTCATGCGATAGACCGCATAGACAGGTTATTCCCAACAGAATAATAAAGAATGGAACCAGGTCATGCGTAATCCGTACAGATAGAATATTCCAATAGAATAATAAAGAAAGGAACCAGGTCATACGTAATCCGCATAGACAGGATATTCCAACAGAATAATAAAGAATGAAATAACAACAGAATTCACCAGACATGCGATAGACCGCACAGATAGGTTATTCCAACAGATTAATAAAGAATGGAACCAGGTCATACGTAATCCGCTTATGACAAGATATTCCAACGAATAATAAAGAATAGAATAACAATGAGAATTCACTAGGCATGCGATAGACCGCATTGACACACAAAGTTATTCCAATGTAATAATAAAAATGGAATAATGTAAGAATTTCACCATGTATGCAGATACTTCACATAGACAGTTATTCCAACATAATAATAAAGAATGGAATAACAACCCTTACAAGTATTGAAAGAAAATAACTCTCTTCATGAATACGAAAGAATAATATCCCTTACCTCAGAAGAAAACTGGATACTGGAATAGTAAGGTAGCAAACTTCTCTTCTTCTTTCTCTCTATAATTTCTCTCTATACTAATTGTTCTATAGCTTCAGTGAATTGGTGAGAAATGAAGGAAGAATGAGCTTCTATTTATAGGAAAATATAGTTTCAATAATTACACGTTTTGGGGCTCAAAATATTACAGTATAATACCTTCCTCTTTTACTTCATTTTTAATTTAGTCCTGTAAGTATTATCAAACTTGCACCATCTCCCCTAATAGTAAATCATGTGAATCAATAGTAAATCACGTGAATCAATAGTTCTAGACATGTGAAAATACAAATTACAGTATAGTACCTCCATCTATACCTCTATTTTTAATTTAGTCATGCAAGTATTATCAATCTTGCACCAACTCCCCTAATAATAAATGAATGTGAATTAATAGTACACACATGTGAATAAATAGTTATAATCATGTGAATCAATATTAATTAATTGCTCATTTATCCGATTAATTACCCGATTGGTCAATATAACCTCCAGACATCAATTATTATCGAAATAAATATCGATTTTCACTAACACTAATAATTCCAACACAATAGAACTATCAATTTCATCTTTAATCAACACGAACTTATTTATCATTAATATTACAAATCACCATATTTAACAACTAGGTCGTTCGCAGGAAAGAATGGGCTTTCCGATAAGGATTTCTCCTTATTGGCGCGCAATTAGGTGACCAAACCCCTCATTGACAGAACTTCTAGACATTGTCAATATTGCAAATAATAATATGAATAACTTTGCCGTCTCAATTATTGATTTAATAATATATCATATTATGTAGATGATACTGTGACAATAATTGAATCAATAATATGAGAGATATGATGCAGCAATTACTGTAGCAATAATTGAGTATAACTGAGTGACTTCTCACGTAGGCATCAATAATTAATACCGTATATACTATGCAACCACGCGTATTCATCGTAATTTTACTACTGGGTAGTTCAACAGGTTTAACGTAAAAACTTACGTCGTTATTTTTATAAAAAGATAATTATGTCATTTTCTAACTACGACAATACTTCCGTTGTGGGGTCCACCAATGATTGTGTCGTCGTATGAATATTCCCTGTTAAAATGAATATTCCCCGACCAATCGAATATTATATAACTTGCTTACTTTGCAAAATTTATAAATATTACCCACGACTATAACATTATATCAAATCCACATCATAATATTAAAAAAGAATATATTTCGAGAAATTTAAATCTTTATTCATAAAATTTGGGGTCTCACAATAGGTATATATATATTTTAATTTTTCCCGAACTATGAGACTATTAATCAGACTTTGAAATTTTTAGTCAACTGATTAGCTACTTTTATAAATAAATTATAAATTATAATATTATATATTCAAAACCTTATATTGTGGTTCATGATATTAATTAGCTTGAAAGAATGAATTCCAACAAAAAAAAAAAAATAGAAGAGAGATTTAATAATCTTGATAGGATAGAACTATGGTGACCTTATGGTCACTATAGTAGGATCCAAAAAAAATTATTTTATTTCTTTAGCTTTTTACATTAGTCTACAGAGAGAATTGTTATCACTTTTTTTTACCTCACTTTGATGATAAAGCAACAAAAAAAACAAAAGAAAAAAGGAAATACATAAAAAAAAAGAAGGAAAAGGAAAACAATTAACCCTTGAAAATTTTAGGGTGGGGGTCATATGACCCCCCTAGACCCTCCCTAGTTCCACCTATAAGTTATTGAATTGATTGGGCAATTTTTCCTTTAATGTTATCGAGTTTTCATAAGTTTGGCCCTTTTTTAATTTTTATAAGCACGCTTGGTTAATAATATTTTAAACCAACACTTATATATAAATACACATAAATGATGACATCATCAAATCAAATTAATTAGAAAAATTTATTAAATGATGACATCATCAAATCAAATTAATTGGAAAAAAAAGTTGAGTCCACTCTTAATTAATTAAGTGAGTTAACTCCCGTAGTTTGATAACTCATCTGTTATTCTATTATTTTATTATTTAAATACACATAAATGATGACATCATCAAATCAAATCAATTGGAAAAATTTATTAAATGATAACATCATCAAATCAAATCAATTGGAAAAATAGTTGAGTCCACTCTTAATTAATTAAGTGAGTTAACTCACTAAGTTTGATAACGCATCTATTCTTCTATTCATTTATATAAATACACATAAATGATGATCTTCTATTCATCAATCCTCATATATAAAGGCATGACAAGCGATCCTTTTAATTTGAAAATTCGGTGAGTCAATCCCACTTAATTTAGAATTCTACTGAGTCAACTCGGTTCAATTGAAAAAGTCGATTACTTTTTCTACGCCTTTTCCAATTCTTTCAACAATCTTTCCTCTTCATCCTCTTCTTCTTCTTCCAATTTTAGTTTCTCGACCTTTTCTAATTATTTTCCTCTTCCTCTTCTTCCAATTTCAGTCTCTCTACAATTATGTATTCGCTATGTTCCCTTCTTTCCCTCCATCACAAATCTTGGTTGCGCCTCTTTCCCTCCATCACAGATCTGGGTTGCATACCAGTGCAAAGTACAATAATTTATACCCGTGCTAAACCCTAGACGGTATCAAGATCCATCTCTTCACCACCGAATATGGTTGTTAGCTTCAAAATGGTGAGTTTGCCGAATGAAGCCATCAATTATTGCTGATGAAGCCGCTATGGCTAAATCTATCAAGCGCCAATTGGCCACACAAGGTAAATCCTCGGATACCCTCACCAAAATCTCGTCCCCTTTATTTTTTTTTGCGTTGTTACCCTCACCTAAGATGACAATAGTCTCTCTCTATCTCCCACTCTTTTATTGCTTATATATACTCCATCCGTCCCACAAAAAATGTCTCATTGAAAAATATGCTAATGTTAAGTTGTTAATTTTTTGATACTGCAAAAATTAGTAAATGGGACTTTTTTTGGGGAAAGAGGTAATACAATTCATGTACATGTATTTATATTTTCTCAGTATAATGTGAGATTTGTTTTGGGTTTTCTTTTATAGGTCCAACAACAGTGAAGTTACTTCTGTGATCTCATGGGTTTCATTTAGTAAGTAAACTTGGTGTGAAGTTGTTGTTGTTGTTATATTTATGAAAATCACATGATTCTAAAATTTTTATAATTATTTTGGTTGTTGTGTAGCACGAATTTGGTGATACCACAACTGGGTGTATCTCAACAGGTTAGATTTGCTTGTGTTTTTACTTTTGAGTTTTAATAGGTTGAAGTTTTGGTTTTAGCTGTGTGTTTTGATTGGTAATTTATTATATTAGATTTTATTGTTGGTTGGTGTTATGTTGTGAATTTTTGTACAATTACATTATTACAGGACTAGATTTTAATCCTAATGGTTTGACATATTTTGAGAACTGTTTTGTAGTTTTTCAATTGTCAATTCACATATAAGGTATGATTTTGATGTGAGTTTCTATGAGATTTTAATTCTTTTTATATTTATATAATTGTCTTTATATGAATCGAATTTCAGTTTGGATTACTGATTTTTAATTGTTTGATGTTGACACTGTGCAACGGATAATGATGAATTACCTTGAGCATGAAGAGGACAGAAATCGTATGGGAGAATATTTGTTTGTTTCGCCTCCCCAAACTGACATGGAGCGGGTAGGAAAGTTAATGGAGAGGTACCTTGCTGAAATAGCTTTTGATCATAATTGAACTATTTCAAGGTTCATTAATCTTGCTGAAGGTATGCCTGAACAATCCAGGGCAACAGAGGATGGAATGTATAGAGCCATAGATATCTAATTGAAGGTGCAATCTCTTATGTATATATATGCTCTTTAGTTTAGGTTTTCTAAATATCTTGGATATATAAATGCTAGCATATCCATAAACATACCTATTATTAGTCTGAATTACTTTTATGCTTCAAAACAAAATTTTGATCAGGGTACATTGAGTCTAAAACAACAATTTCATTAGTTTTGATGCTTGATTCAAAATTTATTTCTATTCTCCACCTACTCCCTGCATAACCTCTAATATCAGCTTCTATTTTTGGGAAATTATAGACCTCTTCTAGGCCAACTTTTGCAGACCATACATTGATTCAATATCATGATGTCTAATGTTGATTACTGGATTTTGTCTACTCAAAAAATAAACTTGAATTACATATAGAAATTTCTAAAATTTGGTTTAGAAGAACTATTATGTGAATCCATGGAAACTGTTAGTCTCAGGGATCACCATGACTGAATCTATCAAGCTCCAGTTACTTACTTTCTTTTCTAGAGAAACCATTTTTTGGGAATTATTATTAAGACATTTACATTATTTCTGGAGGACTGTTACAGAACCCATCTATATTCAGAAGCTATTATGGAAAATAGTGCTTCCCAATATATGTCCAGTTAATAACTTACTAGATTAGTATTTATTATTTAATCAATGTCATATCAAATATGTTTCTATTTCTTTTCCATTTGTTTTTATTCTTCAACAAAAGACTGGGTGTAGCAGTAGTGAAGCATTAATTTGTGGGGATTTATGTCGAGGACTTGGATTGAATTGGATTCATTTGTTTATGTAATCTCAAGCCATCAGGTTCCTCACAACATTTACTATAGGGAAATCTCCTTTTCCATGTAAATTTTGTTTGCTCTGGTGGTATTTTTTTAAGATTAATATTTTGAAGATGCTCTTCATTAAGAACGAACACGATGGAACTTCACATTTGCCTTTGGGAATGGATTGGAGTCCTCCGCCTTGGCAATGGGTAATTACAATTATTAATTTTGTTTAATTTGAATGAATTTGAATATCAGTCTTTTTTTGATTTCATAGGCTTGATCTTTGGCTACATGCAAGTTTAGTTTGGATTACTTTCAGTTTTTTTTGGTATTGTTAATTGTTTGATTTTTGAAATTAAAATTTGAATTGCAAGGTTTCTTAATTAGTCATGAATGCATTTAATTTGGATAAACTGTTAGATAAAATTGTGCTCATATACATCTCTTGGATATAGTAAGTATTAACAATTTAACATACTATGTTGAAGAAATAGTACTATTTTTAATATAAATTAAAAACGGTGTTTTTTAAGTGGACCCTCGATAATTATGGCCCACTATAAGCAACATTGAAATATAGTCTTCTAGAGCTTAAAGTACTAAAGTCAAGTTTGTTTAGTACTGAATTTGATAGGAGGAGAATGAAGTTTCTAAGGAGGTTTTTGTGAGGGATGTGTTATATGCTTGCCAAGGGATTGATTAGAAGTATGTGAAATTTGACAAGAGTGTTGATGATTATTTATTTCCAGATTCAATTAGAGTTCCAAGAGCTACTAGGAAAGAAAAATCCCTTTTCTTTGTGCTTTACTCTATAATTTTATTCTATTTTTGTTTTTATTGTTCAATAATGGTGGTATATAGATACAACTGAATCCCTTTTCATGTTTCATTATTTTTTTTGGCCAAAACAAATACATTTCATTGTGCGATGGTTGTTTGAGGGATCAAAGCCCACTTTTACTTTTTAATATTTAGTTATTATTTTTGTTATTAGCTTCTTTTTTATTTAATAAATTATTCTATGTTAATATGGATTTTTTGGTTGGTGGGTATTTATACGCTATATTTGGTTTGAATTTAATACGCTCTCTATCTGTTTTTTTTTGCCTATATGTTTTTGTTTTCTATTTCTTGCATTATTTCTCAATCATTCAATCGTCAATGGTAGTATATATATGTATATGTTTGATATACATATCAATTTGCTCTATTCGGTTATTTACTTATATTGTAGTTGAAGTGCAATTGAAACAATAAGTTATTGGAACTAAGTATTAACCAAAAGTATTGAAATTGTTTGGTGATTTCTTATTTATGTATTCAGATGAATTAATATTTTTTTTATTTGGATAGAAAAGACATAATATAGAATGTAAATCATTGAGATATATTCATCTATCTTAAATTGAGCAATGAAATTTTAATTAATCTATTAATTTTTATTCATTTCTGTTGTTTTTGTGCTTTTATTACTCTCTTTTGGAACAAGGATAATGATGGCAATAGAGTAGAGCAAGTTTCAACGACTCAGTGTGATCAATTGGCAGAACAATGGAGTAGGGCGAATCTTCTTCTTCTCATTGTCGTTTTGGACAACGGAGATTCGCGGCGGAGTAGCGGCGGAGTAACGAAGGAGAGGTCAACCTGTGAAGAAGGAGATTTGCGGGGGAGTAGCGGCAGAGTAGCGAATGAGAGGGCTACTGTGAGGGAGATGAAGATTTGAATTTAAATATTTGAATTTGAATTATTATTTTGAATTTATTTTTGTTGTTAGATCTCAGATATTTGAATTTGAATTTTTAATTATGGGAGTTATTTTTCCTTGATTTTAGGTTTCTTTATTAATATGAGTTGTACTATTTTTGTAATTATTTTGTGGATGCACTAATAGTGTAATTATTTACTAATTTTTGTATATTACTATAAAGAACCCTTTCATAAATAGCTTTTTGCTTAATTAAGCTAGTAGCTATAAGTGGAGCAGGAGGATTTACTCGTAATGCGTAGTCCAAATTCATAATGTTGAGAACAATTTTCACTTGCTCTTTTCAAGTAGTAAAATTAGTTCCATTTAAGGCTTCAATTCTAGAGAGATACCCATAAATATTAGTTGGCGTCAATGCTGAAATATAATCAAGCTC
Source organism: Panax ginseng (assembly GCA_020205605.1). Taxonomy (NCBI): domain Eukaryota; kingdom Viridiplantae; phylum Streptophyta; class Magnoliopsida; order Apiales; family Araliaceae; genus Panax; species Panax ginseng. Next base: position 178,063,956 of record CM035132.1, read on the forward strand.
ATAAGCATGCTTACAAAAAACTAAAAGAAATTCACAATGTACAACAATAATTAATAATTAATCATAATAAAATCAAATGTAGGGCAAGCAGTTAGTTACATAAAATCTATTTACAACACCCAAAAATATATTTTTGTTGGTTGTATATTTTATGATTTTAATGATGACAATATTATTGGGTTTATGAATTTGATTTAAATTATTTGGGCTGATTTAAATTTATTATATGTTTTTTGTTGTTGGCCTAAGATTGGAATTATGGCCCATTAGTATATTCCTTCTATACTTAAGTTTGCATGTTGCATGTTGCTGAAAAGATCTTTAATATAATTTAGTAATGATATGCAATTCAATTTGAAAAGGAAACTAAATAAGGTAATCATTATTCAAGGATTAAATTAGTAACAAACTTTATAAAATATCTCCTTGTTCCTTTATTTAAGGTGTTTTGGTTTGACTTGAAAATATATCCTTGATTTACCAAATCTGTTGGACTCTTTAATTGCTAATATCATGGGGTATACCAACTTTGATATGAGTTTCCTATTCTATCTTATGTTCATAACCGTTGATTAATATTAGTAGCTAATATTATGGGATTTAAATCATCTGGTTTCTTGCTAACAATTATTTTATAGCCGTTGGGTCTCTCTTTATATATAGTCTTATCTCACGGCTAAGTAGGAAGGATACAAGAAGCTAATTCGCGTTGCTATACAGAGAAGAATCCTATTGAGAGCTTTCATTGTTTATTTCCAGCTATTCATTGTACTGTCAATAATTCTTTGTGGCTGGAAAATAAGAAGTCTATTGTAATTTCTTCTACTATATTCAAATTTCCAAGCTTGTTTGGCTGGATCGATCCAGTAGTGGATAGGGTCTGTTTAAAAAGAGCTTTCAAGGTTACAGAAGTGCAAATGTCTCAGTGGTGAGAAAGGTTGCAGAGGTGCAAAGGGGACAGAGGTGTCCATCAGTGGAAAGCTTCTTTGAAACAGGGAGTTCTTTTTATTGTATTTAATTGAATATTAAGTTTAATAAAAAGAGTCTCCAATCCTAGTTGGGATTGGACGTGGATTAGGCCACTAGATTAGAGGATAGGGGCTGAACCACGTAAAAATCTTGGTGTGATTTTTACTTCTGTTTATCTCTTTAACTGTCATTCACGTTCTGCACTTTTTTGTTCTTCACGCTACTTGAGGTTATACTATCCAGACACTAAAACAGACAGGTCTAGCTGTCTGATAATATTAAACGAAGAACATAAGCTAAAGCAGACACTAAAACAGACAGGTGTAGCTGTCTGAATTAAACCTGTAGCATAAAGTTACAAAAAGATTTCACCGTTTATCACTTTTAGCTTAAACACCTATTTACCCCCCCTCCCCCTCTCTAGGTGTGCACATACATAGAATTTCATTTGGTATCAAAGCAAGGCTCTACTAATATTGATCATTGCAGGTCGTAGGGGAAGATCCTATGGCACACCTAAACTTTCAAGAAGGTCAGTCCACAAGTAGGCCACCGCTGTTGTTCGGAAGTGAAAACTTCAACTTTTGGAAGTTCAGAATGAAGATTTTTCTTAAAAGAGACCCATGGGAATGGTGGGTTGTTGAAAATGGACCTATCATTCCTAGACATGATGATGGCAAACCAAAGGCTCTCATGGAGATGGATGCAAACAAAAGTTATATGTTTTCCTACAACTCAAGAGCCATGAACACCTTGCTAAGTGGAATGGTCCAAGCTGAAATTGATAAAGTATCATCGTGCAACACAGCAAAAGAAATGTGGGATACAATCTTCATGAGCCACGAGGGAACTACTAAGGTAAAGGAAGTCAAGCTAAGTATGTTGATGCAAGAATATGAACTCTTCAAATTAGAAAAAGATGAAACAATTAATGAAGCTCAAGGGAGATTTCTTACTCTAATGAACTCTCTAAGTATGCTAGGACGAAAAATTGATCAAAGAGAAATTAATAGAAAGCTGCTAAGAGTCATGCCCAAACGGTTTGCACCGAAAGTCACAACTCTCCAAGACTCACCAACAATTAGTACCATGGAAACTCTTACCTTGTTTGGAGAGCTTGAAGAATTTGAAAATCAACTCAAGAGGTATGATGAAGAGGATGAAACATCAATAAAGAAAATATTGGCACTTCAAATCGAGAGCAACAATGAAAGTGATCACGAAGATTTTGATGAAGAAATTGAAATTCTCTCAAGAAAACTCGAGAGACTACTTCAAAGAAAGAAACAAAGGAAAAATCAAAAAGGTAGCTCAACTCTAGTGAGTAAGTCCAAAAATGGAACAAGAAGAAGAAACTGTTCAACTCTGTTTCATGGGACTAGAAGATGATGATCAACTTGAGGTAACAAATTTTCATGAAGCTTTTGAAATATCTATGCCTGATTATATTGCTTTACAAAATGAAAATCAACAGCTCAAAAAGAAAACTGCCTATTTTAAGAATTGTGTAAATGAGCTAATGAATGAAGTTGAGTCCCTTATTAAAGAGAGAAAAGAAAATGAATATCTTAAAAATGAAAATGAAGTGTTAAAAGAAAATTTAAAAATGAGAGATGCATGCCTAGATGCTTTTAATGATGGAAAAATTATGAATATGCAACATGATGATAATGTAATAAATGCAGAAATAGCATCTTTAAAAAATGATCTTGCTAAATTTGTGCAAGGAGAAGAGAACCTAAATGTTATGTTAGGGGCACAAAGGTCCAGTCTTGATAAACAAGAGATTGGGTATAATCCTATTAAAAATGTAGAAAATAGGACTAATAATAATATTAGAATGATTAATAGTAAATCAAGGCATAAACCACTTTATTGTTCACCATTTGTTACTTGTAAAAAATGTGGTTTTAAAGGTCATTTTGATCCTAATTGTAATAAAATTAGAAAAAATAAATTTGGGTAAAGAAAAATGATTTATATGCTACTAACCCAAAAGGACCCAAGAAGATTTGGGTACCAAAAAGGTAGAGACTATTTGTTTGTTTGTAGGTGTCTCAAGATCAAAAAGAAGATGGATGATTCTTTACTTTGAGAGAGTAAGTTACCTATAAATTATTTGGCAGAATCTGTAAGTACCTCATGTTGTTTTTTAAATAGAGTTTTAATTAGATATATTATTATAAAAAAAACTCTATGAATTTCGTATTACAAGGGTTCATAACATCATTTATTATGTCAAATGTTCCATATTTAATATACATGATAACCTTGATAAAAGGTTGAGGAATATGTTCATATTTTATTTGATAATTTTGACCCTGATCTGTCAAAAGAAGATAATGAGGTTTTTGTAGTTAAAAGATCTGGAATTTGAAAAAAAAAACAGCTCAATCTAGACAACCTAAGTCGTCTGCATTAGAAAGAAAAACAGATGAACCAGGAAAACATGCAGACACCTAAATCCAGACAGCTCGACCCGTCTGTTTTTGAAGGCAAATCAGATGAATATTCTGATGCAAAATCTGATATTCTAGAAAGTTAATCAGATGAACAAATGACCAATGGCAGTCTTCCAAGAACAACCATAATAGTGAAAAATTATCCTCCTAACCTGAGCTTTAAAGACCTCAACATTGGGATGATCAAAAGAAGTGCTATTGAAGAGAATTTTGATTCTGAAAATATAAAATCTAAATCTACATTAAGGAGCACAACTATCAAGCTTTCTACTGGTTACAAAATGTTGTTATATAGGTAACAAATCACAAAGGTATGATCGTATTGTCTACTTGCTATATGTGATTTTGTTATAAACTTGTTCCAATGATATTCTTTATCTTTGCACTTATTCTTTTAATGTTGGCAAATAGGGAGAGATAACTATTTAGCTAAATTGATATAAATTGCTTTTTGTTGATGACAAAGGGGGAGAGATACTTGTGCTTAATGATTAATATGATTAATATGTGGTTTCTTTTTGATAATGACAAACGGGGAGATATATATATGGTAATTTAGAATTTGTTTCCTTAATAAGCATAAATTAAGGGGGAGTCATATACTTAGGGGGAGCATATTAATGAAATGGCATTATGTATTGCACTTTTTTGTTCTTCACGCTACTTGAAGTTATACTATCCAGACACTAAAGCAGACAGGTCTAGCTGTCAGATAATATTAAACGAAGAACATAAGCTAAAACAGACACAAAAGCAGACAGGTGTAGCTGTCTGAATTAAACCTGTAGCATAAAGTTACAAAAAGATTTCATCGTTTATCACTTTTAGCTTAAACACCTATTCAACCCCCCCTCTAGGTGTGCACATACATAGAATTTTAATTTTAATATGACATTGGTGCATAGTTATCAATCTTTCGTTGGTCCAATTACTAATACGCTAATAACATCTCTAAAAAATAATGCACAACATATTTATTCACACATCACCGTTGGGCAGAAAACAAAATAAACATGTCACTTCTGCAATGAAATTCCATTTAATAAATTCTAATTCCAATTTTTTTGTTGGGTAAAATTAAAATCTTTATTTATTAAATATAACATTATGTGACTTTTCTTAATCCTTAATTGTTTCAATTAATAACCCTCCGTTAGGCTGATTATTAAGTTTAAAAATAAAAGAGTCACGCATACATGTAAATTATTATGATCAAACTCAATTTTATTTAAAACAACATATTAATCAAGTTTAAAATTTAATATTATTTATAATTTACATATAATAACTTAAAAACTTTAATAATATATCATATCATGTTCTAGAATCTTAAATTAAAATATATAATTACGAATATGATTATAAAATATTTACATAAATTCCAAATTAAATATATATTGAAATAATATGAATCAAATATAAATTTGGTATAACAAAGAATACAACTATCAACATAAACAGATAAGTCAGTTTTCATAAAACAAGAATTCATGTTCAACATATATAAATAAAATACTTAATGTATATACTGTCATGTATATCGAGGCAATAATTTATATATTCTGACATAATATTATCAAAAGCTTTCACGTTTGACTTTCCTTTTGCTAGATGAATTGATTTCATGAATACAACGCAATATTAATCATTTCAAAAGCAATGGGGATACAAGTATTAAAGGATCAGAATTCATAACATAAAAAAGCACATGAGGAATAAAATCATGTAATTTCCAAAAGCCATGAATAACCGTAATCAGATTACGAATGGAAATAAATCACTAATTATTAATTACGAATCAGATTACAAAATTATTTTTTGAAAAAAATTATTTTCATTTAGAAATTTTTAAATATACTGAATAGTTCTATATTATACCAATAAAGAGATTATGAAAAATTAAAATTTCTAGCATAATTGTGTAATTAATTTATTCTATACAATAGCGTAAGCTTTGATACCAGATGTTAAAATAAATTATATCGGAACGGGCTATTACATACACTACAAGAAATCACACATTTTATGACGAATTTTTTGCCACACACAAAATATTGTCACAATTTGTTAATTAATAATTACGAAATTCAGAATCGTCACTAAAACGTTTTCTTTTGTGACGACCTTTGATTTTGTTACTATTAATCATTTATATCGTCACTAATTTACACATTTGATGACGATTAACAAAATTTCGTCACAAGTTATTTTGGAGGTAGAATTTCGTATCAAAATTTTGGAGGAAAACCTTTTAGTGACATTTTGTAATAATTGATGACAGTATTTATTGTCACACTATTTTTTTCGATGAAAACATAATAGTTTGTCATTGATTATTTGTAAAATTAATTAATTAACTAGGTACTTACATGAATTGAGAGAAAACATCTTGTATGTATCACGCTTCCGCTGCACTTAAGGGTGGAAATATTCAATCGTCTCTCAATTTTAAGATGGATGTATAGGTGTGTATAAAATTGTTGATAAGACAATTGAGACCAAACCCTAACTATTTTATTTATAGAATAGTTAAGGGTCAAAATCGTCCATCAAAATTATGAAACTCTAGGGCCCATTACGCCAAGTACTATCAATAATATTATTTATAGGTCACATAATTAATTGTCAAACCCATAAATAAAATAATTAAATTAATACAATATGTAAGTTCCACGTAAGAAAATAAATATTCTAACACTCCATACAAATGATATCCTCACCATTTACTTTAGAAACTCGAATATGATGAACTTTATCATGGACTTTAATTGAACAAATACAATTAATATGATCAATTAAACTTGAATCGGCACCCCAAGACATTCCACCCAAATAATTCTTTTCTCATTCTCATTTGAATCCAGGCTTCTAACCATTTTGTAATTTGTACCAAAACAACCATGAAACAATTATTTCCTTTGGTACAAATTCTTGTCCATTTTAATTTAACTTTATCACAAATTTATTCAATTTCCTCTTTTTCTCTGCACTTTCGTCAAATGAAATATAAACATCTGTTCAATTTAACTTCCTTCGAATTGACACTAATCCTTGTTCCGGCATTAATTACCTTTTTTTTACTTTTTATATTTTTTCCTAAAAAGACAATTAAAAAAATAGAGATATTACTATCAAATAAAAAAAGATTTGATATTTTTACAAGGTCTCTCTTATATAATTGTGGGACCCATCTACAATTATAAAAAAGCTTGTACATGTAAAAATATTAATTTTCAATAAAAATTATTGTCTTATTACCATACTTGTTGCCCTACTCTACTAATATAAATACAAAGAGGCAAGGGCACAAAACACCCATTTCTTTCTACAGCCGCTTATATCTGTCTCTTCAGTTTAGATCACCATGGACGATCTATATTCTGGTAATTTTATTCAGTTCTAAATTTATTGTTAATTGTTACAATATATAATTATACAAAAGAATTCGTTTAGAAGTTCAATCGCACCTAAAAATCTTATTGGTCAAGAAGCTTATTTGAAATGAAGTTTATATAACTCACAAAAATAGTTTTTGGGCCTCAAACACCGAAAATGGTGTGATGTATTTGGATGTCTAAATGTTGCAAGCGTTATTATTGCCCAGAGCAAATTATATATACTTTCTATATGGTTAATGAATCTGATTGAAATGGTTATGATGTCTCTTTGCAATTTTATATTAAATTGCCTTATTTAATGTCAATTAGTTCATTTTCACGATCTTAGATTTATTTGTTCACCAATATGGATTTGTTTATGAGTTATGCATTTTTGATCCGACTAACTTTTTCTATAGATCTGATAGAAAAGGTTATGATGCCCTATTGCAATTTTATATTACATGGACTTATTTAATGTTAAGTATTTGAAACTGCTGTTGTTTGTTTGTCACAATCTATCTTCTGACATTTTGATTATGAAAAAATTACTGAAAAATGTACTAAGATGTACTATATAAATGTGAAAGCATCTTTATGGGTCAAAAGAAGGAAAGGAAAGAGTCAATGTCAGTAATTGGGGGAAGAATATATATAGAATCTCACTATATATATTTGTTATTGTATATCTTGTGGCACTTATTTTTTTGCGAATGCACAACAATTATGAATGCCTCTTTATATTGCTATATATCAGTAAATTTTAGTGGTATGGAACATAGACAATTTTGATATATAGCTTTAAATTTTGTCAGTTATCAGAAATTATGAATACGTCTTTTTATATTGATCTTGTTTTTTTGTCACAACCTATCTTCACTGATCTTGATTATGAAAAAATTACTCAGAAATGTACTAACTTGCCTTAAACCTTGTAAATGTGAAAGAATCTTTATGGTTCTGAGAAAGGAAAGAAAACGGTCAATGTCAATAATTGGGAAATTAAGAATATAGAGCCTCTATATATATATATATATATATATATATATATATATATATATATATATATATGTGTGTGTGTGTGTGTGTGTGTGTGTGTGTGTGTGTGTGTGTGTGTGTGTGTGTGTGTGAATGTGTGTGTTTGCTATTGTATATCTTGTGGCACATATTGTTAGAATACACATCAATTATGAATGTGTCTTTCTATTGCTATGTAACAGAAAATTTAATGGTACAGAACCTAGAAAACTTGATTATTGTTTTAAATTTTTTAATTGAAAAACTGATTGTTCTTGCTATTCGATAGAGACTGGGACCCTCCATGGCATCAACAAATTAATGATATGATTACCTGGTCGTTGTTCATAGCATTTCAAAATTTGGTACATAGTTTATCTACTTGTTTCTCATGGCGTATATATTTCCTTACTACATAAGGTTAACATTGTACTGATTTTTCTAATATTTTTCTGTACTGATTTTCTTACATCTAATATTATAACATGCTTTCATTTTCCTTACTTTTTAATACTCATGGTAACTTGTAACCTACTCTGATTTTACTTTTATACTGCCTCTACTATGAGAATTTTACATATGATTTTTTATCGGAGTTAAATGTTGTATGCAAAATGTCTTAGGGTTGGACATATAGCTGAGGGTAGACAAGAGACACTTATTTTACTATGGGATTGACCGATGTGTGTAGTTTGTAGATTATTACATGCAAAATGAATAACCTAAGGTAGTGGCTTCTACTCTACCGTGGTCCACACAAAAAGTAATGATGTTCTTGCCAAAATTATTAACATGGAATTTTTAGTTCATGAACCTTTAGTAGAAGATTTATATGTATTATATAATATATATGTTATGTATATTTCTAAGAAGAGGGAAATTATATATATAGGAAGATAGGAAGTGATTCGAATAACACTACAAGCTACCTTAGTTGTATTCAAATAAAAAGGCTGGTAACACTACAAGAAAATGGTCTAACAGTGATTAACACTATCAACGACCGCAAATGTCCTGGGTAGTTAATAATATTAGTAATTGCAAATCGATATTAGCGGCGAATCGTGTCAATTCAATTTCAGCAAGTTCATATCAACGACCGCATGCGGTCGCTGAGCAATCGGAGGTATAAATTTACTGCCCAAAAATTGGCGTAGAATGTTGGCGCATAGATGGTCGCTGAGCAATCGCTCTGCATGGGGTTGCTGATCTATTTCAATTAACCAGTATCAGGTCGTCACTCTGACACGGTCGTCACTCTTGACACAGCAGAAGAAAAAAAAAGAGGGAAAAAAGAAAAGGGAGAAAAGGGAGAAGGGGTAGAAGAGGGGAACGCCGCCGCCACCATCACCACAGCCGGCGTCACCGCTGCCTTCACAGGTATCTTGCTAACTAGAACTCTTCATCTTTATTATGTTTGTTTCCTATAGCAGTGGAATAGGAATAATCAGATGTGCGATTTCCAGAACCATATTTCCTTTGGTATTCAGAATTCAGCAATGTATTGTATGCATGTTTAATCATCATAAACTTTATTAGAAGCATGGACTATATTGCAAGACATTTTCAATTGTTTAACACTGTAATATCTTTATCCCTTTCCTTTAGAAGATTAAAGTAGGCTAGTTGTTGTTCCATCTTTCATGTTAGGCAACACTATTTGATTATGCCATATTTCAACAATATAAAGTGATATGGCTAGTCATCTGTCTCAAACAACCAAATAGAAAAAAATTCAAACATAGGTGTAGTACTCTAGAAATAGTAACTAGCAACTATTGCAGAAAGTAGAAAGTGAGTAACTATTAGCAAAACTCAAATAATAAATTACTAATTAATGGTACTTCTGCAAAGAATATCAACAATATGACTAAGAACGAGATTTGGAAGCATACCATTGAAAGAACTCGAGTGTATGCAAAGTTTTTCCTTACAAGAACATATTGATACTTTCTAGTGAAAAAGTGGATTGTTGAGGCCAAAACAAGAACGACAACTGAGATAAGAAGATTGGAGGGGGGAGGGGGGGGGGGGGGACTGAGACAAGAACCTTCATGAATGGGCTAAAAGACCATTAAAGAATTGCACCAGTTGGGCAATATGAGTAATAGCAGAAAGATCTTTGAGCTAGAACATGGTGTTAGCACACTTCAATACTTCATTCATTAGCTTCAAAACTACTGCGAAAGAAATCCTATGTAGCTTTGTTGAATATATCAGTGCTAGTTGATCATTTAGAACAACACACAAAAAATCATAGTTTAGCTTTCATATGGCCTAGTGGTTGAGACCCTGCATATATTCAGAATAGATTTTGTTGTTTAGTTCAAGATGATCTGTGCAGTTTTCAAAAGAGAACTAAAACTATCAACTCACATGCTTACAAGTATGTTATATGCTTACAAGTATGCATAATATTCTTAAATGTAAGTCATATGTTTACAAGTATGCTCAAGTCAAGTCATATGCTTACAAGTATGCATAGTATGCTTAAATGTAAGCATATGATTAAACTGACTTACATTTAAACTAACCCTAAACTATAAAGTCATATGCTTACAAGTATGTCATATGCTTACAAGTATGCATAGTATGTCATATGCTTACAATTATGCATTGTATGTCATATGCTTACAAATATGTATAGTATGCTTAAATGTAAGTTATATGCTTACAAGTATGCTCAAGTATGCTTAAATGTTAATCATAAGCTCATGTTGTCTGTAGTAGGTACCGTGGTATCATGGACCTTTATTCAAACCGTAGTTGGATGACACGACGAAAGTCAAGTGCCCAGATAGGTGCTACAACTGAATTTAGAGCTGGTTGCCAAGTGTTTTTAGAGTATGTGTATAGTCATCCAGAATGTGTGAATGGTCAGAACAAGATAAGATGCCCTTGTTTAAAGTGTAAGAATGTAAATTATATGGACAAAGATGTGGTAAACTATCATTTTCTTGTTTCTGGGTTCATGAAAAATTACGAATAATGTTGGTGGGCACATGGGCAGAGAAGAGATGGTGGCATCATAGAAGTACACAATCCAGGCAGTAATACTCATTGTATGAATGAAATGGTTCATGATATTGTAGGGCCAGATTTTGATTGGGAACAAGGCAGTGAGCAACCTATGAATTTTGATGCCAAAGACTTCTTGAAGTTGTTAGACGAGGGTAATGAGCCATTGTGGCATGGTTTCACTAAACACACTACATTGTCTGCAGTAGCGACATTACTTAACATCAAGGCTGATGACAACATGAGCCATGAGTGTTTTGAGTAACTCTTGAAGGCTATTAAGAGTATGTTGCTTGACGGTGAGAAATTACCTGATAACTATTACTATTATAAGAAAATGGTGAAGAAGTTAAGTCTTGGATACCAAAAGATCGATGCATGTCCCAACGATTGCATGTTATTTTATAAGGAAAATGAACAGATGACAAGGTGCACGTTTTGCAATCATGGTCGGTTTAGGCCTAATAAAGAGGGTGTGAGTACAAAAAATCAACTATACCGTTTAAGATTCTAAGGTATTTTCTAATAACACATTGGCTAAAAAGATTGTACATGTCTTCAAGAACAGCTGAACATATGAGTTGGCATGCGAAATCTCCAGCTAAAGATGGAGAACAAAATCATCCCGCAGACGGGCAGGCTTGGAAAGATTTCAACTTAGCACATCATGGGTTTGCATTGGAACCTAGAAATGTGAGGCTTGGATTGTCTACCGATGGTTTCAACTCGTTTGGCCACTCAGCTGTTCCGTACTCATGTTGGCCTGTGATTGTTACTCCATATAACTTGCCTCCTTGGATCCTTGGATATGTATGAAACAGTCATACTTGTTTTTTTTATTCGTGGTTCCTGGTCCTAAGAGTCCTAGAATGAACTTAGATGTTTACTTAAGACCTCTTATAGACGAGTTGAAGGTATTATGGGAGGATGGAGTACAGAATTGGGATGTTGCAGCGAAATTTTTTTTTAACCTTAGGGCAGCGGTTATGTGAACTATAAATGACTTCCCAACTTATGGTATGTTAGCTGGATGGAGTACACACCTGGAGTTGGCTTGTCAGTATTGTATGGAGCATACAAAGTCTTTCAATCTATCAAAAGGTCGAAAGCCTTGCTGGTTTGACTATCATCGTCCATTCTTGTCAGTAGATCACCCGTTTAGAAGAAATAGAGAACACTTTAGGAAAGGGAAAGTAGACAATGATATGTCTGCATCGCGATTGTCAGGAACAGAGATACGAGACCGTGTGATGAGATTGTCGGTCATCCCATTTGGTAAGATTGATGCCATAAACATAATCAATGGGTTTGGCGAATCTCATAACTAGGTTCGGAGAAGCATCTTTTGGGAACTGCCTTATTGGTCTACAAATTTGATTCGTCATAATCTAGATGTGATGCATATTGAGAAGAATGTGTTCGACAATGTGTTTAACATCGTGATGAATGTTACGGGGAAGACAAAAGATAATGATAAGGCACGTTTGGATATGAAAGATATTTGTAAGTGTCCTGGATTAGAAATTTATGAATCTCCTAATGGTAAGATTGTCAAACCGCATGTAACGTACACATTGTCCAAAAAGCAAGTTGAAGATGTGTGCACATGGGTTAAGTCTCTGAAATTACCAAATGGATATGCATCAAACATTGCAAAGTGTGTTACGAGTTAGAAATTGCAAGGGATAAAGAGTCTTGACTGTTATGTGTTCATGGAGAGAATCATGCCTATAGCATTTCGGGATCTGCTTGATAAACCAATATGGGATGCTTTGACGGATCTTAGTCATTTCTTCAAAGACTTGTGTTCAAAAACATTAAAAGAGAAGGACATGTCTGTACTTGAGAAGAACATCATAGAGATCACATGTAAACTTGAAAAAATATTCCCACCAGGTTTTTTTGACTCCGTAGAGCATTTGCAAATCCATCTTCCTTGTGAAACTCGTGTTGGGGTCCAGTTCAATATAGATGAATATACCCTTTCGAGAGGGTGATGGGAAACCTTAAGAGGAATGTCAAGAATAGAGCTTATGTCGAGGGGTCGATATGTGAGGCATACAGTTTTGATGAGATATCTACGTTTGTCTTAGACTATTTTCTGGATGAAGTCTTGACAAAGGCTAATCAAGTCTCGAGACATGATGATGGGGGAAACGTTGAACTAAATGGTCGACTTTCTGTATTTGGTCTATCGGGCCGCGCTTATGGAAAAAGGTAGCGCATATTCCTCTCTGAGGAAGAATTGCATGTTGCACATACTTGCATTCTTCTCAATTGCGAGGAGATTGACGAATTTATAAGGTACACGTGTAAAATTCATATTTATCCCTTAACTTTCAAAGACATGTAATATACATTACAATATGTTAATGTTTATAACATTGTATATATTGTATGATGACGTGTTAAAAGTGAAGCATCCCAGCATAATTTATAAAGATATTCAAATCAATCATGATAAAAAATTTGCACTTTGGCTAAAGGACAAAGTAAGTTAAGTTACTTAAGCACAACATATATATATATATATATATATATATATATATACATACTCCATATTAACTATTGTTAGTTCCCAGTAGGCACAATATAGATCTAGAAGGGGGGAGGGTTGAATAGATCCTTAGATTTTGCAATACTTTTTCTTTATCAAGTTGTATTGCTTTCATTAAGTAGCAAATGACAAACATAAGAATCTTTTCAAGCACAAATAAATGAGTAAAAGATCCCTTCATTAATATATTCATGATCGACATACATTGTTCGTAGAGTTATTTTAGTAGTAGTAGCGCTTATACATACATGCATGCTTATAACGCTTAATGTACATAATGTAAATGACATAAAGCAAAAAGACACAAGGGTTTTAAGTGGTTCGTAGACTCAAGCTCCTAATCCACTCTTCTTCTTTCAACTAGCGAGATTTCCACCAAGGAAGGGCAAAGACCCTCGAATCATCGAGATTCTTTCAAGGCCGCCACCTTGGGACTTCATTCACTAAGAACTCTTGAAGGCCCGCACCTTTGAACTTCTCTAGTTCCCAGAACTCTTCAAGCCCAAAGAAGCTTGGAACTTCATCTAGCCCTCCGGACAAGGACCCCTCAGGCCCTGGCTTCTTGTTGTTGTAGTTATTGTTATTGTTGGTGCTGAGATGCTAAGATGTCATTAAGCTCTTAACATCTTTTGTACTTAGCAGCTTGGTGTGGTCCTCTTTGCTTTCAAATTTCGAGTCCCACCACGCCTTCTTTGGTGCAAATGATCTTTTTCTCTTTCTCGCTCATCTTCATTTGATATCAGCTGTGCACCATCACCATTTGGGTTTGCTAAGTCCCTGTGCTTTTAGTAGACTTTGTCTGGCACTTAGCAATCCCTGAACCCTTCTTGAATACTTTGCAGACATGGTTCTGCACTTGTTCAATTTCAGCTTTCAGTTCATGGTGATTCGTAGAGTGGCTCTCTTGATCTTCTTTGTACTCAGCCACTTTCCTAAATGCTATCTTCTTGGCCTTCTCGGCTCTCAGCTTTGCTGTTATCTTTAATGGCATTCTCATCTTTGTTGAGTGAAGCTTTGATCTGTTTGAGTTCTTCTTCAAAGCTGCTTCACTTCCACCTTGGTAGTCTCACTGTCACCGAGGCTTGTTATATTGATCTTTGGTGGAACTCGTAGAGTCAACAATAGCATTCACCAACTCAACGATTCTGCAACTTCACAATTATCAGCAACTCTTGATCTTTGAAGCTCTGTTGATTTATACTACTTACCAATCTTCCCGTTGGAAAGTAGCCGTTGAAAGTTATTCAAATTGCCTCACAGATCTCGAGTTATTTGGTGCAGACTGCAGATGTGACATGACATCTTTTTCTGACTTCTTGACACTGCAGTCTGCTATTTCACCAACCCTGTCAGATATGTCACTTTGATATCTTGGGTAGGTTGACGACTTTATTTCACCCTTCTGATTTCTCGATCAGAGGTTGTCCTTGCATCGATGCTCTCAGTAAGCTTTTGTCCGAATATTGCCCTTCAGATTGAACCGTTGCCAATGCTTCAGTCTTCAGCTATTCGAACTCTACGATTCTGATGCATGTCTTCATGAACCTGATCGTAGTGTCTTGTTGACTGGTAGAGACAACACTACGATCTTTAGGAGTGTTCACTTGAACTTCAGTGTAGAACACCTCTTCCTCATTTTGTGCAGTGCTTCACCACTTCTGTTTTCCTCAGCTGTTCTCAAATACTGATGGCTTGATTCCTTCCTCTGACCCCTTCTGAATAACAAGACACTTCAAATTTGTGGCGTGTCCGGCTCGCTTTCTCCTTGTGATCTCCCGTTCACTTATCATCAATGGACTGACCTAATGCTTAATCACTTTAGCCTTATTATTCAGAGGCTGACCAGTATCTCAATGTGTACTCCATCAGTTCCTTCTTTGTTTTAGCAAAACACTACGATCTTGGTTACTTCCAAGATCGTTGTCGTCTTTTTACTTGACAGCTACTGCATATGTTGACTTTCCTTAGTCATCTAATGAAGTCTTCTTATGATTATCTTGTGGAAGACTTCATCTTGAATGGCTTCCCAACTCAATCTGGATGCTGATTGGGTTGATGCTTAGATCTTCTATTAGCTTGCACGCCATTCGTTGAGTCTTTATGTAAGCTTCCTTTAGATAGGATGTATCTTTGTAGTACTAACCAGAGGCTTCATTTCTTTGGATATTCTGGGAGTGCTCAATTATTGAGAATCATGTTTATTCCACGATTCTACCTTGCCTCTATGAGCACATCTGTTGATGTCTTAGTTCTGCACTCTGCGATTCAGCTTCAGCTATGCAGACACTACGACTCCGAGATCAGATCTTGACACTACGATTTTTGTCGTTGTGCTTGTTGTCTTCATCTGATCTTGCTCGACTACAATTTCTGCCTTTGAAATGATCAGTAGACTCTACGACTCAGAGTGTAGTCTACGATCCTTGACTTGGCTATTAGTAGACTTTACGACTCCGAGTGTAGTATATGATTCTGACTTGACTTCGGCAGATGCTCGTTTGGCTCGTTGGCAGACTGTCTCTATGATTCTGAACATGACTTCCTCAGCAGACTTCGGCTCTGAGGAAGCTTTACTCGACACACTACGATCCTTCCTCGTCTCTCCTGGAAGTCTACGAACTTCGAGATTTACTGTCTTACAGACTACGATTCTGCCTTGATAGCTCTCGAGTTATCCTTAATTCTCCTGGCAGACTACGATTTTTGGTGCACACTACAAGAAAAAGGCCTATCAGCGACCAATAATATCAGCGACCGCAGCGGTCGCTGATATTAGTAATAGTGACCGCCTTCTGCGATCGTAATTATATCCAATCGCTATTCAATATCAGCGACCGTACGCGGTCGCCAGCACAATTTTTCCTCCAAAAATTTGGCAGGAAATGTTGGCACGATGATTGTGTGACTACTTGATATCGCGACCGCATGCGGTTGCTAAAGGCGGTCGCTGATCAAAATTAATCTAACCAATATCAGTTATTTGCGAAGACACAGACGAAAGAAAAAAAAAAGAGGGAGCAGATAGAGAGAAGAGGGAGAAAGGGGGAAGAGAAGAAAGAGAAGAATTAGCCACCCACCGCCGGCCCGCCGCCACCACTGCCATTGTCACCAACGCTCACAGATAACCCTAACTGCAATAATTTTTGTAATTTTCTAAATTTGAAGATTAATGTTGAATGTGGTATATAGATTTCTGAATTGGGTGTTATGTAGATATCTGAATTGGGTATTATATTGTTTTCAGCATAATAACCCTAACATTGCAATAATTTTTTATGGAAAAGGGAAGCGCATATTCCTCTCTGAGCAAGAGTTACATGCTGCACATACTTATATTCTTCTCAATTGCGAGGAGATTAACGAATTTATGAGGTACACATGTAAACTTGATAATTTATCTTTTAAGTTGAAAATTAATTATTCCAATATGTTAATGTTTATAATATGGTATAGATTGTACGATGACGAGTTAAAAGTGAAGCATCCCAAGATAATCGATAAAGATATTCAAATCAATCGTGATAAAAAAATTGCACTTTGGCTAAAGGACAAAGTAAGTTCAATTTCTTAAGCACGATATATATATATATATATATATATATATATATATATATATATATATATATATATATATATATATATATACTCCATGTTAACTATGACTTCATTTAATAAGATGGAGTTTTTGTAGGCTTTATTTGTGGGATCAACGATTCCTATTAATGTACAAGTCCTAGCTATGGGACCGAGACGAGGACCAAGTCACCATGAATGGTTACAAAATAAATGGTTTTGAATTTCATACAAAGGCATATGTGTGCGGTAAAAGAACAACGAACTCTGGAGTGTGTGTCCAAGGAGATTATTACAATGAGCTTGGCCGTGCCTTTTATGGGGAGTTGGAGGAAATCGTAGAGTTATCGTACAAGGGCACATACGGGGGTCATATTCACTTCAAGTGCCGTTGGTTTGATTCAGAAAAATGGATACGTGTTGACAGACATGGAATCGTCGATATTGACCTCCATAGGTCTGCGTACTCCAACGAACCATTTGTTTTACCAACTCAAATAGTACAAGTATACTACACTCCTAGTCCTCGTTAGGAAAAGGGATAGATCGCCTACTGATTGGCAAGTTATAATTCATACTCCGCCGCGTAGTCGTGTAAGTAGTTGATGGGAGATTTACGAGCGCAGATGCTTCATAGTCAAACTATAATAAATGTGTGGAGGACGACAATGAAGTAATCCAGTTAGATGGTGGAGATGAACCACATGAATTAGATCCTGAGTCAATATTTGTGTCGGATGACATCGATCATCGAGGAGGAAGAGTTATTGATGAATCGATCATCGAATCAAGCAGATGATGGTTATGAATCTACTGACACGATACAAGATGATGATTACGAATTAGACCTCGACACTTGAACAAATGAAATGCATGTTTAGCATTACATGTTTTTATATCATTGTCATGTTTATGTACTAAACTATTTAAATGCAACTTTTGTTTATTGTCATTTTATATTCATATATATACATGTTTATATCAATTGTCGTGTTTATGTGCTAAACTATTTAAATGCAACTTTTGTTTATTGTCATTTTATATTCATATATATACATGTTTATATCATCATCGTATTTATTATTGTCATATATACATGTAATCAAATATGACTCATAATAACATCTTGAAATTTGTAATATACAGATGGCTTCTGAAGCAGGGCAGAAAAAGCGCAGCTTGGGTAGGGGGCCTAATCATGTGCCCAAGACCCATACTAATCCGGATGATCAGATTCTTATTCAGATTCGCCCTCCTCCAAATAGCACGTACGTCCCGCATATATCATTTATATATAAGCATTTAAGATTCCATTTATACAAGATATATAGAACTTAGATGTAAATTTCTTTAATATATCTACTTATCGTTGATGATAATAAGATCGTCAAGATCAACAAAACCATGAACATGAGTATGACATAAAACATAACTAGGAATTAAGTTTATCCATAATTCAATCAAGAAGAAGGTTCAAAGAAGTTTATGTATAATTGTATATTGGTAATGTTTTGATTGATATTATATTGGTAATGTATATGGGTCTGAATTTTTTACTGCTTTAATTTGCATTTAATCGTTATTGTTTTGGTCTTATTGTATTGGAAATTTGTATATTTCTCTTGGTTTGTGTCTTGGGTGCCTAGAAATGTCCATATATGCATGTCGTCGTGCATATGGCTAGTCTATATTGTAGGGGAGACTCTGGTGAATTTTTTTTAAGTATTATAAGTATAAGTTTGAAAAATGTTCATAAGTATTATAACTTAGATGTAAATTTCTTTAATATATCTACTTATCGTTGATGTAAATTTTTGTATATTATAGTGATTTTTCAGATAATAAGATCGTCAAGTGCATATCACAGCTGTGTTTACAGAGTTGTCCTACACCTGTGATTACGTGGGCGAGCACACCTATAGCCCACAAGGATCTTTGTTTGAAAATTTCGTTGGTATGTTTTTTAATTATAACAGATAATATAATATTCAAAGAATAATTTTTTAGTAATGTTATTATTGTTGTTTTATTTGTAGAAACGGTATAGATGGGAGGACGTGCAGGCTTCAGTGATATAGACATTATTACATGGAAGTCTTGCGGTCCGCACTGAAAGACAATTTGAACAAAGAAAACAAAAGCCCTTCACAATCTTAGAGATCGACCATACAGAGGCCGTGGAGAGGATTACATGCACGAGCATAGCTCCTGGTGGTGCACCTAGTCCATATGGGCTGAGATGTATGCCCAATGGAGAGTTGAGAGCTGGGTGAAAAGATGAAAGACTGCCGCCACCAACAGATCCTCGAGTGTACCTAATGGCGAAAAGGCAAAAGGACATCTGAGGGCGATATTCATAGTTGCAAGATATCAACTTTGCCGAGTGCGATTTACAAGTTTTAATATGTTTACAATCATGAATTATAGAAAATATATCACATTTTTACTTAGTAATATTGTGCTATTTTTTTGTATAGGAGTTTCGATCTCAAGGTCGACTATCCATCGGGTCGGATGTATGCGTATTTACCGTGATGATCTACCTGATGCTATCCAAATAGCGTTAATAAATTTTAACAACTTGATCTTGTTTAACAATGCTTACAGAATTAATTTATTTATAACTATTTAATTGTTAACATGATGACAGGATACTTATAAGCGTTTATTGAATGAGCGTTATCCTGAAGGCACCCCACGTTCGCCTATTGATCAAGAGTTGTGGGAGAGGGCGTCTGTTGTGAAGAAGAACTACATTAAAGGTCAAGGACAACGACGATGCCCATCCTTCAATGGCTCAGTCGCTTTCTTCTACCCAGTCTACATATCATCGAGCCATCCAAATTGCTCATACTACTCGGTGGTATTGTGAGAGCTATATGTTAAGATCGAGATCTTCTGAAGATACTGGGCGGGCATCTGGGCGATCTGAGTCCTGAGGAGTTAGCTAAGCAGTAGCGACAGCAGCAACATCACAACATGGGGATGACGACGAGGTATAAAATCAATTTGTTGTATATATTGTCGTAATATACCAATATTAACATAGTTAGTATATATTTGTAACTTGTTTTATTATTTTGTTAATTACAGGGTGATCAAGGAGGCGATGCTTGACGTACCTGCTTTAGATCTGTTTTGTAGTTATAGCATAAACTTGTACTTGTATATTCATTCTTTGGATGTCTGTATGTTACTTAAACAAGTTTTGAAATGTTATTATATTTATTCAAATCATATTGGGTTTTAAAAGTTTATATACTAGTTTGGTGTATGTGTTAGTGGACGATGGATGTTTATATTGTTGTGTATGTTGTTTATCTTGTTGTGTATGTGTGTTGGGATAAAGCAGGTACAAAACAGGTAAAAGTTTTTGGGAATTCTGCAAAACAGCAAAAATATGGTTTTTAATTTTTCATATCAGCAACCGCACGCGGTCGCAGAAAGTGGTTAGCGACGGCTAAACATTTGAGGTATCGATGAGAATGATCGCGACGCGGTCACCGATAATCAATCATTGCCACGTGGACCACGTCGACTTTGGCCTTGACCATGTCGACTTTTCAAATTTAGCAATCAAATTTGTTTTCTGCGATTACGCTCATATTGGTCGAAGATATGTCGGTCACTAATAGTGGTCGCTGATGTGCATCCTACCGACCAAATTTTATGCGGCGACTATCAGCGACCGCAGTCGGTCGCTGATAGTTATCTGCGACCGTGTGCGATCGCTGATATGCCGTCGCTGATAAACCTTTTTCTTGTAGTGGCAGTGCTCGATGATTAGACAAGTCTATCTATTACATCATAAGATCAACTTAACATGCTTGATCTTTCTATATTTATAGTCCTTGTACATCATTTCTTTTTAAGAACTTTACAAAGCTATTTTACTTATGTAGGATCAACCTAACACATTTGATCAATTCATTTTAAGTCCTTGTACATATGTTTCTATTATCTATCAAAGGACTTCACAGCTTTTCTTAATGCAAGCATTCTTGCATATTCATTCATGTATATATCATAATCAAATCATATGTAAATAGGAATATCATTCACATGCTTATTTCTAACAATCTCCCCCTATTTGATTATGGTAAAAACAATAAGTGCATATGCATGTTATGAATGAATCTTATATATAGTGAGCAGCTGTATTTCTAAAACAAATAATCATGAATGTCATTTATAATAATATAAAATTTAATACACTATAACATTTTACATCCTGGATCCAGAACATACCTAACTAGTTAGAGATGTACCTCTTTGGCTCTATGTATTTTACCTCATCTGTTTGATTCCTTTGCTCCTACTCCCCCTGGGGTGTGGAGCTATTCCTTTCTTCTTTTTCTGGTTCGGGCTCTGGTTCCCCCTCAGCCTTAGGCTCCCCCTCAGATGATGAACCATCTTCTTCTTCTGCGTTCTTCTTCTTTGTCTTCTTGACTTGTTTGCTCCTACTCTCCTTGCTCTTTCTAGAGTGCCTCTTATTCGTCCCCTTTCTATGCCTCTTTTTCTCCCCCTTTTGTCATTAATCATTTGAGAGAGGCTGCCCATGTTGGACATAAGTTTGCTCCATCGTGTGGAGGAGTTACCAACTTCAATCTTGAGTTCTTGTTAGCTTAACTCAAGTTGCGTGGAGAAGGATCCGATTCATATTGTCAATCTTATCGAAAAGAACTTTGAGTTTTTTCTCATTTGCCTCTTGTGCTTCAGATAGCTTGACTTTTCTCGATCATTTATGGCCTTTAAATAAATGTGATCTCTCTCTTTGATTTTGAGAGATATATCAGCCATAGTAGCTTGAAGTCTGTTTTGAATTGAATTATCTGCAGTTGCTGTCAGCCTCTGAGACTCTTCTGTGATTGGAGACATCTTCGCAATCAGATTATTAGAATTTCTCATCAGCTCCTGCCCCATAGGATTTTGATGGTCTGGTTGGGCAGTCTCTTGTTGATCCTTAGATTTGACTCTACGATTTTCATCCTTTGACAGATTTTTGAAGGTATTGAGAATCTAAAAAATTGTTGAGTACCAATCGCTATTGGTGGATGAGCAAATGTTGGGCTGTGTTTGAGCAGATGGAGGCTTCTCATTTTGGATTTGAACATCATCAATGATAGAGTAAATAGACTCTACGATCAGTGTCTTTGCCATATTCCTTTTTCCATCAGAGTCCACTCTACGATCATAATGAATATAATGATTTTCAGCATGTCGATAGATCTTGTAGTGGGGCTTGTCATTGATCATCATGGTTGCAAACTTCTTTACCCTGGGGAAGTTTTGTGATACCAGTTCCAAATTTGGAAACTGAGAGTAGCACCAGCTGAAGTAACTTTCATCTCTCTCAGTGTGTGTCTTTAACCACGACATCCATGGGAAGAACCACCTCATCAGAAGGTCTTCAGAATTGTACAGTATAGTTGTGCAATCTAACTCCATATTTTTCTAGTTATGAAGCACTTCATCTGTAGTCATCCTTATAACTCGAAGTTGTTCATTTCCATGATTTATCCATCTTGCTGCTTGGCTCACTTTGGTGGCTCATCAAAGACTTCCATTACAATTCTTCTGGCCGATTACGGTAGGAGAGAGAAACGCAGATAATATTCTAGTTCCTCAAATTCTGATGCGCGATCGTAATCTTTCTATCTCTTCTCTTTTTGAGCTTGAATTTTGTTGATTCCTTTCATCAGATTCATCAATAAATTCTTCTTGCTGAATTTCATTTCCAGAGTCTTCTTCAACAACATCTTTGTTGGATTCATCATTGTACTTTCTCTCTTCACCTTTTTAGATAGATTATGAATACTTGAAGGAAACTTGTTATAGTTCATAAGTAAGGTGCAAATATGATGTTCATATCTATCTTAGCGAGGAATCGTACCTTTTTGCTGTCAGTTTCTTAACAATCATTTAACTTAGATATACTGAGTTTAGGCATTGATGTGTATGTTTCTCATTTGCTCCTGACAGCTTGTTGCTCCAGTTAACCTTCAATCATTCAGTCGTGGTCTTAAGGATGCAAGCTAAGAGAATCTCAACATCTTCAGTTCTTCGACATCCTTGAGTTCACAAGGTTTACATCCAACTGTTGGTTGGCCAGACATATGTTTAAGAAGTATTTCTTTCTTCTCTGGATGAGCATTTCTTTTCATGTATGGCCTTTTCATCTTTTCAGCCTGGTGGATTTTTGACTCTTTTCTGTTGATGTCTCTAGTGCTTCCTAGCCAGGTCTTCAGACTACAAGATTGACTGCGGGCAAGAATTGGTCTTGTAGATATGACAATCAAGAGTATGGACCAATCCAAGCAGCTTCAGGTGTATATATACATTTACCTGCACACAATATTTCCAACGTGTGAGCTCATCTGCATATAACAAGAGACTTACTACTAAACTAAGTTTAGAACAATGTTTGTGCCTAAGATCAGACTCAAAGCGATTATCTTTTGAATATAGCACGAGAACCTGCTCTGATACCAATTGTTAGTTCCTAGTAGGTACAATATAGATCTAGAAGGGGGGGGGGGGTTGAATAGATCCTTAGATTTTGCAATACTTTTTCTTTATTAAGTTGTATTGCTCATTAAGTAGCAAATGACAAAGATAAGAATCTTTTCAAGCACATCGGAATGAGTAAAAGATCCCCTTCATTAATATATTCATGATCAGACATACATTGTTCGTAGAGTTATTTTAGTAGTAAGCAATTAAGACATACATAGCAGTTATAGCAGTTAATGTACATAATGTAAATGACATAAAGAAAAAGACACAAGGGGTTTTAAGTGGTTCAGAGACTCAAGCTCCTAATCCACTCTTCTGCTTTCAACTAGTAGGATTTCCACCAAGGAAGGGCAAGACCTCTAATCACCGAGATTCCTTCTAGGCGGCTGACCTTGGGACTTCAGTTCACTAAGAACTCTTCAAAGCCCGCGACTGCGCACTTGGAACTTCTCTAGTTCCCTATGAACTCTTCTGCCCAAAGAGGCTTGGAACTTCATTTAGTCCTCCAAACAAGGACCCTCAGCCTCGGCTTCTTGTTGTTGTAGTTGTTGTTGTTGTTGGTCTTTGAAATTGCTAAGATGTCATTAAGCTCTTAACATCTTTTGTACTTAGCGAACTTGGTGTGGTCCTCTTTGCTTTCAACTTTGAGTCCCGACCCACGCCTTCTTTGGTGCAAATTGATCTTTACTCTTTTCTGCTTCATCTTCATCTCGATATCGACTTTGCACACCATCACCATCTAGGTTTGCTAAGTCTCTGCTTTTAGTAGACTTTGTCTAAGACTTAGCAATCCCCGAACCCTTCTTGAATACTTTGCGCACATGGTTCGCACTTGTTCGATTCACTTTTCGGTTCACTTGGATTCGTAGAGTGGCTCTCTTGATCTTCTTTGTACTCAGCCACTTTCCTGAATGTTATCTTCTTGGCCTTCTCGGCTCTCGGCTTTGCTACCATCTTTAATGGCATTCTCATCTTTGTTGAGTGAAGCTTTGATCTGTTTGAGTTCTTCTTCAAAGCTGCTTCACTTCCACCTTGGTAGTCTCACTATCACTGAGGCTTGTTCTATTGATCTGTGGTGGAACTCGTAGAGTCAACAATAGCACTCACCAACTCAACGATTCTGTAACTTCACAATTATCAGCAACTCTTGATCTTTGATGCTCTGTCGATATATACTACTTCCCAATCTTCCTGTTGGAAAGTAACCGTTGAAAGTTATTCAAATTGTCTCGCAGATCTTGAGTTATTTGGTGCAGACTGCAGATGTGACATGACATCTTTTTCGACTTCCCGACAATCGCGATCTCGCTATTTCACCAACCCGTCGATATGTCACTTTGATATCTTGGGCAGTCGACGACTTTATTTCACCCTTCCGATTTCTCGATCGAGGTTGTCCTCATCGATGCTCTCGAAGAAGCTCTTGTCCGAATATTGCCCTTCAGATTCAACCGTTGCCAATACTTCAGTCTTCAGCTATTCAAACTCTACGATTCTGATGCATGTCTTCATGGACCTGATCGTAGTGTCTTGTTGACTAGTAGAGACAACACTACGATCTTGAGGAGTGTTCACTTGATCTTCAGTGTAGAACACTTCTTCATCATTTTGTGCAGTGCTTCACTACTTCTGTTTGCCTCGACTGTTCTCAGATACTGATGGCTTGATTCCTTCCCTTGACCCCTTCTAAATAACAAGACACTTCAGATTTGTGGCGTGTCCAGCTCGTTTTCTCCTTGTGATCTCCCATTCATTTATCATTAATGGACTGACCCAATGCTTAATCACTTTAGCCTTGTTATTCAGAGGCTGACCAGTATCTCAGTGTGTACTCCATCAGTTCCTTCTTTGTTTTAGCAAACACTACGATCTTGGTTACTTCCAAGATCGTTGTCGTCTTTTTACTTGACAGCTACTGCATATGTTGAATTTCCTTAGTCAGCTAATGAAGTCTTCTTATGATTATCTTGTGGAAGACTTCATCTTGAATGGCTTCCCAACTCAATCTGGATGCTGATTGGGTTGGTGCTTAGATCTTCTATTAGCTTGCATGCCATTCGTTGAGTGCTATGTGGCTTCCTTTAGATAGGATGTATCTTTGCAGTACTAACTAGAGGTTTCATTTCTTTTGATATTCTAGGAGTGCTCAATTGTTGAGAATTGTGTTTGCTCCATGATTCTACCTTGACTCTGTGAGCACATCTGTTGATGTCTTAGTTCTGCACTCTGCGATTCAGCTTCGGCTGTGCAGACACTACGACTCCGAGATCAGATCATGACACTACGATTTCTGTCGTTGTGCTTGTTGTATTCATCTGATCTTGCTCGACTACGATTTCTGCCTTTAAAACGATCAGTAGACTCTACGACTCTGAGTCTAGTCTATGATCCTTGACTTGGCTGTTAGTAGACTTTACAACTCCGAGTGTAGTCTATGATTACGACTTGACTTGGCGATGCTCTATGGCTCGTGGCGGTGTCATCTCTACGATTCTGAACATGACTTCCTCAACAGACTTCAGCTCTGAGGAAGCTTTACTCGACACACTACGATCCTTCTTCGTCTCTCTTGGAAGTCTACGAACTCCGAGATCTATTGTCTTGCAGACTACGATTCTGCCTTGATAGCTCTCAAGTTATCCTTGACTCTCCTAGCAGACTACGATTTCTAGTGCGATTAGGTTTCGATTTAATCGACATGCTCATCTATTACATCATAAAATCAACCTAACATGCTTGATCTTTCTATATTTATAGTCCTTGTACATCATTTCTTTTTAAGGACTTTACAAAGCTGTTTTACTTATGTAGGATCAACCTAACACATTTGATCAATTCATTCTAAGTCCTTGTATATATGTTTCTATTATCTATCAAAGGACTTTACATCTTTTCTTAATGCAAGCATTCTTGCATATTCATTCATATATATATCATAATCAAATCATATGTAAATAGGAATATCTCACATGCTTATTTCTGACAACTATGACTTCATTTAATAGGATGGAGTTTTTGTAGGCTTTGACTGAGGGATCAACGATTCTGGCTAATGTACAAGTCCTAGCTATGGGACCAGATAGGGACCAAGTCAGCCGCAATGGTTACAAAATAAATAGTTGTGAATTTTATACAAAGGCATATGGGCGCGGTACAAGAATAACAATCTCTGGAGTGTGTGTCTAAGGAGATTGTTACAATGAGCTTGGTCATGCCTTTGGAGGAAATCGTAGAGTTGTCGTACAAGAGAACATATGGGGGTCATATTAACTTGTTAAAGTGTCATTAGTTTGATTCAGAAAAAAGGGATACGTGTTGACAGACATGGAATCGTCGATATTGGCCTTCATAGGTCCGCGTACTCCAACAAACCGTTTGTTTTACCAACTCAAACAGTACAAGTATACTACACTCCTAGTCCTATTAGGAAAAGGGATAGACCGCCTATAGATTGGTAAGTTATAATTCATACTCCCGCGCGTAGTCGTGTAGAAGTAGTTGACGGGGAGATTTACCAAGAGCAGATGCTTCATAGACAAACTATAATAAATGTGGAGGATGTCAATGAATTAATCTAGTTAGATGGTGGAGATGAACCACATGAATTAGATCCTGAGTCAATACTTGTGTCAGACAACATTGATACTGAGGAGGAAGATTTATTGACTAACACTGACACTGAATCTGAAGCAGATGATGGTTATGAATCTGCAATACATATACAAGATGATTCTGACTCACACATTGACACTTGAACAAATGAAATGTATGTTTAGTATTACATGTTTTTTATATCATTGTTATGTTTATGTACTTAACTATTTAATTCAATTTCTTGTCATTATTGTCATTTTATATTCATATATGCATGTAATCAAATATAACTCATACTAACATCTTGAAATTTGTAATATACTGGCTTCTGAAGCAGTGCAAAAAAAATGCCGCTTGGGTAGGAGGCCTAATCATGTGCTAAAGGCCCTTACTAATCCGAATGATCGGATTCTTATACAGATTCGTCCTCCTCCGAACAACATGTACGTCCGCATCATTTATATATAAGCATTTTAGATTTCCATATATTGTTGCAGATATATAACTAATGTAAATTTCTTTAAATATTATAATAAATCTACTTATCTTTGATGTAAATTGTTGTATATTATAGTGATTTTTCAGATAACAAGATCGTCAAGTGCATTTTACAGCTGTGCTTACAGAACTGGCCCACACCTGTGAATACGTGGGCGAGCACACCTATCTCCCATAAGGAAGCAGTTTGGGCTGAATTTTAGGTATATTTTTTTAATTATAACAGATAATATAATTATTAAACTAAAATTGTTTAGTAGTGTTGGATTATATGTTTATAGTACCGTTTTAATATTATTATTAGTGTTTTATTTGCACAAAAGGTATAGATGGGAGGACGCAGCTTTTTAGGGATACGAGACATTATTCTCGGCGAAGTCAGTCGTCGTCATTCAAAGATAATTTGAACAAAGAATAACAAAAAGCCCTACATAATGCATCGATCGACCATCCGTGCCGGAGAGAGAGTACATGACGAAACATAACCTTGGTGGTGCACCCAAATTCATATAAATTTGAGATGTGTCCTTGATGGAGAAATGAATGGGTCAAAGATGCAAAGATCGTCATGCCACTAATGATCCTCGGGTGTACTAATGGCGAAAAGGCGAAAAGGTGAAAGGAACCTACATGGGCGACAATATATCACAATTTCAGCATATCACTGCTAGGGTACGTATGAATAGTTATAATATGTTTACAATCAGGAATTGTAGAATATCACATGTTTACTTAGTAATATTAGATTATGTTTTGTATAGGAGTCTTAGTCTCAAGGTCAGCTTATCCATTCGCTGGATGTGTGCGTACACCCGTGATGGTGCACGATTTATCGGATACCGTGATAAGTTTTAACAACTTTGATCTTGTTTATCAAGTTTTACCTCATTCTTTAGCATTTATATTTATTTTTAACTATTTAATTGTTAACATGATGACGGGATAATTATAAGCGTTTATTGAATGAGCGCTATCCTAAAGGCACCCCACGTCCGTCAATTGATCAAGAATTGTGGGAGAGGGCGTCTGTTGTGAAGAAGAACTACGTCAAAGGTTAAGGACAACGATGAGGCCTAACCTTCAGTGGCTCAGGCAGCTCTGCTACCCAGTCTTCACAGTCATCGAGTCATCCAGCTATCCATACTCCTGCTAACTATGTGAGAGTTATATGTTGAGATCGCTAGCTA
Source organism: Panax ginseng (assembly GCA_020205605.1). Lineage (NCBI taxonomy): Eukaryota > Viridiplantae > Streptophyta > Magnoliopsida > Apiales > Araliaceae > Panax > Panax ginseng. The sequence goes on from CM035132.1 coordinate 178,092,724, forward strand.
TCTTCTTCGTATATTGGGCGGGCATCTTGCGGCTCTGAGTCCTGATGAGTTAGGTGATGCAGTGGCGGCATCAGCAACATCACAGCATGAGGATGGCGACTAGGTAATCAATCATGTATTGTTGTGTTTAATTTGTTGTATATTGTCGTAATACCAGTATCAACATATATACTATATATGTAACTTATTTTATTATTTTGTTAATTAAAGGCTGGTGATCAACGAGAAACTAATTTGGACAATGATGCATGACGATCGACCTAATTTTATTTTCTAGTTATTTATGAGCCTTGTACTTTTATATTTATTCTTTGGATGACTGTATGTTACTTAAAGATTAGATTTGTTTATATTTCTTCAGTTCATATTGGTTTTTTAATGTTTATATAGTTTATACTATTTTGGTGTATATGTCAGTATATGGATGGATGTTTATATTGTTGTGCATGTGGTGGGTTATATAAAACTTGGTTAGAAGTTTATATATACTGTCTGTTGTGTGTTGGGATATAAAGCAGGTACAAAACATGTACAGTTTTTTGGGAAATCTGTAATACATGATTTTTTTTTATTTTATACATCAATGACCGCGTGCGAATCATTAATACTCATTAGCTTAATCGCTAATTGGATTAGGTATTAGCGACCTCTATAATCGCCATCTTGTATCGACGACATGTGGCCCACGTCAACCTTAGGCCCTGACTCAACTTAGCAACGATCTCGGTTGCTAATATCGGATGCAGATAATTCGGTCGCTAATATTGGTCGTTGATGTGCATCCCAGCGACCAGATTTATGTGACGACAATCAGCGATCGGAGTTGGTCGTTGATAGGCGATCGCAGATAGGCCTTTTTTTGTAGTGTAAGTTGATCAAAACCAGATAATCCTCATAAAAGATTGATTGTATTGACGAACATCAGCTCGATGAAGGAAGTATAGTTATTCTTTGCATTTTGGAATAAACTCATTCCTACCAACTTCAATTCTTAAACATGTTTAGAGTTGTGGTGTTTCCAGTGTCGTTGTTTCTAATATTTTTGTATGTTTTCTACAACTAGATTGCTACCCGACAAAAATATTAGAGCTTATGAATGTCCTGCGGTAATAATGAACCAAGCTGCAAGAGCCATCTTCAGGTTTGTTTCAAAGCTTTTTACTCCTTGTATTTCATTATTGGTCTAAATAAATTTGAAGGGATCTAATTAAGAATATTTTGGAAGCGTTTTGTAGTCCTTATGCTACTTATTTATTCCTCAATTAATTAACTCCATTTTGATCACGTAAAGAAACTTTTTGAAACGAGTATATAGGTATCATCATAAATTTTAGGATATTTTTGTTTGAATATGAATTGTGTTCATTTGTTGCCCTTAATTCCAAATTGAGTAAAAAAATCAACTATGGGTTGAAGTAATAAATGGAGGGCCACAAATTTAACCCTCCCCAATTTGATTAGATTCAAAGCTGATGAACTATTATTGACTAAAAATGAGTATTTTTACTTTGGACATACTAAAAAATTAAAAGCTTTATTAATTTGTAGTTCTTAAAAAATAAAAACATTTCTTCATCATTAATCAGCCATCTCTTTAGTACAAGATTTGTATGAGTTTCAATGAAATCAAGATCAATTAAAATTAATGTTGTGCATAGAGGTGATTTAATTGCCACAAATGTTATGGAGACTATCAGCACTAGCTAATAATTAGCGATTAGATTAGATATTGTTTTTGAATTTCCACAATCATCTCCTTAGAATATTTGACTCCTTGATTCATGTCATCTTAGAATATTTGATTCCTTGATTTTAGCTTTAGTTGTTATCATATATGTATATATAAAGAGGACATCTCTGTTGTAAAAATATACAAGAAAACATAATACAAGATTAGCTTTACATCTCTTTATATTTCTATTCGGTATCGTAGCCAAGAGCCTAACGACAATTCTTCACTATTCTGCTACTTCAATCTTTCCCCATGTCCACCTCCTCTACCACAATCTTCAATCCTCCTTCCTCATCTGTTATTCTCTCTCAAGCCCATCACTATATCACACTAAAATTAAATTCTTCCAACTATCACTTATGGCGTACACAAATTGATCAATACTTGCAAGGCCACAATCTGTTTGGTTATGTCACCGGCGAGTTCGCCCGCCCTCCATCTTTTCTGCCATCTAGTCCTTCCTCCACTACTTCTATCACTTCTCCTATATCCAACCCCGCGGCACAAACATGGGATACACAAGACAAATTTCTTATGAGTCTACTCATCTCCTCCCTCAGTGAAGATGTGGTACCCCTTGCAATCGGACTCACTTCATCTGCTGAACTCTGGTCCACCCTCTCTGCAGCGTTTTCCAGTCCTTCCAACACACGTATGCTTCGTCTCTCCATGGAACTGCATTCTCCGTAAAAACACGATGAAACTCTAAGTGCCTATCTTCATCGTCTAAAACGAATTTCTGATGAATTATCAGCCTCTGCACGACCCATCTCTCCATCTGATTTCCTAGTTGCTATTTTAAAAGGTCTTCGTGCTGAATTTGCGTCCCTCAAATCCTCCATCTCAATGCTTGATACTCCTTTGTCATTCTCTCATGTTTTCAAAGAAATGTCTCACCACGAGTTCATTACCGAACCAAATATTTTATTTGATCCTCCCTCTGCACCATCGGCCAATAATGTCCAACGTTTCCCCACCAATGCTCCACGCTTCAACAACCATCGTGGTCACGGTCGTGGTACCCGAGGTCGTGGGCGAGGAAATTTCCGCCCACCTATCCCTCCGTATTCCTCCAATTTTATTCGTCCACGTTGTGTGTTTTGTGGTGGCTCCAATCATGACTCGTACAGGTGTTATTTTCGTTCTCAATCCTCCACTTTTGTAGGTCTCCTTGGTCCGTCTCCTGTCTCATCGCCTCCAGCTGTTAACTTTATTGCTACTACACCCATCAATTCCTCCAACCTGTCATCACCATCCCTCTCTTCTCTCCAATGGTATCCTGATACAGGCGCTAATTATCATGTTACACCAGACTTAGCGGGTATCAATCATGTTGATGAGTACAATGGATTGGATCATCTTCAAGTTGCCAATGGTAATATTGCTCCTATAAATAATCTCTGTTCCACCACATTCAATTCCAAAAATAAAAAATTTCATCTTTCTCAAATTCTGCATGTTCCATCTGCTTCAAAAAAATTGTTATCTGTCAATAAGTTTTGTCGAGATAATAATGTCTATTTTGAATTTCACCCATCTTGTTTTCATGTTAAGGATCCCGTCTCGCAGAAAACGCTTCTCAGCGGCCCAACTAAGGATGGCCTCTATACTCTACAAATTCCTCGCTCATTCCATGCTCTTTCTACTTCCAAGGTCACTCTGTTCGATTGGCATCAACGTCTGGGTCATCCTCATAAATGTGTTCTTCATCACATTATTTCCAAAAATAGTCTAGGTGTGTCATCTAATAAAGGGTCTTCTGTCTGTATGGCATGTCATATGGGCAAGGCCTGTCGATTTCCTCTTAATAGTAGTTCATTTTCTGCCCAACATGGTCTTGAATTAATAATTTGTGATGTTTGGGGTCCTGCTCCCTTCACCTCTTTGCATGGAAATAAATATTATGTACTTTTTGTCGATGCCTATACAAAATTCTCTTGGATTTATTTTATTAAGTTGCGCAGTGAGGTTCCCTCTAAATTTCTGCAATTTCAATCCATGGCGGAACGCCTTTTTCACTCCAAAATTAAATATTTTCAAACTGATGGTGCTAAGGATTTTTTACCACTTAAGTCTCATTTTCTCAAAATGGCATCATTCATCGTATTTCATGTCCACATACTTCACTTCAAAATGGGCTTGTTGAGAGACGTCACCGTCATGTCGTTGAAACTGGCTTAACATTATTAGCTCAAGCCTCAGTTCCAGGGATTTTTTGAGACTATGCCTTTGAATGTGCAACTTATCTAATAAATCGCATGCCATTTTCAGTTAACCACAATCTCTCTCCTTTTCAAAAAATATTTTCCAAGCCACCAAATTACAATTTTTTGAAAATTTTTGGGTGTTTATGTTTTCCCTTCTTAAGGCTATACAATAAACACAAATTTGAATACCGGTCTCTCCCATGCATTTTCTTGGGTTACAGTTCTACTCACTTAGGATACTATTGTTTTGAACCAAAATCACAAAAAAATTATCATGCTCATCATGTACGATTTGAAGAGAGTCAATTTCCTTTTTCTCACTCTCACGCTTTGACTTTGTCACCTTTGTCAACTAAGTCTCATCCTCCTCCTACACCTCCATTCTTATCAAGTCCACTTCTTTCACCTGGTTCAGCTTTCAAATTTGCAGAATCCGGACAGTCCGAACCGTCTCGCTTTCTACATCCGCACAATCTCAAACACTCTTCACTGCTCACTCCACCAATCAATCTGGACACCCTGAGACCCAATTCGGATACCCTGAGACCCAATCCGGACACCCTGAGAACCAATTTGAACAGTCTGCTACCCTATCCGGACACCATAAGACTCAATCTAGACAGTCTGGCGAACAACTGCCTCCTTTTTCACCACATTCTCACACTGCCTCTTCTTCTTCGTCCGTTCTTCCTCATCGGACTGCCCCTTTAAGTGCTATTTATGCTCGTACTCTCCCTCCTCCTGGTTCTCAATCCCCACATTCTGATCAATCACAATCTCTGCCCACACCAAAATCTTTCTCACCTCCTATCCAATCCTCCTCCTCCAATACTCCGCTGCAACTTCCTTCAACTGATACCTCTCATATGCCTGCAATAGCTTCTTCATCCCATTCTTCTACTAATACTTCTACTACACAATCATCGTCTCTCCACCGACTACACCCCATGGTTCTTCGCTCTCATAAACAAGCTCATAATATCTCCGTATTCACCACAGAGCCTACCTCATTCCAAATAACAAATCAAAGTCCCATTTGGCGTCAAGCAATGCTAGATGAACTCACTGCCTTGTACAAAAATCAAACCTAGTCTCTGGTGCCTAAATCTCCTCACATGAATATTGTCAGAAATAAGTGGGTCTTTCGCATTAAGACCCACGCTGATGGCTCTCTTGCCTTATACAAAGCACGTCTTGTTGCCAAAGGCTTTCATCAGCAACCTGGGATATACTATTTTGAAACTTTCAGTCCGGTTATTAAACTGACGACCATTCGTTTAATTTTATCCTTGGCAGTTACCAACCAGTGGCCCATTCGCCAACTTGATGTGAACAATCCTTTTCTCAATGGTTTTTTAACAGAGCTTGTCTATATGCAGCAACCGCAAGGTTTTATTAATGCCAAACATCCAGATTATGTGTGTAAACTGCAGCGGTCGCTATATGGATTAAAACAGGCACCCAGGGTTTGGTTTTCACGTCTCTATTCCTTCCTTCTGACTCACAATTTTCACCAATCTCAAAATGATACTTCTTTATTCATTTATAAAGATTCTAACACTCATTTATTTGTCCTTGTATATGTTGATGATATTTTAATCACAGGAAATTCAAGACAATCTCTTTCTAATCTGCTGATTACTCTTGGTGCTGAGTTCTCTCTCAAAGACTTAGGGTCTTTACACTATTTTTTGGGTGTCGAGGTTGTACGAAATGAGGCTGGTCTTCTTCTTTCTCAGAAAAAAATACATACAGAATATTTTACTTCGTGCATCTATGTCACACTGTAAACCCCAACCAACTCCTATGTCTCCATCAGATAAATTATCCACCTCTTCAGGCACCTTGTTTGACAATTCTACTCTATATCGGCAAATTGTTGGCTCACTTCAATATCTCAGTCTCACTCGGTTGGATATCTCCTTTGCTGTAAACAAAGTTTGTCAGTTTATGCATAAACCCACTGTTCTCCACCACGCCGATAAAAAATGAATTATCTTGCTACTTACAAGGCACTTTGTCCCATGGTTTATTTTCCTCAGCAAAGGCCTCTCACACTCTACATTCCTTTACAGATGCAGACTGGGCTGGTAACATAGATGATCGAAAATCCACTGCCGAAAATGCAATCTTCTTGGGCAGCAACTTAATTTCCTGGGTTTCTCGAAAACAACGCACTGTTGCCCGTTCTTCTACAGAGTCTGAGTATAAAGCCATTGTTGACGCAGCCGTAGACCTAAAATGGTTTTGTTCCCTGCTCACGGAGTTGCGACTGCCCCTTCATCACTTGCATGTGTTGTGGTGTGATAATCTTGGTGCCTCTTACCTTGCTTCCAATCCTGTCTTCCATGCCCGTACGAAACACATCGAGATCTATTACCACTTTGTTCGTGAAATGGTTGCGAACAAACAGGTCTCTATTCAGTTTGTTTCCCCTCAAGATAATGTTGCCGATGCTCTCACCAAACCACTACCAACCAACCATTTTTTGTACAACCGGAACAAGCTCAAAGTGTCTTCCAGACTACCCTTTGGCTTACGAGGGGATATCAGCACTAGCTAATAATTCAATCTACTGAATCTAGATTCGGTTCCCGTGATGGACTTTTTCCAACTGTAAGCAGCTTGTACATTATTTATAGTGTCTGAATTCCCTTGGATGGCTGTCATGCCTGTGAGACCCCAAATTTTATGAATAAAGATTTAAATTTCTCGAAATATTTTTTTTAATATTATGGTGTGGATTTGATATAATATTATAGTTGTGGGTAATATTTATAAATTTTGAAAAGTATGCAAGTTGTTGTATAATATTCGATTGGTCGGGGAATATTCGTTTTAGCAGGAAATATTCGTACGATGACACAATTATTGGTGGACCCCACAACAGAATTATTGTCAGATTGAGAAAATGACAAAAATATGTTTATAAAAATAACGGCGGAAGTTTTACCGTTAAAACTATTGAACTACTCGGTAGTAAAAGTATAGTAATACGCGTGGTTATATAGTAGCACACGATATTGATTATTGATGCTTACATGAGAAGTCATTCAGTTTTGTTCAATTATTGCTACAGTAATTGTTGCATAGTATCTCACGTTATTTGAGTCAATTATTGTCGATATTTTATATATTATTAAATCAATAATTGAGATGACGAGTTATTAATATTATTATTTGCAATATTAACGATGTCAGAAGTTACGCCAAGGAGAGGTTTGGTCACCTAATCATGCTTGGCCAATAGGGTGGAATCCTTATTGGAAAGCCCCTCTTTCACGAGGAACGACACAGGTCGATTAATTGTGTGAATTATAATAATGATAATAAAGTTTGTTTTATTATTATTATAAATGTAATAAAATGAAAAAAACTTTTGATATAAAATAGAATACTTTTATAAAGTTATTTATTTTATTAGACTATAAAATATATTATATTCTATTATGCGTAGTATTTGCATAGTAAAATCTTTTAATATAAAATGCAGAATACTTTTATAAAGTTATTTGTTTTATTAGACTATAAATAGAATATATTATATTCTATTATGCGTATAGTGTTTGCATAGTAAAATCTTTTTATAAAAAATAGAATACTTTTATAAAGTTATTCCCTCCGTCCCATAATTATAGGCTGATTTTCCATTTTGAGATAATATATAGGCTACTTACTATTTATAAAATTTAGTTGGTTCATTATTTTACATTTATGCCTTTATAATAAATATTCAACCATTACTCTTTTTTTGAAGAAACAACCTTCACTGTCATTGTTTTTATCACCACATTTAATGTTGTTGTATTCTCAATAAAAGAATTCAAATTTTTAGGCTTTACTAGTTTAACATATTTTGTGTATAAAAGGCAATTGTACTAGCAATCAATGAAGTTAAGAGTTTCAATGTGATAAGTAAGGAGTAATTAATTTATTCATTAATTCTATATTAAGGGGTATATTTGAAAAATTTCTGTTAAAAATTAACTTAAACTAATTTTCTTAAACTATGTGCCAAAAGAAATCAGCCTATAACTATGGGACGGAGGGAGTATTTGTTTTATTAGACTATAAATAGAATATATTATATTCTATTATGCATAGTGTTTTGCATAGTAAAATCTTTTTATATAAAATGTAAATACTTTTATAAAGTTATTTATTTTATTAGACTATAAATAGAATATATTATATTTTATTATGCATAGTGTTGCATAATGCCTCAGATAGTATTTTAAATAGTAAAATCTTTTTATATAAAATGTAATACTTTTATAAAGTTATTTGTTTTATTAGATTTTAAATAAAATATAAATATATATATATATATATATATTTTATATTATATTTTATTAAGATAGTATCCTTTCTATTTTCCTATAAATAGGATGCTTAGTTAGAATTGAAATCACACCGGAAGTTCGGAGAATTCTCTTATATAATCTTGGCGTATTTCTTTAGTGTTTTAAGAAGCTTTGAAGCCGTAGTGCAAGTTTTTCTTCAAGAATATCCTCGCCTCTACCAATTGAAATACTCTTCTTTTACGGTGAGGGTATTATTCTTTCGTATTCATGAAGAGAGTTAATTTCTTTCAATACTAAGTAAGGGTTGTTATTCCATTCTTTAGTATTATGTTGGAATAACTTTATCATCTGCATCGCATAAATGCTAAAATTCTTCCATTATTCCATTTTTATTATTATGTTGGAATAACTTTGTCTATGTGAAGTACCACATACATGGTGAAATTCTTACATTATTCTATTTTTATTATTATGTTGGAATAACTTTCATGCATAAGTATTGCATACATGGTGAAATTATTCTATTATTCTATTCTTTATTATTCTCGCTTAATATCACATGCGTGCGTTCTGCATGACTTCGTTCCATTATTTATTATTACATTGGAATAACTTGTCGTCTGCGATCTATCGCATGCATGGTGAATTATGTTGTTATTCCATTCTTTATTATTACATTGGAATATCCTGCTCATGCGGATTCTGGCGTGACACGGTTCCATTCTTTATCACTACTAGAAAAATAAGAATACATGACAGAATTTTGTGACAGCTTTTAAAAATAATCACAAAAGATAGTAATTTATGATGGACTTTTTAAGCAATCACAAAATAATAGTATATATGATGGATCTTAGTGATGACTAATCTTGCCATCAATGTATTATAATTGTGATGACCATGTCAATCACACCAATTTTTTCACGTAAAATAAATTTTCTTTTTATGACGCACTAAGTCATCACTTATAGATATACCCTTTTCGTGATTGCATTTAAGTTATCACTAATATTTTAATGTAAGAAATAATCAACATAATATTTTATGACCGCCGTGACAATCATTAAAAAAATAGATTTTTGTGACGACTTTTATTTGCAATTACAAAAAGAATGTATTTTGTGATGGAATTTTCAAGCCATTACAAAACAATAAAATATATGATGGCTCTCAGGGATGACTAATTTTACCATCATTATAGAGTATTTGTGACTGCCATTGCAATCACCAAATCTTATGTGAAAGTAATTTTGTTTAATAAGTCAACTCACATATGTTTCCTTTTATATTTTGTTTTAAAATTATAATCGTGATCTGGGCTTTGGTGTAGTGGTAATACTCGTTATTTAGTTTGTAAATGGGGGGAGGGTTCGAATCCTACAAGTATCATTTGATACAATTAATATAGATACAATTAATACAGTGAAATAAATTATACATAAATAGAGATTCACGTTCTTATATTTGATCCCTAAAGTCTTGTTTTTTTGTGATGACTTTGACAATCACAATAGATTACGTGTTAATGTGATTGTATTAATAATTTCAAAAGCACTAAGCGTTTGCGTGATTGCCAAAACCATCACGTAAAACCTTTCATGATGGGCGTATACAAGACAACCATTATGATGCTTAAAGCCATCATGTAAACCTTTTGTGATGGTTTTCCTACTTTTTGTAATTGATTTTGGCCATCACAAATGACCATTTTTTTTAGTAGTGTATTATTCTTTTGGGAATAACCTGTCTGTGTGGTCTATCGCATGAATGGTGAATTCTTTTATTATTCCATTCTTTATTATTCTGTTAGAATAATCTGTCTATGTGGATTACCACATGCATGGTGAATGATCCTTCGTATTCATTCCTTATTAAATTGTGGAAATGATCCGCATCTCACGGGATTACTGCATGGCGAGCAAAAATCCATTTGCAGTTTCATATATTCTATTATACTCAGTTGGTTAAAGTTTTGGCTTCTATACTCCATAAAATTAGTGGAATATCCTTGATATTTGCGCTTCATCCAGTATCTTTTCATGGAAATATTCTTCTGAGCATTCTTGAATTTTACTCTACAAAGAAGTATCATGTTGACAATTTAGACGTTTTTGAGTTCAGGATAAATTAACTTATAAATCTTTATAATTTATTCTTGAACTTGTTTTATTGAATTATGATGTCATTGTCATCATCCTCATGCTTATATTATGATTAAAGTCATCTTTGGCTTACGTGCATAGATGGACTTGGTATGATTATGACCAGGGATTATTCGGTATAATCATGGCCGTAATGTTACAAATGATGTGGAAAAAGTCCTCATTGGCCCGTAGTGCATTGATGGACAGTTTTTGGTATGATTATGGCTATGGGTTCTCTTCGGCCAAGGGTGCAAAGATGAATTGTTTTATGGCATGATCAGGACCGTTGATGAAAACACGATTATCCTAGGCCTGTAGTGCAGGGATGATGTGGATTATTTATTGAGCTGAGTCTCAGCGATAAAAGTGATGAAAAACCTTTTAAATCATAGAAGATAATAGATTTTATTCTCTACTTGACTCTTCTAATGGATTGCTTGTTCATTGCGCTTAAACTTGATGTCTATTGTATTTTATCGCTTTAACATTGTTGAAGACTAATGATAATTTATTACTGCATTATCTTGGTCATAATTTCTTCTTAAAGCTAGTTGAGCTCACCCTTTCTTTTCACCGTTCTTCTCTTGAAAATGAGAACGTGGCAAGAATAGTCGGGGAACGGAGTGACGGTCCAGATGATAGCATTAGTAGTCCTCACTATTCTGTTAAATAGTGTGACAAAGGACTCCTTTGAGTGTGGATATTGTCTTGAAGACAATATTTGTATTAAAACTCACAGCTCTTGTTGTATATTTAAGGTTGTATTTGTATTTGTATTCTGTACCATGTATTTGGCGACTCAGAATAGGTGATGTATACCTATTTTGGGGGCGTCACAATGCCCATAAGGTGTTAGGCACTGCTGTATATTATTTTCTCGCAGATGCCTCGCATCTCGAAAATAAAAGCAAACAAGTCGAACATTTAATAATAAAATAGAAGTATCAAAGGCCTCAATTACTATTGAGCACATGGTTTGAAAAACCTTTTTTATAAAACTTTTTTGCTATATCTTGCTTAAAATTAAATTTTTTATAAAATTCAAACCCTATGTATATATGTGCTAACGAGGCATAGCACTACTTTCAAATAATTGCACATTGATCCACACACACACACATACATTCATATAACAGTTTCTTTGAAAAGTAACAGTAACCGTGGCAACACGGATGTCGGGGGGTGCCTAAAACCTTCCCTCTGCATAACCAAGCCCTCGAACCTGAAATGAATCTCGGTTTCACAAACCCGTTTAGCAGTGTCACATTACTGGGTCAATGTGCAAACCTTTTCGGTTGCGTTGGTGCAACCAGTTAAATACACCAACTGGCGACTCTTAAAGTCAAATCAATCGACATTATACATATGTTTTCCTTTTCACTTGTTTTTTCAAACATATCTCACATTAACATGAGAACACCAAAGAACAAGTAACAAAAAGGGACATTAAAAAATCCCGACGTCGATAGGTGGCGACTCTGCTCGGACTCCAGTAAGAGGGCTTAAGCCGCTATTACAAGCTTTTCAAAACTGTTATATGCTTGTGTGTGAATGTTGGATTTACATTTATGATGAATGTGTATGAGTGCATCTTACTTACTGCACTACTAAATATCTATCTGTGATATTAGTGCTTCACACATGTCATCAATTTGCATAAACGGTGAGACACGTTGTATCTGAATGTATGTTGTGTGGTTCCTCCATCAGGAGGTTATCCTGTCGGTGTTTGATTACTGGACTCGTAGGAAGAATAATTCCAATGGGGCTCAGGAAAGGCACCACCCAGATTCGCTCTAGTTGAAAGACCGGATTAACTTCCCGTCAAGTAAATTGCGATGATCTGGGAACCTTCATGCCAAAAAGTCGCGAGAGTAACCCTAAGATAGGTCAACCTCTGATAAACCAAATGCGGAGGAAAGTCTCTTCATACTTTCCATTTTCAATTACTTGTAAAAGCATTTACTTGTAATTTTATTCCATGTTCATCCATATGTAATGGAAAATATGAAGAATATCTGTAATGCATGACATGTTATCATTTAACAACCTAGGTTTTGCAGAGACAAAATTCTAAAATGGACATGTTATGATAACATTTACATTACCCTAAGACTAAACTACATAAGTCTTTTGTAGGGAAATCATTGGGCTCATTACTGCTTAAAAAATCCAAAAGGCCACGAGCCTCTGACCAATCATGTCTTCTTGACCGGTCCTAATCCTGCTTCCCAAGAAGAATTTGACCGATTGAGTAAACAAATCACAAACTTGGTCGTTTCTACTAAAAAGAATTGCACCAAATCCACTCGGGGTATGAAGATACCTATACATACGAATCCTCACACAAGAGGAGGTTCAAGGTCCGGAAAAACAATTCCGTAACCTCGGTTGGATCTGACCCACAAAGACCCTAAAAACACCCATCTCAAAGGAGATCCAGACACCGGTGATATCTGGAAGAAGGTCCTTCAAATGGAGGAAACTATCCGTGTTCTCAAAGGGATTGGAACACATGGTAGTGTTTCATATGCAGACCTTTGCATATTTCCTGGTGTTCATTATCCAGAGAAATTCAAAACCCCTGATTTTGAAAAATATGACGGATTAGGAGATCCTTATACCCATTTAAAGGTATTCATTGGAAAACTTGGATCTTACGCGAAAAATGAAAAGCTCATAATGCAAATTGCTTTTAAGAGTCTATTTGGAGAAGCTTGGTTCATGGTATACCGAGTTAGACAACTCAAAGATCCATAGTTGGGAAGAGGCTGCTCACGCCTTCCTCACTCAATCATGCTTTTCAATCTCGGATGGCTCTGACCGATACCAAATTACCAAGGTTAAAGCAATGTCCCAATGAGTCATTTAGAGTATGCTTAAAGGTGGAGGCGCCTTCTTTGCTCAAGTTATTCCTTCCATGACAGAATCAGAAATGGTCATGACTTTCATAGATGTACAGGAAGCTCCTTTCTATGAAAGAGTTCTAGCTGGTATTGGCAAACCATTCTCTGAAATGATCAAGCACAGAGAGATGGATGAGATGGGATTGAAGTCTGGAAAAATTCAAGACCTAGCCGCTCTTAAAGCTGTTGCTGAACACATCCAGTTCGGATCTTATGAAAACAACCCCCGGAGAGTCCATAAAAAGAAAGAGGAGGATGTTTCCTTTATACTACAAGGATAGAAAGGCAATCAAAGCATGCCTATACAAAAGAGAAACTATTCCCCTTTTCAAGCACTATCTTCAAACCCTCCATTGCCTAAAGGTGGAGATGCAAAGCAACCTCGGACGTTCACACCCTTAGGGGACTCGCTCGAGAATATTCTTGCTCTTCTGACTACTCGGAAGAAAATTACACATCTTCTTCCACCAAATGCCGACCCCTAATGGGAGGGGTTTAATACTACTTTGGAAGTGTGCTTATCATGCGGAGCACTGGACATGATACTCAAGATTGTTGGGCCTTGAAACACAAGATCCAAGATTTAATAGACAACGGTGAGATCGTAGTCACCAAACCGGAGATCAACCTCATGTGCAAGACAACCTCTTTCTCAACACAAAAGAAGAAGAGGTCAACATGATCGGATTGGAGCACTAGGCAAAGTTCCAGTTTTAATGGCGAGCCATCTCAGACCATCAAAGACGGTGTTGACAGATGGGATTATGCAAAGTTCCAGTTTAATAAGGAACGAAAGATGAAAGCTCTTTGCAAACAAATTGAACAATTGGCTGAACTGGTGACCCATCAACATCAAGTCACACGCCAATTAATCAGACAGGAGCATGCCTATCTCCTTCTATTTGTTATGAATGCTCCACCATCACCTTCAGAAAGCGAAGCTATGGAGGATAAGGTTGCAAAGAGAGAAAATGCTAAAGCCCATCGGGATTTTGCCAATCAAAGGGAATTTACCTATCTCGGCCAATTTATAGAGAAGATATTGCAAATGTTGATCAACGAAGGAAGAATTACCTTCCTTCTACCTCCAATCAATCCCCGCTCCGGACGGTTCAATTTTGATGAAGTGTGTCAATATCATTCACATTCTCGCAGTTACAACACAAAAGAATGTTGGGCACTCCGCCATCTCATTCAGAATCTTATTGATAGTGGTGTCCTGCAAATCGTAGATGATTACACTGTGCAACTCAAGAGTGGGAATGCATGTCCTACCAAATGGAAGGAATCAATAGCAGTTATATCCGAAGTGGATGATGAGACTATCAAAGTGTTTCCCATACAACCAATTCAACTCAAAGGAGTTGACAATCCTTTGAAAGTGGCCGCACCTGAGCCAATTCCTTTCCCCTTCAGACCACAACATCCTGTTGTCAGCTTGCACAAAGTTCCATGGAATTATGGAGAAGCTGAAGGATCTACGTCTCATACTACTGCTACAGTATCGAAGGATAATCCACTATATCTTTCTCAATGGGTTATGATGCCTACTTGCAAAGAAAAGGGGAAGATTCCCATGGAGAAGATTGAAAAATTCCTCTGCACTATGGGCCATAATGAAGTCAATGTGGTTTTAAGCTTACAACAAGCTCCACACCAGATATCTAAACTGGATTTGGTTTTCTCTTCCAAAAATCATCGAAAGATCTTATTGCAGGTTTTGGGAGAAGCCTATTTACCAAAATCAATGGATGTGGAAAAATTTCAACATCTGGTTGATCACATTTTCAACAACAATGTGATATCCTTCACTGATGACGATATACCTCCCAAAGGGACAGGTCATTATAAGCCACAGCACATCATAGTGTTATCCTCCGGATACATGTTAGCTAGAGTTTTGATAGATGGAGGTTCATCTCTGAATATGCCACCTTGGTGAAGATGAATGTCAATCTCAAGCGGATCCAAAGCAGCCATACGGTTATTAGAGCTTTTGATGGATCCCGACAAAATGCCGTCGGAAAGATTAAATTGCCAATTGAGATTGGCCCAAATACATTCAATGTATCCTTCCACGTCCTCAAGATAGATTCAGGATACAACCTGCTATTAGGGAGACCATGGATACACATGGCTGGAGTTGTTCCCTCCACATTACATCAATAGCTCAAATACATTATCAACAATAGTCTAGCCACTGTTAACGCTGAGCTGGAGTATCCTGAACAAGGAGATCTGCCAATCATCAGTTTTAACTCTGAAGTTGAGCCGACCAGTTTTCATACCTTGGAAGTGAGTAACACTCAATATCAACCTATTGAAGCACCACTTCCCATACCCAAGATTCTGCCGAGGTTATGTCGGCTACTCAAGAAATGATGTCATTGGGTTATCAGCCTGGACAAGGGCTTGGTAAAGATAAGCAGGGTATTAAGCATCATATTCAAATATCCAGTCAAATTAGGACAGTTGGGCTAGGCTATTCTTCCAGTTTCAGTCATAGGAATCTGCATAAACATAGGCCGGTTCCTTAAGCTTCTACTCCACGACGATGTTTTCAATCTGCACCTCATGAGCTGATGCAATCTCCAAATAAGGTGTCAGCACATGTTATGACCTTGTTGTTTCCCAAGCCAGTACCCTTCAAAGCAAAAGAGGTGCTGATTCCTGATCCCGAAGTGGAAGAAAAGGAACGGAAACGTAAACATGACATTGCCTTGATGATGGCAGGCATACGCGTCATTTTTCATGATGAACATACAAACAGATACACCCCAGACGATGATTGCCCAGATGTCATGGTTATCATTCGGGAGAAGGAGGACAATGACGATCCTTCCATCACTGCGATCCATCGTGACTTTTCCTCAACAATTGGAACAACAATATTCCATGCATTGGTCGATTTAGGTAAAATGGGAAAAAATCCTCGCCACATAGATAACTTTAATTGCTTACTTTTCTTTACAATTTTGCAGCGATTATTTTATCAAATACATGCTAACACTTTTGTATGATCAAACAATTGCATATATTAAGTGAAAGCATAATTTGTTTCGGGACTCGAATTTAGATGTGCTCAGTACTTGGCGATGAGGTGCCTTCTCCCACAAGGGTCATAACTTTGATGCAAAGTTGGACTCGAGACTTGATGGACATTCAAGAGGACATTGAGACACCTCGGAGATTAAGGAATGGGTCGCAGATAAGCTTCAAACCCAACCTTGACCAAACCACTCCTTTAAATCTTGGAACCTTAGAAAACTCTAAGCTAATCCAAATTGGTTCAGACCTTACCACAAATTAGCAGAATGACATGGTTGCACTATTAACTTAATTCCAGGATGTGTTTGCATGGTCTCATGAAGACATGGTGGGTTTGTCCACTGACATTGTTCTTCATCGCCTTCCTATTAAAGAAGGATTCAAGCCAGTTAGGCAAAAACTCAGGCGATTGAAATCTGAGTGGAGTTTAAAGGTCAAAGAAAAAATTATGAAATAATTTCAAGCTGGCATTATCATGGTGTCTACATATCCGGAGTGGATATCCAACATTTTTCTCGTGCCTAAACCAGGAGGAAAGGTGCGAGTCTGTGTGGATTACCGAGATTTGAACAAAGCTTGCCTTAAAGATAGTTTTCCCGTACCTTTTATCCACATTCTCATTGACAACACTGCTCAATACGACATGTACTCCTTTGCTGATTGCTTTGTGGGGCACCATCAAATTATGGTCGCTGAGGAGGACCGTGAAAAAACTTATTTCATCACGCCTTGGGGAACCATTTGCTACAGACAGTTGTCCTTCGGCCTCATCAATGCCGGGGCAACCTACCAGCGAGCTATGATGGCTCTTTTCCACGATTTAATGCATAAAGAGATAGAGATCTACGTGGATGACATCATTGTCAATTCCCGAAGGGAGGAGGACCATCTAGACCATCTCAAGAAGTTATTCAACAGGTTACGTAAGTACAACTTGAAGTTGAATCCAACCAAGTGCGCCTTTGGTGTCAAATCAGGCAAGTTACTAGGTTTCCTAGTCAGCCACAAAGGGATTGAACTGGATCCTACCAAAATTAGGGCCATCAAGGAAATGCCCATTCCTCAGACAGAGAAAGAAATACGGGGATTTTTGGGAAGAATCAACTTCATTAGCAGGTTCATTTCTCAACTCACAGCAACTTGTGAGCCCATCTTCAAGCTATTAAGGAAGAACTCCTCCATGAAATGGAATGATGAGTGCCAGAAAGCCTTCCTTACCATTAAAGAGCAGTTGGTTAATACTCCTATTTTGGTACCTCCTAGGGATGATGTTCCCCTATTTATGTACCTATCCATTAATGATAATGCCACGGGCTACATGCTGGGGCAAAAAGATGATAGAGGCCAAGAACGAGCTATCTATTACCTGAGCAAAAGATTCAGCACCAGTGAACACAAGTACACTTTGATTGAGAAGACTTATTATGCTTTAGCACGGGCTTCCATGAGATTACAACATTATCTCCATGGTCACACAACCCATCTCATATCCCTTGTGGATCCTCTCAATTATGTGTTCAGTAAGCCCATACTGAATTGTCGGTTGTCTAGATGGCAGTTTATCCTACAACAATTTGACATCGTCTACGTGACGCGGAAGTCTATCAAAGGTCAAGGAATTGGGGATCAACTGGCCTCCGCACCTGCAGGGGACTACAAACCCTTGGAAACATACTTCCTCGATGAAGGGGTAATGACAGTACAGCAACAACATCAGTACGATACATGCCGTACATGGAAAATGTATTTTGATGGAGTACATAACATAGAAGGCTCTGAGCTGGAGCGATTCTAATATGCGATGCAGGGAGCGGTATCCGTCGTCAGTCAATTGCGATTTATTAGCACCAACAACACAAATTGAGTATGAAAAGTCAGATCATGGAGCTAAAACTTGCCCGTTCAATGGGCATCGAGTGATTAATCGTCTTTGGAGATTCCGAATTGGTGATCAGGCAATCCACGGGAATCTATTAAACCAAAGAATTACATTTCTTTGCCTTACAATCCAAGAAGTTCTACAGATGGCTTTGGAGTTCGAAGAAATCTCCTTTCTACACATTCCTCGTAATAGGAATGATTTTGCGGATGCATTAGCAATATTGGCCTCCTTGGTTCACATACCTGACAAGGAAAACATGCCAAACATCACATTTGCTATGCAAAAAGCCCCAGCTTATGGGAACTATGTTGGAGAAGTATCAGATGAGCTACCTCTCGTCCATCACCCTTGGTATCAGTGTATCAAGGAGTATCTGCGAGATGGATCTACACCCACTGAGGCGAGCCTAACTGAGAAAAGGCGGATCCATTGACTTGCTATGAAATTCTACCTGAGCGGAGATGCACTCTACAAGAGAAATGCAGGACTAGGTCTCCTCAGATGTCTAGACAAAGACCAAGCTCAGAGGCTCATGGATGAAATCCATGGTGGAGTATGTGGCCCACACATGAGCGACCCCTTACTTGTCAAGAAAATTCTTAGAATAGGACATTATTGGCTTACACTCAAAGCTGACTGTGATGATCACGTCAAGAGGTGCTATCAATGCTAGATCCATGGGAATGTTATCCATGCCCCTCCAAGGGAGCTCCACAATATGAGTTCGCCCTGGCCATTCTCAATGTGGGGAATGGACGTGATCGGGCCCATCGAGCCCAAATCCAGTAATGGTCATCGATTCATATTCACCATGATTGACTACTTCACCAAATGGGTAGAAGAAGTTTCCTTCCCCAAGGTTACTAAAGAAGTCATCATTGCTTTCATTAGAAACATTGTCATCTGTCGATATGGACAACCAGAGGTCATTGTGTCAGACAATGCTAAGAACCTCAACAACAAAATGATGGAGGAGTTATGCAGTAAATTCCACATCAAACACCTTAACTCCGTCATCTACCGTCCAAAGATGAATTCTGCTGTCGAATAGGCTAATAAAAATATCAAGAAGATCATGCAGAAAATGTCCGCCAATCGTAAAGGATGGCGAGACCTCTTGCCTCGACTTTATTAGCCTCTACGTAACTTCTATGCGCATTTCTCACTGGGCAACCCCTACTCATTAGCCTATGGGATGGAAGTAGTGCTCCCCATAGAGATGGAAATGGAATCCCTCAGAGTATTGATGGATGCTCAGTTAGATGAGGACCAATGGGTACAAGACAGGTATCACCAATTGTCTCTAATAGACGAAAGGAGAACCGCAACAATCTTCCATGGTCAATTATATCAACAAAGGATTGCACGATCCTACAACAGAAAAGTCCGACTACGACAGTTCAAACAACATGACTTGGTTTTGAAGAAGATCATTGACAACCAAGATCACTCTAAGGGAAAATTCTCTTCTAACTGGGAAGGCCCATTTGTTGTCAAGGAGGTATTGACAAGCGGTGATCTCAGATTGCAGGAAATAGATGGCGATGAATTTCCATAGCTTATCAACTCAGACACCGTGAAGCGGTACTATGTCTAAAGTTACCATCAAACAAACATCTTGGTTTTGATCATCCAATCATCAGTCATTCCGGTTTTGAACCCTTCCTTTCTACATACTCTTCTGCCCCTCAGGGAAACATACACTTCAAACCAGCAGCCTGGTTTCACCTAATTTCAAATCTTTCATACAATTTCGGTTATCCTGAAGACGGGATTGAACCTTTCACGCCTGCAGTTTATCCTGAAGATGGGATTAAACTTTTCTACGCCTGCAGTTTATCCTGAAGACGGGATTAAACTTTTCTACGCCTGCAGTTTATCCTAAAGAAGGGATTAAACTTTTCTACGCTTGCAGTTTATCCTGAAGATGGGATCAAATTTTTTCCACACCTGCAGTTTATCCCCATTATGGGATCAAACTTTCTTCTCCCCACAGTATAGCATGCACATGGGATTCACACTTCTCTTTGGTCATGATTAAATGCTTGAGGGTGAACTACGTCGACCGATCTCCCCGACACCCGAGAGTACGTAGGCAACCATATTCTATATGGCCGATCGCATAATAAAAAAACAACATAAACATT
Organism: Panax ginseng; assembly: GCA_020205605.1. NCBI lineage: Eukaryota > Viridiplantae > Streptophyta > Magnoliopsida > Apiales > Araliaceae > Panax > Panax ginseng. The sequence continues at coordinate 178,113,094 of CM035132.1, forward strand.
TTGACCTTTCTCTACAAAACAAAAAACAACAAAAACATTTCTACACCTCATCGCCTTTCACATTCAAAGATTGAACCTCTAACACCGAGTTCGAACTACACGCAGACTTGATCTCCTCTTCAATAGGAGATGAGTGGCGTGACCATTCATGGTTCATCTAACCCCTACCGAATAAAAATATTTGTCACACGATGATCGGGATCAACCTTCAATTCACCACATTTCATCCGGTTTGAGATCAAAAGGATGGAATTACCCAACCTCTTCTCACAAATAGATGATTCGGTGACCATCTAAGCTGCGATCATGCCTCGAAGAGCAATACCAACCCATAAGAAATGGAATTAACTAGGCTTCTCACAAATAGAAGTACTGACGACCATCTATGGTGCGGTCAATCTCAAAGAGGAAGAAACCATCCTCCTCTCCACTTTTCCATACAGATACCAGTCCCAAGACACCAAAGATGGTAGGGATATATAGAAATCAATGATCCGTTCAGAGAGATCTTGCGATGTCTCAATGTCCACCTATCAAGGATAAGTTCAGAATGCATCAAGATCATAAGGCCCTGAAGAAACAATCAAATATCAAGCAAGTATCAAGGCATAACTAAAAGGGAAGTGAATCAAAATATATTTTCCTGCCATACATAATACTGTTTGATATATACATATATCTTTGTATACATGACAAAATGGCTAAGCTAGTGCATGCGGGGAAAATACAAAAGCTATCTACAGATCTCATATACATGCGAACTATCAGATCTAACATGGCATCCCTCTCTGAAGACGGAGTTAACACTGCAAGCTCCTGCCCAAGGGTATCTACACGAGCTAGCAGATCAGAGGCTAACTACATGGTGGCATAATGCTCATCAATGTAAGCACTCATGTCAGCAAGACTTACAGTCATCTAGGATCTCACTAAAGTACTGTCTACGATGGCCACATTCCTAGCAGATAAGGCGGCATCCCGCACCACAATTAATGCATCCCTGGCTGATCTAGCCTCACCCCTCTCCAACAAAGCGACATCTCTCCCATCAAGAGCTGTTAACATCGCAGCCCTAGCCTGATCTCTATCATATGTCATCAGATGTAAGCTCTGCTCCAAATTATGTGCCGAATACTGAGTAACAGTGGCACTCGGGGTAGGAGAATCCATCACAAATGCTGGCAGCCCAGCAATCAAGTCGTCGATGGGAATATCAGCCTCCTCTATAGGCTCATCATCGTTAGAATCAGTCTCCTGCACTGTGGATACTACCACAGCCGATGCAGTCTTTGTCTCCATCCATGCGAATCTTTGTGCGAACAACTTTGGATGATCGACAAAACACACCGACTCTCGGCCGATCCCAACAGTCTGACACTGGATCGTCCTCTGCTAATAAACGGTTGTGAAGGCGAAATACCGACTCATTGCCCCTCATAAGGATGAAAATCCACTGGTCAAACTGACACATCACGGCCAGTGGGTGCTAAGTAATCGTACCCCTCAATCCATCCAGAGGGAGGTAATTCATGCCCGAAGCATGAGTAATGAAGCTGTAGGGTGAGCTAAGCCCTAAACACGGCAATATAGCAAACGGATCCCTAATCCCTTCTAGGAAAGCTGACCACGATGCAGCATTTGTACACTCCGTAGGCTGAAAGGAGTATGACATGGCTATATCATGGGTGCAAAAAAAACCCTGCCGTCTAAGCGTACCAATCAATTTCAAGTGTGACATAAACCACACATACAGCATGACCGAGCTACCTGTGAACACTCCTGCCGGATAAGTGCAGCAGTATGTAGCTGACCTCAGAGTCTCTACAATAATCATCGGTGTAATGGTACGACCCTCCCTGAGAGCTCTCACTGCCATAATGATGCCGATATCCAGCTCATCCATATATCGTGGCATGAAGACGTATGACAATACACACAATAACAGTACATCCACTCTGGGTGAACGCCAATGGTCCTCCGGTGTGGTGGAATCCCCTGAATGTCGTGCATAACTATCCTCAGAGCCAAATCTGTCAAAAAAAAAATGTTGGGATATCACGTGGCCAGATGTAATCTCGTCCTGTACCACTCTACGTCTCAATCCGGTGAGGGTCATGAACTGTCTACTCATGTCTCCGATAGCCATGTGCACGCAAGGTCTGTCCAGTGGCAACATCATCAACCGTGCATACTCCTCCAAAGTAGGAGTCAACTCCTGGGTCCCAAATCGGAAAACCTGCCTCTCCGATACCCAGTGCTCTAGTATACCCTATACAAATCCTGTGGGAACCTGAAACATCAACAGGGTCATAGTATGTTATAGCAAATCATCTACGATCACCATGTCTGATGGTGATATACTATCATACCATGAGCGCATACCAGATACCACTAAAAATGGTGGGGTATGATTAATACGGCTAATTGTCGAAGAAGACATCTGTTTGGGCCGTGTCATAAGACCATCCAGGGGTCAATGCTGAATATATCTGGATATACATACATATGCATAACATAATAACATGCATTATACAATAGATGGCAATATGATATAGGGAATGAAAACGTACATACATTCCTAAGTATAACATCATCTAATACATCTCTGTACAGATAAAATACAGGGAAATGGGGCGAAGCTACCCAGCAGCTAACAGAGGCCTATCAAAAGAGATAACAAGAAATACATCAGAAAAAGTCAATGGTGTCAAAGTCTACATCATCGATACTATCCACCTGATGTAACTCCTCCTAAGTCACTGGATCTCTATCTACAGTGATGTCAGGCCTATACAAGGGAGGATTTACACCGGCAAAGCCATATGGGTCACCTGAAGGATCAAAAGTATCTACCTCTGAAGGATCTCTACCCAAATGCCGGACGAAGAAATGTGCCCGGTCCAACTGCCGGGTCAATCTATTAATCTGTGTCACATGAGTTGGATCTCTGACACAGGCTAGCCAATCCGTCATCATCACGGATCCTGGAACCATATCCCCCATAAACTGTGTGGCGCGGGTCTGAGCTCCAACGGTAAGAGGGGTCCACCAATGCTGGAATATCTCCTGAGTGCAGGGGCCCTCTGATTAAGTAAAACCGTCAATCCCCAACAACGGGATGTCGTTGACGGTGATCATGAAACATGCCAATGCTTGCTGGCGGGGAGGCAAGATCGGACACGGATCTCTCCCCGTAGTGCTCCCCGATAAGACACTCTCTCTAAATAGAGCTCCCATCCTCCATCTCAGTGAAGAGATGAATCACTGTGGGTGGAAATGACGTACTCAACTCGAAATGGTACCCATCCTCAAATCCAACTCCCAAATGCTCCCCGGTAGGGAACCCATGTGATAACACTGCAATCAACAACTCCAACAGAAGATAATGAGTGAAACCTCGAAGAATGGGGACTCCGTAGTATGGAATGATGCCATCTCCGTCCTCGTGGATAGGTATCTAAACCTAACACGCTCACAGGATGCAAACATGGAAGCCTCTCATAGGCCCAAAACTGCCAACACAAAGACAAACATCTGCTGTCAGTCAACACTCTTAACCTGTACATGGGAAAAGACAAGAGAAATACTCACCAGTAGAAACGGGTAGAATCCTAACCATGCCTCGGTCAAACCCTGCGATCGCATGCGCATTCCCCTGAGGAAGTAGGCAAAGGTGTAGGAACCCCAATCATAGTCTCCTATACGGTCCACATGTCGAGTGGCGTTGATCAAAGCGAAGGGCACCGTAGACGAATTATCTACTATGAAGTAGCCCCTAATGATCATCAGGAACAATCGCCGAAGAATGCAGTCCCTAACTCTCACATCATCGGGTATGGGCTCACTCAACAGCCCGCTCATAGCATCTACACTCAAAGGACTGTCTGAACAGTCCCCGCCTTGAGCGCCTCATGGGAACTCCCAACAAGGATCTGACGGTAGTAGGGGTAATATCCGCCGTACAAGGCACTGGATCCCCTCCAAACTCCATACCTGTGATAAACCGCCAATCCATCGGTGTCATCATCACCTCACAGTCCAGCAAATGGAGTGATTGAGTCTGGTGAAACCACCGTTCAGACAATGCCCTGAGGTAACCCTAGGTACAGCGACGGGGAAGAATGAAAAAGAACGCTCCAAATCCCTAGCCATGTACAAGCGCTCTGTAGTCATCATGCAAGGCCTGATACATAGAGTGGATGCTAAACCAGTTCCCTCGAGGCTGTGTGAAGCCGAGAACTTACATCAAATGCAGATCAACATCAGAATCCTTTACTCCTCATCAATAGGAAATAAGGAAGATTAAGATCTAACTTCATACCTCGTTTGCATGCGGTATCTCAAGGATGCCGACTTCAAGTCACCCGTAAGATCCGGGTTCGCCACTGAATACTGCAACTCCCTACGGGAACACGTCTGGCAGAGAGGCGGGAACCTCGACCGGTACATCCTCCTCCTCATCCTCGACATCCGGATTTCAACCCGGATAGGGCGATATCCGCCTCTACCAAACGATGAGGCCGTCATGCAGGACCCGTCTTTGAGGCTCTTGAAAGCCCTCCTTCGTACACCTGAAGTGGTCTTACGGGAACTACTCGGCTAATCCAAATCCATTATATCTGGACAACAAATCTCCAAATCACCTCAGAAAGGTCATTTTCCAACGGATAGAAACTGGAAAAGAATACATGCATACGTTACCAGGACAGTAAAGAACGCTTGTAAGGTAGCAGAATATGCAGAAAGTTGCCCGAACTCAACAAGTCTGAAGAGAAGCTCTCAGATTTCCTTCGTCGTGCAGCTTGAAAATGACTTATGAAAGCAACCTTTGGGCTTTACATAGCCACGGTTGGCCGCAGGTCCACCTGAAGCTACTGCAGGTGTACCTGTGGCACTCCTACATGGGTCCCACACCTCTAGCTCGCTCCAGTTAGAGTTGTAAAGGAGGTCTCACAAGCTGAAAAGGCCAAATCAGGAATAAGAATGCTACGCGATTGAGCAGAATAGCCTGGAATCCTGGTTTTGCATGGGTCAGAATTGAACTCCCGTCATCTCATTGGTATTCGCCTGAATGCAGGGCATACTATGCCAATGATCTCAGCTTTCACAAATCATGCTCAGCAATACCCCACAAAGGTTTGATGCCGTCATTGCAGGGTCATAAACCTATACATCCCCGGCGGGGGTTATAACGCAAAACCACAAAATGCTAAACCTATCCCCGGCGGGGGTCACAACGCACATCTTTCAAACATCAACCTATCCCCGGCGGGGGTCACAACACACATCTTTTAAACATCTACGTATCCCCAGCGGGGGTCACAACGCACATCTTTCAAACATCTACGTATCCCCGGCAGGGGTCACAACGCACATCTTTCAAGCATCCGCGTATCCCCGACGAGGGTTACAGTGCATTCAACCATTGATACACACATCAATGAAGGTCAAACAGCCTTGACGTCATGTCAGCCGATGGCAAGTAAACCCATCGAAGCAACTCATCAACCTATCCCCGGCGGGGGTCACAACGCACATCTTTCAAACATCTACGTATCCCCGGCGGGGGTCACAATGCACATCTTTCAAGCATCCGCGTATCCCCAGCGGTGGTTATAGCGCATTCAACCATTGATACACACATCAATGAAGGTCAAGCAGCCTTGACGTCATGTCAGCCGATGGCAAGTAATCCCATTAAAGCAACTCATCAACCTTTCCCCAGCGAGGGGTTACAACGCAATGCGACCATTGACACATACATCAATAAAGGTCAAGCAACCTTGATAATGCACCCAGCAGGGATCTATCTGGTGATACACACATCAACGAAGGTCAGGCAACCCTGACAACAACAGTCAGTCAAGCGTGAATTTCGACGGGATGAGGGAATATGTTATACACGTCCTCAAACAGACAAAGCTTTATCCCCATAGATCTCTTACACACAAGAGGCACCTCTATGGAATATAATCCAGTGTCTAGGATTCGAGACTTTGGTGATAACCCCAACGTCAACATCCTTGAAGACTTGGATCGAATGTCAAAGCCATCACTGATTGTCATCCCAGTAGGATTACCTAACAATCATGCATCATACATTTGCATCATGTTGCTGCACACTACATCATGTTTATCTCACTTGCATTTCAAGTGTCTAAGATTCTTTATCATATCCATGCCTTGCATTGCATGAATATGATAAAGACGGTCATCTGTAGACACTAGAAATTTTTCTTTACAACTGTTACTAACATTACAGGAGGGCAGAATAGTCTTTCGGAGATAACCTTGGAAGACAGTTCACATTCGTTCTGGATACTACCGGAACATCATTTCCAACCCGGACCACACACCGGGAATCTCATTCTCAACCCCAGAACACACATCGGAAGGATCATTTCCAACCTCGGAGATAACCCCGAGTTTCGTCCTTGGCGATAACCCCAAGGAATGTTGTTGCAGTTCCGATGATAACTCCAGAAATTCTTGTTTCAAATACATGCTATCAGCTTCAATCTCAGACCTCCTGCCGAGGCACTCATCTCTCAAACCCGGAACTAACACCGGGCAGACAGGCACTCACAAGATGAACTTACAGCATTCAAACACTTGCAGCAGTCCAATCTCAGATGTAACCCTGAGCAACGTCTGCTTCCAACTCAAATCGGCGATAACCCCGGCGAAGAGTCAAACGTCATCTTGCCACATCAACACATGCGCGTCGTCTCAACACTTCATACATATATACATACAATAATGTCCCACAAGAATCGAGGAGTTACAATCCTGAGTGACTATTACGTGTGGTAGTACACCAGATAGAATTTGAAGCTTGAAGACTATGGGCATGGTCCCCTCTTCCTGACTTCGTACAACCTCTAATCCATGTCATTGCGTAACTCTCAACACAAGCGGTCTGAAGAAGGTCACATATACCTCATTCGGAAGCTCAGATTGAAGTTCTACAAGTTTGAGCGGACATTACAGTGCACGAGTGCATGTATGCAAAGCCCAGGCCCACCACGACCAGCCGTAGGTGTAACTGCGGCTACTGCAGGTACACCTGCGGCCATCAGTCTATAAATATAGACCTTAGGTCAGCCATTTTGAGAGAGAGAAGAGAGAGAAAAGGCGAGGAAGCCCTGTCCACTTTACTCTGTACACACCCATATTGAGTGTTTTCCTCATTTTAAACATCTGTTAGCTCACATATAGCTATACTTTTACCCGGCGGAGCTGAGTATTTATCCATATAGAGTCATAGAAGTCTCATTGGCATGTGTTTCAATCGTAAGCCTTCTTACATTCTATAAAAAGCCTTTCTTCTCATAATAAGACACACACCTGTTATACACATTTGAGAGTCGTGTGTGTGTTTGCGGACTTTGGTCCGTGATTTTCATTTCATCTATATATATATATATACTATATATATATATATATATATATGTATGTATTTTATATGAACTAACATTATCGAGTTATGCCTCGATTGAGCCTGAACTTGATGCGGAGCATTTAATTGCTTATATATATATATATATATATATATATATATATATATATATATATATATATATATATATTACGTCTATAAAGTTTACTTAAGTGGCGGTTGATAGCTTTTTACTGACTTTCTTTACATTTAAATCACTTTAGAGTTTACTTACCATGGCGGTTGATAGCTTTTACTGATTTATTTACATTCAAGTCCCTTTAGAGTCTACTTCTTGGCGATTGATAGCATTTACTACTTTATTTACATTTCTAATCCCCATGGAGTTGCTTCTGTGGTGGTGATCATGCACACACACACACACACACACACACACATATATATATATACTCTTTTATATATATATATATATATATATATATATATATATATATATATATATATATATATATATATAATCGCTACTACTTTCCATACAAATTACATTATCATGTGAGCCTAAGAATCATGTGATCACAGATTTAGTCTACTGAATCTAGATTCGGTTCTCGTGATGGACTTTTTCCAATTATGGCGATTATACATTACTTACAGTGTCTGAATTCCCTTGGATGGTTGTCATGCCCATAAGGTGTTAAACATCATCAGATATTATTTTCTCGCAGATGCCTCGCATCTCGAAAATAAAAGCAAACAAGTCGAACATTTAATAATAAAATAGAAGTATCAAAGGCCTCAATTACTATTGAGCACATGGTTTGAAAAACCTTTTTTATAAAACTTTTTTGATATATCTTGCTTAAAATTAAATTTTTTATAAAATTCAAACCCTATGTATATATGTGCTAACGAGGCATAACACTACTTTCAAATAATTGCACATTGATCCACACACACACACACACATTCATATAACAGTTTCTTTGAAAAGTAGCGGTCACCGTGGCAACACGGATGTTAGGGGGTGCCTAACACCTTCCCTTCGCATAACCAAGCCCCCAAACCCTAAATGAATCTCGGTTTCACAGACCCATTTAGTAGTGTCACATCACTGGGACAATGTGCACACCTTTTCGGTTGCGTTGGTGCAACTAGTTAAATACACCAACTGGCGACTCTTAAAGTCAAATCATCGACATTATACATGTCGGACCTTTTTCACTTGATTTTTCAAACAAATCTCACATAAACATGAGAATACCAAAGAACAAGTAACGAAAAGGGACATTAAAAAATCCCGACGTCGACACTAATATTTAGCCACATAATCAAACATTGAATAATTCTTTAACTCGTTAGTAATATTATTATCCCTTAATAATATTACCAATATTACTATCACTTAACCATTATCCTAAACACTTGTCTAATATTATTAATCCTTTAATAATATTTTAATCACTTAATATTATTAATTACTTAATAATATTTAATCACTTCTTAACATTATTAATCATTTAATAGAATAATAATCATTTACAAATATTATTAATCATTTAATAATATTTTAATTATTTACCAATATTATTAACCCTTTAATAATATTCGAATCAAACACTAATATTATTAATCCTTTAATAATATTTTAATCATAACTAATATTATTAATCATTTAATAATATTTTAATTAATCACTAATATTATTAATTATTTAATAATATTTTAATCCTTATATAATATTATTAACCATTTAATAATATTTTAATTATTATCTAATATTATTAATTATTTAATAATATTTTAATCATTATCTAATATTATTACTCATTTAACAATATTTTAATCATTATTAATAATATTCAAATCACTTCTTAATATAAATAATAAAGGTCTCATACATTTTAAGATGTAAATATTTTACATCTTAAAGCTTAAACCATTTATATACCATTTATATTCTATTTCAAAAATATATTTTACCTTTACTCTCAAATTCGGGGTTTAAACAGCTAATACATAGCTTTTATAGTAAAATTCAATTTAATATATTTTTTTCTTTAATTTAAATAATTTTTATATCATATTGTTCGTCCATGAGTCAACACAGACTGTGCCTCATATATACATATTTTATTCTGCTAGCACATTCGCTTTATTTTTCGTTTTACGAATATTCACATTTTCGCTATATATATATATATAGCAAAAATTCTCAGCTCAAAAACCTCATATTGAACTCCAAAAAATATCAAAATATCATTTCTATGATTAATAAAAATTTTCAAAGGATTTACTTTCTTCGTTATACCACAAAATAATTTTATAGGCAACTATAGTTTTTATTTCATTTAAATATGTAATTTATACTTATTACATATTTTTATTGCTTTATTTATACCTGAAAAGAAGTTTCTCGGTGCAAAATATCATTATAGTCAAATCTCGCCCCGTATGACTTTATTAGATTTATTATGACTTATTATTTTGCCGGAACGCGATTCGGAACGTCGAACGTCAAAGTCAAGTCACAGAAATGACTTGGCGTTGCTCGCTTTCATTTTAAGTTCTGACATGTTATTTTGCTCATTTTTAACTTTCAAACCATAAGTCCTATAATAGTAAATTTTTGGGCATGTTATAGACCTCATGTTATAGTATTTTATAAAAATTTCTAACCGCGAAAACCAATCATGGAACCCATCAAAAATAGCGTGTCAAAACCCTAGCAAGAAACCTTGGTGACACAACAGTAATCACTAAGCCATAATGTATTTTGGCTTTGGCCTTCAACATACTGCAGTGGTGCTTCCCAACTGTGGTTGCGCATAGCGAAACAACTACTTTGCAATTTTCTTACACGTTACTCGTAACTTCGATTAGTCTGATTTGTGGATATGTTATACATAGTTTACCAAAGTATTTTTAAAAATATAACCCATTAATTTCAGACCTCATAGGCAACCTAAAACTGGCTCCAAAAATGTCCACTCGTAATAGCTTTCAAATATTTTCCAGCTTGACCCTCTTGCACTAAAACAGTCATAACTTTTTTGTTTTAAAACATTTTAGGCGATTCTTGAGCCCACACGAGTATGTAGTTGTTTATTAGAGATAGTCAAACAAGTATGTAGTTCTTTATTAGAAACTAAGTTCACTGAACGTGACTCGCTAAAGGAATACCTAATGGAGTTTTACTTTACTGTCAATTGGAATTCCTAATATGATAATAGTTGATTTAATTTATTTATTTAAATATGATTAGAAATTGTTCTAGTTGATTTATTCTACAACCGATTTAATATGGAGGACCTCCAGGGTCACACCGCAAAGAAAAATATTTATTTAATAAGTGAATGACATAATCGTAACAATAAGTTAAGTATATTTAATTTATACTATATTGATAGAATAAATTAAATAACTTAATATTTATTATTTAATATTTTTGAAATACTAATTATAAATTAATAAGAGGAGTATTACTATTATTATTATTATTATTATTATTATTATTATTATTATTATTATTATTATTATTATTATTATTATTATTATTATTATTATTATTACTATTATTTATTTCCTAAATGGTTTATGAATTAATTAATAAGAGTACTCTCATAAAAGTTCCTAATTAGATTAGGAATAAAATAAAAGGCCTACTCCTAAATAGTTTAGGAGGGTTGTCCATATCTATAAATAAATAAGAGGAGTCTTATTATGAATTAGGGTTACGTACGTACACTTTCATTAGACTTGGGAGAATACTCATAAATTCTCTAGAGAGAGAAAACTAGGGTTTGTCACTACCCACTTCTTGAATTCTTATTATTTCTTGGTGGATTATCTCTATAGGCCAATCATGGGTGGCTAACGTTGATCAAAGGAATCTAATTGGTGGAATTCAAAGAGGACGCGAAGGATTTGGAGTTGAACTTGTACATGAGCAAGCTTTGTTCTACAAGGGTATAATTCTCCATCTCATTTGTTAATTGATAATTGCACATAAAGATTGATCATTGTTATGGTTTGTAAAAATTTTAAAATTCGATTTTACCATGCTTCCGCTTATTATATGTAATTTGATTGTATTCTCGTGAATCTTACAAATCTAACAATTTTTACGAAGGAAATCATTGGGTGTGGTACTAAGTGAGGGGGGAAGGGGGGCTTTACAATGTGGATGATCTCGGTGTGGGACGTGCAAAACACATGCATCATCCAGTTGATGATAAAAATTGACAGATTTGCTATGGCATCTTTGGTTAGGACATCCATCATTTGGCTATATAGAATATTTATGTCCTGATTTATTCTCTAGGATGTCAATATATGATTTCAAATGTGAAACCTGTATTCTAGCTAAGAGTCTTACAACCTCTCATCCTTTGAGTATGAATAAAAGTAATGTTCCTTTTGCTTTAATTCATTCTGATTTATGGGGTCCTCCCATTTCTACGACGTCTAAAGTTTCGTGGTTTGTGGTATTTATTGATGATTGTACTCGAATGACTTTACTTTATTTGCTAAAACACAAAAATGAAGTATTGCGTGTGTTTCAAACTTTCCACACTATGGTTCAAACTCAATTTTCTGCTAAGATTCAGATTCTCAAATCAGACAATGGTCATGAATATGTGAACCACCCAGTTCGTGCATATTTCCAAAGTTACGGTATTATCCATGAAACATCTTGTCGTCAAACTCCTCAACAGAATAGGGTGGCTGAGAGAAAAAATCGACATATTCTTGAAACTGCTCGGGCTTTATTACTTGGAGCTCATATGCTAGTAGATATTGGGGCGATACCGTTGCCACAGTCATGCATCTTCTCAATCGGATGCCCTCTAAAGGTTTGAATTTTAAAACTCCTCTACATACTCTGTCTACGTATTTTGTCTAACCTACAATGTTAATGATTCCGCCCACATTTTTGAATCCATGCTTCTAACCTACAATGTCAAAGGTTTGATCCTATTTTTTTCTTCTGCACTCTCCAAAACAACCATGAAACAATTTTTTCCTTTGGTACAAATTCTTGTCCATTTTAATTCAACTTTATCACAAATAGATTCAATTTCCTCTTTTTCTCTGCACTTTCGTCAAATGAAATATAACATCTATTCAATTTAACTTCCTTCGAATTGACACTAATTCTTCTTCCTTGTGCCTCTCTTTTAATAGATAAATATCTTCAATCCTACCCACACCCTTGAATAGGTTCCAGATTTCCTTTTTGTAATTCATTCTTTGGTGAGTCAAGATATGATTAATTATTTAGGTAAATAAATGAGGAGTCGATAGTAATAAAAATAAATTATGGGAACATAACAAGTAATAGTTTTAAACAAATATACAACACAAATTGTTAATACTTCTTTTAATCTTTTTATCTGTGATTTTTTTATATTATCTTTATATAAATAATAATTAGTTTTTCTTTCATCTTTTTCAGTTAATTTCAAAAGATAATACTAAAAAATATTATCCAATTAATTTGATTCCGGCATTAATTACCTTTTTTTTTACTTTTTTATATTTTTTCCTAAAAAGACAATTAAAAAAATAGAGATATTACTATCAAATAAAAAGAGATTTGATATGTTTACAATGTCTCTTTTATATAATTGTGGGACCCATCTACAATTATAAAAAAGCTTGAACATGTGAAAATATTAATTTTCAATAAAAATTATTGTCTTTTTACCATACTTGTTGCCCTACTCTACTAATATAAATAGAACGAGGCAAGGGCACAAAACACCCATTTCTTTCTGCAGCCGTTTATATCTGTCTCTTCAGTCTAGATCACCATGGACGATCTATATTATGGTAATTTTATTCAGTTCTTAATTTAGTGTTCAATCGCACCTTAAAATCGCACCTTAAAATCTTAGAAGTTCAATCGCACCTTAAAATCGCACCTTAAACGAGGCAATGTTAATTTTATCTATATAATTATACAAAAGAATTCGCTTAGAAGTTCAATCGCACCTTAAAATCTTATTCGTCAAGAAGCTTATTTGAAATGAAGTTTATATAATTCACAAAAACAGTTTTTGGGCCTCAAACACCGAAAATGGTGTGATGTATTTGGAGGTCTAAATGTTGGAAGCACTATTGCCCAGAGCAAATTAAATTATATATACTTTCTATATGGTTAATGAATCTGATTGAAAAGGTTATGATATCTCTTTGCAATTTTATATTAAGTTACCTTATTTAATGTCAATTAGTTCATTTTGATGATCTTAGATTTATTTGTTCACCAATATGGATTTGTTTATGAGTTATGCATTTTTGATCCGACTAACTTTTTCTATAGATCTGATAGAAAAGTTTATGATGCCCTATTGCAATTTTATATTACATGGACTTATCTAACGTTAAGTATTTCAAATTGTTCTTGTTTGTTTGTGACAATCTATCTTTAGAGATTTTGATTATGAAAAAATTACTGAAAAATGTACAGAGATGTACTATATAAATGTGAAAGAATCTTTATAATGGGTCTAAAGAAGGAAAGGAAAGAGTCAATGTCAATAATTGGGGGAAGTATATACATAGAATCTCACTCTATATATATTTGTTATTGTATATCTTGTGGCACTTATTTTTGTGTGAATGCACAACAATTATGAATGCGTCTTTATATTGCTATATATCAGTAAATTTTAGTGGTACGGAACATAGACAACTTTGATTATAGCTTTAAATTTTGTCAGTTATCAGAAATTATGAATACGTCTTTTTATATTGATCTTTTTTTTGTCACAACCTATCTTCATTGTTGTACATGTGAGAGAATCTTTATGGTTCTGAGAAAGGAAAGGAAACGGTCAATGTCAATAATTGGGGAATTAAGAATATAGAGTCTCTATATATGTATGTATATATATGTGTGTGTGTATGAATGTATGTATTTTCTATTGTATATCTTGTGGCACGTATTGTTGGAATACACATCAATTATGAATGTGTCTTTCTATTGGTATGTACAGAAATTTTAATGGTACAGAACCTAGTCAACTTGATTATTGCTTTAATTTTTTTTAATTGAAAAACTGATGGCTCTTGCTATTCGATAGAGACTGAGGACCCTCCATGGCATCAACAAATTAATGATATGATTCCCTGGTCGTTGTTCATAGCATTTCAAAATTTGGTACATAGTTTATCTACTTGCTTCTCATGGTGTATATATTTCCTTACATGAGGTTTACATTGTACTGATTTTTCTAATATCTTTTTGTACTGATTTTCTTACATCTAATAATATAACATGCTCTCATTTTCCTTACTTTTTAATACTCATATTGTAAGTTGAGGTGGTAACTTGTAACCTACTCTGATTTTACTTTTATACTGCCTTTACTATGAGAATTTTACATATGCTTTTTTTATCGGAGTTAAATGTTGTATGCAAAATGCCTTAGGGTTGGACATAAAGCTGTGTAGTTTGTACATTATTGCATGCAAAATGAACAACCGAAGGTAGTGGCTGCTACTCTACCGTGGTCAACACAAAAAGTAATGATGTTTATAAATTTGGAGCAATGTGTGTGCCAAAATTATTAACATGCAATTTTTAGTTCAATAACTTTTAGGAGAAGATTTATATGTATTTTATAATATATATGTTATGTTTATTTTTTCTCAATTCAGCCATCTCTCTAGTACAAGATTTTGCATGAGTTTCAGTGAAAACAAGATCAATTAAAATTAATGTTGTGCATAGAGGTGATTTAATCCACAAATGTTATTAATAGAGAATGGCCTTATGAAGTCATTAATAGGGAAATGTATGATATATTTCAATTGGGTTGAACTTTTTGCTTATGCTTATGAACTTTAAAATTTTACCTGAAGTAAAATATCCATCTGATTAGGTGTTTATTCAGTATTCTGATCCTTGCTCATTGTGTTAGTGTTTTACTTCACGTAACCTAAGGAGTATTTGGGATCATATTTTGGGATCATATTTTTTGCGAGGCGACACACCATGGTTTGAGCAAGTCTCGTGTTTAAGCACTTATATTGGAAAAGTCGAGATCATCAACTCATTTGGTACATGTCTTGAATTGGAATTTTTAAGTTTTTCCTCTCCAATGGGATTGTACCAGAGGAAGTAGTTATTTATTGGAACAAAAACTCGACGAGAATGCTTAAGAACATCAGACTGCTACTTGAGCTAATTACTTTCTTCCTAAAGCCTCTCCAAATGTTGCCATATCGTTCCCAGAATGTGAAGTACCAGAGCCATTTTGACTCAAGTATTGCCCATCCTTGGAATCACTACGAAGTTTGGAAGAGCAGGAAGAATTTGAACCTTCTTGGAGGAATTTATATTGAACCTTCAAAACCTCAGCTGTATTACACCCTCAAACTCTCTCCTGGCATCTTCTTTCAATGGGTGGTTCAAGGACATGAAGGGACAGAAAAATTTGGTGCAAAGACATTAGGGCTGCCAAAGCTGCACAGGGTCATCTTCTTCAAGGGATGGTTCAAAGCCTAGAAGGGATAGAATTTTGGTACAAAGCCTTATGTGGCGTCGCGTGAAAACATAGGGTAAAACATACTGAAATAGGCAGAAATATGAAGATTTTACATCTTCCACAACCTTATTGTGAATGAGAAGATTTCCTGTCATGGAAATGTAACAAGGAAACATCGCATGAAGATCGTTGTTCAAGGCATTTCAGATGTAATTCATGATCATGGCACTTGATGTCGCAGATGGTCTAGTATGGAGTATATTTTGTCAATAAAGATGGGGTTTAGATGATAGAGTGAGCTTAATAATTATTGTTCTATCTCATGAATGTTTTGTTTTCATTTTTGAATTGTGTTTTAGTATTCTTATATTAAAATAAAGATGGGGTTTAGATGATAGTGAGCTTAATAATTTTGTGAATAAACATCTCATGAATGTTTTGTTTTCATTTTTGAACTGTGTTTTAGTATTCCTATATATATTAAAATTTGATCCCCATTCTTACTTCAGCTCATGATGCTCATCTATAATGTTTTAGAATTCATTGTAGATGATAGATTTTGGTGGGACTGTTGTCAAAGTTAGTAAACATATAAATTATAGAGAACGCATGTGTCACATATATTCCTTGCGGGTTAAATACATTTTTTTCCACTCTACTCGACCTCGGTTTATAAATGCATTATTGAACTAAATTTTTTTTCATTCGACTCATTGAACTACAATTTATTTACAAATCGTTACAAATTCTGTTAACTTGTTTGACTTTTAACGGAATGCGTACACATGGCAAATAGACTTTGTATATGTCATATATATGTGTCCACGTGGCATGTCATGGTGAAAAAAAATAAATAAAATACTCAAAAGCAAACGATTAAGATAAGTTAACCAAATAAAACAATAGGAAAAAAAAGCAACCAAATAAAATCTTTAACTTCACAATTATAAAATACAAAAAATTAATAACTTAAATGTGATATATATATATATATATATATATATATATATTGTTAAAAAATAAATTTAAAAGTTAATAAAATAATAATAATAATAATTCCTCCATTTCAAAATATTAGATAATTTTATATTTTAAAGTGAACCTAAAATATTTAAAGCTTATAAAAAATATGAATTCATTAATTTTATATAAATACATTTGTAAACATTATACATTAATATATTTTATTATTAATTAATAATTTGTATACATTAAAAGGTAAAATTATAATTTTTATAGTACTAAATTTCCTAAAATTATCTCTAATTTTGTGAAACCAATGCTATACCTGTCCGAAAATTAATGTTGTCATATTTTAATTATTAAAATACCAACATTAATATATTTTATTATTAATTATTATATTTTATTATTAATTAATAATTTGTATACATTAATTTTCCTTAAAATCACCATTTTCATTAATTAAAAAAAATTAAAAAGGTAAAATTATAATTTTATAGTACTAAATTTCCTAAAATTATCTCTAATTTTGTGAAACCAATGTTATACCTGTCCGAAAATTAATGTTGTCATATTTTAATTATTAAAATACCAATACAGCACAATTACAACACTAAAGGAATCATAATGAAAACAGTATTAATTAATTTGTTAAGGAAAACATCCACATAATCTATTAAATTAATAAAAAAGAAATCAAACCCAAACAAATTCATCTGATCTTTCATCTTCTCCCCCAAACAATCTCTCGATTCTTTAATCACTTTTGGGCAAAACCTCGAACATTTTTTCAAAAATAAATACAAATAGATCTGTGAGTCTGTCACGATACAATTCGGAATTTCCCTTATTTTCACCAGATCTGCAGAAAAAACATAATAGATTATGCAATAAACTCAATTCCAAAACCCAAAATCAGAATAAATTAGCAAAACTAAATGGTCGGTTTACAAACAAGCATGTAAACAAAAATTGGAACTTGGGTAGTGATAAACTTACAGTTTCTGAGAATAAAACTTGTGGTAATCTTGCTTTATTCGGAAAATATATGGGAAAATACAAAAAAGATATTACTTTTTTCACTTTCTTGTTAAGGAAAAACTATGAACAGGAGAATTAGGAGAGAGAAAACTTACCAAAACTGGTCTAGAGTCACTTTCTCTCTCATCGTCGTCTCTATTGAAATAAAAGTCGCCGACGAGTTGTTGGAATTCTTTGTTTAGAGAGATGGATGGTGATGGTGATGGTGGTGGTGGTGGTAGTAGTAGTGAGGGAGAAGTCTGGGTTCGAAGAGGGAGAAAGAATAATAAGAATAAGTAGAAGAAGAAGAAGGAGAGAATAATAATAATAATAATTTCTTAATTTTAAAATATTAGATAATTTTATCCAACTTAGCTTCTCTCTCCTGCCACATATTGCCATGTCATTTTTCTGTTAAATAGTTAACAGGCATAGACGAAAAAATCACTTTTTGTAAATAATATATAGTTCAATGAGTTGACCGTAAAAAAAATTAGTTCGATGATGCATTTGTAAACCGAATTCGAGTAGAGTGGAAAAAAGTGTATTTAACCCTATTCCTTGTCCTTTGTAAGTAATTATAAATTATAATGCCAAAATTATATCAATTTTAATTGAAAAGTCAAACTCGTTGATATCAAAATGATTTTTAGTTTTCTTCAAAATAGGATATCAAAATAACTTTCCATCATTTATGCAAGAGTAAATATTAGTCCTGCGACACACGTGTTATATGTGTTTGATAAATAAATAAACTTTGGAGAGTGAAAACTGATGAAGTTATTTTATTTTATTACTCTTTAATTGAAACTTGGAGACAACTAAATTATAATTACAAGTCATTCATAATATATCTGAGTAGTCGGAGGCTGACTAAGCATCGGCTAAAATAATTGAAATTATATTTACAACCCCTGCTTAATTTTGAATGAACGTACATAATCATATACTAAAATCAGATGTAAATAAGGGAGACATGATCACGTACACAGAAATATAGTATTCTCATGAGTGCAAACAAGTTGTATCATAGGAATTATCGCCAACAAAAGTAAGAAAACTCCAAGCTCTAGCATATCTAAAAAGTAAGAAGTCTCCAAGTTCTTAAGAATTATCACCAACAAAATAACCCCAAACATTTTGAAAACATAAATTGTTTGTCAACTATTTTAATATATACGTGCAGAACTTGCAATTTGCATGGCTTGTCATTTGTATAACTCCTAAGTATGCAATTTTCTGATAAAGATACTCTGTTAAAATCTTCGACTAGTTTAACGTACGATGATATATTTTTCTATTAACATTAACAAAATAATTAAGATGGAAGTGGTCCACCCAACCGGTCCACTTCCTTCTTAATTATTTCGTAAATGTTAATAAAAATATCGTCGAAGATCGTTAAACGAGTTGAATAAGCTTTTAACGAATATCTTTGTCAGAAAGTTGCATACTTAGGAGCCAAGCAAATGACAAGTCGTGACATGCATAAATTAAAAGGGTTGACAAACGATTTGTGGTTTCAAAAGGCTTGAGGTGATTTTGTTGACGATAATTCCTTAGAACTTGGACACTTCATACTTTTTATATATGTTACAATTGTCCTAATTTGTGGTTGAAATATATGATACAACTCGTTGTGAAAAGGAAGTCTGCACCCAAGAGAATACTCTATTTCTGTGTACGTGATCATGTCTCCGTAATTTATACTCCCTCCGTCCCATGATAAAAGTATTTATTACTATTTTGGGTAGTCCCGTGTTAAAGTCCACTTTCCTTTAATAACCAAATTTTTACACATTTTTTTTTCCTATTATGCCTGTATCATTAAATATCTCATACTTTTCTTATTCTAATTATTTTGAATTGAATAGCTAGAAAGTCACTTTCTCACCAACATTGAAAATAATTAATGACATTATTATGGGCAATTTTTTTATTTCATTCTTTTTCTTAATATGCGTGAAAAGTCCACCAAGATTTTTATCCTGGACAGAGGGAGTATTTGGTTTTGATGTATTTTTGTGCATATGCGTTCATTCAAAATTAAACAAGAGGTTGTAAATACATTTTCAAGGGTAAACGTGAAATATTATAGGGTCCTTTACATAAGTATACAACAAATAAAAAGTAATTACAAGAAAAGTGCATCAACTAAATGATTACAAAAAGAGTGTAATTAGGATTCATATTACAAAAAACTAGTACAATTCACATTAATAAAGAAACCTAAAATCAAGGAAAATAACTGCCATAATTTCAAATTCAAATTCAAACATTTGGGATCTAACAACAAAAATAAAATCAAAAATATAATAGTTGACAGTGGACATCCATTATCATTTTCTCTCTCTTCCTCCTCTAGTACCTTCTCTGCTCCAACCTTATTTATCTACTACAACCATATCCACGTTTATATCAAGGTAACCAATAAAAAATAGAACACTGCATAGGGAAGAGAGAGATAAGAGACTGATATAAAATATAATATTGATAACCAAAAATTTATACCAAGGTAACCAAACCTTTATACCAAGGTAACCAAATATACCTTGACGCGGATCAAATACAAATTTATTTCCATGGTCTAAAAGTTTGGCAACCAATTTCGTGAAGGTAAATAAAAAATAGAACACTACATAGGAAAAAGAGATAGTAGAGTGATGTGTAATGTAATATTGATAATCAAACCTTCGTACCAAGGTACCCAAACATTTATACCAAGGTAACCAAACCTTTATACTAAGGTAACCTTTTTTTTATGAATATTTGGTTACCCACAAAAACTAAAATGGTTACCTTTGTATCAAGGTTTGGCTACCAACTGCACCACATTCAAAATAATTTTATTTTTTAAAAGCATGGCAATATCTTTATACTAACACTAACCGGCGAGGACCAGCACCGCCTCAACCCCACCCTCATCGCCTCCATCCGCTCGGCTCTCTCCCAAGCCAAGTCTCAGTCCACCGGAGGCTCGGTTCTAATCACCCTAACCCTTCATACCAATGTAACCAAACCTTCATAATAAGGTAACCAAACCTTCATAACAAGGAAACCTTCATATTAAGGTTCGGTTACCTTGTTATGAAGGTTTGGTTACCTTGGTATGCCTATTTGGTTACCAACATATTAAGGGGGCGGGAGGAGGAAGGAAGAGGAAAGAGGAAGAGGAGGAGGAGGGAGGGAGGGAGGGAGGTGAGGTTCGGTGGGGTGGAGAAAGGGGGGGAGGAGGGATGGCGGTGGGAGGCGATGATGGAGGTGGTGGGGGCGTGGGGGGGAGGAGGAGGGAGGCGGAGGAAGGAGGGGAAGGGAGGGGGGGGATGTGGGGTTCGGTGGGGGTGGAGAAAGAAGCGGGAGGAGGGATGGCGGTGGGAGGCGATGGAGGTGGTGGGGGCGTGGGTGGGGAGGAGAAGGAGGCGGAGGAAGGGCGGAGGAAGGGAAGGAGAGGGTGTAGGCGGGGGGGGGGAGGAGGAGAAGTGGCGGGGCGAAGGTGGGCGGTTCTTGGGGTGGAGCGATGGTGGGGGGTGAAGGTAAGGAAGAAATCGCATTGTGTGGCGGAGGAGGAAGAAAGACGGCAATCGAATGGAGGTTGATGAGAGAGAGATAAAATTTAAATCCCTACAAACATGGCCACTATCAATAACTGATTAAATCAGTTAACTAAATAAAAGGGATAAGATTGCACTCTTTTTTGTAATTAAAATTGCATATGCAATTTTTTTCTAATCATTTAGTTTGTACACTTTTTATGTAATTATTTTTTTAAATGTAATAAAAAATGTAATTGTTCCAATATTATACTGATCATGGGCTTAGGTAAAACGGAGCAATTGAAGTAACCACCAAATATTCTTGTCCAAGTCCAAGTATCCTTCATTCAAAATTTTGATGCGGCCATCTTATTTGCATCGACCCAAATTCCTTCAACAAATTATCACCTAAATAATCAAATTCACTATTTTATTTTATTTTATTTTATTTTAATTAATTTAATTTAATTTAATTATTTTCTATTTAATCATAATATATTTATTTTTGAGTTATATTATATTATATTAGCTAATTCAATTTAATTTAAATTAATTAATATAATTTATTTATTTTATTTTATTTTGTATTATATTGTATTATATTATTTAATTTAATTAAATAAAATAAAATTAATATATTTTAATTTAATTTAATTAATTTCATTTCATTTCATTTATTGTAATTTATTTTAATTTAATGTAAGTTAATATATTTCTTTTAATTTATTTATTTTATTTAGTAGTGTAAAACTAAGTAAATGCTAATTAGTTCATTTTATTATATTTCATTATTAGGAAATTAAGTAAATACTACTTCGTTTATTTTAATATTGAGAAATTAAGTAAAATACATGAATAATTAGCAGGGCCCATAGATTGCAATTGAAAAATTTTGACAGAATTTCTTTCGAAAATAACAAATATCATATTTTTTATCCGAATCTAACCGCTATTAACAATCGCACAAATTGAAGCAATGCACAAACAAAACCCTTAATATCAATACTCTGAAGTTTAAAATTTCCAAATAATATGAAGTCCCAAATCATCAAAGGATGTGAATCCCAATTTCAACAAAATTTAATCTCAACGACAAAACAAAATGTGCACAAATATAATTCAGGGCATAATCTAAAAGAATCCAATTTCACCAACAACAAGAAGAAGCAGCCCCAAATTTGTCCCAATTTCTGCAATATCAACAAGTCAAAAAATTATCCAAATTTCAGCAACAATATATTCAGTAGTAATTTTATATTAAAAAATTATCCAAATTATCCAAGTTTTAGCAACAATAAATTATCCAAATGTCACCAATCTCATATTAAAGCCCATATTAACCCTAAAAAAAAATTAACCCACAAATTTCAATAATCTCATAAAACTCTTTGCAACAATTTTAGTATGATCCCATTTTCAATAACTCATAAATTTAAGTAATCCCAAAATCATTTTCATTCATTCAGCTCCTTGCAATAAATTAACCCTAAAAACATAAATTAATTCCACTAACCTTGAATTATAGGTATCTAAATGAGAAGAAACGAGGAGGAACAATGACACGGCACGGTGGTGGAGTGATGAGAGATATAAGAGAGTCAGAGAGAGAAGAGGAAGAGACAGAGTTAGAGAGGGAGATTGAGAGAAAAATAGCAGCGGCGGTTGGGGGAAGGGATGAGTTTTTTAGGTTTTAAAGCTTATTTCTGACGGAATATCCATCAAAATTATAGGTCATTTCGTCGAACATAAGGTTGGCGCTAGCGGAAACTTTGACGCCAAAGGATGACTTTTATCTCTAACAGAAATTCGTAGATGTTCGGGAGCATTTTACGGACCTGCAAGTGGGCCGAAAGCCTGGCACTGGAAGGGGTTTATGAGCCCATTGGGCCGAAGCCCATGGAGGAGCTGAAGGTGTTTGGGTTCGGCATCCGAGTCCTTTTGGGCCGGAGCCTTACCCTAGCGTTATGGTGTTCGGGATCGGGCCCTCGAGTCCTTTGGGCCGAGGCTCAGACCCGATGGTGAGTTCGATTGGGATGGGCCTGTGCAGTGGGCTCCCCCGCGCACAGAGTCTGGAGTCCTAACCATGATTGAATAAGGTAACTCCAAAGGTAGTGTTTGGATTGGATTCCACTTCCACCTTTTAAGGAGATTGTGTTGGATCCGAATTATGGGAACTACCATAATTAGGAGTCCTAAACCGAATCGGAGAGGGATTCTAGGGTGCTGGGAGTACTATAAATACAAGGCCAAGGTTACAATTAACAGGTAATACCTACTTTTGAGCACTAAACACTTAGCCTATATTGTTAAACCTTGTGAACGACCTGTACTTATTGTCACACCGGAGCTATCCCCGGACGGCACAAGCCGTCAAGCTTCGTGTGTGATCTGTTATTATCTTGTTCAAGCGCGTGGATTACATGATTGGGCCTTGTTGCAAAACTTGGCGTTAACATTGGCGCTAGAAGGAGGGGCTTTTAGTTCTTATTAAATCACAATTAACTTTTCCGGTAAGAGGCCATGGTGAGCAGGGAGAACAGTGTCGCTATCATGGAGAAGGCAAAGACCCACCAAACCACACAGATGAGGGGGTCGGTGAAGGACAGGCTGGGTTCTAGAATCCAGGAGGATCAGGTGGAGCTGGCTGCTTCTCTCCGGCGAAAACTTTTCCATGACAGCCAGCATACACCTAATCAGGCTAGCCGTGCGGATGAGAATAACTCTCGGGCACTGGAGGTGCGAGGAAGGGACCGAGGAGAGGGCAGCCAGGATCAACGGGAATTCATCTTGCAGAAGAAGATGCAACAGAACAAAGACGCCATGATGGCCCTACGCCTTTAGCAGGAAGAACTCGAGCAACAGATGGCTAAGATGGCTGGAGAGCAGGAGGTGTAAGACCCCGAATTTTATGAAATGAAAGTATTCAATTTTCTTATAATTATTATGTTATTTAGTAAATGGTAAAATTGATAAAGGTTAAAGTTAAGGGTGATATTTGAAAATTTTGCAAAGTATGTAAGTTGTTATAAAATATTCGTTGTGTCGGGGAATATTCGATTGGTCGGGGAATATTCGTTTTAACAAGGAATATTCGTACGATGACACAATCATTGGTGGACCCCACAACGGAAGTATTGTCGTAGTAAGAAAACGACAGAATTATCATTTAATAAAAATAACGGCGAAAGTGTTACAATTAAAACTGTTGAACTACCCGGTAGTAAAAGTACAGAAATACGCATGGTTGCATAGTAACACACGGTATTGATTATTGCTGCTTATGTAAGAAGTCACTTAGTTATACTCAATTATTGCTACAGTAATTGATGCATCATATCTCTTATATTATTGATTCAATTATTATCACATTATCATCTGCATAATATGTTATATTATTAAATAAATAATTGAGACGACAAAGTTATTCATATTATTATTTGCAATATTGACAATGTCTAGAAGTTCTGTCAAGGAGAGGTTTGGTCACCTAATTGCGTGCCAATAAGGAGAAATCCTTATCGGAAAGCGCCCTCTTTCCTGGGAACGACCTGGTTGTTAAATATCGTGAATTATAATATTAATGATAAATAAGTCCGTGTTGATTAAAGATGAAATTGATAGTTTCATTGTGTGGGAATTATTGGTGTTAGTGGAAATCGACATTTATTTCGATAATATTTGATGTCTAAAAGTTATCGGATAATTAACCAGATAAATGAGTAATTAATTGCTATTAATTCACATGCATATAACTATGTGATCACATATGTGTACTATTGATTCACATTCATTTACTATTAGGGGAGTTGGTGCAAGATTGATAATACTTGTATGACTAAGTTAAAAATGGAGGTATAGATGGAGGTCTTATCTTTGTAATTACGTATTTTTACATGTCTAGAACTATTGAGTCATATGATTTACTATTGATTCACATGATTTACTATTAGGGGAGGTGGTGCAAGTTTGATAATACTTGCGGGGACTAAATTAAAAATGAAGAAAAAAAGGAGGGTATTATCTTTGTAATATTTGAGCCCCAAAATGTACAATTATTGAAACTATATTTTCCTATAAATAGAAGCTCATTCTTCCTTTATTTCTCATCAATTCACTAAAGCTATAAAGCAATTATTATAGAGAGAAATTATAGAGAAAGAAGAGAAATCTACCTCCTTTATTCCGATATCCGGTCTTCTTACGAGGTAAGGGGTATTATTTCTTTTCGTATTCATGAAGAGAATTATTTTCTTTCAATACTAAATAAGAGTTGTTATTCCATTTTTATTATTCTATTGGAATAACACATGTCATCTTGATCTATCGCATACTGGTGAATTCTTACATTATTCCATTCTTTATTATTACATTGGAATAACTTTTGTACATCTGATCTATCGCATGCACAGTGAATTCTGTTGTTATTCCATTCTTTATTATTACATTTGGAATATCACATGCATGCGGATTCACGCGTGACTGGTTTCATTCTTTATTATTATGTTGGAATATCACATGCGTGCGGATTACGCATGACACAGCTCCATTCTTTATTATTACATTTGGGAATAACACATGCATGCGATCTATCGCATGCACAGTGAATTCTTACATTATTCCATTCTTTATTATTACATTGAAATAACATGTCTATGTGGATTACCGCATGCATGGTGAATGACCTTTCGTATTCATTCTTTATTAAATTGTGGAAATGATGCATCTACATGGATTACCACATGGCGGGTGAAAATCCATTTGCGATTTCAGTATATTCTATTATACTCGTATGAGATATCATTTCTTTTGTACTAAATCATGGAATATCATTTTCTTTGGTATTTTTCTTTTTACGAGTTACTATTCATGGGTTCTTATTCACCCATTACTATTCACTCTAGTATTATTCACTTTCGGGTATTGAGGGGCACTTTTAGGTGTCGGAGTACTATTCACGAAGTTACTATTCATGGAGTTCTTATTCACCCAATTACTATTCACTCTAGTATCATTCACTCGGGTATTTGAGGCACTTTTAGGTTAGTCGGAGTACTATTCACGAGGGTCTTATTTTCTGAAATCTTATTCACGGGTACTATTCACCCAAAAAATATATTTCTTTTACATCCAAATTATTTTTGGTATATGAATATTATTCTTGAATTTTACTCCACAAAGAAGTATCATGTTGACAATTTGAACGTTATTGATTTCTGGATAAATTAAATTATAAATCTTTAAAATTTATCCTTAAACTTGTTTTATTGAATTATTATGTCATTGTCATCATCCTCATGCTTATATTGTGATGAAAGTCATCTTTGGCTTACGTGCATAGATGGACTTGGTATGAGTATGACCAGGGATTATTCGGTATAATCATGACCGTAATGTGACGAATGATGTGGTGAAAGTCCTCAGTGGCCTGTAGTGCATTGATGGACAGTTTTTGGTATGATTATGACCAGGGATTATTTTGTATAGTCATGACCATTGATGATTTAATGAATATTCTTGGCCCGTAGTGCAAGGAAAAATCGATGATATGGTTTATTTATTAAGCTGAGTCTCAGTGATAAAGTTGATGAAAAACTTTTTAAATCATAGAAGATAGTAGATTTTATGCTCTACTTGACTCTTCTAATGGATTGCTTATTCCGCTACTGTTGTTGATCTAAAATTTGTTGTCTATTGTATTCTATCAGTTGTTATACTATTGAAGGCTTAAGGATAATTTATTATACATTATCTTAGTCATAATATTTCTTATTGGGCTAGTTGAGCTCACCCTTTCTTTCATTGTTCTCTTCAGGAAATAAGAATATAGCTGGGACGAGTCGGGGAACGGATTGACGGTCCAGATGGTTGTTGTAGTAGTCCTCACTATTCTATAAAATAGTGTGACAATAAATGTAATGAGGACTCCATTGAGTGTGGATATTATCTAGTAGGCAATATTCGTGTTAAAACTCTCAGCTTATGTTTTATCGTATTTTACACGACTGTTGTATAGTTAAGTTGTATTTAAATTTTGTACCATGTATTTGGCGACTCAAGATGGGTGATGTATACCTATTTTGGGGGCGTCACAGGAGGCGTCCTCGAAAAGGCGCAGGCATCGGAGCTGATCTCGGTCACCTCGACGGGGAGAGGCAGAAAGGGAAAAGAGCAGGTACAGAAGCCGCTCTCGAGACGGACGAAGTAGAAGAAGGAGTCGGTCGGAAGAACGGAGATCGGGACAAAGAAGGAGGGACGAGTCTCTCAAATACGGGAGGGACAAACATAGATCGTCCCCTCGGAAAAAGGAGTCCGACCCCCTCGCCCGAAGGGTGGCGGAACTGGAAAAGTTGTTGGCCGCAAAGAATACTGGCTGGGAACACCTTGACATGCAGGGGTGCGCCATTCTCACCGAGATAAATCATGTTACTGCATAGATCCCAAGAAGAAGATGCCCCGATGGAGACATATGATGTCTTTGGGGATCCATCGACCACTTTCGGACGGAGTACGATAGGTGATGACATCTACGGGCATTCGGACACTGCTAAGTGTCATATGTTCGCGACAACTCTAAAAAAGAGCGCCCGAGAGTGGATGGGAACCTTAGCGGCAGGATCGATCAATTCATGGAGCGATCTTCAGGACAAGTTTCACGCCCGGTTAAGAATGTGAAGGTGAGGAAAGATTACTGACTTCCTCATGCGGAGTTCGACAATGGTCGGATGAAAGCTGGGGCGGTATGTCGAGAGGTTTTCGTGAAATTTGTAGAATTCGATGGCGAGTTGAACTCTCCACAGGCCTTGGGATTCTTCACGACTGGTCTGGACATCGGGAAGTCGAAGAAATTGATGAATGATCTGGTAATCAACCCCCTGGCGGATTTGACTGAAGCTTTCCATCGAGCAGAGGGATTCATAGCGATTAAAGAGGTCATGGGAAACTTCAAACCGCACTCCCAATCTTATGAGAAGTCCAGGGATCGGGATAAACAGAGTTATCAAAAGTCAGATAATCAGGGGAGAACTGATAATTATGGAAGGAAAAGCAATAATGGTGGTGGTTCGGGAAGTGGCCGACCACCCTTCCCGAACAGAAATGTCAATAAAGTTTACACCGCCCTCAACACTGATCGGGCAAAAAAACTAGAGGAGATGTGGAACAAACCCTTTTTCGAGCCATGTTCGACGCATCCGAAGCCTAGAAAGAGAGGTCGGGACAAATATTGTGAATACCATCAATGTCGCGGGCATACGACGGAGATGTGTAACTATCTGAAGGATTTGATTGAGAAAAACGTTCAGAATGGGCAATTGGTGCAGTATGTGGTTGGTCGGGAAGGTTCAGAGGCATCTTAGGAGGAGAACAAAGGGTCGACTCGGGAAACACAGTCGCAACCGAACACGCAACCCTGAGGTGTAATTGATGTAATTTTGCGCAGTTCGGTAGGGCGTGTAACCAGGAGGAAGAGAAGCGGACATCTCGAAGTCGTGTTGTCAGTAGCAAACTCATCGCCCAGAAAAGGCAGGGCCTACTCAGGAGTATCTATTTTTTTCTCAGACGAAGATTACCCTACCGATCCTATTGAGCCACATGATGGGGCACTGGTAATAACGGCTCAGGTCGGGCCTGTCGACATGAAAAGGATAATGATCGATAATGGGTCTTGATGGTCGACATCTTGTGTACTGCTCCGCCTATCAAAGATTGGATCTGGAAGGAAAGAAGATGGGTGGCCGGAGAAAGGCCCGTTATGCAGTTTTAGTGGAGACCGGTGCATGTTTGGGCACCATCGAGTTTACCGGTCGAGTTAACACGACGACCCTTATAGCGAAGTTCTAGTCAGATTTTTTGTGGTACAGGTGGACTAAGCATACAATGCCATTTTGGGAAGGCCGACGCTAGCAACATTACAACCAGTAACATCCATACCACACTTCAAAATCAAGTTTTCGATTTCTTCAGGCGATCTTGACATTGCCAGAAAGTGCTATCGGAATACCTTGATTTCTTCAGGGATCGGAGTCAGCAAACAGAAACAGATAATGGCCATTGAAATAGAGCCATTCACTGAGAGCAGCACCGAACCAATGGCCCTACCCGCCGAGGAGACTGAAGATGTAGAGTTAATACCTAGTAACACAGAGAAACTAATCAAGATTGGGGCAGGATTAACAGAACCACTGCGGACAAGACTGATGGATCTTCTTCGGGTGTATGCAAATATCTTTGCTTGGGAGCCTAGCGACATGCCCGGGGTAAGTGAGTCGGTAGCTTTACATAGTCTGCATACAGACCCGAAGAGAAAACCAGTGATACAGAAAAGAAGAATTTTCGCCTCAGAAAGGCAGAGGATCATAGATGAGGAATTCACTAAACTGCTGGAGGCAGGATTCATTTTCGAGATTGACTACCCCGAATGGCTGACAAATGTGGTTCTGGTTCAGAAATAGAATGGAAAGTGGAGGTTATGCATCGATTACACCGATCTGAACAAGGCGTGCCCGAAATATTTCTACCCTTTGCCTAACATAGACCAATTGATTGACGCCACTTCGGGGCACGGTATGTTAAGCTTGATGGATGCCTTCTTGGGATACCACCAGATTTCGATGAATAAATAGGACATCCTGAAGACCAGTTTCATCACTCATCGGGCCATCTATGCTTATCGGAAGATGTCCTTTAGGTTGCTAAACACCGGAGCAACATACCAGGGAATGATGAACTTCGTATTCAGAAAACGGCTAGGCCGAAGCATGGAGGTGTATGTGGACGACATGATCGTGAAAAAGTATGCCGATCAAGAGATCACACGGAGGACCTAGAAAGCTGCTTGAAAGCATGAAGAAACACACCCCAAAATAGGTATACATTACACTATTACGAGTTAAATCAAATACATGGTATAGAATATAAATACAATCTTAAATATACAACATGAAATTTGAGTTTTAATACAAATATTGTCTTACAGGCGGTATTAAAACTCAAAATAAATCCTCAATACATTTATTAACACACTATTTCATAGAATAGTGAGGACTACTAATGCTATAGTCTGGGGCCGTCACTCAGTTCCAGACTAGTCCTGCTACGTTCTCATTTCTGAAGAGAACAATGAAAGTAAAAAGGTGAGCTCAACTAGCCCGATAAAAAATATTATGACTAAGATAATGCGAGAATAAATTATCATTAGCCTTGAATAATGTTAAGCGATAAAATACAATAGACATCAAGTTTAATTGCGGTGAACAAGCAATCCATTAAAAAGTCAAGTAGAGAATAAAATCTACTATCTTTTATGATTTAAAAGGTTTTCATCACTTTTATCGTTTGAGACTCGACAATAAATAATCCACATCATCCACCTTTTCTGACGAGGATATTCATTAGTATCACAACCACAAATTATCCATACTACTGACCGAAGATATTAGTGTATTCATCAATGGTCATGATCATGCCAACAAGCATCCATCAATACACTACGGGCCAATGAGGACTTTTACCACATCATTTGTAACATTACGGTCATGATTATCTGGAATTAATCCACAGTCATAATCATACCAAGTCCATCTATGCACTACTGAGCCCACAGATGACTTTCAACATAATATAAACATGAGGATGATGACAATGATATAAAATTCAATAAAACAAGTTCAAAATTAATTTATCCGAGAACTAATAACGTCCAATTTATCGACATGATACTTCTTTTTGTAGAGTAAAATTCAAGAATGCTCGAAAGAATATTTCCATGAAAAGATCTTTGGATGAAGCGCAAATATCAAGGATATTCCACTAATTTCATGGAGTATAAAGTCAAAACTTTAACCAATTGAGTATAATAAAGAATGGAATAACAAAAGAAATCACCGGGCATGCGATAGACCCTTACAGACGGGTTATTCCAATAGAATAATAAATAACGGAACCGAGTTAATGCAAAATACAACGCAGACGAGGATATTCAACGAGAATAATAAATAATAGAATAACAACAACAAAAATCACCATGCATGCGATAGACCACACAGACGAGGATATTCAACGAATAATAAATAATGGAACCGGTCGGTATAAATGCAGCGCAACGCAGGATATTCAACGAATAATAAATAACGGAACCGGGTCATGCGTAGCATGCGATAGACAGGATGTTCAACGAAATAATAAAGAATGGAATAATGAAAGAATTTCACCATATATGCGGTACTTGGCATAGAATGAGTTATTCAACATAATGATAAAGAATGGAATAACAAAAGAATTTCACCAAGTATAGCGGTACTTCGCGTATACGAGTTATTCAACGAATAATAAAGAATGGAATAACGAAGTTCTCTTTCATGAATCTGAAAAAAATAATACCCTTACAGTAAAAAGAGAAGTATTATTTGGTAGAGGCGAGGATATTCTTGAAGAAAACTTGCACTTCTCTACTTCGAAAAGCTTCTTAAAACTCTAAAGAAATACGCTCAAGATTATAGAAGAATTCTACGAACTTACGGTGTGGTTTTCAATTCTAACTAAGCATCTATTTATAGGAAAATAGAAAGGATACTTATCTTTGCTTATACTGATAAAATATAATATATTCTATTTATAATCAAATAAAACAAAACTTTATAAAAAGTATTACATTTTATATAAAAAAATTTTACTATCTGAAACTATGCGAACCTTATGCAAACACTATATATAATAAAATATAATATATTCTAATTATTGTCTAATAAAACAAATAACTTTATAAAAGTATTACATTTTATATAAAAGCTTTACATAATTATATACATTAATAATACTAATAAAACAAAATTTATATAATATATATATATATATAAAAAAGCTTTACTTTGATTACATTAAAATACTAATAAATATTTATATAATAACATTTATATATTATTATTATTATTATAATTCACACCTCATTATATCTAACAACATTTATCATTTATTATAATTCACAATATTAATCGAGGGGTTTCCGAGGAAAGAGGGGGCTTTCAATAAGGATTTCTCCTATTGGCGCGCGCAATTAGGTGACCAAACCTCTCCTTGGCGAAACTTCTAGACATCGTTAATATTGCAAATAATAATATTAATAACTCTATCATCTCAATTATTGATTTAATAATATATAAAATATCGACAATAATTGAATCAAATAACGTGAGATCTTATCACAACAATTCTTTGAAGCAATAATTGAACAAAAGCTGAGTGACTTCTCACGTAAGCATCGATAATCAATCTGGTGTGCTCTTATGCAACCATGCGTATTCTTTGTACTTTTACTACCAAGAGTAGTTCAACGTTTTAAGCTGTAAAACTTCCGTATTATTTTCATAAAAATATTTTTGTCGTTTTCTCGATCAAATGATAATTTCATTGTAGGGTCCACCCGATGATTGTCTTGTCGTATGCGAATATTCCTGTTAAAAATGAATATTCCCAGACCAATCGAATATTATATAACAACTTGCGTACTTTGCAAAATTTATAAATATTACCCACAACTATAACATTATATCAAATTCATTCCATAATATTTAAAAATGATATTTATAGAAAAATCATCTTTATTAAAAAAAGTTGGGGTCTTCTGACTCCCTTCTTATGAAATTTAGCCCTCGAAATTAGAATTGCGTTACAGGTATGTCGAAAGGTAAGGATATCTTGATTTCATTTGATTCTAACTCCCGGTCATTTCCTCAACATCGTGGTTTCTCCACAAAACTTTGACTTGAGGTATAACCTTGGGCGTAGAATATGTTCCTTCTTATCAAGATTTGAGCAGGAACCTCTTCATCGTCAAATCTTCCGCTATTTCATCAGGTTCTAACTTCAATAATGTGGTTGGGGTCTTCCACATATTTACGTAACATGGATATATGAAAAAGCGTTATGAACACGAGACATACTTGGCGGTAAAAGCGAGTCTATCATACCCACAGTTCCTACTCGATCGAGGATTAAAAATGGGCCAATGAATCGAGGATTGAGCTTTCCTCTCTTTCCAAATCTAAGTAACTCCTTTCCATGGAAGCAACACGTAACAACACACATGATCTCGATATCGAATTCCGTCCTTTCGATGAAGATCGGCATAACTCTTTTATCGATCTTGTGAGGTTTTTATACGTTGTCGTATCGTTTGAATCTTTTCCGTAGTCATACGTACCAACTCTGGTCCCAACAACGTTGCTTCACCCACCTCATCCCAGCATACTGGAGAATGACACTTTCTTCCATACAACGCTTCGAATGGAGCCATGCCAATACTTGCTTGGTAGCTGTTGTTGTAGGAAAACTCTACCAATGGTAAGAACTTGTCCCAACTTCCCTTGAAGTCGAGGACCACGAGTCTTAATAAATCTTCAAGAGTTTGAATAGTCCTCTCTGATTGTCCGTCCGTCGAGGAGGATGATATCTTAAACTAAATCGTAAATCCGTGCCCATAGCTTTTTGCAAACTAACCCAAAATCGTGAAGTGAATCTTGGGTCTCGATCGAAACTATGGATCTTGGCATACCATGTAGTCTTACAATCTCGTTTATGTATATCTGAGCAAGGCGTTCAAGTGTATAAGTTTCTCGTATTGGTAAGAAATGAAGCGGACTTGGTCAATCTATCAACAATGACCCAAATTGCATCTATGCCTTGAGAAACCTTGGGAAGACCGATGCTTGAAATCCATGGTAATGTGCTCCCACTTCCATTCTAGAATTTCAAGTGGTTGCAATGGACCTTTTGGTACTTGATGCTCACCTTGACTTCGTTGACAAGTTAGACACCTTGAGATAAACAGTATATCTCTCTCTTCATATTGCTCCACCAAAATGTATGGCGAAGATCACGATACATTTTGTACTCCCGAGATGGATTACAAGCGGTGTGTTGTGCGCCTCCATCATGATTTTATACTTTAAATCGAGGTCGTTAGGAACACAAAGTGCAGAGTTGACTCAAAGTATTCCTTCTTCATCGATTCTTGCTTACGGCATAGCACCTTCTTGCACTTTCTTCCTCATACGCATCGACTCTCGGATCGTAACTTGAAGCGACTTTAACTTTATCAATTAAAATCGGTTCTACTCATATATTAGCCATCATCACATGGGTCCTGGAGTCTTTAACTCTATCTCCATCCTTTATAAGTCACACAAAATGGGCCTTTGCGTTGTCAATATCGCTTTTCGTACCGCGTATGATCTTACTTTCGATAAATCGGCTACCACGTTAAACTTTTCGAGGATGGTATTGGATGGTATGATCATAATCTTTCAACAGTTCAAGCCAACGTCGTTTATCGCATGTTGAGTTCCTTTTGAGTGAAGAAATATTTGAGGCTTTTATGATCAAGTAAAGATCTCCACTTTCTCCCCATCTGAGTAATGCCTCCAAATTTTAAGTCTGCGAAAACAACATTTGCCAACTCTAGATCATGAGTAGGATAATTCCTCTCATATTCTTTGAGTTATCGAGAGCATAAACTATGACTTTCCCATGTTGCATGAGAACACATCCTAACCCTTTGCCCAAAGCATCACTTGTAGATGACAAATCCCTCAGAGGCAGGATGGTATTGTCGAATAGGTCTTTGAAATGAGTCTCTCTTGAGTTCTTGAAAACTCTTCTCACATTCCTCGTTCAACCAAATTTTGTATCTTTTGAGTCAAATTTGAGTTAATGGAGTAGCGATTAGAAAACCCCTTCTCTGAATCTCAGATAATAACCCGGTAAGCCAAAAAGCTACGTACTTGATCATTTGATTTAGGTTGCTCGACTTTGAATAGCTTCAATCTTTGTTGGGTCAATGAGATATTCCATGACTTGATACTACGTGCCCAAGGAATGCTACTTCCTCGAAGCGAAACTCGCATTTCTTCAACTTGGCATAAAGCTTATATTCACGAAGCTTTTGGAGTATCGACCTCAAGTGTTGCTCATGATCTTCACGGCTTTTGGAATAAATAAGGATGTCATCAATAAAGACGACCACAAAGTGATCCAAATATTCCTTGAATACTCGGTTCATCATATCCATGAAGGCGGCGGGCATTAGTCAATCAAAGGACATGACTAGGAATTCATAATGCCGTCTGGGGAGTTAAAAGCCGTCTTTGGAATGTCATCGGTTCTAATCTTCAATTGGTGATATCTGGAATGAAGATCAATCTTTGAAAAGAATTTGGCTCCTTATAAGCTGGTCAAAACAGGTCATCAATACGTGGCAATGGGTACTTATTTTTTGATGGTGACATGATTCAACTCCGATAATCAATACAAAATCGCATATACTCCCATCTTTCTTCTTCACGAATAGAATAGGGGCACCCCGAGGAGCGTACTAGGGCCGAAATGAAACCGATGTCTAACAATTCCTGCGGTTGGGTCTTTAACTCTTGAAGTTCAATAGGAGCCATTCGATATGGGGTTTTGGAAATAGGTTTTGTCTGGGGTTCAAAATCGATACAAAATTCAATTTCACGCTCTTTCGGGGTAGGCGGGAAGTTCTTGAGGGGAATACGTCGGAAATTTATTAACAATAGAGATATCATTCAAAAGCGGCGTATTTTTGTTTAAATCAAGTGACATGAGCTAAGAAAGCTTGACATCCATTTTTTCAATAAGCGAATAGCTTTATGGCTTGAGATGACGATGATTGATTTTAATGGTTTGGTTGCTTGAATTAGCATAATAGGTTGGTTAGGAATATGAAAGCTAACAACCTTACGAAAATAATCAATTTTTGCATGATGAGTAGTTAACCAATCAATCCTAGAATCACATCAAATGCAAGTATTTTCAAAGAAATAAGATCGACGGGTAATGTGAGGTGCCGATTTGAACCAAACAAGACTTATAAGCGATGGATGTAATGAAGGTTTCTCCCATGGAGTTTCAACGAGATAAGTCAAAGTCCAATTTCTCGGAGTCAAATTTAAGCGTTGGCGCTTAAGTAGGAGAAATAAAAGAATGGGTAGAACCGGTATCAAATAAGGTATATACTTATTTAGAGTTTATGATAAGCTTACCGTGATGACCTCGTTTGGGTTCCTTGCTTTTTTTACGGGAGAGGTCACGACAAACGCTCTCTCCCTTGAACTACGGTTTTGTCTTATGCAGGGGCGACCTTTGATGCCTCCATCCCGTGGACTTGTCTTGATGCATGCACAAAATCGGGCGGGTGACCTTCTCTTCCACAATTGTAACATGCTTTGGATGGCATCAGCGCGATTTGGTGATGATGTGTCCCTCTCCTCCCACATTTGAAGCATATGATAGGTGGTGATTTCTCCTTCCTTAACGACAGTCTTTGATCTTGACGTCTTTCCATCATTGTTGAATCTCCTCTTCTTGAAATGTCCATTCTTATTATTTTGGCCATGATTACCACCAAAAGTGGTTACCATTTACGGCATGTTGATTCCTCCACGCTTATTGTCACCGCTTGATGGTTGTTATCATCTTGGTATTATCATTTTTTTGGTTTTCTCTCTTTTGGTTGGGTTGACTCATTATCGCGCTCCAATAAGCGAGCCCTATTAACAACATCTGAATACAAACCACGGTTTATGAGAGATAAGATATTGGCGTATCTCGGGTTTTGAAACCTCTTAGAAACATTAGCGTCATTCTCTCCTCATTATCAACCAAATGAGGCCTTAAAACGGACAACTTCGGCAAACTTGGCTTGGCGTCTTTGCGACACGGTCATTGTTGTTTTGCTCGACTTGATGAACTCTACCTCTTTCATGTGAATGAATACTTTTGGGAAAGTACTTGTCGTTGAATAGTTCTTGGAACTTCTCCCAAGACATCTTGATCGGCGGGTTGAGTCGCTTTTCTGATTCCCACGATGTCTGCCTCTTGCACTAACATGAAGGTGGCAAAGGGAACCTTTTGCTCCTCGGAGCATCCCAAGACATCAAATATCTTGTTGATCTGCTTTATCCACGTCTCCTCCTTAAGTGGTTTTGGCTCTCCAAAAAACTCCGGTGGTCCCAGTTCCTTGAACTGCTTAGCGGTGACCGTCCGAGAGTTGCCAGTGTTTCCACCTGCATTTTGGACAGGAGCCGCTCTTGCCTGATGTTGCATGAATTGCATAAAGCCTCTGAACATTCCATCGTTCATCATCTGGTCCGTGTTGTTGTTTGCCTGAGGATTGTCGCCTTCCTGATGCATATTATCCTGATTATTGATCTGTGGAGACTCAACGGTCTCCTGTGCTCCATTGATGTTCTCAACATTCTCGGATGTCATTTTCAAATACTACCACAAAACAAGGGTTAATTAACATATCACATATTATCCTATACTACGTGAAACCAATTAAATACCAAATAAACTTAGGTAGGTCATACTAGCGAAGAAATTCCCGTCTCTCCCCTCCTAGTTCTTGTCTCACATCTTAGCCGGGATCATATCCTAGCTTTGATACCAAGCTGGCGCCCCCAAAATAGGTATACATCACCTATTACGAATGCATGAAATACATGATACAGAATACAAATACAATCTTAAATATACAACATGAGTACATGTGAGTTTTAATACAAATATTGTCTTCTAGGCGATATTAAAACTCAAAATAAGTCCTCAATACATTTATTAACACACTATTTCATAGAATAGTGAGGACTACTAATGCTATCGTGCGGGGGTAGTCACTCAGGTTCCCAGACTAGTCCTGCTACGTTCTCATTTCTGAAGAGAAACAATGAAAGTAAAAGGGTGAGCTCAACTAGCCCGATAAGAAATATTATGACTAAGATAATGCGAAATAAATTATCATTAGCCTTCAACAATGTTAAATTGATAAAATAAATAGACATCAAGTTTAAGCTGCGGTGAAACAAGCAATCCATTAAAAAGAGTCAAGTAGAGAATAAAATCTACTATCTTTTATGATTTAAAAGGTTTTTCATCACTTTTATCGGCGAGACTCGACAATAAATAATCCATCATCCACCTTTTCTGACCCGAGGATATTCATTAGTATCACAACCACAAATTATCCATGCACTACGGCGCCAAGGATATTAGTGTATTCATCGATGGTCATGATCATGCCAACAAGCATCCATCAATGCACTACTGGGCCCAATGAGGACTTTTACCACATCATTTGTAACATTACGGTCATGATTATCTGGAATAATCCTGGTCATAATCATACCAAGTCCATCTATACATACTACTGAGGCCACGATGACTTTCAACATAATATAAACATGAGGATGATGACAATGATATAAAATTCAATAAAACAAGTTCAAAATTAATTTATCCGAGGAACTAATAACGTCCAAATTATCGACATGATACTTCTTTTGTGAGAGTAAAATTCAAGAATGCTCGGAAGAATATTTCCATGAAAAGATCTTTGGATGAAGCGCAAATATCGAGGATATTCCACTAATTTCATGGAGTATAAAAGTCAAAACTTTAACCAATGAGTATAATAAAGAATGGAATAACAAAAGAAATCACCGGGCATGCGATAGACCGCTTACAGACGGTTATTCAACGAGAATAATAAATAACGGAACGGTCATGCGTAATAAGCATACGCAGACGGGATATTCAACGAGAATAATAAATAATGGAATAACAACGAAATCACCATACATGCGATAGAAAATGCCTTGCAGACGGGTTATTCAACGAATAATAATTAATGGAACCGGTCGTGCGTAACGCACATGCAGACGAGGATATTCAACATAATGTAATAAATAGAATAACCGGGTAACGCATGCGTAGCATACAGAGCATGATGTTCAAGCGAATAATAAAGAATGGAATAACGAAAGAATTTCACCATGTATGCGGTACTTGGCATAGGCGAGTTATTCAACATAATAATAAAGAATGGAATAACGGAAGAATTTCACCAAGTATAGGGTACTTGGCGTATCTGAGTTATTCAACATAAATAATAAAATGAATGGAATAACGAAAGTTCTCTTCATGAATACGAAAAAGAAATAATACCCTTACCTTAAAAGAAAGAGTATTATTATTTGGTAGGCGAGGATATTCTTGAAGAAAACTTGCACTTCAGCTCAAAGCTTCTTAAAACTCTAAAAGAAATAAACTCGAGATTATAGAAGAATTCTACTGAACTTACGGTGTGATTTTCAATTCTAACTAAGCATCTATTTATAGGAAAATAGAAAGGATACTATCTTTGCTTATATACGATAAAATATAATATATTCTATTTATAATCAAATAAAACAAAACTTTATAAAAAGTATTACATTTTATATAAAAAGATTTTACTATATCTGAATACTATCACGAGCACTTTATGCAAACACTATGCATAATAAAATATAATATATTCTAATTATTGTCTAATAAAACAAATAACTTTATAAAAGTATTACATTTTTATATAAAAAGATTTTACTTATGCAAAACACTATGCATAATAGAATATAATATATTACAATTATTATCTAATAAAACAAATAACTTTATAAAAGTATTACATTTTTATATAAAAAAGTTTTACATTTTATTATATTAATAATACTAATAAAACAAAATTTATATATATATATATATATATATATAAACTTAGTGACTTCATAAAAAGACACCTCAATATATCTAACAACATTTATCATTATTATTATTATTATAATTCATAATATTAATCGACGAATTCGTTCCCGGAAAGAGGGGGCTTTCGATAAGGATTTCTCCTATTGGCGCGCATTAGGTGACCAAACCTCTCCTTGGCGAAACTTACAGACATCGTTAATATTGCAAATAATAATATTAATAACTCTGTCATCTCAATTATTGATTTAATAATATATAAAATATCTACAATAATTGAATCAAATAACGTGAGATCTTATGCAACAATTCTTTGAAGCAATAATTGAACAAAAGCTTGGTGACTTCTCACGTAAGCATCGATAATCAATCTGGTGTGCTACTTATGCAACCCGCAGCGTATTCTTTGTACTTTTACTCTTGAGTAGTTCAACGGTTTAAGCGTAAAACTTCCGTAGTTATTTTCATAAAAAATATTTTGTCATTTTCTCGATCCAACAATAATTTCGTTGTGGGGTCCACCAATGATTGTGTCGTCGTACGAATATTCCCTGTTAAAATGAATATTCCCAGACCAATCGAATATTATATAACAACTTGCGTACTTTACAAAATTTATAAATATTACCCACAACTATAACATTATATCAAATTCATTCCATAATATTTAAAAATGATATTTATAGAAAAATCATCTTTATTAAAAAGTTGGGGTCTTTTACACAAGCCGAAGTCACTACTGAAAACCAATCATTGTCGACGGAGCTTCTGGTACCATTGATGACCAAAGTCTTCGTCGGCATTGAGGTCATTAATGACGAACCTTCTTGCGTCGGCACAACCGTCATCACCACAGGTTGTAAGCCCCTAGCTCCATCGCCATGATCGTCGGCATCATTGTCATTCTGGAGTATGGGGTCGTTGGCGGGCGGCATAATAATGTCTGAAATGGCGATACTAACGGCAAGGCCGTCGGCAAAGACCCCATAGATTTGTTGAGGGAAAAACTCATTACCGACGGCATGATAAATCGTTAATGCTATACTAAAGCCGTCGTGATGACCTTAATCTCATATACGTAAGCTATATGTCATTAAGCGGCCCAGCATAGCCATCGCCATTACCCCGTCGGCAATGACTACATATATTTTGAATTTTTTTTAAAATTTCAAAATTCCCCTGTTCATTTACAAATATACACCTGTTATAAACTAATAAAAACAATCAAATCACAACTATACCTATTATAAACTAGTAACCCAAATCAAATATATAGATAAAAAAATATAATGGTCGTCGGTACAACTCAAAAACTATACAAATACATACATGAAACTTAGAATATAACATAAACTAAACTAACTACTGGCAAATTACGCCTTTCTCCATATCGTCATCGGTCGGTCATCACCTATCTGTCTGAAGAAGGTTGCTTGTCATCAACTCGATGTCATCACCTTGTCTTTGGAGGAGGTCGCTCATCAACTCGACTCGTGATCATCATACCTGTCTTGGAGGAGGAGGTGCTCATCGTCATCGGCTCGGCCAGTCATCACGATGCCTCCACCTCCACCTCCACCTCCACCTCCACGAGTCTCGTCAACAAGACCTTACAGAATTAAAATATTAATAACAAAATTTAAGTTAGGGGACGGGACTCAAACTCGGGCTAAGTATATCGGAATCGAGTCCCGTCAGTTATAACGTGTGTCTATTGCCTATGTAGTGCTATTTCCCGTGTTCGCGTGTCAACTGGTAGGCCAGGGCGGGTTTTGGGCTCTTTTTCGGCATTTTGCCTAACTGTTGGCTAGTTTTGCAAACTGGGATTTAACTCGGATTTCGTATGTCAGAATTGAGTCACGTAAGTTGTAACGCATGTCTAATACCTACTCAGTGCTATGTGTGTGTTTGTGTGGCGTTCGGACGACTGAGGCGAGTTTTGGGCTATTTTTTGGCTTTTTGCCTAACTGTTGACGGGTTTTGCAAATTGGGACTTAACTCGGATTCCGTATGTCAGAATCGAGTCCCATAAGTTGTAACGCATGTCTAATACCTACTCGGTGCTATGTGTGTGTGTGTTTGCGTGGCATTCGGACGACCGAGGCGGGTTTTGGGCTCTTTTTCGGCTTTTGGCCTAACTGTTGGCGGGTTTTGCAAACAGGGACTTAACTCGATCTCCGTATATCAGAATCGAGTCTCGTAAGTTCTAACGCATGTCTAATACCTACTCGATGCTACGTGTGTGTTTGCGTGACGTTCGGAAGACTGAGGCTGGTTTTGACCTATTTTTTAGCTTTTTACCTAAGTGTTGACGAGTTTTACAAACTGGACGATAACTCAGATTCCGTATATCGGAATCGAGTCCCGTAAGTTCTAACACATGTCTAATACCTACTTGGTGCTACATGTGTGTGTGCGTGGAGTTCGGACGACCGAGGCGGGTTTTGACCTATTTTTTGGCTTTTTGCCTAAGTGTTGGCGAGTTTTACAAACTGGGCGATAACTCGGATTTCGTATATCGGAATCGAGTCCCGTAAGTTCTAACGTGTGTCTAATATCTACTCGATGCTACGTGTGTGTTTGCATGACGTTCGGACGACCGAGACGGGTTTTGACCTATTTTTTGGCTTTTTGCCTAAGTGTTAGCGAGTTTTGCAAACTGGACGATAACTTGGATTTCGTATATCGGAATCGAGTCCCGTAAGTTCTAACGCGTTTCTAATACCTACTCAGTACTACGTGTGTATTTGCATGGCGTTCGGACGACCGAGGCGGGTTTTGACCTATTTTTTAGCTTTTTGCCTAAGTGTTGGTGAGTTTTGCAAACTGGGCGATAACTCAGATTTTGTATATCGGAATTGAGTCCTGTAAGTTCTAACGCATGTCTAATACCTACTCGGTGTTACGTGTGTGTTTACGTGGCATTCAGACGACCGAGACGGGGTTTGAGCTATTTTTTGGCTTTTTGCCTAAGTGTTGGCGAGTTTTGCAAACTGGACGATAACTCGGATTCTGTATATCAGAATCGAGTCCCGTAAGTTCTAACGTGTGTCTAATACCTACTCGGTGCTATGTGTGTGTTTTCATGGCGTTCAGACGATCGAGGCGGGTTTTGTCCTGTTTTTAGCTATTTGTCTAAGTTTTCTCTAGTTAGGCGGACGGGACTCGAACTTGGGCTTCGTATGTCAGAATCGAGTCCGTCGGTTATGCAGCGTGTCTATTACTATGCTAGCGTGTTAACTAGTTATTTGACAGTTTATATAAGCAATATAATTACAAATAAAGAAATACATCAATAATAAGTTTTACCTGTCGAATATGTGGAGGAAAGATGTTGGCCAAGACAACTGCACATACACGGATGGCCTCCTCCCAGACTACACCCATGAGGTCGTCAGCGGTAGCTGCAGGATCTATGGAGCCGTGGACAACCTCCTGAGCAAGCTGGTAGATCCGCTCGCTTGATGGTGTGCCTGACTACACGACACTGCTCGCCATTCACCCCTCTATGATCCGTCTGAAGAAGTCGTTAGATAATGAAGGGTCGGCGCCTGATCCACTCGCACCACTACCTCCGGTGGGTGGGCGACGTCGAGATCTCGCAGCAGGGACTATAGTGTAGGCTAGGACACAGGGGATGCCCACA
Organism: Panax ginseng; assembly: GCA_020205605.1. Taxonomy (NCBI): domain Eukaryota; kingdom Viridiplantae; phylum Streptophyta; class Magnoliopsida; order Apiales; family Araliaceae; genus Panax; species Panax ginseng. Next base: position 178,156,741 of record CM035132.1, read on the forward strand.
ACTCTACCCTTCTTCGGGCCCCCTGTAGCCTCCAGCCAGTCCTCCATCTCCTCGTCCTTACGCTCAGCATCAGCCACTGGAGTGTCACCTTTCTGGGTGCTCCGGACCATAGAAAGGTCCTCGAACCGTGTCTGAAAAAACACAGAAATAGGTGAAAAGCAAGTATTACACAAAAAAATTCAAAAGAATTTCAAAGCCATCAAATACATACTAAATGAAATAATTAAATTACTTACCGCAATGCGCTCTGCCTCAGGTGAGATATAACCACCATCACCTTTCTTCTGGTGAGCGTGCCACCAAAACTCGAGGCGAAAAGGTCGGTGCTTTAGACTCGCCTCGAGTCTCTCCCACAGAGGTCGTGCGATTGACTCCCGGTCACGATTGTGGGATACGACTTTCTTTGTTGAAGTAATTTATGCGTTGTCTTGACATCTTCTTGAACACCTCACCCTCCCAAATATCGCACATCTTCCCCCACACCGCAGCACCAATGAAATCTGTTCGGACATCTCTAAGTGTCTATCCATCAGCCATCTTGGTCTAGGCCTTCTTCTTCCAGTTGTACACCCACTTGTGCCAATTCATCTCGAGATACTTCCCGAGAACAGTCATCCCATGGGCCTCCTGCCCGTCCTCGAAACGATAATATCTCTGTAGTACAACATATGAATATCAGCAGTTACTTAGTAGACAACATAAAGCAAAGCGGTAAATAAATATTCAAAAGCACAAATTAAAACTAGCATATGAATGAATGACTTCTTACCTAAACTCGGCAATAATAAAGCGCGTGTAATGCGATCATCCACATCACCCACCTCATCCAAGAAATTTGGAGAATCGATTCGAAACGATCCCAAGCAACGAGTTCCTTGGCGTCGCGTCGAGGATACTAAAATTGAAATTATTAAATTTTCAAATTACAAAGAATATATAAGAACTAAATAATTAATACAAGCGTAATGTATATATTACCTAGTAGTCCCGACCGGCGCATAAAGCGGCGCTGGGGATTCCCTAGCAATCCACATGCTTAGTCTCATGCGAGGCCTCGCCCCAAAATAGGTATACATCACCCATCTTGAGTCACCAAATACATGGTACAAAATACAAATACAACTTAATAATACAAGCTTGTCGTGTAAAATACGACAAAACATAAGCGAGAGAGTTTTAATAAGAATATTGTCATCTAGACAATATCCACACTCAATGGAGTCCTCATTACATTTATTGTCACACTATTTAACGAATAGTGAGGACTACTAATGCTATCATCTGGAATGATCACTCCAGTTCCCCAGAGCTAAATCCCGGCTATATTCTCATTTCACGAAGAGAACAACGGTGAAAGAAAAGGGTGAGCTCAACTAGCCCGATAAAATATATGTGACTAAGATAATGCGAAATAAATTATCATTAGTCTTGAACAATGTTAAAGCGATAAAATATAATAGACATCAAGTTTAAGCTGCGGTGAACAAAGCAATCCATTAGAAGAGTCAAGTAGAGAATAAAATCTACTATCTTCTATCATTTAAAAAGTTTTCATCAATTTTTATCGCTTTGAGACTCGACAACAAATAAACCACATCATCGAGTCATCCACACTTTACGGGCCAGGATATTCATTAAATCATCCATGGTCATGACTATCTTAGAATAATCCACAGTCATAATCATACCAAAAAAAGCGTCCATCGATACCTTACAGACTCTTGAGGACTTTTACCACCTCATTTATAACATTACAGGTCATGATTATCTTAGAATGATCCTGGTCATAATCATACAAAGTCCATCTATGCACGTAAGCCAAAGATGACTTTTATCACAATATAAGCATGAGGATGATGACAATGACATAATAATTCAATAAAACAAGTTCAAGAATAAATTTTAAAGATTTATAAGTTAATTTATCACGAACTCGATAATGTCAAATTATCGACATGATACTTCTTTGTGGAGTAAAAATTCAAGAATGCTCGGAAGAATATTTCCATTAAAATCTTTGGATGAAGCGCAAATATCAAGGATATTCCACTAATTTCATGGAGTATAGAAGTCAAAGCTTTAACCAATTTGAGTATAAGAGAATATATGAAGCTATGAATGGATTTTTAAATCATATACGCGATAATCCATTAGACGAGATCATTTCCATAATTTAATAAGGAATGAATACAAAGGTTCATTCACCATGCATGTGATAATCCACATAGGCGAGTTATTCCAACGAAATGATAAAGAATGGAATAACGAAAAAATCACCATGCATGCGATAGGCCGCCATGACGAGTTATTCAACGAAATAATAAAGAATGGAACCGGTCGTGCGTAAATGCCTTGCAGAGGATATTCACGAAATAATAAATAATGGAACCGGTCGGGCGTAAATACGCAGAAGACAGGATATTACGACGAAATAATAAATGATGGAACCGGTCAAAGCGTAAGCGCTTGCAGAGACATGAGGATATTACGACGAATAATAAAGAAAATGAAATAATAGAAGAATTTCACCATGTATGCGGTACTTAAAGCAGGTTATTCAACATAATAATGAAGAATGGAATAACGAGAAGAATTTCACCATGTATGCGGTACTTAGCATAAGCAGGTTATTCAACGAGAATAATAAGGGATGGAATAACAATAGCTCTCTTCATGAATCTGAAAGAAATAATACCCTTACCTCGGAAGAAATTGGATCTTTGGAATAGTGGCGTGGCGAGGCTTCTCTTCTTTTTCTCTCTATAGATTTTCTCTCTATAACTTCTCTCTATAATTTCTCTCTATAATAATTGCTCTATAGCTTTAGTGAATTGGTGAGAAATGAAGGAAGAATGAGCTTATTTATAGAAAAATATAGTTTCGATAATTGCACGTTTTGGGGCTCGAAAATTACGATACAATACCTCCAACTTTTCTTTCATTTTTAATTTAGTCCTGCAGTATTATCAAACTTGCCACCTCCTCCCCTAATAGTAAATAATGTGAATCAATAGTTCAATCATGTGAATCAATAGTTATAATCATGTGAAAATACGAATTACGGTATAGTACCTCCATCTATACCTCCATCTTTAATTTAATCATGCAAGTATTATCAATCTTGCACCACTCCCCTAATAGTATAAGAATGTGATTCAATAGTACACACATGTGAACAAATAGTTATATAAGCATGTGAATTAGTAGCAATTAATTGCTCATTTATCAGATAAATTCCCGATTTATCAATATAACCCCAGACATCAATTATCATCGGAATAGATGTGATTACCACTAACACTAATAATCCCACCACATGGAACTATCAAATTCATCTTTAATCAACACGAACTTATTCATCATTAATATTATAACTCACAATATTTAACAACGAATTCGTTCCCGGAAAGAGGGGGCTTTCAATAAGGATTTCTCCTATTAGGCGCGCGATTAGGTGACCAAACCTCTCTCTTGGCGAAACTTCTAGACATTGTAAATATTGCAATTTAATAATATGAATAACTTTGTCGTCTCAATTATTGATTTAATAATATATCATATAATGCGAGATGATCTTTGTGATAATAATCGAATCAATAATATGAGAGATATGATCTGACAATTCTTTGTAGCAATAATTGAGTATAAGCGAGTGACTTCTCACGTAAGCATCAATAACCAATCTGGTGTGCTCTTATGCAACCACGCGTATTCTTTATACTTTTACTCTTAGGGTAGTTTCAGCGGTTTTAACGGTAACACTTTCGTAGTTATTTTTATAACAAGATAATTACATTATTTTTTCTTACTACGACAATACTTTTCGTTGTGGGGTCCACCAATGATTGTCTTGCGTCGTACGAATATTCCTGTTAAAAGCGAATATTCCCAGACCCAATCGAATATTATATAACCATTTGCTTACTTTGCAAAATTTGTAAATATTACCCACAACTATAACATTATATCATATCCACACCATAATATTCAAAAATATATTTGAGAGAAATTAATCTTTATTCATAAAAGTTGGGGTCTTACAACCTCCCTTCTTATGAAATTTTGTCCTCGAAATTAGGGTGCGTACACAGGTATATCGAAGAGGTGAGGATATCTTGACTTCATCTCGATTCTAACTCCCGGTCATTTCTTCCATCATGGTTTTCTCCATGAAAACTTTGACTTGAGGTATAACCTTGGGCGTAGAATATGATCCTTCTTATCCAAGATTTTAACGGTAACTCTTCATACGTTAAATCTTCCTCTATCTCGTCTGGTTCTAATTCAATAATGTGGTTGGGTCTTTCACATATTTACGTAACATAGATATGTGGAAAAGCGTTATGAACACGAGACATACTTAGCGGTAAAAAGCGAGTCTATAGGCCCACAGTTCTACTCGTTCGAGGATTATAAATGGGCGATGAATCGAGGATTGAGTTTTCCTCTCTTTCCAAATCTTGTAACTCCTTTCCATGGAGCAACACGTAACAACACATGATCTCTCGATATTGAATTCCACGTCCTTTCGATGAAGATCGGCATAACTCTTTTGTCGATCTTGTGAGGTTTTTATCGTTGTCGGATTGTTTGAATCTTTTACGTAGTCATACGTACCAAATCCGGTCCCAACAACGTTGCTTCACCCACCTCATCCCGACATCTTTGGAGAGCGACACTTTCTTCCATCTGCGCCTCAAATGGAGCCATGCGATACTTGCTTGATAACTATTGTTGTTGTGGAAAACTCCACAATGGTAAGAACTTGTCCCAACTTCCCTTGAAGTCGAGGACACGAGTCTTAATAAATCCTCAAGAGTTTGAATAGTCCTCTCTCGATTGTCCATCCATTTGAGGATGATCTGCCGAACTAAATCGTAAATCCGTGCCCATAGCTTTTTGCAAACTAACCCAAAATCTTGAAGTGAATCTTGGGTCTCGATCGAAACTATGGATCTTGGCATACCATGCGATCTTACAATCTCGTTTATGTACATACTAGCAAGGCGTTCAAGTGTATAAGTTTCTCGTATCGGTAAGAAATGAAGCGGACTTGGTCGATCTATCAACAATGACCCAAATCGCATCTATGCCTTGAGAAACCTTGGGAAGACCGATAACAAAATCCATGGTAATGTGCTCCCACTTCCATTACGGAATTTCAAGTGGTTCTGATGGACCTTTTGGCACTTGATGCTCATGCTTGACTCGTTGACAAGTTAGACACCTTGAGATAAACAACGCTATCTCTCTCTTTTCATATTGCTCCACCAAAATGTATGTCGAAGATCACGATACATTTTGGTACTCCCGAGATGGATTACAAAGCGGTGTGTTGTGCGCCTCCATCATGATTTTATACTTCAAATCGAGAATCGTTAGGAACACAAAGTGCAGAGTTGACTCAAGTATTCCTTCTTCATCGATTCTTGCTTAGGAATAGCACCTTCTTGTACTTTCTTTCCTCATACGTATCGGGCTCGGTGCATAGCTTGAAAGCGACTTTAACTTTATCGATTAAAGTTGGTTCCACTCGTATATTAGCCATCATCACATGGGTCCTGAGTCTTTAACTCTATTTCCATCCTTTCCAAGTCATACACAATGGGCCTTTGCGTTGACAATAATAATGCACTTTCGTGCCGCGCATATGATCTTCTACTTTCGATCGCGTCGACTTTCTACGTTCGCTTTTCGGGGATGGTATTGGATGGTATGATCATAATCTTTCAACAACTCAAGCCATCGTCGTTGCCGCATGTTGAGTTCCTTTTGAGTGAAGAAATATTTGAGGCTTTTATGATCAAGTATAGATCTCCACCTTCTCTCCATCTGAGGTAATGCCTCCAAATCTTAAGTCACGAAGACAACATTTGCCAACTCTAGATCATGAGTAGGATAATTCCTCTCATATTCTTTGAGTTTGCGTGAGGCATAGGCTATGACTTTCCCATGTTGCATGAGAACACATCCTAACCCTTTGCACGAAGCATCACTTTGTAAATGACAAATCCCTCCGTGCGGATGGTATTGTCGAGCAGTCTTTGAAATGAGTCTCCTCTTGAGTTCTTGAAAACTCTTCTCACATTCCTCGCTCCAATAAAATTTTGTATCTTTTTTGTCAATTTGCGTTAATGGAGTAGCAATTAGAAAACCCTTCTACGAATCTCAGATAATAACCCGGCTAAGCCAGAAAGCTCGTCTTGATTCTTGACTTAGGTTGCTCCCAACTTTGAATTGCTTCAATCTTTGCGGGTCAGCGGATATTCCATGATTTGATATTACGTGCCCAAGGAATGCTACTTCCTCGAGCGAACTCGCATTTCTTCAACTTGGCATATAGCTTGTTTTCACGAAGCTTTTGAAATGTCGACCTCAAGTGTTGCTCATGGTCTTCACGGGTTTTGGAATAAATGAGGATGTCATCAATAAAGGCGACCACAAAGTGATCCAAATATTCCTTGAATACTCGGTTCATCATATCCATGAAGGCGGCGGGGAGCATTAGTCGATCAAAAGACATGACTAGGAATTCATAATGCCGTCTGGGGAGTTAAAGCGATCTTTGGAATGTCATCGGTTTTAATCTTCAGCGATGATATCGAGCGAATCGATCTTTGAAAAGAATTTGGCGCCTTACAATAGTCAAACGGATCATCAATACGAGGTAGCGAATTTTACTATTTTTGATGGTGACATGATTCAACTCCAGATAATCAATACAAAATCGCATACTTCCATCTTTCTTCTTCACGAATAGAAAGAGGAGCACCCCCAGGAGGCGTCTTAGGATGAATGAAACCGATGTCTAACAATTCACATAGTTGGGTTTTAACTCACGAAGTTCAATAGGAGCCATTCGATATGGGGCTTTGGAAATGGGTTTTGTCTGGGTTTCAAGTCGATACAAATACAAAATTGATTTCACGCTCTGGGGGTAGGCGGGGAAGTTCTTGAGGGAATCGTCGGAAAATTTATTAACAATAGAAATATCATTCAAATCGGCGTATTTTTATTTAAATCCGTGACATGGGCTAAGAAAGCTTGACATCCATTTTTCAATAAGCGAATAGCTTTATGGCTTGATATGATGATGATTGATTTTAGTGGTTTGGTTTGTTGCTTGAATTAGTATAATAGGTTGGTTAGGAATATGAAAGCTAACAACCTTACGAAAACAATCGATTTTAGCATGATGAGTAGTTAACCAATCAATCCTAAAATCACATCAAATGCAAGTATTTTCAAAGAAATAAGATCGACGGAGTAACGTGCGATTCTGATTTGAATCAAACAAGACTTATAAGCGATGGATGTAATGAAGGTTTCTCCCAGCGGAGTTTCACGAGATAAGTCAAAGTCTAATTTCTCGAGTCAAATTTAAGCGTTGGCGCAAGTAGGAGAAATGAAAAAGAATGGGTAGAACCGATATCAAATAAAGTATAAACTTATTTAGAGTTTATGATTAGCTTACCGTGATCACCTCGTTCGGATTCCTCGCTTTTTGGGAGGTTCGACAAACGCTCTCCACTTGAACTACCGGTTTTGTCTTATGCAGGACCCCTTTGATGCCTCCATCCAATTTGGACTTGACTTTGGTGCCGCGAAAAAAATCGGGCTAGGTGGCCTTCTTTTCCACAATTATAACATGCTTTGGACTGCGTATCGTGCGGTTTGGACTTATGTGTCCTTCCCTCCACATTTGTAACATCTGTCTGATAGGTGGTCGTTCTCCTTCTTCTTAACGGTGAGTCTTTGGTCTTGGCGTCTTTCCATCTTTCTTGAACCTTCTCTTCTTGAACTTTCCACTCTATTGTCTTGGCCATGATTACCACCAGAAGTGGTTATCATTTCTGGCGAGTTGATTCCCTCGCGTTTGTTGTCACCACTTGATGGTTGCTACCACTTGGTATTATCAACTTGTTTGCTCTCTCTCTTGGTTGGGTTGACTCATTATCACGCTCAATAAGCGAGCCCTATTCACAACATCTGAATACAAACCACGGTTTATGAGAGATAAGGTATTGGCGTATCTCGGGTTTCAAACCTCTTAAAAACATCCGCGTCATTCTCTCCTCATTATCAACCAAGTGGGATATGGCCAAGAGACAACTTCGGCAAACTTAACTTCGTCTTTGCGCCCGCGGTCATATTGTTTTGCTCAAGCTTGATGAACTCTACCTCCTTCATGTGATGAATACTTTCGGAAAAAGTACTTGTCGTTGAATAGACTCTTGGAATTTCTCCCAAGACATCTTGATCTGGCGGGTTGTATGCTTTTCTGATTCCCACCGATGTCCTCTGCACTGCCATAACATGAAGGTGTGGCAAAGAACCTTTTGCTCCTCGGAGCATCCCAAGACATCAAATATCTTGTTGATCTGCTTTATCCACGTCTCGCCTTAAGTGGTTTTGGCTCTCCAAAAAACTCGGTGGTCCCGGCTCCTTGAAGCTTTAGCTAGCGGTGGCCGTCAAGAGTTGTCGGTGTTTCCACACATGCATTTTGGGCGGGAGCCCTTACTTTGATGTTGCATGAATTGCATAAAACCTCTGAACATCCCATCGTTCACCATTTCATCGGTGTTATTGTTTTCATGAGGATTATTGTCTTCTGTTGCACATTACCACAGGCATTGATGGTTGGTGACTCAGCGGTCTCATATGCTTCATTGCTTATCTCAACATTTTTGGGATGCCATTTTCAAATCTTTAAACAAAACAAGGGTTAATTAACATATCACATATTATCCCAATACTACGTGAGACCAATTAAATAACACATAAGCTTAGGTAGGTCATACTAGCGAAGAATTCCCGTCTCTCCCCTCCTAGTTCTTGTCTCACATCTCGGCCGGGATCATATCCTAAGCTTTGATACCAAGCTGTGGCGCCCCCAAAATAGGTATACATCACCCATCTTGAGTCGCCAAATACATGGTACAAAAATACAAATACAACTTAATAATACAAGCTATAAATGTAAAATACGACAAAACATAAGCGAGAGTTTTAATAAGAATATTGTCATCTAGACAATATCCACACTCAATGGAGTCCTCATTACATTTATTGTCACACTATTTAACGAGAATAGTGAGGACTACTAATGCTATCATCTGGACCGTCACTCCATTCCCAGGCTAGTCCCGGCTATATTCTCATTTCACGAAGAAACGTGAAAGAAAGAAAGGGTGAGCTCAACTAGCCCGATGAAATATAAATGACTAAGATAATGCGAGAATAAATTATCATTAGTCTTCAACAATATTAAAGCGATAAAATATAATAGACATCAAGTTTAAGCTGCGGTGAAACAAAAGCAATCCATTAGAAGAGTCAAGTAGAGAATAAAATCTACTATCTTACATCATTTAAAAAGTTTTCATCAATTTTTATCGTTTGAGACTCGACAACAAATAAACCACATCATCGAGTCATCCACACTTTTTCTGGGCCAGGATATTCATTAAATCATCCATGGTCATGACTATCTTAAAATAATCCACAGTCATAATCATACCAAAAAGCTGTCCATCGATGCACTTTCTGAGACTCTTGAGGACTTTTACCACCTCATTTATAACATTACGGTCATGATTATACTAAGAATGATCCACAGTCATAATCATACAAAAGTCCATCTATGCACGTAAGCCAAAGATGACTTTTATCACAATATAAGCATGAGGATGATGACAATGACATAATAATTCAATAAAACAAGTTCAAGAATAAATTTTAAAGATTTATAAGTTAATTTATCCACGAACTTCGATAATGTCAAATTATCGACATGATACTTCTTTGTGGAGTAAAAATTCAAGAATGCTCGAAAATATTTCCATTAAAAGATCTTTGGATGAAGCGCAAATATCAAGGATATTCCACTAATTTCATGGAGTATAAAGTCAAAGCTTTAACCAACTAAGTATAAGAGAATATATGAAGCTGCAAATGGATTTTTTAAATCATACGCGGTAATCCACTTAGAACGATCATTTCCATAATTTAATAAGGAATGAATACAAAGGTTCATTCACCATTCACCATGCATGTGATAATCCACATAGGCGAGGTTATTCAGCGAGAATGATAAAGAATGGAATAACGAAGAAATCACACCATGCATGCGATAGAACCGCATAAGAGACGAGTTATTCAATAGAATAATAAAGAATGGAACCGGTCGTGCGTAAATGCGCTTTGCAGCGAGGATATTAAACGAAATAATAAATAATGGAACCCGAGGTCGGCGTAAATGCCTTGCAGACGGGATATTAAAGACGAAATAATAAATGATGGAACCCGTCGGTAAAAGCGCTTGAGATAGGATATTAAATGAGAATAATAAAGAACGGAATAATAGAAGAATTTCACCATGTATGCGGTGCTTGGCATATAAGCGAGTTATTCAACATAATAATGAAGAATGGAATAACGAAAGAATTTCACCATGTATGCGGTACTTAGCATAAATAGGTTATTCAACGAGAATAATAAGGGATGGAATAACAATAGCTCTCTTCATGAATCTGAAAGAAATAATACCCTTACCTCGGAAAAAGCTGGATCTTTGGAATAGTGGCGTAGCGAGCTTCTCTTCTTTCTTTCTCTCTATAGATTTTCTCTCTATAAACCTCTCTATAATTTCTCTCTATAATAATTGCTCTATAGCTTTAGTGAATTGGTGAGAAATGAAGGAAGAATGAGCTTATTTATAGAAAAATATAGTTTTGATAATTGCGTTTTGGGGCTCGAAAAATTACGATCTGAATACCTCCAACTTTTCTTTCATTTTTAATTTAGTCCTGCAAGTATTATCAAACTTGCACCACCTCCCCTAATAGTAAATAATGTGAATCAATAGTTCAATCATGTGAATCAATAGTTATAATCATGTGAAAATATGAAATTACGGTATAGTACCTCCATCTATACCTCCATCTTTAATTTAATCATGCAGTATTATCAATCTTGCACAACTCCCCTAATAGTATAAGAATGTGATTCAATAGTACACACATGTGAACAAATAGTTATATAAGCATGTGAATTAGTAGCAATTAATTGCTCATTTATCCAATAAATTCCCGATTTATCAATATAACCCCAGACATCAATTATCATCGGAATAGATGTCGATTACCACTAACACTAATAATCCCAACCTGAATGGAACTATCAAATTCATCTTTAATCAACACGAACTTATTCATCATTAATATTATAACTCACAATATTTAACAACGGTCGTTCCCGGAAAGAGGGGCTTTCGATAAAGGATTTCTCCTATTGGCGCGCAATTAGGTGACCAAACCTCTCCTTGGCGAGAACTTCTAGACATTGTAAATATTGCAATTTAATAATATGAATAACTTTGTCGTCTCAATTATTGATTTAATAATATATCATATAATGCGGATGATCTTTGTGACAATAATCGAATCAATAATATGAGAGATATGATGCAACAATTCTTGTAGCAATAATTGAGTATAAGCGAGTGACTTCTCACGTAAGCATCAATAACCAATCTGGTGTGCTCTTATGCAACCACGCGTATTCTTTGTACTTTTACTACTAGGGTAGTTCAATAGTTTTAACGGTAACACTTAGTATTATTATTTTTATAACAAGATAATTACATCGTTTTTTTACTACGACAATACTTACATTGTGGGGTCCACCAATGATTGTGCCGTCGTCTGAATATTCCTGTGTTAAAATGAATATTCCCAGACCAATCGAATATTATATAACCACTTGCTTACTTTGCTTAATTTTGCAAATATTTGTAAATATTACCTGACTATAACATTATAATATATCCACATATAATATTCAAAATATATTTGAGAGAAATTAATCTTTATTCATAAAAGTTGGGGTCTTTCCCAAATGTTGTCGTGGCAACTACCTTTCACCACAACACCGAATCGTGACGACTTCCCCAATATCGCAACACTTAAATCATAGCAGATTGACAATGCAAAGGCGTATAAGTATCTACAGATATTTCAGGGCCATCGGCTATAAGCTTTAGCCGATTGTCAGCTAACTCATCTGTGAGGACCTAATACATTAACACAACATTGTACAAATGTTAATTACGCCATAAGAATAAATCCATGATGGTAGATTCATTGAACTTGTAAAGGCTAGACTTACATGAACTTTAAACCATTGCACAAATTCTCCATTTCTCAAATTTTGCAAATCCCCATTCGATATACTCGGATTCGCTTCACGTACTTCAGCATTATATTGACTGCAGCACAGTTATATACTCAATGTGTTTATAAAAGAACTTGACACAATTACACCAGACATATATAGTTATGACTACTTACTTAATTTATGGCGCTACTTCATTTATGTTGACAAGTGCATACAATGTGGCAGCTGCATACTCACTATCGGTCAAGAATCATCTTTTTTTACCGCCGAATGGGCAAACAGGATGACTAAAGGTCGTTAGTTCTCCATTTTCCTCGTGCTCAACAGCCTGATTTCGACGTGTGCGATTGTACTTCGTCTGAACATTCGGCTCAAAGTACAATGAGTAGAAATTAACAAGTCCCTCCATAACATAACTTCCAGCAATCGACCCCTCTACATGGGCTCTATTCTTCACCTTTTTCTTTAGACGTCGCATATACCTATGTGATATATAGATTAGCAAGAAAGAATGAACATTTTATCGTATTAAAACATTAATGTCATTACCTCTCGAATGGATACATCCATCTATATTATGCAGGACCATGAAACTTAACCCATTCATATGGAAAGTGAATAGGCAAATGCTCCATTGAATCAAAAAAGCGATGGAGGAAGATCATTTCTAACTTGCACATTATTTCCACTATCTGCATCTCCATTTTATCTATATCTTTGACACAAGCTCTCCGTCCAAGCATAGATCTCTGAAGAAATTAGAAAGCTCATCGGTTGCTTCAACCGCGTTTTTAGTAACAAGTCGATAAATGCCACGGGGATCAACTTACGCATGAATACGTGATAATCGTGACTTTTGAGACCCAGAAACTTCAGCTCTTCGACTTTACAACACCTTGCTATATTTGAAGAATATCCATCTGGGAGCTTTAGTCCATTGATCCAATTACATATCAATATCAATTGTTCCCTGGTCAAAGTATATTTAGCTTTAGACGTTACCATCTTACTACCCTCCTGATACAGCCATAGATCTTCCCTAATGTTCATTTTTACCAAATCAAGCCTCGACTTGTTGTTGTCCTTTGTTCTACCAAAGGGCATCTAGGGTTTGTATAAAAAATGTTATCAAATCGTTCTTCTCGGTTATGCATCCGATCTAAACAATGACGGATGCACGAGTGTAGCCCAATAAAGCGAGTCAAAGAACATGGATCTGTGTGTCCGGTTGTGAACTTCTTACCGTAACCATAAGCTCGCTCTAATATGTGATTCTTCCCTGGAGGTGGAAACTTCAAATGACTAATCCAACTAAACACTGCTGACCCAGAAAGACGGCCAGGTACTTGACGTTTCTCTGTTTTTTAATTGAATTATCTACTCATCCGTCGATAATGATGTTCAATCGGCAAAAACTGTCTGGATGTTGCAAAGAAACTCATTTTCCCCCCATGTTTGAGCTGCACAGCTTTAACTGACCCCATGCACATGGGACATGACAAGCCCTCGTGAGTTGACCATCCACTGATCATTCCTAACGCCGGGAAGTCATTTATTGTCCACAGTAAAGCTGCCCTCATGTCAAAGTTCTGCTTAAGAGATACATTATAAGTTTGAACCCCTTTTCCCACAACATCTTCAACTCATCAACTAACGGCCCGAGGTATACATTGATGTCTTTACTCGGACTCTTATCACCCGGAATCAGTAAAGGCATGAACATGTACGGATCTTTCATGCACATCGAAGGCGGGAGGTTATACACCACAATAATCACCTAGCCAAGTTGAGTAGGCTTTTGTGTAAGGCAGATTAAGCGGATTAAACCCATCCGTAGCAAGTCCAAGCCTAACATTGCGAACCTCTTTAGCAAACGAGGGGTGCTTGTTATCAAAAATTTTCCACTCAAGCCCATCTGCCGGGTCTTCAAGTACACAAAATAAACTAACACATCGTAGTCTAAATATGCACCCGAAGAACATCGAAGAGATATATCTTGTGAAAATTCAAAAAATATGAAGATGTGCTCAAGTCGTTATAACAAGCCTAAGTGAGATCGAAATATATAAAACAGGTCCCAAAACGGGGACTATTTGAGATTCACTCCTACTAAGTGAATCTCAAACGGGTTTCTAAGCTTCCTAAACTGTATGAAAATTTGCACGTATGAAATTGAATACTATCTTGAGAATTAATTATGACCACAATAAAAGAAATTGATTCATCGATTCTCATAAGTATACAAAATCAAAGACTACATATTACATAATCCTCTAGAATATATTTAAAATAACACAATGCTTTTAATTAAGCAATAAAATGGAAACAAAGATGTGGTGCTATTTATATTGAAAAAACATTCTATTCGTTTCAAATTGATGTATCTCAATAACATAGATGTATCTCAACCGTTAGTACACATGTTACATTTTTAACATGAGAAACATTGAATTTCAAGTAATAACATATACTTGGGTGTAGATATATTAAAGTAGCATTTAAATACACCACCAAAGATACACAAGAAAAAAAAGGCATATTAATAAAACTATTTGCAGTATCACTCATACAGAAAGGAAGCAAGTTCATAGAATCAATAGCTTTTTTGTGTTACCCATTTGGTATAATTAACTAAAGTTTGCCTTTGATCTAATTCAATCATCAAATAACCAATTCAGAAAGTACTCAAAGAGAATAAAATAGATTTTAAAGGTCAACACAAGATATATATATATATATATATATATATTATATACTGTCATATTTGAATAAGTAAATGAGTTTAATATTAATAATCAGAGATTTAATGAACTTAATTGAAGAAAAATCTAAATTCTTCAGCACAAGAAATTCTCAACTGAAATTGGGTATCATCACAAACGGAAAGAAAGACTCTTGAATTCCTACGCATCCCACACAATGACCCTATAATAAAAAAAAAATTAACACACAAATTCCCAAGTTGAGGTATTTTCAATTCAACTATATGAAATCATGCAATATATACAAGGAATCCCAATAACTCATAAAATTACAAAGCTAAAATTAGACGTTTGTAGTACAACATTTGGAGTAGAAATGTTAAAGAACCTAAAAACTTCCAACTTTATATTCCATTTATTATTTGGCAGATGTAAAGAAAAATTTAAACCATTATCCAGAAAAGTTAAAACAAAAGAATAAGCAATATCATTCACAATCATAAGCAAGTGATACTGCAAAGTGAAGACTCAGAAGAAATACAATCTCATTTAAACCTAGTTTATATGAAAAAATTTGTGAGCTCAAATCTATACAAAAAATGCTAAAACAAAACAATAAAATCAAATTAAACACCCTAAAATTAGGGGAAGAAGAGCTTCACCTTGCAATTTGGGGGAAACCAGAAGTACAAAAGAAGCTGTAGCGATCTGAGGAGGACGGAAGGGAGCTATGGCGGTCGGAGGATAGGCCGGCCGGAGGAGTTGCAACCAGCGACTTTGCGCTGTAGGAAGCGAGGAGAACAGAGGTTAAGATGATGATATATGATGATGGGGCTAGCTAATCTCCATTGGGATGGTGATGGGGTGAATTGTGAAGATCAAATTTTCGAAATGGGATGATTAATTTAGGAAATGGGCAAATTGGGATTGACGAATTGAAAGGGAAAAACAAATATCAGAGAGGGAAAAAATAATAAGAGTTGTTGTCGTCGCGAACCAGGGTTCGAATTAATAGAACTCATTCTCGACGGCTAAGCCGTCGATAATGACCCCGTCGCTATTGAGTTATTCTCGATGGCGTTGCCGTCGGCTGTGATTTATGTGCCCGTCGCCAATGAGTTTTCCTTCCACCGCCAAATTTTTGTACCAAAATTATCCCATAGAAATGACATTCTCGACGGCACTCATTCTCGATGGCTTCCCAGTCGGTATTAAGGTCATTATCGACGGGACATGTGACGTCGCCAATACACCCGTCGCCAATGACCTTTTTTCTTGTAGTGAGTGTTGGGTTAGCTAGCAGCATGGGCGATGGAGTTAACGTAATTTGCTATAGAATATCATCCCCGAACAAAAATCAAGGGTCAGGCATTGACAGACTTCATAGTGGAATGCTCTTTTATGGAATCGGATGTGAGTACAGTTACCGAAGCTCAACAGGGACAAACCTCGTGGACTTTATATGTAGATGGGTCATCAACTTCGGACATCAGTGGAGCAGGGGTCATTCTGACGAGTCCTGAAGGGTTCAAAGTCCAACAGGCGATTCGGTTTCAATTCAAGGCCACAAACAACGAGGCAGAGCATAAAGCCATTCTAGCCGGACTACGGTTGGCCCGAAGCTTGGAAGTACATAAGATAGTCATCTATAATTATTCACACCTGGTAGTTAAGCAGTTATCAGGAGAGTATGAGGCTCGGGGGGCAAGAATGTCAAAATACCTGGTCGAAGTGAAGGATAAGCTCATGTATTTCAGCTCACATAGTTGTTAGGGAGTTGATCGATCAGACAACATGCTAATAGATGCTCTAGATAGATTGGAAACTATCGAATCAAGCTCCTTTAATGGGTCAGTGTATCTGGACGTCTTAGAACAGCCAACTATTCCAAAGACGGACGTGCTAGCTTTGGACCGACTCGACTGGTGGCTCACACCTTACATCACATATCTGGCAGATGGGGTTCTACCTTCGGACCGAATCCTAGCGAGAAAAATCAAGCACAGGAGCTCAAACGTCGTCCTTATTGACGGAGACCTGTACCGAAGGGCTTTTAGCTCCACTGCTCAAGTGCTTAACCCCATCTAAAGCAGATTATACACTTCGGGAAGTACATGAAGGGATTTGTGGGGATTATATGGGGGCCAAGTCACTGGCATACAAGATTTTGAGGCAGGGGTATTATTGGCCTACTATCTACACGGAGGCCAAATAATTCGTCAGAAAATGTCCCAAGTGTCAACTGAACAACACCATCCCACACCAGCCGCCCGAAGAACTATATTCGGTCTTAGCTCTGATTCCCTTTGCTGTATGGGGAATCTACATCCCAGGGCCTCTCTTTGAAGGCCAAGGATAAGTCGCCGTGATCGTGGTATCATTACATGACAAAGTGGGTGGAGGCTAAGCCTCTGCACAAGATCACTGAACAAGAATGTCTGAAGTTCTTCAAAGAAGGGGTTGTTTATCGGTTCGGTATCCCGATGGTTGTGGTCTCAGACAATGGGAGGCAATTTGTAGGATCGAAATTCAAAGCCTTATTAAAAGAATTGGGAATTCAGCACCGAAAGACTTCAGTGGCTCATCCCAGTCAAACGGTCAAGTGGAGGTCACCAATCGAACTCTGCTTAACGACATCAAAATAAGGTTGGATGAATTAAAGGGTTGGTGGCCCAAAGAGTTACTTAGTGTTTTATGGGCGTATCAGACTACTCTGAGAACAACGATTGGGGACTCTCCATTCTGATTGGCATACGGGACCGATGCACTCATATCGGTTGAAATCAGGTCCCCTACTCTTCGGGTTAGTCAGTACAAGGAATTATACAATGATGATGGTCTGAAAATAAATCTAGATCTTTTGGAAGAAGTTTGGGACTCAACTCTGATAAGGTTAGCGATCTACCAGCAGAGAACAGCCCGACACTATAATCAAAAGGTCAAATAGAATAGATTTGAAGTCAGAGATTTGGTCCTTCAGGAGTCGGAGGCATCAACCCCCCAGAACACCGGTAAGCTGATGCATAACTGGGAGGGACCTTATGAGGTGGTAGATGTGAGATCCCGAATTTTATGAAATAAAAGTATTCAATTTTTTCTATTTTAGTAAATAATTAAATTGATAACAGGTTAAAGTTAAGGGTGATATGTGAAAAATTTTCAAAGTAAACAAGTTGTCATAAAATAATCGGTGATAAAAGTATAGTATTACGTGTGGTTGCATAATAGCACACGGTATTGATTATTGATGCTTACGGGAGAAGTCACTCGGTTATACTCAATTATTGCTACAATAATTGCTGCATCATATCTCTCATATTATTGATTCAATTATTGTCACAATATCATCTGTATAATATGTTATATTATTAAATCAATAATTGAGACGACAAAGTTATTCATATTATTATTTGCAATATTGACAATGTCTAGAAGTTCTTTCAATGAGAGGTTTGGTCACCTAATTGCGCGCCAATAAGGAGAAATCCTTATCGGAAATCCCCCTCTTTCCTAGGAACGACTTGGTTGTTAAATATTGTGAGTTATAATATTAATGATGAATAAGTTTGTGTTGATTAAAGATAAAATTGATAGTTTCATTATGTTGGAATTAATAGTGTTAGTGAAAATCGACATTTATTTCGATAATAATTGATGTCTGGAGGTTATATTGACCAATCGGGTAATTAACCGGATAAATGAGCAATTAATTGCTATTGATTCACATGATTATAACTATTTGTTCATATGTGTGTACTATTGAATCACATTCATTTACTATTAGGGGAGTTGGTGCAAGTTTGATAATACTTGTATGACTAAGTTAAAAATGGAGGTATAGATGAAGGTACTACACTATAATTAATTTTTTCACATGTTTAGAACTATTGAGTCACATGATTTACTACTGATTCACATGATTTACTATTAGGGGAGGTGGTGCAAGTTTGATAATATTTGCATGACTAAATAAAAAATGAAGGAAAAGATGAAGGTATTATACTGTAATATTTCGAGCCCCAAAATGTGCAATTATGGAAACTATATTTTTCTATAAATAGAAGCTCATTCCTTCATTATTCTTCACCAATTTACTAAAGCTATAGAGCAATTATTATAGATAAAAATATAGAGAGAAAGAAGAAGAGAAGTCTGCTACCTCACTATTCCAGTATCCAGTTTTCTTCTGAGGTAAGGGGTATTATTTCTTTCGTATTCATGAAGAGAGCTTCTGTTATTCCATTCTTTATTATTATATTAGAATAACTTTGTCTATCTGAAGTACCACATACATGGTGAAATTCTTACATTATTCTATTCTTTATTATTATGTTGGAATAACTTTGTACATCAAAGTACCGCATATATGGTGAAATTCTTACATTATTCCATTCCTTATTATTACATTGGAATAACTTTGCATCGCGGGCCTATCACATGCTGATGAATTACATTGTTATTCCATTTTTATTATTCATTGGAATATCGTATATGCATGCGGATTACGGATGACACAGTTCCATTCTTTATTATTACATTGAATATCATCATGCATGCGGATTATGCATGACTGGTTCCATTCTTTATTATTACATTGGAATATCACATGCATGCGTATCATGCATGACACAGTTCCATTATTTATTATTACATTGGAATAACTTTTGTATGTGCGATCTATCGCATGCACAGTGAATTCTTACATTATTCCATTCTTTATTATTACATTGGAATAACTTTTCTATGTGGATTCTTGTTAGAGTTTATGCCTGAGGCCAATTATTTGATATAATTGCTTAACGTTTTGATATTATATTTGATTGAATAAATATATGATTTTATTATGGTTTTATTTATTTGCGTAATATAATTGTTAACATAATAAAATTCCTTAGAATAGTGATACAAATTATATAGTTTCAAGTATGTGACTTGAACATGAGATTATATATTACCATTAGTATCGGTGTTCTTAAATGTCCCTGGTCGAGTATCATTGTTGATGGGACAACAATGATGCATGGAGACTAAAGATGTGGATCGATGATGACCAAATCTCATTGGTCATAAATATATGAGATATTAAGTCAATGCATAGGTACATGTTGAAAAATCGATGTCTTTGGATGGACCCACCATGAGAATTCTATATGGAGCATTATGCGAAGTGTCGTTTAGCAATTCTCATAGTGACAATGATGTAATGGTCCTCCGACACGAAATCGCTATATTACTACACGAGAATTTATATACTTTGATATCATCAAATGTCACCTTTAATAGGGTGGACTATAAAGGTGATTATTGGGTTCATCATTAATCGTGTGAGAAATATGAGTGATCTAGATGGAATTTAACCATTCTATATATTATGGGTGATATCCATAGGCCTCTTGATTGAGTAGGACTATGAAATGCATGGCCATGCTCAAATAGTGATTTGTTTCATATAGTCTACTCATTGATCAAGAAAACTTCAGTTAAATTATGAAGAGTATGACACATTCCATGACTCGAGTTTAATCTAGGATATTAAGGTTAAAAGGATTAAATTACATTGAAACATTGGTCACGAAAAGGTTGCATCGAATCATCGATCTTATTATTACTTGGGTAGCGATGATGCATTACTAGATGCCGCTCAATTTATTTATAATTTTATAATATGATTTTAAAATTATTGCCAACGTAATAATAACCTATAAGTCACACACACATGTAACGTTATTTAAAGGGAATTAATTTAAATTTTAAGGATTTAAATATATTAATATGATTAATAGTATTTAAATCACGAATTTAAATTAAAAGGATAATTGTATATATGTATATTAATTAAGTAAGACTTAATTAAGAGATATATATATATAAATTCGATTTTATAAAATTAGGTTTTGATTTGATTAATTCCTTTTAACTACTATATATATGATATATAGCACTACTTAGGGTAAGATATCATAATTGAAAAACCCTAGCCGCTTTCTTAGAGAGAGACTAGAGAGAAAAGCAGTTTGAAAAATCCATTCCTTTTGGTGGCTAGTCTGCAAGTCCTTCTTATTGTAGAATCGTTTGACGGTTAAATGCGGCGTTCGATGTGGATACTGTAGTAGGCGCCTGATCGGTTTGTATTATGCGTTGGAGATTCGAGTATGATCGGTTTGATTCTCATTTTTTGTTTATATACGGTATAATCTCTAAACCTCTGAATTAATTGATTTTCGCATGGATCCGCTTTTAGGGTTTGGAAATTGCTTTAAAATTTTATTTTACCAATGCGTTTACGTGTCAAGCTTGACAATTACCGCATGCATGGTGAATGATCCTTCGTATTCATTCTTTATTAAATTGTGGAAATGATCTGTCTACGTGGATTACCGCATGGCGGGTGAAAATCCATTTGCAGTTTCGTATATTCTATTATACTCGTATGAGATATCAATTCTTTTGTACTCGTTTGGTATTTTTTTTACGAGTTACTATTCACAAGTTACTATTCACAAGTTACTATTCACCCAGTTACTATTCACTCTAGTATTATTCACTCGGGTATCCGGGGCACTTTTCGTGCCAGAGTACTATTCACGAGTTACTATTCACCCAATTACTATTCACTCTAGTATCATTCACTCGGGTATTTGGGGTACTTTTCATGTCGGGGTACTATTCACGAGGTACTATTCCCGAAGTACTATTCACAGGATACTATTCACGGGGTACTATTTACCCGAAAAATATATTTCTTTTCTGTCCAAATTATTTTTGGTACATGAATATTATTCTTGAATTTTACTCCACAAAGCAGTATCATGTTGACAATTTGGACGTTATTGATTTATGGATAAATTAAATTAAAAATCTTTAAAATTTATCCTTGAACTTGTCTTATTGAATTATTATGTCATTGTCATCATCTTCATGCTTATATTGTGATGAAAGTCATCTTTGGCTTACGTGCATAGATGGACTTGGTATGAGTATGACAAGGGATTATTCGGTATAATCATGACTGTAATGTGATGAATGATGTGGTGAAAGTCCTCAGTGGCCTGTAGTGCATTGATGGACAGTTTTTGATATGATTATGACCAGGGATTATTCGGTATAGTCATGACCATTGATGATTTAATGAATATCCTTGGCCTGTAGTGCAGGGAAGAATCGATGATATGGTTTATTTATTAAGCTTGAAAAACTTTTTAAATCATAGAAGATAGTAGATTTTATGCTCTACTTGACTCTTCTAATGGATTGTTTATTCCGCTGCAGTTGTTGATCTAAAACTTGTTGTCTATTGTATTATATCAGTTGTTATACTGTTGAAGGCTAAGGATAATTTATTCTGCATTACCTTAGTCATAATATTTCTTACTGGGCTAGTTAAGCTCACCCTTTTCTCTCATTATTCTCTTCAGGAAATGAGAATATAGCTGGGACTAGTCGGGGAATGGATTGATGGTCCAGATGGATGCAATAGTAGTCCTCACGATTCTGTGAAATAGTGTGATAATAATTGTAATAAGATTAAATTTGAGTGTGGATATTGTCTAGATGACAATACTCGTTTTAAAACTCTCAGATTATGTTTTGTCGTATTTTACACGACTGTTGTATAATTAAGTTGTATTTGAATCTATGTACCATGTATCTGGCGACTCAAGATGGGTGATGTATACCTATTTTGGGGGTGTCATAGTAGAGGTGCAAAAGCCAGGTACATACCGGCTTCGAGCAATGGATGGTTCAGAAGTAAAGAATACATGGCATGCTGGAAGACTTAGAAAATTTTACCAGTGAAAGTTATGTCATTCTTTTCTTTGTTCATATAACCGTTTTAATCATCAATGAAATAAATGAGATTTTTCTTCGGAAATGTTTTAGTTCATTTATATTCATACGATTTTCTGTACTTGATCAAACAAACTTCGGACTTAAACTAGTCAGAAAGTCGGAGATGACATAACTGATCGACAAAAGTCACGGGTATAACTGATCGGGAAAACTGCAATTTTTAATCAGATAAACTTCTGACTCCAGCCGACCAGAACATCCGAAATGACGGAACTAAGAGCACAACTGATCGAGACAACCACCAATCGAATCAGATAAGCTTCGGACTTAAACCAACCAGAAAGTCAAAAATGACATAACTGATCGGTAAAAGTCACGAGTGTTACTGATCGAGAATATTAAAACTATTCATCAGGCTAACTTCAGGCACAACCTGATCAGAAGGTTCAAAAAAAACATAACTAATCGAGAAAAGTCGTGAGTAAAACTGATCACAAAAATTTACAAACACAATAACTTGTGTACTTCATATTTTCAATTTTTTACAAGCCTCAATCATACAAGATTCGGGCAAAGTACAAATACGAAAAGAAAGGAAAAAATTACAAGTCCTAAAGAAAGAGCTACTCTTGTGGACCTCCATCTTCGGCTCCCGATTCATCATCTGACAACTCGAGGAGGGAGGCATCAAGCCCAGAAGCTGTCAATTTTGCCTGAGCCTTTTCTCGATAAGCTTCATACCCTTCGCTAAATTGGGCCATGACCTTGTTATTCAGGGCATCGGACTCTTCATATTCAACAATCGCAAGCTGCTTGGCCTCGGTGAGTTCCCTTTGTAAGGCGTTGATCTCAGCTGTCAGAGCAGTGTTCTCCCGCATCACATGGATCATCTTGTCATACATCTCAGAGAATTTCTCTGTGATAGCATCAACCACCTTCTCCCGATCCTTGACCTTACCGGATAGATGATCCCTCTCCTCCAGAAGCCTCTTGGCGTGACCTTCGAGGCCGACGAACTCCTGCTAAAGCAGTGAATATTGTTCCTTGAGCTCATCGGCCTGGGTCGCCTTATTGCGGGTCTCAGCATGGAGATCCCGTTCCTTCTCCAGGTCCGCGTTCAGACCCCGAACCTCAGCCTCGAGCAGCTCCACATCCGACCTCATCTAAACTTCCTTCGTAGTGGTCCGGGCGAGAGGAGGGATGGATCGAGCGAGAATGGCATTGGCCTACAACAAACACATGCATCAGCTATCGAAATCAAAGTATAAGTTTACAAGAACAAGATAAACAACCTCAGAATTACCTGGCACTGAGCCCGAACGTAAGCCACCAGATACTCTTCGGAAGAGAATCCCTTGAACCGTTCGTCATCGCCTGAAAGCTTGAAATGATCGAATAGGTTAAACAGAAATATCTCCAAAGAGCTCTTCGGCCAATAGGTGGTCGGCGATCTGTGAGACGAACTGGGTTTGGACGAAGGTGTTGAGACGACTACATGATCGACCACAACAACCGGCTATTTGGGGCCTTCAGTGAGTCGTGGTTTCTTGGATTGGGGTTCGAGAGGAACCTCTTCAGTGTCCTCTGAATCCTTGATCACCGCGGCTTGGGTAGGGGGTGGAGGAGTCACCTTCGACAGAATTGCAGAAGTGGCCTTGGCGGGGGCTTTTATAGAAGGCTTGGAAGGCTTCTTCGTCTTCTTCAACAATGCCATCTTATCCGCTCGGCTCATCTTTAGCGCATTCTTGGTGGGCGGTTCGATGGGGACAGTCGAAGGAGGCGGACCCGATGTAGAGCCGGTGGAAAGTTCAACAATTGGTAGGGTCTCTTCTTCACCCACATCGTCGAAGATGGGGAGGCAGATTGGTCCGGCGGTGTTCGGTAACGGTATCAGGGAGGCATCAGCCCCCTCGGGTTTGAAAATTGTCACTGCACAAAAGAAAATGAGTAAGAAAAATGAGTGAAGTTATAGGTATTAGGGAGAGCTTCGGGATAGGATGCTTACACCCGTGTCGGTACAACCAGACCTCATTGGTCAGAACAACCAGACTCCACTCGGTCTTGCTCCACTTCTTGTAAAATGCTTTGAAGGCATCGGCCCGATCCTTAGGAAACTTGGACACCTTAGCGATGGGATCATCCGGATGTGCCCAGCTAGGCAAGAGTTGGAGATCAGTCCCTTTCACGAAGATCCACTGGTTGCGCCACCCTTTGTTGCTCGAAGGGGTCTTGACAAGGATAAAATGGGTGGGTCGTTTGTTTAACTGCCGAAGGATAGGCTCTTTCGACCCACCGATGGTGAATAAGGTGAAGAATAAATCGAGGCCAGGAGTGATCCCCATCTCCTGGCACAAGGCTATGAAGGATACCAAGTGGATGTACGAGTTCGGCACGAGTTGTGTGAACCCGACCCCCACGAAGCATAGGAAAGAAGAGATGAATTCATGTAGTGGAAATCGTACCCCGTACTTCAGAACGTACAAGGGAACGGCCACCCATTCGCCATCGGGTCTCCAGAACATTTTTTCTCCGGAGTTGGGTACCCGTAGCTTGTACTCTTTGGGGATTTTGAAAAGGGTTCGGATATCGAAGATTTTAGAAGGGGTAACAGTGGATGTGGAGTTGATATGGGAAAACTCCGTTTCGGAGTGGTAGGCGTTGCGGATTTTGGCCTCGGCACTGATGGGGGTAGGAATGACCGAGGAGGAACGGTTATTGGTAGGAGCCACCGAAAAATCAACTGGAATCAGATCGCCGGTGGTGGCAGGAGGCGGAACTGACTCGGTAGTAGGGGAAATGTCAGAATCTGCTATGGAGATGAAAGGAATGGAAATATGAAACTTCAAATGCAAAAACGATTAAGAGAGAAGTTGAAAGTTTGAGATAAAGATCAAAAACACGCAGAATAGCTGAAATCAGTGAAGTTTGGGGAAGAAGTGAGCTCGCCGGAAATCGCCCTCGCTAGAAATTTCGAAAGTAGAATTTGAAACTGAAAAATTGGGGAAAAGTGGTAGAGTTGGAATGGTGGGGGTTTTTATAGGTTGAGTTGCATGAAACCCAATGGCGGCTATCAAATGTACAGAGTGGGCCCCAGGATTGGGAAGGCGTGCAACGTCTCAAGGAATGAGAAAAACTGCTTAGGTTCCCCAAACAACTCATCATTAGCTGTCGTGACTCTTCGAATCCATAACCGTTCAAGTCTGTAATTATAAGTACATTATAACAAGAGACTGGGGGAAAATGTTCGAGAGCATTTTACCGACCTGCAAGTGGGCCGAAGGCCTGGCACTGGAAGGGGTTTATGAGCCCATTGGGCCGAAGCCCATGGAGGAGCTGAAGGTGTTTGGGTTTGGCATCCAATTCCTTTTGGGACGGGGCCTTACCCTAGCGTTATGGTGTTCGGGATCGGGCCCTCGAGTCCTATGGGCCGAGACTCAGACTCGATGGTGAGTTCGGTTGGGTTGGGCCTGGGCAGTGGGCTCCCCCGCGCACTGAGTCTGGAGTCTTAACCATGATTGAATAAGGTAACTCCAAAGGTAGTGTTTGGATTGGATTCCACTTCCACCTTTTAAGGAGATTGTGTTGGATCCGAATTATGGGAACTACCGTAATTAGGAGTACTAAACCGACTCGGAGAGGGATTCTAGGGTGCTGGGAGTACTATAAATACAAGGCCAAGGTTACAATTAACAGGTAATACCTAATTTTGTGCACTAAACACTTAGCCTCCATTATTAAACCTTGTGAACGGCCTGTACTTATTCTCACACCGGAGCTATCCCCCGGCGGCACAAGCCGTCAAGCTTCGTGTGTGATCTGTTATTGTGTAGGTTCAAGCGCGTGGATTCTGTAATTGGACACATCGGCGAAACTTGGCGTTAACAGTTGATAATATTGTAGTTGCGACGAAATTATGTTTGGCGGAATATTCCATCGAACATAACCTTATTTCAACAAGATATATTCTGTCGGAATTAATTTTGTCGTCCATAATCAATTTTCTTGTAGTGTACGTTAATTATTCAGATAATTAATGAAATATAGGACAAGTATTTTATTAAGATTTTGAAAAGACAGTTGTAGTTATTAAATTATTAAAATGTATCTAAATAATAAATTATTATTATTATTATATATATATATATATATATATATATATATATATATATTGTATCTGCTCTTACAATCGGTTATTAAGTTAAACATATTATTAATGTGTAAATTTATTTAGTTATGATTATGAAAAAATAATTACATTAATTTTATTTAAGTTTGTAATAAAATTCTATATTAGTGTTTATATTAACAAAATTTAATTAAATTCTTTTTTTGAATAAAACTATTAATCAACTAAAAATTTCAACTATTTTTTTAATTATTGTGTTTTAAAATTCACAAATATTATTAATATAATTAATCGTATGATTTGATAAAGTTTCAAGTTTTAATGAATTTAATATAGTTAAAACATTAATTTAATAATGAAATTCACAACTAATATTAATATAATTAAATAATGTAAGATGTTGAGTGAATTATTTTATGTATTAATATCTAAATAAAATTATAATAATCAGTTATCTTAATAAACGGCTTTGGACACCTTCTAGAGGATTCTCTAGATAAACTAAGGATCCTAGCTGGACTCTACGAAGTGATGTACTCCTTATTGAGTCTGGCTATAAATATAATCCTAAGTTGACTCAATTACTGAATCTACTCCACCAGGGAGAACGTTCTTATAAATACCCCATCGGTTCACCCATCAAGGTATGCATAATCTTAGCCTCTATAAATATATGATTCTTATCTCTCTATATGTTGATACTTACTTAAAGATCAAAGGGTCCTCCCGGGGAAAACACCCCTGGGTGGATCTTAAGGTGTTTTGTTAACTGTCTCATGAGTGGTTGTCTTAACTCAAAGATTTCCAACACGACCAGTTCGGCTCTACAGTTTTTGACCGCATCAATATGCTTTTGACTTTTTGAATGTATTATAAAAGTATACTCCATCTATTTCATATTATTTGATTATTGTAGGCTTTTTAAAGTCAACTTACGAGTTTTTTAAACTCATAATTGACATAAATTATTTTAATTTTAATCAACAAAATGATAAATATTGTAAACTATCTAAAAAGTATTACTAATTATCAGTTTTTTTGTTTCAAAATTTTTAATAAGTCATTTTAATTTTGAGTTTGAAGAATATTGAAAAGTGATTTTCAAAAGTCAATAAATTTTTTTAATATAAAGATCTTGTAAGTATGAGATTTTTTTTGATCGGCAAAATAAAATTCATTAATACCCAAAACCTAAGTACAAAGTGGCAAATTCATAAGTTTTGGATAAGGCCCCGAGAATTAGTACAAAATACCAAATTAAAGAAGGGAAAAACCAGCTAATCATGAACACCTAATAACATTAGATTTAATGGACATTGATGAGACCTTATAATAGCAAATAGGTTCCTCAATCCTTATCCCTTGAACACTATCCCACATGAATCATCTAGAGACAACAATCTAAACTTTGACTTTGCTCAAGACTTGAACAACCTGATCACCTTAATCCTAATTTCAAAAACCAAAAAAATCTTTCTACAGCAATAAAGGTCTATGGAAATTTCCAAAATATTGCAATTCTTTACTCTTTTGATTCTCTTCTTGGAATAATCTCTCTACCAAGAGCAGTAATAACACATGTACATATGCCCATCTCTCACCCATTGAAATGCTTAGCCAAAATATTCCCAATATATGTAATAACTTCTTGCTATAAGATCTATTTTGAAAAAGAAGGAGCAGTATTTTCATATGTGTTTTGATCTTCCATGGTTCTTATTCTCATATGAAGGTGGGGACTCATTTGTCTGTTCGTGAGAGAGAGAACATGTGAAATATCAAATATATACGTGTAAAATATTAGTTAAAACTTTGAAAAATCATACCGCTCAAAGAACCACTATAGTTAAATAGAGTATAAATTAAAATTATAACTCACACAAACTCTAATGCATCTAAGAAAACCCTTGATCCTGGCAAAACGACTAAGACTGTAACTCAAATTCCTCAAAACATTCACTGCAATCTGCAAACTTTTTCATTTAGAGTTCCTACTTATCCTTCTCACTAGACTTCTTGAAAATTTCTTCAATTTTTCTTTTTCCTTTTGTTCTGCTACAGAATTCCTTTGAATTAAACCCAATTCTATACCAACTTCCATGGTTTTCAAAATCATCTTATTTCTATTAGCAACGTCTCCTTCTTGTAATGAGCTATTTGCAATTTTTGGTGGTCTACCTTTCTTTATTAACTTAATAGCTTTAGCTTACTCCTTATTGTATCTATTTGTCTTGCCCACAAGATCTTCAATATTATGCATATACTTCCATCTCTTAACCCCTTTGTTTTTGCCTTTGCCCTTGCTTCCAACAGATAACTTTGAAAATAGTTTTTCAACCTTATTAAGTTCGTCCTCTTCACTTCCTTTAGCATATAAAAAGTCTTCCTCAGCTTACTCAATATGTGTCTTTATTTCTCCACATTCAATACAAGTGCATTTATTTCTTTCCTTATTCTTTTTATGACTGTTATTTTCAAAGAGGTGTCCAAGCATGGTTGGCATCTAAGAGCATTACTTCATTTTCTTTTTCAAGAGATGTCGGTTAAATTCTTGTGTCTCTTCCACCACTGATTGGGATTCAAAATTAATTAAATTAAATTTTTCCCACCACTGTTGGCGTAAGTTGTCATCCAGAGTTGTTATGGGAAGAAAGATCCATGATTGGCAATCACTACAAATCAGGATTGATTGATAACATGTCATATATAGATGAAATTGTTTTTTCTGGCCTTAAAATTACCTTGGCAAAGAATAAGTTCATTTGTAATACTTTTTATATATGTTCATTATTTGTTAAAGTTGAAGTGAGAAATATACAGAATTCTTCCTCTGTTTTATCATGGTATCGGAGCAGGTTTTGATCCAGGCACCTACTGTTATTCTCTAACTTTTATTTCTCTATATCCCTTCTGTTAACGCCAAATTTTGTACGTCTGACGAAATCACCAAAACAACAGGCCAAAATTGCGCTAACGGTTGATGGAGTAGTTGATTATATCAAACTTATGAAATACATTCACACAAACATAAATAAAGACATATAAATATGAACAGAAGAATTTACGTGGAAACCCAATTGGGAAAAAACCACAGGGAGAGAGAGTAATCCACTATAATAATATTGGGAGTACGAGATGTGTATATGGAGGGAGTACAAGTTGATAATATGGAGAGTACAATTTGTGTAATTATGTTGTATCTCTTGTATTCTTGTATCTTTTCCCAAATCCTAGCTTGTAGCCATATATATAGAAGCCCCCTCCCCCCGCATCAAACTAGGAGAAGGACTCCTTTTGTAGAATTGCCTTATAACTACTGAATCCAATTAGGAGTAGGAGTCTTAATTAAACCTCCTTATCCCACCAAATAAGGAAACACAATCCTATTTTAATAAGGACTCTCCACTGTCACAATAAATACATATGGGCCATCACCAGATCTGAACCATTAAATAGACTGGGTTGCACCATGGCTAGACCCAAATAATCACATCCCAACATTGCCCCCAGTCTCTTATTTATAAGGAACTTATAAATGAGAGAGTATACAAATTTATCCCAACGAAACGACCATATTTGCCGAAGACAAAATATCACACCTGAACTCTATGTGCTGAACGAAAATTGTTGGCTCCGCATATTGTCGCCTCACTACTCTTGTTTACTCCTAAATAGATAAACAATTGCCCTTATAATATATATTGTTACTAAAGAACCAACCTTATACCAACCGAACCAACCTTATCACTACCGAAGATATAAAGAACCAACCTTATACCAACCGAACCAACCTTATACCAACCGAACTAACCTTATCACTACCGAAGATATAAAGAACCAACCTTATATATACCAACCGAACCAACCTTATCACTACCGAAGATATAAAGAACCAACCTTATACCAACCAAACCAACTTTATACTAACCGAACCAACCTTATCACTACCGAAGATATAAAGAACCAACCTTATATATACCAACCGAACCAACCTTATCACTACCGAAGATATAAAGAACCAACCTTATATATACCAACCGAACCAACCTTATACCAACCGAATCAACCTTATCACTACCGAAGATATAAAGAACCAACCTTATATCAACCGAACCAACCTTATCACTACCGAAGATATAAAGAACCAACCTTATACCAACCGAACCAACCTTATCACTACCGAAGATATAAAGAACCAACCTTATACCAACCAAACCAACCTTATTACTACTGAATCCAATTAGGAGTAGGAGTCCTAATTAAACCTCCTTATTCCACCAAATAAGGAAACACAATCCTATTTTCATAAGGACCCTCCACTGTCACAATAAATACATATGGGCCATCACCAGATCCGGACCATTAAATAGACTAGGTTGCACCATGGCTAGACCCAAATAATCACATCCCAACATTGCCCCTAGTCTCTTATTTATAAGGAACTTATTTATAAGAGACTATTCATAAAGTCTCCGTGGGATTTATATCCTCGGGATTTTTATCCGTAGAATGTATCCTTTCGGGAGATCAAAGCCTTCTCGAAGGACGTTTTTCCGACCTTATAACCCCTCCAACCTTATGCCATCATAATATCCGTCCCGCCCCAAGGAGTCCATATTTGCCGAAGGGCGTTGCTGAAGAGCTCGAAGGAGACGTCAAAGTCCTCTTGTCGGCCCATGTGTATCATGAGTGCGAGAGCTTGTTGTCGTAATCAAACTCGAGTTCACTTGGTATTCATATTGCTTGAACTCTACGTGTGATTCAACATCTTCGGATTCAAAGATAGGGACTGCCAAGCATTGAGATGTACGAGAACTTTCCAGTTTTAGTAAACATGTGACTTCTGCCCTTGTCTGCAAAATCCGTGACATGTATCTCTTTCATCATCTGTCTAGTTAAACCATGGATTCAAACGAACTAGTGGCGGTGGGTAATTCTCCTACTTTCGGGCCTGATCGGCCATGTGAGAATTGCCAAAGTTCCGACCCTGGTCCTTTGAATTGGTAGAATAAGTAAATTGCCCGTGGACCCATGTGATGGTTGACCTCTACTTCTTCGGGTTTGATAAACCGACTACTACATCCCTTTCCTGTAAGTTTTGTCTTCAACCATTAGTATATCAACACAGGTGCATATCACTTTTGTCCTCTTTTATGATTCAATGGAAACCTATGCGACGGTGACACCTTCCTTCAGAAAATTCAAGTGTAAGAGAGAATTGGTGTATAATAGAAGTAATTACATACCAAACATGAATTCATATATTAAACCCCAACATGAGAGATAATTTATTAGGGGGATTTATTTCCCTACTACCCCATAACATATTCTCCGCATAGTTGTAATATATAAGTATCTGATGCTCTTATTTTTTTTATACGGATACATGCATGCAACTCCAATAAATCCCTTTAAAATAACAATTTTTTTGGCAAACCCAAGCCTTGATTAATTGATTTCTTTCGGTATAGAAAAACAGAGTATAAACACAAACTTTTTTTTTAAAAGTACCAAAAAAAACTATGTTATTGTCAGGAGTTTTGTCCATTATTGTTCTGCACATAGACATGTATATACTTATACCAAATAGGTTAAACAACCTGCAAGTAATTCTCTCTCCACTAGATGCGAATTTTCATGTACATATGTATGCAACATGGTGTATTGTGTTATGCATGTTGATGCTTCAATTGCTATTGGCATAATACATATATACACGCGTACAAATATATATTTAATTTAATAAAAAAGAATCACTTATCTTCTTCGGTGAATCGGTGATTTTAAATCGACACTAGAGCAAGCGTCTTACTTCCCACAGACGGCGCCAATGTTAACGTCAAATTTTATGCGCTTTGTGAAATCACCAAAGCAATGAGGCCAAAATTGCGCTAACGGTTGATGGAGTAGTTGATTATATCAAACTCACAAAATACATTTACACAAACATAAATAAAGACATATAAATATGAACACAAGAATTTACGTGGAAACCCAATTGGAAAAAAACCACGGAGAGAGAGAGTAATCCACTATAATAATATTGAGAGTACAAGATGTGTATATGGAGGGAGTACAAGTTGATAATATAGAGAGTACAAGTTGTGTATTTGTGTTGTATCTCTTGTGTTCTTGTATATTTTCCCAAATCCTAGCTTGTAGCCGTATATATAGAAGCCCCCTCCCCCCGCATCCAACTAGGAGAAGGACTCCTTTTGTAGAATCACCTTATAACTACTGAATCCAATTAGGAGTAGGAGTCCTAATTAAACCTCCGTATCCCACCAAATAAGGAAACACTATCCTATTTTAATAAGGACTCTCCACTGTCACAATAAATACATATGGGCCATCACCAGATTCGGACCATTAAATAGACTGGGTTGCACCATGGCTAGACCCAAATAATCACATCCCAACACCTTCCATCTACTTTACCCGCAACTATGAACGATATCGACCAACCTGACAGTCCATCATCAACATCCATTCTTACTGAATTAACCACCAGAATGAATGAAGTTTTGACCAAAGCTTCGGCTCTAACCCATATCACCGACATAACTGCTGCTCTAATTGGCATTAAGTTGGATGGCTCCAACTATGCCCTTTGATCCCAAGTTGTCGAGATGTATATCTCAAGCAAGGATAAAATGGGATATATTAATGGCGACATTCACCAACCTCCAAAAAAAGATCCATCCTTTCGAAAGTGGTTCACGAATAATACAATTGTCAAAGGATGGTTGATCAACTCCATGGAACCATCAGATTTCCAATCGCAAAACTAGTGTGGGATTCTATTGTGACCACCTACTTTGAAGGCAATGATACATCTCAAGTATATGATCTCCGACGACGTGTGACTCAACTAAAACAAGCAGGCGCCTCTCTTGAAAAATATTTTACAGAACTCTAGGGACTATGACACATTGTCACTAAATTTTACAAATAATTAAGGACAAACTATTATGTTGTTATCGAAAGAAATATTGTGTGACAATAAATACTGTCATCAATTATTACAAAATGTCACTAAAAGGTTTCCCTCTAAAATTTTGGTACGAAATTCTACCTCCAAAATAACTTGTGACGAAATTTTGTTAATCGTCATCAAATGTGTAAATTAGTGACGATATAAATGATTAATAGTAACAAAATTAAAGGTCGTCACAAAAGCAAACGTTTTAGTGACGATTATGACGGTATTATCCATGAAACATCTTGTCGTCAAACTCCTCAATAGAATTGGGTGGCTGAGAGAAAAAATCGACATATTCTTGAATCCTCAATAGAATTGGGTGGCTGAGAGAAAAAATCGACATATTCTTGAAACTGCTCGGGCTTTATTACTTGGAGCTCATATGCCTAGTAGATATTGGGGCGACATCGTTGCCACAGTCGTGCATCTTCTCAATCGGATGCCCTCTAAAGTTTTGAATTTTAAAACTCCTCTACATACTCTGTCTACGTATTTTGTCTAACCTACAATGTTAATGATTCCGCCCACATTTTTGAATCCACTTCTAACATTTGAGTCCATGCTTCTAACCATTTTGTAATTGTGGCAGCAAGTGACACTGGATCCTATTTTTTTCTTCTGCACTCTCCAAAACAACCATGAAACAATTTTTTCCTTTGGTACAAATTCTTGTCCATTTTAATCCAACTTTATCACAAATGGATTCAATTTCCTCTTTTTCACTGCACTTTCGTCAAATAAAACATAAACATCTGTTCAATTTAACTTCCTTTGAATTGACACTAATTCTTCTTCCTTGTTGCTCTTTTGATAGATAAATATCTTCAATCCTACCCACACCCTTGAATAGGTTCCAGATTTCCTTTTTGTAATTCATTCTTTGGTGAGTCAAGATATGATTAATTATTTAGGTAAATAAATGAGGAGTCGATAGTAATAAAAATAAATTATGGGAACATAACAAGTAATAGTTTTAAACAAATATACAACACAAATTATTAATACTTCTTTTGATCTTTTTATCTGTGATTTTTTTATATTATCTTTATATAAATAATAATTAGTTTTTCTTTCATCTTTTTCAATTAATTTCAAAAGATAGTACTAAAAAATATTATCCAATTAATTTGATTCCGGCATTAATTACCTTTTTTTTTTACTTTTTATATTTTTTCCTAAAAAGACAATTAAAAAAATAGAGATATTACTATCAAATAAAAAGAGATTTGATATTTTTATAAGGTCTCTCTTATATAATTGTGGGACCCATCTACAATTATAAAAAAGCTTGTACATGTGAAAATATTAATTTTCAATAAAAATTATTGTCTTTTTACCATACTTTGTTGCCCTACTCTACTAATATAAATAGAACGAGGCAAGGGCAGAAAACACACATTTCTTTCTGCAGCCGCTTATATCTGTCTCTTCAGTCTAGATCACCATGGACCATCTATATTCTGGTAATTTTATTCAGTTCTTAATTTAGTGTTAATTGTTACAATATATAATTATACAAAAGAATTCAATCGCACCTAAAAATCTTATTCGTCAAGAAGCTTATTTGAAATGAAGTTTATATAACTCACAAAAACAGTTTTTGGCCCTCAAACACTGAAAATGGTGTGATGTATTTGGATGTCTAAATGTTGCGAGCGCTATTGCCCAGAGCAAATTATATATACTTTCTATATGGTTAATGAATCTGATTGAAATGGTTATGATGTCTCTTTGCAATTTTATATTAAATTGCCTTATTTAATGTCAATTAGTTCATTTTGACGATATTAGATCCGACTAACTTTTTCTATAGATCTGATGGAATAGGTTATGATGCCCTATTGCATTTTTATATTACATGGACTTATTTAACATTAAGTATTTCAAATTGCTCTTGTTTGTTTGTGACAATCTATCTTCAGAGATTTTGATTATGAAAAAATTACTGAAAAATGTACTGAGATATACTATATAAATGTGAAAGAATCTTTATGGGTCTAAAAAAGGAAAGGAAAGAGTCAATGTCAATAATTGGGGGAAGTATTTATATAGAATCTCACTCTATATATATTTGTTATTGTATATCTTGTGGCACTTATTTTTCTGTGAATGCACAACAATTATGAATGTGTCTTTATATTGCTATATATCAATAAATTTTAGTGGTATGGAACATAGACAACTTTGATTATAGCTTTAAATTTTGTCAGTTATCAAAAATTATGAATACGTCTTTTTTTATATTGATCTTGTTTTTTTGTCAACCTATCTTCACTGATCTTGATTATAAAAAAATTACTCAGAAATGTACTTACTTGCCTTGAACCTTTTAAATGTGAGAGAATCTTTATGGTTCTGAGAGGAAAAAAAACGGCCAATGTCAATAATTGGGGAATTAAGAATATAGTCCTTCTCTATATATGTATGTATATGTATGTGTGTGTGTGTGTGTGAATGTATGTATGTATTTGCTATTGTATATCTTGTGGCACGTACTGTTGGAATACACATCAATTATGAATGTGTCTTTCTATTGCTATGTAACAGAAATTTTAATGGTACAGAACCTAGACAACTTGATTATTGCTTTAAATTTTTTTAATTGAAAAATTGATGGTTCTTGCTATTCGACAGAGACTGAGGACCCTCCATGGCATCAACAAATTAATGATATGATTCCACAGTCGTTGTTCATAGCATTTCAAAATTTGGTACATAGTTTATCTACTTGCTTCTCATGGTGTATATATTTCCTTACATGAGGTTTACATTGTACTGATTTTTCTAATATCTTTTTGTACTGTTTTTCTTACGTCTAATAATATAACATGCTCTCATTTTCCTTACTTTTTACTTTTGTAATGCCTCTACTATGAGAATTTTACATATGCTTTTTTTATCGGAGTTAAATGTTGTATGCAAAATGTCTTAGGGTTGGACATATAGTTGAGGGTAGACAAGAGACTTATTTTACTATGGGATTCACCGCTATCTAATAATATGGCATGCAAAATGAACAACCTAAGGTAGAAGCTGCTACTCTACCGTGGTCCACACAAAAAGTAATGATGTTTATAATTTTGGAGCAATGTTCGTGCCAAAATTATTAACATGGAATTTTTAGTTCATGAAATTTTAGTAGAAGATTTATATGTATTATATAATATATATATATATGTTATGTATATTTCTAACAAGAGGGAAATTATATATATAGGAAGATAGGAAATGAATCGAATAACACTACAAGCTACCTTAGTTGTATTCAAATAAAAAGGCTAGTAAGTTGATCAAAATTAGATAATCCTCATAGAAGATTGATTGTATAGTTATTTCTTTGCATTTTGGAATAAACTCATTCCTACCAACTTCAATTCTTAAACATGTTTATATTTTTGTATGTTTTCTACGACTAGATTGTTACCCGACAAAAATATTAGAGCTTATGAATGTCCTGGGGTAACTGTTAGTCAAAAAGGTCCTCACCCACCCACTCCACTACCAATTATTTTTTCCTTCACCAACTCCACTCCACCACCCTTGTGTTTTTTATTCCCACCCACTTACTCATCTTCTCTTTTTCTTCAGCTATAAAAGGGCAGCAATGCTCAAAGGAAAATACACCAAAGTTTCATACTCCATCCGAGAGTTTAAGGAGAGAAGGAGAGAAAAAAAAGCTTCTGTGAAGCTTTAGATAATAGAGAGAGAAAGGTAGTTCAAATAAAAGGGAGTTTTATTTGGGTTCCATCACATAGCTATTGTGATGAAGTAATTTGGGTTTGTACTCAAATTAAGATATCTTTGTATTCTCTCATATTATTCTAGTAAATTCTTGGAGTTTGTCCGTGGTTTTACCTCTTAGTTTTAGAGGTTTTTCCACGTAAAATTCTTGGTGTCTCGTGGTTTGATATTTTCTACTTATTATTTCTGCGGTGGTTATTATTTTGGTGGAGTTGTAGATTTATTACATTTGGCTTATCTTGATATTATTATCCGTCTAATTTATCAAAGACAACGATATTTGGGTGGTGTTTTTTCCCAACAAGCTGGTATCGAGCTAAGGGTTATTTGCTTTCGGTTGTTTTTTGATAAATTTTATGGAGGAATCGATCGAACCATGATTAAATTGACCTCTTCAAATTTTTCGATCTGGAAGCCTAAAATGGAGGATATCCTTTATTGCAAGGATTTATATGATCCGTTGGAGCTCGAGGGAAAGAAGCCGTGGATAAGTCTGAAATTGATTGGAATAAAATGAATAGGAAGACTATTGGTCACATCCGTGATTGGATTGATCAAAGTGTATTCCACCGTGTTTAGCGAGGAGGCGGATGCTCACACTTTATGGACAACACTAGAGTCATATGCGAGAAGAAGAATGCACAAAATAAAACTATTGTCATTCGAAAATTGTGAATCTAAAGTACAAGAGGGCCAGGGGCGGTGTATCCGGAGCGTATGAGTGAGTTCGAGGTTTAGTGAACCATTTGTATACCATGAAGTTGAATCTTGATGATGAGATTGAGCTCTTTTGCTTCTCGATTCGTTGCCCAAACAATTTGGGAGACTTTAGTGGTGTCTCTAAGTAATTGACTCGAAGGAAAAATGACTATCACGAGATGGTCGAGGCGGTCTTCATAATGAGGAGACAAGGCGAAAGGAGCAAGGCGTAAATTTTGAGACACATGCTCTTGTCACGAGAACAGGGGCAGAAGCAATTTTAGAGGATCTCACAAAGGAGATACAAGTCGCAACAAAAGCAAAAACTACAGGAGCAAGTCAAAGACCAGACAAGGTGAAACGTATAGATGCTTCCATTGTAATAAGGAAGGTCATTTCAAGAGAAATTGCGAGAATCTGGTTAGACATGCGGAAAAATGGTGGCGAGGAAAGGTTGAGGAGAAGAACAACTGCGACCCGCGATTCTAGAAGATGTTGTTATTCTTTCATTTGGGGAAGAAGAATGCTTACATGTTGATAATCAGAAAGTTGATTGGGTGGTTGATACTGGTGCCTCGTATCATGCTACACCTAAGAGAGAATTTTCACAACTTACAAAAGTTTGGAGACTTTGGAGTGCGTGAGAATGAAATCTTGATCGATCCAAGATTATTGGAATTGGTGATGTTTGCATTCAGACGGTGTTGGTTGCCTTTGTTACCTTGAGGGTTGTTAGACACGTTCGGTTGTGTCTCAACTTGATTTACGGTATGGCCTTGGGCGGAGAAGGCTATGAGAATCACTTTGGCGGTGGAAAGTGGAAGCTTACGAGGGCTCTATGGTGATTGCAAGAGGTGTTGCTTGTTGTTCATTGTCTGAAAACTTCATGTGAAGATGGGTTCTAGTGAATTGAATGCGATTGAGGATGACTCTTCACCAAACTTGTGGCATAAGAGGCTTGGCCACATGAGTGAGAAAGGGTTGCGAGTTATTAGCAAAAGGTTACTCATTCCTTTTTGCTAAAGAGTCTTTATTTTAAGCCCTTGTGATTATTGTTTGTTTGGGAAACAACATAGTCTCTTTTTTAGTAGTTCAACTAAAAGAAAATCGAAACTACTAGAGAGTATATTCCGATGTATGTGGACCCATTGAGGTTGAGTCTTTGGGTGGAAATAGGTACTTTGTTACCTTTATTGATGATGCTTCGCGGAAGGTATGGGTATTTTTGTTGAGAACAAAAGACCAGGTATTCCACATTTTTCGTTTTTCATCTTTATGGTTGAAAGGAGATGAAAAATCGTTGAAATATCTTCGTGTGCGACAACGGAGGGGAATACACTTCAAAGGAGTTTCTTTGAATCTGCGCGATAAGCATGGCATTCGGCATGAAGCGGTATTGTTCTAGTACCCCACAACATAATGGTGTGGCTGAGAGGATGAACCGCACTATTATTGAAAGAGTGCGATGCATGTTGAGAATGGCTAAGCTACCTAAGTCATTCTGGGGTGAAGCTGTTCGTACTGCTTGTTACCTGATTAATAGATCTCCATCAGCACCGTTGGATTTTGATTCGAAAAAGATTTGGAGTGGTAAGGATTTGTCTTATTCTTATTTGAGGGTATTTGGGTGCAAGGCTTTTGCACATATCCCCAAGGAACAAAGATCGAAACTTGATGATGAAAATCTACTCCATGTGTATTTGTTGGCTATGGAATCTTTGAGTTTGGATCTGGGTTATGGGATCCGGTCAGAAAAAATTATTCAGGAGCGGAGATGTGGTGTTTCATGAGCACGAAAATTATGAGCATTACGATAATGCTACACGACCCGAGATAATAGAGTTCAGGACCTCGGTGAAGTTCCTCCTCCGTCTGAGAATGCCACGCAGTTGGAGAAGGAGGTCGAAATGAAGATATGGTAATCTGATTTGCCACGATGGTGATGGGTCGATCACGAGAGAGTATTGATCGGGGGGAGCAACTTGATATTGAAGAACCTCGGTGAGAAGATCCACTTTGAGAGAGCGTGTGCCATCGATCGGATATCCTTCATCTAAATATCTTTTAGTTCTTTGAGGAGGGGGCGGAGGATTTTCGAAAGTCAAGACTCATAAGGACAAGAAGGCGATTGGCTAAGAGCTATGCAAGATGAAATGGATTCTTTGCACAAGAATCACACCTATGAGTTGACTACACTTAGAAAGGCGAAAAAAGATTGAAGAACAAATGGGTGTTTAAGCTTAAGAAGGATGGCGATAAACTAGTAAAGTCTGACAAGGCTCGACTAGTTGTCGAGGGTTTTGCTTTCAGCAAGGTATTGACTTGATGAGATTTTTTTCTCGATCGTGAAGATGACTTCTATTCGAGTAGTCTTTGGGATTAGTTGCTTAGTATGGATCTTGAGCTTGGCGGTTGGATATTAAGGCCTTTTTTCTTCATGGTGATTTGAAGGAAGAAATCTACATGGAGCGACGGAAGGATTTGAAGTTAAAGGGAAAGAACACTTGGTCTGCAAGTTGAAGAAAAGTTTGTACGGCCTGAAACAAGCCCCAAGGCAGTGGTACATGAAATTTGATTCATTTATGGTGGATCAAGGTTACAGTAGAACGATTGCAGATCATTGTGTGTATGTTAAAAGGTTCCCGGATGGTAACCCGTTATTACATTTGCTATCGTAGATGATATGTTGATAGTTAGGCGGGGATCTTGATATGATTCGCGAGCTCGAGGGTGAGTTGTTTAAGTCCTTTGATATGAAGGACTTAGGTCTATAAACAGATTTTGGGTATGAAGATTGTTACGTGACGGGGAAAGCGAAGGTTGTGGTTGTCACAGAAATGCGTTGAATGGGTGCTTACAAGATTCAACATGAGTGATGCTAAACCGGTTAACACACCAGCGGCTAGTCATATTAAGTTGACAAAGTGCATGTGTCCTTCTACCAGGAAGGGAGAGATGATATGGTTGCGATTCCTACTCCTCTGCTTTGTAGGGAGTCTTATGTATCTGCAATGGTTTGTGCAGCGGCGGATATTGCTCATGCGATCGGCGTTGTGGCGGTATTTGTCAAATCTGGCGAGAGAACATTGGGAAGCGATTAAGTGGATTCTCGAGATACTTGAAAGCTACTTCCGGTTTATGTTTGGTTTTGGTAGTTCGAGTCCGGTCTTGGAGGGTTTTACGAGATCACGAGACATGGCGAGTTACGAAGAAGAAGTCTACTTGGGTATTTGTTTACTTTTGCGGGGGGGAGCGATATCATGGCAATCCAAGTTGCAAAAGTGTGTTGCTTTGTCTCTGGTGAGTCGAGAATACATCATTTGCTCTTGAAGCGAGGCAAAGAGATGTTATGGTTAAAACGGTTTCTCCAAGAATTGGGTTTAAAACAAGATGAGTATGTGGTTTATTGTGATAGTCAGAGTGCAATTGATTTGACCAAGAATGTCAAGTATCATAATCGGACCAAGCATATTGATGTTCGTTATCACTTTGGCTTGAAAGTGATGGAAAAGGAATTGATGAAAGTGAAGAAAGTGCATCTGAAGCGAGAATCCCTCGGACATGTTGACAAAAGTTGTCACTTTCGTGACAAGTTTGGAATTTTGCAAGGCTGGTGGGATGGACTCAGTGGCGGGGTCACGAGATTACCTCCTCTAATGGGTTCGGAGGGGAGATTGTTAGTCAAAAAGGTCCTCACCCACCCACTCCACTACCAATTATTTTTTCCTTCACCAACTCCACTCCACCACCCTTGTGTTTTTTATTCTCGCCCACTTACTCACCTTCTCCTTTTCTTCAGCTATAAAAGGGCAGCAATGCTCAAAGGAAAATACACCAAAGTTTCATACTCCATCCGAGAGTTTAAGGAGAGAATGAGAGAAAGAAAAGCTTCTGTGAAGCTTTAGATAATAGAGAGAGAAAGGTAGTTCAAATAAAAGGGAGTTTTATTTGGGTTCCATCACATAGCTATTGTGATGAAGTAATTTGGGATTGTACTCAAATTAAGATATCTTTGTATTCTCTCATATTATTCTAGTAAATTCTTCGGAGTTTGTCCCGTGATTTTTACCTCTTAGTTTTAGAGGGTTTTCCACGTAAAATTCTTGGTGTCTCGTGGTTTGATATTTTCTACTTATTATTTCCTGCAGTGGTTATTATTTTGGTGGAGTTGTAGATTTATTCTGTTTGGCTTATACTGATATTATTATCCGTCTAATTTATCAAAGACAACAGTATTTGGGTGGTGTTTTTCCCAACAGCAACAATGTACCAAGCTGCAAGAGCCATCTTCAGGTTTGTTTCAAACCTTTTTACTCCTTGTATTTCATTATTGGTCTAAATAAATTTGAAGGGATCTAATTAAGAATATTTTGGAAGCGTTTTGTAGTCCTTGTGCTACTTATTTATTGCTCAATTAATTAACTCCATTTTGATCACATAAAGAAACTT
Source organism: Panax ginseng (assembly GCA_020205605.1). Classification (NCBI taxonomy): domain Eukaryota; kingdom Viridiplantae; phylum Streptophyta; class Magnoliopsida; order Apiales; family Araliaceae; genus Panax; species Panax ginseng. Next base: position 178,199,408 of record CM035132.1, read on the forward strand.
TTTGAAATGAGTATATAGGTATCATCACAAATTTTAGGATATTTTTGTTTGAATATGAACTGTGATCATTTGTTGCCCTTAATTCCAAATTGAGTAAAACAATCAACTGTGAGTTGAAGTAATAAATGGAGGGCCACAAATTTAACCCTCCCCAATTTGATTGGATTCAAAGCTGATGAACTGTTATTGACCAAAAATGAGAATTTTTACTTCGGACATACTAAAAAATTAAAAGCTTTATTAATTTGTAGTTATTGAAAAATGAAAACATTTTTTCTGCAATCAGCCATCTCTCTAGTACAAGATTTTGCATAAGTTTCAGTGAAAACAAGATCAATTAAAATTAATGTTGTGCATAGAGGTGATTTAATTGCCACAAATGTTATGGAGACTTGCAATAGAGAATGGCCTTATGAAGTCATTAATAGGGAAATGTATGATATATTTCAATTGGGTTGAACTTTTTTCTTATGCTTTAAAATTTTACCTGAAGTGAAATATCCATCTGATTAAGTGTTTATTCAGTATTCTGATCCTTGTTTATTGTGTTGGTGTTTTATTTCACGTAACCTAAGGAGCATTTGGGGATCATATTTTGGGATCATATTTTTTGTGAGGCGACAAACCATGGTTTGAGCAAGTCTCATGTTTAAGCACTTATATTAGAAAAGTCGAGATCATCAACTCATTTGGTGCACCAGAGGAAGTAGTTATTTATTGGAACAAAAACTCGACGAGAATGCTTAAGAACATCAGACTGCTACTTGAGATAATTACTTTCTTCCGAAAGCCTCTCCAAATGTTGCCATATCGTTCCCAGAATGTGAAGCACCAGAGCCATTTTGGCTCAAGCATTGCCCATCCTTGGAATCACTACGAAGTTTGGAAGAGCAAGAAGAATTTGAGCCTTCTCGGAGGAATTTATTTTGAACCTTCAAAACCTCAGCTTTATTACAACCTCAAACTCTCTCTTCACATCTTCTTTCAAGGGGTGGTTCAAGGCCATGTAGGGACAGAAAATTTTGGTGCAAAGACATTAGGACTCCCAAAGCTGCACAGAGGCATCTTCTTCAAGGGATGGTTCAAAGCCTAGAAGGGATAGAATTTTGGTACAAAACCATTTTGGCTGCCAAAACTACAGTGCTCCTACAAGTTATGTGGCTCCGCGTGAAAACATAGGGTAAAAAATACTGAAAGAGGCAGAAATATTATTGTGAATGAAGATTTCCAGTCATGGTAATGTAACAAGGAAACGAGGCATGAAGATCGTTGTTCATGGCATTTCAGATGTAATTCATGAAGTATATTTTGTCAATAAAGATATGGTTTAGATGATAGAGTGAGCTTAATAATTATTGTTCTATCTCATGAATGTTTTGTTTTCATTTTTTGAACTGTGTTTTAGTATTCCTATATATTAAAATTTTGTCGTCATTCTTACTTCGGCTCATGTTTTAGAATTCATTTTCTAGATGATAGATTTTGGTGAAACTGTTGTCAAAGTTAGTAAACCAACTAGTCTATTCCTTGTCCTTTTAAGTAAATAATGCCTAAATTATGTCAATCTTAATTTAAAAGTTATACTTAAGTTTGCAAGAGTAAATATCACGTGTTAATTTAATGTTAATTTTTTATATCTTTCTATTTATTCTTCTAAATTTTATAATTTACAAAAGTAAAAGTAAATATAATACAAATGGCAGAATAAATTTCCAACTTAGCTCAACAGCCAGACAACAAATAAGAAATCCCCAATGATTTTGTTACTCAGCTGTCAACAGCTAAAGCTACTACTCCAAGTTCATCTCCCTTCACATCACCCCCTATATATTATCAATCACAACACATGTTTATATATTAATTTTACTAAAATATAGATTAAATTCGCCTTAACGACACGTTAAACAAACATAATATAATGCAAAAGAAAATTACTTTGTAGTTTCCGCTAATCCGTCATAATCACGCTGTAAACCATTGGTTAGCGCATTGCGTACTTCGTCAAGAGCTGTAATATTATAACAAAAAATATAAATATTAAAACAAGAAAATATTAAAACAATTAGTATAGACTATAGTTTTAGCTATAGACATGTAGTTCATCCTAGCTTACTTATGTTACAAAACACATTATTAGGTTGCATATCCCATGTCTTTCTTCTTTATTTCTCAATTAGTCCTCCAGTTTAACAACCACCGCCACTACAGCCGGAATTCTTATTCCGGCAGCCCCCCGCCATGAGTAGTAATTATATAAAAATATTGGTTATCTTCTCTTACGCGATTTTTGTACTTGTCACATCGAATGATGTTAATAATGTCAACGAGTATTATCCTAATGAAAGGGAGGCGTTAATCCAGCTGAGGGAACTCATGGATTCGGAGGCAAATTTGCACGCGAAATGGACAGGACCGCCTTGTCACAAGAATCAAAGCCAATGGGCAGGAATTTCTTGCTATAACTGGCATGTTACGCACTTGGTTCTTGAAGGAATACAGCTCAAAGGTTCCCTTCCGGCCACATTTCTACAAAATTTGACATACTTGACAAAACTCAGCTTCAGAAACAACGCCATATATGGTCAACTTCCAAATCTCTCTAATTTGTTCCACCTGGAATATTTGTTCCTCTCGTATAACAGCTTTTCGGGCTCAATTCCCGAGGACTACGTGCAGCTCCCAAGTCTAGAAAAGTTAGAGCTGCAGGAGAATGTTCTAGTAGGTTCTATTCCACCTTTTGATCAGCAATCTTTGAGGGCCTTTAATGTTTCCCATAATCATCTTTCGGGTTTAGTTCCAGAAACCCGGGCTCTCATAAGTTTCCCCCGTAGCTCGTATGATCATAATTCGGATTTGTGCGGGAAAATATTGGGAATACCATGTCCTGTTTTGCCACCAGCTCCATCACCTAGTAATCCAATGAGACGTGATGATAAAAAGGGGCTAAAAGCATATAGTATTGCTTTGATTGCTGCTGCTGCTGCACTTGTGCCTTTCTTGGTCATTTTAGTTTTCATGTGCTATTATAGGAAAGTGCTCCATGGAGAAAACAGAAAAGGTAAGAAGTCTGCAGGTATATAAATAAGTAATTAATTTGTCATATTGTGTATTCTAGGGAGAAATGTTATTTTTTGATGCCCGGTTGCATGGATATGCATGCATTAATTAAAGTGTTGGACAATATAGCACTTCCGCATATTTTCTATCGGGATTGCCTGAACATGCAGTACTATAACACCACTTTAATACATGTATGGGCAATCCCCGGGCATTCGTTATATCTTTTTCTCTAATTTTTAGTTTTTCAAGTCTTGAAATGAAGGTGGGCCCTAGAATACCCTCGTGAAAGAGAGAGAATCTTATGAAACTAACAAGATTACCCGTGTAAATAAAATTACCCTAAACCTATATATGTAAAGAAATTAAAATGGGAGAGATGGGAATATGGATTCATCTAACATGTTCAAATTCGGATTGTTTTGGATAGTTCTATAGAAACTAGTTGTATTCGTATAGTTAGATAGTTGCATTTCAATGACCTTTATATATAAGTATTATACAATTGTAACTCGTTTAGGTATACAAATTCAACTCATTCCTACTTCCCAAAACAAACTATGGTATCAGGATCCTACAAATTCGAAAAACAATTTCTCTTGTTTGGCAGGAAAGGTAAAGGATACCGAAAAGAAAAAGAATTGGTCAAGTAGCACAGAGGATCCAGAGAGGAGAATAGAACTGGAGTTCTTTGACAAGGAAAGGCCGGTTTTCAACTTGGATGATTTGCTAAGGGCATCAGCTGAGGTGCTTGGGAAGGGTAATTTAGGCACTACATACAAAGTCCTGATGGAAACGGGTCCCGCCGTCGCTGTCAAGAGACTAAAAGAAATGAATTCATTGAGCAAGAAGGAATTTGAGCAGCAAATGCAGTTGCTTGGACAGATGAGGCATGAAAACCTTCTTCAGATCATTTCTTTTTACTACTCTAAGGAGGAGAAATTAGTTATTCATGAATTTGTTCCTGATGGGAGCTTATTCGAGCTATTACATGGTTAGTTCTTTCTTTCTCCAAGCTCATTATTTACCATCAGATTGTTATACTAAATTGGTATCTCAGAATGATAATCCACTTTCAAAAGTCACAACTTTTTTTTAAAAAAAAAATTACTTGAAAATAATTTAGTAAAATGGATTTATTTACAATGATTTTGAAAGTGAGAATATATTAAGTTGGAGGGAGTATTCAGTTATATTAAGTTGAATTTATTTACATTGATTTGTTGCGTAAAGTTAGCCGGAGAAGAGGACCGTGTATACAGGGATGGAGCTACATGTATGTTGGAGAGGGTTACGGCCCCCCAAGGTTTGAAATTTTTGTAAGATTCATCCCTAAAGTTTGAAAATTTTATAAAACTCACTTTTACATTTGGTTTAGTTTGAAAATTTTGTAATACTACAACCCCCAAGTTTTGATATGTTTTAAAAGATTTTTTTTTGCTATGTTTTATTATCTTTGTCAAAGCAAATTCTATTACTATATTATTTTTGTTTTAGTAAAAATATGTTTTGTAATAGTGAAATTTTATTTTTTAATGATGAATATATTTTATGATGTTAATAATTTTTTTGGCCTCCCAAAGAACAAATCCTGGCTCCGTCCCTGCGTGTGTATATATATATATATATATATTGAAGAGAGGGAGGGAGAGAGAATTCAATTAAAATACAAATCCGTATTGAAATCTGATCCTTGTGTGATAAGTAATATGTACCAGTATTAATTGTTTTGGTAGTTAGGATCCCCCTATAAGAACGATCCAAATGACGTAATGTATAAAAAAGTTTAAAATATGTTATTATTATTAAGGGTATAATAGTTCAAATAATTTTTTTTAATTCAATTCTTTAATTAATTCTGAAAAAACAAACATAATATGAGATTATTTTAATTTATCTCATGAATAATCTCATAAAAAATAAATATGTGACTAGAATTATTTAATTTTAAAATTAATAATTTTAGAATTATAAACTTTGCAAACAAACATAACCTAACTATACTATGCGCATGCAATGTAAACTCCGCAATGCACATGCGCATGCAAGAAAGAGAAACTAACTTGTTAAACTTTTGGTGTTAAAACAGAGAACAGAGGAATTGGAAGAATACCATTGAATTGGAGCACAAGACTATCTATCATCAAAGACATAGCAAAGGGCCTCACATACCTACACCACTCCTTACCTTCCCACAAAGTACCTCATGCCAACCTCAAATCCTCCAATGTACTAATAATCCAACAAAGTAACCACAAATACCAATCTAAACTCTCTGATTTCGGCTTCTTACCCCTCCTTCCATCACGAAAATCCTCAGAAAAGCTCGCCATTGCGAAATCTCCCGAGTTTTTACAGGCGAAAAAACTTACATACAAATGTGATGTCTACAGTTTTGGCATAATACTTTTGGAGGTTATAACGGGGAAAATCCCGGGTGAAATTTCAGCAGGATTCAGACGAGTGGAAGGAAGTAGTTTTGATGATCTTGCGGATTGGGTTAGAATGGTTGTGAATAATGATTGGTCTACTGATATATTGGATATAGAGATATTATCAGCTAAAGAAGGGCATGATGAGATGTTGAAGCTCACAGAATTAGCTCTTCAGTGTACAGATTTGGCTCCTGAGAATAGGCCAGAGATGAGTCAAGTGTTGAGAAAAGTAGAAGAGATTGAACAAATAAGTCATGAGCGACATCAACATATACAAACATGAGTAAATATTGGAAAAAAATTAAAAAAAATTAGAACAATATTGAATGATTAGTTAGCTTTGGTTGATTCTTTTTGGAAATTGATCATATTTCTGCAAGTCAAATTGCTACTCATGTGAGAATGATTTTGTAGAATTAATATATTTTTATTCGGTGAAAATATCAATTTCCTAATTAATTTTTTAAGCTAAAGATTCTGATTTGTATGTAGTTTTTTACTTCGATATTCAATTCAATTCTTTTTTCTGATTCTGATTTTCCAAAGATTCTGATTTTTTCTAAGGAGTACTATTGTATATCTGGTTTTAATGTGGCCATTTTCCAATGAGAACTATTGTGTGATTGTTGTAATGCATTGCATGATTCCCTGCTCAGGACTCAGGAGGGAACCCAACCCGTGATCTCTCTCTTTCCTTTTTTTCCTTCTCCCCGTGATGCTTTGATTCCTTCACCCGTGACTTCTGAATTTCCTATATAAAGAAATTCATATAGAAGGAAATCAGTAGAATTCCTTTAAAAAATTTCTCTCTTTTTTCTTGCTTATTCTTTCTAAATTTATGCAGCAATTATAAGAGTATCTTTATACACTTTGTTAAAATTTTATAACACGTTATCAGCACAAAGCTCTAACCAACTGAGACGATGGCAAACTTGGCAAAAATAAATTTTTCTATTTTGAAAATCTCTGGAGACAACTATTTAGCTTGGGCACTTGATGCAGAATTGTACCTTAGGCACAAAATGAGTTAGAAAAGACCATTGAATCAGGAAATACAACAACTTCGGCACAAAATGCAAAAGTCATAATTTTTCTTCGTCACCATATTGATGAAGGATTAAAGACTGAGTATTTAACGATCAAAGATCCTTTGTCTTTATGGACACAATGAAAGGAAAGATTTGACCACCAAAAATTGGTTGTTCTCCTAATGCCAAATTTGGTGAGTGGCTTAATTTAAGGCTACAAGATTACAAATCAATTACGGAATATAGTTCCAATGTTTATAGAATAACCTCTACTTTGACTTTGTGTAGAGATCCAGTTTCTGAACCCAAATGTTAGAGAAAACGCTCTCAACTTTTCATCCCACCAACATGATTCTGTCACAACAATATAGACAGAGTAAGTTCACAAAATTCAGTGACTTATTGTCTATCCTCCTTGTTGCAGAAAAGAATAATGAATTGTTGTTGAAAAATCATCAAGTACGGCCAACGGGTGCTATCCCATTGCCGGATATTAACAACAAGTCATTCCAGCAGAATAAATGTGACAATAGATGGTCATATAATAAGAAGCCTTGGGGACGAAAGAATAAACGAGGCAATCATAACAACAAATTCTAGAAATGCAACAATTCAGGCCACCAGAAGTGGCAAGTGTCTGGGTCGGGTAAAAATAAAGAATATGCAGCACCGAGAAAGAACAAACCAGATGTTTATTTTAGGTGTGGGATGAATGGGCATTGGTCGCAGTGCACATCATATACAAAGGGCATCTGGTTAATTTATTCCAGAGTCTCAAAAGAACAAAAGTAATGGAGGTGAAACAAACTTTGTTAATCATCAATTGGATATTGTTGATGTTCCACCAATGACCAACAATGAGGAAAAGGTTGTTGATATTACTGGACCTTCTGAAAGTATCTTTTGGGACAACGTTTAATTTTTTGTTTTAATTAAACACCCTGCATGTATAATATTATTAGTTTTTATTCTATACATGGTATGTGTTCCTCATGAATAAAATTATAAATGAAATGTAACTTTTCTTATTTATATTTTTACATGTGTCAGACCATCTTTAATGAATATCTTCTTATCACTTCTACTATTTCTAAAAAATAGAATATCCTAGAAAAACTTCATTCAATTTCTTATAGATTATATTCTATAAAAATTAGAGCAATTGAGTCTCATAATGTTATGATTCCAAAAATCATAGATCCCAAATCCTTTATGCTTTGGCATGAAAGACTCGGTCATCCAGGTACTTCTATGATGTGTCGTATTATTGAAAATATACTGGTCATCCTCTCAAAAATAAAAAGGTTTTTCCTAGTAGTGAATTTTCTTGCACTGTGTGTTCTCGAGGAAAATTAATTGTTCGACCATCACCTGTAAAAGTTTATAAAGTTGGAAAGTCGTAGTATTTTAACTACGTGGGAGAATTAAAGTGTTTGAATTTCTAAGACGAAAATAAAAGCTTTCCGAGAAATTTTCTGAAAAATACTATTCATCGATTTCTGCTCGGGAATTATTTTTGAATTTACAAGAAATACGTAACATTATAATATCAAGGTGAGATCGATTATGTAATAATAATCTAAGTATGGAAAACGTAATATTTCGCATGCGAACTTAATTTGGGAATGTTAGGTGTATTAAGCGTTAAAGGAAGAAAGTTGTGATCATATAATGTGTAGTCATTATATGAAGGTATTGAATGTAAGTATAATACGACGTATTGTACTATTATGTATGAAGAATGAGATAATGTATATTAAGAATTGATATACGAGCTAGCATACGAGAATTATACGTGGTGTATATATGTTAAGTTGCTAATGGACTTGTAGGATTATTAACCTAATAGTATAAGTTCAATAGAATGTGACAATCAAGCCCAAGTGTTTGATAAATCATAAGTCCAATCTATTTGTAGCATAAGCCCAATAAGGAATTATCTAGATTAATTAGCAAGCCCAATGACTAAGCCATGATCCATGGGGAAAACCAAGTGAGAAAGTGGGTAAGCTTGATGGGCAAGGATTATGTGTGATGACCAAGTACTTTATGTGGTTAACAAGTAGACTTAGAGGTCAATCAATGAATAGTAAGGAGGTGGAGGATGAGGAGGTGGAATGAGGAGGTGGGATGGTTTAAAGTCCATTTTGCCCTAGACTTGGATGGCCTATAAATAGAAGAGCTTCATTTCATTTGTTGGTTGTTTGAATTTCATCCAACTCCTCTCAAATATAACTACTTATTTGGTAGAGCAAATAAGCACTTTTAATTCAAAGCTTCCTTTGATTAGATTTCCAAGAAGAAGAAGTTAGACTTCAAAGGTAATGATCTTGTGTCTAATAGTCTTTCATCTCAATTATAATAGGATGATAAGAGAAGTGTAGTTAATGAACAAGTATGCTAAGAACATGTAATAAGTTAATAAGGAATGGACTTAAGCTGAATAAGTTGGATAAGCAACTTGAACATTAATAAGTTGCTAGAACCATGAAGAACTTATCATATGTTGTCATATGATGATTATTATGTTAATTATAGCATGAAAACATTGATTAGTGGACTTAAGTTCTTAATAAGTCATTAGCATGAAGGTTTATAGATAATAAGTTAAATAAGTCATTGACTTATGAGAATAAGTCAAAACCTACTTTGACTATAATTTGGTATAATAAGTAACTTGTAATGATCATATGTTGGTTAAAATCCATTTAGAATGGTTAGTAATGAAGCTTTGCCGGAATTCACACGATTGGACGATTATCGTCGAATTCATGAAATTCTCGGAATGGAAGTTTTATTTTGTGTTTGAAGTCAGAAACGTTGGTTTTCGATGGAGATAATTCATATTTGACATTATAGAGTTGCGAACTCGAAAATGACCGAATTTCAACTTAGAACGAAGAAACGAGCGTTGAACGTTCACGAACGTTTATCCTTTTCGTTGAAAATGGAATAATAGGTGAAATTTTAGCAAAGAAAGTTAAATAGATAAAATTCTTACATGAACGCATAGAGTATGAAATTTGTGAACCGTAGGCTTTTGAACGGACCAATTCGGAATTATAACGAAGAAGTTATGCGTCCGGGAAGTTCGCAAAATTTTCAAAACTACAAAATTATCTCGAGGCACGAGACTTTCTAGCATGGCTGACTCACACAAATTTTAAAAGCCAGCCCATGACATGTGAAACTTGAACAAATCTTATCTCTTGCTTTTCATGCGCATGATGCGAGATGTAGAGTTAAGTGTGGCGCCCATGACCTTGATCAAGAAATTGACAGTAAAGAATGTTTTCAAGTGTAGAATGAAAGGGAACTTGATAGTATTGAACTGAGATATAAACATAACATTGTAAGGTACTTGTAAGACACTAATGCATGATGATTAAGAGTTAATAATCAATCGAAGATGAACGAAATGTGAATGGCGTAATGAAAAGCCGAAAACCATAATAATAGATCTAAGTCAGGATTTACATTGAGATGAAGGGTAAGATATAATAATATACTTACTTGATTATATAAGACCTAATGTGGTACGTTATATGATCATGTATTGTAGAGACTTAGAGACTTAAAGTGTACGTGTGATAATCGATGGCAGACGTTCAAGCAAGTATTCTAACCCTTTGTTCGATTCGATGCAGACAAGGTTGTAATTCATGTATTCTTTCATATGAAGTTTTAACAATGAAGTCTAAAGCCAATTCTTTTGGCTAGACTTATATTATGATTTTGTCAAGCATGATTAATGTTTACCGAGTTATATTGGTATGGTTTTCAATCGAAGACCAAGTATGCTAAAATGTTTTTGTCATTTAACGACAAGCACGTGAGGTTGCCACAACTTAAACGTATACACGTTTAATGAATGTAGTGTTGATCAACATAGAGTACTATGGGCTGATCACCCAGAAGTGCTCGTAAGCTATGCCGGACTTACGGACTTAGTGCCGGGTTGGAAAACGTTTTGAATGAAAAGAAGTGCTATTTTGAATTATCGATAGTTCTTCGTAACTATTGTTCAGTTACTGAAGATATATGAGTTATATGTTTCAAGCATGTTGTTTATTAGAATTGTAGTACATGCTGAGCTAGTCATGCTCACCCTTGCTTGAACCATATGAACACAACCAAGATCGAGCGTACCAAAGGCTCAGGCAAGGACAAGGGCAAGGCAAAGACAAACCCTTAGATTACTTATGTAATAGAATAGTTGAATGTCTGTAATATATTGAATATTATGACAAGAAAAAATAAATGGGTTACAAAGAACCTTGGAAATGTAATATTATTTTGGATATATAGAAGTTATATTAGTCCTTTTGAGACTATTCAATTGAATGAATGAATGGTAGTACCGTGTAGCACCATCTGTCGGGTTGGAAGAGACCCAGATTTGGGGGCGTCACATTTAACGAGGCAGTCAATTAAAAGATATTTATGTAAAAGATATGTACTCTTTTTCCCTTCGTTAAGTTTTTCCCACTGGGTTTTCTTAACAAGGTTTTTAATGATACATAATCTTCTATCGTAGGGAATCAGGGGAAGTGTTGTAATGCATTGCATGATTCCCTCCTCAGGAGGAAACCCAACCCGTGATCTCCCCCTTTCCTTTTTCTCCTTCTCCCCGTGATGCTTTGATTCCTTCACCCGTGACTTCTGAATTTCTTATATAAAGGAATTCATATAGAAGGAAATCAGTAGAATTCCTCTGAAGAATTTCTCCCTCTTTTCTCTTGCTTATTCTCTCTAAATTTATGCAGCAATTATAAGAGTATCTTTATACACTTTGCTAAAGTTTTATAACAGTGATCTTATAATTGATTTTGATTATAAGAATCCATCATATTTGTATTAACATACCCCAAAATAGAACTTCAAATAAAAGGATTATTATGTAACATAATATATATTATGTTCTTAATTTGTCGACCATTATTTTTTTTATTACTCAATTCGTTCGAAAAAAAAGAGTATAATTTGAGTTTGATTGAAATTAATATATGAGATCTTAAAATTCAAATTATGATGAATTTATTTTTATTTTTAAAATAAAAAAATTATATTAATTATACTTTTTAAGTAATTTATTAGTTTAACTATTGTATAAATCAATTTTAGCATCGCATCACCATTACTAAATTTTTAATTTGTTGTTTCCTGATAGTACGATATAGATCTAAAAGGGAGGTTGAAATAGATCTTTAAAAACTTTTGTTTATTTAAAGATTTATTACTAGATAATTAATGTGTTCAATTAAATTTATCACAACGGAATATTAGTTTGAAAAACTCCCCTTAAAGTTTTAATAAAATCACAGTTCTAAGTTTAATTTTATGGAAGTTAATCACATAGATATAACAGATATATGACTGAAAGTCAATAACACGGGATATTTTTAATTGATTCAGAGTACAAACAACTCCTAGTATATTTTTCTACTTCAACAAGTAGGAAATCTACCAAGGATGGATCACAAAGACCAGATCACTAAGATCTATTACAACTGAATCACTTAGATTCCTTCGAGTCACTTAGTCTCGACAAGATCACAAAGACCAGGTCATTTAGACCTCTATAAGTCACTTAGACTTGGATGAAAGTCACTAAGACAATCAATACACAGTTGGATGATAGTTGTTTGATGTGCTGCTAATCTTTGCAAATAAGCTTCACTTCTTTATGGTACTTAGCAGCTTGAACACTATATTTTGAAACGTAGAGTAGAGCTTCATATGATCCTGCAGAGTTTTAACTTTTTGATTCGCGTATGTGTTCGTGTGTACTTGGATTTGAATCCTCGTACTCTTTTATAGACTTCTGGAAATCAACCTGTTGGAGAGTTCTCGTTGGTGCATTTAATGCTCTGCTCTAGATATTTTTTTTTGATGTTGACTTATAGACTAAATACTAGACTTGCTTTCAGCTCTGGCCAGTCACATCAGACTGCGGTCTCACCTACCACATGTTAGTGGTGTCACATTATCAATATAGCAGTTTAGAATAACCACTCTTTGATCTTCTATTCTGAATTTGAAAATGGTGGGTAACATCTTGGAATCTTCGCTCTAAGACTCCAAATTTCAGTCTGAAGATAATTATGACATGTTCTAAGAACTTAGTTGATGGTAGAGTGATGAGTAACATAGAGTCTAGCTCTACGTCCTGCTCTATTTTCTGTTATATGATCTGCTTTACGATGATTGGACAGACCTCGCAAACTTCTCTTTATTATTCGAATATATTTGCAACACAACGATGCCGAAGGCAGCTCTACAATTTTTTATGTTTCTTTTGTAGCTTCACTCTTACTCAGTTATTTCTCTACGATTATCTAAGTTACTCTGCTAACAATATTTAATATACAAAATGGCAGAGTAACTCTACGATTGTTTAACAATATGATACGATCGATTTGATCCTATTACATGTTCACTGAATCAACTCAAAGGATCAATCTAACAAGTTTGATCATTCTATTTCTAAGTACTTATACATATATGGCTCAGATAAGGAATTTACGAAAACTACTAAATAATTATACATTATAATCACATTATCAAATTTAAATATGCATGACATAATAATTCCTAACATAATTAATATTAAAACTAGTGTTAATATTATAAAGTTATTCATGTTTTACTACTATGACGGCATACTGTGCCTCACTTATCTCGACATGGCTTGGGCTGCCAGAACCTTGCCTTGGGCTTTAACTAACCCGACCAGAACTGGCCGTTGACTTTTACTTATACGCCAAGCCTTGGCACTAGGGCGTAGTGCAGCTGGTGAGCCCAAGGCCGGTCGAGTCGGGCCCAGGTCTTGGGTGATGCAGGTCCTTTTTTTAATGTTACATATTAAATATTAAAAATATAAATTAATAAAATTTTGTAAAAATGATGAAAGATTCTTTATATTTATTTTATTTTAACATTCTACTACAAACCAATATAAGTTGAATGATTATAACAAAAATAAATATATTCCTTTTAAATTAAAAGAAAATATAATTTAGATGTAACTGGAATTTAAAGCAAATTGATTTTCTAAATATATGTCTAATTGTTTATTATGCACTACGTAAAAAATATTGTAGATTATATACTTAAATACTGTAGATTACACTTTTATTTTTTGAATATAAAGTTAGTTTCTATTTTATTTAATTTCTTATAGAACTAGGATCGATTGAACATATATTTTGTAAAGTTTAAATACACATATATATCTTTTCATTTATGGTCATTAAACACTTACATAGTTATATCTCAAGTATTATTTCCAATTAGTTTTCTGATTGTTTTATGGTATTTTTATTTAAATTGGTACAACAGAATACCTGAAAAATAACCAAAATCATAAATCCATCCTAATAATTTAGCATATTCAAATTAATGAAGAACTTGAGTATTTACAAGAAACTACTTATTGTTAATATTTAATATTAAAAGTTAGTTTATTGATGTATTAATTAATGTTAATATTTAATAACAAGGAATATTAATAAAATTTTATTGTTAAATATTAATAATTTAGTATTTACAATAAATTAACTAATTATTAATATTTAATCGACTAAGTAACTAACTTATTATTAATATTAAATATACTAACTAGTTATATTCATTGAAGATGTATATTAATTAAATGTATCAACAAGAAATCATGAATGAATAATTAAAATTTTAAATTTTATTAATGTATTAATTAAAATTAATGTATTATAATTTATAAATTACAATAATGAATAAGTAAAAATTTATACTTTATTGATAAATAATTATAAATTTAAAGTTCAAAAATTAAAAATTAATAATTGGATAAAAAAATATGTAAGGCCTCGAATTCGAGCCAAATTCAGTCAAGCTTGGGCCCAAGCTATATTAGAATGAGGCTTTTTTGAGGCCAGTCGACTAGGCTTTTTTGTAGGTCAGGCCAATTTTTTGTCTAAAAATAAAGGTCTTTTTATGCCTTTCAGATCAAGCCTAACTAGGCCAAGCCTTGATCAGACCAAATTTTGACCAGATCGAGTCCAAATCAAACCAAGACCAGACTGCAAGGCTCGAGCCTTTTGTCTAAAGCAACTAAGCAAATACTCATACTTCTACACTTATTTCAAATTTTGAAAATATTTATATTTTAAACAATATAAATATTACCTTGATATTGTCAGCAGATACTATTGTTAGATTAAGAATATTTATGTTACTAGAATAATAAATGTGGTCGAAAGTGTTACATATTGTTGTTCACTCGTCAAATGTTGTACTCTTCATTATTTTTTTCTGTTAATATAAGCTAGTGTTTTTTAGAATTTATACATTCTATTTTAAGGCCTAAGAGAAACTTTGAAAACGGGTCAGCAGAGAACTGAAAAACTTATAGGAAACTTATATTTTTATGTACCTCTTTACATTAAAATCTCGATAAATAAATATTTGATAAAATAATAATCTCGCTTAGATAATAGCGTATTTCAGTCCCGACTTGGACATGTCTACTAAAGTAATCTCGCTAAATGCATTAAGTAGTAATTTTTTTGGAATATTTAAAGGCCCGACAAAAGTATAAATTAATAATTATTAAATTCCATACAAAAATTTATATATATAATCCACATATTCTTGAATTTTTTGTAATAACATCCATACAATAGACCCAAACTTTTTAGTTAATCAACAATATCCATACAAAAAGTCATTTTTTATGAAAATATGCATCTAAAGTTACTTATTTTTTTTTAACTTTTTGCGGTGCATACACAACTTCTGGAATATTTTGCTCATATTGTTTCAAGTAGTTATTTAAGGTATTATTGCCTGAAAGACTTCTTTTGATGAAACATTTGGTAAAACAGGATCATCATGCTGATCATCTGTATTTATTATTGATTGAATAATTTCTTCACATGTAGTTCCATCACTGCATTTCTATAGCGTAAATTAGAAATAATTTCACTTAATCCTTAGATCTCTTCATCTTGACCAACTTCTAATTCAGGAACATCATCTTACTCTGACCGAATCTTGCAATGCCGAAAATAATTTTCAATTGTTGTTGCCTTCACATTAAATGTAATATTAATTGTTGTCACTTGATTTTTCTGACCACATATATAAATTGAAAAACTCCCTCTAAAGTAATAAATATTAATTTGTCGATAAATAAATAAATTATTTATTTCTCGATAAATAAATAATCTCGTTAAAATAATATATTTTTTCAACCCCAAAAATATTCATTTATCGAAGTTTTACTGTATGTATATTTTGATTAATTCTAAATATATATTTTGCTGAACGGAACATGTATTCTTGCACACAAAAAGCGGGGGAGGGGGGAGGGGGGAGGGGGGAGGGGGGGGGTGAAGGCACCCACTGCTAATCATCCATATTTGGGCTGTAAAGGGGGAAAAAAAGGCACCCACTGAAAAGGAAAGGAAGGTCACGTGCAAAGTACAACAAATCTCAAAATAAGAAAACAGAGCACTAATAACCTCAAATCATTAATAGTGGTGATCTATTAATAACGTACTAAATACAATTCTCCAAATAGAGTCAAAATAATCAAAACTTAAAATTCGAAACAACCTAGATGGTCAAAGACAACTCTCTCATCACACTAGTCCTGAATCACCCCTGCAAACCTGCTGGAAGAAAAACATAGCATGAGCCAATTGCCCAGTACGGATACAAATATACAAAAGGTATACAACTAATATACGAAAACAACTGAGATAAAATACTGAACAAAGCCTCAAGTGTAAATACTGACGAAAATATAATCTTCAAAGATCTGAATAAAATATATCTGAATCAACAGAATTGACGAAACCAATAGACGAATAAAGAAATAACGAACTGAAGTAACTAACTCAATGAATTGAACTGAATAGAAGCCAACAAACTAATACAATAAAATAATAGGCTGAAACAAATGGTTTGGGTTATTTCATACCGATTGAGCTCAGAAGTATACCTTGCCACACAGGCAAGTCAAAACAATGCCACACAGGCAAGTCAAATGATGCCACATAGGCAAGTCAAAACAATGCCACACAGGCAAGTCAAAATAATGCCACACAGGCAAGTCAAATGATGCCACACAGGCAAATCACACATTGGACCGCGAATCCAAATATATGCAAATCGGATAGGTATGTTTGGCACAACATCACCAATCTGCAGAACAGAAAACTAGGGTTAATCCATACGCCTCCCACAACAAAACACCAAATGGCCCACTTCCTCTGGAGCCCAAACGGAGACGCCGTGGACTAATCACACCGCCACGAAGAGTGTCATGTCTCTCGTGCCAAGACGACATGCCTGTGGTACCCCCACATGTGGTTATAGCTCAGGTATACCCTACGGTATATTCTAACAAAAATACCATGTCACAACACATGCGACATAATACCAACAAAAGGGTCTTATATGTACATGTTGAACCAAATCAAATTATAGTCGCAAGGTTTCAAAAAGAGGTAGCAACATGTACCGCTCTATAATTTTCAAAAAATAAATAGTACTAAACATGATAACCTAATTCAAAGAGTACAAACACGAGTCATATGTATCAACTCCAAAATGAAACTAATATATTTATTTCACAAGAAGCAATTATGTGAAATAATAACGAAAATCAAAACGAGGAACAAAGCGAACTAATTAAGTCTCACGGAAGTAATGCTGAAAAATTATAGAATATGTACAAATTCCAAAAGAAAGAAAGGAGTTCAAATTACTGAGTAAAGCCAAGATATCAAAGATCAAATTTATATTTAAGAGTGCCAATAGAATTATAAGAAAATGAAACGAGTAACGAGATATAAAAAAGATACAACGTTACAATAATCAAAGTAGTGGAGTACGGAATCCGTACCTGAATTGAGCAACGAAATACCCAAAATTTAAAGTTTTTTTTGCTAATCTTCTTCAATCCAATCTAATAAAACACAATAATAGAATACTATTAATCATAATGTTTAACTATTTAATAATTTAACCTTTATATTATTATATTATAAAATATTATTAGCAGTAATTTTATTTGTTTACATACATATACACAGTACCACTTCGAATTATATTTTACTCACAAACTTGATCAATTTTATTTTAAGTTTACATTACACCAATTTATTACAATTCTCCTAAACGGCATATACATGACAAAATCCTCCTGATGCAATAAAATTAGGAATAAATGAATTGGTGATATATTATATTATACTTATTATTAAAGTTAAACAAAAAGTTCCTGCAATCAATCACCCCATTCACTTTTTATATCATATACATCTATATAGATTATGTAATATTATTATAATGATAAATTTTTGATTGAATGAATTCCATGACCACTAACCTGATTACAAACTAAATTGACTTTGCTTTCTTTGAACACTTCTTTTTCCCCTTTCGCAAAACACCACTTGGTCCTTTCGCTTCTTTTAGCAGCGTCTACTTTTTATATAAGATGAATATTAATTTGAGTACACTAGGGTTTACGTTTTAATCGTATAAATATATTTTGTTAATTCTCATAATTTTAATAAAATTTAATAGTATAAAATATATGTTAAACTTAATTAGTTTTAAGGCCCAAATTTATCAACTCAATATTGTCCAATATCCATTATGGTCCGCTCAAAATGAAATATAATCTGACCCAAACATAAGAAAATTCCAATTAAATATTTTAAAGCTTACTTAAATATTTTATTATTATTTTATTGGGTATTACATGGGCTTTGTTGGAAATAACGATTGATGTACTCTCTCAAAAAATATTTCAGCTAGGTGAGGCGCGGACTAGGTCGCTCTCTTGAGACGATTCGCGCCTCCTCTTGAATTGAAATAGATGCAGAAGGATTTTGAAGTGTCGCCTCCAGGATACAACAAATCAATTTTCATTTGTTGTTTTCGCTCAAACTGCACTAATCGAATTCGAGCTCTCACTGTTTTTTTACTTTTTCATCTGCACTAATCGAATGAAGCAGAAGCTTCACACGATATCTTATTAAAGCCCCAAAATATTGTAAAAATATAGAACAAAAAACATATCATCACATGCATAACCTTTACCCATAAACATATCATTTTTAGTTAAAATATATTGGTCAGATTTTATGGTTTGCTTGAACCCGGCTTTATTGAGATAGTCAGACACCAAATTCTTCCTAATTTCAAGTGTGAAGCACATCTTTTAGGGTCACAATACGGCCAGAAGTAAAATTTAAAAAAACCTCTCCCATTCCAAATACTTTAGTGGAATGTGAATCTCCAAGTAAAACTTTATTATTGTCTGCAAGAGCATAATTTTGAAAATAACTTTTATCATGACAAACATGTCTAGATGCTCCAGTATTCACTCACCAACCATCATTATCATTTATCATGACAAACATGTCTAGATGCTCCAGTATTCACCCACCAACCATCATTAACATTTATCAAATTCACTTCAGTTATCATTGCAATAAGCTGTCCTTCGGTAACATTAGCTTGCGGAGCAAACGAACGAAACCTATTACGACACTCTCTTGCATGATGACCAGGTTTTTCACATACAAAACAATCATTATTATTTTGAACATTATTTTGGTAATTATTTTGAAACTTGTTTTGAAAAATTTTATTCTTTCTCTTGAGAAGACTCCTAATTCCATTTTTTTTGGCTATGGGAGAATTTATTTTTTCAACTTTTATTTTTCATTTGCTTACCTCTAGGCTTATTCAAGTTATTTGAAGTGTTGGGTACAATTGTATCCATCATTTTTTTCTCAAATTTCGTCTTAAACGGTTGGAAATAACAATTGATGTATTTTCTCAAAAAATGTTTCAGCTAGGTGAGGCGGCGAGGCGCGAATTAGGTCGCTCTCTTAAGACGATTCGCGTCTCCTCTTGAATTGAAATAGGTGTAGAATGATTTTGACGCATCGCCTCCAAGATACAACAACCCTACTCTACTGTTGCTTTCACTCGAAACTACACTAATCGAATGAAGCAGAAGCTTCACACAATATCTTATCAAATTCCAAAATATTGTAAAAATATAGAACAAAAAACTTTTTAATAAAAACTAGCTAATTCATCTATGTGCTTCATGATTACATGCACATATGTCTCTATCCTTGATAAAACAATATTATTATATTCATATATATATATATATATATATATATATATATATATATATATAGAGAGAGAGAGAGAGAGAGAGTCCGGATCAGGTCCGGACTCCCGCATTTTAACAAAATTCGGATCTTTTTTTTTTTGATTTTTTTTTTAAAACAACTAAAAAAAAATTATGGAACTTGAATTTTTCCATAATACAGTATTTTGGGTGTGAGTTGGATACATATATCAAAATATGTATATACAAATGCAATGTAGCGTATCGTACATACATTTTTTGGTATGGGTATCCAAATCACGCCCAAAACATTATATTATGGAAAATTTTCAATTTCATAATTTTATTTTATTTTTAGTTGTTCTTCAAAAAAAATAAAATAAAATAAAATTTCGAGTGCCTGATTTTGGACTGTCCTAAGTCCTGGGACAAAATCCATTATATATATATATATATATATATATATATATATATATATATATAGTGAAGTATATATATCCTTGAAAAACTTAAACTTAATTCTAACGGCTAAAAATAAATAATGAAATTAACTTAATAAATATGTAATTCGCCTTTGTATTTGTAACTCTATTTTTATTTATAACTCCCTTTAATTTAAAATATAGTATTTATAACTATTATAAATACCAAAAAATGCTTAGCATAGAAAATTGAAAAAACTAATGCATAATCAATACAAAATTAATAACTCAAGTTGCTAATTATTTTATCAAAATAACCAACAGGCTTAATATGAACAAGTTTATGAATGTATGTAAAAGGAGGAATATAAAACAAAAACATTTAATTGGCTTCGGATGGATATGGAAGAAGAATGTTAAGACATATCATCTTCAGAGGCGGAACTAGAGGCGGGAGGGCATCTCACTTGATGTGCAATGCCAGTCCAAGCATAACCTGGGGAGCAGGAGGGGGGGGGACAAGGTGGGAGGCCACCACCATTACGGCTCAAGACCTTCCGACTTTCGGCGAGTCGGGGGCGGGGAGGCGACCAGCCAGCCACTGATCCATATATAATTGTCGTCAAGCAGCTTTCTTCAAAATCAAAGCAA
Source organism: Panax ginseng (assembly GCA_020205605.1). Classification (NCBI taxonomy): domain Eukaryota; kingdom Viridiplantae; phylum Streptophyta; class Magnoliopsida; order Apiales; family Araliaceae; genus Panax; species Panax ginseng. The sequence goes on from CM035132.1 coordinate 178,220,148, forward strand.
GGGAACCATGAGTTTGTCAATGAGATAGGCATAATTTTGCTCTGCAACACCCACATCTTGTAAAGCTGTATGGGTGTTGTATCCAGAGGCAGAACTTATGTGAATGAGATAGGCATAATTATGAAAAATAAGTTTATAGAAATTGGATAGATATATTTGACAAAAAACACTTTTACCCCACTATGGTTGTAGTGTTTTAAACAATTAGTCACTGTACTTTTAAAATATTCAATTAGCCCACTGTACTTTTTTAAAATGTTCAATCAGCTCATTCCGTCCAATTTCTTGAACGGACGTTAAAAAATTGCACACGTGGCATTGAAAAAAAAAATTAAAAAATCATTATTTCTTACGTGGCAACCTAGTGAGCCAAATTCTTAATACTATTGAGCCTTTACACTTTAAAAAAAAATACAATTATTGTTGTGATTTTAAAAATATTTTTTATATTTTATTTTCTTTCTTTTCTTTACCTAAATATTTATAATATGTATAATATTAATAAAATTAATATTATAATATTTATAATATGTATGTTTTATTTAAAATAAAAATAAAAATAAAATACTTTTATGTTTTAAAATACTTATAAAATTTTAAAAATAAAATATTTTTATATTTTATTTTCTTTCTTTTCTTTACATAAATATTTATAATATGTATAATATTAATAAAATTAATATTATAATATTTATAATATGTATGTTTTATTTTAAAATAAAATAAAAATACTTTTATGTTTTAAAATACTTATAAAATTTTAAAAATACTTTTTTTTTATATTTTATTTTCTTTCTTTTCTTTACCTAATTATTTATAATATGTATAATATTAATAAAATTAATATTATAATATTTACAATATTTAAGTTATTCTTGTGGGTTTAAACCCAGATGACCGTAATTTTCATTATGACTCAGTAAAAATATACATATTATAAATATTATAATATTAATTTTTATTAATATTATAAATATTATAAATATTTAGGTAAAGAAAAAGAAAGAAAATAAAATATAAAGAAAATTATTTTTAAAAATTTTATAAGTATTTTAAAACATAAAAGTATTTTTTTATTTTATTTTAAAATAAAACATACATATTATAAATATTATAATATTAATTTTATTAATATTATACATATTATAAATATTTAGGTAAAGAAAAAAAAAAAATAAAATATAAAATATTTTATTTTTAAAATTTTATAAGTATTTTAAAACATAAAAGTATTTTATTTTTATTTTAAAATAAATATACATATTATAAATATTATAATATTAATTTTATTAATATTATACATATTATAAATATTTAGGTAAAGAAAAGAAAGAAAATAAAATATAAAAATATTTTTAAAGCCAAAATTTAAATTGCATTTTTTTAAAGTGTAAAGGCTCAATAAGATATGAATTTAATGACTAGGTAGCCACGTAGAAATAATGATTTTTAATTTTTTTTTTCAATGCCACGCAGTAATTTAACGTCTGGCCCAAGAAATTAGATTTGAATGTAATGATCAAATTTTTAAAAAGTAAGTAATAATCAATATTTTAAAAGCATAATGATTATCATTAAAACACTTTTAACACTACAACCACAGTGGTGTAAAAGTGTTTTTTGCCGAATATATTTGTTATTGATGTGAAATTAGTTGTAGGAGTTTTGATTATGGAACCATGAAGGGTTTAGATGATATAAGGATGGAATATTGTATGGAGGTTATTTGTTTAAATGTTTGAATTTCATGAAACGAGGATTTTTAAAGCTTGCATACCATGTGTTTGTATAAATGTCATAAAGAGGTTAATTTGGTTAAAACATGAAAATTAACGGGTTCTCTCTGTAAATTGATGTACATACATGAGTTATAAGTTAACTCAAGTTGTTTGAGTGCTTCATCAGTTAAAAAAAATTACAAATTTCATTTGTTGGAAGTCCGACACCAAGTTTCTTGTTTACATACTCTTAAAATGTGTGGATACACAAGTAATTTTTTAGTTTTTTTTTCCAACCTCCTTCTGAACTTTTATGTTTAGCGGCCGCTTTCTCTGCCAACTTATTCTTCCTCTCTAACGCCTGCTTAGTTTTAGCCATCTATTCAATTCCTTCACCTTCATCTCGTCAACTTTATTTTTCTTTCGAAGATGAATTTTTTTCGACTTTTCCAACTCAAATATTGTCTCTTTATCTTTTACAAGACTTTCCTCTTCGGTACTTTTGCAAGAGAAATTTCTTCGGATCGGATTGTATTGTAGCTCGTATCGCCGCCGTCGTATTTTTGCAAGTATATTTTGACCCCCCCTCTTAAAAATTTCTGGTTCCGCCACTGATCATCTTCATCCAACCCCATGCACAAACTTATTATTATTTTAAAATATTAAAAATATTTATTTTATTTTAAAAAAATAAAAATTGGGGTTGAGTCAAACTTGGTTGGATTGGGTCAAAATTTAGTGAAAATGGGTCGGATTAGGGTCAAATTGGGTAGACGAACAGAAACGCCAAAAATCCACTTTAAGGACCTAACTGACGAAAAATAAATTTTAAGGACGACTTTGAAAGTGGGTGACAACTTGAAAAGACAGAAATATCATATAACCTTATATATTTCTACAAAATGTTAAAATCCATATGCATGCAGTTTCTCAATCCCCTTAAATTTTCTTCAAAAAAAATTAAGCAAAACCAGCAAGATTTAACACTGAAACTATAAAGAGAAACTAGATTCTTGTTGTAGTGTAAATTAGATAGGGAGAGAATTATATTAAGAAATTAAAGATGCCTCGACGGTACGCGATAGGGAGGGCTGAAGATGCGAAACACCCGGCAACCATGGTCGAGTTTCTCTCCACCTTCATCGGTTCAAGTGACCCAAATTTGGGAGCGTCTCGTATTCTCTCATCTATAACTTTTTTCTATGAGAGGTAATTTTAAAAAGATTGTGATTTAAAAAAATAAAATTATATAAAATGTTATATATTATGGAAGAGGAGACCTTAATTTAATCAATATTAAAAAAAATCATCTTATATATTACTAATTAAAATTTAATTACCATTTAAAACTAAAATCATGATCACAACTTATTATTTTACAACAATTTTATTTTCATAGAATTTAATTAGTTAATTAATTTTATAATAGAGTATAACTTAAACACTACGTTTAGATTTTTAAGTTTCCACTCAAATTTAAACTTTAATTAAAAATATATATATATAAATAAGAAGGATTAATTATAAAAATTAAATATTAAATATTAAATTAAAAATAACAAAAAAAAGCACATTAGTAACACTCAATATGTAATTCCTAGTCATTCGTTTTTAAGCAAAATTTAATGGTCATTCTAATAATAGTATAAAATTCAAAAAATATAATTTATAATCACTATATAAAATAATTAAAAATAATTTTATTTAAAAAACAACCTTAGCTAGTTTTAACTGAATTGTACAAATGGTAGTCTTTTTGTATAATAGGGCGAATACAATACAATAAACATTACAAAATCCTTACTATAATACAAAACACACTACAAATTCTGTATCACAACATAACAGAGTATAAAATGTATGAAAGGCCTCGTCTACGTGTGTGAATTTAGCATATGAAGGATCGATGACACCCATCTGATATTGACCATTGGAATGGAATTTGGAGGTCGAATAAAGTGAAATTATTTTAAGTTACTACAAATCATGAAATCTTACGATGGAGGTAGTATTTGGCTACCCAAGGGGCAAGTTGAGTGAAATGAGGCACTCTTGGGTTCACGGAGTAATAATCAGACCAATAGCAAGGAGATAGCGGGTCAGATAATTGACCATCAGAGTACACGCAAAATGGCAGCCAATCTTCGCCTCCGTTCATTCTCCTTTTACGCTCTCTTGGATAAGCTAACGGTGCCTGAACATACCTGCAGTTAGATTAAAGGCAAGGATAAATTAAAGCCATTCTAAAGAGCTGGATAAACATAACTGATACTTGAATAGTCCAAGGTCAGACGCATGTTACCAGAAATGCTGATTGACTGGATACGCTACCTATAGTAGAATGCACAAGACATCTAGTTCTCGTATCACAATTCAAATCAATAATACCCAAAAAGGCTAGTACGCGAAACGCAGATCAATAAGCAGGGCAATAAGAGTTTCCTGATAACCCCGGTTAGACCATTAGACAAGCACCCCAATAAGACTGTATAGCAAGGTTATAACAAGATTAACTTTGGTTAAATTGTTCATGCAGGTAGACAGAAAGTGTTCAAGCTCTGGTTGACTAGAAAAGGAGACAACTTTATCACTGAGCACAATCTGTTATGCTAGAATTTTGGCTGTGGTAATGATGCTTAATTTCTTTAATTAAGAATTAGTGGTTTTTTTCTCATTTTTCCTTTTTTGGGTCTTGAAGATGGTCAGTCATGTTTACCAACAATATTTCATCTTACGCTCACTACATTTAGCAATGATGAGAACCAGGCTCTACCCGTTACACACTTTCCTAATGGCAGTAACTAATGGTTGCTCACGAGCTATACTGTTCTGTCTCATGAAAATTTATGGATGTACTGCAAGATTTTTTTTTCTTTGTGGAATTCTTGTTTACAAAGAAGTTAGCTAATGTAATCTTAATATGTTTGCTCGGATTTTAGGATATAAAACCAAATCCCAAACAGTTCTGGTCAAATCTCATTACAATTCCACTTCTGCATATTCCAAACAACTAAAATCCTGTTTCGAATTGAAATCTTACCATGCCTAAGGTTCCAAACACACTCCCCTTTCACTTTTCCTATAATAAGGTCGTACTTCAGCCTACCTTTTGTCACATTTTCATTGATTTTTCCACCAAACGGTCATTGCTGCCGTATAGTGTTTGCCATCATCTTATAGATGGTTCTCAAACTTCAGTGAACTTCACCATGAGGTTATGAATTATGATACAACTATAATGAGCAGTTCTAATATCTGAAAAATGAGGGGGGGAAATGAAATGAGCTGCACACTTCATTTCTATTGACTCAGTAATTGGCTAATCTAAATTTGTAATTCTAATTTTACATCCTCCGTATATCAAAAATTGAACTTGAAAGCGATAGATAATACCTGATACCATCGAGCACAGCATCCCAGCAGAAATGGGTATGACCAAACACATGACAAGCAGATGCACTCCCTTCAACACTATGTATAGATCTAATTCGCGTCTCAAGAAAATCTGAGCCAATAATTTTTGGGAGGTTAGGATAAAACAGCATCCTCTTCTCTGGACATAGCTCTTGCCTGTACAACAAGAAATTCAAGCAAGAATGAAGTTAATGAACCTACTTCAATGTTTACATAAAGAAAATGACATCTCCACAGTGTAAATCTTAGAATTTCTGAATTTTACCATTGTGGGAAGGGAAAAGTGATGTTATTTTTCTGTTATTTGGTGTCTTACGAGACAAAATGCAGGCTTTTAGAGATCAATACGTTTCCCTCATCTTCTCTGGGATAGGATAGTGCTCCTTACTTCTTTTTGGTCTTCAACAGTACTAGGGGTTGGCCAAAACATTCTCAACCTAATTATGGCCTCTTTGGTTAAAATTTTGGCTCCAAATCAAACCTAATGGGGCAGGAAAAAAAACCCTACTATTAAGGGCGCAGGTATGAGAAGCCAACTAATTATAGTCAAAATTTTGTGATACGTAGAGGCTGTTTTGATTGGATTTTTTTAATTATGATTATTTGTTAGACCAAAAAATAAACTTCAAATGTTTGGATTGGTGATTTTGTCCAACTAATAGTCAGATTTGCTGAAAGCTGATAAAGAAAGGGGCAGTTTCTTTTCAGATTTTCAGAATCCAAATTTTTATCTGATTTTTGAAGGCAGGAGTGTCCAAAATAAGCGAATTCAAACAGTTTTCTGATTATTTGTCTTCCATAAGCAATATTAATAAGAAAATTCAAATAGTTTAAATCAGCAATCACAATAATCAGATAAGTTCAATAATCTGATTATCTGTATAATCAAAATAAGCAAAAAAAGGTAGTAATAAAATAATAATAATAATAATAATAACCAAATAGAAATCAGGGGAAAAATAATTTAAAACTATGCACCAATTATGAAAATATTGTTTACAATATCTTATGAAAAGCAAAGCAAACTAAAGAGGAAGATCTAGTTGAAACACAAAGTTTAACCAACCTCGGAACAAAGTGAGAGAAAGAAATCACTTGGCTGCATGTCCTCTGGATTTTACAGAATGCATTTTGATTCTTGTTGTTAATCAGATCAAAGTACTGAGCAAGAGAAGTGTCTTCATTAGAAAGTTATCTTGGCCATTTGCATGCATGGAAGTCCTTACATGCCTGCACATAGATTAGCAGCATTAGGCATAAAAATATTTAAAGACTTGTATACTAATATCCCTGGACTCATTAAAGTAATTATGACGATCAAAAACAAAGAGAAAGAACCTCGCAACAGTGAATTTTAGAGAAACTAAAATCGCAACAGTGAATTTTAGAGAAACTAAAATTGCTATCAAGCACGTATACAACAATTGGGATGAGAAATTAAAAGAATAAGAACCACGATTTTAAAATTCTCTACCAAGTTCTCCATAACAGGTCACTCCTGATGAGAAATTGACTAATTTTCCTTGAGTTGACAACATTTAAGCTCTGAGAGATGAGGATCTCTTGGTTTAAGCCCACTGCAGTAACAAAATGAAGAAGTAAACAGAAAGTTTCTTAAAAGAAGCAAGTTTACGTTTTCATAAAATTGTGATAAAGCTTTGGTATTATGAAGGTAATTAACAAGATTATGGAGCAGCAGAATTAGGAATTTCATAGAATTAATGCAGTGCCCTGAAAATGCGAAACTAAACAATGGGCAGAAGAAGCCAATATCAAGTAATATGTTTCATAATGAATTCATCAATATTAAGGATTTGAAATCCTTACTAGGAGAAAAGAAAGTGAATCACCATCTCCAAAGGCGGAATGCGAACACCAGAAATGTCCTCTTCTCTATCAAAACTCTGGAGAAACATCAGACCAGAATTGAGAACTCAAACTACAAATTATCTAGCCTCAAATTAATCTTTGATTAGGAATGTGAGTAATACAGAATATATCATATAACACTTACCTCATGGTACCACGAGAACAAAGGAATGATCCCTAAACCATCTATGACGATAGGGTTGGTCTCCACTCCAATTCTTCTACATGCACCAAGCAAGTTGTTTAGCTTTTCAAGAGAATCATTCTGAAAATCAAAGTACATAAAAGTCAAAACAATACATATATTCCTAGATTATCCTTTCACAAAAGTTTGAAAGTTTCTGGAACAAATAATTACTAGCAAATTTGATAATTTTGATGGTCTATTGATAATATGCATAATTTTAACTAAACGGTAGCATTTAATTATTACGTATTTTATTGAAAGGTTGTGAATTTCAACTTATCAGAATAACACAAAGAAAAAAAATAATTGGAAAACTCTAATTTTGGAACAAAAATAGTACTAAAACTAGTATATCATGAATTTTTTTGCAAATAATAGATATTCCTTACATAATCATCTTTCTCCCACCGACACTGTAATAACTCGAGATTTTCTATATAAAATAAATAAGAAATTTTGCGTATAAATTTTTTTTTTTATTTAATGACGAGACTAAGTGTCAAGTAAAGTGAACGATAAATGCGAATACATTTATTACTTGAAAAATTAGAAATAATTTTGGAATTATTAATTACCACAAATTATATGATAATAAATTTCCGTAAATTTAAATGTTTTTATTAATTATTTTCCATGAAAACATGATTGGAAATAATATATGAAGTGATAATTAGATTTATATAATAAATATTTTATTATATGAATTGTTCGTAATATTTAAGTTAATTATTTTAACTTGATTATTGATCTTTGTGTACTGAAGAATAAGTCGGACATGAGATCCAAACCCGATTGGGATTGTGATCAAGAGATGAGAATAATAATATTATATTATTTATATAATGATTTTACAAAGACCATAATTATGTACTTGGTATGTGTGACGAGATAATATTGAGCAATGACGGTCAATTAGGTCACAGCATATTACCGTCTTGTGAAACCCTAATTATTAAACTCGCTTATGGGATATTTACGAGTAGTATTGTGTATATGAAGTTCTTCCGTGAATAAGAATATCGGTAATTAGAAGAAACCCTAATTATCATTATGACGTCGATAATTAGGACAAACCCTAATTATTATAACCCTAACCGTTGAAATTAGAAAGCTATGTAACGATGTGTTAGTAACATACACAGATAATTAAAGAACCACTAATGGTCAATTAGAAACCCTAATTGATGACGTTGAGAAACCCTAATTTTAATTACCAAGGGTTTAATTTCGATGTTATTGTATAAGTGTTTTAATTTATCAAAGGATAGAAGTTAATTGGTAAATTATAAGAATTAAATCTAGTGATTAAATATTACATTTAATTGCCTTGTACAAGATTGCTCATACACTCTTAAACAACGCCCAACCATCACCCATAACAAATCGAAGCAAGAATCAAGAATTTTTTTGGCAAAAGGGTATAAGAACACTAAACCTAGAAATCCTTTGATTCGATGTTATTTGATACAATTGATTGTTTAAAGTTGTGTAATAGAATGTTAATTGATGATATGGGTTGATAAATCAAAGACCCATAACATCAAAGTGCACGCATTTGAAGATTTAAGCAAGTTGGAAAAACCGAATTACATTATTTTTTCACCAAATGTCGAGAGGCCATAATTCTTTGCTCGATCATGAGTTTTGTTCTTCAAAAGTTGTTATGTGTAGCGATATGTGGTCTTTAATGCAAAAAAGAATCAAGTCCATATCATGTATAGATTAGAAGTTATAGATGGTCAAACATGGTTGATCGATCATGATAAACCTGCTTTTTAGGCGATGCTGTAATGGGGGCATTCTCGTCCACTTTTGTGCTTTAAAAGGTCTGGACTTTTGATATGTTGTAGTGCATTTGAGTTAGGAAGCCATAAGCTTTGGAATGACCTCATTCGACCTCGGATGAGGGAATTACGGTGATTGGAAGGAAATGTGTCAAAAGCGAAAGTAAGCGGCGGGATGTGCTATTCGGGACACTTGTTTGATCGATTAATGTTTTCAAAACCTTCCGGGCTTTTGGTATGTTATAGTACACCAATAAGCTTTCCATGAGACTCAAAAGCGGACTAAATCCGATATCGGAGGAGAGAGTTATGACATTTCAAAGTAGTAGTGTCAAAACTTTCCAACAAGTGCGATCTGATCCATTTGAACGGAATTTACGGACTGATGTGTTTGGAATTTGGAAATGGTCAAAGAATAAAAGTTGTAGCCCCAAAAGTTAGCTTCAAGTGAGGCTCAAGAATCGCTCAAAAATGTTTTAAAATGAAAGAGTTATGATTGTTTTTAGCGGAAGAGGGTAAAGCTGAAACGAGATTGAAAAGCGTATGAACGTCCACTTTTGACGCCTTTGTTTGGGCTACCTAATGAACCCGAATTGGGTAATTCGTATTTTTAAAAATAGTCTTACATACCATGTATAACATATCCAAAAATCAGATTAATCGGAGTTATGAGCAATGCGTTAGAAAATCGCAAAGTGAGCTATTGAAAATTAGTATAAACCAAGTCCCACATCGACTAAGTTGAGAACTTCACCATTTTCTAAACCTATAAATAGAAGGGCTTGGCCTTTGTTTCATTCACCAACAATAAGGCCTCCAATTTTTTGAGAAAGGCTTTGTTGTGGGAGAACTTTTTATAAAGATCTCCTTAGTTAAATTTTAGGCGTGGAAGTGCGTATTCAATCATGTAATTAAGTATTTAGGGTATGTTTCTTATTTAATTTTTGTAATGTTATTATTTTTAATTGTTAGTTAAAGTTTGAATTTTTGAAGTTTAGTTAGTGTTGTTAATAAACTAGTTAGTTTACTATGTTTATTTTGGCTTAGAATTGGTTATGTAAATGAGTTATTTGTGATGACTTTTAATATTTTGTGATGAATTTCATTAATTAATTATTATTAATGATATCAAAGTTATTTAATGATTATATTAAATAATTTAGTTTAAAAATGATTTTAATATTATAAAAATCATTTTGAATGAAAATAAGGTATTTAAAAATATTTTAAGTTATAAAATATAACTTTTAATATTTAAATGATAATTTCATTAATAATTAAATATTAATGCTATTAAGATAATATTAATGATATTTAGTTTATTTAATGATTAATATTAAATAAATAGTTTAAAAATGGTTTTACTTATTTAAAACCATTTAAAGAGGATATTAAGGATTTAAAAATATTTTAAGTTATAATTAATGACTTTTAATATTTGGATAAATAGTACATTAATATTTAAATATTAATGGTAATTATTTGGGTAATATAAATGTTTTAAAAATAGTTTGAGTTATTATAAATAACTTTTATATTTTGGCAATGGTTTCATTAATAGTTTAGTATTAATTAAACTATTAATAATAATGGAATTGTTTAATGTTTAAATCATTTAATTATGATTCCTATATTTGAAAGTTATAAATTTACCAAACTAGTCGACTTGAGAACCGATTATGAAGTTACGAATTTGAAGAAGAATACCTATAGTAACAGTTATATCACTATAGGCCCTTTAGTGACAGATTTGAATTATTTTAAATTTTTCAATTTCTGGAAATTGCGAAAATGATTAAAAATAAGATGTCTGATATTTACAGATGTTGAGGTATAAAATAAGTCTTAGACTCAGTATTTACCCGATAAAGCTGTCGGTACGCCGACAAATGTCAGACCCTATAATAGAAAGAAAAGGCTACTGTAAGAGCATGGATGAGATATTTGAAAAATGTATAAAAAATATTTCAAGTATAGAATAGGAACTAAAAGTATGATCACTGTGATTATGTGATTGGACTATGTGCTGACTGTAATAGACAGTACTATGTGTTAAGATATATTGTTCTAATCGAACGAATGATCTGATTATTGATAGGTTGTGATAAAGAGATAAAACCTAAGTTGAGATTTGTAATCAATGAATCGGTGATATCCTACCTTTGCATTTTCTTTATCTGATGGACATGAGTAAGAAGTTTCAGAATTATTCTATTCCTGTACAGATTATGTACGCTTTGATTATCAACATGTTAGCTCTGATATATATTCTGTTAAGTTGATTTCTAAATGGTTATACAAGTGTCCCCACTTGGATAACCATGGCATTTATTCACATGTTGATATACCTCTGTCAATTACCCGTATACATATATGTTGAATTACATATTATTGTTGAGCAAGATTAAAAACCTTCGGGTTTGGAACCAGGCATGTATGAACATCCCTATATGGGAAGATTTTTGCGCCCAAGGCGGATAGAGTGAGCGATGAATTTCGTTCAAGTTATGTAGTATTGATCGTCTGAGGTACAATGGGTGATCACCCTCCGCGTCTAGTAAGCTAAAGCGGTTTCATGGATGGATTTCTGCCAAACCTTTTCGAAAATGAAAAGAATGTTCATAGTATGATTCTTAAACCCTATTCATGGGTAGAGCCAGAGCCAAATTTAAATAATTTGGAAGAGATTTGTTATGTGAATTTTTTTATCAGTACAGATTACTTCACAACTTTCGATTCGTTGTAGAAGTGTTATGTAAAGAGAATACTTATATTCTTTCAGCTTATATATATAATTGCTATTACTTGCTGGGCACTCAAATGCTCATCCTTGCTTAAATTAAATGTTTTCGATTATGTATGAAACAACTTTGAAGACTCGAACACGAACAAAGGAAAAGGAAAGGCGATCGAATAAGTGTATCATGAGTTAATGGTTATAGTTGTATTGGTATCTATTCAAGTATTATAAGGAATGTATTTGAAGGTCACGTGCACAGGGAAGTAAACTTTGATGTATGTAAATTAAGTTCGAATGTATTATTATTTAGTATTATTCAGCTTAAAGAAATGGTATCGTGGGAAACCGAGTTCGGGTTTCAAGTACCTGGATTTGGGGTCGTCACAGACACCAAAGATCATGGTTTCCCGGTACATAGAAAACATGTTCGAACCTGTCCTTCAGAAGGGACATTGTTTGAACAAAGTTCTTGAACGTCTCTGCTACATCACCTGCAACAACAAGAACATCTTTCTTGTGTTTCACCGCTGATATGCGCTTCACCCATTTCATGTTCTCAGTGTAATCGGTGTGCAAATCAGAGAGTACAAAAACCCGTAAGCCAATTGCCTCTCCATTAGCTGAAGGAAATATTTGAGGCCTTTTAATACATTCCTGCTTAAAATTTCTTCTGCAATTTGCTGATAATACATTTCTGGGAATACAGAAAGAGCGACCAGGTACTGTAGATAAACTCAGGCCCGAAGGGACTAACCACACTACCATGTGTAGCTAGAAAGCTGATCCAGAGCTTTTGATCTACAACAATATAAACCCATTTCAAGTTTTATATATAGAAGCTAAATTATACACCTAATACCCTATCCCGTTCCCATCCTTTTTTTGTTGTTCAAAAAATTACAGCAGCTAACTTTTTAATTAGTATTAGAAGTAGCCTAGCCACATAGTGTAAAATCTTAGGTGCAAAATTTGAGCGCATTTAGCATACTTCATAAATGAATTATTGCTCATAGTGCAATGCAGAATATATAACACAAAACTAAGACTAACCTATTAAAATTTACTAAAAAAAAAGGTGCAATTTTCTAGGTCTTGCATGAAATCAGGTAATTGGATACGTGAAGATGTCAGATAACAAGATTAATAGTTAGCACTAACAAGCTTCATAATTTCAATTTGGCTTGCATTGTTAATAAATTAATTGTTTCTCACAGGGCATTGCCGAATATATAACATAAAACTAGCACTAACAAATTAAAATTTACAGAAAGATGTGAAATTTCTAGGTCTAACATGAAATTGGGTAATTGTGTAGTTAGCAAAATTAGAGACAAATTAAAAAGAAAATAAGAAGCTATTGACGGAATATGGGATTTAACATTGCCTAAATCATCACAAACCCAACATATAATTGTACCTTATTTTGCTGGACCAGCAGTTCACTGATCTAAACGGAGAAGATGAGTAGATGACTGGTAATTGATGAATTCGTTTAATTTGAAGAAGGGTTGAATGCATTTTAGTTTGATTAAAGAACATCAAACATTGACCAAAATAGCTGAATAAGCAGTCAGCATGGACAAAAGAGATGATGAAATAAGCTTACGGCGGGCCGAGAAGTTCCTGCAGGCTTCAACAAAAATAAATTAAAATATTGATAATTAATCAAATAAATAGACTAAAAAGCAAAACTATCCCTCTTTAGAGCATGTTCGGGTCGGGTGTTGCTTATAAGTTCGTCAAAATCACTTGTTAATATTTAACTATTTGGAAATAATTTTTCTAATCTATAACTTGAGTTTTAAGTCTAAAAAAATAAGTATTTATAATTTATTTTAAAATAATTATATAAGTTATTTTAAAATAAGTTAGTTTAAACAAATATAATGTTTAATTTACTTTTCTTCTATTTTGTCCCTCTTTTTATTAATATTTTTTTTAATAATCTTAACATTTATTTTAACTTTTAAGTTATTATGAACCGAACACATTTATTACTTATTTTAATTTAATTTTTGACTTATAAGTCAAATTGATGCCGAACGCTTTTACTTATAAATCACAAAATTTGTATCATTTTTACAAACTTGTTCCTCTAACTTTCTTTTTGACAAAACTTTTAAGTTGGGGGTACTATTGTCATTTTATTAATAGACCCAAGCTTAAATCAAGTCACCATTAACATCAAACATTTGGCAACAAATATAAACCACGCATTCAAATTATTTATACAAATTTTAAAAAAATGAATAATTACTCATCACCATTTATAGTAAAATAATGTTATTAATAAAATTATATTATTTGTTATTACTATGTGTTAGTAAGATGAATGTCGTTTTATAACCTAGAAACGTTGGAACGTCGTAGTATTTCGACTACGTGAAGGAATTAAAGTGTTTGAATTTCCAAGACGAAAATAAAAGTTTTTCGAGAAATTTTTCGAAAAACACTTTTCATTGATTTCTACTCAGGAATTATTTTTAAACTTCTGAGAAATATGTAACGATAGAATATCGAGGTAAGACGGATTATGTAATAATAATTCGAGTATGAAAAACGTAATTTTTCGCATGCGTACTTAATTTGAGAACGTTAGGGAAAATAAAGCGTTAATGAACTAAAGTGATGATCGTATGATACATATGTAATGTATGAGGTAATGAATATAAGTATGATACGAAGTATTATATGAGTATGTATGAATGATGGCATATTGTATATTGTGAATTAGTATACGAGTGAGAATACAAGAATAATACGTAAACAATACGTTATAAGGCTTTAAGCCAAATGAAATGGACTTGTAGAATTTTGTAGCAATTGGTAAAGTCCAATAGAAGTTAATGTGCAAGCCCATGTGTGAGTAATGTTAAAGCCCAAGTGGTTGTTAAAGTAAAGTCTAAAGTAAATTAATGAAAGCCCAAAAGCTTAAGTTAAGTTAATTAAACATAAGCCCAAGCTATTGATCCAATGGGTTAGGGTGACCCGTGGGGCAACCCATGATTATATGGTTAATCTTGGTGACCAAGATAATTATGTGATGACCAAGATAATTATGTGATGGCCAAGTAATTAGTGTATTGAGCAAGATAACTTAATTGCTAAGTAATGAATAGTATGAAGGTTACTAAGGAGGTGGGATTGGCTATTGTCCATTATACCCTAACTTAGGAAATCCTATAAATAGCAAGCTTAGGATTTCATTTGTTGATCGTTAATTTTCACCAACAAGTTAAGTGCTTAATTGTTAGAGAGAATAAGTAAGAAAAAGTTAGACTTCCATTGTTAGAAAAAGAAGAAGAAAAGCTTGTTCATCAAAGGTAATGATCCTATGTCATTAGTCTTCCATCTCTACAATTGTAGGTTGATAAGAGAAATGTGGATTAATTGACATGTATGCTAAGAAATGATAAGAATGAAGAATCTAAGGACTTCAGTCTTAATAAGCCGTGAATAAGCACTTTGTTCATAGATAAGTTATGAACTAAGGAAGAACTTGTAAGACTTGTAATATGTTTACATGAATGAAGTTTATATGTTAAGAAGATGTAAGGATGAAGGTTAGAAGATTTAAACTATCATAAGTCATGAGAAATGAAACTATATGTAGTTTATACTTTGATAAGTTATAAACTCATGGAGAATAAGTAATAAGTTATCATGTAAATAAGTTGATATAGTATGTATGTTAAAATGTCAATATGATGGATATAATTCATTTGAAACAATGAACAAATCATAAGTAACGAAGTTATGCCGGAATTCACATGATTGGATGATAATCATCGAATTCGTGAAATTCTCGGATTGGAAGTCGAATTTTGATTTTGAGCTCGGAAACGTTGGTTTTTGATGGGAACAAGTCTTATTTGGCGTTATAGAGTTGTGTACTCGAAAATGACCAAATTCCGACTTAGAACGAAGAAACGAGCGTTGAACGTTCACGAACGTTTATCGTTTTCGTTAAAAATGAATCAATAGATGAATTTTGAGTTATCGAAGTCAAAAATATAAAATTCTTGCATGAACACGTAGAGTATGTGCTTTGTGAGCTAATGGCTTTTGAACGGGTCAATTCAGACTTAAAATGATCAAATTTGGAGTCCAGAAAGTTCGTTATGCAAAGCAAAATTTCTAATTGTTCGGTGCATTAATCGAATCGCCGCAAAGACCAACCCAAGGCATAATGGTGGCGCTTACGTCCATGTGTAGTGTCCGCACCTCATCGAGGAGTCGTGCCACTGCGAGTGTGACATATAGTCTCGAGACTCAAATAATTTAGCAGTCGAGAGTTTAGGCATCGAAGAGTGAAATACAATGCTGACCCAATCGAAAGTAGTATGCACACAAGCCAATCATGTTTGATGATAAAGCATATACTTTGTAACAATATTATTCATTTATTAATAAAAAGTATTAATTTATTAAAGGCTTTAATTATCTACATGATGCTGTTTAATATGTGATAAACTCATAGTTTTAAGCAATGCTTTTAGAATAATGATGATGATCATTCTAATGAGATCTAAGGGATTGGTGAATCCGGATAGATTGGTACATACGTTGCTTGCTCATTGGATGAGGATGATTGATCTCATGATCATTTGTGTGGAGACACTAAACCAAGTATGTAGGTGTTTATTAGAGAATAAGTTCACTGAACGTGGCTCGCTAAGAAATACCTAATGGAGTTTTACTTGCATGTCAATAGAAATTCCTATAGTGATAGTAGTACAAGTGATCCTTGGACTTGAGATCATCATAGTATCTTGTGTATGATGAGTTATACTTTAACTTATTCCTTAAGACCCTTAGGGTATATCAAAGGGTATGCTTGGGTATAATAAGTTTATGTACATGGAGATAATGTATGATCAATAAAGAATCTACCACTTAGTAAAAGAAGAGAAATGTCCTATGTGATTCGATAAATGACAACCCAAAGAGTCCTTAGCTGCAGGCGTAATGAAATTAAAAAGGAGTTTCTAATTTGCATTATTTGGAGTTGAGCATTTAAGAGTCGAAATACATATAATTAAATAAAATAAGACTTGACAGTAATTCCGTGTCTTATATTTAATTGGGACATTGTGTGGTGGAAGGATTGAATTATACGGTAACTATTTACTCAAAGGTTCTTTTATGATTAATGTTGAAATCTATATTATCTGGAAAGTTGTTAATCGCTGGGGAGGTTTATCCCTATTGTAGAATAAATATTATTTATTTAAATAAATTAATCGTTTAATTTATTTATTTAAATAAGATTAGAATTGTTCTAATTGATTTATTCACAACCGGTTTAATATGGAGAACCTAAAGGGTCACACCATAAAAGAAAGAATAATTATTTAAGAAGTTAATGGCATAATCGTAATAATATGTTAAGTATATTTAATTTAATCTATGGTGATAGAATAAATTAAATAGCTTAATATTTATTATTTAATATTTTAGAAATATTAAATATAAATTAATAAGAGGAGTCTTATTAATATTATTACAATTATTATTATTTTAATTTTTAAAAGAGTTTAGGAATTAATATAATATAAGTACTCTCATTTATTCCTAATAAGATTAAGAGGAAAAATTAGGTAAAGGGGTTTAATTAATTATCCCTAATAAGATTAGGGAGCCCATTTAATTAAATAAATAATACCTTATTTTAATTAAATAGGGTTACCTGATATCTTTATAAGGTGAGTCTTATATGAGATATCAATATACGCAATTCCAATAGTTGGAGAATACGTTCTATAGAGATAGAAAACTAGAGTTTAGCCAACCACCCTTCTTCTTGAATATTTCTTCTTCCTTGGGGATCACCTCTAGAGGCCAAACACTTGGGTGGCTAACGTTAAGGAACCAAACCTGGTGGATTCAAGTTGAATGCGAAAAGGATTGAAGGTGAACTTGTACTTGAGGAAGCTCGAATCTTCAAGGGTATTATTCTTGTTCTTCATATTTTCGTTTAATTAATAATTATACATAAAGGATGATCCGGGTATATAATTTGTAAAATTTTTAAAACTCTATTTTATCACGTTTCCGTTTATTTTATGCAATTTGATTGCGCTCATGAATATTACAAACCTAACAGTGGCATCAGAGCCAAACCTTTATGCGAATTATTAATTGTTTTAATTTGATATGTATATTAATATGTATTTATAACAATTTAATTGGGCATAATTTTATTGTATAAAATTTAATAAAAAAATAAAAAAAATCGCGAATCTCGTTATCCTGCACTTTCACACATGCTGCAGTACTTTGGTTATATTTCGGTAATATTATATGTTTCTTGTATTTCAACATGGTTAGTTTATATATATATATATATATATATATATATATATATATATATATATATTAAGTAGTAATATATGTTAGCTCACGTGAATGGTCAAGGGTTCATCTAGCAGGAATGTTTTTATATATTAACTTAATATATATATGATTACGTTTACCAGGAATGGGAAATCCTCTAGATTCACGTTATTTCAAAGAAAGGGATTTTGATTACTTATATTATATATATATATATATAATATTTTTAATTATTTTATAATTAAAATAAAAAATTTATTTTAATCTTAAAATAAAAAGATTTATTTTAATTTTAAAATTAGATTTCATGCTAACCAATTAGAGTTGGAATTGGATTCCATGATAACTAATTAGAGTTGAAATTGGATTCCATGATAACTAATTGGAGTTGAAATTGGATTCCATATTTCCTTAAAATAAAGGAGTTTATTTAGATATGAAATAAGATTTCATATTATTCAAAATAAAAGAGTTTATTTGTGAATAGGAAAGAGAATCCCTATTTCCTAAAATAAAAGAGTTTATTTGTGAATAGGAAAGAGAATCCGTGTTTTCTTTAATAAATGAGTTTTTTTTTGGAATTGGATTCCATAATTAATTAAAATAAATGAGTTTATTTTGATTAAAATAAAATAGTTTATTTTATTCAAAATAGGATAACTTAAAATTAAAGAAGTTTATTTTGATTTAAATTTGGATTAAAATAAAGGAGTTTATTTTGATTTAAAATTAGATTTTATGCTAACTAAATTTGTCTATTAAATGATATCAATATATATATTGAATGTTTATTATTCATGAGATGAATGTTATTTATTGATGCATATTGTGATGTGTATGATAATAAATAGGATTGATTATTGACTATTGACCAATGTGATTGGATTTTATTTTAATTGGATGCGGAATGTATGAGTTTTATTAAATGGGGTCTGCGTACCTCATCTTCTCTAATTTTTCTTAATGTAAATTCTAACTCCTTCCTATGTACTTCCCCTTGACTGTTGATCAAGGTTTCTATTTATTTTAAATAGTTTTGTAATAGGAATAGTTAGAATTAATTTTGAAGAATTGGAGATCAAGGAGCAAGGAGCAAGGAGCAAGGAGCAAGGAGCAAGGAGCAAGGAGCGCTTGAAGACCTGTTTGTAATGGATCCCAAGTTTAAATGTAATAGTTATATTTAAATATTAATTCTTGCACCTCTAGGGTTTGACCTTTTGGTTCACTTGGTGGCTCTAGTGAACCAAACTAGAATAAAAATACATAATCAATTCAGGTAGAATATAGTATTCTATATGTGCATGCTTATACTATATATATATTATATATTATGCAAACATGCTTCGCATGTTTATTAATATGACGCGTATTTTATATATATATATATGCATGCGCGCTAAACAAGATGAGACAAATTAATTACATGCAAACCCCTCAAATATTTTATATTAAGTCCTAAGCGTTCAAAGATATTTGGAATATCGAACGTCGTCTTCTAGCATGATAAAAATAATATAGTATCAATTAATTATTATAAGTTTATTGTGTCACCACAAGGCTTATCTTAATTCTTTGAGATGCTAATTTTATCACATTTGATGCTTATAAAGAAAATTGAACAATATTATTTTGTTGTGTCACCACAAGGACAATATTTTTTTTTTTGAATATATGGACTGCTAGGTTGGACTTAACTTAAATTATTTTAGTTCGGATGTGCACACACTTGACCATTATAATCTAAGAGGCAAAATACAAGGAGTTGCATAGTTGATGTATTTGACAAGAGTTGTCTACCTATTTATTTATATATAGTTTGTTGTGTCACCACAAGGCTATATACATTTGAAATGAGATCCTTATTCTCACTAGCAAATCTTTAACTAGATTTTGTCGAACTATATAAGTGAGGGTAATATAGTTTGATAAAAATAGTGGGAGATACCAATTTAAAACAAGACCTAAATTATTTTGGTAATTAATAAAAGAATGTATGCTAAAATATTGTTAATTACAAATTCATTTATAGAATTTTACAATGTCTAAATTACTATCACTGTGAAGCATATTAGACGTTATTTAACCGAACCAAATTAAATGGATTGGTTAAGAAATTTGAGAATAGTTCTCATGGTTGAAAAGCTATCTTATGTCCTTAATACGCCTATCCTTGCAATGGTTGCAGACAATGCCTCTGAGAAAGTGGCAAGATGATGCACAGTTGGCTCAATGCATCATGTTCGCATCCATGAGTAACGAGCTTCAACGTCAGCATGAAACTATGGATGCTCCTACTATATTCCTTCACATCAAGTAGTTGATGGTGAGGAAAGTAGGACTAATAGATATCAAATATCTAAGGAGCTCTTCCAATCTAGAATGACCGATGACACTACAGTACATACACATGTCCTAAACATGATCAATTTGATTGAACAATTAGGATAACAGGTTTTGTCATAGATGGAGAGTTGAGCCAAGATTTGATCTTGCACTCACTTTCGGACTCCTTATCACATTTGTTGTGAATTTTTCATATGAACAAGCTAAATATCAGCTTCGCTGATTTGCTTAACATGTTGAAAAATGTTGAGAGTCACTTTTCAACCAAGAAAGACCGAGTCTTAGTGGTAGGGGCAAAATGATCTTTTGAAAAGAAGAACGATTCTAAGAAGGTAAATAAAAAGGCAAAAACAAAGGATAATAAGAACAAACCTGATATAGATAGCAAAGGAGTTTGCTTCCACTGCAATAAGCATGGACACTGGAAAAGAAACTACGAGAAGTATCTTGTAGAGGTTAACCAGAAGAAGCTTAGTGAAGTTTTGGTTACAATACAAATTTGTTCATGATTTAAAATAATTTTTTCTTTAAGTCAAGGTTCTACTTGGGTATTGGATACCGACTTTGGTTATCATAAATATAGATTTATGAAGGGACCAAGCAGAAGTAGAAAACTAAACAAAGATAAGTAATCCTATGTGTGGAAAATGAAGCAAAGGTTGCTGCATTAGCCATAGAAACTTATAGTTTAGCACAACCTACGGGCAATTCTATTAAGTCAATAAGTTGTTATTGTATTTCAGTTCTTGTTGGAAACATTATTTACATTTTATTATTGGACAATGAAATCTTTGGTATTATATTTAAGAACAATTGTTGTTCTATTTATAATAATAATAATGTTTTGTATAGAATTGAAATATTACTTAATGGATTTTGTATACTTGACTTACGTGAAAAATTATTTTATAAATTAAACAAACTAGTATAAGAAAAGGAGATGATCATTCAAAGAGTTGAATGTGTGTATTTACTGAAATACAAGTGTGAATTATTTGAAAGGTTCAAAGAATTCAGAAGTGAAACAAATTGGCAAAGTATTAGGATTCTTTGATTGTATCAAGGAAGGAATACTTGTGCAATGAGTTTCTAAATCATCTCAAATGGTTTTCTCACAATGGACGCCTCCTTATACGCAATAATTGATTGATGTATCTGAAAGAAAAAATTGTACCTTGTTGGACATGGTGTGACACCCCCAAATCCGGGTACTTCGATTCCACGGGATTTGGTGTTCACTTTACAAATATCATCTATCTATCTGCCCATAATAAATGCAAACCATGCAATAGATAGAAATAAAAATCTTCCCCTTATAGGGTTACAACATCTGAATCATAAACATAACCCCAGGTTGAACTAACCTTAAACATCTGTGCGGAAATATAAACAATAAGTCTTAAACAACATCATTAACTCAAGTCTAACATAAATACATCATCAAATAAAATAACAAGTCTTCAACACTTGCTAACTTTGCCCTTGCCTTTACTAGTGGAAGGTTCGTCGGTTTTTTTCGTTCTTAAGCGCAATGTTATTATAAAGCAAGAGTGAGCACTATTGCCCACAAGTATAACAATGAAATAACAAAGATAATAACATGCGAGTGAATCAAAGACATCTGAATAAAAGCTCAACTTTTGAATCAAGAATGAATAACAAGAATCAAAAGAATTCTGAGGGTCATAAGACCTTGAACTATGTCCTAGGTTAACAAGGATTATACTTGAAACCTTTAACAGTCATAAGACTATGGACCTTTCTTCTCGCATTTTGGGGATCGAAATTTCAGTACCATATCATGCAATAATATCTTAACGCTTAACGCATAAGTAAATTCCTTTACGTGGTTGTTCATCTCGGTTTGACATTCGAGTCCGCACTAAAGGAAGTTTGGTTTGGATAATTTAATAAGGGTTACAAATTTAGAACGTTCATCAACTAAGGACTAGTTGAATCAATAAAGTTCACTAGTCTAATAAGGTTCAACAATAATGATATTCAATTTGAATAATAATCTCAAGAAGTATACAATAGAACAATTATTGTATAACTGAATCATGCTTGAAAAGATAATAAATCTTTAATATAACAATTGAACTTGAATAATAGTAATGATAATTTACTCGAGGTAACTAATAACTTGAACAATAATGACAAGTAGGGTTAGAAACTTGCCTCGATGCGTATGCTTAAACGATTACTACTTAGCTTCACCATAAATCCTACACACATAC
Organism: Panax ginseng; assembly: GCA_020205605.1. Taxonomy (NCBI): domain Eukaryota; kingdom Viridiplantae; phylum Streptophyta; class Magnoliopsida; order Apiales; family Araliaceae; genus Panax; species Panax ginseng. The sequence goes on from CM035132.1 coordinate 178,242,776, forward strand.
CATATGTATTCACGACATTCATTAGTTACATTTTCACTTAATTATTTAATATAAACTCCACTTTATTTAACAAATCATTACCCTTCTAATTTAATTACTTAATTAAATTAGAATATTTTCATTCTCTTACTATTATTACACTCGAATAAATTATTTCATAATAATTTCCATCGAATATTTATTTTATTCCATAAATATCTCAATTAAAATATTTACTTTATTTTATAAATATTTTAATAATAATTTTCATCGAATATTTATTTTATTCCATAAATATCTCAATTAAAATATTTAATTTATTTTATAAATATTTTAATAATAATTTTCATCGAATATTTATTTTATTCCATAATATCTCAATTAAAATATTTAATTTATTTTATAAATATTTTAATAATAATTTTCATCGAATATTTATTTTATTCCATAAATATCTTAATTAAAATATTTAATTTATTTTATAAATATTTTAATAATAATTTTCATCGAATATTTATTTTATTCCATAAATATCTCAATTAAAATATTTAATTTATTTTATAAATATTTTAATAATAATTTTCATCAAATATTTATTTTTATTTTTATTTTATTTATTTATTTATTTTTATTTTTAATTTTTTTTTTGATCAAAAAGGTAATTTAGTTTGGTAACGTACTTGTAAAGTGTGGGTTACCTGTGCTCATTTTCTGCAGTTTTAGCTAGTCATGAACATAACAAGGCCAAATTAGGCCAAAAATCAATCACACGTAAAATTATACATGAATATGGCCATAACTTCCAATTAGTTATTTTTACACGAATTTAGACTTACCCAATCATTGTAATACATATATAATCATTACTTAACCAATCTAACATGATTTTTAACAAGTTACAACACATAATTTGCAAAATCAACACATTTACTTTCACTGTTCTTGATGTTCTTGAAGGTTTTGAAAATAAAACATGAAAATTGTCACTACGGATTCGTTATAACACCAAATCCGTTTATTTAAACTTTGGTCTCTTCGTATCAACATGCATAATAATATACGAGTGTAAAATTTAGGGATAACATACGATCAATACATAAAATATCATGTATAAGGCCATAAGGCCAAAACCCATACTCTGTAAATTTTTGAAATAGCAATTCATAGTATTATGAAACTGATGACATGATAATTCACATAATATATATATAATCAAATACGATTAGATACATCTTAACCCATATATAAACTCATAATCAAACCCTTTCTCAATTACAGTGATTTTACAAAATGTATGAAAGCCATTTTTATAAAAACTAATAACGTGAAATTTAGAATTTGGGAAGAGGATATTACCCTGAGAATAAGTATAGATTAGTAGGGAATAATTTCTTCTCAACTCTTCTTCAATCAAAATTCTTTCTCAACACTTCTCAATCTCTCTCTGAAACTCTCTGCTTTTACTTTTCTGACATAGGAAAAATGAAGAAAAGAAAAGAAAGGCGTATGATATAATAAGAGAATCAAGATTTGAGTGGTCAGTTAACCCAATAATGGGTAACTGTTCCAACTCCCCATAGGGCCTTGTTTGGCTAGCAAAATAGATTTAAAAAAATATATTTAATTTAATAAAACTTTATCATATAGTTTAATTAATGTCACACTCCTTCATAAAATAAATCAATATCTTATTTAATTTATTTTAAATAAAATATAATAATTTCTTATAATTTCACATAGTCACATTATTAATTCTCTCATTAATAAATAATGTCAAATTATTAACTCTCTAATTAATAATTAAATTAATTAAATAACATCATGCTTAATTAAATATTTCATTTAATTCGATAATCTCACATAATTACATATTTGAATAATAATTATTCTCTACATTAATTTAATAAATGTAACACATAATTAAATTAATTTACCCACAATTGCATCAAATAATTATTTAATCCAATAATTAAATCATCGAAAAATATTTATTTAATTCAATAAATATTAAAATTAATTTACAAAAATCTCGTTCGTCACACATGGTGCGGTCCATAATGATTTTACCGATATTCCAGTATCCTTCTAGGGTCATGACCTAGAAATGGCTGCATATCTACGAAAAGGTAACCTCAAAATCCGGCCCCAAGACTTCATAAAAGTTATGGACAGGGAGGATTCCCAATCTTAAGTATGTTAAGATAAGGGGTTGTCTAAATTATATGAAAAAGTTTCAAAGGATAAGCTTGGGACAAGATTTGACAAGAATAGATTTGTGGGACATCCTAAAGTAAGTTTAGGGTATATGTTCTATAATCATACTTAGCCAAAGGTGTTTGTTGCGAAACACGCTGCCTTCTAAGATAAAAGTGTTTATTATTGAAGGGGCTAGTGGGAGGATAATACATCTTGAAGAGTTCAAGAACCACAAAACAATATAAGTCAAATAAGAGGAACCTGTAGATAAACTTATTGTACCACAACCGAATCGTAAATCTAGAATAGTACCGAAGTTACCTAGGAGGTATGGATTCATCATAGATGATGATGGTGAGGTACACATCATAGAAGATGATGATCCAGTTACATACGATGAGGTAAGATTTGTAGACACTCAGAGAAATGGATTGAAGCAAGCTTCTCAAAAATGGAACATTCGTTTTGATGAAATAATTAAAAGAGTTTGATTTTATCAAAAATAAGAATGAACCTAGTGTGTATAAAAGGGTCCGTGGGAGCGTCGTGACATTCATAGTATTATATGTTGATATACTACGGATAAGGAATGATATACCAATGCTATAATCAGTAAAGATAAAGTTGTCTAAACATTCCTCCATGAATGATTTGGGAAGAGTATCTTAATTGGGGATACAAATCTATATAGATAGATTTAATAGGATGCTCGACTTAACCCAAGGAACGTATATTCATTTGATGCTAAAGTCGTTTAGCATGGCAAACTCCATGGGATGTCTCATGTTGATGAACCCTGGAGTGTATCTCTCTTAATAGTCTCCATAAACTCATAAAAGAGAGATCGCATGAGTAACTATCATGTATGCAATGAAATGTACGAGACCTGATGTTGATCAGTCATATTCTGGAGAAGTTCACTATGAGTCAGTGAAAAACATCTTAAAGTACTTAACCGGCACTAAGGATGTGATCATATTCATGGTGGGTCTAAATTAAAACTAGAGGGCTTAACAGACTCAAGTTTTTCAGACAGACAAAGATGACAGAAAATCCATTTTAAGGTAAAACGTTACCTTGAACAAAGGGTGCGATGAATTGAAAGGTTCCAAACAAAGAAAAGTTCTTTGGTTTAGTGATAAAGACAAAGTATATAGCTGTAAATAAAGCTGTAAGTTGATTATTTGGATGAAAATTTTATTACAGAACTAGGAATAGTTCTTAAGTCTCATCTTGGATCTAAACATGTGTTGTGGCACTTTCATTTGATTATAAGAATCATTGAAAGATGAGAAATCACTATAGAGATAGTGGACTCTCAAGAACAACATTACATATCCATTAACTAAAGCTTATCCAACATCAAGATAATCGTCACTTAGAGAAGAAGGGTATGAGATACCAAGATGATTGACTTTAGTGCAAGTGGGAGATTGAAAGTAGTATGCACACAAGCCAATCATGTTTGATAATAAAGCATATACTTTGTAACAATCTTATTCATTTATTAATAAAAAGTATTAATTTATTAAAGGCTTTTAATTATCTACATGATGCTGTTTTATAATATGTGATAAACTCATAGTTTTAAACAATGCTTTTAGAATAATGATGATGATCATTCTAATGAGATCTAAATTCTTAGAAAGCTTAAAACTAAAATAGTTCCCAATCGTTGGATTACTAAATTGGGGATTGGTGAATCCGGATAGATTGGTACATACGTTGCTTGCTCATTAGAAGAGGATGATTGATCTTATGATCATTTGTGTGGAGACACTAAAGCAAGTATGTAGGTGCTTATTAGAGAATAAGTTCACTAAATGTGGCTCGCTAAGGAATACCTAATGGAGTTTTACTTTCATGTTAATAGGAATTCATGTAGTGATAGTAGTACAAGTGATCCTTGGACTTGAGATCATCATAGTATCTTGTGTATGATGAGTTATACTTTGACTTATTCCTTAAGACCCTTAGGGTATATCAAAGGGTATGCTTGTGTATAATAAGTTGTACATGGAGATAATGTATGATCAATAAAGAATCTACCACTTCTAGTAAAAGTAGAGAAATATCCTATGTGATTCGATAAATGACAACCCAAAGAGTCCTTGGCAAGCGCGTAATGAAATTAAAAAGGAGTTTCTAATTTGCATTATTTGGAGTTGAGCATTTAAAAGTCGAAATACATATAATTAAATAAAATAAGACTTGACAGTAATTTCGTGTCTTATATTTAATTAAGACATTGTGTGGTGGAAGGATTGAATTATACGGTAACTATTTACTCAAAGGTTCTTTTATGATTAATGTTGAAATCTATATTATCTGGAAAGTCGTTAATCGTTGGGGAGGTTTATCCCTATTGTAGAATAAATATTATTTATTTAAATAAATTAATCGTTTAATTTATTTATTTAAATAAGATTAGAATTGTTCTAATTGATTTATTCACAACCGGTTTAATATGGAGAACCTAAAGGGTCACACCATAAAAGGAAGAATAATTATTTAAGAAGTTAATGGCATAATCGTAATAATATGTTAAGTATATTTAATTTAATCTATGGTGATAGAATAAATTAAATAGCTTAATATTTATTATTTAATATTTTAGAAATATTAAATATAAATTAATAAGAGGAGTTTTATTAATATTATTACAATTATTATTATTTTAATTTTTAAAAGAGTTTAGGAATCAATTTAATATAAGTACTCTTATTTATTCCTAATAAGATTAAGAGGAAAAATTAGGTAAAGGGGTTTAATTAATTATCCCTAATAAGATTAGGGAGCCCATTTAATTAAAAGAGTTTAATTAAATAAATAATACCATATGTCGGGTCGGAAGATACCCGGATTTGGGGGCGTCACAACTCATCACCATTTAAAATTTAAACAATACATATTAATTAAACATCTTAATCATTAAGGTGAGGAAAATGTCAAACGGGTCATCATCCATCATTAATCATAAAAAATAATCAAAATTTAAATATCTTAGAGAAAGTATCAAATTAATTAGTTAGTTACTTGAGAAATAGCTCAGTGGTAGCCTTGGTATTTTGCAAAGTAAGAGGTCCAAGGTTTAATACTTACCCCCCTCACCCCCACCCCCACCCCCACCCCCACCCCTACCCCTCAATTATCAAAAAAAGAAATTATCAAATTGACTGCATTTTCAATGAAAGAATATTAATTTTTCATCCACTTTTGTTCTTTCACGTAAGTTTTGAAAATAAAATATTTATAACAAGCTAATAACTGTAGTTTTGTGTGACGCCCCCAATTTCAGGTCTATACCACCCAATTTGAGTCTTCAAAATATATACTACGAACATAAATTCTCCTATTTAAAATTATTACAATGACGTATATAGTACGATAGCATTCATACCCAACACCTCACTACAATTATTGTCGCACTATTTTACAACATGGTGAGAATTACTACAGCTACTAACTCGAACCATCAATCCATTCCTCTATTATCTTCTTAGTCTCGATTCATCGTTGGTTCCCAAGAGTACAATATAGATCTAAAAGGGGGGGGGGGTTGGATAGATCCTTGAATTTGAAATACTTTTTCTCTTTTATTTTGTATTGATCATTAAGTAGCAAATGACAAACATAAGAATCTTTTCAAGCACAACGAAATAAGTAAAAGATCCCCTTCATTGATATATTCATAATCAGACATACATTATTCGTAGAGTTACTTTAGTAGTAAGGAGTTAAAACATACATAGCAATTATAGCAGTTAATGTACATAATAGAAATGACATAAAGGGTTTTAAGTGGTTCAGAGACTCAAGCTCCTAATCCACTATTCTGCTTTAAACTAACAGGATTTCCACTAAGGAAGGGCAGCACCCCGAATCACTAAGATTCCTTCAAGGCCAGCAGCCTTGGGACTTTAGTTCACTAAGAACTCTTCAAGGCCAGCAGCCTTGGAACTTCTCTAGTTCCCTAGGAACTCTTCAAGCCCAGCAGGCTTGGAACTTCATTTAGTTTGTGACGCCCCCAAAATAGGTATACACCACACCCATTATGAGTTGCCAAATATATGATACAGAAAGCAAACTACAACTTCAATAATACAATTGTCGTGCAAAATACGACAACACATACTGTGAGTTTAAATACAAATATTGTCTTCTAGACAATATTCATACCCAAATAAGTCTTCATTACAATTACTTATACACTATTTTACAGACATAGTGAGGACTGCTAAAACATCTTTCTAGAACCATCACTCCATACCCCGACTAGATCCTCGCTATGTTCTCACCTCCCGAGAAAAAAATGGAACAAAAAGAAAAGGGTGAGCTCAACTAGCCCAAGAAAAGAATATTATGACTAAGATAATATACAACAAATTATCATTAGTCTTCAACAGGAAAAATCGATAGAATACAATAGACAACAAATTTTAGATCAACAACTGCAAATAAAACAACAACAATTTATTAGAAGAGTTAAGTAGAGAATGAAATCTACTATCATCTATGAATTTAAAAGTCCATCATCAATATTTTATCCTTGTAACATTAATCAATATACATCTTGAATCAAATATTCATCTTTGCACTACGGGCCAAAGATATTCATTTGTATCACCAGTTGGTCATTTTCATCTCAACACCTGTTCATCTTTGCACTACGGGCCAAAGATATTCATCAGGTAATCATTCATCTTTGCACTACAGGCCAAAGATATTCATCAAGTATCACTATTAAGGACTGAGGATGATAAAAAATATTTTAGAGAATAAATGCAGTGAGACAGAAGGATAAATATTAGGGATTCATATTTCGGTTTATCCAAATTCAATAATACTCCATAATAACCAAGTGTGAAGTAGAATTCAAAAATAAAGATCAAAACATGGATACAATCAAAGATAGTAACCATAAAAGACATCCGGAAGAAAAGAGAAAATTTCATTTTTGGTGAATAGTCAAGGTAGATTTGTGAATAGTGCCATATACGTGAATAGGCCAGATATCGTGAATAGTAATCCCACACAAAAGGTAGAAATTCCAAAAGAAAAATCATACTTCGTGAACAATACTCGTGAATAGTACCGTATTCGTGAATAGTGCCATATACGTGAATAGTGTCATATACGTGAATAGTAACCCCGACACAAAAAGTTCCAAATTTGATTAAAAGTTTAGATCAATACTTGGGCATAATGATATTGAAAGAAATAATATCATATATGAAGAAAATAACATCCTTACCTCAAAATAACGGTTCTTTCGAACGAAAAAACCGATATAAAAGCCAAAGGAAACTTGTACCGTATATCAACACTCAAAGTATCAAAATACTCACGAAATACGCTCAATAATATAGAGAGAGAAAGAGAGAAAACTTGTTTCTGGTGTGATTTTCAATTCTAACTTAGTCCTCTATTTATAGGAAAATGTTAAGACGCGCAAAGCGGATTTGACCTTACACCGATGGCTTTACCTGCTACTATTGCCACCCACCACATTTGAAATTCAATTTGAGCACATTTCTCACCAACCAATTCTAGAATTTTCCAAAATATTTTATCATTTAAACAATAATCAGAAACTTTAATAATTCATAGAAAATAGCCCTTTTATCAGAAAAATACAAATTTTATATCCATTCCACACGAAATCGAATTCTCTACAACTTTGCAGAAGAAATATTTTCTAAATTCCAAACAGAAAATATCCGAAATCCACAAACGGATGATTTTTAATACCTCCACAATCGGCAAAAATAATCGATAAAACACCTCAAAGATTGATTCCTTCATTAATAACCACATAAATAAATCCATCATTTATATTCACATCAAATAAATATTTCCTTATCATATAAATCAATAATTAATTATTCTCAAATAATATTATAAAATCACAATTATGACAACCAGGCCGTTCCCAGGAAAGAGGGGGCTTTTCGATAAGGATTTCTCCTTACTGGCGCGCAATTAGATTATCTAACCTCTCCTCGACAGAACTTTCTAGACATTGCCAATAATGTTATCTAATAATATTATTCAAATAATATGAATTATTGATCTGATAATGGGAAATACTGTGTAGTGACAATTATTGAAACAATAATAATATAAACTATCAACGCAACAATTATTGAATCAATAAAATAAAATATTGAATAAAGAATTCATCAGAATAATTATTGAGTAGTGTCTTCTCATGTAAGAATCAATAATTCAAAAATATTGTGCAATACTGCAAAATCATCGCCAACCACACACGTATTCGTATTTTAACCACCGTATTCCAACAAAGGTTAATTCAGTAAATAATTATGCCGTTATTCATAAAAACTCATACTTTGTCATTTTCTTTATCCAACAGTTATTCCGTTATGGGTCCCACAAATGACTGCGCCGTCGTACGGATATTCCCGACAAAAAGAATATTCCACGACCAAACGAATATTCCCCGACAACAATTAATATTTTATAACCATTTGTTTATTTTGCAAAATTTGCACATTTCACCCATAACCAAAACATTATATCAAATTAACCCTTATTAATTCAAAATAATAATTGGAGGAAAATTCAATATTATTTATAAAAAGCTAGGGTCTTACATAGTCCCTCCGGACAAGGACCCCTCAGGCCCTGACTTCTTGTTGTTGTAGTTGTTGTTGTTGTTGGTGCTGAGCTGCTACGATGTCATTAAGCTCTGAACATCTTTTGCACTTAGCAGATTGATGTGGTCCTCTTTACATTCTGCTTCGAGTCTGGACCACATTTTCTTTGGTGCAGCTGATCTTTACTCTTTTCTGCTCATCTTCATCTGGTATCAGCTGTGCACCATCACCATCTGGGTTTGCTAAGTCGTTGTGCTTTTAGTATACTTCGTCTGGCATTTAGCAATCCCTGAACCCTTCTTGAATGCTTTGCAGACATGGTTTTGCACTTGTTCAGTTTTAGCTTTCGGTTCATGGTGATTCGTAGAGTGGCTCTCTTGATCTTCTTTGTACTCAGCCACTCTTTTGAATGTTATCTTCTTGGCCTTCTCTGCTCTCAGCTTGGCTGCCATCTTCAGTGGCATTCTCATCTTTGTTGAGTGAAGCTTTAGTCTGTTTGAGTTCTTCTTCAAAGCTGTTTCACTTCCACCTATGTAGTCTCACTGTCATTGAGACTTATTCTGTTGATCTTTGGTGGAACTCGTAGAGTCAACAATAGCATTCCCAACAACTCAACGATTCTGCAACTTGGCAATCATCAGCAACTCTTGATCTTTGAAGCTCTGTTGATTTATACTGCTTCCCAATTTTCCCGTTGGAAAGTAGCCGTTGAAAGCTATTCAAATTGTTTCGTTTATCTCGAGTTATTTGGTACAGACTGCAGATATGACATGACATCTTTTTCTGACTTTCTGACACTGCAGTCTACTGTTTCACCTACCCCGTTAGATATGTTACTTTGATGTCTCAGGCAGGTCGTCGACTTTATTTCTTCCTTCTAATTTCTTGATCAGAGGTTGTCCTTGCAGCGATGCTCTCAATAAGATTTTGTCCGAATGCCAACCTTCAGATTGAACCGTTGCCAATGCTTCAATCCTCAGGTGTTTGAACTCAATGATTCTGATGCACTTCTTCTCGGACCTGATCGTAGTGTCTTATTGACTGATGCTTATTGACATGTAGAGTCAACACTACGATCTTGAAGAGTGTTCACTTGATCTTTAGTGAAAAATAACTCTTCCTTCTTTCGTGCAGTGCTTCAACACTTCTGTTTGCCTCAACTATTCTCGGATACTGATGGCTTGAATCCTTGCTCTAGCCCCTTCTGAATAACAAGACACTTCAGATTTGTGGCATGTCCAGCTCGCTTTCTCCTTGTGATCTCCCATTCACTTATTATTAATGGACTGACCCAATGCTTAATCACTTTAGCCTTGTTCTTCAGAGGCAGATCAGTATCTTTGTATATACTCCATCAGTTCCTTCTTCATTTGGCAAACACTACGATCCTGGTTACTTCCAAGATCATTGTCATCTTTCTACTTGACAGCTACTGCACAAGCTAACTTTCCTTAGTCAGCTACTGAAGTCTTCTTATAATCATCTTATAGAATACTTTATCATGAATGGCTTCAAAACTCAATCTGGATGCTGATTAAGTTGATGCTTAGATCTTCTAATAGCTTGCATGCCATTCGTTGAGTGCTCTCTGGCTTCCTTTAGGTGAGATATATCCTTACAGTACCAACTAGAGGCTTCATTCCTTTGGATATTCTGGGAGTGCTCAATAGTTGAGAATCGTGTTTGCTCTATGATTCTTCTTTGGCTTTGTGAGCACATCTGTTGAGGTCTTAGTTCTGCACTCTACGATTTAGCTTCGGCTATGCAGACACTACGACTCCGAGATCAGATCTTGACACTACGATTTCTGTCGTTGTGCTTGTTGTCTTCATCTGATCTTGCTCGACTACGATTTCTGCCTTTGATACGATCAGTAGACTCTATGATTCTGAGCGTAGTCTACGTTCCTTGACTTGGCCTTTAGTAGACTCTACGACTCCGAGTGTAGTCTATGATTCTTGACTTGACTTTGGCAGATGCTCGGTCGGCTCGTAGGCAGGCTTTCTCTACGATTCTGAACATGACTTTCTCAACAGTCTACGGCTCCGAGGAAGCTTTACTCGACACACTACGATCCTTCTTTGTCTCTCCTAGAAGTCTACGAACTCCGAGATCTACTATCTTGCAGACAACGATTCTGCCTCGATAGCTCTCGAGTTATCCTTGACTCTCCTGGTAGACTACAATTTCTGGTGCAGTGCTCGATGATCAGACAAGCCTATCTATTACATCATAAGATCAACCTAACATGTTTGATCTTTCAATGTTTATAGTCTTTATACATCATTTCTTTTTAAGGACTTTACAAAGCTGTTCTGCTTATGTAGGATCAACCTAACATATTTGATCAATTCATTCTAAGTCCTTGTATATATGTTTCTATACTCTATCAGATGACTTTTCAACTTTTCTTAATGCAAGCATACTTGCATATTCATTCATATATATATATCATAATCAAATCATATATAAATAGGAATATCATTCACATGTTTATTCCTTACAATCTCCCCCTATTTGATTATGACAAAAATAATAAGTGCATATACATGTTATGAATGAATCTTATATACAGTGAGCTGTTGTATTTCTAAAACAGATAATCATGAATGTCATTTATAATAATATGGAATTTAATACATTGACATTTTACATCTTGGATCCAAAACATACCTAACTAGTTAGAGATATACCTTTTTTGGCTCCATGTATGTTTTCAGGATGTCTGTTGATCAGCTACTCATCTGTTTGGTCTATTTTCTCCTGCTCCCCTTGGGATGTTGACTTCATTTCTTTTGTCTGCTCCCTTCTTCTTCTTCTGGCTCCCCCTCAACCCTTGCAAATACAGGCTCATCATCTTTTGGCTCCCCCTCAGATGATGACTCAGCTACTTCTTGTGTTGTTGTCTTGTTCTCTTCTTTCCTTTAGCTCTTCTTGCTCTTCCTTGAGTGCCTCTTTCTATGCTTCTTTTTCTCCCCCTTTTTGTCATTAATCATTTGGGAGATCTGCTCCATGTTGAACATTAGTTGCTCCATCAGGTAGGAGGAGTTACCGACTTCAATCTTGAGTTCTTGTTGGCTTAACTCAAGTTGCATAGAGAAGGACTGATTCAAGTTGTCAATCTTGTCAAAAAGGGCTTGGAGTTGTTTTTCATTTGCCTTCTGTATTCGTAGAGCTTCTTATTTTTGATCATTTATGGCCTTCAGATAGATGTGATCTCTTTCTTTGATTTTTAGAGATACATCAGCCATAATAGTTTGGATTTTGTCATGAACTGAGTTATCTTCTGTTGAAGTTAGCATCTTTGACTTTTCATTGATTTGAGATATCTTCTCAATCAAGTCATCATAATTCTTCAACAATTCTTGCTCCATGGAAATTTGATCATCTGGTTGGGCAGCCTCTTGTTGATCATTAGATTGAACTCTACGATTCTCATCCTTGGACAGGTTTTTAAAGTATTGAGAATCTGAGAAATCGTTGAATACCAATCACTGTGGGAGGATGAAGGAATGTTAGATAGATGTGCAAGGGCAGATGGAGACATCTTATTCTAGACTTGATCATCATCAGTGGTAGAGTGAACAGACTCTATGATCAGTGTCTTGGCCATATTCCTTTTTCCATCAGAGTCCACTCTACGATCATAAGGAATATAATGATTTTTCAGCATGTCGGTAGACTTTGTAGTGGGGCTTGTCATTTATCATTATGGTTGCAAACTTCTTTACCATTGGGAAGTTTTGTGACACCAGCTCTAGATTTGGAAACTGAGAATAGCACCAGCTGAAGTAGCTCTCATCAGTATTAGTATGTGCCTTCAACCATGGCATCCACGGGAAGAACCATCTCATCAGAAGATCTTCAGAGTTATATAGTATTGTTGTGCAGTCTAATTCCATGTTTTTCCAGTTGTGAAGCACTTCATCTGTGGTCATTCTTACAACTCAAAGTTGTTCATTTCCATGATTTATCCATCTTGTTGCTGGTTTAGCTGGTGGTTCATCAAAGACTTCCACTACAATTCTTCTTCTAATTCTGGCTGGAGAGAGAACATGATAGTATTCTGGTTCCTCTGATTCCTGATGTGCAGAATCAGAATCTTTCTCTATTTCTTTCCTTGTTGAGCCTGAATCTTGCTGATTCCCTTCATCAGATTTATCAGTGAATTCTTCTTATTTGTCTTCATTTTCAGAGCCTTCTTCAGCAATATCTTTCTTGGAATCATCTTCTCCAGTGCTAGTCTCATTTTCAGCACTTTCTTCCTGTAACTCATATTCCTCATCACTTAATTCAATGACTTCAGTAGAGTTGTCAGTTTTCTTTTTGGAGGCAAATTGAGCAATCAATATGTAGCTCTTCCTTCTCCTTGAGGTTCAACCATGGAGAATCGACTTTCTTCTTCTTCTTTCGACTCTGAGGCCTTTGAGTCATCAGGCAAGCTTCCTTGATGTTCATCATTGGCAGGGGTAGGTATTTCTTTTTCGATCTCATCATTTTTTGATCCATAATGAGAGCTTATTTGAACATTTGCATTTGGAGATTCAGATGGGTCATTTTGCAGCTTCTCTTCAACTTCAAAGTGAGTACTCTGAGAATTGGCCATAGGACTTAAATATTCTTCTTCATCAGTAGAGCTTACATCTTCTTTCATAGATCTAGCTCCACCTTCATTGCTGGATCTGATCTCCGGGGATTCAGTCTTGAGATCATCAGTTTCCTTTTCTTCTTTTGACTCTACGTCCTCTTCTTTGTTAGATGTGCTTCCTTGGGGAACTAGAACTGATTTCTTCATCCCTTTTGCTTTCTTCTTGGGTGGTTCTTGGAGTAGTTTGTTACTCCTTCTTTTTGGGTTTTCAGTAGTTGATGCTAGTTTTTCTCCTGATTCTTGTTTCTTCTTGTCAGTGGAGACATGTCTTGACGAAGCCTCTGCATTCTTCACATTCTTAGGCTTTTTCTTCGCCGGTGTGGCAGCAACTGATGCAGAGTCATTAGACTCAAAGCTTTCCACCTCTTTTACTTTTCTCTTCTTTGTAGAGACTTTTCTGTTGCTTCCAGTTTGTGTTAGCCTCCTGTTTTCCTTTTCGGGTTTTTCTTCCAATTCACAAACAGTTGTGGAGACATTACTTTGTGCACATTCTGAGGTTCTCCTCATTATCCTTGATCTTGCTTCCTAGCTTCTTCTTCATCATCACTATGCTTAGCGCCTTCCATGAAATACTTTTGTAAGTGGTTTGTCCAGAGATTTCTTCAACTCAACTTTTTCTATCCATTTGAGATTTGATCGAACAAGATAACTCCAAAGTTGATTTGCTTCTTCGTAACTATGGCGGACATATATAATCTTCAACCATTTGTCGAAAGTAAAGGTCGTGTGCAGTGTCTTTGCACAGTATACATTTTCCCACTATCTCAGCAAGGAACTCGAATTCCTTAGGAAATTCTTTCTTCTTCATATCCTTTAGACTAGTGTTTCTTTGGTACCACATTAGCCTTTTGCCTTCTTCAATGTCGACTTCATCCAGGTTTATCAGACCTTGATTGGGAAACCCTAGACATTGATTGATGTCTGATGCTCTTATCTTCAGACTTGATCCTTTCACCTTAGTAGTTAGAAGCCTAGAGTTCTTTGAAGCATTTGAGTAGAACTGCTTCACTAGCTCTGTATAAACTGGAGTGTTGGCCTCCAGGCACTCAGAGAACCCAACTTCCATTACGAGTTCAAGTATGTCCTTGAACTTTGTCTCTGATTCTTCAAACTTTGTAAAGCCGAGTTGAATACCCGTTATAACTTTCCATTCTGCCATTTGAGGAGTTCAAGGTATATGGTATGTAGTTCGGTGAGATTTAGCTGAATGTGATTTGGGCTCTTGAAGTTTGATTGGTTTGGCTTCGAAGAGGATTCTAGGGTTTGAAAAAGGGAGGGAGAGAGGTTCAATGTGTTCTGGTAACTATTTGCAGATTTTGAATTTATCTTTATGGCAGTTCCTTCTTACACTGCATACGCTATGACGTGTCAACTAGCCATTGGTTGCACGATGCCCAGTAATGAGTTGTAACTCCCCATTAACTTTTTAGTTAGATGTCTCTTTTAGAAGAGTAGACGTTTGATTAACGTGGATTGATCGTTGACTTCTTGGGTTCGTAGAGTAGCATGATAAGACAGCTATGGACTCTACGTTTTCCTTAGTTAACTCAACGATCAACTTTTGAGAGATGTTGTAGTGGATGGTTTTGGCAATTCTTCTCATTTTGAATTTTCATGATTCATCCACTGATTTGCTTCATGAAGCCTTGGGTACTTCTCTTTAGCAAGACATCTTTCCAACCAGCATTCGAACTTATCTCCTCACAATTTGAATGGTTGGGCAATTTTCCTATTCTTCCAGCTCCTCATGAGTTAAGGGTAGCCTTTTGTAAAACTGCGATCGTCGAGTCTGTTTCTACGATTGCTAAGGTTGCACTACGATCGTTGAAGTTACATTACGATCGTTGAGTTCTCTCAAACTCCACTCTACAATCGTTGACTGTCTTGGTCCTTGAGATGAACTTGATCAAGCAATTCTTCTGGTTTAAGGTAGCTCAGGAAGGGCCAACCTCTTAGAGTGAGCTAAGGGTCAGATTTGTCCCTGAGGCGCTTTCTAGATGAAGTACTTTAGGAGTAATTTTCATTGATCTCTTTTGACCTTTTCTATTGGGGAGGTCTTCTCCCAATCTTTAGTCAATTGCATTTGCAGTAATCGTGGTGTCTTCCTGCTTTTACACTACGATCAGATGTTTGATTGTAGGCACTCCATGATTTTGAGTTTGGTGGCTGATAGGTTATCGAGAAGACGCTTTTTGAGACGCTCCTACCGACTATGGATCTTCATTTGGTTCATCACCACAAAGTTTTGGGACTCAGAATGTGGTACATTGCTTCATAGAATATTTCAGTGCTATTGTTCCTTAACAGATCACTGCTCCCCCATGGTTGATGTTGTCTTTTCAGTGAGGTGTGATTTCTTTTTCTTCATGCACGTAAGGAAGCATCCTTGCATATCTCTTTCTAATTGAAGTCATTAAATCTTCTTATATCGTAGAAATGAGTATCTTCAGGGTTGATCATTCTACAATCATTTGACAGCACTACGAACGTTGTCTTCCTTGTCAGCTTGTGCTTGTGAAGTTTTGCTCCCGCAATAAGATCCTCATGTTTGATGCTCGATGGTCCTCTGATGTGGGCTTCCTTGAGGGCAAGTTTTGCATGCTTGAGCATCTAAGACCCTTTTTCATCTTTAGTTGAGTGGACTGCTTTCATATAAAGGTTAGCAGCCATTTGAGCTTTATTTAGATTAGCTCAGCAGGTCTTAAAGGACATACTTTGACATGTAGGAGTTTTATCAGAATTATTTCTGAACAGTCCTAAGCCTTCTGCTGGTTGAATCTTCTTGACTGAAGTCTTTTACCTTGGCATTCCTTAGTGTGATCAGATAGACCAAATACCTGCAGGTTATACATTTCTAATTTTTGGTACCCATGGTTAAATGGGTCCTGCTAGGTTAGTTTACTAAACCCCTGTTCCTTATATATTTGGATAATCATCATATTGACCACCATCAGTCGTATTCATGCATATATTTCATTTAGAAAATATATTTTGAGATGCATGGTGGTGAGTGTGAGAGAAATCTGTCATTTTAATAAAACACTTGTAGACACTCAAAATTTTCTGCACGCCTATTACTAACATTGCAGGAGGGCAGATTCGTCTTTCGGAGATAACCCTGGAAGACAGCTTACATCCATTCCGGATACTACCGAAAGTTCAAGTTCAAAACCCGGGACACACGCTGGGAACATCATTTCCAAACCCGGAACACACACCGGAAGGATCATTTCCAACCTCGGAGATAACCCCGAGTTTCGTCCTTGGCGATAACCCCAAGGAGTGCGGTTGCAGTTCCGGCGATAACTCCAAAAATGCTTATTTCAAATACATGCTATCAACTTCAAGCTCAAACCTCCCGCCGAGGCACTCATACCTCAGACCCGGAGCTAACACCGAGCAGACAAGTTCTCCCACAGATGACTTTGCGGCATTCAAACACTTGTCGGGAACATCATTTCCAAACCCGGAACACACACCGGAAGGATCATTTCCAACCTCGGAGATAACCCGAGTTTCTTCCTTGCGATAACCCCAAGGAGTCTTACATTGCGATTCCTATGATAACTCCTAAATGCTTATTTCAAATACATGCTATCAGCTTCAAGCTTAAACCTCCCACCGAGGCACTCATACCTCAAACCCGAAGCTAACACCGGGCAAACAGGTTCTCCCAAAGATGACCTTGCGGTATTCAAAAACTTGCAGTAGTCCAATCTCAGATGTAACCCTGAGCAACGTCTACTTTCATCTCAAACCGGCGATAACCCCGGTGAGGAGTCAAACATCATCTTACCACCTCAACGTTCTCTCTCACAAGATGATATCGCGACATACCAACAAGTAGTCCAATCTCAGATGTAACCCTGAGCAACGTCTACTTTCAACTCAAACCGGCGATAACCCCGGCAAAGAGTCAAACGTCATCTTGCCCCCTTCAACACCTGCGCGTCGTCTCAACACTTCATAAATACATACATCCAAAAATGTCCCACAAGAACCGAGGAGTTACAATCCCGAGTGACTATTACGCGTGGCAGTACCTTGGATAGAAATTGAAGCTTGAAGACCATGGGCATGGACCCCTCTTCCTGACTTCGTACAACCTCTAATCCATGTCATTGCAAAACTCTCGACACAAGCAGTCCGAAGAAGGTCATATATACCTCGTTCGGATGCTCGGATTGAAGTTCTGCAAGTTCGAGCGGACATTATAGTGCGCGTACTTCAAGATGACGGGACCCGCGAGGCCCAAATTCACCATGACCAGTCGCAGGTATAATCAATAATTGCCAAGTGTACCTACGGCCATCAGTCTATAAATATAGACCTTGGGCCAGCCATTTTGAGAAAGAAAAGAGAGAAAAAAATGCGAGGAAGCCCTGTCCAATTTACTCTGTATACACCCATATTGAGTGTTTCCTCAATATAAACACCTGTTAGCTCATATATAGCTACACTTTTATCCGGCAGGAGCTGAGTGTTTATCCATATAGAGTTATAGAAGTCTACTTTGGCAGCCCACTTTAAGCCTTCTTATATTTTATAAAGCCTTCTTTCCATATTAGCACACACACTGCTATACATTGAGAGTCGTGTAGTATGTGTTTGCTTCTGACTTCGATCCCCAGGGTTTTCATTTCATCTATATATACTATATATATATATATATATATTTTGTATATGGACTAACATTATCGAGTTATGCCTCGATTGAGCCTAGACTTAGGTCTGGAGCGTTTGCTTACTTTTGTATATATATATATACTTATATATATAAATTGTGGTCAGACTTTGTCTGATGAGCCTAGACTTCTGTCTGGAGCATTTCTCTGCTTTTATATATATATATATATATATATATATACTTATATATATAATTATTATCAGACATATCTGATGAGCCTGGATTTTATATCCGGAGCATTTACCTGTTTATATATATATAGTTGTTGTCGGACATATCCGATGAGCCTGGATTTACATCCGGTGCGTTTACTGCTTATAAATATATATTTACATTTCATCCTGCCTGGAGTTTACTTCGTGGTAGTTGATTGATTTTACAACTTTATTTACATTTCGTCCTGCCTGGAGTTTACTTCGTGGCAGTTGATTGCTTTTACAACTTTATTTACATTTCGTCCTGCCTGGAGTTTACTTCATGGTAGTTGATCTCTTTTACAGCTTTATTTACATTTCGTCCCACCTGGAGTTTACTTCATGGTGGTTGATCATGTCCATATATATATATATTTACCGCTTTTATATATTTACATTTTCGATCCCCCATGGAGTAGCTTCTTGGTGGTTTATCATGTCTATATATATATATATATATATATATATATATTACAGCTTTTATATATATAACTACTTACTGCTTTCCATACAAACTGCTGTATCATGTGAGCCTAGGAATCATGTGATCACATATTCAGTCTACTGAATCTAGATTCGGTTCCCATGATGGATATTTTTCAAATTGTAAGCAACAGTACATTATTTACAAGGTTCTCAATTTCCTTGGATGGTCATCATCATGCCCATGAGGAGTTCTAAGATCGTCAGATATTATTTTTCTCGAAAATGCTTCGCATCTCGAAAATAAAAGCAAACAAGCCGAATATGTAATAATAAAATGGAAGTATCAAAGGCCTCAATTACTATTAAGCACAAGGTTTAAAAAACCTCTTTTTACAAAACTTCCAAATAATTGCACATTGATACACACGCACACACACAAACACATTTATATAATAGTTTCTTTGAAAAGTGGCAGTCACCGTGGCAACACGGATGTCTGGGGGTGCCTAACACCTTCCCTCCACATAATCAAGCCCCCGGACCTAAATGAATCTCAGTTTCACAGACCTGCATTAGCGTTGTCACATCATCAATAATGTGCAAACCTTTTCGATTGCGTTGGTGTAACTAGTTAAATACACCAACTGGCGACTCTTAAAGTCAAATCATCGACATTATACATGTCAGACCTTTTTCACTTGTTTTTTCAAACAAATCTCACATTAACATGAGAACACCAAAGAACAAGTAACGAAAAGGGACACTAAAAAATCCCGACGTCGACAGGTGGCGACTCTGCTGGGGACTCCAGTAAGAGGGCTTAAGCCGCTATTACAAGCTTTTCAAAATTGTTATATGCTTGTGTGTGAATGTTGCATTTACATTTATGATGAATGTGTACTAATGCATCTTACTTACTGCACTGCTAAATATCTATCTGTGATATTAGTGCTTCTCACATGTCATCATTTTGCATAAACGGTGAGACACGTTGTATGTGAATGTATGTTGTGTGGTTCCTCCATCGGGAGGCTATTCTGTCAGTGTTTGATTACTGGGCTCGTAGGAAGAATAATTCCAACAGGGCTCAGGAAAGGCACCACCCAGATTCGCTCTAGTTGAAAGACCGGATTAACTTCCCGTCAAGTAGATTGCGATGATCTGGGAACCTTCATGCCAAAAAGCTGCGAGAGAAACCCTAAGATAGGTCAACCTCTGATAAACCAAACGCTGAGGAAAGTCTCTTCATGCTTTCCATTTTTCACTTACTTGTAAAAGCATTTACTTGTAATTTTATTCCATGTTCATCTTTATGAAAACATGAAGACTATCTGTGCATGCATGTTATCAATTAACACCCGGTTTTGCAGGACCATATTCCTAAAACAGACATGTTATGATAACATTTACATTACCCTAAGACTAAACTACATAAGTCTTTTGTAGGGAGATCATTGGGCCTGTTACCCGCTCAAAATCCAAAAAGGCCACGAGCCTATAGACAATCATGTCTTCGTCTGACCAGTCTAATCCTGTTTCTCGAGACGAATTTGACGAATTAAGTCAACAAATCACAAATTTGGCTGTCCTGCTTAAAGAATTGCATCAGTCCACTCAGGGTAAAAAAATCCCTCCACATGCAGAATCCTCTACACAAGGAGGAACACAAGATCTAGATAAAACAAATCTAGAACCTCCGTTGGATACGACCAACAAAGACCCTGACAACACCCATCTCAAAGGAGATCCAGACACCAGTGATATCAGGAAGAAAGTACTCCAAATGGAGGAAACTATCCGTGTTCTCAAAGGGATTGGAACACATGGAAGTGTATTATATGCTGACCTTTGTATCTTCCCTGGTGTTCATTATCCAGAGAAATTCAAAACCCTTGGTTTTGAAAAGTATGACGGATTAGGGGATCCTTATACACATTTGAAAGTGTTCATTGGAGAACTTGGGTCTTACGCAGAAAATGAAAAGCTCAGAATGCAGTTGTTTTAGAAAAGTCTGACTAGAGAAGCCCGTTCATGGTATACCAGATTAGACAACTCAAAGATCCATAGCTTGGAAGAGCTGATCACGCCTTCCTCACTCAATATAGTTTTCAATCTCAGATGGCTCCTGACCGGTACCAAATTACCAAGGTCAAGAAATATTCTAATGAGACTTTCAGAGAGTATACTCAAAGGTGGAGGCGCTTTACTTCTCAAGTTATTCCTTCCATGACGGAATTAGAAATGGTCATGACATTCATAGATGTATAGGAAGCTCCTTTCTATGAGAGAGTCTTAGCTGGTATTGGCAAACCATTCTCTGAAATGATCAAGCACGGAGAGATAGCTGAAATGGGATTGAAGTTTGGTAAAATTCAAGACCTAGCCGCTCTTAAAGCTGTTGCTGAGCACATCCAATCTGAATCTTATGGAAACAACCCCCAGAGGGTCCATAAAAAGAAAGAGGAAGATGTTTCCTTGATACTACAAGGTCAAAAAGGCAATCGAAGTGTGCCTCTACAAAGGAGAAACTACTCCCCTTTTCAAGCACAGTCTTCAAACCCTCCATTGCCTAAAGGTGGAGAAGTAAAGCGTCCTCGAATGTTTACACCCTTAGGGGACTCGCTCGAGAATATTCTTGCTCTTCTGACTACTCAGAAGAAAATTACACATCTTCTTCCGCCAGCCAACCCTAATGGGAGGGGTTTTAATGCTACTCGGAAATGTGCTTATCATGTTGGAGCACCTGGACATGATACTCAAGATTGTTGGGCCTTGAAACACAAGATTTAATAGACAACGGTGAGATCGTGGTCACCAAACCAGATCAACCTCACGTGCAAGACAACCCTCTTCCTCAACACAAAGAAGAAGAGGTCAATATGATCAGTTGGAGCACTGAACAGAGTTCCAATTCTAATGGTAAATCATCCCAAACCCTCAAAGACGATGTTGACAGATGGGATTATGCAAAGTTTCAGTTCACTATGGAACAAAAGATGAAAGCTCTTTTCAAACAAATTGAGCAATTGGCAGAACTAGTGACCCACTAGCATTAAGTCACGCGCCAATTAATCATGCAGGAGCATGCCTATCTCCTTCCTTTTGTTATGAATGCTCCATCACCACCTTCAGAAAGAAAAGCTATGGAGGATAAGGTTGCAAAGAGAGCCAATGCTAAAGCCCGTCGGGATTTTGCCAATCAAAGGGAATTTACCTATCTTGGCCAATCTATGGAGGAGATATTGCAAATGTTGATCAATGAAGGAAGAATTACCTTCCTTCTACCTCCAATCAATCCCTTCTCAGGACGGTTCAATTCTGATGAAGTGTGTCAATATCATTCACATTCTCGCGGTCACAGCACAGAAGAATGTTAGGAACTTCGCCATCTCATTCAGAATCTTATTGATAGCGGTGTTCTGCAAATAGCAGATGATTACACTGTGCAACTCAAGGGCAGGAATGCATGTCCTACCAAATGGAAGGGATCAATGGCGATTATATCCAAAGTGGATGATGAGATCACAAAGTATTTCCCATACAACCAATTCAACTCAAAGGAGTCGACAATCCTTTAAAAGTGGCGCATTGAGCCAATTTCTTTACCTTCGCAACCACAACATCCTCGGTGTCACCACACAAAGTTCCATGGAATTATGGAGAAGTCAAGGATCCATGTCTCATACTATCACATAAAGATTATCGAGGAAAATCCATCAGATCTTCCTCAATCGGGTTATGAAACCTACTTGCGAAGCAAAGGGGAAGATTCCCATGGAGAAGATTGAAAAAATCCTCCGCACTATGGGCCACAATGAAACCAAAGTGGTTTTAAGCTTGCGACAAGCTCCACACCAGATATCTATACTGGACTTGGTTTTCTCTTCCGAGGATCATCAGAAGATTTTACTGAAGGTTATGGAAGAAGCCTACTTGCCAAAATCAGTGGATGTGGAAAAAATTTAACATCTGGTTGATCACATTTTCAACAACAATGTGATATCCTTCACTGATGACGACATATCACCCAAAGGGACTGGTCATTGCAAGCCATTACACATTGTGGTTTTGTCTTCCGGGTACATGCTAGCTGGAGTTTTGATAGATGGAGGCTCATCTCTAAATATCTGTCCTTATGCCACCTTGGTGAAGATGAATGTCAATCTCAAGAGGATCCAAAGCAGCCATACGGTTATCAGAGCTTTTGATGGATCCCGACGAAATGCCGTCGGAAAGATTGAGTTTCCAATTGAGATTGGTCCAAATACATTCAATGTATCCTTCCACGTCCTCAAGATAGATTCAGGATACAACCTGCTATTGGGGAGACCATGGATACACATGGCTGGAGCCGTTCCCTCCACGCTACATCAATAGTTCAAATACATTATCAACAATAGTCTAGTCACTGTCAACGCTGAGCCGGAATATCCTGAACAAGGAACTCTACCAATCATCAGCTTCAATTTAGAAGTTGAACCGGCCAGTTTTCATACTCTGGAAGTGAGTACCATGCAAAACCATTCTATTGGAGCGCCACTTCTCATACCTAGGATTTCTGCCGAGGTTATGTCGGCCACTCAAGAAATGATGTCATTGGGTTATCAACCTAGACAAGGGATTGGTAAAGATAAGCAGGGTATTAAGCACCCTATCCAAGTGTTTAGCCAAATTGGAACAGCCGGACTAGGCTATTCTGCTAGTTCCAGTCATAAGAATACTCATAAGCACATGCAGGTTCCTCAAACTTTCACCGCACTGTGATTTTCTATACCTTTACCCCATGAGCTAATACAATCTCCAGTAAAGGTGCCATCCCATGTTGTGGCCATACTGTTTCCTAAGCCAGTGCCAATCAAAGCTAAAGAGGTGCTGATTCCTGATCCCGAAATGGAAGAAAAGGAACGGAAATGCAGACATGACATTGCCTTGATGATGACAGGCATACACCCCAGCCGATGATTGCCCAGATATCATGCTTATCATTCGAGAGAAGGAGGACAATGACGATCCTTCCATCACTGCAGTCCATCAGGAATTTGCCCTCGACAATTGGAGCAGCACTCCATGCATTAGTCGACGAGGTAAAATGGGCGTAAAAAATCCTCCGCCTCAGATATAACTTTAATTGCTTGCTTTCCTTTACAAGATCTTAGCGCTTATTTTATCAAGTACATGCTAACACTTTTGTATGATCGAACAGTTGCATATATTAAGTGAAAGCGTATTTTGTTTCAGGACTCTAAATTTAGATGTGCCTGTACTTGCTGATGAGGTGCTTTCTCTCCACAAGGGCTGTAACTTTGATGCAAAGTTGGACTCGAACTTGATGGACATCCAAGAGGACATTGAGACACCTTAAGAGATTAAGGAATGGGTTGCAGACAAACCCAAACCCAATCTTGATCAAACCACTTCTTTCAATCTTGGAACCTTAGACAACCCTAAGCTTATCCAAATTGGTTCAGACCTTACCACAAATCAACGGAATGACATGGTTGCACTATTAACCCAATTCCAGGATGTGTTTGCATGGTCTCATGAAGACATGGTGGGTTTGTCCACGGACATTATTCTTCATCGCCTTCCCATCAAAGAAGGATTTAAGCCAGTTAGGCAAAAACTCAGGCGATTGAAACCTGAGTGGAGTTTAAAAGTTAAAGAAGAAATTGTGAAATAATTTCAAGCTGGCATCATCATGGTGTCTACATATCCGGAGTGGATATCCAACATTTTTCCTCTACCTAAACCAAGAGGAAAGGTGCGAGTCTGCGTGGATTACCGGGATTTAAACAAAGCTTGCCTTAAAGATAGCTTTCCCGTGCCATTTATCCACATTCTTATTGACAATACTGCTCAATACGACATGTACTCCTTTGCTGATTGCTTTGCGGGGTACCATCAAATTATGGTCGCTGAGGAGGACCATGAAAAAATTGCTTTCATCACGCCTTGGGGAACCTTTTGCTACAAACGGTTGTCATTCGGCCTCATCAATGCTAGGGCAACCTATCAGCGAGCTATGATGGCTCTTTTCCATGATTTAATGCACAAAGAGATAGAGATCTACGTGGATGACATCATTTTCAAATCCTGAAAGGAGGACCACTTAGACCCTCTCAGAAAAATTTTCAACAGGTTGCGTAAGTACAACTTGAAGTTGAATCTAGCCAAGTGCGCCTTTGGTGTTAAGTCAGACAAGTTTCTAGGTTTCTTAGTCAGCCACAAAGGGATTGAACTGGATCCTACCAAAATCTAGGCCATCAAGGAAATGCCTATTCCTCAAACAGAGAAGGAAATACGGGGATTTTTGGGAAGAATCAACTTCATTAGCAGGTTCATTTCTCAACTCACAAAGAACTCAGTGAGCCAGCCTTTCAAACTGTTAAGGAAGAACTCCTCCATGAAATGGAATGATGAGTGTCAGAAAGCCTTCCTTACCATTAAAGAGCAGCTGATTAACGCTCCTATTTTGGTACCTCCCAGGGATGATGCTCCCCTGTTCATGTACTGTCCAGAAATGACAATGCCATGGGTCAGATCTTCAGGGGCAAAAAGACGATAGAGGCCAAGAACGAGCTATCTATTATCTCAACAAAAGATTCAGCATCAGTGAACACAAGTACACTTTGATTGAGAAGACTTGTTGTGCTTTAGCATGGGCTTCCATGAGGTTACAACATTACCTCCATGGTCATACAACCCATCTCATATCCTGCGTGGATCCTCTTAAGTATGTGTTTAGTAATCCCATACTGAATTTTCGACTGTCCAGATGGTAGTTGATCCTAGAGCAATTTGACATCATCTACGTGACGCAAAAGTTTGTCAAAGGTCAAGGAATTGCGGATCAACTGGCCGCCGCACCTGCAGGGGACTAAAAACCCTTGGAAACATACTTCCCCGATGAAGGGGTAATGACAATTCAGCAACAACATCAGTACGATACATGCCGCACGTGAAAAATGTATTTTGATGGAGCTGTTAACGCAAAAGGCTCTGGAGCTGAAGTAGTTCTAATATCCGGTACGGGGGAGTAGTATCCCGTCGCCGTTAAATTGCAGTTTGTCAGCACCAACAACACAGTTGAGTATGAAGGTTGTATCATGGGGCTAAAACTTGCCCGTTCAATGGGCATCAAAGTGTTAATCGCCTTTCGGGATTCCGAATCGTAATCGTACAATCTACAGGAATTTATCAAACCAAAGAATTACATTTACTGCCTTACCATTGGCAAGTTCTATAGATGGCTTTGGAGTTTGAAGAAATCTCCTTTCTACACATTCCTTGCAATAGGAATGATTTTGCGGATGCATTAGCAACGTTGGCCTCCTTGGTTCATATATCTGACAAGGAAAACATGCCAAACATCACGTTTTCTCTGCAAAAAGCCCCAGTCTATGGGAATTATGTTGGAGAAGTATCGGATGAACTACCTCCCATCCATAACCCTTGGTATCAACACATCAGGGAGTATCTGCGAGATGGATCTACACCCGTTGAGGTGAGCCTAACTGAGAAGAAGCGGATTCATCGACTTGCTATGAAATTCTACCTGAGTGGAGATGCACTCTATAAAAGAGATGCAGGAATAGGTCTCCTCAGATGTCTGGATAAAGACCAAGCTCAGAGACTCATGGATGAGATCCATGGTGGAGTCTGTGGCCCTCACATGAGCGGACCCCTACTTGTCAAGAAGATCCTTAGAACAGGGCATTATTGGCTTACACTCAAAGTTGACTGTGATGATCATGTCAAGAGGTGCTATCAATGCCAGATTCATGGGAATGCTATCCACGCCCCTCCAAGGGAACTCCACAATATAAGTTCACCATAGCCCTTCTCAATGTGGGGAATGGATGTGATCGGGACCATCGAGCCCAAAGCCAGTAATGGACATCGATTCATATTCACCATGATCGACTACTTCACCAAATGGGTAGAAGCAACATCCTTCTTCAGGGTTACCAAAGAAGTCATCATTGCTTTCATTAGAAACAATGTCATCTGTCGATATGGACAACTAGAGGTCATTGTGTCAGATAATGCTAAGAACCTCAACAACAAAATGATGGAGGAGTTATGTAGAAAATTTCACATCAAACACCTTAACTCCGTCATCTACCGTCAAAAGATGAATGGTGCTGTTGAAGCGGCTAATAAAAACATCAAAAAGATCATGCAGAAAATGTCCGCCAATCACAAAGGATGGCCTGACCTCTTGCCTCTGACTTTATTAGCCTATAGAACTTCCATGCGTACTTCCACTGGGGCAACCCCCTACTCATTAGCTTATGGGATGGAAGCAGTGCTCCCCATAGAGGTGGAAATGGAATCCCTCCGAGTGTTAATGGATGCTCAGTTGAATGAAGACCAGTGGGTACAAGACAGTTATCACCAATTGTCTCTAATAGACGAAAGGCGAACCGCGGCTATCTTCCATGGTCAGTTATATCAGCAAAGGATCGCACGATCCTACAACAAAAAAGTCCGACTACGGTAGTTCAAACAACATGACTTGGTTTTGAAGAAGATCATTGACAACCAAGATCATTCTAAGGGAAAATTCTCTCTTAATTGGGAAGGCCCATTTGTTGTGAAAGAGGTATTGACAGGAGGTGCTCTCAGATTGCTGAAAATGGATGGCGATGAATTTTCACAGCTTATCAACTCGAACACCGTGAAACAGTACTATGTCTGAGGTTACCATCAAACAAACTTCCTGGTGTTGATCATCAAATCACCAGTCATTCCGGTTTTGAACCCTCTCATTTTTACAAACTCTTCTGCCCCTCAGGGAAACATACACTTCAAACCAGTAGCTTGGTTTCACTTCATTTCAAACCTTTCATACAATTTCGGTTATCCTGAAGATGAGATTGCACCTTTCACACTTGCAGTTTATCCTGAAGACGGGATTAAACTTTTTTACCCTTGCAGTTTTTCCTGAAGACGGGATCAAACTTTTTCCACACCTGCAGTTTATCCCCATTATGGGATCAAACTTTCTTCTCCCCGCAGTATAGCCTGCACATGGGATTTACACTTCTCTTTGGCTGCGATTCATCCTGAGGGGCGAACTACGTCGACCTGATCTCCCTGATACTTGGGGGTACGTAGGCAACCATATTCTATATGGCCCGGTCGCAATAAAAAAAAATAACAAAAATATTTTTACCCTTTCTTCACAAAAACAACAAAAACATTTCTACACCTATTCCGCTTTTCACTTTCAAATATTGAACCTCTTACACCAGTTCAAACTACGCAGACTTGATCTCTCTCTTCAATAGAGTACGTAGGCGACCATTCATGGTTCAAATAACCCTACCAAAGATAAAATACTTGTCACACGGTACTAGGATCAACCTTCAATTCACCACATTTCATTGGTTTCAGATCAAAGGGATGGAATTACCCAACCTCTTCTCACAAATAGAAGATTCGGTGACCATCTAAGCTGTGATCGTGCCTCAAAGAGCAATATCGACCCATAAGAGATGGAGTTAACTAGGCTTCTCACAAATAGAAGTACTGGCGACCATCTTTGATGCGGTCAATCTCAGAGAGGAAAAACCACCCTCCTCTCCACTTTTCCATACAGATATCAGTCCCAAGACACCAAAGATGGTAGGGATATACAGAAATCAATGATCTGTTCTGAGAGATCTTGCGACGTCTCAATGTCCACCTATCAAGGATAAGTTCAAAATGCATCAAGATCACAAGGCCCTAAAGAAACAGGCAAATATCAAGCAAGTATCAAGGCATAACTAAAAGGGAAGTGAATCAAATATATTTCCCTGCCATACATAATACTGTTTGATATATACATCTGTCTTTGTACACATGACAAAATGGCTAAGCTTCAATGCATGCGGGAAAAATACAAAGATATCTACAGATCTGTGTGTATGCGGACTATCAGATCTAACATGGCATCCCTCTCTGAAGACGGAGGTAGCACTGCAAGCTCCTGCCCAAGGGTATCTACACAAGCTAGCAGATCAGAGGCTAACTGCATGGTGGCATAATGCTCATCAATGTAAGCGCTCATATCAGCAAGACTGATAGTCATTTGGGATCTCACTGAAGTACTATCTGCAATGGCCACTTCCCTAGCAGATAAGGCGGCATCCCGCTCTGCAATCAATGCATCCCTGGCTGATCTAGCCTCATCCCTCTCTAACAAAGCGGCGTCTCTCTCATCAAGAGCTGTCAACATCGCGGCCCTAGCCTGATCTCTATCATAGGTCATCAGATGTAAGCTCACTCCCAAATGCTATCTTTGAATACTAAATAACATGGCACTTTCAGTGGGAGAATCCATCACAAATGTCTTTGGCACCCAAGTCATCGATGGGAATGTCGCCTCTCTATAGGCTCCTCATCGCTTCCGGAATCACCCCCTCACCTGTGGATACTACCACAGCCTATGCGCAATCTGTCTTCATCCATGCGGAATACTCTACGTAATAACCGGATGATTGACGAAAACTCAAATACTCTCGGCGATTCCAACAGTATACAACTTTGGATCTGCTCCGCCGATAAATGGTGTGAAGCGAACACTCACCGCCTCTCATAAAGGTGAAAATCTCGAACTTGTCAAACTGACACATCACGGCCAGTGGATGGTAAGTAACCATACCCCTCAATCAAGCCAAAAGGAGATAATCCATGCCCGGAGCATGAGTAATGAAGCTGTAGGGTGAACTAAGCCCTGAACATGGCAATATGGCAAACGGATCCCTAATCCCTGCTAGGAAAGCTGACCACGATGCAACGTCTGTACACTCCGTAGGCTGAAAGGAGTATGACATGGCTATATCATGGGTGAAACAAAACCCCTGGTGTATAAGTGTGTCAATCGGTCTCAAGTGTGACATAAACCCACATACAGCATGACCGAACTACTTGTGAACACTCCTATCGGATAAGTGCAGCAGTATATAGCTGACCTTAGAGTCTCTGCAATGATCATCGGTACAATGGTATGACCCTCCCTGAGAGATCTCACTGCCATAATGACGCCGATATCCAGCTCATCCATGTACTGCGGCATGAAGACTTATGACAATACGCATAAAAGTAGTACATCCACTCTGGCTGAACGCCAATGATCCTCCGGTGTGGTGAAATCCTCGGAATGTCATGCATAACTATCCTTAGAGTCAAATCTGTCAAACAGAAAACACTAAGATATCACATGGCCGGATGTAATCTCGTCCTGTACCACTCTACGTCTCAATCCGGTGAGGGTCATGAACTGTCTGCTCATGTCTCCGATAGCCATATGCACGCAAGGTCTGTCCAGCGGCAGCATCGTCAACCGTGCATACTTCTCCAAAATAGGAGTCAACTCTTACGTGGGTCCCACACCTCCGGCTTGCTCCAGTTAGAGTTGCAAAGGAGGTCTCACAAGCTGAAAAGGCCAAATCAGGAATAAAAATGCTACGCAATTGAGTGGACTAGCCTGAAATCTTGGTTTCGTACGGGTCAAAATTGAATTCCCGCCATCTCATTGGTATTCGCCTAAATGCAGGGTATACTATACCGATGAGCTCAGCTTTCACAGATCATGCTCGGCAATACCTCACAAAGGTCCGATGCCGTCATTGCAGGGTCACAACTCTAAACCTCCCCGGCGGGGGTTACAACGCCAAGCTACGAGATGCTAAACCTCCCTGGCGGGGGTTACAACGCCGAAGTTATCAAACGATTGTGTATCCCCGGCGGGGGTCACAACGTACATCTTTCAATTATCCAAGTATTCCCCGGCGGGGGTTACAACGCATTCTCAACCATTGATACACACATCAATGAAGGTCAAGCAACCTTGACGTCATGTCAGCCGATGGAAAGTAAACCCATTGAAGTAACCTTCCTCGGTGGGGGTTTGCAACGCAGTGCAACCATTGACACATACATCAATGAATGTTAAGCAACCTTGACAATGCACCCAGCAGGGATCTATCCGGTGATACACACATCAATGAAGGTCGAGCAACCTCGACCGTGATGAGATCGTGGCGATAACCCGACGTAATGAGGGAATATGTTATACACATCCTCAAACAGACAAAGCTTTATCCCCACAGATCTCTTGCACACAAGAGGTACCTCAATGAAATATAAGCCAGTTTCTAGGATTCAAGACTTTGGTGATAGCCCCAACGTCAGCATCCTTCAAGACTTGGATCACATGTCCAAGCCATCACTGATTGTCATCCCAACAGGATTACCTGACAATCATGTATTATACATTTGCATCATGTTGCTGCATATAACATCATGTTTACATTACTTGCATTTCAAGTGTCTAGGATTCTTTATCCTATCCATGCCTTGCATTGCATGAATATGATAAAGAGGGGCATCTGAAGACACTCAAAATTTTCTGCACGCCTATTACTAACATTGCAGGAGGGCAGATTCATCTTTCAGAGATAACCCTGGAAGACAGCTTACATCCATTCCGGATACTACCGGAAGTTCAAGTTCAAAACCCGGGACACATGTCGGGAACATCATTTCCAAACCCGGAACACACACCGGAAGGATCATTTCCAACCTCGGAGATAACCTCGAGTTTCTTCCTTGGCGATAACCCCAAGGAGTGCTGTTGCAGTTCCGGCGATAACTCCGGAAATTCTTATTTCAAATACATGCTATCAGCTTCAAGCTTAAACCTCCCACCGAGGCACTCATACCTCAAACCCGAAGCTAACACCGGGAAAACAGGTTCTCCCACAGATGACCTTGCGGTATTCAAAAACTTGCAGTAGTCCAATCTCAGATGTAACCCTGAGCAACGTCTACTTTCATCTCAAACCGGCGATAACCCCGGTGAGGAGTCAAACACCATCTTACCACCTCAACGTTCTCTCTCACAAGATGATATCGCGACATACCAACAAGTAGTCCAATCTCAGATGTAACCCTGAGCAACGTCTACTTTCAACTCAAACCGGCGATAACCCCGGCAAAGAGTTAAACGTCATCTTGCCCCCTTCAACACCTGCGCGTCGTCTCAACACTTCATAAATACATACATCCAAAAATGTCCCACAAGAACCGAGGAGTTACAATCCCGAGTGACTATTACGCGTGGCAGTACCTTGAATAGAAATTGAAGCTTGAAGACCATGGGCATGGACCCCTCTTCCTGACTTCGTACAACCTCTAATCCATGTCATTGCGTAACTCTTGACACAAGCAGTCCAAAGAAGGTCATATATACCTCGTTCAGATGCTCGGATTGAAGTTCTATAAGTTCGAGCGGACATTATAGTGCGCGTACTTCAAGACGACGGGACCCGTGAGGCCCGAATTCACCATGACCAGTCGCAGGTATAACCGCGGCTGCCGCAGGTGTACCTACGACCATCAGTCTATAAATATAGACCTTGGGCCAGCCATTTTGAGAAAGAAAAGAGAGAAAAAATGCGAGGAAGCCCTATCCAATTTACTCTGTATACACCCATATTGAGTGTTTCCTCAATATAAACACTTGTTAGCTCACATATAGCTACACTTTTATCCGGCAGGAGCTGAGTGTTTATCCATATAGAGTTATAGAAGTCTACTTTGGCAGCCCACTTTAAGCCTTCTTATATTTTATAAAGCCTTCTTTCCATATTAGCACACACTGTTATACACATTGAGAGTCGTGTAGTATGTGTTTGCTCGGACTTCGGTCTGTGGTTTTCATTTCTGTCTATATATATACTTATATATATATATATATATTTTGTATATGGACTAACATTATCGAGTTATGCCTCGATTGAGCCTAGACTTAGGTCTGGAGCGTTTACTTACTTTTGTATATATATATATATATTATATATATAAATTGTGGTCGACTCTGTCTCGATGAGCCTGAACTTATGTCCTGAGCGTTTCTACTTTTTTATATATATATATATATATATATATAAATGTAAATGTAGAATATAAAATTATATATATATATATATATATATATATATATATATATATATATATATATAGTTGTTGTTTAAATATCCGATGAACTCAATTTATATCCTATGCGTTTACTACTTTTATATATATATATATATATATATATCCATATATATATATATTTACATTTCATCATGCCTGGAGTTTACTTCGTGGCAGTTGATTGCTTTTTACAGCTTTATTTACATTTCATCCTGCCTGGAGTTTACTTCGTGGCAGTTGATTGCTTTTACAGCTTTATTTACATTTCATCCTGCCTGGAGTTTACTTAATGGAAGTTGATCGCTTTTACAGCTTTATTTACATTTCGTCCCACCTGGAGTTTACTTCATGGTAGTTGATTATGTCCATATATATATATATATATATTTATCACTTTTATATATTTACATTTCCGATCCCCCATGGAGTTGCTTTGTGGTGGTTTATCATGTCTGTATATATATATATATATATATATATATATATATATTCTGATTGTTATTATATATATAACTGCTATCGCTTTCCATACAAATCATGCGGTATCATGTGAGCCTAGGAATCATGTGATCACAGATTCATCTCTTCAATCTAGATTCGGTTCCCATGATGGACATTTTTCAAATTGTAAGCAACTTGTACATTATTTACAATGTCTCAATTTCCTTGGATGGTCATCATGCCCATGAGGAGTTCTAAGATCGCGATAGATATTATTTTTCTCAAGATGCTTCAGATCTCGAAAATAAAAGCAAACAAGCCAAACATTTAATAATAAAATGGAAGTATCAAAGGCCTCAATTACTATTGAGCACAGGGTTTAAAAAATCTCTTTTTACAAAACTTCTAAATAATTGCACATTGATCCACACACACACACACATTCATATAACAGTTTCTTTGAAAAGTGGCAGTCACCGTGGCAACACGGATGTCGGGGGGTGCCTAACACCTTCCCTCCGCATAATCAAGCCCCTGGACCTAAATGAATCTCGGTTTCACAGACCCGTTTAGCAGTGTCATATCACTGGGTCAATGTACAAACTTTTTCGGTTGCGTTGGTGCAACCAGTTAAATACACCAACTGGCGACTCTTAAAGTCAAATTGTCGACATTATACATGTCGGACCTTTTTCACTTGTTTTTTCAAACAAAGCTCACATTAACATGAGAACACCAAAGAACAAGTAACGAAAAGGGACACTAAAAAATCCCGACGTCGACAACACTCTTTTTCTTGATGGTTTCATCTTTTGCTATGTTATGTTCACAGGGTTTAAATGTTCACAGAGTGAGAATCAACTCTACGATTTATTAGTATCTGGTTGATTCATGGAGGTGATCAATTTCTATGAATCTTCAAGATTCTCTTGTAGATCTGATCATACTCTGTGTGTCATTAAACACTTAGACCATAGAATGTACAAGACACATTAACCCATCAGCAAAGATTACTTCACATTCAATCGACCGTGATGCTCTTAAAACCATTTCAGGTCTCTTTTAAGTTGTCATCTTCAACCTAAAACTTGGATGGAGAGAAAGTTTATACACATTTGAGTTTCCATCATTAGTGTACTTTTTCTCTTCACCTTTTTAGATAGATTATGAATACTTGAAGGAAAACTGTTATAGTTCATAAGTAAGGTGCAAATATGATGTTCATATCTATATTAGTGAGGAACCGTACCTTTTTGATGTCAGTTTCTTAACTGTCATTTATCTTAGATATACTGAGTTTAGGCATTGATGTGCATGTTTTCTCATTTTCTTCTGACAGCCAGTTGCTCTAGTTGATCTTCAGTCAATCAGTCGTGGTCGTGAAGATGCAAGCTAAGAGAGTGTCAGAACTTTTAAGTTCTTTGACATCCTTGAGTTTACAAGGCTTACATCCAGCTGCTGGTTGGCCAGATACATGTTTGAGAGGTTCTTCTTTCTTCTCTGAATAAAACATTTCTTAGCATGTATGGCCTTTTCATCTTTTCAGGCTGGTGAATGTTTGATTCTTTTCTGTTGATGTCTCTTGACCTTTCTAGCCTGGTCTCCAGACTACAAGATTGACCTCGAGCAAGGATTGGTCTTGTTGATATAGCAATTAAGAACATGGACCAATCTGAGCAACTTCAGGTGTATATGCACATTTACCTGAACACAATATTTCTAACGTGTGAGCTCATCTGCATATAACAAGTGACTTACTACTAAACTAAGTTTAGAACAATGTTTGTGCCTAGGATCAGACTCTAAGAGATTAACTTTTGAATATAGCATGACAACCTGCTTTGATACCAATTGTTAGTTCCCAGTAGGCACAATATAGATCTAGAAGGGGGGGGGGGGGTTGAATAGATCCTTGAATTTGAAATACTTTTTCTCTTTTATCTTGTATTGCTCATTATGTAGCAAATGACAAACATAAGAATCTTTTCAAGCACAGCGGAATAAGTAAAAGATCCCCTTCATTGATATATTCATAATCAGACATACATTGTTCGTAGAGTTACTTTAGTAGTAAGCAGTTAAAACATACATAACAATTATAGCTGTTAATGTACATAATGTAAATGACATAAAGTAAAAGACACAAGGGGTTTTAAGTGATTCAGAGACTCAAGCTCCTAATCCACTCTTTTACTTTCAACTAGCAGGATTTCCACTAAGGAAGGGCAGCACCTTGAATCACTAAGATTCCTTCAAGGCCAGCAGCCTTGGGACTTTAGTTCACTAAGAACTCTTCAAGGCCAGCAGCCTTGGAACTTCTCTAGTTCTCTAGGAACTCTTCAAGCCCAGCAGGCTTGGAACTTCATTTAGTCCCTCCGGACAAGGACCCCTTAGGCCCTGGCTTCTTGTTGTTGTAGTTGTTGTTGTTGTTGTTGGTGCTGAGCTGCTAAGATGTCATTAAGCTCTGAACATCTTTTGTACTTAGTAGCTTGATGTGGACCTCTTTGCATTCTGCTTCGAGTCTGGACCACATTTTCTTTGGTGCGGCTGATCTTCACTCTTTTCTGCTCATCTTCTTCTGGTATCAGTTGTGCACCATCACCATCTGGGTTTGCTAAGTCTCTGTATTTTTATTAGACTTCGTTTGGCACTTAGCAATTCCTGAACCCTTCTTGAATGCTTTGCAGACATGGTTTTGCACTTGTTCAGTTTCAACTTTCAATTTATGGTGATTTATAGAGTGGCTCTCTTTATCTTCTTTGTACTCAGCCACTCTTCTGAATGCAATCTTCTTGGCCTTCTCGGCTCTCAGCTTGGCTGCCATCTTTAGTGGCATTCTCATCTTTGTTGAGTGAAGCTTTAGTCTGTTTGAGTTCTTCTTCAAAGCTGTTTCACTTCCACCTATGTAGTCTCACTGTCACTGAGACTTGTTCTGTTGATCTTTGGTGGAACTCGTAGAGTCAACAATAGCATTCCCAACAACTCAACGATTCTACAACTTGGAAATCATCAGCAACTCTTGATCTTTGAAGCTCTTTTGATTTATATTGCTTCCCAATCTTCCCGTTGGAAAGTAGCCGTTGAAAGCTATTTAAATTACTTCGCAGATCTCGAGTTATTTGGTGCAGACTGCAGATATGACATGACATCTTTTTTGACTTTCGACGACATCGCGGCTCTTTGTTTCACCTACCCCATCGAGATATGTTACTTTGATGTCTCAGGCAGGTCGTCAACTTTATTTCTCCCTTCTAATTTCTTGATCAGAGGCTGTCCTTGCATCGATGCTCTCAATAAGCTTTTGTCCGAATGCCAACCTTCAGATTGAACCGTTGTCAATGCTTCAATCCTCAGTTGTTTGAACTAAATGATTCTGATGCACTTCTTCTTAGACCTGATCGTAGTGTCTTTTTGACTGATGCTTATTGACATGTAGAGTCAACACTACGATCTTGAAGAGTGTTCACTTGATCTCTAGTGAAAAAAAACTCTTCCTTCTTTCGTGCAGTGCTTCAACACTTCTGTTTGCCTCAACTGTTCTTAGATATCTTCGATGGCTTGACTCCTTGCTCCGCCCCTTCCGAATAACAAGACACTTCAGATTTGTGGCATGTCCAAATTTCGCTTTCTCCGGTGATCTCCGCTCACTTATCGTTAATGGACTTACCCAATGCTTAATCACTTTAGCCTTATTCTTAGGAGGTAAAACAAGTATCTTTGTATATAATTCATCAGTTACTTCTTCGTTTGGCAAACACTATGATCTTGGTTACTTCCAAGATCATTGTCATCTTTCTACTTGACAGCTACTGCACAAGCTGACTTTCCTTAGTCAGCTACTGAAGTCTTCTTATGATCATCTTGTGGAAGACTTTATCATGAATGGCTTCACAACTCAATCTGGATGCTGATAAAGTTGATGCTTAGATCTTCTAATAGCTTGTATGCCATTCGTTGAGTGCTCTCTGGCTTCCTTTAGGTGAGATGTATCGTTACAGTACTAACTAGAGGCTTCATTCCTTTGGATATTCTGGGAGTGCTCAATTGTTGAGAATCGTGTTTTCTCTACGATTATTCTTTGGCTTTGTGAGCACATCTATTGAGGTCTTAGTTCTGCACTCTACGATTCACTTGGCTGTCACGAGACACTCACGACTCCGAAATCGAGATCTTGACACTACGATTTCTGTCGTTGTGCTTATTGTCTTCATCTGATCTTTCTCGACTACGATTTCTGCCTTTGATACGATCAGTAGACTCTACGATTCTAAGTGTAGTCTACGATCCTTGACTTGGCCGTTAGTAGACTCTATGACTCCGAGTGTAGTCTACGATTCTCGACTTGACTTTGACAGATGCTCGGTTTACCGTAGACAATCATCTCTCACGATTCTCGAACATGACTTCCTCAGTAATCTACGGCTCCGAGGAAGCTTTACTCGACACACTACGATCCTTCCTTGTCTCTCCTGGAAGTCTACGAACTCCGAGATCTACTATCTTGCAGACTACGATTCTGCCTCGATAGCTCTCGAGTTATCCTTGACTCTCTTGGAAGACTACAATTTTTGGTGCAGTGATCGACGATCAGACAAGCCTATCTATTACATCATAAGATCAACCTAACATGTCTGATCCTTCTATGTTTATAGTCCTTATACATCATTTCTTTTTAAGGACTTTACAAAGCTGTCCTGCTTATGTAGGATCAACCTAACATATTTGATCAATTCATTCTAAGTCCTTGTACATATGTTTCTATACTCTATCAGAGGACTTTACATCTTTTCTTAATGCAAGCATACTTGTATATTCATTCATATATATATATCATAATCAAATCATATATAAATAGGAATATCATTCACATGTTTATTCCTTACAACTGTGATACCCCCAAATCTGGGTACTTCATTCCCCTAAGACTTGGTGTTCACTTTCCATACATTCATACTATCTACCCAAATAAGATAACATTTAAACCATAAATCCTCCCTATTAAAGGGTTACATCAATAAGTTTAATAAAATCTCCCAGGTTATCTAACCTTTAAATACAAACATCAAGTGCGGAAAATAAAATAATTACATCACATCATTTAAATAAAATCTATTAACATAAAAGCCAATAAATTAAAGTCTTCATTACTTGTACATTTTTCCTTTTCCTTTGTTCGTTGTAGGTTCATCGACCTTCTCAACCTTAGCTCAAATAATTATATTTATGCAAGAGTGAGCAAAACAAATGCTCACTAGATATATAGCAATGAATCAACAAGAGAATAATAACTCGCCAAATCGAATAGGCTCATCAAAACCTAATAGTACTCTATCAATGATAACCAAAAATCGGAATCAAAATATGAAAAATATCTCGAGGGTCATAAGACCACGAACTATGTCCACTTGCCACAAGTAATCTTTCAACTTTAACCTAAACAGGTTATCTTGTAGGGACTTCACATACTTAGGGGATGGATCCTTTGTACCATGTATTGTGCACAAACATCTAAACGCTTCTACGCGTAAATAATCCCCTGTAATAGGGTTGTTCATCTCAGTTTTAATATACGAGTCCACACCAAAGGAAGTTTGGTTTGGATAAGTTTCAAGGTAATTTAGAGTTCAACGAACATCAACTAAGGAATAGTTGAATCAATATAGTTTAATATCACTTCAAGTGCTCGATAGCAATATGATATGAAATAGTCATGAATTATAAGAGAATCAACATTATACATCGAAATCATGGTTTAGAAATAAACTAGGAAGCATAGGCATTTGAATATTATAACAAACCTTGCTTGAACAATAATAAGCTAAGGCTATTAATCTTACTCAATAAAAGAAGCGAGTTAATGAACATGCATGATTAATAACAAGTTGAGGAATAAAACTTGTTCAACATGAGAATAACAGAATTTAGGAACTTGCGTAATAAGAAACAAAATTAAAGATAGGAACCCTTCTCAAAGTAAGAGTTAGGTTGAAGAGTTTGCATGAACATAATCAAGTTAGAATAAATATATAAGTAGGTTTAGGAACTTGCTCAATGCATCAATAAGGTTTAAACACTTGCACAATCATAAAAGTAGAGTTAGAGAACTTGCCTGCGATGTAGATTAAACAATCACTACTCACGTTCACCACAAGTCCTACACATACCATATGTATTGAAAATACACATTAGTTACAATAATATTAGCTTCATAAGTTTCTTTCCCACTTTTAGTATAGCTCACTAACTAAGTTTAAGTTTAAACAACATCACATCTTTTCATGAACATCACATTTTAGCTTTATTACAATCAATTAAATTGCCATGTCATTGCACCATATACACATAACAACTTAGTATAACATCATATTACATGTTCAACATGTTATCATTCTCTTTAGATTAGGTTACACTAACATACAAGGGATTGCACTTGCATTCGCGCATCCTGACGCCCTCTGATTGCCTCTAAATGCACAAAAGTCCTAAAGATGGCCATTTTGATCCTTCATAACGACTTCAAATTGAAAAACTTAAAGAATAAAAGTTATAGGACTATTCGTCCTCGTTTCGAATCATCTTGAATCACATCAATCGGAGTTCGTATAAAAATGTTATGCTCATTTTAGTAAAACATGTCCTGTTAGTTTTTTTTTCAAAATTTGGCTAGACAGAACACTACATACCAAACACTACAGAAAGCCAAATTAGGCCTATAAACTCCTTTCTAACAACCATACCAACCTACCCAAGGTGTAACATGTTTACAGAAACATAAACTAATGTTTCTAACACGTTTCTAATCACATAAACAACATAAACATCAAGAATACAACCTTTAAATTTCACTATTTCTCTTATTTTCCTCTTCTTTTAACATTCATAGCGAAATTTTTCACTGTGAATTCGTTTTACAACCAAAACAGTTGGTTCTAATTATATTGTTTTCGTTTCTTCATGTACTTTCATAATCAATAGCCAATTTATACATTATACAATGAATTGAGTACCAATTTTGCTGCTAATTTAAACCATATTCAACATATATCAATGTAAACTCACTATAATATAATTTCCTCCATAATAAAATATATTACATGAATCAATTTACTCTAAATCATCAATAAACCATATGATCACAACTTATATCAATAATTATCATATAAAATCACATAATAAACAATTACCCCTTCACACCAATTTTATAGAAAACTTTTCATGTATATAAAAACTAGAAATTTAGAAGAAAACTAAAAATAAGAAAAGTAGGGTTTTACCTTGCTAGAATATGATTACAACAACTTCTTCTAAATTCTCAATTCACAAAGAATTTTCTCTTCTCCCTTCTCTCTTTTCTTTCTTTCTTTTCTCTTCTTTTTCTTCTTCTCTTTTCTTTCTCCATTCTCTAACTTACGTGCTTAGAAACATATAACGATAATATAATAGATATAAATTATATAATATAAATATATATATATGGATATCGCTTACATTTTTTTTTGAAAATCAAAAGCCATAAAGCTTGTATGGCTAAACCATTTTAAAATTAATAACTTACAACCCTTATGCCTTGTTAGGTAAAACCAATTAAAATAATGACTTAGTCATTCCTTAAGCCTTGTTTGGCAAAACAAGATTAAAACAAGAATTTCAAAAGCTCTAAGGCTTTGTTTGGTAAAACCAAATTTAAAACTCTTTTAATTTATGTTAATAACTCATTTATCATATAGTTTATTGTCACACTTTTATTACCAAATTAAATTAAGAACATTGACCCCTCAGGCCCTGGCTTCTTGTTGTTGTAGTTGTTGTTGTTGTTGTTGTTGGTGCTGAGCTGCTAAGATGTCATTAAGCTCTGAACATCTTTTGTACTTAGTAGCTTGATGTGGACCTCTTTGCATTCTGCTTCAAGTCTGGACCACATTTTCTTTGGTGTGGCTGATCTTCACTCTTTTCTGCTCATCTTCTTCTGGTATCAGTTGTGCACCATCACCATCTGGGTTTGTTAAGTCTCTGTATTTTTATTAGACTTCGTCTGGCACTTAGCAATTCCTGAACCCTTCTTGAATGCTTTGCAGACATGGTTTTGCACTTGTTCAGTTTCATCTTTCAATTTATGGTCATTTATAGAGTGGCTCTCTTTATCTTCTTTGTACTCAGCCACTCTTCTGAATGCAATCTTCTTGGCCTTCTCGGCTCTCAGCTTGGCTGCCATCTTTAGTGGCATTCTCATCTTTGTTGAGTGAAGCTTTAGTCCGCTTTGAGTTCTTCTTCAAAGTCGTTTCACTTCCTCCTATGTAGTCTCACATCACATCGAGACTTGTTCTGGTTGATCTTTGGTGGAACTCGTAGAGTCAACAATAGCATTCCCAACAACTCAACGATTCTACAACTTGGCAATCATCAGCAACTCTTGATCTTTGAAGCTCTTTTGATTTATATTGCTTCCCAATCTTCCCGTTGGAAAGTAGCCGTTGAAAGCTATTTAAATTACTTCGCAGATCTCGAGTTATTTGGTGCAGACTGCAGATATGACATGACATCTTTTTTTGACTTTCTGACACTGCAGTCTACTGTTTCACCTACCCCATCAGATATGTTACTTTGATGTCTCAGGCAGGTCGTCGACTTTATTTCTCCCTTCTAATTTCTTGATCAGAGGCTGTCCTTGCATCGATGCTCTCAATAAGCTTTTGTCCGAATGCCAACCTTCAGATTGAACCGTTGTCAATGCTTCAATCCTCAGTTGTTTGAACTAAATGATTCTGATGCACTTCTTCTTAGACCTGATCGTAGTGTCTTTTTGACTGATGCTTATTGACATGTAGAGTCAACACTACGATCTTGAAGAGTGTTCACTTGATCTCTAGTGAAAAAAAACTCTTCCTTCTTTCGTGCAGTGCTTCAACACTTCTGTTTGCCTCAACTGTTCTTAGATACTGATGGCTTGACTCCTTGCTCTGGCCCCTTCTGAATAACAAGACACTTCAGATTTGTGGCATGTCCAGCTCGCTTTCTCCTGGTGATCTCCCGTTCACTTATCGTTAATGGACTTACCCAATGCTTAATCACTTTAGCCTTATTCTTAGGAGGTAGAACAGTATCTTTGTATATAATTCATCGCCACTTCTTCGTTTGGCAAACACTATGATCTTGGTTACTTCCAAGATCATTGTCATCTTCTACTGACAACTCTTCGCACAAGTCGACTTTCCTTAGTCACCATCAAGTCTTCTTATGATCATCTTGTGGAAGACTTTATCATGAATGGCTTCACAACTCAATCTGGATGCTGATAAAGTTGATGCTTAGATCTTCTAATAGCTTGTATGCCATTCGATTGAGTGCTCTCTACGCTTCCTTTAGGTGAGATGTATCGTTACAGTACTAACTAGAGGCTTCATTCCTTTGGATATTCTGGGAGTGCTCAATTGTTGAGAATCGTGTTTTCTCTACGATTATTCTTTGGCTTTGTGAGCACATCTATTGAGGTCTTAGTTCTGCACTCTACGATTCACTTTCTACTTACGCAGACACTACGACTCAAATCGATCTCGACACTACGATTTTTCGTCAGGCGTTGTGCTTATTGTCTTCATCCTGATCTTTCTCGACTACGATTTCTGCCTTTGATACGATCGGTAGACTCTACGATTCTAAGTGTAGTCTACGATCCTTGACTTGGCCGTTAGTAGACTCTATGACTCCGAGTGTAGTCTACGATTCTTGACTTGACTTTGACAGATGCTCGGTTAGGCTCAGAGAGCAGTCATCTCACGATTCGAACATGACTTCCTCAGTAATCTACGGCTCCGAGGAAGCTTTACTCGACACACTACGATCCTTCCTTGTCTCTCCTGGAAGTCTACGAACTCCGAGATCTACTATCTTGCAGACTACGATTCTGCCTCGATAGCTCTCGAGTTATCCTTGACTCTCTTGGAAGACTACAATTTTTGGTGCAGTGATCGACGATCAGACAAGCCTATCTATTACATCATAAGATCAACCTAACATGTCTGATCCTTCTATGTTTATAGTCCTTATACATCATTTCTTTTTAAGGACTTTACAAAGCTGTCCTGCTTATGTAGGATCAACCTAACATATTTGATCAATTCATTCTAAGTCCTTGTACATATGTTTCTATACTCTATCAGAGGACTTTACAGCTTTTCTTAATGCAAGCATACTTGTATATTCATTCATATATATATATATCATAATCAAATCATATATAAATAGGAATATCATTCACATGTTTATTCCTTACAACTGTGATACCCCCAAATCTGGGTACTTCATTCCCCTAAGACTTGGTGTTCACTTTCTATACATTCATACTATCTACCCAAATAAGATAACATTTAAACCATAAATCCTCCCTATTAAAGGGTTACATCAATAAGTTTAATAAAATCTCCCAAAAGTTATCTAACCTTTAAATACAAACATCAAGTCGGAAAAATAAAATAATTACATCACATCATTTAAATAAAATCTATTAACATAAAAGCCAATAAATTAAAGTCTTCATTACTTGTACATTTTTCCTTTTCCTTTGTTCGTTGTAGGTTCATCGACCTTCTCAACCTTAGCTGTAATAATTATATTTATGCAAGAGTGAGCAAAACAAATGCTCACTAGATATAGCAATGAATCAACAAGAGAATAATAACTGCCAATGAATAGGCTCATCAAAATCAATAGTACTTTCTATCAATGATAACCAAAAACTGGAATCAAAATATGAAAAATATCTGAGGGTCATAAGACCACGAACTATGTCCACGGTTACAAGTAATCTTTCAACTTTAACCTAAACAGTTATACTGTAGGGACTTCACATACTTAGGGGGATCAGTCCTTTGTACCATGTATTGTGCACAAACATCTAAACGCTTACGCGTAAATAATCCCCTGTAATAGGGTTGTTCATCTCAGTTTTAATATACGAGTCCACACCAAAGGAAGTTTGGTTTGGATAAGTTTCAAGGTAATTTAGAGTTCAACGAACATCAACTAAGGAATAGTTGAATCAATATAGTTTAATATCACTTCAAGTGCTCGATAGCAATATGATATGAAATAGTCATGAATTATAAGAGAATCAACATTATACATCGAAATCATGGTTTAGAAATAAACTAGGAAGCATAGGCATTTGAATATTATAACAAACCTTGCTTGAACAATAATAAGCTAAGGCTATTAATCTTACTCAATAAAAGAAGCGAGTTAATGAACATGCATGATTAATAACAAGTTGAGGAATAAAACTTGTTCAACATGAGAATAACGAAATTTAGGAACTTATGTAATAAGAAACAAAATTAAAGATAGAACCCTTCTCAAAGTAAGAGTTAGGTTGAAGAGTTTGCATGAACATAATCAAGTTAGAATAAATATATAAGTAGGTTTAGGAACTTGCTCAATGCATCAATAAGGTTTAAACACTTGCACAATCATAAAAGTAGAGTTAGAGAACTTGCCTCGCAAGCGTAGATTAAACAATCACTACTCACGCTCACCACAAGTCCTACACATACCATATGTATTGAAAATACACATTAGTTACAATAATATTAGCTTCATAAGTTTCTTTCCCACTTTTAGTATAGCTCAC
The DNA here is from genome assembly GCA_020205605.1 of Panax ginseng. Lineage (NCBI taxonomy): Eukaryota > Viridiplantae > Streptophyta > Magnoliopsida > Apiales > Araliaceae > Panax > Panax ginseng. Next base: position 178,287,561 of record CM035132.1, read on the forward strand.
TAACTAAGTTTAAGTTTAAACAACATCACATCTTTTCATGAACATCACATTTTAGCTTTATTACAATCAATTAAATTGCCATGTCATTGCACCATATACACATAACAACTTAGTATAACATCATATTACATGTTCAACATGTTATCATTCTCTTTAGATTAGGTTACACTAACATACAAGGGATTGCACTTGCATTCACAGCATCCCGACGCCTCCTCGATTGCCTCTAAATGCACAAAAGTCCTAAAGATGGCCATTTTGATCCTTCATAACGACTTCAAATTGAAAAACTTAAAGAATAAAAGTTATAGGACTATTCGGTCCTCGTTTGAATCATCTTGAATCACATCAATCGGAGTTCGTATAAAATGTTATGCTCATTTTAGTAAAACATGTCCTGTTAGTTTTTTTTTCAAAATTTGGCTAGATAGAACACTACATACCAAACACTACAGAAAGCCAAATTAGGCCTATAAACTCCTTTCTAACAACCATACCAACCTACCCAAGGTGTAACATGTTTACAGAAACATAAACTAATGTTTCTAACACGCTTTAATCACATAAACAACATAAACATCAAGAATACAACCTTTAAATTTCACTATTTCTCTTATTTTCCTCTTCTTTTAACATTCATAGCGAAATTTTCACTGTGAATTCGCTTTTACAACCAAAACACAGTTGGTTCTAATTATATTGTTTTCGTTTCTTCATGTACTTTCATAATCAATAGCCAATTTATACATTATACAATGAATTGAGTACCAATTTTGCTGCTAATTTAAACCATATTCAACATATATCAATGTAAACTCACTATAATATAATTTCCTCCATAATAAAATATATTACATGAATCAATTTACTCTAAATCATCAATAAACCATATGATCACAACTTATATCAATAATTATCATATAAAATCACATAATAAACAATTACCCCTTCACACCAATTTTATAGAAAACTTTTCATGTATATAAAAACTAGAAATTTAGAAGAAAACTAAAAATAAGAAAAGTAGGGTTTTACCTTGCTAGAATATGATTACAACAACTTCTTCTAAATTCTCAATTCACAAAGAATTTTCTCTTCTCCCTTCTCTCTTTTCTTTCTTTCTTTTCTCTTCTTTTTCTTCTTCTCTGTTCTTTCTCCATTCTCTAACTTACGTGCTTTTGTAAAACATATAACGTATAATATAATAGATATAAATTATATAATATAAATATATATGTAACCGATATCAGTTACATCTTTTTTTTGAAAATCAAAAGCCATAAAGCTTGTATGGCTAAACCATTTTAAAATTAATAACTTACAACCCTTATGCCTTGTTAGGTAAAACCAATTAAAATAATGACTTAGTCATTCCTTAAGCCTTGTTTGGCAAAACAAGATTAAAACAAGAATTTCAAAAGCTCTAAGGCTTTGTTTGGTAAAACCAAATTTAAAACTCTTTTAATTTATGTTAATAACTCATTTATCATATAGTTTATTGTCACACTTTTATTACCAAATTAAATTAAGAACATTGACCCCTCAGGCCCTGGCTTCTTGTTGTTGTAGTTGTTGTTGTTGTTGTTGTTGGTGCTGAGCTGCTAAGATGTCATTAAGCTCTGAACATCTTTTGTACTTAGTAGCTTGATGTGGACCTCTTTGCATTCTGCTTCAAGTCTGGACCACATTTTCTTTGGTGTGGCTGATCTTCACTCTTTTCTGCTCATCTTCTTCTGGTATCAGTTGTGCACCATCACCATCTGGGTTTGTTAAGTCTCTGTATTTTTATTAGACTTCGTCTGGCACTTAGCAATTCCTGAACCCTTCTTGAATGCTTTGCAGACATGGTTTTGCACTTGTTCAGTTTCATCTTTCAATTTATGGTCATTTATAGAGTGGCTCTCTTTATCTTCTTTGTACTCAGCCACTCTTCTGAATGCAATCTTCTTGGCCTTCTCGGCTCTCAGCTTGGCTGCCATCTTTAGTGGCATTCTCATCTTTGTTGAGTGAAGCTTTAGTCTGTTTGAGTTCTTCTTCAAAGCTGTTTCACTTCCTCCTATGTAGTCTCACTGTCACTGAGACTTGTTCTGTTGATCTTTGGTGGAACTCGTAGAGTCAACAATAGCATTCCCAACAACTCAACGATTCTACAACTTGGCAATCATCAGCAACTCTTGATCTTTGAAGCTCTTTTGATTTATATTGCTTCCCAATCTTCCCGTTGGAAAGTAGCCGTTGAAAGCTATTTAAATTACTTCGCAGATCTCGAGTTATTTGGTGCAGACTCCTGCAGATATGACATGACATCTTTTTTTGACTTTCTTCTGCGATCTCAGCTTCATCGCTTCACCTACCCCATCGATATGTTACTTTGATGTCTCAGGCAGGTCGTCGACTTTATTTCTCCCTTCTAATTTCTTGATCAGAGGCTGTCCTTGCATCGATGCTCTCAATAAGCTTTTGTCCGAATGCCAACCTTCAGATTGAACCGTTGTCAATGCTTCAATCCTCAGTTGTTTGAACTAAATGATTCTGATGCACTTCTTCTTAGACCTGATCGTAGTGTCTTTTTGACTGATGCTTATTGACATGTAGAGTCAACACTACGATCTTGAAGAGTGTTCACTTGATCTCTAGTGAAAAAAAACTCTTCCTTCTTTCGTGCAGTGCTTCAACACTTCTGTTTGCCTCAACTGTTCTTAGATACTGATGGCTTGACTCCTTGCTCTGGCCCCTTCTGAATAACAAGACACTTCAGATTTGTGGCATGTCCAGCTCGCTTTCTCCTGGTGATCTCCCGTTCACTTATCGTTAATGGACTTACCCAATGCTTAATCACTTTAGCCTTATTCTTAGGAGGTAGAACAGTATCTTTGTATATAATTCATCAGTTACTTCTTCGTTTGGCAAACACTATGATCTTGGTTACTTCCAAGATCATTGTCATCTTTCTACTTGACAGCTACTGCACAAGCTGACTTTCCTTAGTCAGCTACTGAAGTCTTCTTATGATCATCTTGTGGAAGACTTTATCATGAATGGCTTCACAACTCAATCTGGATGCTGATAAAGTTGATGCTTAGATCTTCTAATAGCTTGTATGCCATTCGTTGAGTGCTCTCTGGCTTCCTTTAGGTGAGATGTATCGTTACAGTACTAACTAGAGGCTTCATTCCTTTGGATATTCTGGGAGTGCTCAATTGTTGAGAATCGTGTTTTCTCTACGATTCTTCTTTGGCTTTGTGAGCACATCTATTGAGGTCTTAGTTCTGCACTCTACGATTCAGCTTCGGCTATGCAGACACTACGACTCCGAAATCAGATCTTGACACTACGATTTCTGTCGTTGTGCTTATTGTCTTCATCTGATCTTTCTCGACTACGATTTCTGCCTTTGATACGATCAGTAGACTCTACGATTCTAAGTGTAGTCTACGATCCTTGACTTGGCCGTTAGTAGACTCTATGACTCCGAGTGTAGTCTACGATTCTTGACTTGACTTTGACAGATGCTCGGTCGGCTCGTAGACAGGCTGTCTCTACGATTCTGAACATGACTTCCTCAGTAATCTACGGCTCCGAGGAAGCTTTACTCGACACACTACGATCCTTCCTTGTCTCTCCTGGAAGTCTACGAACTCCGAGATCTACTATCTTGCAGACTACGATTCTGCCTCGATAGCTCTCGAGTTATCCTTGACTCTCTTGGAAGACTACAATTTTTGGTGCGTTGATCGGCGATCGATCGATGCTTCTCTATTACATCATAAGATCAACCTAACATGTCCGATCCTTCTATGTTTATAGTCCTTATACATCATTTCTTTTTAAGGACTTTACAAAGTCATCTCTCTTATGTAGGATCAACCTAACATATTTGATCAATTCATTCTAAGTCCTCAGTACATATGTTTCTATACTCTATCGTAGAGGACTTTTTATGACTTTTCTTAATGCAAGCATACTTGTATATTCATTCATATATATATATATCATAATCAAATCATATATAAATAGGAATATCATTCACATGTTTATTCCTTACAACTGTGATACCCCCAAATCTGGGTACTTCATTCCCCTAAGACTTGGTGTTCACTTTCTATACATTCATACTATCTACCCAAATAAGATAACATTTAAACCATAAATCCTCCCTATTAAAGGGTTACATCAATAAGTTTAATAAAATCTCCCAGGTTATCTAACCTTTAAATACAAACATCAAGTGCGGAAAATAAAATAATTACATCACATCATTTAAATAAAATCTATTAACATAAAAGCCAATAAATTAAAGTCTTCATTACTTGTACATTTTTCCTTTTCCTTTGTTCGTTGTAGGTTCATCGACCTTCTCAACCTTAGCTGTAATAATTATATTTATGCAAGAGTGAGCAAAACAAATGCTCACTAGATATAGCAATGAATCAACAAGAGAATAATAACTGCCAATGAATAGGCTCATCAAAACTGAATAGTACTCTATCAATGATAACCAAAAACTGGAATCAAAATATGAAAAATATCTGAGGGTCATAAGACCACGAACTATGTCCACGGTTACAAGTAATCTTTCAACTTTAACCTAAACAGTTATACTGTAGGGACTTCACATACTTAGGGGGATCAGTCCTTTGTACCATGTATTGTGCACAAACATCTAAACGCTTACGCGTAAATAATCCCCTGTAATAGGGTTGTTCATCTCAGTTTTAATATACGAGTCCACACCAAAGGAAGTTTGGTTTGGATAAGTTTCAAGGTAATTTAGAGTTCAACGAACATCAACTAAGGAATAGTTGAATCAATATAGTTTAATATCACTTCAAGTGCTCGATAGCAATATGATATGAAATAGTCATGAATTATAAGAGAATCAACATTATACATCGAAATCATGGTTTAGAAATAAACTAGGAAGCATAGGCATTTGAATATTATAACAAACCTTGCTTGAACAATAATAAGCTAAGGCTATTAATCTTACTCAATAAAAGAAGCGAGTTAATGAACATGCATGATTAATAACAAGTTGAGGAATAAAACTTGTTCAACATGAGAATAACAGAATTTAGGAACTTGCGTAATAAGAAACAAAATTAAAGATAGGAACCCTTCTCAAAGTAAGAGTTAGGTTGAAGAGTTTGCATGAACATAATCAAGTTAGAATAAATATATAAGTAGGTTTAGGAACTTGCTCAATGCATCAATAAGGTTTAAACACTTGCACAATCATAAAAGTAGAGTTAGAGAACTTGCCTCGTGCGTAGATTAAACAATCACTACTCACGTTCACCACAAGTCCTACACATACCATATGTATTGAAAATACACATTAGTTACAATAATATTAGCTTCATAAGTTTCTTTCCCACTTTTAGTATAGCTCACTAACTAAGTTTAAGTTTAAACAACATCACATCTTTTCATGAACATCACATTTTAGCTTTATTACAATCAATTAAATTGCCATGTCATTGCACCATATACACATAACAACTTAGTATAACATCATATTACATGTTCAACATGTTATCATTCTCTTTAGATTAGGTTACACTAACATACAAGGGATTGCACTTGCATTCGCAAGATCCCCGACGCCTCCGATTGCCTCTAAATGCACAAAAGTCCTAAAGATGGCCATTTTGATCCTTCATAACGACTTCAAATTGAAAAACTTAAAGAATAAAAGTTATAGGACTATTCGTCCTCGTTTCGAATCATCTTGAATCACATCAATCGGAGTTCGTATAAAAATGTTATGCTCATTTTAGTAAAACATGTCCTGTTAGTTTTTTTTTCAAAATTTGGCTAGATAGAACACTACATACCAAACACTACAGAAAGCCAAATTAGGCCTATAAACTCCTTTCTAACAACCATACCAACCTACCCAAGGTGTAACATATGTTTACGTAAACATAAACTAATGTTTCTAACACGCTTTCTAATCACATAAACAACATAAACATCAAGAATACAACCTTTAAATTTCACTATTTCTCTTATTTTCCTCTTCTTTTAACATTCATAGCGAAATTTTTCACTGTGAATTCGTTTTACAACCAAAACAGTTGGTTCTAATTATATTGTTTTCGTTTCTTCATGTACTTTCATAATCAATAGCCAATTTATACATTATACAATGAATTGAGTACCAATTTTGCTGCTAATTTAAACCATATTCAACATATATCAATGTAAACTCACTATAATATAATTTCCTCCATAATAAAATATATTACATGAATCAATTTACTCTAAATCATCAATAAACCATATGATCACAACTTATATCAATAATTATCATATAAAATCACATAATAAACAATTACCCCTTCACACCAATTTTATAGAAAACTTTTCATGTATATAAAAACTAGAAATTTAGAAGAAAACTAAAAATAAGAAAAGTAGGGTTTTACCTTGCTAGAATATGATTACAACAACTTCTTCTAAATTCTCAATTCACAAAGAATTTTCTCTTCTCCCTTCTCTCTTTTCTTTCTTTCTTTTCTCTTCTTTTTCTTCTTCTCTGTTCTTTCTCCATTCTCTAACTTACGTACTTAGAAACATATAACGTATAATATAATAGATATAAATTATATAATATAAATATATATGTAACCGATATCAGTTACATCTTTTTTTTGAAAATCAAAAGCCATAAAGCTTGTATGGCTAAACCATTTTAAAATTAATAACTTACAACCCTTATGCCTTGTTAGGTAAAACCAATTAAAATAATGACTTAGTCATTCCTTAAGCCTTGTTTGGCAAAACAAGATTAAAACAAGAATTTCAAAAGCTCTAAGGCTTTGTTTGGTAAAACCAAATTTAAAACTCTTTTAATTTATGTTAATAACTCATTTATCATATAGTTTATTGTCACACTTTTATTACCAAATTAAATTAAGAACATTATAATAATCCATTTAATCCCTATCAACTCTCTAACTTAATTATTAAATTAAATTAGAATATTATCTCATAATAATTAATTTTCTTAACTCATTAATTATTTATTCAACAAATAAATAATCAAATCAAATCAAATTAAATAAATATTTATTCTACAATAAACACATTAATTAAAATATTTATATAATTCAATAAATATTTTAAATTATAATTTAAAATTCTGGATTGTTACAGTTACACTTTCATTTCTCGAAAGGAATTCTGAAGTAAAAGGGTGAGCACAAATAGCCCAATAAAGAATAACATAATTAAGATAAATAAATTATCACTAGTCTTCAGCAGTAATAAATCATATATTTTGAATATATGGTTAGATGATATAAGTTTTCAACAAATAATTGTAGCAGAATGAGCAATTAATCCATTAAAAGAGTTAAATAGATCATAATGTCTACAATCTTCTCCGATTGAAAAATTCAACATCAATATTTTATCCATGTAACAACAATCAACTGTTCCTCTTTGCACCCAGACCAAATAGGACTTTCACCACTAGTATTTGCCTGTAACACCAAAGATCGTGATTATACCAATTCATAGTTCCTGTTCATAATCATGTCAATCAATAGTTCCTGATCATAATCATGTCAATCAATTCATCTTTTCACCCGGGCCAAAGATATTCAATTTTAACACTAATGGTCATGATTATGCCAATCAACAATTCATCTTTGCATCCAGGCCAAATATATTCAATTGTAACACCAATGGTCATGATCATACCAATCAACAATTACTTTTTACACCCAGCCCAAAGAGAATTTTCATCACGTGTCTTTACCACATAGGAAAAAGACTGTTAACAATAATATTGTCTTTGCACCCAGGCCAAAGACATTTATAACAACTTAGTCTTAATAACAATGAGATGAATGATGAACATAAATAATCGACATAAATAAATATAACATTAATTTTAATGATTTTCAATTTAATTTATCTTGAGTAAATTATCAACACGATATCCAGAAAATCGATTAGAGTTCTTAATAGAATATAAAATTCAAGAAAATATAAAGTTCATATTTCAAATATCACGCTTAAAATTTAATAGTAAGATTCGGGTAAAAATATTAGATGAAACACAAACTATTAAAGATATTTTAATCATTTTCAGGAATTTTCACCATCTAATTATAATGCTGGAGAAATGAATAATAATTTCTTACCATAATATAGGAGTATGAAACTAGATATTGTTTTCTATGAGGTTAATCAACTTGAACAATTCTTGCACTCTTAAGTATATTTTCTCACTATCTTTCTACCTTACTAATTCTCTCTCTACTTCTCTTATTATGATTTGGTGTGTACTCTAACTCTCATTACTACTAAGCTTCGTGTCCTCTCATCTGCTGAAGATGGAGCCCTTTTATAATTAAGGGTGGTATACAGACTTCCTTAAATTAAGGAACTTTAGTCACAGATTACAAATTCAGTAACACACCAATTTATAAGTTGGGTAACCATGAAGGACCACCCATATGGCAATTAATGAAGGATCACAAATCACAAACGTTAGCACACCAAATTAGAAGTTTGATAACCATGACGGACTACCCATATGGCAATTAATGAGGGATCATGGATTACAAACATTAGCGCACCAATTATCATTTTATTATCTAACATCTTTCTTGGACTGATGCTCACTATCCAACCTTAATTTTTTCTAAGTATAGATATTATAAACTTGCAATTCTGACAACCAAACCATTCCCAAGAAAGATGAGGCTTTCCATAAAAATGGCGCTCAATCAAATAACTCATTTCCTCGTCAGAACTCTCTAAGTATTGTCAATAGTGCTAAATGGTCTAATAATACCATATCAAATCATATGAGTTATTGTGTCATGACAATTATTGATTCAATAATATGAAATATTGTGCAATTGTTACTGTAACAATTATTGAGTTAAAATACTATGCTATTGTTAATGTAACAATTATTGAATTAATAATTATGAAATACTTTGCAATACCGTGTGTTATTGTGGAGAGTCGCGTACTACTATGGAATAACGCGTGATGTTATTCTTTTATTTCCAGGTATTTCAATAGTTAAAAGTGTTAGTACCGTTGATAATTTTTTTATTAAAAAAATTATTTTTGTCATTTTCGGTATCCAACAGTTACGTCATTATGGGGCCCACCAATAATTGGTTGTTTTGGCGCTGTCGTACTGTACCTAATACTCTCCGACAAAACGAATATTTCCCGACATACTTTTTATCTTATAATTTGCACATCTCACCTTTAACTTTATCATTTTATCAATTTAACACATTAATGTTTAGAATAATAATTATAAGGAAAAATTAAATTTTATTTCATTAAAGTCGGGGTCTTACATTTTGTTCTTTTAATATATAATTTTTTCGTTAAATTATATATTTTAGATATTTTACACTTTAAAATAGTAAAAATATATTAATTGTGAGACCCTAGATTTTATGAATAAAGATTTAAATTTCTTGAATTTTTTTTTTGAATATTATGGAATGAATTTGATATAATGTTATAGTTGTGGGTAGTATTTACAAGTTTTTCAAAGTACGCAAGTTGTTATATTATATTCGATTGGTCGGAGAATATTCTTTGTGTTGGGGAATATTCGTACGACGTCACAATCATTGGTGGACCCCACAAACGGAATTATTGTCGGATTGAGAAATCGACAAAAATATTTTTATGAAAATAACGGTGGAAGTTTTACCGTTATTACCGCTTGAACTACTTTCAGTAAAAGTAAAGAATACGATGTCGTGTGGTTGCATAGTAGCACACAATTATTGATTATTGATGCTTATGTGATAAGTCACTCGGTTTTGTTTTATTAGTATTATTAACGTAATAAAACGAAATCTCTTTATATATAAAATGTAATACTTTTATAAAGTTATTCATTTTATTTGATAATAATTAGGTTATATTATATTTTATTATGCATAGTGTTGCATAGTGTTTTGCATAGTAAAATTATAAATAGAATATATTATATTTTATTTAAAAGATTTTGCTTTAAATATGGACCGCCGATTAAAGTAAATCAATCTGACCGCTCATGAATTAGTTACTATGCAATCCATTCTTCTATAAATAAAGCTCATTCCTTCATTATTTTCTTACGAATTCACTAAAACTCTAGAGAGATAAACCGTAAGAGAGAAAAGAAGAATATTATTCGCTACTTAACTACTCTTATATTCAGCTTTTTTTACGGTAAGGGGGATATTATTCTTTTGTATTCATGAAGAGATTTACATTATTCCATTTCTTATTATTCTCATTGGAATAACTCAGATACGCTGAGCTACCCTATACTTGGTGACATTCTTCTATTATTCATTTGGAATATCATGTCTGTGTGTTTTACACCTGACACGGTTCTCGCCTTTTATTATTTTGTTGGAATATCACGTCTGCATGTGTTTTACAATTCCACCGGTTCCGCCTTTTATTATTATCGTTAGAATATCCTATCTGTGTGTTTTACACCGGATCTGGTTTCGTCTTTATTATTATGTTGGAACATCCTATCGGTGTGAATTTCACCTGACCTAGTTCCGTTATTATTATTCTATTGGAATAACCTGTCTATGCAAAGTACCGCATGCATGGTGATTTCTTTTGTTATTCTATTCTTTATTATACTCAGTTGGTTAAAGTTTTGACTTTTATACTCCATGAAATTAGTAGAATATCCTTGATATTTGCGCTTCATCTAGTATCTTTTCATGGAAATATTCTTCTGAGCATTCTTGAATTTTACTCTACAAAGCAGTATCATGTTGACAATTTCGACGTTATTAGTTCCTGGACAAATTAATTCTTGAACTTGTTTTATTGAATTCTTATATCATTGTCATCATCCTCATGTTTATATTATGTTGAAAGTCATCTGTGGCCTGTAGTGCATAGATGGACTTGGTATGATTATGATCAGAGATTATTCGGTATAATCATGACCGTAATGTTACAAATGATGTGGTAAAAGTCCTCATTAGCCGTAGTGCATTGATGGACAGTTGTTGGCATGATCATGACCCTTGATGAATACACAAATATCATTGGCCCGTAGTGCATGGAATTTGTGGTCGTGACCCTAATGAATATCCTTGGCCGTAGTGCAGGGATGATGTGGATTATTTATTTAGTTGAGTCTCAACGATAAAAGTGATGAAAACTTTTTAAATCATAAAAGATAGTAAATTTTACTCTCTACTTGACTCTTTTAATGGATTGCTTGTTCCGCTGCAGTTAAACTTGATGTCTATTGTATTTTATCAGTTTAACATTGTTGAAGACTATTCATAATTTATTCTGCATTATCTTAGTCATAATATTTCTTGTTGGGCTAGTTGAGCTCACCCTTTCTTTCACTGTTCTCTTCAAGAAATGAGAACGTAGCTGGGACGAGTCGGGGAACGAAGTGATGGTCCAGATGATAGGATTAGCTAGTAGTCCTCACTATTCTGTTAAATAGTGTGACAATAAATGTAATGAGGACTTATTTTGAGAGTGGATATTGTCTAGAAGATAATATTTATATTTAAACTCACAGCTCTCTTGTTGTATAATTAAGATTGTATTTATATTTTGTACCATATATTTGGCGACTCAGAATAGGTGATGTATACCTATTTTGGGGGCGTCACAGTAATTAAAATTAAATGAATTCATTTCAATTTATTAATCTTATATTTAAAAGTGTTATTTCTTATTTTTCAAAAGTGAAATGACATATTTTAAAAATAATTTTGGTATAATAGTAAAGACTAATTATCATATATTTAAGGAAGGTTATTTGAAAAAATTATGTTTACTTTATATATGATGATTGATAATGAAATTATATATATATATATATACACACACACATACATAAATAAAAGTATTCATATATATATGAATTTTGGATATGAATACGAATACCGGATATAAACCTGACAAAGATGGCCTAGGTCCGCGAAATTTGGGCTTTTGAATTATTTATTTTTTAGCCCACTAAAATCATGCCTTTTGGCCCGCCTAGTTTTGGCCAGTCCAGTGAAGGCTCAACCCATGAAATGCACTTGACTTGTGGGTTGCCGACTCTTTTTTTTTTTTTTTTTTAACAAAATGTTGCTACTTGTGGGTTATGAGGCTTGAACACAAGACTTGTAAGTAAATAAATAAGAGTTCAAACCAACTGAAATACAACAACTGTTTATTTTTAATGCAATCTTTAATATAAAAATATATTTTTATACAAAAATATCATATACTAATACAGTATTTAACTATTATAGTTGTAGTAAATAATAATTGTAGTTTGAAATTTCTTAATTGATGTGGCTGTTAATTAGTCCCATAAAACAAGCTAATTGATTAAATAATGAGATATTGGGTAATGCCTAAAATCATGTCATGCAAATCTTCTGAAAATCAATTTAAATATTCAAAGTGCTAAAATCTTGGCATCTCCAAGTTTCAACCGTGTAAATCTTGGAAATTAATTAGATATCTCTTGGAACAATATTTGTGGAGTCATGAATGCATTTTTAAAAGTTAAATAAATTATATTAATTTTAAAGTATAATTTTAAAAAATTAAATTTGATTATATACTTTAAAAGTAATTTATAATACTATTAAAATTTTAAATGATTGGGATATGTAGTTAATGTAGGTAATTAGAATTATTGTTTATTATAAATTATTTTATTATTTTTAATATTTATTATTATTACTATTTTTGGTGTAGCAATATTTTGTTAAAAAAAAATAGAGGAAGAAGCGGTAGGCGGGTTTAAGATGTAATAACTTAAGACACCACGACCCCACTTTAGCAGCCCGCCAAAAACCCGGGTCATTTTGGCTCGGCTTGTCGTTATTTTACCGGTCAAATTCGTTTGCCACCTCTAACCGGATACTAAATATTCGCTATCTGATGGATATTTACGGTCGGATGTTAAACGAATACAAATGTGCCTATATCCATATTCGTATCCGTTTATTTACGAATATCCTAAAATCGAATATGGATATATACGCTTTGTTTCGAATACGAATGATATCTTCTTTTTTTAAATACGGATACTAATTTTTCAGTTACCATTTATAGTCATAACGGAGACAATAGATATTACTCCAAGTATGATAATATGATGCCAAATTTGTTATTTTATAGGAAAAATGACGCGTCAATATCTTAGATTGAATAAATTAAGTCCCTAAATTGAATTTTTTGTCTCTCTAACTTATCTCAATTTTGTCCATGCCAATTTAGTATTATGACATCATATGTCAATTAGGTTTTGGTTAATATTAAGTCATGGACCTCTTTCTAAGTTTGATTCATCATTTTAAATGAGTATATATGAAACCTAATCCCACATCAAAAGATTTAAGGTGTACTGTATTGAATAAAACGAGCTAATGTTATTATAAAGTAGAATTGTAAACAAGTCTAATTGAGTCGAGCTAGGTTTAGCTTGAAATCGTTTAAAAGTTAAATGAGTCGAGTCAAGTTAGACTATAAACAAATTTGAGATTTGGTTTACGAAGTCATCCTATTAAGTAAACAAGTGGAGCTCAATGTCACGTACTGCGGAAGATTCTAGACGTTATGCCACACAGACTCTATGCGGGTGCCACACAGACGCTTATGGGGAGTTTACTTGGACAATAATGTGGTCAAGTCTGTAGAATATTTTCAAATATGTTAGATGGATCTACATACTTCTACATAGTTATGAAATATTCTAGAATAGTCTCGAGTATGATAGGAATGTACTAGAACAATCAAGATAGTTGTAAAATATTTGTAAGGAGATAAAATGTTCTGTAATAGTTCTAGGAAAGCACTAGAATGCTAGGGATACTTGTAAATTCTAGAAGCTTCTTTGTAGGCATCTATATTTGGGAGGCATCCATCCAACCAATTATCATCCAAACATTTCTAAAGTTGTCTTGTAAAGTTCTCTTGTGAATACAAAGTTTCTTTATTCACAAGTGCTCTCTTATTTTTTTAGTGTACTTCTTTAGTTGTTCTTCTTGGTGTTCTCTTGGCGAACAAGGCTTACTTAGAAACATTCAGGCAGAGTTGGTTGTCTAAGACTAAGGCTGTGACATCAAGCTCGAGACGAGCGTAATTGAGTTTCAGACTTACTTGAACCGTATTTGAACCAAACATGTGAGTTTTTTGGAGTTTAACTTGTGACGCCCCTAAATTCAGATACCTGTACCTTAAATCTGGTGCTTCACGATCTAATTTATACATCACACTAATAATACCTACAACGAAAATAATATAATAATTTACATTGGTATAATATAAATATTTTCGTCCCAAGTCTCGCAACTATTACTAATACGTTACACAACTTTAAACCATAAAACAACTTAATACATAACATTAAATTATCTTAATACAACATCAGAATTAACTTTTAACTCATAAGTACAAAGTTACTCCATAGCTTTGCCTTTTCCCTTATCCTTGCATGAAGTCCCACACTGTTCTGCCTTAACTAAAATGTTTAAGGAAAACAAGAATGAGCAACAAATTTTCCCAGCAAGTAATATAACAATAAGTGTGGACAAATATAGATATAAAGCTAATAATCTCAAAGGTATAATGATAAAGATAGCTCAAGAATTTAAGAATAATATTGTGAACAAAGAAATCTCAATAGTCCCAAATTCGTCCTTTGAATTTTAAACAATGAGTCATTATAGACCGAAGGATTATTAAAAGAATTTAAAGGGTCTCAACATTTTCAAATAGATGAAATTTAATAATGAGCAGTCACTATAGACCAAGAACTTATGCTAGAATTAATAGTATTTCACTGATAACCCAATATAAACAAGTACAATAGGGGATCAACCCAAAGTACCCTACGTTATGCATAACATTTAAATATGTTATTCACGCGTGTGTTGGTTTTCCAACATAGTATATTTTCCCCTTCTATGAGGGTTGTTTATCTCAACAGATTATAAGAGTATACACCAAAGCAATTAGTTTAGATAGCTTTTTAACTCATAGACATTGGTCTAGCCGAATAATTTATGGCTTAGACACCTTTCTCAATACATTTAGGAACAATTTATAAGTTCAATGATTTTAACAAGATTCAAATAATTTAATTATGATTTAAATCAAGTTTTAAAGTATGAATAATCAATATCATGAGTTTATATAATACAAGAATCATTTTATAGAATAATTTGCTTAGACGATCAATATATATGATTGATATAACAACAATTTGAAACTTGAACAATATCTAAGGTTGTGTAAGTTAGGGAATTCGCATTCAATATGAAAATCAAATGAAGTTAGGAAACTTACCTTTCGCGTAGATTACAATCTTATAGCTTAACGTCACCTCAAAGTTCTATATTATCATATTTATGTATATATACGAACACATTAGTTATACATACTTGATACATACATCAAAATTATGCATATCTATGGTACACTTACTAAGCCATATATTAAGTATACTAACAGACCACATAGTTGTATATTCAACCTTGTTTTTGCCTGTTGAAAGTTTTATAAAGTAACCTAGCTCTTAGAAGTTGTTAAATCTTGATTTTGTATAGCCACTACATGTTTATATACTTAAAACATCATTTTAATCATGTATTACAACTTAAGACATTAATATACACATGTTTCCAAGTCTCAGATCACAACTAAAATATTGAGACAACTTCTGCAATGTATGCTATCGCGCTTACATTTTGACTTAAGGAGTGGTGCGTGCCTGCCGCTCCCCAATCGAACAGAGTTCAGTTTGAGTTTTTAATTTTCCAGATTACTTCCTAGAATACAGGGATACTGATACATATCATATACACTTGTCAAGAAGGTTTTGGATTAGGCTTGATGCCTCTCATATTCATTTTAAGTTTACTTTCAAATAATATAGTTTTATTTTGAAATTTCTATTCAACAAGGCTAAAGGATTTCATTTCACAAAGGCTAACTATATTAAACAATAAACCACCTAATGATGCTAAATAGACCTTTAATATGCATGCTCAAAGTTATTCAACTCATTTATTCAAAGTTAACATAGCTTTACACTTGAAGATTTACTTTAAATCATGCTAGGATAGTTTATATCATGCCTACATAGATAGGTGAACATATTAATTATGCTTAGAGGCATAAAAAGTCCTAACATGTCAGTTCATAAGGTCGGAATGAAATTAACTCGATGCTTATCAATATTAGTTTTCAAACTTCTAAGTTTTCTTTTTAAAAATTTATACTAAACCAAGTTAATGCAATCTATTATATTCAAAGAAACTTTAAACCACATTTTAGACCCATTTGTATACATAACTAAGTTTAACACGCATGCCTAGAATATCATATTGCAGCAAGAATCAATTTTTCAAATTGAGGACCAGCGCGGCCGCGCTGGTTTGAACTAAGGAAGTGGCTTAGTCGTGCCACTTCAGGATAGATTCAAAATGACTCCACTTCTGCAGAATCTCAGAAAGTGATATAATTAAACCTTCTAACCTGCAAATCAGATAGGACCATGATACCAATTTCCAAACTAAGTACCAAGTAGTTCATGCCAATTTCTAAGAATTTATCTACTTATAGCCATTACAAAATCATACATTCTTACATTATGATTACATCATTTACCATGTTTTGCTATTCTATAACTTATTCAAATTTACAGAAACATAGAGATTGAGAATTAAGTACCTTTGATGATCCCTTTTAGTTAACAGGAATAATCAAGATACTTCCTCTTCTTAGTGCAATGCAAGAGCTCTCTTGTTAATTTTCTTCTTATCTCTTAACCTCACTACCTCTCTCTATATTAGAACTACAATCTCAATATAAAATTTTGTTAACTTTGATTTATGAAGGGGGATCTCCCATTTATAGGAGAATTATTATCTAATTGTTGGATTTTGCTCAAGGATTAAACCAACGTGAATTAGAAAGAGCCATTAGTTAAGAAAGGTTTGGTAGAAAGCTTCCCTTGTTCCCTTATCAGACCACTCCTCCAGACATCATTTATAATTTTGAATTTAAGCAAGATAGGGGATAGGTCATTGGCATAATGTGGCTAAAGCAGCTAATAGGACTAGAGCTTTAATATACCGCATACCAATGTTAATTTCTTTTGAGCTCACAAAGCAAAATCTAATGACTTAATATTAGGGTCCTTAACACTAATATACAACAATTAGAAAGTATTTACAAAAATAATACATACACAAAATAATTACAAAAATAACGCAATTCACATTAATAAGAAAACCTAAAATCAAGGAGAAATAATTGTCATAACTAATAATTCAAATTCAAATATCTGGGATCTAAAAACAAAAACAAATTCAAATTCAAAATAATAATTCAAATTTAAATATTCAAATTCAAATCTTGATCTCCTCACAAAGAACCCTCTCTCCGCTACTTTACATACATCGCTATTCACGAATCTCTCATTGTCCAAAACGCCAATAAGAAGAAGAAGAATATTCGCCCTACAAAAAGTTTAAAAATAAATAGATGTAATTCTTATTGTTCTTAAATTTTTTTATGACTATTTGGTTACACACAAAAACTAAAATGGTTACATTTGTATGAATGGTTGGCTACCAACTGCATCACATTCAAACTAAATTGGTAACTTAATAAAACTGAATTGGTTACCTTGGTCTGAAGGTTTGGCAACATCATCTTCCTCATCCCCCTTCACCGATGAGACATAGCGAAAGTCAACCAAAAAATGGTCGATGGGATAGAGAATGAGGTGGATATTTGATTTTTCACAATTTCTTTATGTCCAGAAATTCCAATTCCAATTTTATGTCCAAAGGAAAATAAGAACACTACATAACAAAGAGAGAGATAAGAGAGTGATGTGTAATGTAATGTTGATAACCAAACCTTCGTACCAAGGTAACCAAACTTTTATACCAAGGTAACAAAACCTTTATACCAAGGTAACCACTCTACCTCCACACCTGCAATATGAATTGGTTACCTTGGTATGAAAGCTTGGCAACCAACTGCATGAAGGTTTGGCTACTAACTGCATGAAGGTTTGGCTACTAACTGCATCACATTTAAAATAAATTGGTAGCTTAATAAAACTGAATTGGTTACCTTGGTATGAAGGTTTGGCTACCCACTGCATAAAGGTTTGGCTACCAACTGCATCATATTCAAAATAAATTGGTAACCTAATAACACTGAATTGGTTACCTTGGTATGAATGTTTGGCTACCAATTGCACTATGAAAAAACTGAAGGTGTGGATGTGGATTGGTTACCTTGGTATGAATGTTTTGTTACCTTGGTATGAAGGTTTGGTTACCAACTGCACTATGAAAAACTGAAGGTGTGGAGGTGGATTGGTTACCTTGGCATGACAGTTTGGTTACCTTGGTAAGATCAAAATAATATTAATTATTAGTATATGTTATAGCCATCAGAGAACCATCTCTTTCATGGTAATTAAAACTATCACCCATTCACCATCAGAAAACCATCACCCATTCACCATCTCTTTCACTTATGGAAGTCTGAAACCTAAAATCATTAATAAAGAAACCATCATCTATTCACCATCAGAGAACCATCACCCATTTACCATTAATTGCACTTTCTTTTGTTTGAATGGTGAATAAAAAATCATGTACTTTCCCCCAAAATCTTTTCTCATATATACTGAATCATTTGTAGTAGAAAAACATGGAGCTATATTGCGCAATCATCAAATTGGAGTAAGATATTTGGCAAAGATCAAAGGTTGGGGGCTTTTTGGCTCTAAACACGAAGATGACGCTGATCTCTACCAAAAGCCACTAATTCTTTCAAACTTGCCAAATCATGTACTCTACTCTATTCTACTCCATTATCATTACATACTCAAACTCATACGTAGTGATTTCAATTTTACGTAGTGCTAAATCGTCTTGGTTGCACAGGTTTTCGCTGATCTCATCCGGTTGGATTGTGAAGAACAAATAAAAGCCTTGAATGAATGTTGCAAAACTTATGTAATACCATTAAGCAAAATAAAAAGAGAGGGATGAGAAATTGCAGTAGTGAGAGTGAATGAATCTGCGTGAGAGATGCCAACATGGAAATCAATTTGGGAAATAATAATTAACGGGAAGAGATAAGGAGATAATCATGGGCCACGATTAATGGAATCATAATTGCACTAATATTGTAAATAAATATGGAAAAGTGTATTAGTTTTGTAATTATTTTATGGATGCACCATTATTGAAATTATTTCTAAAAATATACTAAAGTATGTAATTAATCCTTAATATTACTACTTTAGTTTACAATATTGGTCCACTATTATTCTACAATTAGTTGGGCTAGGATATAATTTAGTTGGGTACTAGCAACTCATTATTTTTCATAAAACTTATTCCTCTAATTACACATAAATATCATATTTAATAATTAATATCAAATTTTATTTTCTTAAAATTAATTCTCTTCCATAATTTTAATTAAACCTTTAATTTGTCCAACGTAAATTATTATGCCACACAAGGCTCATTTATGCAAGCTTAGTAAATTACATAACTCAAGCTTATTTTCACAATATATTCTTACATAATGATTATTCTCATATATAATATTATTCTTGATATCCCTTCTTATATTTTATGTAGGATGCAATTTATTGCATTAACTATTTATACACAACACCTATAATTGCACATAACAAAACAAATAAATAATAATAATAATAATAATAATAATAATAATAATAATAATAATAATAATAATAATAATAATAATAATAATAATAATAAGTCCATCACATTGTTTAATCATCTCCCAAATAATTTTATTAAGAAATTACTTCGTCCATCATTATGCCACACTAGGCATGCCTCATAAGCTTAATTAAGCTCATCACCTTAATTAAGCTCATCACCATTGATACCACAATTTTTAATTACCACAAACTTAATTTAATTTAAATTGAATTACCACATCTCATGACACACAAAATATATATATGTGCTCAAAATAAATATTCAAACATATTTATTTTCATTACTAATATTATTCATAAAATTCACGGGTATTACATAACTCGTTTAACAAGATCAAGTCAGGTTGGGATCAGGGTAACCAGTTCTTTATTGCTTTTTATCAAGAGTAAACGTCAACCTTTAGGTTGAACTATGATGGGGTCAAGATGAACTATTATGATGACAAATTTAAGACAAATTGGGAATTATGAATTAGACTAATCGGGAAGTAAACCAACGTGTGTAGAGTTTTAATGGCCAAGTAGTCGTACAATGTTATATAACGTTGTTCTGAACTACATAATGCAATCGTAGTGGAGATTTGTGACGCCCCCAAAATAGGTATATATCACATATTCTGAGTCGCCAAATACATGGTACAGAATACAAATATAATCTTAAATATACAACATGAGCTGTGAGTTTTAATACAAATATTGTCTTCTAGACAGTATTCAAATTCAAAATAAGTCCTCAATACATTTATTATCACACTATTTCATAGAATAGTGAAGACTACTAATGTTATCATCTGGACCGTCACTCCGTTCCCCGACTAGTCTCTGCTACGTTTTCATTTCCTGAAGAGAACAATAAAAGCACAAGGGTGAGCTTAACTAGCCCAGTAAGAAATATTATGGCTAAGATAATGCATAGACCTGGCAAAAACAGCCCAAACCCGCGGGCTGGCCCGGCCCATCCATCAAAAAATGGGCTATGGGCTTTATTTCTTTAGCCCGTGAAAATCTGGGCCTTTTTGGCCCAACCCAATTTTTTCCCGGCCCGGCCCGCCCGTCTATCTTAAAAATTTTAAAGTTTATTCTAGACTTCTAGTTGTAAATATTTTTTTTTTAAATTGATTGTTCACTCTATTAGTAAAGTCCTTTTTATAAGAGAAATTTCATTCAAAATTTTCAAACTGAACAATGTGGGACTAGCATAAACCATAAAGTATATACAATCAAGTATAGGGTAGTCCTTTTTATAAGGAAAGTTTCCTTCAAAAAATTTTCTTCCAAACAATGTGGGACTTTGATCCAATTACAGTTGATCCAGTTGGCCTACAATCAAAAATCACAACAGAACAAAACATAAATCACCTTGGCAGGAAAAAATCAACCCCAAGAAAAAAGGCAAGCAAGGTTGAGACTAAGCAAGAAACTACAATTGATTGGGATGAATTGAGAAGAACTTATTGTGCTTGCAGCGAGGAATAATAAACATGAATAATGTGCTTGCAAATATAAAATCTTTTTTGCTCAAAATATTTTTTTAATAAACATGATATGCAAATGGATGATTTATATTCTGCAATGAAGAATGGTTGTTAAGTGTTTGTAGTTTGACCTCTAAGAACTTGTCTCTCCAATTATAAATGCTTGTAATGTCATTTGAGGCTAGCTGCAAATCAAACATGAAGTTACTTAGAAAATTTTACTACAAAGACCTCGCAACCCATAAGTGTCGACAAAGAGCTGATCAGGACAAGAGGAAGCTGCTAGTTGCATGATTAAAGCATGGGTGCAAAATTCTTTTGCCAAAAGAAAAATATTTGGGACTATATGGCAATATAACTCAAGTTCAGATCTTAAGTTTGTACGTCTTTTATACAAAAGAGACGTATGAATGAAGACCAACAGGCAACAGCTAACAAGAAGCATGACATGGTTCGTGTGTATAAATGAAGTTTTGCTAATAATTAGCTTTCAACTACATACTTTATGTTAGTCCCACATTGCTTAGTCTAAAAATTTTTGAATGAAGTTTTCCTTATAAAAGGGACTTCCTTTTTTATATGGACTCTTAAAGTCCCATATTGTGTAAAACAATGGAATCTTGTTTTCCTTTTGTTTTATTAATAGAGAAGAGTTTAAGTTAAAATTTTAAAAGTAAAGCTTGGAAGGGCTTGAAAATTTTTTATTAGTTAGTATTATATTATAAAGTGATTTACAATTTTCAAAATAAATAAAATATAATAATAAAAGAAATAGCCATGGTCGAATGGCCCTACTTGACTTAATCAAGACCACGAAACCGCTTAATATTAGCCCACTAAAATCTGGGCTTTTTAAGCGCCTTGCCTATAGCTTGGGCTTCGTTTGGGCAAATTTCAATTCGCTTGTCGGTCTAATAATGCAGAATAAATTATCATTAGCCTTCAACAGTGTTAAACTGATACAATATAACAAACATCAAGTTTAATTGCAGCGGAACAAACAATCCATTAAAAGAGTTAAGTAGAGAATAAAATCTACTATCTTCTATGATTTAAAAGGTTTTTCATCACTTTTATCGCTGAGACTCAGCTTATTAAATAAACCACGTCATCCTTGCACTACGACCAAGGATATTTATTAGTATCACGACCACAAATTATCCATGCACTACGGGCCAATGATATTCGTGTTTTCATCAATGGTCATGATCATGCCAACAACTGTCCATCAATGCACTACGGGCCAATGAGGACTTTTACCACATCATTTGTAACATTATGGTCATGACTATACTGAATAATTCCTGGTCATAATCATACCAAGTCCATCTATACACTACAGGCCACAGATGACTTTCAACATAATATAAACATGAGAATGATGAAAATGACATAAAAATTCAATAAAACAAGTTCAAGAATTAAATTTTAAATATTTATAAGTTAATTTATCCTGAACTCAAAAACGTCCAAATTGTCAACATGATACTACTTTGTTGAGTAAAATTCAAGAATGCTCAGAAGAATATTTCCATGAAAAGATACTGGATGACACACAAATATCCAGGATATTCTACTAATTTCATGGAGTATAGAAGCCAAAATTTTAACCAACTGAGTATAATAGAATATATGAACTTGCAAATGGATTTTTACTACCATGCGATAATCCACGTAAGCAGCATCATTTCCACAATTTAATAAGGAATGAATACAAAGGATCATTCACCATGCATGTCTTAATCCACATAGCATGAAAGTTATTCCAATGAATAATAAAAATGGAATAACGTAAGAATTCACCATGCATACGATAGACCGCATGACGATGTGTTATTCCCAATGAATAATAAAGAATAGAACCGTGTCATGCGAAATTGCATATGCATGGCGGATATTCTAACATAATAATAAAGAATGGAATAATAACAGAATTCACCAGGCATGCGATAGACCGCACAGATAGGTTATTCCTACAGAATAATAAATAATGGAACCAGGTCATGCGTAATACGCACAGACAGGATATTCCAACAGAATAATAAAGAATGGAATAACAAAAGAATTTCACCATGTAGGCAATACTTCGCATAGACAGGTTATTCCAACATAATAATAAATAGTGGAACCCGAGGTGTCATGCGTGTCATGCATGATGTGATATTCCAACAGAATAATAAAGAATGGAATAACAGAAGAATTTCACCAAGTATGCGGTACTTTGCATAGACAGGTTATTCCAACATAATAATAAGGAATTGAATAATAATAGCTCTCTTCATGAAAATGAAAGAAATAATACGCCTTACCTTAGAATAAAGTTGGATACTGGAATAGAGAGGTAGCAGACTTCTCTTCTTCTTTCTCTCTATAATTTCTCTCTATAATAATTGCTCTATAGCTTTATTGAATTGGTGAGAAATGAAGGAAGAATGAGCTTCTATTTATAGAAAAACATAGTTTCGATAATTGCACGTTTTGGGGATCGAAAAATTATAGTACAATACCTCCAACTTTTCTTTCATTTTTAATTTAGTCCTGCAAGTATTATCAAACTAGCACCACCTACCCTAATAGTAAATAATGTGAATCAATAGTTCAATCATGTGATTCAATAGTTATAATCATGTGAAAATACGAATAACAGTATAGTACCTCCATCTATACCTCCATCTTTAGCTTAGTCATGCAAGTATTATCAATCTTGTACCAACTCCCCTAATAGTACATGAATGTGAATCAATAGTACACACATGTGAACAAATAGTTATAATCATATGAATTAATAGCAATTAATTCCTCATTTATCCGATTAATTACCCGTTAACTTCCAAACATCAATTATTATCGAAATAAATGTCGATTTTCACTAACACTAACAATTCCAACACAATGGAACTATTAATTTTATCTTTAATCAACACGAACTTATTAATTATTAATATTATAACTCACACTATTTAACAACCAGGTCGTTCCCAGGAAAGAGGGGGCTTTTCGATAAGGATTTCTCCTTATTGGAGCGCAATTAGATGACCAAACCTCTCCTTGATAGAACTTCTAGACATTGTAAATATTGCAATTTACTAATATGAATAACTTTGTTGTCTCAATTATTGATTTAATAATATATCATATTATACAGATGCTACTATGACAATAATCGAATCAATAATATGAGAGATATGATGCAGCAATTACTGTAGCAATAATTGAGTATAACTAAGTGACTTCTCACGTAAGCATCAATAACCAATACCGTGTGCTACTATTCAACTACACGTATTACTGTACTTTTACTATCGGTAGTTCAACAGTTTTAACGGTAACACTTCCGCCGTTATTTTTATAAAAAGATAATTTTGTCATTTTTTTACTACGACAATACTTCCGTTGTAGGGTCCACCAATGATTGTGCCGTCGTACGAATATTCCCTGTTAAAACGAATATTCCCAGACCAATCGAATATTATATAACCACTTGCTTACTTTACAAAATTTGTAAATATTACCCATAACTATAACATTATATTATATCTACACCATAATATTAAAAATATATTTCGAGAGAAATTAATCTTTATTCATAAAAGTTGGGGTCTTACAAGATTAGTGTGAAGTATGACTGAAAATGTGTCTAATTATAGGACGCTAGCATCTAAGGACTTTGGAATTAAAGTCTACATGTGAACGAAGCAAAAGAGAGACATATATTGTTGGAAACAATCAGGGGCGGGCCGACACTAGGGGTAGTGGGGGGCGCACCCCAAGTTAGGATTGTACAACAGGCTGACCTGGGCCTAATAGGCCTTAGGTTTTGACCAGTTCAGGAATTGACTTTTGGTTTGGAAGGCCAGGCCAGGCTTGTGTTGGTTTGCAAAAATGAGAACATACATACAATTAACATTGTAAAACAGCGGAAGCATGAAATAAGTCGAATTTAAAATTTTCTGCAATCCCAAGAATCATCTTATACAATATTTTTAATTAATGAAGGATAAAAGATATACCTTATGAAGACGATTCAACTATTTACTATAATCTTTAAGTTCAATAATTAATTATAAATATTAGTATTTCTACAAATACTAAATTATTATTATTTTAGCCAATTTATTTGTAATAATAATAATAATAATAATAATAATAATAATAAGACTTCTCTTATTAATTTATAATTTAATATTTCTCCAAATACTTAATTATAAATATCAAGTTATTTAATTTATTCCACCAATAAATTAAATATAATTAATTTATTATTATTAAGTCAATTACTTCTAAAATTATATTTCTCCTATTGCGGTGTGACTCTTTAGGTTCAATATTAAGTCGGTAGTAGAATAAATAAATTAGAATCATTCTAATATTATTTATAATGAATTAAACTCCTTTAATTCAGTTATAAATAAATAATATTTATTCTACATCAAGAGTGACGCATTACGACAGTATATTATGACTATCCAGATAATATGAATTCAACGTTTAATCACAAAGAACTTATTCTGTGAATAGTTATTGTATAATTCAATACTTCTATCATACAATATCCTGATTAAACATAAGTCATTAAATTACTGGCAAGTCTTATTTATTTAATCATATGTATTTCGATTCACAAAATGCACAACTCTGATTAATGTAAATTTGAAATTCCTTTATAATTTCCATTCACATTGGCCAAGGATTTTTGAGTTGCCAAGAATTACATAGGACATTCTCTCCATTTACTGTAAGTGGTAGATCCTTTGTTGATCATTCACCTACCTCCATGCATACTCAAACATACCTTATGATATACTCTGAAGTATTAAGGAATATGACAAAGTATAATTCACATTACACAAAGTACTATGATGATCTCAAGTCCAATGATCTTTAAGACCCCAATTTTTTTATGAATAAAGTTTAATATTATTTTAAATAGTAAGGTGTTAATTTAATAAATATTATAGTTGTTGGTGATATGTGCAAATTATACAAATTAAACAATCTGTCGAGAAATATTTGTTTTGTCGGGGAATATTCGTACGACGACACCAAAATAAATTATTATTAGTGGGTCCCACAATGGAATAACTGTCAGATATAGAAAGCAACAATAATAACCTTTTTAAAAAATTGGCTGTAGAATTTTTACCGTTAACTGTTGAAGTACCCGGTATTAAAAGAATAGTAACACGAGGTACTCCACAGTAGTACGCGGTATTCCACTGTAACACACGATATTGCACAATATCTTTTGTTATTAATTCAATAATTGCTATAGTAGAAGCCACTTAATATTTCATTCAATAATTGTTACAGTAACAACCACATACTATTTTATATCAATGATTTCGTAATTGCTACAGAAGTAGTCACACATTGTTTCATATTATTAATTCAATAATTGTCACAGTAGTTACTGCATAGTATCTTATATTATTGATATTTGCATATTATTAAATCAATAATTGATACGACACAATAACTCATATTATTTGATATGATATTATTAAACCATTTATCATTATCGATAATGTCTAGAAGTTTTGTTGAGTAAAAGGATTATTTAATTGTGCGTCGTTTATACGGAAGACCCCTTATTTCCGTAGAACGATCTGGTTGTCAATATTGTGAGTCTGTAATATTAATTGTGAATAATTATTGAAGAATAAAATGTGTCGATTAAGGATAATTATAATAAGTAATGTGTGATAGATATTTGCCCAATTTATGTTATAAATAGAGGGGTTTAAC
This sequence comes from Panax ginseng, assembly GCA_020205605.1. Taxonomy (NCBI): domain Eukaryota; kingdom Viridiplantae; phylum Streptophyta; class Magnoliopsida; order Apiales; family Araliaceae; genus Panax; species Panax ginseng. The sequence continues at coordinate 178,314,552 of CM035132.1, forward strand.
ATGAGACGTTTGTTGTAAGTTTGGTTTATTATTCCATGGACCCACTATTTGTCAATTTGTCAAAGCCATCGACAAAATTTTCTTTTCAGTATTTGTTTTATTATTTTAATAATAGTAATAAAACAGAAAACTTTTTATATAAAACATAAAACTTTTATAAAGTTATCTGTTTTATTAGAATATTTTATTGAATAATAAAAATCAGACGCAAACTTTTGAAATCAGTGGGCAAAGCATGCACGTTTGTCAAACGTGGTGTGCTAAGCATTCTCCTATAAATAGGTTGCTTAGTTGAGGTATGAAACTCACATCAGAATCAAAAAATTCTTCTTTAATACTTTGAGTGTAGCTAATAGTACAAGATTTCTTCAAAATAATCTCCTTTATACCAGTTAAATCTAGTCTCGTACTAAGGTAAGAGATATCATTTTTTTTATATTCATAAATGGATATCCTTTCTTTCATATTTGTAAGGGATATCACTTTCTTTCATACTCCTAAATCTCAACTTACTATGGTAAGTATTGCTTCTATAATTTCTGAAATGATTAAAAATTCTTTGGAGGTTTGTGCTTTATTTAGTATCATTTCACTTGAATTTTTTATTTACCTGAATCTTTTTATTGAATTTTAATCGTTATCTTTGAAATATGAATTGTAAGACCCCAACTTCTATGAATAAAGATTTAATTTTCTCTAAAGGTTATTTTTAATAATAAGGTGTGGATTTGATATAATGTTATAGTTGTGGGTAATATTTACAAATTTTGCAAAATAAGCAAGTTGTCATAAAATATTCGTTTGGTCGGGGAATATTCATTTTATCAGGGAATATTTGTGTAAGGTTTGTCATATTCATGAACACAATCAAATTACACAAAATAAGCAAAAATGTGATAAAATAGAGTTTTAAAAATTTTATAAACTATATACCCGGATCACCCTTTTTGCAAAATTATTAATTAAACGAAAATATGAAGAACAAGAATCATACCCTTGAAGATTCGAGCTTCCTCAGGTACAAGTTCACCTCCAAATCCTTTTTGCGTTCAACTTAAATCCATCGGGTTTGGTTCCTTCCTTTGATCAACATTAGCCACCCAAGTGTTTGGCCTCTAGAGGTGATCCACCAAGGAAGAAGAAAGATTCAAGAAGATGGTATTTGGAAAAAATCCTAGTTTTTCTATCTCTCATAGAAAAAGGTGTACTCTCCCAACTATTGGAATTACGTCTGTTGTGAAAATGTCTACTACTCACACCCATAGTAAGACTCCTCTTATTTATAGATGTAGGCAACCCTCCTTAACAATTAAGGAATATAGATTAACTACTTTCCAGATAATATAGATTTCAACATTAATCATAAAAGAACATTTGAGTAAATATTTACCGTACAATTCAATCCTTCCACCATACAATGTCCCAATTAAATATAAGACATGAAATTATTGTCAAGTCTTATTTTATTTAATTATATATATTTCGACTCTTAAATGCACAACTCCAAATAATGCAAATTAGAAATTCCTTTCTAATTTCATTCTACCTTGGCCAAGGACTACTGGGTTGTCATTTATCTAATTACATAGGGCATTTCTCTTCTTTTACTAGAAATGGTAGATTCTTTATTGATCATACATTATCTCTATGTACGACTTATTATACTCAAGCATACCCTTTGATATACCCTAAGGGTCTTAAGAAATAAATCAAAATATAATTCATCATACACAAGATACTATGATGATCTCAAGTCCAAGGATCACTTGTACTACTGTCACTACAGGAATTCCTATTGACAGGCAAGTAAAACTTCATTAGGTATTCCTTAGCGAGCCACTTTCAATGAACTTATTCTCTAATAATCACCTACATACTTGCTTTAGTGTCTCCACACAAATGATCATGAGATCAATCATCTTCATCTAATGAGCAAGCAACGTATGTACCAATCTATCCGAATTCACTAATCCCAAATTTAGTAATCCAACGATTGGGAACTATTTTAGTTTTAAACTTTCTAAGAATTTAGATCTCATTAGAATGATCATCATCATTATTCTAAAAGCATTGCTTAAAACTATGAGTTTATCACATATTATAAAGCAGCATCATGTAGATAATTAAAAGCCTTTAATAAATTAATATTTTTTATTAATAAATGAATAAGATTGTTACAAAGTATATCCTTTATTATGACGCCCCCAAAATAGGTCCACACGACCCATTCTGAGTCGCCAAATATCACACTACAGAAATTAAATACAAACTTCATTTATACAACTGTTGAACTGTCGTATAGAGTACGACAACACATAAGCTGTGAATTTTAATACAAATATATATAACTCTCATGGTGCCTCGACCACAACACCTTACAATGGTACTTTACATAAAAGTACATTCAATAATTGTTTTAGAAATTAAAATCTTTGGAAAATACTCAAGGAAACCTTCGTACATGGGAGACCATGCATCTAAGTTATGATATATATCATATGACTCGAGAATTATCCTTGGTTGACCCAATAGACCCCAAAGAAAAATGAGAAGATTACTGTCATGTTCTTTCCAATGGTGAGTCTTCTCTTGACATATAATTATCTCCATTGTCTCCAATTGAGAATTATAATTCAAACAAACTCCAAGATTATATAGGTAGTGCTCATAGATATAATCAGCAATTGCATGTGCACAACCCTGTCTTATGATAACACGAAGTCGTCTGTCATTAGACATCTTGTATGATAGTGGCAAAACACCCTTCCAAAGTTAGGTTCACCTCACCCTATTTGGTTCACCAAAATCAATGGTTAAAATGACGTATAAAATACGACACATTTATCTAAAATTCTCAATAAAATTATTTCTATACTATTTTAGGGGAAACCTCAACAGCTATAGACCACCGTTCTAATCCCCTATTACCCCCGCTCGACCCAGCTACATTGTTATTACCTGAAAGGAATTGTGAAGCAAAAAGGGTGAGCACAACTAGCCCAATAAAGAATATCATGACTAAAGATAATTAAATTATCAATAGCTTTCATCAGTAATAAATCAGAGATTTAGAACATATGGTAGATGATAAAACTTTTCAAACATAGTTGCAGCGGAACAAGCAATTCATTAGAAGAGTCAAATAGACCATAAGGTCTATTATCTTCTCTATGTTAAAAGTTCACCAACAATGTTTTATCCCTGTAACATCAATCAAAAATTCATTACTCATAATCATAATTGTGATTCTAAATTTCTCTTCGCACCCAGGACGAAGATAATTTTCATCACCTGTCTTTACCTGAAACATCAAAAATTATGGTTATACCAAATCACAATTCTTGTTCATAATCATACTAATAAATTCATCTTTGCACTACGGCCAAAGATATTCATTAACAATTCATCTTTGCACTACAGACCAAAAATATACAACTGTATTTTTAGAAGAGTCAAGTAGAGCATGATATCTACTATCTTCTACTTAATTAAAAGTGTATAATCAATATTTTATTGCTGAGACTCAACTTAATAAATAATTCACATCAGCGAATCATCCTTGCACTACGACCAAGGATATTCATTAGAATTATGACCACAAATTATCAATGCACTACGGGCCAAGGATATTCGTGTTTTCAATAATGGTCATGATTATACCGAATAATCCCTGGTTATAATCATACCAACAACTGTCCATCAATGTACTACGGGCCAATGAGGACTTTTACCACATCATTTGTAACATTACGGGTCATGATTATACCGAATGATCCCTGGTCATAATCATACCAATCAACAGTTCATCTATGCACATAAGCCAAAGATACTCATCAATCATGTCCTACGCACGAAGGTCATACCACAAGTTAAAGTCTTGTGGAGAAACCATGCTATAGAGGAAATGACCTGGGAGTTGGAAACGGAAATGAAAGCGAGGTATCCTCATCTTTTCAAACACACAGTCGTCGTCAATTTCGAGGACGAAATTTCATAAGGAGGGGAGGTTGTAAGATCCCAAATAATTAATAAATGAAATTAATTTCCTCTAATTATTATTTTGAAATAGTAAGGGTTGATGTGATTAATGTGGATAGTTACGGGTAAAATACGCAAATATTTCAAAATATGCAAGTGGTTATAAAATATTCATTGTTGTCGGGGAATATTCGTTTGGTCGTGGAATATTCGTACTGTCGGGGAATATTCGTACGACGGCGCAGCCATGTGTGGGCCCCATAACGAAAAGCGATTGGAGGAAGAAAATGACAAATATAAGTTGTTTAAAAATAACGGCGTAGTTATTATTACCGCTTACACTTTGTTGGAATACCCGTGGTTAAAACACGATGTCTACGTTGTTGAATCGGTAGCATTGCAGTATTGCACCAATTATTGACTCTTACGTGAGAAGGCACTACTCAATAATGGTTACGATAATTCTTTGCTCAAAGTTTTATTTTATTGATTCAATAATTGTCGCGTTGATATTTTATATTCTTTCGTTGTTTTAATAATTGTCATTACACAAGATTTTCATTGTCGAAACAATAATTCATATTATCTCTAATAATATTATTAGATAACATTATTGGCAATGTCTAGAAAGTTCTACATCTAAGGAGAGGTTTGGTCACCTAATTGCTTGCCCAAGAAGGAGAAATTCTTATTGGAAAGCCCCTCTTCCTGAACTGCACGGTTGTCAATATTGTGATTCTGTAATATTATTTGTGAATAATTAATTATTGATTCATATGATGAGGAAAATATTGATTTTATGTGGATATAGATGGAGAAAATTTTTATAGTGACAATTGTTGAAAATTAATATTTTATCTTTTTTTTGATAAAATAATTCATTTAAATATATTATTTTAATAATATATTAACGATGATATTTTTACGATGAATGTGGGATATATGAGTATATGTGGAGGAGTATTGTTGTTACCAAAAATGTTTAAAACATGTTAAACATGTCGGTGGACCCCATTTATTGACTGAAATTTGATTATAGCTTGTAAAATCACCCGTTTATGGATTTCGGTCAATTTTTGTTGGGAATTTAGAAAAACTTTCTTCTGCAAAGTTGTAGAGAATTGAATTTCCTATAAAAACTAGCGAGATTTGAATTTTCCGATAAAAGGGCTATTTATTATGAATTATTGAAGTTAGGAGTTCAAAAATAATTGATTTTTGGAAGTTTTAAATATTTATATTAACAAAAACGTTTTTTTACATTTGCAAGCCCTCATTAATCACATGTTAAGTTCTTTGAAATCGAAGTCTAGTATGCGTATGGAAAATTTTAATATATATTAATATTATATTAAATTTTACGCTTTTAGTGTTCTAAGCAATTTCCTATAAATAGGTCTTAGGTTAGAATTGAAAATCACACCGTAAATCAAGTTTTCTCTATATTATCGAAGCGATTCTTGTGAGTATTTTGAGTATACTTTGAGTATTGTTATACTGTGCAAGTTCAAGTCATAGCCTATATCCTGTTTCAACTAAAGTCTTGTCTTTCAGGTAAGGGATATTATTTTTTCAGTAATGATATTATTTCTTCAATATCATTATCTTTGAAATATTGATCTCAAGTTTTTTTATCAAATTTGGAACGTTTGGTGTCTGAGTTACTATTCACGTATACGGCACTATTCACGATACTTGCTTTATTCACGAATACGGCCTATTCATCGAAAAATGAAAATTTTTCTTTTCGTCAAAATATCTATTGTGGATACTAGCTTTGATTGTATCCATGTTTTGATCATTCTTGAATTTTACACCACTATGATTATTTTTGAGGTATTTTTGGACGTGGATAAAACAAAGTACGAAACCTTAATCCTTAATCCTTGTCATTTTGTTTCACTGGATTCGTTTCTTTAAAAAATATTTTTCATCATCCTCAATCTTAAATGATGATATTATTGAATATCTTTGGCCTGTAGTGCAAAGATGAATGATTTATGATGAATATCTTTGGCCTGTAGTGCAAAGATGAATGATTTCTGATGAATATCTTTGGCCGTAGTAGTGCAAAGATGAACAGTGTTTAGATGAACATGACCAATCGGTGAATGTCCTCGGCCTCGTAGTGCAAGGATGAATATTTGATCTCGAGATATATATTGATTGATGTTACAGGATAAAAATAGAGCGATGAACTTTAAAATTCATACATAGAAGATAGTAGTTTGCATTCTCTACTTAACTCTTCTAATGAATTATTATTTCATTGCGAATATTGATTTAAAACTTGTTGTCTATTGTATTCTATTATATTTTTCCTGTTGAAGACTAACGATAATTTGTTGTATATTATCTTAGTCATAATATTCTTTACTTCGGGCTAGTCGAGCTCACCCTTTTCCTTTTTTTGTTTCATTTTTCTTCTCGTGGAGGCGATAATATAATGATGCGAGTCTGGGTATAGAATGAAAATTCTAGGGAGAGTTGTTTAGTAGTCCTCACCATTGTTGTAAAATAATGTATCAATAATTATGATGGGGATTTATTTGGGTATGTATATTGTCTAGAAGACAATAATTGTATTTAAACTCACAAAGATATATGTTGTCGTATTTTGCACGACAAATGTATTAATAAAGTTGTAGTTATTTCACACCATGTATTTGGCGACTCGTAATGGGTTAGATGGAATGGACCTATTTTGGGGTGTCACGCAGCTTGGTATCGAGCTTAGGGATATGATCTCCAAGTGAGATCGAGGAATGAGAGCTAGGAGGGAGAGACGAGTAAATCCTTCGCTAAAGGTGTCCTACCTAAGCTTATTTGTTGGTTGGTCATAATATAGGGGTATTATGTGATTTGTTAATTTGTTTAATTAACCCTTGTTTTATGATGATTTTGAGAATGTCGAATCGAGAATATTAACAATGGAGTGAATGAGGCCGTGGAGATGCTCAGATTTATCAACGAGGAGAACGTGCAACAGTCGACAATGTACCTCCTGTAAACAACACCACCGAAAGCGAGACGATAAACGACGGGATGTTTAGAAGCTTTTTGCGCTTCATGCAAAAAATCGACGAGGAGACTCGTGTTCAAAACATAGGAGAAATGATAGCAATTCACGGGTTGTCACAAATGCAAGCAAATTTTAAAGAGTTGGGACCACCCGAATTTAAGGGGAAAGCCCGATCCGATCATGGCGGAAACATGGGTCAAGCAAATCACCAAGATATTCGATGTCTTGGGATGCACGGAGAAACAGAAGGTTCCATTCGCCACCTTTATGTTCCGTGGCGAAAGGCATTCATCGGTGGAAGTCTGTGAAGCGTACCCATCCAAATTGCACTCAAAGATGTCGTGGGAGACGTTTGAAACTATTTAATGACAAATACTTTCCGAAAGTGTTCGTCATATGAAGGAAGTGGAGTTTATTAGATCGAGGCGAACAACAACATGGCGGTGTCTCTCAAGATGAGGCAAAGTTTGCGAGTTGTCGGTTTTGCACCTCATTTGGTGGAAAATGAGGAACGAATGACGGCAGTATGTTTCGAGGGTCTAAAACCCGAGATTCGACAATATCTTATCTCTCATAAATTTTCTTTATATTCAGATGTTGTAAATGTGGCTCAATTATTAGAGCGTGATAACGAGTATGTTCAACCGAGGGACCACAAACTGTGGTCATATCGGTGTGGCGTTAGCTTATCGAACGATGACCGATGGGGAGGAAAGAATACGGACAAAGGCGAACCACTCTCGTGGTAATCGTGACCATAATAATAGGAGAGGTGACTCAAGTGGACATTTCAAGAAGAGAAGGTTCAACAATAATCATGTGAAGACGTCAAATACAAAGAAGAATCGGTTCCAAGGGAGGAGAATCGACCACCCCATTATATATGCTATAAATGCGGAAAGAGGGACATATCACCAAAACCGCCCACAACAGCCCAGTATGCTATAATTGTGGAAAGGAAGGACATATCGCCGAGATTGCACTTCAGAGCGAAACCTAGTTCAATGGGGACGGTGATTCAAAAGATCGTCCCGGAGAAAAGTCAAAGTCAATCTTCCTAGAAGAAGTTTGTCGTGACCAAAATTAAAATACGAGGAACCCGAACGAGTTAAGCACGAGTTAGTTAATTATAAATTCTTGCGAAGTTTATACCTTACTAGATACCTGGTTCTACCCATTCTTTTATCTCTCTTGCTATTGCGTTCAACGTTTGAACTTGACTACGGAGAAATTAGACTTTGACCTATCTGTGGAGACTCTCGTTAAGAGAAACTTTTATTACATCCGTTGTTTAGAAATCTTGCTTGATTCAGTTGGCACTATCACATTACCCGTTAACCTTATTTCTATAGAGATATTTATTTTGATGTGATTTTAAGGTTAACTACTCATCATGCCAAAATTGATTGCTTTCGTAAGGTTGTTAGTTTTCATATTCTTAAGCAACTTTGTTATTCAATTCAAACAACCAAACCATTGAAGTCAAACTCTTTCATATTAAATTATAAAGCCATTTGTTTATTGAAAAATGAATGTCAAGCTTTCTTAGTCCATGTTATGGATTTGAATAAAGACACGTCGATTTGAATAATATTCCTGTTGTTATTGATTTTTCCCATTTATTTCTGAAGAATTTCTTGCCTACTCCCGAGGCGTGATATTGAATTTGTATCGACTTTAAATCCGGTACAAAACCCATTTCTAAAATCTCATATCGAATGGCTCTATTGAACTTCGTGAGTTAAAAACCAAACTGTAGAAGTTGATACCGAGCCTCTATCTGGTGACTTCCTTTGTGGAATACTGTTTGAAGCGCACTCTCCGTAGAGGATGCCATATTCGTATGCGATAGTAAACCGATAGGTGTCATTGTAACGTCTTTATCCAAGATTGGGATGTGAGTCACGTTGAGAGCAACCTAAGTCGATGTCGAAATACGTAGCTTTCTAGGCTTAGTTGGTTATTATCGGAGATTCGTTGAAGGATATTCTCGAATCGCTATTCCATTAACGCAGCTGACTCGTAGAGATACAAAATTTGAATGGAGCAAGGAATGTGGGAAAAGCTTCGAAGAACTCAAGAGGAGACTCATTTCAGCACATGTTCTGACCATGCCATCCTGAAAAAGTGAACGTGGTAGCTGACGTGTTGAGTAGAAAGATCGTATACAAAATGCTGAGTACGATATTGTCAAAAACTAATTTCAGTATAATTTACAAATAATAGAGATGGAGATGAAAACTCTAGGTACCCACGTGATGATATACGAGTATAACCGACTTTAATCGATAAAGTTAAAGCTGTTCAAGCTACACACCGGAGCTGATGAATTTGAAGAAGGAGGTACAAGAAGTTGTTATTTCAAAAGCGAGAATCGGTGAAGTGAGGAAAGCTTAAACCTTCGATTTATTAATTCATTCTCGATCGAATAGGAACTGTGGCCTATAGACTCGTTTTACCGCAAAGTATGACGCGTGTTCATAACGTTTTTCACGTATCGATGTTACGTAAATATGTGAAAGACCCGAATCACGTTATTGAGTTAGAACCGGACGAGATAGCCGAAGACTTAACGTATGAGGAAGTACCTGTCAAGATCTTGGATAGGAAGGAGCATGTCCTACGCACGAAGGTCATACCACAAGTTAAAGTCTTGTGGAGAAACCATGCTATAGAGGAAATGACCTGGGAGTTGGAAACGGAAATGAAAGCGAGGTATCCTCATCTTTTCAAACACCAGTATCGTCACGTCCAATTTCGAGGACGAAATTTCATAAGGAGGGGAGGTTGTAAGATCCCAAATAATTAATAAATGAAATTAATTTCCTCTAATTATTATTTTGAAATAGTAAGGGTTGATGTGATTAATGTGGATAGTTACGGGTAAAATACGCAAATATTTCAAAATATGCAAGTGGTTATAAAATATTCATTGTTGTCGGGGAATATTCGTTTGGTCGTGGAATATTCATACTGTCGGGGAATATTCGTTTGGTCGTGGATATTATTTTTTTCGTAATGATATTATTTCTTCAATATCATTATGCTGAAATATTGATCTGAAGTTTTTTTATCAAATTTGGAACGTTTGGTGTCGGAGTTACTATTCACGATATACGGCCTTATTCACGATCAACACTATTCACGAATCACGGCACTATTCATCGAAAAATGAAAATTTTTCTTTTCGTCCAAAATATCTATTGTGGATACTAGCTTTGATTGTATCCATGTTTTGATCATTCTTGAATTTTACACCACTATGATTATTTTTTTGAGGTATTTTTGGACGTGGATAAAACAAAGTACGAATCCTTAATCCTTAATCCTTGTCATTTTGTTTCACTGGATTCGTTTCTTTAAAAAAAAATATTTTTCATCATCCTCGAGTCTTAAATAATGATATTATTGAATATCTTTGGCTGTAGTGCAAAAGATGAATGATTTATGATGAATATCTTTGGCCCAGTAGTGCAAAGATGAATGATTTCGATGAATATCTTTGGCTGTAGTGCAAAGATGAATGATTTCGATGAATATCTTTGGCGCGTAGTAGTGCAAAGATGAACAGTGTTTAGATGAACATGACCAATCGTGAATGTCCTTGGCACAGTAGTGCAAGGATGAATATTTGATCTCGATATATATTGATTGATGTTACGAGGATAAAAATAGATTTATGAACTTTAAAATTCATACATAGAAGATAGTAGTTTGCATTCTCTACTTAACTCTTCTAATGAATTATTATTTCCAATGCGAATATTGATTTAAAACTTGTTGTCTATTGTATTCTATTATATTTTTCCTCGTTGAAGACTAACGATAATTTGTTGTATATTATCTTAGTCATAATATTCTTTTCTCGGGCTAGTCGAGCTCACCCTTTTCCTTTTTGTTCCATTTTTCTTCTCGGGAGGCGAGAATATAAGCGAAAGACGAAGTGAGGGGTATGGAATGAAAATTCTAGGAGAGTTGTTTAGTAGTCCTCACCATTGTTGTAAAATAATGTATCAATAATTATGATGGGGATTTATTTGGGTATGTATATTGTCTAGAAGACAATAATTGTATTTAAACTCACAAATATATATGTTGTCGTATTTTTGCGACAAATGTATTAATAAAGTTGTAGTTATTTCTGTACCATGTATTTGGCGACTCAGAATGGGTTGGATGGAATGGACCTATTTTGGGGGCGTCACATATTCAACAGTCCGTCTTTGCATGTAAGCCAAAGATATACAACTGTAAAACCAATAATCAATAGTCCATCTTTGCACGTAAGCCAAAGATGACTTTCATCATAATATAAGCATGAAGATGATGACAATGATATAAGCATTAATCAAATAAAATCAATGATAAATATTAAAGACTTTAAATTTATCCAGAGTTTAAAAATATCCAAATTGTCAATATGATACTGCTTTGTGGAGTAAAATTCAAGAATAATATTCATGTACCAAATATAATTTGGACAGAAAAGAAATATATTTTTCGGGTGAATAGTACCCCGTGAATAGTACTTCGGGAATAGTACCTCGTGAATAGTACCCCGGCATGAAAAGTGTCCCAAATATCCGAGTGAATAATACTAGAGTGAATAGTAACTCATGAATAGTACTCCAGCACGAAAAGTGCTCCGAATACCCGAGTGAATAATACTAGAGTGAATAGTAACCCATAAATAGTAACTCGTGAATAGTACTCTAGCACGAAAAGTGCCCCGAATACACGAGTGAATAATACTAGAGTGAATAGTAACTCCGACACAAAAAGGTAGAAATTCCACAATAAAATTCGTACCAATATTCTGGCATAATGATATTGAAAGAAATAATATCATTTACGAAGAAATAATACCCCTTAAGACTGTTGAACAAAAATAATATTCCTATGAATATTGAATCGAAGATGATATTTCTTACTTAATATTGAATCTAATATAATATTCATACGAATCTGAAAATAACATCTCTTTAGAATATGAAATAAATAATACCCTTACATTTGTTGAATCTGAAATAATATTCCTACGAATATTGAACGAAGATGATATTCCTTACGAATATTGAATGAAAATAATATTCATACGAATACGAAAAATAATATCTCTTCAGAATATGAAATAAATAATACCCCTTACTTCAGAAGAAGACTGGATACTAGAGTAGTGAAGTAGCAAACTACTCTTCTTCTTTCTCCCTATAGCTTCTCTCTCTATAGCTTCTCTCTTTATAATTGCTCTTGTGAGTCTTAGTGAATTGGTGAGAATGAAGGAAGAATGAACTTCTATTTATAGGAAAATATAGTTTCGATAATTGCACGTTTTGGGGCTCGAAATATTACAGTATAATACCTTCATCTTTTCCTTTATTTTTAATTTAGTCCTGCAAGTATTATCAAACTTGCACCACCTCCCCTAATAGTATATCATGTGAATTAATAGTACAATTATGTGAATCAATAGTTCTATACATGTGAAAATAATAATTACAGTATAGTACCTTCATCTATACCTCCATTTTTAATTTAGTCATGCAAGTATTATCAATTTTGCACCACCTCCCCTAATAGTACATACATGTGAATCAATAGTACACACATGTGAACACATAGTTATAAGCATGTGAATTAATAGCAATTAATTGCTCATTTATCTGATTAATTACCCGATTGGTCAATATAACTTCCAAACATCAATTATTATCGTAATAAATGTCGATATCCACTAACATGAATAATCCCAACACAATAAAACTATCAATTTCATCTTTAATCAACACGAACTTATTCATCATTAATATTATAACTCACAATATTTAACAACCAGGTCATTCCCAGGAAAGAGGGGGTTTTTCGATAAGGATTTTTCCTTATTGGCACGCAATTAGGTAACCAAACCTCTCCTTGACAGAACTTCTAGACATTGTCAATATTGCAAATAATAATATGAATAATTTTGTCGTCTTAATTATTGATTTAATAATATAAAATATTATGCAGATGATACTGTGACAATTATTGAATCAATAATATTAGAGATATGATGCAACAATTACTGTAACAATAATTGAGTATAACTGAGTGACTTCTCACGTAAGCATCAATAATCAATACCGTGTTACTATTACTACGCCAGACATCGTATTCTTTTTTACTACTGGGGTAGTTCAACAGTTTAACGGTAAAACTTTCGCCGTTATTTTTATAACAAGATAATACTGTCGTTTTCTAAATACGACAATACTTCCGTTGTGGGGTTCACCAATGATTGTGCCGTCGTACGAATATTCCCTGTTAAAACGAATATTCCCCGACCAATCGAATATTTCCTGACACAACGAATATTTTATATCAACTTGCTTACTTTGGAAAATTTTTCAAATATCACCATTAACTTTAACCTTTATCAATTTAATCATTTACTAAATAACATAATAATTATAAGAAAATTGAATACTTTGTTGATCGATTTCGCAATCAATGAATACGTGCAAGTATACACGGTCAACAAGTAATAAAGTGATAAGAAAAGTATCGTTCCCACGAGGAATTATTTAATAAAAATTACCAAGTACTAACTCTTAACCAAATCAATTTTATTTAAACAATTGCAAAGTGTGATTTTTCTAAATAAGAAAACTAAATTAATCAATTAAAACTATATTACTCTAAAATTAATTCAAATAAATAAATATTAAGACTCGACGAATGAATTCAGATAAATAAAGGTTAAGACTACAATATCCCCAATTTATGTACTACAAACTAATTATCTAACTAATCCAATTAGTATGCCTAATGAATTGTTAACATGAATTCTAAGTGTTAAAAGCCCTTTCCCAAGTGATCAGTAACTTTTATTCAATTCAATTAATCTTGCGATATTCCTATGCAAAATAATTAAATTAAACTCATTAAGTTCCAATTCCCAATTTTTTACATGCAGTGAACAGATATTCCTATTCAATTCACAACCCTAATTATTCATCTCATGCAAATAATTAAGCATACATGTTATCATGTCCAGTTCCAACCCTAAATTTCATCTTCCGAATCCTTCTAGAGTAACACGGTAATTACTGGCCAAATAATTAATCAATATGCACAAGACATGATAAACAATTCACCTTGGCATAAATAATTGGAGTAAATTAAATAATTAATTCATAGATATAAAAGGTTCAATTTGTAGTCTTAATAAAAGAAATTTAGTTCATTGTCATTGAATTAAAATCAAGAATCCACAACTGAATAAACATTAAAAGATAAAAGTAAGAGAAGAGAAGATAATAGAATCTGTTGTCAGTAGTCTTGAGACTCCTCTTCCGCTCCTGCTTTGAATCTTCAATGATTCTCAAGTTGCTTCAATCTCCAACAATCCAATATAAACTAGGGTTTATGTTCTAATCTAATGGAGTATTTTATCTAAGCTAATCTATGCAATCTCTCCTTATTTTATGCCTTACATCATGTATTTATAGGTTACAAGTCCAATTTTTAGCTTAGAAACAAACCCAATCCAATTTGGAGTCAAAAAAGTGTCAAATTTGCCCCAAAACGCGTCCAAGCTTGACCAATCCCTTCCCAATAATGCTAAGACCGGAAAAAGCGCTCCTAAGCGCCTCGACGCTGAAAATGAACTACAAATGGGCGCCCCGGCACTAGAACATTTTTTGAAATTTTCTGCTATAACGTCCTTTGGGAAAACGGTCATAACTTCTTCGTCCGAACTCCGAATTCGATGATTAAAGATGTTTCGAAAAGAGCAGACCTAGATCTACAACTTTCATTCTTTAAGTTTTTTGAAATAAGTTCCGGAGAAATACTCAAATTGGCTCTGAAGTGACTCCTGTGTAAATGGCAAGCCGAAAACGCGAATCTAGCAACCCAAACGTCGATCCAAGTAACTTTTATCCCAATTCCTACAAAAAAACATAAAACATGCATAAATAGACACAAACACTTAAAATCAACCAAAAGATTAAGCTCAAATGCACTCAATTAATGGGTATAAAACTCACTCATCAAATACCCCCAAACTTAAATCTTTGCTTGTCCTCAAGCAAAAATACAAAAGAACTAAAAATAAACAACCGAACTCAACTACATGAAGGCATATGCATGATCTACTTCTTAATATACCTAAGAACCCAGTAATAAATCAATATGATATATAGCAACAGGCCTTAAAGATACCAATGCTACTCAAACAATTTATTCGATCAAATCAAAGTCCATAACTCTAACCAGTTAGTCAATCCAAATCTGTCATCACCCATATGTGTGTGTGTGCTTGTTAACCATTCTAACTAACCACAGTTCAAGATAATTACATAACAAACTTCTTAGAAGAAAATTTTTAGTTCCAATTCAATTACTTTTGTGAACATGACAACTCCGGTTAAAACTAAGCAATTACCAAGTCAAGGGTAAATACAGAATTTATTTCTACTTTTATTCAACCACGAGGGCATTTTTGCTCTTTCTCGTGTTTTATTTATTTTTTTTATTCTCATGGTTGTGCAATGTCTTATTCCCTTAGGCTTTTCAATGCTACCATAACGAGCTTTCGACCAACGACTCCCAGACCATTAAGACCTTAGGGCGCTAGGTGTAAAGACAATCCCCTCGGGATTACTTACTCAAGTAACAAAGGCCACAAAACTAGACAAGCATGCCACGGTGTTTATTCTCTTCTCTTCTTTTTTTTTGGATTTTCTATTTTTTTTCTTTTCGTCATTTCTTTTTTTCTTTTTTCATTTTCATTTTGTATATATATATATCCCATAGATTCCCCCAAACTCAAGCTTTTACGTCATTCCAATCTTTACTGTAAGACCCCAACTTTTTTTGAATAAAGAATAATTTTTTCTCGAAATATATTTTTGAATATTATGGTGTGGATATGATATAATGTTATAGTTGTGGGTAATATTTGGAAAATTTTGCAAAGTAAGCAAGTTGATATAAAATATTCATTGTGTCAGTGAATATTCGATTGGTCGAGGAATATTCATTTTAGCAGGAAATATTCGTACGACGGCACAATCATTGGTGGACCCCACAACGAAAGTATTTTCGTAGTTAGAAAATGACATAAATATCTTTTTATAAAAATAACAGCGGAAGTTTTACCGTTAAACTGTTGAACTATCCGGTGGTAAAATTACAAGATAATATGCGGGTTGCATAAGTAGACACCAGTATTGATTATTGATGCTTACGTGAGAAGTCACTCAGTTATACTCAATTATTGTTACAGTAATTGTTGCATAGTATCTCACGTTATTTGATTTAATTATTGTCCCATTATCATCTGCATAATATTTTATATTATTAAATCAATAATTGAGACGACAAAGTTATTCATATTATTATTTGCAATATTGACAATGTCTAGAAGTTCTGTTAAGGAGAGTTTTGGTCACCTAATTGCGCGCCAATAAAAAGAAATCCTTATCAGAAAGCCCCCTTTTTCCTAGGAACGACCTAGTTGTTAAATATTGTGAGTTATAATATTAATGATGAATAATTGTTAAAGTATTAAGAATGTTATTATTGAAAATAAGTGATTTACAAAAGTTAGAGGGGAATAATACAAACTTAAAAAACTTTAGGGGTACCAAAGTGTAATAAGTTAAATCAATCTGTAACATCGATGGTGGTTTTAATAGTAAATCAATTTGGACCGTCGGTGGTGGTTTTAAAAGTAATCAATCATGACCGTTGATGATGGTTTTAAAAGTAATCAATCTAGACCGTCGGTGGTGTTTTTAAAAATAAATCGATTTGGACCGTCGGTTGTGATTTTAATAGTAATCAATATGGACCGTCTGTTCTAATAGTGAATCAATCTGGACCGTTCGTGAATTAGTTACTATTTAGTCCATTCTCCTATAAATAGAAGCTTAATTCTTCTTTCATTCTCACCAATTCACTGAGATTCACAAGAGACACTATAGAGAGAGAAACTATAGAGAGAAAGAAGAAGAGTATTCTGCTACTTCAATTTTGCAGTATCCAGCTTTCTACTAAGGTAAGGGGTATTATTTCTTTCGTATTCATAAGGAATACTATTTTTCATATTCATCCTTTAGTATGTCGGAATAACCTATCTACGCGGATTACGTACCGTATGACAGGTGAAAATCCATTTGCAGTTTTCGTATGTTAATTCTTTTCATATTCTTAAATTTAAACTTACTATGGTAAGTATTGCTTCTATAATCCTTGAAATTAGTGGAATATTCGTGAGTTTTGCGCTTCATCCAGTATCATTTTATTGGAATATTGATATGATTTTTTTTTATTAAATTTCAATATTTTCACCCGAAGTACTATTCACAAGTTAATATTCACTGGTTACTATTCACCCAGTTACTATTCACTATAATATTATTCACTCGGGAATTTGGGGCACTTTTCATGTCGGGATACTATTCACGAGTTACTATTCATAGGTTACTATTCACCTGATTTACTATTCACTCAAATATTGTTCACTCGGGTATTTGGGGCACTCTTCATGTCGGGGTACTATTCTCGAAGTACTATGCACGAAAAAATTTATTTCTTTTCTGTCCAAATTATTTTTGATACATGGATATTATTCTTGAATTTTACTCTACAAAGCAGTATCATGTTGAAAATTTGGACATTATTGAATTTTGGATAAATTAAATTATAAATCTTTAAAAAAATTTCATTTCCTTTCGTTTAATTGAATTCTTATATCATTGTCATTATCCTCATACTTATATTGTGATGATAGTCATCTTTAGCTTACGTGCATAGATGGACTGTTGATTGGTATGATTATGACCAGGCATAATTCGGTATAGTCATGACCATTGATGATTACACGAATAATTCTTGGCCCGTAGTGCAAGAATAATTTGTGGACGGTAATACTAATGAATATCCTTGGCCCGTAGTGCAGGGATGATTCGATGATGTGATCTATTTATTAAGTCGAGTCCCAAAGAATAAAGTTAATGATAAACTTTTTAAATCATAAAAGATGGTAGATATCATGCTCTACTAGACTCTTCTAATGGATTGCTTGTTCCGCTGCAGTTAAACTTGTTGTCTATTATATTCTATCAGTTTAACATTGTTGAAGGCTAATGACAACTTATTCTGCATTATCTTAGTCATAATATTTCTTCTTAGGGGGCTAGTTGAGCTCACCCTTTTACTTCCATTGTTCTCTTCAGAAAATAAGAACGTAGCCGAACTAGTCGGGGAACGGAGTGATGGGCCCGAGATGGTGTTTTAGTAGTCCTCACTATTCTATAAAATAGTGTGATAATAATTGTAATGAGGACTCCATTGAGTGTGGATATTGTCTAGAAGATAATATTCGTTTTAAAACTCTCAGCTTATGTTTTGTCGTATGTTACACGACAGTTGTATAATTAAGTTTGTATTTGTATTCAGTACCATGTATTTGGTGACCCTAAATGGGTGATGTATACCTATTTTGGGGGCGTCACAGTTGGTATCAAAGCTTAGGGATATGATCACTGGCTGAGATGTGAGACAAGAACTAGGAGGGGAGAGACGGGGAATTCCTTCGCTTGTATGACCTACCTAAGTTTATTTGGTATTTAATTAGTCGGTCAGAGTATAGGGATAATATGTGGCATGTCAATTAACCCTTGTTTTGTGGCAGTATTTGAAAATGGCATCTAAAAATGTCGAGATAAACAATGAAGCACATGAGACCATTGAGTCACCAACGATCAATACCTAGGATAATGTACAACAGGATGACAATAATCCTCAGGTAAACAACAACACCGATCAAAATGATGAACAATGGGATGTTTAGAGGCTTCATGCAATTCATGCAACATCAGGCGAGAGCGGCTCCTGTTCAAAATGCAGGTGGACACACTGTCAACTCACAGATGGTCACCGCTAAACAATTCAAAGAGCTGGGACCATCGGAGTTTTGGGGAGAGCCAAAACCACTTAAGGCAGAGACGTGGATAAAGTAGATCACCAAGATATTTGATGTCTTGGGATACTCCGAGGAGCACAAGGTTCCCTTTGCCACCTTCATGTTGAGAGGAGAAGCAGATTACTGGTGGGAATCATTAAAACGTACCCAGCCTGCCGCACTCAAGATGTCTTGGGAGAAGTTCCAAGAGCTATTCAATGACAAGTACTTTTCTGAAAGTATTTATCACATGAAGGAGGTGGAGTTTATCAAGTTGGAGCAAAATAATATGACCGTGTCACAGTACGAGGGTAAGTTTGCCGAGTTATCCCGGTTCGTATCCCATTTGGTTGATAATGAAGAGAGAATGATGCGAATGTTTCTATGAGGTTTGAGACCCGAAATACGTCAATATCTCATTTCTCATAAACTGTGTTTGTATTCAGATGTTGTAAATAGGACTCAGTTATTGGAGCACGATAATGAGTCAACCCAACCAAGAAAGAGCAGCCAGCAAGTCGATAATACCAGTGGTAGAAGTCATCGAAGCGATGACAACAAACGTGGAAGGAATTAACATGCAAGAAATGGTAACCACTCCGGTGGTAATCATGGCCAAGATAATAGAAGTGGAAATTTCAAGAAGAGAAGATTCAATAATGATGGAAAGATGTCAGCACCGGCACCTGTTGTTAAGGAAGGAGAATGACCACCGGTCATATGTTACAAATGCGGAGGAGAGGGACACATCAGTCCAAACTGTACGCACCAGTCCAAAGCATGCTACAATTATGGAAGAGAAGGTTACCTAGCCCAATTTTTTCGTGCACCAAAGTCAAGTCCAGCTGGGATGTAGGCATCAAAGGTCGTCCCAAACAAGACAAAACCGGTAGTTCAAGGGAGAGCGTTTGTCGTAACCTCCTAAAAAGTGAGGAATCTGAACGAGGTGATCACGGGTAAGCTAATCATAAACTCTTGCGAAGCTTATACCTTATTTGATACCGGTTCTACCCATTCCTTTATTTCTCCTACTTGCGCTCAACGTTTAAATTTGACTCCGGAGAAATTAGACTTTGATTTATCTGTTGAAACTCCGCTGGGAGAAACCTTCATAACATCCACTGTCTATAAGTCTTGTTTGATTCAAATCAAGAACTGCATCGCTACCTTACGTCGATCTTATTTCTTTAAAAATACTTGCATTCGATGTGATTTTAGGAATTGACTGGTTGACTACTCATCATGCTAAAATTGATTATTTTCATAAGGTTGTTAGCTTTCATATTCCTAACCAACCTATTATGCGAATCCAAGCAACCAAACCGTTAAAGTCAATTACTGTCATCTCAAGTCATAAAGCTATTCATTTATTGAAAAACGGATGTCAAGCTTTCTTAGCCCATGTCACATATTTAAACAAAAATACGTCAAATTTGAATGATATTTCCATTGTTAATAAATTTCTGATTTAATTCCACAAGAACTTCCTGCCTACCCCAGGCGTGAAATTGAATTTTGTATCGACCTTGAACCCGATACAAAACCCTCAAATATTTCTTCTCCTAAAATGAACATAACATGAGCCGAATACGTTGGCTCGAGCTATTGAAGATTACGACCATACCATTTAATATCATCGTGGAAGAGCGAACATGGTAGCTAACGAGTTGAGTAGAAGATCGTATGCGGTTACGAGTGTGACGTTGTTAACACAAAGAACCATTTTGCACGACTTACAAAGGATGGAGATAGAGTTAAAGACTCCAGGGACCCATGTTATGATGGCGAATATACGAGTAAAAACGACTTTAATCGATAAAGTTAAAGTTGCTCAAGCTACAGACCTGGAGCTAATGCGTATGAAGAAGAAAGTGCAAGAAGGTGCTATTCCGGAAGCAAAAATCGATGAAGAAGGAATACTTCGAGTCAACTCCAGACTTTGGGTTCCTAACGATTCTGACTTGAAGTATAAAATTATGATGGAGGCGCACAACACACCGTTTGCAATCCATCCTGGGAGTACCAAAATGTATTGTGATCTTCGACATACATTTTGGTGGAGCAATATGAAGTGAGAGATAGCGGGGTTTATCTCAAGGTGTCTAACTTGTCAACAAGTCAAGGCGGAGCATCAAGTGCCAAAAGGTCCATTGCAACCACTTGAAATTCTAGAATGGAAGTGGAAGCACATTACCATGGATTTCGTTACTGGTCTTCCCAAGGTTTCTCAAGTCATAGATGCAATTTGGGTCATTGTTGATAGATTGACCAAGTCTCGCTTTCATTTCTTATCGATCACGAGAAACTTATACACTTGAACGCCTTACTAAATCTGCATACATAAACGAGATTGTAAGATTGCATGGTATGCCAGTATCTATAGTTTCTGATCGAGACCCAAGATTCACTTCAAGATTTTGGGTTAGTTTGCAAAAAGCTATGGGCACGGATTTACGATTTAGTTCGGCATATCATCCTCAAACGGATGGACAATCAGAGAGGACTATTCAAACTCTTGAGGATTTATTAAGACTCTGTGTCCTTGACTTCAAAGGAAGTTGGGACAAGTTCTTACCATTGGTGGAGTTTTCCTATAACAACAGTTATCAAGCAAGTATTAGTATGGCTCAATTTGAGGCGTTGTATGGAAGAAAGTGTCGTTCTCCAGTATGATGGGATGAGGTAGGTGAAGCAACATTGTTGGGACCGGAGTTGGTACGTATGACTACGGAAAAGATTCAAATGATCCGACAATGTATAAAAACCTCACAAGATCGACAAAAGAGTTATGCTGATCTTCATCGAAAGGACGTGAAATTCAATATTAGAGATCATGTGTTGTTACGTGTTGTTCCATGGAAAGGAGTTACGAGATTTGGAAAGAGAGGAAAGCTCAATCCTCGATTCATTGGCCCATTTGAAATCCTCGATCGAGTAGGAAGTGTGGTAGACTCGCTTTACCGCCAAGTATGTCGCGTGTTCATAATGTTTTTCACATATCTATGTTACGTAAATATGTGAAAGACCCGAACCAAATTATTAAATTAGAACCGGACGAGATAGCAGAAGATTTAACGTATGAAGAGGTAGCTGTTAAAATTTTGGATAAGAAGGATCATATTCTATGCTCCAAGGTTATACCTCAAGTCAAAGTTTTGTGGAGAAACCACGATGTGGAGGAAATGACCTGGGAGTTAGAATCTGAAATAAAATTGAGGTATCCTCACCTCTTCGACATATCAGGTACGTACCCTAATTTCGAGGATAAAATTTCATAAGAAGTGGAGGTTGTAAGACCCCAACTTTTTTTGAATAAAGAATAATTTTTTCTCGAAATATATTTCTGAATATTATGGTGTGGATATGATATAATGTTATAGCTGTGGATAATATTTGGAAAATTTTGCAAAGTAAGTAAGTTTGTGAGACCCCAGATTTTATGAATAAATATTTAATTTTTTTTCGAAATATTTTTTTAAATATTATGGTGTGGATTTGAGATAGTGTTATAGTTGTGGGTAATATTTAAAAATTTTGCAAAGTATGCAAGTTGTTATAAAATATTCGATTGGTCGGGGAATATTCGTACGACGGCACAATCATTGGTGGATCCCACAACGGAAGTACTGTCGTAGTTAGAAAACGACAAAGATATTTTATGAAAATAACGGCAGAGGTTTTACCGTTAATACTGTTGAACTACCCGGTAGTAAAATTATAGTAATACGCGTGGTTGCATAGTAGCACACGGTATTGATTATTGATGCTTACGTGATAAGTCACTCGGTTATACCGCATTATTGCTACAAAGAATTCTGCATCATATCTCTCATATTATTGATTCAATTATTGTCACAGTATCATGTGCATAATATGTTATTTTATTAAATCAATAATTGAGACGACAAAGTTATTTATATTATTAAATTTTAATATTTACAATGTCTAGAAGTTCTGTCAAGGAGAGGTTTGGTCACCTAATTGCGCGCCAATAGGGAGAAATTGTGAGACCCCAGATTTTTTTTGAATAAAGATTTTAAATTTCTTGAAATATTTTTTTTTAATATTATGGTGTGGATTTGAGATAGTGTTATAGTTATGGGTAATATTTAAAAATTTTGTAAAGTATGCAAGTCGTTATAAATATTCATTTGGTCGGGGAATATTCTTTTAGTCGGGAATATCCGTACGACGGCACAATCATTGGTAGACCCCACAACGGAAGTATTGTCGTAGTTAGAAAATGACAAAAATATTTTATGAAAATAACGGCGGAGGTTTTACTGTTAATACTGTTGAACTACCCGGTAGTAAAAGTACAGTAATACGTGGTTGCATAGTAGCACACGGTATTGATTATTGATGCTTAAGTGATAAGTCACTCAGTTATACTGCATTATTGCTACAGTAATTGCTGCATCATATCTCTCATATTATTGATTCGATTATTGTCAAAGTATCATGTGCATAATATGTTATTTTATTAAATCAATAATTAAGACGACAAAGTTAATCATATTATTAAATTGCAATATTTACAATATCTAGAAGTTCTGTCAAGGAGAGGTTTGGTCACCTAATTGCGCGCCAATAGGGAGAAATCCTTATTGGAAAGCCCCCTCTTTCCTGGGAACAACCTGGTTGTTAAATATTATGAGTTATGATATTAATGATGGATAAGTTCGTGTTGATTAAAGATTAATTTGATAGTTTCATTGTGTTGAAATTATTTGTGTTAAACATTTATTTCGATAGTAATTGATGTTTGGAGGTAGTATTGTTCACTCGAGTATTTGGGACACTTTTTGTGTCGAAATTACTATTCACGAGTTACTATTCATGGGTTACTATTCACCAAAATTACTATTCACTCTAGTATTGTTCACTCAAGTATTTGGGACACTTTTTGTTTCAGAACTACTATTCACGAGTTACTATTCACGGGTTATTATTCACCAAAATTACTATTCACTCTAGTATCACTCGAGTATTTGGGACACTTTTTGTGTCGGAGTTACTATTCACCAAAATTACTATTCACTAGTATTGTTCACTCGGGTATTTGGGACACTTTTTGTGTCGGAGTTACTATTTACGAGTTACTATTCATGAGTTACTATTCACGAGCTACTATTCACCCTGATACTATTTACTCTAGTATTGTGCATTCGGATATTTGGGTACAATATTATTCCATGAGGAGATGTGCTAATTTTTCAGACCGTTGGTTGAATGAATCAATATGGACCGCTGGTGGAAAGTTATAATAGTGAATCAATATGGATCGCTGATTTAAAAGTTAGAATAGTGAATCAGTATGGACCGTTGCTTTAAGTTTTAATAGTAAATCGATCTGGATCGTTCGTTTAAAAGTAAATCGATCTGGACCGTTCATGAATTAATTACTATTCAATCCATTCTTCTATAAATAGAAGCTCATTCCTTCATTATTTCTTAAGAATTCACTGAAACTCTAGAGAGAGAAATTATAGAGAGAAAGAAGAAGAGTATTCTGCTACTTCACTACTTTGATATCCAAAGGTCTTTTACAAGTGAGGGGGGTGTTATTCTTTCTTATTCATGAAGAGAACTTCATTTATTCCATTCTTTATTATTCTATTGAATAACTTTTGTAAAAGTGTGGCATACCCTATACATAACTTGTATACGCGGCATACCCTATACTTGGTGAAATCCTTATGTTATTCCATTCTTTTTTATTCAGTTGGAATAACATGTATACGCGGCATACCCTATACTTGGTGGAATCCTTATGTTATTCCATTCTTTATTATTCATTGCTGGAATAACTCAGATGCGCAGCTTTACCCTATACTTGGTGGAATGACTTTGTAGATATGCGGCTTACCCAATACTTGGTGATCTTCTTCTCATTATTCCATTCTTTATTATTATGTTGAATAATGCTTATGCTGGTACCGCATACTTGGTGAAATTCTTTTATTATTCCGCTTTTATTATTATTCTCGCCTAATATCCTCGTCGTTGTGAATTTCACCGACTGTTTCCAATATTTATTATTCCGCATTTAATATTCTCGTTTAATATCCTCGTCAAAGGTGAATTTCACCGACGACCGGTTCCATTATTTATTATTTCAGATTTATTATTCTCGTTGGAATAACTCGCCTATCGCAAGTACCGCATGCATGGTGATTTCTTTGTTATTCCATTCTTTATTATACTCAATTTGGTTAAAGTTTTGACTTCTATACTCCATGAAATTAGTGGAATATCCTTAATATTTGCGCTTCATCCAAAGATCATTTCATGGAAATATTCTTCCGAGCATTCTTAAATTTTACTTTACAAAGAAGTATCATGTTGACAATTGGACGTTATTGGTTCTGGACAAATTAATTCTTGAACTTGTTTTATTGAATTCTTATATCATTGTCATCATCCTCATGTTTATATTTTTTTGAAAGTCATCTGTGGCCTGTAGTGCATAGATGGACTTGGTATGTTTATGACCAGGGATTATTCGGTATAATCATGACCGTAATGTTACAAATGATGTGATAAAAGTCCTCATTGGCCCGTAGTGCATTGATGGACAGTTGTTGGCATGATCATGACCATTGATGATACATGAATATCCTTGGCCCGTAGTGCATGGATAATTTGTGGTCGTGACCCTAACGAATATCCTTGGCCATAGTGCTGGGTGATTCGATGATGTGGATTATTATTAAGCTGAGTCCCAGCGATAAAAATGATGAAAAACCTTTTAAATCATAAAAGATAGTAGATTTTATTCTCTACTTGACTCTTTTAATGGATTGCTTATTCCGCTGCAGTTAAACTTGATGTCTATTGTATTTTATTAGTTTAACATTGTTAAAGGCTAATGATAATTTATCTTGCATTATCTTAGTCATAATATTTCTTACTGGGCTAGTTGAGCTCACCCTTTCTTTCACTGTTCTCTTCAGGAAATGAGAACGTAACAGGGACTAGTCGGGGGATGGAGTGATGGTCCAGATGATAGTATTAGTAGTCTTCACTATTCTGTTAAATATTGTGACAATAAATGTAATGAGGACTGAATTTGAGTTTGTATACTGTCTATGAGGACTCCATTGAGAATGGATATTGTCTAGAAGGCAATATTCTTGTATAAACTCTCAGTTTATGTTTTGTCGTATTTTACACGACAATTGTATAATTATGTTGTATTTGATTTATGTACCATGTATTTGGCGACTCAAGATGGGTGATGTATACCTATTTTGGGGGCGCCACAACAGTATCAAAGTTTAGGATATGATCCCGGATGAGATGTGAGATAAGAACTAGGAGGGAGAGCGGAATTCCTTCGCTAGTATGACCTACCTAAGTTTATTTGGTATTTAATTGGTCGATCAGAGTATAGGGATAATATGCGATATGTTACTTAACCCTTGTTTTGTGGCAGTATTTAAAAATGGCATCCGAAAATGCTGAGATAAGCAATGAAGCACATGAGAGCGTTGATTCAGCTCAAGCAAAAGGTAACGACCAACAACACGATAATAATCATACCGGTGGCAACGGCTATCGGAACAATGATAACCATCGTGGGGGAAATTATCATGCCAATAATGGTAACCACTTCGGTGGTAATCATGGCCAAGATAATAGAAGTGGAAATTTCAAGAAGAGAAGGTCATTTAGCTCGATTTTGTCATGCACCAAAGTCAAGTTCAGCTGGGACGGTGGCACCAAAGGCGGATACGGATAAAAAAAAGTCGGTGGTTTCAGGGAGAGCGTTTTTCGCGACTTCTCAAAAAGCGAGTAACCCGAACGAAGTTATCACGGGTAAGTAAATCATAAACGCTTGCCAAGAAAGTCTATACCTTATAAGATCTGGATTTCTACCCATTATTTTATCTATCTTGCTTATGCTTCAACGCTTAAATTTGACTTCTAAAAGTTAGACTTTGACTTATTGGTTGAAACTTCGTTAGTAAGAGCCTTCGTTACCTCCACTATTTATAAATCTTATTTGATTCAAATAAACACTTTCATGTTACCTGTCGATCTTATCTCTTTGAAAATACTTGCCTTTGATGTGATTTTTGGAAATAATTGGTTAATTACTCATCATGCTTTTCGTAAGGTTGTTAGCTTTTATATTCATAACCAACCTGTTATGCGAGTTCAAGCAACAAAACCACTAAAGTCAATCATTGTCATATCAAGCCATAAGTAAGGAGCCCCGATCCTTTCGTTGTTGACTTCCTTGTGTGGAATGCACCGAAGCCAGACTTTCTGTAGGCGACATCGTGAATGAAGATGGCAAGTTGATAGGTATCATTGTGAGGTGCTATCCAGGTTAAGGGATAGAAGTCATAGTTGGTATCAATGTGACGTACTATCCAAGTCTTGGATGAGGGTCACAGATTTGAATGATATTTCTATCATTAATAAATTTCCTGACGTATTCTTGAAGACTTCCTAGCCTACCCCTAGAGCGTGAAATCGAATTTTGTATTTACCCCAGTACAAAACCCATTTCTTAAACCCTCAAATATATCTTTAACTAAAACGAGCATAACATGCGCCAAAGACGTTGGCTCGAGCTGTTGAAGATTACGATCGTACCATTCAATATCATCGTGGAAGAGCAAACGTGGTAGCTGACGTGTTGAGTAGAAGATTGTATGCATTTACGAGTGCGATGTTGTTAACACAAAGACTCATTTCGTATAACTTACAAATGATGAAAATAGAGTTAAAGACTCTAGGGACTAGATAACGAATATACGAGTAGAATTGACTTTAATCGATACAGTTAAAGCCGCTTAAACTACACACCCGAATTTGATGAATGTGAAGAAGAAGGTTCAAGAAGGCGTTATCTGAACCCTCGATTTTATTGGCCCATTTGAATTCCTCGGTCGAGTAGGAACTATGGCTTATAGACTCTTTTTACCGCTAAATATGTCGCGTGTTCATAACATTTTTAACGTATCAATGTTGCGTAAATATGTGGACGACCCGAACCACATTATTTAGAACCGAACGAGATAGCGGATGATTTAATGTATGAAGATGTACCTGTTAAAATCCTGGAATATATTTTACGCTTAAAGGTTATACCTCAAGAGTTAGAATCTGACGAGGTATCCTCATCGGTTCGGCATATCAGGTACGCACGTAAATTTCGAGGGCAAAATTTCATAAGGAGGGGAGATTGTGAGACCCCAGATTTTTTTTTGAATAAAGATTTAAATTTCTCGAAATATTTTTTTTTAATATTATGGTGTGAATTTGAGATAGTGTTATAGTTGTGGGTAGTATTTGAAAATTTTGCAAAGTATGCAAGTTGTTATAAATATTCGTTTGGTCGGGGAATATTCTTTTCGTCGGGAATATCCGTACGACGGCACAATCATTGGTAGACCCCACAACGGAAGTATTATCGTAGTTAGAAAATGACAAAAATATTTTATGAAAATAACGGCGGAGGTTTTACTATTAATACTGTTGAACTACCCGGTAGTAAAAGTATAGTAATACGCGTGGTTGCATAGTAGCACACGATATTGATTATTGATGCTTAAGTGATAAGTCACTCAGTTATACTGCATTATTGCTACAGTAATTGCTGCATCATATCTCTCATATTATTGATTCGATTATTGTCAAAGTATCATGTGCATAATATGTTATTTTATTAAATCAATAATTGAGACGACAAAGTTATTCATATTATTAAATTACAAAATTTACAATGTCTAGAAGTTCTGTCAAGGAGAGGTTTGGTCACCTAATTGCGCGCCAATAGGGAGAAATCCTTATTGGAAAGCCCCCTCTTTCCTGGGAACAACCTAGTTGTTAAATATTGTGAGTTATGATATTAATGATGGATAAGTTCGTGTTGATTAAAGATTAATTTGATAGTTTCATTGTGTTGAAATTATTTGTGTTAAACATTTATTTCGATAGTAATTGATGTCTGGAGGTAGTATTGTTCACTCGAGTATTTGGGACACTTTTTGTGTCGGAATTACTATTCACGGGTTACTATTCATGGGTTACTATTCACCGAAATTACTATTCACTTTAGTATTGTTCACTCGAGTATTTGGGACACTTTTTGTGTCAAAATTACTATTCATGAGTTACTATTCACCGAAATTACTATTCACTCTAGTATTGTTCACTCGAGTATTTGGGACACTTTTTGTGTCGGAGTTACTATTCACCGAAATTACTATTCACTAGTATTGTTCACTCGGGTATTTGGGACACTTTTTGTGTCGGAGTTACTATTTATGAGTTACTATTCACGAGTTACTATTCACAAGTTACTATTCACGAGTTACTATTCACCCGAATACTATTCACTCTAGTATTGTGCATTCGGGTATTTGGGTACAATATTATTCCATGAGGAGATGTGCTAATTTTTCAGACCGTTGGTTGAATGAATCAATATGGACCGCTGGTGGAAAGTTATAATAATGAATCAATATGGATCGCTGGTTTAAAAGTTAGAATAGTGAATCAGTATGGACCGTTGCTTTAAGTTTTAATAGTAAATCGATCTGGATCGTTCGTTTAAAAGTAAATCGATCTGGACCGTTCATGAATTAGTTACTATTCACGAGTTACTATTCACGAGTTACTATTCATGAGTTACTATTCACGAGTTACTATTCAGGAGTTACTATTCACAAGTTACTATTCATGAGTTACTATTCACCCGATTAATATTCACTCTAGTATTGTTCACTCGGGTATTTCGGTACAATATTATTCCATGAGGAAATATGCTAATTTTTCTGACCGTTGGTTGAAATTATAATTGTAAATCAATATAGATCATTGATTTAAAGTTTTAATAGTAACTTGCCCTTTCAGTTTTCGAAGAGTTAATTACCCCTTCGCAAATAGTAGTTGTCCCTTCAATATTACCAAGAGTTAATTACCCCTTTGCAAATAGTAGTTGTCTCTTCAATATTACAAAGATTTATTTGCCTCTTCGGTGTTCCAAGGGTTAATTACCCCTTCGCAAATAGTAGTTGTCTCTTCAATATTACCAAGAGTCATTTTGACCCTTCGTTAAGACCAGAGCCACTCTCGCTTTTTCAATAAATAAAGCTCATTCCTTCATTATTTCTTACGAATTCACTAAAACTCTAGAGAGAAATTATAGAGAAAGAAGAAGAGTATTCTGCTACTTCACTACTTCTATATCCAGCTTTCTTTTTACTGTAGTGGGTGTTATTCTTTCTTATTCATGAAGAGAACTTCTATTTTTCCATTCTTATTTATTCTTACATTGGAATAACTTTTGATAATGGTGGCATACCACAGACTTGGTGAAATCCTTATGTTATTCCATTCATTATTATTCCATTGAATAACTCAGATACGCTGTGATACCCTATACATAACCTCATATACATGGCATACCCTCGTATTCGTGAAATCCTTAGGTTATTCCATTCTTTATTATTCTGTTGAAATAACTCAGATATGGCTGCAGATACCCTATACATAACTTCGTATACGTGGCATACCACATGCTTGGTGAAATCCTTATGTTATTCCATTCTTTATTATTCATTAGAATAACTCAGATACGCTGATATACCCTATACATAACCCGTGATACGTGGCATACCACAGACTTGGTGAAATCCTTATGTTATTCCATTCTTTATTATTCTCATTGGAATAACTCAGATATCGCTGTGACATACCCTATACATAACTCAGTATATCGTGGCATACCATGTACTTGGTGAAACCCTTATGTTATTCCATTCTTTATTATTATGTTGGAATATCTTGTCTGTGTGTTTTACACCGGACCTAGTTCCGTCTTTATTATTCTGTCTTTATTATTCTGTTGGAATATCCTGTCTATGTGTTTTACACCGGACCTGGTTCCGTCTTTATTATTCTGTTGGAATAACCTGTCTATGCGAAGTACCGCATGCATGGTGATTTCTTTTGTTATTCCATTCTTTATTATACTCAGTTGGTTAAAGTTTTGACTTCTATACTCCATGAAATTAGTAGAATATCCTTGATATTTGCGCTTCATCCAGTATCTTTTCATGAAAATATTCTTCTGAGCATTCTTGAATTTTACTCTACACAGAAGTATCATGTTAACAATTTGGACGTTATTGGCTCCTGGACAAATTAATTCTTGAACTTGTTTTATTGAATTCTTATATCATTGTCATCATCCTCATGTTTATATTTTTGAAAGTCATTTGTGGCCTGTAGTGCATAGATGGACTTGGTATGATTATGACCAGGGATTATTCGGTATAATCATGATCGTAATGTTACAAATGATGTGGTAAAAGTCCTCATTGGCCATAGTGCATTGATGGACAGTTGTTGGCATGATCATGACCATTGATGAATACACGAATATCCTTGGCCCGTAGTGCATGGATAATTTGTGGTCGTGACCCTAAAGAATATCCTTGGCAGAAGTGTGCGGTGATTCGATGATGTGGATTATTATTAAAATTCGAGTCCCAAATGATAAAAATGATGAAAACCTTTTAAATCATAAAATATAGTAGATTTTATTCTCTACTTGACTCTTTTAATGGATTGCTTATTTACTGCAGCTTAAACTTGATGTCTATTGTATTTTATCGCTTTAACATTGTTGAAGGCTAATGATAATTTATCCCGCATTATCTTAGTCATAATATTTCTTCTTTGGGCTAGTTGAGCTCACCCTTTTCTTTCACCGCTTCTCTTGAAAATGAGAATTTAGCCGGGACGAGTCTGGGGAAAGGAGTACGATCTAGATGATAGCATTAGTAGTCCTCACTATTCGTTAAATAGTGTGACAATAAATGTAATGAGGACTTATTCGAGAGTGGATATTGTCTAGAAGACGTTGTTTGTATTAAAACTCACAGCCTCTCTTGTTGTATAGTAAAGATTGTATTTGTATTACATACCATGTATTTGGCGACTCGAATAGGTGATGTATACCGCTTTGGGGCGTATAATAATTGGTATCAAAGCTTAGGGATATGATCCCCGCCTAAGATGTGAGACAATAACTAGGAGGGTAGAGGCGGGAATTCCTTCGCTAGTATGACCTACCTAAGTTTATTTGGTATTTAATTGGTCGGTCAGAGTATAGGGATAATATGTGATATGTTAATTAACCCTTGTTTTGTGACAGTGTTTGAAAATGGCATCTGAAAATGTTGAGGTAAGCAATGGAGCAAAATAATATGACCGTATCGCAGTACGAGGCTAAGTTTGCGGAGTTATCCCGGTTTGCATCCCATTTGGTCGATAATGAAGAGCAAATGACGCGAATATTTTTAAGAGGTTTGAAACCCGATATACGTCAATACCTCATTTCTCATAAACTTTGTTTATATTTAGATGTTGTGAATAGGGCTCAATTATTGGAGCGCGATAATGAGTTAGCACAACCAAAAGGTAACGACCATCAACACGATAATAATCGTACCGGTGGAAACGATCATCGGAATAATGATGACCATCGTAAGGGAAATTATCATGCCAATAATGGTAACCACTTCGGTGGTAATCATGGCCAAGATAATAGAAGTAGAAATTTTCAAGAAGAGAAGGTCATTTAGCCCGATTTTGTCGTACACCAAAGTCAAGTTCACCGACTATGGCACCAAAGGACGGATACGACAACACAAAAGTCGGTGGTTTTCAGGAAGAGCGTTTTCGTGACTTCTCAAAAAAGCGAGTAAACCGAACGGTTAGCACGGTTAGTTAATTATAAATTCTTGCAAGTCTATACCTTATAAGATACTGGTTCTACCCATTATTTTATCTCTCTTGCTTGCGTTCAACGTTTAAATTTGACTCCGGAGAAGTTAGACTTTGACTTATTGGTTGAAACTTCGTTAGTAGGAGCCTTCGTTACCTCCACTGTTTATAAATCTTGTTGATTCAAATCGACATTTTCACGTTACCTGTCGATCTTATCTCTTTGAAAATACTTGCCTATGATGTGATTTTAGGAATCGATTGGTTAATTACTCATCATGCTTTTCGTAAAGTTGTTAGCTTTTATATTCATAACCAACCTGTTATGTGAATTCAAGCAACCAAACCACTAAAGTCAATCACTGTCATATCAAGCCATAACTAAAGAGCCACAATCCTTTCGTTGTTGACTTCCTTGTGTGGAATGCACCGAAGCCAGACTTTCTGTAGGCGACATCGTGAATGAAGATGGCAAGTTGATAGGTATCATTGTGAGGTGCTATCCAGGTTAAGGGATAGAAGTCACAGTTGGTATCAATGTGACGTACTATCCAAGTCTTAGATGAGGGTCACAATTTTGAATGATATTTCTATCTTTAATAAATTTCCTGACGTATTCCTGAAGACTTCCCAGAGCGTGAAATCAAATTTTGTATTGACCCCAGTACAAAATCCATTTCATAAACCCACCCATATTTCTGCAACTAAAATAAACGTAACATGCGCCAGAGACGTTGACTCAAGCTGTTGAAGATTACGATCGTACCATTCAATACCATCGTGGAAAAGAGAACGTGGTAGCTGACGCGTTGAGTAGAAGATCGTATGCGTTTACGAGTGCGATGTTGTTAACACAAAGACTCATTTCGTATAACTTACAAATAATGAAGATAGAGTTAAAGACTCTAGGGACCCACATGAAGATAACGAATATACGAGTAGAATCGACTTTAATCGATAAGTTAAAGCTGCTCAAGCTACACACCCGAAGCTGATGAATGTAAAGAAGAAGGTTCAAGAGGGCGTTATTCTAGAAGCAAGAATCGACGAAGAGAGGAAATCTCAACCCTCGATTTAATTGGCCCATTTGAAATCCTCGATCGAGTAGGAATTGTGGCCTATAGACTCGTTTTACCGCCAAATATGGTGCGTGTTCATAACATTTTTAACGTATCGATGTTGCGTAAATATGTGGACAACCTGAACCACATTATTTAGAACCGGACGAGATAGCAGATAATTTAACGTATGAAGATGTACCTGTTAAAATCTTGGATAAGAAGGAGCGTATTCAACACTCAAAGGTTATACCTCAAGAGTTAGAATCTGACGAGGTACCCTCACCTCTTCAGCATACCAGGTACGTACGTAAATTTCTAGGGCAAAATTTCATAAGGAGGGGAGATTGTGAGACCCTAGATTTTATGAATAAATATTTAAATTTTTTTTGAAATATTTTTTTAAATATTATGGTGTGGATTTGAGATAGTGTTATAGTTGTGGATAATATTTAAAAATTTTGCAAAGTATGCAAGTTGTTATAAAATATTCGATTGGTCGGGGAATATTCTTTTTGTTGGGAAATATTCGTACAACGGCACAATCATTGGTGGATCCCACAACGAAAGTACTGTCGTAGTTAGAAAATTTCAAAGATATTTTATGAAAATAACTACGAGGTTTTACCGCTAATCTTGTTGAACTACCCTAGAATAAAAAGTACAAGAATTCAATGTGGTTGCATAAGAGCACACACAAGATTGATTATTGGTGCTTACGTGATAAGTCACTCGCTTATACTTGCATTATTACTACAAGAATCTTTGCATCATATCTCTCATATTATTGATTCAATTATTGTCACAGTATCATGTGCATAATATGTTATTTTATTAAATCAATAATTGAGACGACAAAGTTATTTATATTATTAAATTTCAAAATTTACAATGTCTAGAAGTTCTGTCAATGAGAGGTTTGGTCACCTAATTGCGCGCCAATAGGGAGAAATCCTTGTTGGAAAGCCCCCTCTTTCCTGGGAACGACCTGGTTGTTAAATATTGTGAGTTATGATATTAATGATGATTAAGTTCGTGTTGATTAAAGATGAATTTGATAGTTTCATTGTGTTGGAATTATTTGTGTTAGTAGAAATCGACATCTATTCCGATGTAATTGATGTCTGAAGGTTATATTGTTCAATCGGGTATTCGGGACACTTTTTGTGTCAGAGTTACTATTCATGAGTTACTATTCATGAGTTACTATTCACGAGTTACTATTCATGAGTTACTATTCATGAGTTACTATTCACGAGTTACTATTCACGAGTTACTATTCACGAGTTACTATTTACCCAATTACTATTCACTCTAGTATTGTTCACTCGGGTATTTGGGTACAATATTATTCCATGAGGAAATGTGCTAATTTTTCTGACGGTTGGTTGAAATTATAATAGTAAATCAATATGGATCGTTGATTTAAAGTTTTAATAGTAACTTGCCCTTTCAGTTTTCGAAGAGTTAATTACCCCTTCGCAAATAGTAGTTCTCTCTTCAATATTACCAAGAGTTATTTGCCTCTTCGGTGTTCCAAGGGTTAATTACCCCTTCGCAAATAGTAGTTGTCTCTTCAATGTTACCAAGAGTCATTTTGACCCTTCGTTAAGACCAAGAGCCACTCTCAATTTTTCTATAAATAGAAGCTCATTCCTTCATTATTTCTTACGAATTCACTAAAACTCTAGAGAGATAAATTATAGAGAGAAAGAAGAAGAGTATTCTGCTACTTCACTACTTCTATATCCAGTATCTTTTACTGTAAGGGTGTTATTCTTTCTTATTCATGAAGAGAACTTCAGTTATTCCATTCTTATTTATTCTGTTGGAATAACCTATATACGCCAGATACCTCGTATTTCGGTGAAATCCTTATGTTATTCCATTCTTTATTATTCTCATTGGAATAACTCAGATACGCTGCATACCCCTATATATAACCTTGTATCGTTGCATACCACAGTACTTGGTGAAATCCTTATGTTATTCCATTCTTTATTATTCATTTGGAATAACTCAGATATACCTGACATACCCTATACATAACTCAGATACGTGGCATACCACATGACTTGGTGAAATCCTTATGTTATTCTATTCTTTATTATTCTGTTGGAATAACCTATATACGCAGCATACCCTATACATAACCTGTATACGTGGCATACCATGTACTTAGTGAAACCCTTATGTTATTCCATTCTTTATTATTATGTTGGAATATCCTCGCCTGTGTGTGTTTTACATCGACCCGGTTTCCGCTCTTTATTATTATGTCTTTATTATTCATTTGGAATATCCTCGTGCATGTGTTTTTACACCGACCGGTTCTGCCTCTTTTTATTATTCCATTGAATAACTCGTCTATCTGCCAAGTACCGCATGCATAGTGATTTCTTTTGTTATTCCATTCTTTATTATACTCAGGTTGGTTAAAGTTTTGACTTCTATACTCCATGAAATTAGTAGAATATCCTTGATA
Organism: Panax ginseng; assembly: GCA_020205605.1. Lineage (NCBI taxonomy): Eukaryota > Viridiplantae > Streptophyta > Magnoliopsida > Apiales > Araliaceae > Panax > Panax ginseng. The sequence goes on from CM035132.1 coordinate 178,350,800, forward strand.
TTTGCGCTTCATCTAGTATCTTTTCATGAAAATATTCTTCTGAGCATTCTTGAATTTTACTCTACACAGAAGTATCATGTTAACAATTTAGACGTTATTGGTTCCTGGACAAATTAATTCTTGAACTTGTTTTATTGAATTCTTATATCATTGTCATCTTCCTCATGTTTATATTTTTGAAAGTCATCTGTGGCCTATAGTGCATAGATGGACTTGGTATGATTATGACCAGGGATTATTCGGTATAATCATGACCGTAATGTTACAAATGATGTGGTAAAAGTCCTCATTGGCCGTAGTGCATTGATGGACAGTTGTTGGCATGATCATGACCATTGATGAATACACGAATATCCTTGGCCCGTAGTGCATGGATATTTTGTGGTCGTGACCCTAAAGAATATCCTTGGCCGTAGTGCATGGATAATTTGTGGTCATGATCATGACCTTTAATGATGATGAATATATGCGAGCATCGGGATGCCACCTTATGAAGCTTTATATGGAAGGAAATGCAGAACGCCATTGTGTTGGGATGAAGTAGGAGAACGTCAACTGCTAGGGCCAGAATTGGTACAACAAATTGCAGATATGATCAAAACTATTCAAGCGAGGCTAGTGACGGCTCAAGATCGACAGAAGAAATATGCTGATCTTCATCGGCAACAACGAGACTTCGACGTCGGCACTTATGTGTTTCTGAAAGTATCACCTTGGAAAGGGAAAATGAGATTTGGGAAGAAGGGAAAACTTAGTCCCAGATTCATAGGACCCTTTGAAGTTCTGAGACGAGTTGGTGAGGTAGCTTATGAAATAGCTTTACCTTCTTGAATTTGGAACATATACACAACGTATTCCACATTTCAGATCTTAAGACCATATAAGCGGGGACTACAAGCATGTCATAGAGTATGAACCCTTTCGGTTAAATGACTTAACTTACGAAGAGGTTCTAAAGCGTATAATTGATAGAAAAGAACAAGTGTTAAGAAATAAAATAATACCTTCATTAAGGTAGTATGGAGGAACCACAACGCCGAGGAGACTACGTGGGAACTCGAGGAGAAAATGATGAAAAACTACCCTAATCTGTTTGTTTTGATGTGTAATGATTCCGGGCTAATCCTTATAAGGAGGAGGTGAATGTAATATCCGAGATTTCTATGTAATCTAACAATTTCAATAAACAAACTTATGTGAAATTCTTATGTGACAATTATTCATAAATGAATTATTTAATTTCATTATATGTTATGTGATAAGATGTATTGGAATGGTTGGTACAGTTAAATCAACTATTCAATTTGGATAAGTATGAAATTAATTCTAATTAATTTCGGGACGATGACTTTAAAACATGACTTTGAGTTCGAGAGCGAAATTTAATGACGCGACAAATGTCGATTTGAATCCGTAACGTCGAAATTAGTCGATAGATCATGTAACCACGAAAATGCGTCACAATTGACTTTTTTGGTCAAAATCAACCTGTTGACTTTTTTCGGGAAAAAAGTCAACTACTGAATTTGAAGTTGAGTTTGATTTAAAGCGGATAGTTCCATGACGTCCGGGGACGTCGACTTTAGTAGGAATCGATATAAGTATCGAACACGTGTGGCTACTTGAGGGCAAAACTACTAAAAATCCAGATTTAAATGATTAAAATAACATTATAATGCATTTGTTTAATTGGACAGCAGTTGGGGGGGGTCTTGTGACACATAATATGGGACAATAAGGGAGAGTATATACGTATATAACAATAAGGAGGAAGAAAGGTGATAACTTCTTAAACATAATAAGCAAACCTTTTCATGTTCCTAACTCCTCACCCCATAACTAAATTAAAGTATGATGAATATGCTTGTAACTGATGTTTTGAGAGATGAAAAGACTGGAGACATCAGCCCTATTAACATATATATATATATACACCCAACTCAAACATTTCTTTACTTTGATAAAATACAACTAAGAGAGCAATAATAGAGAAAAGAGAAGAAAATATTGAGAGTTTGAGAGTGGTTCAAGGTGGGCTACGAATTCTGGAGAATCTTGCAAGAAAGGAGGGTGGTTATCAAGCTCCAATCAAGAGGAATTCGCCAAAGAGGTAAGCTATGAACCCATTCTCTATGTTCTTCCAAAACTATGAGAGAATATGCATAGGAGACCTTTATAAATGGTTTATTTTGGAGTATGTGATGTTGTGTAATTGTGGTCTGATTGTTATGGTGTAATAAGAACATAAGTTCTGGACAAATCATGCCATGTATGCTTTAAAAATCCAAAGAGTTATGACATGCATGCTAAGTGTTTGATATTATGCCTCTTAGTTGCTAATTTGATCAAAACATGAAAAGTTAGAGGGTTTGATTGTTGTAACATGTGTATATATGTTAGTAAATGTGGTCTGGACAGTAGGAATCAAATCCATGCATACTAGAATCAAAATCATGATTTTCTCAAAAGTTGGGTTAAACTAGTTTGCATGATTTTTCAGGATTTTTGGTCACTCGAAATCATGTCTTAGATAATCCATTTGTTGCATGTAATAATTTTGTAAAATAGTATGTAGCATGAGGTATAACATGCCCAAATTTCATTCGGATCGAAGCTATATTGAGTGAGATATGAAAATCGTAAGGTCGCAAAATAAACATGTTAGAAACCGAAAAAAATTGTGAATTGCTGACCCTAAGGACAAATTCGGGGCTAGCTACAGTTTCCAGAAACTTTTGGGCTTTTGGGTTATTATAGTAAACTGAATAAGCTTTCCATAGACTCCAGAATGGACTAATTTCGACTTCGGACCAAGGAGTTATGACTTTTCAAAGTAGTTGCGTCAAATCTATCCAACAAATTCGGAGCAGTCCCCTTGCACGGATTTTCTGGAATTTTGTGCTTGGAATTTGAAGATGGTCCATGAACGAAAGTTGTAGCCCCAGAAGTTAGCTTCACGTGGGCGCAAGAATCGCTCAAAAATATTTTAAAACGAATTAGTTATGACTGTTTTAGCGAGATATGGTAAAGCTAAGAAAAAAAACTGTTATGTTGGGCATTTTTAAGTTCTGTTTTGGGCTGCCTATGATGTCTAAAATGGGTGGCATATATTTTCTAAATATATTCTGTTATGATGTTTATAGCATATCCAATAGGAGACCCTTATACTTCAAACTAGATTGTGTATGAATGGTGATTAACGAGACACATGTGATTAGGTTATGTGAAGGTTAATTGCTAGCGTTAATTATAGCAGTTATCGTGCAAGTTTCCTAACCCTAATTTCTTTTGGGTATTTATTAAATCCTTACTAAAATTATCGCAGTAAGGGTAAGTATTGGACTTGTGTTAGTTATTTATTCGTGCAAGTTTCTTCGTTGAAAGGTCATACAAACTTCAATTATCTTGCAAGCTTATCGATGATTATTCAGTTATTATTTTAACTGCCATATGTTTAAATTTCATTTCATTATCGAACTGTTCTAAGTATGTTCCTGGCCTTTGTTTCCGGCTAGTTATTATTGATGGAAAAAGTTATTTGAAACAAATCTTTCGAAGCTACTAAATGTTTACCAATCCAAATTGCTTTGGTACGGTCTCACATGATTACTAAGATGAACAACCCGAATAATCGGGCAAATAGATGTCGGGAAAATAGTCCCATTTCGCTTATGCAGCTTAAAACTTAATACTTGTGCACAACGTAGGGTACAATAGGCTGATCACCTGGCGTACTTGCAGAGAGACCGCTTCTGATCTATTGGATTGTTAAACCGTCTGATGATTTTTGATGAATGAAAATATGTTCAGGGTATTTTACACCCCTTAGTATGATATTGAAAATTCTTAAATTTCCATTCTTGATGTTCCTATTTAACACTTGACAATCATTTCAACTGTTGAGGTTTAGCTATTCAACTGCTTTCACTCCTGATGTATGTTTTCAAATTTCTATATATATTTGATGGGCAATTCGTGCTCATTCTTGCTTAAACCTTTCAGTTAAGGGTGAGAAGACTGAGGGTTCGGGCAAGGACAAGGGAAAGTCCAAGATGAAGTGATGCTAATGGTTATGTAATAAGTTAATTATTTCCGCATATGTGTAATGTAGCGATAAACGTTAAGACTAAGTTCCAGTATGTTTTAAGGTTGTAAAGACTTGGGATGTTATTTTGACTATTTATGTAATGGGTAATATAATATTATTATTATTGTTAAAGTTTACTTAGATAGATGATGTTGTATGTTGTATCGTGAGCATCAAGTCCTGTAATCGATGTTACACGGATTTGGGGGCGTCACAGTTTTAATAGTAAATCAATCTGGACCGTCGGTGGTGGTTTTAATAGTAAATCAATATGGACCGTCGGTGGTGGTTTTAATAGTAAATCAATCTGGACCATTGATGGTGGTTTTAAAAGTAATCAATCTTGACCGTCGGTGGTAGTTTTAAAAGTGAATCGATCTGGACCGTCGGTTGTGGTTTTAATAGTAATCAATATGGACCATCCGTTCTAATAGTGAATCAATCTGGACTGTTCGTGAATTAGTTACTATTTAGTCCATTCTCCTATAAATAGAAGCTTAATTCTTCTTTCATTCTCACCAATTCACTGAGATTCACAAGAGACATTATAGATAGAGAAATTATAGAGAGCAAGAAGAAGAGTATTCTGCTACTTCACTTTTGTAGTATCCAACTTTCTACTATGGTAAGGGGTATTATTTCTTTCGTATTTGTAGACATTCGAAATTTTCTTTTCCTGTTACTAACTGTGCAGGAGAGCAAAAGCGTCTTTTTCACTCCAGAGATAATCCTGGAGGACCATAATATCAATTCCAACCCTAGAAATAGACCCAGGAGATCCAATTTCCAACCCCGGAGATAACCCCAGGAAATCTGTTTCTAAACCCGGAGATAACCCCGGGAAAATCAGTTCCAACCCTGGAGATAACCCCGGGGGATCAAGTGCAAAACCCGAAGTCTACCCCGGGAGGTCAAACCAACCTCAGGGATAACCCTGAGGACATTCAAAGTCAACAACATGGCCATCTCAGAGATAACCCTGCGAAAAACCCGCTGCAGCTGTGCAAAAACGGGAGATAACCCCGAGAGGGGCAAAATGGTTATTTTGCCAACTCAACTTTACTTCAAACCAAATACACTCATGTCAACTTAAATTACTTCAAAAGAAGTCCCACAAGACTCATCTCTTAACTTTGGAGCGCAAACTACGCGAAACAGCTCACCGGATTGCCTCGGAGTGCAAACTACGCGAAACAGCTCATCGGATTGCCTGACGGAAACCCAGGAATGCTATTTCGGTTATGGACCTATCTTCCTGGAATCAAAAAGGGCGAATCCCATGTCATTGCACAACTCTCGACAAAAGCGATCTGAAGAAGTACAGATATACTTCGTTTGGATGCTCGGATTTAAGTTATGCAAGTTCGAGAGGACATTACAGTGCACGAGTGCACGTACTTCGAGACGACGGGACCCGCGAGGCCCAAATGCACCTTGACCAGCCGCAGGTTAACCAGAGGCTGCCGCAGGTTGACCTGCGGCAATCCTTCTATATATACCAGGCTTAGGCTAGCCATTTTGGGAGAGAGAAAAGCGAGGAAGCCCTGTCCAATTTGCTCTGTACACACCCATATTGAGTGTTTTCTCATTTTAAACATCTGTTAACTCACATATAGCTATACTTTTATCCGGGGGGGAGCTGAGTGTTTATCCATCTAGAGTCATAGAAGCCTTCTTTGGTAGTAGTCCACTGTAAGCCTTCTTACACATTATAAAGCCTTTCTCTTCATCTTGACAAACACTATTCTACACATTGAGAGTCGTGTTGTATGCGTTTACCCGGACTTCGGTCCGTGGTTTTCATTTCTGTCTATATATATATACTTATATATATGTATATATTTTTATACGGACTAACATTATCGAGTTATGCCTCGATTGAGCCTGAACTTGATGCAGGCGTTTAATCGCTTTTATATATATATATATATATATATATATATATATATACATAAAAGAAATTAAACGCTTCGGATATCAGACAGAGTCTGACAACAGTTCATATATATAAGTATATATATATATATATATACTTATATATATAACTGTTGTCAGACATATCTGATGAGCCTGGATTTTATATCTGGTGTATTTACTCGCTTTTATATATATATACATATATATAATTGCCGTCGGACATATCCGATGAGCACAGATTCATATGCGTGCGTTCTATCGCTTTTATATATATATATATATATATATATTTACATTTACTGCCTCGCCTAGAGTTTACTTACGTGGCCATTTACATTTTTTTTACATTCAGTCCGCTTTGAGTTTACTTCGTGGCGGTGATCGCTTTTACTGACTTTATTTACATTCATCCCGCTGAGAGTTTACTTCGTGGCAGTTGATCGCTTTTACAGCTTTATTTACATTCCGTCCCACCTGGAGTTTACTTCGTGGCGGTTGATCATGTTTATATATATATATATATACAACTTTTATATATATATATATAACTGCTTACTGCTTTCCATATAAATTGCAGTATCTTGTGAGCCTAGGAATCATGTGATCACAGGTTCAGTTTACTGAATCTAGATTCGGTTCCCATGATGGACATTTTCTGGTTGTAAGAAGCTTGTACATTATTTTACAGTGTCTGAGTTTCCTTGGATGGTTATCATGCCCATGAGGAATTTGGCACTGCTATAAATTGTTTTCTCGAGGATGCTTCGCATCTCGAAAATAAAAGCAAACAAGCCGAACACTTAGTAATAAAATGGAAGTATCAAAGGCCTCAATTACTATTGAGCACAGGGTTTGAAAAACCTCTTTTTACAAAACATCATTGCTATATCTTGTGGTTAAAATTGAATTTTCCTTAATAAAATTAAAACCCGTGTATATAGGTGCGAACGAGGTACAACACTACTTCCAAATAAAATTGCACATTGATCCACACACACACACACACACACATGCATATAATTGTTTCTTTGAAAAGTGACAGTCACCGTGGCAACACGGATGTCGGGGGGTGCCTAACACCTTCCCTCCGCATAATCAAGCCCCCGAACCCTTAATGAATCTCGGTTTCACAGACCCTTTTAGCAGTGTCAAATCACTAGGTCAATGTGCAAAACCTTTTCGGTTGCGTTGGTGCAACCAGTTAAAAACACCAACTAGTGACTCTTAAAGTCAATCGTCGACATTATACATGTCGGACCTTTTTCACTTGTTTTTTCAAACAAATCTCACATTAACATGAGAACACCAAAAAACAAGTAACGAAAAGGGACACTAAAAAATCCCGACGTCGACAGTATTCATAAGAAATACTATTTTTCGTATTCATCCTTTAGTATCTCGGAATAACTTCGTCATGCGGATTACGTCATCGTATTTACGGTGAAAATCCATTTGCAGTTTTTCGTATGTTAATTCTTTTCATATTCTTAAATCTAAACTTACTATGGTAAGTATTACTTCTATAATCCTTGAAATTAGTGGAATATCTGTGAGTTTTGCGCTTCATCCAGTATCATTTTATTGGAATATTGATATGAACTTTTTTATTAAATATCAATATTTTCACCCGAAGTACTATTCACAAGTTACTATTCATGGGTTACTATTCACCCAATTACTATTCACTACAATATTATTCACTCAGGTATTCGGGGCACTTTTAATGTCGGGGTACTATTCACGAGTTACTATTCACTCAATTTACTATTCACTTAAATATTGTTCACTCGGGTATTTAGAGCACTTTTCATGTCGGGGTACTATTTACGGGGTACTATTCCTGAAGTGCTATTCACGGGGTACTATTCACGAAAAAATTTATTTCTTTTCTGTCCAAATTATTTTTGATACATGGATATTATTCTTGAATTTTACTCTATAAAGAAATATCATGTTGAAAATTTGGACATTATTGAATTTGGGATAAAAGAAATTATAAATCTTTAAAAATTTATCATTTCCTTTCGTTTAATTGAATTCTTATATCATTGTCATCATCCCCTTGCTTATATTGTGATGATAGTCATCTTTAGCTTACGTGCATAGATGGACTGTTGATTGGTATGATTATGACCAGGGATAATTCGGTATAGTCATGACCATTGATGATTACACGAATAATTCTTGGCCCGTAGTGCAAGAATAATTTGTGGACGTGATACTAATGAATATCCTTGGCCCGTAGTGCAGGGATGATTCGATGATGTGATCTATTTATTAAGCAGAGTCCCAGCAATAAATTTAATGATAAACTTTTTAAATCATAGAAGATGGTAGATATCATGCTCTACTTGACTCTTCTAATGGATTGTTTGTTCCGCTGCAGTTAAACTTATTGTCTATTATATTCTATCAGTTTACCATTACTGAAGGCTAATGATAACTTATTCTGTATTATCTTAGTCATATGATTTCTTACTGGGCTAGTTGAGCTCACCCTTTTACTTCCATTGTTCTCTTCAGGAAATGAGAACGTAGCCGGAACTAGTCGGGGAATGGAGTGATGGCCCGAGATGGTGTTTTAGTAGTTCTCACTATTCTATAAAATAGTGTGATAATAATTATAATGAGGACTCCATTGAGTGTGGATATTGTCTAGAAGACAATATTCGTTTTAAAACTCTCAGCTTATGTTTTGTCGTATGTTACACGACAGTTGTATAATTAAGTTTGTATTTGTATTCAGTACCATATATTTGGCAACCCAAGATGGGTGATGTATACCTATTTTGGGGGCGTCACAATTACCGCCAGTTCACTAATTTCCTTAAATTTTAACCCAGATTTTCCCTCAGAAACAAATTATGCAACCCTTGAACCAAGTGGATTAAAACAGTTAAACTTTAAGTGCTAACCGGTTACATAAGTTTAAGACAGGCTCAGATTATCATCATGATTAAAATTAGAACTCATCATCAATTATCAACACTGTTCAAGTTAACATGCAAAACCAATCTTATCATAGGCCGAGCTAAGACCACACCAACCTATCACACAGATTCATATAAAAAAATGCAATTATACTACATGAACACATACTAATGCAACACATATATGAATATGAAATTAACTACCATGTATTATATGCAACCTAAAAAAATGTTAACACATAAAAATAACGAACTACAATATAAATAACTAACTATATGCAATACGACACTAAAATGCCCCCAAACTTAAACTAGACATTGTCCTCAATGGATGAAATAGAAAAAAGTAAAGCATAGGACTTCCCTGAAAATATAGCAATCTTCCTCCTTGTCCGCTAAGTTTGGAGAATAGGCTAGGCACATGGAACAAATTAGGCACCACACTTGAATTTGACTTGAATAACGTGTAAACCATGATAGAAATAATTTTATTAAATTATAAATAAATGCAAATTCAAAACTACTAATATAAACCTAATAAAAACTAAAAATAAAAATTAAACTTGGGTTGCCTCCCAATAAGCGCTTGTTTTATAGTCTCAGCCTGACTTCTTCAATTCTCTATCCAATTCCCCTACGAAAATTGAGGAACTCTCCATCCATCAGTAACAATGTCTCTTTTGGGAGGTTCCCATTAGTAATGACCCTTGAATGAAAGTCACCTAGCATGCTCTTTGTAGATATGTTCCCCATTAAGAACGTCCAAAAACTAGGTGTTTCTCCATTATGTCTATGATCAGATTGGGGCATTGAAGCTTAGTAAACACAATGGGATCTTCCTCTATCTTCTCCTTTTCAACCCACCATGACTCCATAGTTGTACTAGCTCTTATGTCACAAAGAGCTTTGCCTACGACATGACTGCCAATTGGGCAAGGTCTTGAAAAACTGCCTGGATCCTTAAACTTTGGTGGAGAAGGTACATGGGACACTATAAAAATTGGCTCATCTTCGTTGGTACTCAAAGTTAGATCTTCGCCGATCTCCTTTTCTTGGTCCCCAAGTCTTTCCTCTCTTTCAACATCTATATCATTTGGCACATCCGGTTGCAGATTTGGTTCGGGCTCACCATCAGTCTCGGAATCCATGACATAGATCCAAATGTATTGAAGACAAATGTTCGAGGCATTGATTAGTTGTTCCATTTGGTTCGTAAAATTTTGACTCAATATCTCTTGATTAATCCTCCTCTCCTCACATAAAGCTATGAACTTGGACAAAATTTCCTCCAAATTTGAATGTTCTTCCTGTTGTAGTGGAGGTGGACACGAGAATCCGGTGGGTATGTTGGACTTGGAGCATAAAATTGATCTTGATGAGTATGGCTCCATGAAAAATCTGGGTGATACCCCCAATCTTGATAATAGTTGTTGGGATAGACATAATTATTAGGGTAATCGCCACCATACGGTACCGGCTTGAAACTGGTGGTGTATTGATGACTCAATTGATTTCCAGCACAATAATCACAAGTCACCGCCACACTTTGACGATGTTGTGCTGCAAAAGCGTCTAACCTCCTCGAAAGTGTCTCAATCTGTGCTGACAATGCAGAAAGTGTCACGAGTCCGTCAATCTCTGTTTCCATTGATTGAGTCATGTTTGCCATCCTTCGACTCTGTTGGGCTGCGATAACCTCCAACGTCTTCGAATTTAACTCAATTTGTACTGGCTCTACAGAAAATGTATTAAGTCCATCAATTCGACAATCCCCGTTTCCCTTGGTTGTGTCATGTTCGTGTATGGCCATTGATACGCAAAGGCATCCATGGTACCTGAAAAGAGAGAAATATAAAAAGAGAATTAAAAATAAAAATAAAAATATTTAAATTGAGACTAATTTGATTGAAATTAATATTCGTAAAAAATTATTAAATTACTTCTCCGGCAACGGCGCCAAAAACTTGTTGATCGATTTCGCAATCAATGAATACGTGCAAGTATACACAGTTAACAAGTAATAAAGTGATAAGAAAAGTATCGTTCCCACGAGGAATTATTTAATAAAAATTACCAAGTACTAACTCTTAACCAAATCAATTTTATTTAAACAATTGCAAAGTGTGATTTTTCTAATTAAGAAAACTAAATTAATAAATTAAAACTAGATTACTCTAAAATTAATTCAAATAAATAAAGATTAAGACTCGACGAATGAATTCAGATAAATAAAGGTTAAGACTACAATATCCCCAATTTATGTACTACAAACTAATTATCCAACTAATCCAATTAGTATGCCTAATGAATTGTTAACATGAATTCTAAGTGTTAAAAGCCCTTTCCCAAGTGATCAATTAACGTTTATTTAATTCAATTAATCTTGCGATATTCTTATGCAAAATAATTAAATTAAACCCATTAAGTTCTAATTCCCAATTTGTTACATGCAGTGAACAGATATTCCTATTCAATTCACAACCCTAATTATTCATCTCATGCAAATAATTAAGCATACATGTTATCATGTCCAATTCCAACCCTAAATTTCATCTTCCGAATCCTTCTAGAGTAACACGGTAATTACTGGCCAAATAATTAATCAATACGCATAAGACATGATAAACAATTCACATTGGCATAAATAATTGGACTAAATTAAATAAATAATTCATAGACATAAAAGGTTCAATTTGTAGTCTTAATAAAAGAAATTTAGTTCATTGTCATTGAATTAAAATCAAGAATCCACAACTGAATAAACATTAAAAGATAAAAGTAAGAGAAGAGAAGATAATAGAATCTGTTGTCAGTAGTCTTGAGACTCCTCTTCCACTCCTGCTTTGAATCTTCAATGATCTTCAAGTTGCTTCAATCTCCAGCAATCCAATATAAACTAGGGTTTATGTTCTAATCTAATGGAGTATTTTATCTAAGCTAATCTATGTAATCTCTCCTTATTTTATGCCTTACATCATGTATTTATAGGTTACAAGTCCAATTTTTAGCTTAGAAACAAACCCAATCCAATTTGGAGTCAAGAAAGTGTCAAAATTCGCCCCAAAACGCGTCCAAGCTTGACCAATCCCTTCCCCAGTGCCCCGGCACTAGAAAACTGCTCCCTAGCGCCCCGACGCTAAAAATGAACTACAAATGGGCGCCCCGGCGCTGGAACATTTTCTGAAATTTTCTGCTATGACGTCTTTTGGGAAAACGGCCATAACTTCTTTGTCCAAACTCCGAATTCGATGATTCAAGATGTTCCGAAAAGAGGAGACCTAGATCTACAACTTTCATTCTTTAAGTTTTTCGAAATAAGATCAGGAGCAATACTCAAATTGGCTCTGAAGTTACTGCTGTGTAAATGGCAAGCCGAAAACGCGAATCTAGCAACCCTAAACGTCGATCCAAGTATCTTTTGTCCCAATTCCTACAAAACAACATAAAACATGCATGAATAGACACAAACACTTAAAATCAACCAAAAGATTAAGCTCAAATACACTCAATTAATGGGTATAAAACTCACTCATCATACTTTTATTTCATAAAATTCAAGATCTCACATTTATCATCAAACATGATTGTCTTGTATGCACACTACTTTTAATTCGCATGACGGCACAATCATTGGTGGACCCCACAATAAAATTACTGTCGAATTTAGAAAGCGACATAAATAACCTTATTATAAAAATAACAACAAAACTTTTACCGTTAACTGTTGAAATACCCGGTGATAGAACAGGTGGTTGCATAGTAGCACATGGTATTGTACAGTGTCTTTGATTATTGATGCTTACGTGAGAAGTCACTCAGTTTTATTTAATTATTGCAACAGTAGTTGATGCATAGTATCTCATATTATTGATTCAATTATTGTCACAATATTTAACAACCAGGTCGTTCCCAAGAAAGAGGGGGCTTTTCGATAAAGATTTCTCCTTATTGACGCGCAATTAGGTGACCAAACCTTTTCTTGACAGAACTTCTAGACATTGTCAATATTGCAAATAATAATATGAATAACTTTTTCGTCTCAATTATTGATTCAATAATATATAAAATATTATGCAGATGATATTGTGACAATAATTGAATCAATAATATGAGAGATATGATGCAATAATTACTGTAGCAATAATTAAGTATAATTGAGTCACTTCTCACGTAAGCATCAATAATCAATATCGTGTGTTACTATACTTAACCACCCCAGACATCGCATTTTTTTACTACCGAGTAGTTCAACAGTATTAACGGTAACACTTTCGCTGTTATTTTTATAAAAAGATAATTTTGTCATTTCCTTACTACGATAATACTTCCGTTGTGGGGTCCACCAATGATTGTGTCGTCGTACAGATATTCCTCGACAAAAGAATATTCCCCGACCAAACAAATATTTTATAACAACTTGCATACTTTGAAAAATTTTCACATATCACCCTTAACTTTAACCTTTTATCAATTTAACCATTTACTAAATAGAATAATTATAAGAAAATTGAAAACTTTCATTTCATAAAATTCGGGGTTTCACAATCTCCTCTCTTTATGAAATTTCGGCCTCAAAATTTACGTACCTGGTAGTTCGAAGAGATGAAAATACCTTGCTTTCTTTTGGATTGTACCTTCCCCCAAAATAGGTATACACCACACCCATTCCGAGTCGCCAAATACATGGTATGAAAAAGTAAACTACAACTTCAATAATATTGTTGTCGTGCAAAATACGACAACACATCTTGTGAGTTTAAATACAAATATTGTCTTCTAGACAATATCCACACCCAAATAAGTCCTCATTACAATTATTCATACACTATTTTACAAAAATAGTGAGGACTGCTAAAACATCTTTCTAGAACCATCACTCCATACCCCGACTAGATCCTGCTATGTTCTCACCTCCTGAGAAGAAAAATGGAACAAAAAGGAAAAAGGTGAGCTCAACTAGCCCAGTAAAGAATATTATGACTAAGATAATATACAACAAATTATCATTAGTCTTCAACAGGGAAAAATCTGATAGAATATAATAGACAACAAATTTTAGATCAACAACTGCAGCGGAAACAACAATTCATTAGAATTAAGTAGAAAATAAAATCTACTATCATCTATGAATTTAAAAGTCCATGATCAATATTTTATCCTTGTAACATCAATTAATATACATCTTGAATCAAATATTCATTTTTGCACTACAGGCCAAAGATATTCATTTGTATCACCAGTTGGTCATGTTCATCTCAACACCTGTTCATCTTTGCACTACGGGCCAAAGATATTCATCGTAATAATCATTCATCTTTTCTTTTCTACGGGCCAAAGATATTCATCATATTCATCAAGTATCAAGATATTCATCAAGGACTGAGGATGATGAAAAATATTTTAGAAAAAAGCGAATCCGATGAAGCGAAGGACAAATATTAGGGATTAAGTATTTCGGTTTATCCAAATTCAATAATACTCCATAATAACCAATTGTGAAGTAGAATTCAAAAATAAAGATCAAAACATGGATACAATCAAAGATAGTAACCATAAAAGACATCTGGAAGAAAAGAAAAAATTTCATTTTTGGTGAATAGTTCAATTTATTTATGAATAGTCTTGATATCGTGAATAAAGGTCAGATATCGTGAATAGTAACCCCGACACAAAAAAGGTAGAAATTCCACAAGAAAAATCATACTTCGTGAACAATACTAAATGAATAGTGTCGTATTCGTGAATAGTGTCATGATATAATGAATAGTGTCATGTAATGAATAGTAACCCCAGACACAAAAAGTTCCAAATTTGATTAAAAGTTCGGATCAATACTTGGCATAATGATATTGAAAGAAATAATATCATATATGAAGAAAATAACATCCCTTACCTCAAAATAACGGTACTTCTGACTGAAATACCAGATATAAAGCCAAAGGAAACTTGTACCGTATATCAACACTCAAAGTATCAAAATACTCACAAAATACGCTCAATAATATAGAGAGAGAAAGAGAGAAAACTTGTTTCTGGTGTGATTTTTAATTCTAACTTAGCCCTCTATTTATAGAAAAATGTTAGCACGCCGAAGCAGACTTGACCTGCTACCTGATGGCTTTAGCTGCTACTATTTCCACCCACCACATTTGAAATTCAATTTGAGCACATTTCTCACCAACCAATTCAAGAATTTTCCAAAATGTTTTATCATTTAAACAATAATCAGAAACTTTAATAATTCATAGAAAATAGCCCTTTTATCAGAAAAATACGAATTTTATGTCCATTCCACGCGAAATCGAGTTCTCTACAACTTTGCAGAAGAAAGTTTTTCTAAATTCCAAACAGAAAATATCTGAAATCCACAAACGGATGATTTTTAATACCTCCAATCGACAAAAATCTTGATAAAACACCTCGGCATTAATTCCTTCATTAATAACCACATAAATAAATCCATCATTTATATCCACATCAAATAAATATTTCCTTATCATATAAATCAATAATTAATTATTCTCAAATAATATTACGAATCACAATTATGACAACCATGGTAGTTCCCGTGAAAGAGGGGGCTTTCAGATAAGGATTTCTCTCTTCTTGGCGCGCGATTAGATTATCTAACCTCTCCTCGTGAAACTTTCTAGACATTGCCAATAATGTTATCTAATAATATTATTCAAATAATATGAATTATTGATCGATAATGGAAATCTTTGTGCGATGACAATTATTGAAACAATAATAATATAAAATATCAACGCAACAATTATTGAATCAATAAAATAAAATATTGAAAAGTAACTCTATAACAATTATTGAGTAGTGCCTTCTTACGTAAGAATCAATAATTCAAAATATTTGTGCAATACCGCAGTGTCTTCTTGTGCAACCACGCCAGTATTCTTGTATTTTAACCACGAGAAGTATTCAAACATGTGTTAATTGGTAACAATTACGATGTTATTCATAAAAACTCATACTTTGTCATTTTCTTCATCCAACAGTTATTATTAAGTTATGGGTCCCATAAATGATTGTGCGTCGTTATGCGGATATTCCCGACAAAAAAAGAATATTCCACGACCAAACGAATATTCCCCAACAAAAATGAATATTTTATAACCACTTGCTTATTTTGCAAAATTTTTGCACATTTCACCCATAACCAAAACATTATATCAAATTAACACCTTATTAATTCAAAATAATAATTGGAGGAAAATTCAATATTATTTATAAAAGTTTGAGGTCTTACAACCTCCCTCCTTATGAAATTTCGTCCTCGAAATTGCGTACGTACCTAGTATTTCAAAAAGGTGAGGATACCTCGCTTTCATTTTTTATTCCAACTCCCAAGTCATTTCTTCAATAGCATGGTTCCTCCACAAAACCTTAACTTATGGTATAACCTTTGTGCGTACGACATGCTCTTTCCTATCCAAGATCTTAACAGGTACCTCCTCGTGCGTTAAATCTTCGGCTATCTCATCTGGTTCTAACGCAAAAATATGGTTCGGGTCGTCCACATATTTATGTAACATCGATACGTGAAAAATGTTATGAACACACGACATACTTAGCGTTAAAGGCGAAGTCTATAGGCCACGAGTCTCTACTCGATCGAGGATTTCAAATAAATCGAAGGTTTGGGCTTTCTTCTCTTCATCGACTCTTACTTCTAGAATAACGCCTTCTTGCACCTTCTTCTTTATATTCATCGGCTCCAGGTTTGTAGCTTGAGCGGCTTTAACGTTATCGATTAAAGTCGATTCTACTCGTATATTTAACATCATAACGTGGGTCCCTAGAGTCGTTAACTCTATCTTTATCGTTTGTAAATTATACAAAATAGGTCTTTGTGTTCAACAATATCGCACTTGTACTCGCATACGATCTTCTACTCAACGCGTCAGCTACCACGTCAAACTTTTCCGGGATGGTATGGTGAAACATGCCAAAAATGAGTTGCCTCTTGAGCTCTTGGAAAATCTTCTTGCATTCCTCGCTCCATACAAATTTTGTATCTTTCCGAGTCAACTAAGTTAACGGAGTAGCGATTCGAGAAAATCCTTCCACGAATCTCCGATAGTAACCAGCTAAGCCTAGAAAGCTAGATATTTCGATTACTGACTTAAGTTGCTCTCAACTGTGACTCATATCCCAATCTTGGATAGCACGTCACAATGGCACCTATCGTTTTACCACCACACAAATATAGCGTCCCCTACGAGAGAGTCTGGCTTTGGTGCATTCCACAAAGGAAGTCACCAGATAGAGGCTCGAGTACCAACTCTTGTACTTTGGTTTTTAACTCCTGAAGTTCAAATAGGAGCCATTCGATATGAGATTTTAGAAATGGGTTTTGTACCGGGTTCAAAGTCGATACAAAATTCAATATCACACTCTGGGAGTAGGCCAACAAGTTCTTCAGGAAATACGTCAAGAGATTTACTAACAACAGAAATATCATTCAAATCTGACGTATTTTTGTTTAAATCCATGAAATGGCTTAGAAAGCTTGAAATCCATTTTTCAATAAACGAATGGCTTTATGGCTTGATATGAAAGTGTTTGACTTCAATGGTTTGTTTCTTGAATTCCCATAACAGGTTGGTTAGGAATATGGAAACTAAAAACCTTATGAAAATAATCAATTTTGGCATGATGAGTGGTTAACCAATCAAACTTTAAAATCACATCAAAAGCAAGTATCTTTAAAAAGATAAGATCAACAGGTAATGTGATACTGCCAACTTGGATTAAGCAAGATTTATAAACCGTGGATGTAACGAAAGTTTCTCCTAACGGAGTCTCCACTGATAAATCAAAGTCTAATTTCTCCGGTCAAGTTTAAGCGTTGAAGGTATAAAAGAATGGGTAGAACCGATATCTAATAAGGTATAGATTTATAAGAATTTATAATTAACTAACGTGATACCTTCGTTCGGGTTCCTCGCGTTTTGGGCGATCCACGACAAAACGCTCTTCCGAAATCCGTCGACTTTATTTTGTCCGTATCCTCCTTTGGTGCCACCATCCCAAATGGGACTTGATTTCACTTATGAGACAAAATCGAGCTATGTGACCTTCTTTTCCATAACTAAAACATACCTTGGATGGCTTTGAGCAGTTTGGACTTATATGTCCTCTCTCTCGCATCTGTAGCATCTAACTGGCGGTCGTTCTCCTCCCCTAAAATTTGTTGTTGGTGCTGGTGCTGCTGTTGGTGCTGGTGCCGACGTCTTCCCGTCATCGTTAAATCTTCTCTTCTTGAAATTTCCACTTGACTCACCTCTCCTATTATCATAGCCACGATTACCACCAGTGGTTTCCACTTTTGTCGATATTTTTCCTCTCCTCGTTGGTTATCATCGCTCAGATGATTCTTTGTCACCCGTGTGACCTCAGTTGTGGTCCCTCGGTTGAACATACTCATTATCTCGCTCTAATAATTGAGCCTGTTGACAACATCTGAATACAAGAGAAAATTTATGAGAGATAAGGTATTGCGAATCTAGGGTTTTAGACCTCTAAAAACATCTCACGTCATTCGTTCCTCATTCTCTACCAAATGAGGTGCAAACTGGATAACTCATGAACTTCACCTCATCTTTGAGACACCGTCATATTGTTACATTCTAGTCTAATAAACTCTACCTCCTTCATATGATGAATACTTTCGGGAAAGTACTTGTCATTGAATAGTTTTGAAATCTTTCCCAAGACATATTGAGTGTGGCGCGGTGGTGGGTACGCTTCACGCATTCCCACCGATGTCTGCCTCTCCACGGAACATAAAGGTGGCGAATGGAACCTTACATTCCTCAAGTGCATCCCAAGATATCAAATATCTTGGTAATTTGCTTGACCCATGTTTCCGCCTTAATCGGATCGGGCTTTTCCCAGAAATCTGGTGGTCCCAACTCCTTGAATCGCTTGGTATTGTGACAGGCGTATGCGTTGCCATCATTTCCACCGTATTTTGTACACGAGTCTCCTCGTGCGATTTTGCATGAATCGCAAAAAGCTCCTAAACATTCCATCATTCATCGTTTGCTTTCGGTAGTGTTGTTTACAAGAGGAATATTGCCTTCCTGTTCCACGTTCTCCTAGTTTGTGACTAAAGGTTGTTCCACAGTCTCATACACTCCATTGTTAACGTTCTCAGCAGCCATTCTTAAACACTGCCATAAAACAAGGTTAATTAAATAAATTAACATATCACATAATATCCCTATATTATGATCGACCAACAAATAAGCTTAGATAGGACACACTAGCGAAGGATTTACTCATCTCTCCCCTCTAGTTCTATTCCCCGATCTCATGGAGACCATATCCTAAGCTTTGATACCAAACTGTGACGCCCCCAAAATAGGTATACACCACACCCATTACGAGTCGCCAAATACATGGTACAGAAAAGCAAACTACAACTTCAATAATACAATTGTCGAGTGCAAAAATACGACAACACATCTTGTGAGTTTAAATACAAATATTGTCTTCTAGACAATATCCACACCCAAATAAGTCCTCATTACAATTATTCATACACTATTTTACGAAAATAGTGAGGACCTGCTAAACATCTTTCTAGAACCATCACTCCATACCCATTAGATCCTGCTATGTTCTCACCTCTCGAGAGAAGAAAAATGGAACAAAAAGAAAAAAGGTGAGCTCAACTAGCCCGATAAAAGAATATTATGACTAAGATAATATACAACAAATTATCATTAGTCTTCAACAGGAAAAAATCGATAAATATAATAGACAACAAGTTTTAGATCAACAATGCAATGGAAACAACAATTCATTAGAAGAGTTAAGTAGAGAATGAAATTCTACTATCTTCTATGATTTAAAAGTCCATCATCAATATTTTATCCTGTAACAATCAATCAATATACATCTTTAATCAAATATTCATCTTTGCACTACGAGCCAAAGATATTCATTTATATCACCACCAAGTCATTTTTCATCTCAACACACTTTTCATCTTTTTGCTACGGGCCAAAGATATTCATCAAAGATATTCATCGAGTAATCATTCATCTTTGCACTACGGGCCCAAAGATATTCATCAAGTATCACTATTAAGGACCGAGGATGATGAAAAATATTTTAGAGAAAATGAAATCCGATGAAGACGAAGGACAAATATTAGGGATTAGTATTTCGGTTTATCCAAATTCAATAATACTCCATAATAACCAAGTGTTAAGTAGAATTCAAAAATAAAGATCAAAATATGGATACAATCAAAGATAGTGACCATAAAAGACATCTGGAAGAAAAAAAAAAAATTTCATTTTTCGGTGAATAGTGTCAATATTTGTGAATAGTGTCGTATCGTGAATAGTCTTATCAGTATCGTGAATAGTAATCCCAACACAAAAAAGGTAGAAATTCCACAAGAAAATCATACTTAAATGAACAATACTCGTGAATAGTCTGTATTCATGAATAATGAATAGTCGTGAATAGTGTCATATATCGTGAATAGTAACCCCAACACAAAAAGTTCCAAATTTGATTAAAAGTTCGGATCAATACTTGACATAATGATATTGAAAATAAATAATATCATATATGAAGAAAATAACATCCTTTACCTCAAAATAACAATACTTACATTTGAAATCTGGATATAAAAGTTTGAAGAAAACTTGTGCAAGTATATCAACACTCAAAGTATCAAAATACTCACGAAATACGCTCAATAATATAGAGAGAGAAAGAGAGAAAACTTGTTTCTGGTGTGATTTTCAATTCTAACTTAGCCCTCTATTTATAGGAAATGTTAGCACGCCGAAGCAGACTTGACCTGCTATCTGATGGCTTTACCTGCTACTATTGCCATCCACCACATTTGAAATTCAATTTGAGCACATTTCTCACCAACCAATTCTAGAATTTTCCTAAATGTTTTATCATTTAAACAATAATCACAAACTTTAATAATTCATAGAAAATAGCCCTTTTATCAGAAAAATATGAATTTTATGTCCATTCCATACGAAATCGAATTCTCTACAACTTTGCAGAAGAAAGTTTTTCTAAATTCCAAACAAAAAATATCCAAAAATCCATAAACGGATGATTTTAATACCTCCATTCCACAAAAAATCTTGATAAAACACCTCAACATTAATTCCTTCATTAATAACCACATAAATAAATCCATCATTTATATCCACATCAAATAAATATTTCCTTATCATATAAATCAATAATTAATTATTCTCAAATAATATTACAGAATCACAATTATGACAACCAGTAGTTCCTGGAAAGGGGGCTTTCCGATAAGGATTTCTCTTTCTTGCGCCTTGATTAGATTATCTAACCTCTCTCATCGATGAGAACTTTCTAGACATTGCCAATAATGTTATCTAATAATATTATTCAAATAATATGAATTATTGATCCGATAATGGGAAATATTGTGCGATGACAATTATTGAAACAATAATAATATAAAATATCAACGCAACAATTATTGAATCAATAAAATAAAATATTGAGCGATAACTCTTTGTAACAATTATTGAGTAGTGCCTTCTTACGTAAGAATCAATAATTCAAAAATACTTGTGCAATCTGGTAATGCTCTTGTGCAACCACACGTATTCTTGTATTTTTTAACCACGAGTATTCCAACGATGTTAATTGGTAACAATTACGTCGTTATTCATAAAAACTCATACTTTGTCATTTTCTTCATCCAACAGTTATTCAAGTTATGGGTCCCATAATGATGATTTACTTGGCGTTATGCGGATATTCCCGAGACAAAAAGAATATTCCACGACCAAACTAATATTCCCAAACAAAAATGAATATTTTATAACCACTTGCTTATTTTGCAAAATTTGCACATTTCACCCATAGCCAAAACATTATATCAAATTAACCCTTATTAATTCAAAATAATAATTGGAGAAAAATTCAATATTATTTATAAAAAGCTACGAGTCGCCAGATATCATACTATAAAAAATTAAATACAAACTTCATTTATACAATTTGTTGAATTGTAAATGCGAGAATCGACCACAGTTAAACTGTGAGTTTTAATACAAATGTATGTAACTCTCATGGTGGCTTGACCACAACCTTACAATGGTACCTTACATAAAAGTACAGTCCATAACTGTTTTAGAAATTAAAATATTTGGGAAGTGCTCAAGAAAACCTTTGTACATGGGAGGTCATGCATCTAGGTTATGATAGATATCATATGTCCACAGAATTATCTTTGGTTGACCCAATAGTCCCCAAAGAAAAACAAGAAGATTGTTATCATCTTCTTTCCAATGGTGAGTCTTCTCTTAACATATAATTATCTCCGTTGTCTCCAATTGAGAATTATATTTCAAATAAACTCCAAGATTATATAGGTAGTGCTCGTAGATATACTCAGCAAGTGGATGTGCACAACCCTGTCTTATGATAACACGAGGTTGTATGTTATTAGACATCTTGTATGATAGTGGCAAAACACCCTTCCAAAGTTGGGTTCACCTCACCTATTCGGTTCACCAAAATTAAATATCAAATGGCGTATACAATCGACACACTTATCTAAAGTTCTCAATAAAATTATTTCCATACTATTTAAGGAGAATCTCTCAGGCTATAGACCATAGATTACATTCTCCTGTTACCCCCCCGCTTTCGACCCGACTACACTCTTATTACACGAAAGGAATTGTGAAGCAAAAGGGTGAAACCTGACTAATCGATAAAGAATATCATGACTAAAGATAATTTACATCATCAATAGCCTTCATCGGTAATAAATCGAGAGATTTAGAACATATGGTAGATGATAAAACTTTTCAACCATAGTTGCGTAGAACGAAGCGATCCATTAGAAGAGTCGAATAGACCATCGGATCTATTATCTTATCCATGTTAAAGTCCACCAATAATGTTTTATCCACCGTAACATCAATCAACAATTCACATCCACAATCATATGAATAACTTCATAATCATAATTGTGATTCTAAATTCCTCTTACGCACCGGGGCGAAGATAATTTTCATCACCTATCTTCACACGAAACATCAAAAATCATGGTTATACCAAATCACAATTCCTGCTCATAATCATACTAATAAATTCATCTTTTGCACTTTCTGACGAAAGATATTCATTAACAATTCATCTTTGCTACTGGGCCAAAGACATACAAGCGTATTATAGAAGAGTCGAGTAGAGCATGATATCTCTATATCTTCTACGAATTAAAAGTGTATTATCAATATGTTATCATTTGAGACTCGACAATAAATAATCCACATCATTGAATCATCCACACTTTTACGACCAGGATATTCACTAGTATTATGACCATGAATTATCTATGCACTACGGGCGAGGATATTCGTGTTTTTTTCAATAATGGTCATGATTATCTTAGAATAATCTCTCGGTTATAATTATACCAACAACTGTCCATCAATGCACGTAAGCGAAATATATACAATTGTAAAATCAATAATCAACGATCCATCTTTGCACGTAAGCGAAAGATATACTGAACTATAAAACCAATAATCAACGGTCCATCTTTGCACGTAAGCGAAGATATACAATTATAAAATCAATAATCAACAATCCATCTTTGCGTAAGCGTAAGCGAAAGATGACTTTCATCACAAATATAAGCATGAGGATGATGACAATGATATAAGCATTAATCAAACCAAAACAAGGATAAATATTAAAGACTTTAAATTTATCCAAATATTATCAATCACTTAATAAACTCATAATCTAATATTATTAATATTATAACAATATTTTAATCACTTCTTAAACTTATAAACAATTTATTTTAATTGTTTACACTTTACCAAATAATACATTTAATCATTCAAAAATGTCATACTCATAAGATTTCATCACCAATGATCAAATCCCTCATCAAAAATCTGCATATACCTTATATAGGATTCCCAAGCCATAAAATCCTATTTTCTAATTTTGTTACTTCACATAACATATTTAATTCATTTACTCATAACTAGTTCATTTTCATGAAAAATACCAAATCAGTCCCAAAAATATTTCTTTTTTGGGATTTATCAAAATATAGTCCCATATTGAACATATATTTTTCTCGAAATTTTTAAAATTCATTTACTATTTTTTTTCATATGGCCAAAAGCTATAGAATATTTAGACATTTATCATAAATTATACTTTTGTCCAAAAATTTCAAAATTTACAGGGTATACTCTTTGTTATATATATGTACTCCCAATAAAAATTTCACCAATTTTGGAGTTAACCACAAGGAGTTATAAGGGTTTACTTTTAAAATAGTCTTTTCCATAAAATTCATAACTCTAATCTATACATCCAAAAATCACCATTTTGGACATTATCTAGAAAACTCATCAAATTATCATTTCAAATTTTTTGAAATTTTTTGAGGTCAGAAAAATTACGAAAGCTAAAAATGGATTTTCACATATATGCGGTAATCCACGTGAGCGAGATCATTTCCACAATTTAATAAGAAATGAATATGAAGGATCATTCACCATGCATGTGGTAATCCACATGACGCGAGTTATTCAACGAAATAATAAAGAATGGAATAACGAAAGAATTCACCATGCATGCGATAGGCCATACGAACGAGTTATTCCCAATAGAATAATAGATAATGGAATAATAACAACACCGGTCATGCGATAATCCGCGCAGACATGATTATTCAAATAGAATAATAAAGAATGGAACCGAATTCATGCGTAATCCGCCATACGACGGGATATTCAACAATAATAAAAAGAATGGAACCCGGGACATTCATGTAATCCGCATGCATATTCAGGATATTCAAAATGAAATAATAAAGAATGGAACTAGGTCATGCGTAATTCGCATGCAGAACGGGATATTCCAACATAATAATAAAGAATGGAATAATAGAAGAATTTCACCATGTATCTGATGAGTCGCATATAATAGGTTATTCCAACATAATAATAAGGAATGGAATAACAATAGCTCTCTTCATGAATCTGAAAATACCCTTACTTAATAATACCCCTACCTTAGAAAAAAGCTGGATCTTGGAATAGTGAGGTAGTAGACTTCTCTTCTTCTTTCTCTATAATTTCTCTCTATAATAATTGCTCTATAGCTTTAGTGAATTGGTGAGAAATGAAGGAAGAATGAGCTTATTTATAGAAAAATATAGTTTCGATAATTGCGCGTTTTGGGGCTCAAAATATTACAATTATAATACCTTCACTTTTCTTTCATTTTTAATTTAGTCCTGTAAGTATTATCAAACTTGCACCACCTCCCCTAATAGTAAATAATGTGAATTAATAGTACAATCATGTGACTCAATAGTTATAATCATGTGAAAATCTGAATTACAATATAGTACCTCCATCTATACCTCCATTTTAACTTAGTCATGCAAGTATTATCAATCTTTCACCACTCCCCTAATAGTACATAAATGTGAATCAATAGTACACACATGTGAACAAATAGTTATAATCATGTGAATTAATAGCAATTAATTGCTCATTTATTCGATTAATAACCCGATTGGTCAATATAACCTCTAGACATCAATTATTATCGAAATAAATATCAATTTCCACTAACACTAACAATCCCAACACAATGGAAATATTTTTCTCAAAATTTTCATTTTTGAAATTTCGAAGTTTGATTTTTTTCTAAAAATGTCAACTATTGACTTTTTGACCAAAAAGTCAACCCGATAATTTTTGTGTTTATAGTCTATTTCTACTAATTTCATCGTTTCGGACTCAAATATCACGTCCGCGTCTCCAAATTCAACTCCGAACTCAAATTCGATTTTTTTATAATATTCATCATTAATATTATAACTCACAATATTTAACAACCAGGTCGTTCCCAGTAAAGAGGGGGCTTTCCGATAAGGATTTCTCCTTATTGGTAGCGCGCAATTAGGTGACCAAACCTCTCCTTGTGAACTTACTAGACATTGTCGATATTACAAATAATAATATGAATAACTTTGTCGTCTCAATTATTGATTTAATAATATATAAAATATTATCACGAGATAATCTTTGTGACAATAATTGAATTAATAATATGAGAGATATGATCGTAAATTCTTTGTAGCAATAATTGAGTATAAGCGAGTCACTTCTCACGTAAGCATCAATAATCAATACCGTATTATTCTTATGCAACTACAGCGTATTCTTTGTACTTTTACTACTGAAAGTAGTTCAGCGGTTTTATGGTAACACTTTCATTTGTTATTTTTATAAAAGATAATTACATCGTTTTCTATACTACGATAATACTTCTGTTATGGGGTCCACCAATAATTGTATCGTTGTACGGATATTCCCCGACAAAAGAATATTCTCCAACCAAACGAATATTTTATAACAACTTGCATACTTTGAAAAATTTTCACATATTACCCTTAACTTTAACCTTTTATCAATTTAACCATTTACTAAACAGAATAATTATAAGAAAATTGAATACTTTCATTTCGTAAAATTCGGGGTCTCACATTTTTTATGAAGTATTTGTAGTAAGTTTGGCTTATTACATGGACCCCCACTTACTCAATTTTCAAAATCGTCGGTAAAAAGTTATCTCAATTTTTGTTTCATTATTATTATAATAGTAATAAAACAGAAAACTTTTTATATAAAATATAATACTTTTTATAAATAGAATATATTTTATTTTATTTTATTGCATAGTATTACATAGTATTTGCATAGTATTACACAGTGTCTGCATAGTGTTGCATAGTGCAATATAGTGAAAATTAGAAAATTCTCGATTCTACGCCCGTGAACTTCCTACTGTGCAGTCCGTGATTATTTCCTAAATAGTACCATGTCATTCTCCTATAAATAGGATGCTTAGTTTAGAAATAAAAATCACACGAGAATCAGAGAATTCTTCTTCTATAATATTGAGCGTATTTCTTTTGAGTTTAAGGAAGTTTTGAGTGTAGAAAACAGTACAAGTTTTTCTTCAAAAATATCCTTGTTATACTAGTTAGAAGTACTCTCTTTTTAAGGTAAGGGATATTATTTTTGTTCAATATTCGTAAGAAATAATATTTTTTTTCCATACTCTGTAGTATGTAAGTAATATTATTTTGTTTTATATTCCTAATTCTACACTTATGTTGATAAGTATTGCTTCTATACTCCTTGAAATTAGTAGAATATCCTTGAAATTTGCGCTTCATCTAATATCTTTTCACGGAAATATTTTTCTAAATATTTTGTTAAATTTTAATCTTTTCATGTCGGGGTACTATTCACGGGGTACTTGTGACGCCCCCAAAATAGGTATACATCACCCATCTTGAGTCGCCAAACACATGGTACAAAAATACAAATACAACTTAATAATACAACTATCGTGTAAAATACGACAAAACATAAACTGAGAGTTTTAATAAGAATATTGTCATCTAGACAATATCCACACTCAATGGAGTCCTCATTACATTTATTGCCACACTATTTAACAGAGTAGTGAGGACTACTAATGCTTTATCATCTGACCGTATCACTCGTTTCCCAGGCTAGTCCCAACTATATTCTCATTTCCTGAAGAGAATAGTGAAAGAAAGGGTGAGCTCAACTAGCCCAGTAAGAAATATTATGACTAAGATAATGTAGAATAAATTATCATTAGTCTTTAACAATGTTAAACTGATAAAATACAATAGGTATCAAGTTTAGCTGCGTGAATAAGCAATCCATTAGAAAAGTCAAGTAGAGAATAAAATCTACTATCTTCATGGTTTAAAATGTTTTCATCAATTTTTATCGTTGAGACTCGACAATAAATAAACCACATCATCTAATCATCCACATACCGCGGGCGATGATATTCATTAAATCATCAATAGTCAGCATGACTATCTTTGAATAATCCTGGTCATAATCATACCAAAAGCGTCCCATCAATGCATTACAGCCAATACGAGGACTTTTATCCCATCATCTATAACATTATGGGTCATGATTATCTTTGAATGATCCACAGTTATAATCATACCATTAAACAATCTATCTTTCACGTAAGCCAAAGATATACAACTGTAAAACTAATAATCAACAGTACATCTTGCACGTAAGCCAAAGATCTACAACTATTAAACCAATAATTAACAGTACATCTTGCACGTAAGACAAAGATATACAACTGTAAAACCAATAATCAACAGTACATCTTGCATGTAAGCCAAAGATATTCAACTGTAAAATTATTTTTAGTGTGTAGCTAAAAAAATTAGCCCTATCATGCTTAACTTCAGAAATTCCAATATCTTGACACAATCTTATACATGTTAACGTGAGCCTCTAGTTTAAATTTTATGGCCATCGGAGTTATAGAACTCCAGTTATAGCCATTTTCATCAGAAAATCACAAAAATTAAAATGGTCATAACTTAGTTATTTTAAGTCGGAATGAGCTCATTTTTGGACAGTAGGTACTTTATACCATATATTTTCATGTCCTAAAAGGCCGGAATTTATTTCACAAACTAAGTGGCCGAAAATGCCCTTTTAAATTTTTGGGCAGTAGCTTTTTAGTACTTTGCAGTTTTTGACTCCTTTGCAAAAATCAGTCCACACGAAAATCTACAACACCTTTTCCAGTTATTCCACTTGGATAAGTTAGAAAACTCATAGATCTAACTCTAGAACTTGACCACACTCAAAAATTCGAAATATAATAGGAGATATTGTAACGCCCCCAAATTCAGATACTTGAAACCCGAACTCAATGCATTACGATACCATTTCTATGAGCGAAAATAATAATATTATCATAAATATCAAATTTAATTTACATGTCAGAGTTTAATCCCAGGTACGCGACCGTAAAATATTTCATTACATGATAGATAATAAATATAATCATCTTATTTAAGTCTAACTACTACATAAGATAACTCAAACTTATTCGGGTAGCTTTCCTTTCCTTTTGTTCTCGGCGAGAATCCTCCGGTCGATCATACTTAGCGAAAACATTTAAATTAAGCAAGGATGAGCATTTGAGTGCCCAATGATAATAACAATTATAAATATTAATTTGAAAGGATTAAATGTTTTCTTTGTACTACCCTTCTACAACAAATCAAAAGTTGTGAAGTAATCTGAACTGAACATATCAACTCTCTATCAAATTTTTGAAACTGCGTACTGACTATAAATAGGGTTAAGGTGACATACTATGAACATTATTCTTAATTTTCAAAAAGGTTTAACAGAACTTCAAGAATGATATTATTGTTCACTCTGTCACTTTGGTAGCGTAAAAGTTTTCCCATATTAGGGATGTTCATACATAATCCTGGAATTCAACCAAAGCAATTTGATTGGATACAAAAAAGGTTTTATCATATTCAACGATATTTACGAATACGTGTCTAAATTTGGGTCAAATAGCTTAGACATACATATATATATATATATATATATATATCAACATGTGATTAAATACAATGATTATCTAAGTGGGGACAATTGTGTAACTATATTTAGGAATTAACGAACGGAATATATATCTGAATTACCATATACTAACATGTTGATAAATAATGATCGGCTTTAAAATATATACAATAGGGTTAATAATTTAGCATAATAATAATATAATTTTGAAACTTCTTACTCATGTCAATTGCATAAAGAAAATGCAAAGGTAAGATACATGCTCAATAATAATTGGAGTAAGTATAGAAAACTTGCTTACGATACGCGTCGAATAAAGTAATGCAAGGGTTTAGGATACTTGTTTGGTCTGCTGCTTACTGTTACGAAAAACTTAGTTTTATCTTTTATACTGAAACCTATCATTAATAAGATCATTCTATCGATTAGAATCACATATCATAACACATAGTACTACTTATTGCAGTCAACACATAACCTAATCACATCATCACATATATTTCACAGTCATTAAATCACAAATAAACACATATACAGTCAAACTATCTAAGTCCGTATCAATTTCAAAGACATGCCGAATTGAGCACAAGCCGATTGTGTCACATACATCTGGGGTTTAAAACTCTATTCAATACCCTTAATATTATTACGGACAACCTAAATATCGGTCGTATTATTTTTTTAGCCTTATAATAATTTTCAAATAATTATTATAATTTATCATGAATTTTCAAACAAGGAATCATTATAAAATGAATTAAACATCAAATAATTATATTATCATTAATATTTAAATAATATTAAACTATTAATAAAACCATCGCCAAAATATTAAAGTTAGTTATAATAACTCATAATATTATTAAAAGTACTAATAATACCACTTAAATGATTTTTAAAATAATTAAAATCATTTTTAAATAATTACCATTAATATTAAAATATTAATCTATTATCCCTCAAAATATTAAAAGTCATTAAGTATAACTTAAAAATATTTTTAATTCATTTATATCCTTTTTAAATAATTTTTAAATCAATAAAATTATTTTTAAACTATTTATTTAATACAATTATTAAATAAATTTAATATCATTAATATTAAATAATTAATATTTTTCATGACAAAATATTAAAAGTTATATTTTATAACTTAAAATATTTTCATGACCTTTAAATCATATGTATATAATTTTAAATCATTAATTCTATTTTTCATAATTTATTTAATACATTTATTAAATAACTTAAATATCATTAATATTATTTAATTAATGAAATTCATCACAAAATATTAAAAATAACTTAAAATATTTTCTTATAACATAATATAATTTTTAAATGATTTTTCAAGTATTAAAATCATTTTAAGTAATTTATTTAATATTATAATTAAATAAATTAAATACCATTAATATTCCAAAAATAATAAATATTAATAAAATATATTCAAAATAATTAAAAGCTCATTTTAGACTTTAAAATAATTTTTAGGAATTTATTTAGTATTTTTAATAATTAAAAACTATTTTTCTCTATTTATTAAATAAAATAATAATTTCCATAAATAAAGCTGTCATTAAAGGGCCTATAGCAAGCAGGCAAAATCGTATAGGTATTCTTCACCAAACCAGGATATTGAAACCAGTTAACGAGTTTCTTTAAGTTTGACGAGGTTTAATCTATGCTCTAGTTATGTTACAGGCTTCCAATTGTGTTAATCATGTAGTATAAGTGTAATACTACAATTACCAATCAATATCATGGTCAAAACATAATACCACAGAAAGATCTAAGCAACGAGAAAATGATGTCGAGTACATTCTTGAGTTTTACGGGTTGCTAGAAACTCAAGCGATTTGAGGGTCCTACTTTCGATCCTTATAACTTTCACTCCATATCTAATTTGTGTTCTTTAAAGCTTCAAACTTGTAGTCGAGATGTCAAAGGACAACTCTATAACAACATAGTAGCTTAACAACATTACCAACTCAAGATTTGAGCCGGTCAAAGTATGGGTCAGACGTTGTTCTTCACGATTTCTGGGTTTTCCAGATTTCGTCAAGAACATATGGTCAATGATACTTTGACCAAGTTTATCTTGGATCCTATTCATGATCTGGGTAATCTAAAGGTATGGATGTGTAGTCCATATGTCAGACTACAAATCCCAAGCAACAACATAATCTAAAACATTAAACACGGTAAGATTCATGGCCTGAAAAAGGGTTGTCAGAGTTTCTGGAAATCTGGAAATTTTCTGGGTTTTCCAGAAATGGACTTTGTGCTCGAACAGTCTACTTTGACCATCCACTATATTCCATCTATTTGTGATTTAAGGAATCTAAAGGCATGTATCTATAGTCCATATAATAGACTACAATTTTGTTACAACAACATCATCAAACTACTTAAAATCTGTCAAATTCTTGCTTTGCAAAACATTGTCAGACACTGATAAAGAGCTTTCTGGGTTACCCAGAAACTCTTGGTCATGCTCGGTCAACTAAGTTTGACTGCTTATAACTTTTAATCTACACATGATCTGGACTTGATTCAAGTTCCAGATCCAAGCCCTTACAACATAGAATAGATCTATAACATTAAATACAACAAACAACTAACACATAAGAATCTATAGGCTTTGACATTCGCTGTCAAACCCTATTTAAATTTTTTTTCCAGATTTCTAAAATCATCAAATTCAAGCATCTAAGTGTTATGGATCTGAGTTATAACAACCCAGATCACTAAATGACACCTTCTAACATAACTTTAATCAATAAACAACAACAAATAACATGAATCACAAGGATTTCTAGGTTTAGGGTTTTTATACATTTCTATGAACCAAATCTTGATCTAATGCTTCTGATCTGCTACAAGTATTAGTGGGGCTTGAATAGTGACTGCTCTAGCAAGAAATTTCGGATATTTGAAGTTGAGAGGGTTTTGATTGAGTGTTGTGATCAAATGTGGCTTGAATGTGACATTCTCTCTCTCATAATCTATATAAAATTTGATGAAATGGTTAGGGTTGATCATGCTTATTGATTAAAGGCTATTACTAGACCACATGGCTATGTTGAGTTGGTTTACCAACTAAAGTTATGGCAACCTATACAAGTTATCTATTAAATAATGCAAGAAGGGCAATTTGGTCATTTGACTTTTACTTTTAGTGGCAAAGCTGTCAATTCTTTTCTAACCTCTAGGGTTTAACCCTAAGGTTTCCTAAGCTCTAAATCTAGAATTGTGCATTAAGGGCAAAAATGAAAATCTTAGTTTCTGAAAATTGTTAATTAAGGTTCCCTAATTACACTAGGTTTCCTAATCACCTAGGTT
The DNA here is from genome assembly GCA_020205605.1 of Panax ginseng. Lineage (NCBI taxonomy): Eukaryota > Viridiplantae > Streptophyta > Magnoliopsida > Apiales > Araliaceae > Panax > Panax ginseng. Next base: position 178,383,577 of record CM035132.1, read on the forward strand.
TTGTAAATTAGCCTTTATAATATATTAATTACCATTAACCTTGCTAAATTAATACTTAGGGCTTATAACTTAGCAATTAGGGTTCTAATTTAGTAATTAGGGTTTCTAGATATCAATTAGGGTTTACCTAATTGACAGTAAACATAATAAAGGTCATTAATTACATAACCCACAACTTAACAAATCTTACAGTCATAACTAACTTCTGTACTATAGTTTATCAGTAATGTTAGGGTTTGTACTGTTTTACTATATCTGATCTACAAATTAACATTACACACATATCAGGCCTATCTATATCACTGAAATATAAATAATATTATATTATTATTCTCATTCCTTATTCAAAATCCAGACTTAGGGTTTTGAATTCATATCTGACATAACCTTCATACATACCATCATTAGTTAAGTTAAAATCATTAACCTAACCAATATAATAAAATACATATCATAAGAATCCTAATAACCATATCATATATACCATAATCATATTTTCATAGTAAATAAATAATAAATGTTTTCATTACAAAATTAATTTATTAAAAGAATATAATCTATAATGATAAAAAAGTCTAAAAAGAAATTATTTACATCTAATAAATAAATTTATTTATCACATAGATACATATACTTTACTTTACAAATATTTTCACCTTTATATATATAAATAAAAATTAAATCCCAAAATTTCTTATTGAAAATATTGGGTTATTACAGATATGGTTAATTGAATTTCATGTTCCATTTTCACCAAAATCTGATTTTCAACCCTTTGTGATTTCTAAGAAACTTTCATGTTTTCACATAATAACCAACATAACTCAACATAACACTTACTAATACTACATATACCCATAATTTTCATCAGTCCAATGCTTTTATTATGACTTTCATCATAATCAACAGTCCAATGCTTATATTATGACTTTCCAGAATTTTTGAGGGTCAGAAAAATTACGAAACTGCAAATGGATTTTTACCCGCCATGTGGTAATCCATGTAGACAGATCATTTTCACAATTTAACAAGGAATGAATATAAAGGATCATTCATCATGCATGTGGTAATCCACATAGATAGGTTATTCCAACAGAATAATAAAGAAAATAACTGAAGAATTCATCATGCATGTGGTAATCCACATAGACATGTTATTCCAACAGAATAATAAAGAACGGAATAACAGAAGGATTCACCATGCGTGCGATAGACTACACAGACAGGTTATTCCCAATAGAATAATAAAGAATGGAACCAACTCATGAGTAAACGCATAGACGGGATATTCCGATAGAATAATAAATAATGGAACCAGGTCATGCGTAACGCACGAACATGATATTAAAGCGAATAATAAAGAATCGGAACGGTCAAAGCGAAATTACGCATGAGACGGGATATTTCAATAGAATAATAAAGAATGGAATAACAACGAGAATTTCACCATGTATGCGGTACTTGCAGCCAAGCAGGTTATTCCAAAGAATAATAAAGAATGGAATAACAATGAAATCACCGCATGCGATAGGCCGCGCAGCAGACGGTTATTCCAATGAGAATAATAAATAATGGAACCAGGTCAGGCGTAATACGCACCGATAGAACATTCCAATAGAATAATAAATAATGGAATAAAAGAAGAATTTCACCATGTATGCGGTACTTCACATAGATAGGTTATTCCAACAAAATAATAAGGAATGGAATAACAATAGCTCTCTTCATGAATACGAAAGAAATAATACCCCTTACGAGTACAACAAATAATATCTCTTACCTTAAAAGAAACTGGATATTGAAAAAGTGAGGTAGGAGACTTCTCTTCTTCTTTCTCTCTATAATTTCTCTCTCTAGAGTTTCAGTGAATTCGTAAGAAATAATGAAGGAATGAGCTTCTATTTATAGAAGAATGGACTAAATAGTAACTAATTCATGAACGGTCTAGATTGATTTACTTTTAAACGGACGGTCCATATTGATTTACTATTAAAACTTAAACCAACGATCCATATTGATTCACTATTAAAACTTTAAACCAACGATCCATATTGATTCACTATTAAAACTTTAAACCAACGATCCATATTGATTTACTATTATAATTTCAACCAACGGTCTGAAAAATTAGCATATCTCCTCATGGAATAATATTGTACCCAAAAATGATTTGGACGGAAAAGAAATATATTTTTTGGGTAAATAGTACCCCGACACGAAAAGTGTCCCAAATACCCGAGTGAACAATACTATAGTGAATAGTAATCGGGTGAATAGTAACCCGTGAATAGTACTCCGACAAGAAAAGTGTCCCAAATACCCGAGTGAATAATACTAGAGTGAATAGTAATTGGGTGAATAGTAACATGTGAATAGTAACTCATGAATAGTATTCCAACACAAAAAGTTCCCCGAATACCCGATTGAACAATATAACCTCCAAACATCAATTATTATTGAAATAAATGTCAATTTTCACTAACACTAATAATTCCAACACAATGAAACTATCAAATTCATCTTTAATCAACACGAACTTATTTATCATTAATATTATAACTCACAATATTTAACAACCGTGTCGTTCCTGAGAAGAGGGGCTTTCGATAAGGATTTCTCCTTATTAAGCCTTGATTACGTGACCAAACCTCTCCTTGTGTAAACTTCTAGACATTGTAAATATTGCAATTTAATAATATGAATAACTTTGTCACCTCAATTATTGATTTAATAATATAACATATAATGCAGATGATACTGTGACAATAACTGAATCAATAATATGAGAGATATGATGCATCAATTACTGTAGCAATAATTGAGTATAAGCGAGTGACTTCTCACGTGAGCATCAATAACCAATAACGTGTGCTTTCTTATCACGCAACCACGCGTATTCTTGTACTTTTACTACCGGGTAGTTCAACGGTTTTAACGGTAACACTTCCCATTATTATTTTTATAAAAAGATAATTACATCGTTTTCTTACTACAACAATACTTTCATTGTGGGGTCCACTAATGATTGTCTTGCCGCATCTGAATATTCCCTGTTAAAAACGAATATTCCCCGACCAATCGAATATTATATAACCACTTGCTTACTTTGCAAATTTTGTAAATATTACCCACAACTATAACATTATATCATATCCACACCATAATATTAAAAAAAATATTTCGAGAAATCTAAATCTTTATTCATAAAATCTGGGGTCTAACAATCTCCAGTCCTTATGAAATTTCGCCCTCAAAATTTACTTACGTACCTGGTATGCCGAATAGATGAGGATACCTTGACTTCATTTCAGATTCTAACTCTTGAGGTATAACCTTTGAGTGTTGAATACGATCATTTTTATTCAAGATTTTAACACGTATCTCCTCATACGTTAAATCTTCTGCTATCTCGTCTAGTTCTAATTCAATAATGTGGTTCGGGTTGTTCACATATTTACATAACATCGGTACGTGATAAACGTTATGAACACGCAACATATTTGCCGGTAAAACGAGTCAATAGGCTACAGTTCCTACTCGATCAAGGATTTCAAATGGGCCAATAAAATCGAGGGTTGAGATAACGCCTTCTTGAACCTTGTTCTTCACATTCATCAGCTCCAGGTGTGTAGTTTGAGCAGCTTTAACTTTATCGATTAAAATCGATTCTACTCGTATATTTGATATCACCACGTGGGTCCTTAGAGTCTTTAACTCTATCTTCATCCTTTGTAAGTTATACGAAATGGGTTTTTGTGTTAACAACATCGCACTCGTAAACGCATACGATCTTCTACTCAACGCGTCAGCTACCACGTTCGCTCTTTCACGATGATATTGAATGATATGATCGTAATCTTCAACAGCTCGAGCCAACATCTTTCGCACATTATACGTTGGTTTTAGTTGAAGAAATATTTGAGGGTTTTAGAAATGGATTTTATACTGGGGTCAATACAAAATTCGATTTCACGCTCTGGGAGTAGGCCAGGAAGTCTTCAAGAATACGTTAGGAAATTTATTAACAATAGAAATATCATTCAAAACTTTGACCCTCGTCCAAAACTTGGATAACACGTCACATTGATACCTATCAACTTGCCATCGTCATTCACGACGTCGCCTACAGAAAGTCTGGCTTCGGTGCATTCCACACAAGAAAGTCACCAGATAAAGGCTCGGGACTCTTTACTTATGGCTTAATATGACAATGATTGACTTTAGTGGTTTGCTTGCTTGAATTCGCATAACAGGTTGGTTAGGAATATGAAAGCTAACAACCTTACGAAAACAATCGATTTTAGCATGATGAGTAGTTAACCAATCAATCCCTAAAATCACAACAAATGCAAGTATTTTCAAGGAAATAAGATCGACAGGTAACGTGCGATTACCGATTTGAATTAAACAAGACTTATAAACCGTGGATGTAATGAAGGTTTCACCCAACGGAGTTTCAACAGATAAGTCAAAGTCTAACTTCTCTGAAGTCAAATTTAAACGTTGAACGCAAGCAAGAGAGATAAAAGAATGGATAGAACCGGTATCTAATAAGGTATAGACTTCGCAAAAAATTATAATTAACTAATCCGTGCTAACTTCGTTCGGGTTACTCGCTTTTTGAGAAGTTACGAAAAACGCTCTTCCTGAAACCACCGACTTTGTTTTGTCCGTATCCGCCTTTGGTGCCACCATCCCAACTGGACTTGACTTCACTATACGACAAAATCGAGCTAAATGACCTTCTCTTCTTGAAATTTCCACTTCTATTATCTTGGCCATGATTACCATCGAAGTGGTTACCATTCTTGGTATGATTATTTCCCTACGATAGTCATCATTGTTCTGATGGCCGTTGTCACTGGTAAGATTATTATCGTGTTATTGGTCGTTGCTTTTTGGTTGTGCTGACTCATTATCGCGCTCCAATAACTGAGCCCTATTCACAACATCTGAATATAAACAAAGTTTGTGAGAAATGAGGTATTGACGTATATCGGGTTTCAAACCTCTTAGAAACATTCGCGTCATTTGCTCCTCATTATTGACCAAATGGGATGCAAATCGGGATAACTCCGCAAATTTAACACTATCACAAAACAAGGGTTAATTGACATATCACATATTATCCCTATACTCTGACCGAACAATTAAATACCAAATAAACTTAGGTAGGTCATACTAGCGAAGGAATTCCCCGTCTCTCCCCTCCTAGTTCTTGCCTCACATCTCAGCCAAGGATCATATCCCTAAACTTTGATACCAACTGTGATGCCCCCAAAATAGATATACATCACCCATCTTGAGTCGCCGAATACATGGTACAAAAATACAAATACAACTTAATAATACAACTATCGTGTAAAATACGAAAAAACATAAACTGAGAGTTTTAATAAGAATATTGTCATCTAGACAATATCCACATTCAATGGAGTCCTTAATACATTTATTGTCACACTATTTAACAGAATAGTGAGGACTACTAATGCTATCATCTGGACCGTCACTCCATTCCCCGACTCGTCCCAACTATATTCTCATTTCCTAAAGAGAACAGTGAAAGAAAGGTGAGCTCAACTAGCCAGTAATAAATATTATGACTAAGATAATGCAGAATAAATTATCATTAGTCTTTAATAATGTTAAACTGATAAAATACAATAGACATCAAGTTTAACTGCAGCGGAACAAGCAATCCATTAGAAAAGTCAAGTAGAGAATAAAATCTACTATCTTATATGGTTTAAAATGTTTTCATCAATTTTTATCACTGAGACTCTGCTTAATAAATAAACCACATCATCTAATAATCCCTGTACCACAGGCCAAGGATATTCATTAAATCATCAATGGTCATGACTATACCGAATAATCATACCAAAAACTGTCCATCAATGCATTACAGGCCACTGAGGACTTTTATCCCATCATCTATAACATTATGAGTCATGATTATACCGAATGATCCCTGGTTATAAGCATACCATTAAACAATTTATCTTGCACGTAAGCCAAAGATATACAACTGTAAAACCAATAATCAACAGTACATCTTGCACGTAAGCCAAATATATACAACTATAAAACCAATAATCAATAGTACATCTTGCATGTAAGCCAAAGATATACAACTGTAAAACCAATAATCAACAGTACATCTTGCATATAAGCCAAAGATATTCAACTGTAAAATTATTTTTAGTGTGTAGTTAAAAAAATTAGCCCTATCATGCTTAACTCCAGAAATTCCAATATCTTGACACAATCTTATACATATTAACGAGCCTCCAGTTTAAATTTCGTGGCCATCGGAGTTATAGAACTCCAGTTATAGTTGTTTTCGTCAAAAAATCACAAAAATTAAAATGGTCATAACTTGGTCATTTTAAGTTGGAATGAGCTCATTTTTGGACAGTAGATACTTTATACCATATATTTTCATGTCCCAAAAGTCCGGAATTTATTTCACAAACTAAGTGGCCAAAAATGCCCTTTTAAATTTTTGGGCAGTAGCTTTTTTTGTACTTTGCAGTTTTTGACTCCTTTGTCAAAACCAGTCCACACGAAAATCTACAACACCTTTTCCAGTGATTCCACTTGGATAAGTTAGAAAACTCATAGATCTAACTCTAGAACTTGACCACACTCAAAAATTCGAAATATAATAGGAGATATGGTCAATTAAATTTTATGTTCCATTTTCACCAAAATCTGATTTTCAACCCATTGTGATTTCTAATAAACTTTCATGTTTTCACATAATAACCAACATAACTCATCATAACACTTACTAATACTACATATACCCATGATTTTCATTAGTCCAATGCTTTTATTATGACTTTCATCATAATCAACAGTCCAATGCTTATATTATGACTTTCCAGAATTTTTGAGGGTCAGAAAAATTACGAAACTGCTAATGGATTTTCACCCAATATGCTGTAATCCACGTAGACAGATCATTTTCACAATTTAACAAGGAATGAATATAAAGGATCATTCACCATGCATGTGGTAATCCACATAGACAGGTTATTCCAACAGAATAATAAAGAATGGAATAACTGAAGAATTCACCATGCATGTGGTAATCCATATAGACATGTTATTCCAACAGAATAATAAAGAATGGAATAACAAAAGGATTCACCATGCGTGCGATAGACTGCACAAATAGGTTATTCCCAACAGAATAATAAAGAATGGAACCAGGTCATACGTAAACGCACGCATGTGATATCCCGACGCGAATAATAAATAATGGAACGTGTCATGCGTAACGCACGCATACGATATTCCGGCGAATAATAAAGAATCTAACCAAAGTCAGCGAAATTGCACCGATGCGAGATATTCCAATGAATAATAAAGAATGGAATAACAACGAGAATTTCACCATGTATGCGGTGATTGTGATAAACAAAGTTATTCAACGAATAATAAAGAATGGAATAACAACGTAAATCACCGTGCGTGCGATAAACCGCATATGATGGGTTATTCCAACGAGAATAATAAATAATGGAACCCGTGTCAAAGCGTATCAATGCACCGATAGAATATTCCAATAGAATAATAAAGAATGGAATAATAGAAGAATTTTACCATGTATGCGGTACTTCACATAGACAGGTTATTCCAACATAATAATAAGGAATGGAATAAAAATAGTTCTCTTCATGAATACGAAAGAAATAATACCCCTTACGAGTACAACAAATAATATCTCTTACCTTAAAAGAAACTGGATATTGGAAAAGTGAAGTAGCATACTTTTCTTCTTCTTTCTCTCTATAATTTCTCTCTCTAGAGTTTCAGTGAATTCGTAAGAAATAATGAAGGAATGAGCTTCTATTTATAGAAGAATGGACTGAATAGTAACTAATTCATGAACGGTCTAGATTGATTTACTTTTAAACGGACGGTCTATATTGATTTACTATTAAAACTTAAAACAACGGTCCATACTGATTCACTATTAAAACTTTAAACCAGCGATCCATATTGAATCACTATTAAAACTTTAAACTAGCGATCCATATTGATTCACTATTAAAACTTTAAACCAATGATCCATATTGATTTACTATTATAATTTCAACCAACGGTCTGAAAAATTAGCACATCTCCTCATGGAATAATATTGTACCCAAAAATGATTTGGACCGAAAAGAAATATATTTTTCGGGTGAATAGTACCCCGTGAATAGTACTTCAGGAATAGTACCCCGATACGAAAAGTGTCTCAAATACCCGAGTGAACAATACTAGAGTGAATAGTAACCGAGTGAATAGTAACCCGTGAATAGTACTCCGACACGAAAAGTGTCCTAAATACCCGAGTGAATAATACTAGAGTGAATAGTAACTCGTGAATAGTAACTCGTGAATAGTACTCCGACACAAAAAGTGCCCCGAATACCCGATTGAACAATATAACCTCCAGACATCAATTATTATCGAAATAAATGTCGATTTTCACTAACACTAATAATTCCAACACAATGAAACTATCAAATTCATCTTTAATCAACACGAACTTATTTATCATTAATATTATAACTTATAATATTTAACAACCAGGTCGTTCCCAGGAAAGAGGGGGCTTTCCAATAAGGATTTCTTCTTATTGACGCGCAATTATGTGACCAAACCTCTCCTTGACAGAACTTTTAGACATTGTAAATATTGCAATTTAATAATATGAATAACTTTGTCGTCTCAATTATTAATTTAATAATATAACATATAATGCAGATGATACTATGACAATAACTGAATCAATAATATTAGAGATATGATGCATCAATTACTGTAGCAATAATTGAGTATAACTGAGTGACTTCTCACGTAGGCATTAATAACCAATACCGTGTGCTACTATGCAACCACGCGTAGACATCGTATTCTTTTACTACCGGGTAGTTCAACAGTTTTAACGGTAACACTTCCGCCGTTATTTTTATAAAAAGATAATTTTGTCATTTTCTTACTACGGCAATACTTTCGTTGTGGGTTCCACCAATGATTGTGCCATCGTACAAATATTCCCTATTAAAAAGAATATTCCTCGACCAATCGAATATTATATAAGCACTTGCTTACTTTGCAAATTTTGTAAATATTACCCATAACTATAACATTATATCATATCCACACCATAATATTCAAAAAAATATTTCGAGAAATCTAAATCTTTATTCATAAAATCTGGGGTCTCACAGTACTAGTCACGAAGTACTATTCACGAGGTATTATTTACTCGAGTACTATTCACCTGGGGTACTATTCACGACAAAAATTGATTTCTTTTCTTTTCAAATTATTTTTGATACATGAATATTATTCTTGAATTTTACTCCACAAAGAAGTTATCATGTTGACAATTTGGACATTCTTAAACTCTGGGTAAATTGAATTATACATCTTTAAAATTTTTCCTTAATCTCACTTAATTGAATTCTTATATAATTGTCATCATCCTCATGCTTATATTATGATGAAAGTCATCTTTGGCCCGTAGTGCATAGATGGACTGTTGATTGGTATGATTATGACCAGGAATTATGTATCGATATAATCATGACCTGTAATATTACAAATGATGTGGTAAAAGTTCTCATTGTCCCGTAGTGCATTGATGGACAGTTGTTGACATGATTATGACCACTGGTGATAATAACGAATATCCTTGGCCCGTAGTGCATGGATAATTCGTGGATGTGATACTAATGAATATCCTTGGCCCGTAATGCATGGATAATTCGGTAATGTGGATTATTTATTGAGCTGTGTTACAGAGACAAAATATTGATGATGAACTTTCAAATCATAGAAGATAGTAGACATCATGATCTACTTGACTCTTCTAATGGATTGCTTGTTCCGCTGCAGTTAAACTTGTTGTCTAATGTATTCTATCTGTTTTACACTATTGAAAGCTAAAGATAATTTATTCTGCATTATCTTAGTCATAATATTTTTAACTGGGCTAGTTGAGCTCACCCTTTTCTTTCATTGTTCTCTTCAGGAAATGAGAATATAGCTGGGACTAGTCGGGGAATGGAGTGATAGTCCAAGATGGTGGCTATAGTAGTCCTCACTATTCTATAAAATAGTGTGATAATAATTGTAATGAAGACTCCATTTGAGTTTGGATATTGTCTACGAGATAATATTCGTGTTAAAACTCTCAGCTACGTTTTGTCGTATTGTGTAAATTAAGTTTGTATTTGAATTATGTACCATGTATTTGGCGACTCAGAATGGGTTGTGTATACCTATTTTGGGGGCGTCACAATATAGCTGAGACTAGTCGGGGAATGGAGTGATGGTGGCTATAGTAGTCCTCATTATTATATAAAATAATGTGATAATAACTGTAATGAGGACTCCATTTGAGTTTGGATATTGTCTACGAGACAATATTCGTGTTAAAACTCCCAGCTACGTTTTATCGTATTGTGTAAATTAAGTTTGTATTTGAATTATGTTCCATGTATTTGGCAACTTATAATGGGTTGTGTATACCTATTTTGGGGGTGTCACATGAATCTTGAATATCATTTTTGAATTTGACTCGACATTTTGGTCATCATGTTGACAATTTAGAAATTATTAGACTCTTAACAAATTAAATATTAAATCTCGAATGTTTATTCTTTTATCTCATTATTCATACAACTTCTGTTCATTCTTTATATTATTGTTACTTGTACTAATCATCAAAGAATCAAGTTATGGTGAACATCTTTGGCATAGGTGCAAAGACGATATAATTGTTTGGTGTCTTTGGTCGGTATGTCAAGGACACGTGGTGAAAGTTTTTTTTGACACGTGATCATGACCATTGATGCTATAATTGAATATCTTTGGCTCACAGGCAAATATAAACTGTTGATTCGCATGATTATGAACAAGAACTGTGTATTGGTAAAATTATGATTCTTAGTGTTACATGCAAAAACATGTAGTGAAAGTTCTCTTTGGACTGGGTGCAAAGAGAAAACGTTGATTGGTGTTACAAGGATAAAATATTGATGGTGAAATTTTCAAATAGGAGAAGATAGTAAACATTATGTTCTACTTGACTCTTCTAATGGATTGTTTGTTTCGCTGCAGTTATTGTTGAAAATTACATTATCATAACTCTCTAATTTATTATTGTTGAAGGTTAAAGATTTATTTTTAGTTATCTTAGTCATGATAAACTTTACTTAGCTCATCCTTTGTTTTTTTGTTCCATTGTTCTTCTTAGGAAAAAGAGTGTAGGTGAGACTAGCCGGAGAACAGAGTGATGATCCGAAACTGTAGAAGTATCTCAATACATTATAAAATAATGTGACAATAATCGTATTGAGAATTTAAGTTGGGTGTGAATATTGTTGTACTAGATACGGTACAATATTTGTATTGAAACTCACCGTATGTATATTTTGTGCGACAGTTTAATAGTTGTAATTAGGAAAATTTGTATTCAAATTTTATAGTATGTATTTTGATAACTCAAAATGGGTTTGTGTGGACCAATTTTGGTTACAATACTCTTGGGATAATAATTTGATACAAAGTTTGAGTTTAAGAGAGATCATTACATATGGTATTATACACTTTTAATCTTAACCTTTTGAGCGAGTCTAAAAAAAAAATTTTATTAGAATAATAGATTAAATTTTGGTGTAATTTAATTTGAACTCAAATTTGACCAAATTGTTACATAAGCTATGAATTCATTAAATTATTATTACTAGGAGTATTATTTTTTTTAAATAAAATATTGTTCATTTTTTAATTATAAATATTAATGATAATATTTTTTGAAAACATGATATAATTTTAAGTTTTGCAATCGTAATTCGAGTTGAATTTAACCGGATTCATTTCTGTATATCCCCGTGGGTTTACACTTCGAACTGTCCAACGCTACTGATAAACCCTCCTCAGGCAATATCTTCTACATATTTATTCTTACTATTTCTCTCTATATATCTCCTGTTCCAATTCTTCATCCAAAAGCTGCAACTTTTTTGGACGTTCATAAGTTCCGAGTTGAAGTTGAAGAAATTCGTTTTTATTCAGCAGAACATCAATGTCTGCCCTAGAAATCGAAGCTCGAGAGTAAGCTCTATTTACCCCCAAATTGTTTATATTTTACCCTCTAGTTTTTGTTTTTCGGTTATGATTATCAAGAATCCTAAATTGTAAGAAAACAAACTGGATAAAAAATTAGTTAAACAACGATGAATTTCAAGTTTTAATGCTTAATGCGTAGAATCAACTATTTCCCAGTTGATGGAGGTTTCATTTCAAGTAGAAAATTAGTGAATTTGTGATATTATTCTCTTTTTCTGATGTTTTCTTTAAGAATTGAGAATGAGTGAAGGAAAGGGGACTGGGCTTTGAATAATGTAAGTCTTGGTTTCTACTTATCACCATTAATCTTAGCGTTACCAGCGTTTACCTAGCTTTTGCAGTCGGTAGGTTTTAATGCGTTTAGACACTGCACTAAAAATGGTGTGGTGCATTTGAGCGTTGTGTTTGTGAGTTATATAAGTTGTGTTTAAAGTTTGTTTAAAACAAGTTGCTTGTAGATTTAGAACTCCAAGCACACTACGCGCTACATACGCTGATAGACGAAAACCCCCTGTACTTGATAGTTTTATTAATATTTTGTTTGGAACTCAAAAAGTGAAAACTAGAAATAAAAGCAGTAACGACTGTCTTCCATTTTAATGACATCTATATGACCTTTGGAACTGCAATGCTGGTTCAGTGGTCTTATTAAAAACTTCATAATATTTGCTGTGGTCCTGCAAGAGCACTATGATAATGCATATGCTTGTGAATCATTCTGGATATTCAGGTCACTCTGAGATTCAGTTGCCAAGGGAACATTGTATTGAGTGGTCTGCACTTTGTAGACCCATATGATTTTACACTTTCAATCAATTGGGAAAATCCTTTAAAAGTTGCAATTCTTGGTATACCTTGAGTTATGAAATTGAGCAAATTGGTGTTGTTGGAGTTAAATGATTACAAAAATATTTGGTGGTAAAATATAGGTCAAACCACACACGAAGAGACAAGAAATTTTATGTGATTTCAGATTTGGCGTGAGGCCTAATATGAAAAATTATGAATACAATTGATCGCAGCTCAAACACTCAACATAAACTCCAAATAATCCTCACTGGATAATTACCACAATTGGGTATATACAAAATTCTAATAAAGAGTATATATTGAAGTGAGCCTCTCATTAACTCTTTGACCTTTGATGTAGGAAGGAAGAAAGGGAAGTCGAAGATAATTAGGCTAAAAGCCACAAGCACAAGGCTCAATTCAATAATATCAATCATTCAATAATTAATAATAATGGATTACAACTGTTTATATAGGCATAGAAAAAACACTAATACTTGGAGGCTAAGTAAAATATTAAGTAACCTAATTAAATAAGGAAATAAAATCCTAATAATTATCTACTACCTTAAATAATTAAAATTCTAGAGTATTATACTAATATAATTAGATATATGATATATCCTAATATTATCTATTAAATAAACTAATTACATTGAAATTATCCATAAATAATACTCCCTCCGTCCCTATTTAAATGACGTTTTAGAGATGTGCACAATCATTAAGATAATGATTGGAAAGCATTAAATATAGTAGTCAATTGTCTATAATACCCTTAAATCTTTTGTTGGGATAAGGAGAGTTTTATTGGGATAAAAAGAGTTTTGTTGGGATAAGGAGAGAGAAAGAGAGAAAGAGTTTAAAGTATCAAAAAAGTAGGAACAATAATGAGGGGTAATTTTGGAAAAATTGTCATTAATTCTCCTAGATTTGAACAAACGTCAAATAATTAGGGACAAATGAAAAACTCTAAAACGTCATTTAAATAGGGACGGAGGGAGTAATATATAATAATAACCTAATAATATTAAATTTCTTTTACTTCCACCCTCGTCACCTTCAGTTGGTTGGGATACATTTTCTCTATAAAATACTCCCTTTTATAGACGAAGTTTACCGCCTAAATCTATGTGAACGAATAACCAAAAGTGTTGGAAAAAGGAGTGAGATGGAAATGCCGAAAAGGGAGACTACCTTGAATAAAGCAAAACAATTACTATATTTGTTGATCAAGAATTCAAGATAGTGGACCTGAACTTCGTCTTGCAAATTATGTCATGTTATGACACTGCCATTGTTGTTAATGCATGTATATTCAATTTTATTGGGTCAATAGTGACCCACAAACACTGTAATTAAGGGAAATACAAGAAAAACTCTCGGACACGAGAAGGCTTGCAGTGCAATTGTTCTTAACGTAGCAGACAAGGTGTTATATGAAGTCGTGAAGGAAGGCACCACAAAAAAATTATGGTCGACATCTCTTACCAATAGACTGTATCTCAAGCAGAATCTCTACACTTCGTATGAAGGAAAGTATGCCTATTACGTAACCCATTGATGAATGTTATAGAGTTATATGAAATCTAGAAATTTGATGGTAAATAGTTGTTAGTCAATGTTGGCACATAAAAATTAATTATATATTCATTCAACAAAAGTAGCAGTGTCATAGCATAACACACTTTGCAAGACAAGTTCAGAATTTAGTCCACTATCTTGATCAACAAATACAACTATTGTTTTGCTTTATTCAAGGTAATCTCTCTTTTCGGCATTTCCGTCTAGCTCCTTTTGGGAACATTTTTCACAACAGGAAATTTTTGTTTTGTTTCAAAAATACCTTATGTTAGTTTTGTTGGACCAACAAAGGGCACATTTTGACACGCCATATACAGAAACTAATTTTGGCATCAAGTTTATGGATCTCGTATTTTGTCGGCATCTTGAAAACTCTAAACAATATCAAAAATACCAAGTAGCTCTGTTACCAGTTTGTTATGAAATTGAGCTGATCAGTATTATTGGATCAGTATTATTGGAGTTAAATGGTCACGAGAATAATTGGTGGTAAAATAGAAATTAATCAGACACTGAGATGGGAAATTTTACGTGGTTTGGCGTGAGGCTTAATCCATGGGCGAAGATGTCAAAAGTATTCACTATGAGAAATTATGAATACAGAAGGGGTAGAACCTCAAACACTCGATCCAAACCCCAAATACACCAAATAATCCTTGCAGGATAATTAGCACAATTGGGTATATACAAAACTCTAAAGAGTATACTGGAATGAGCTTCTCTCTCTCACTAACTCTTTGAACTTCAATTGTTTGGGATGAGATACATTGGCTCTGTAGAATACTACCTTTTATTGACGATGTTCACTGCTGATCTATGTAAACGTGTAGTAGAAAATGCTGGAAAAATGAGTGAGATGCAAGTGCCGTAAAGAGAGACTACCTTGAATAAAGCAAAACAATAGATATATTGTTGATCAAAATGGTCAATTAAATTCTGAACTTGTCTTGCAATGTATGTCATACTCTGACACTGTCACCTTTATTGAATACATGTATAGTCAGTTTTTTGGGCCAAAATTGACTAACACTTGGGGCTTATGAAACTTTGGATAACATATTTGTTCATAACAAAAGTCAGCATGTTGCACATTAACAAGTTTGTTTTATTTCTGCACTATCTTTTCTTTGTTTTTATTTAGTAGAGGATTACTAGTCTTTAGGCCTAACACTCTCGTCTACATCTATAAAATAATCCTTTCTTGTCTAAAGTAATATTGTATAGAATCATTTCATTGAGTTCTTTATAGGGAACCTGCTTTTAACTTCAAACTAACAGAGCATAGGCAATCACAGGTAGTGTTTATACTTTAGAAATGCCATCTCATTGCCAAATTTCGTACAAAAGCTTATGCATTACTGTGCTAAAGTTTTTATTTATGATGGTGGTTGTCTACTTCCACATATTTTAAAGCATTGTGGTTTTCAGGATGCATTCCCTTGTTAATTTTTTATATATTTAAGATGGTGATTATCTACTTCCACATGTTTAAACACGTGAGGCAGTGTGTTGCAGGTTATTAACTGTGATCCTGTGATCCTAAGAAGCATGGATAGGGTGCAGGGATACAGGTGTGGGGACATGTGTGCATCATATGGGGATATGAAGATTCATCAAATCTTAAAAATGGGGATTCAGGTGCAGGGGGATTCAATATATATTTCATTATTAAAATATTGAAATATGTTTGCGTCTGGTTACATTTATATGATAAAATATTCAACGAAATAGATACTACAAAAGAAAAACAAAAAAATTCAACAAACAATATAACTTTAATATAAATTATAATCATAAAAAATAAATATAGATTATTCAAAACAAATAAATTATAAAGGAGGAGAGAATTTTTAAAAGTCCCGGAGAATTGGAGTATCCAGTGTGGGCATACGTCAATTTGTTGGGATAATGAAGAATCCCTGCTTCCTTGTGTGATCTCATGAGTTTTGCCTTTGTAGTTTGACCACACAATTTGTGTTGTTTAATGCTGCTATCTCCTTGTCATACCTTTTTATGAAAACTACCCATAGAAAACATTATAACTGCTTAAGTGTGATAGAATCTGATTTAGTATCTACATTCTTTTATGCAGTGTAATTAAGATAGTTCTTCAGTTTTGCAAGGAAAACTCTTTGCACCAAGCTTTCCAAACATTACAAACTGAGTGTCAGGTTTCTCTGAATACGGTAGACAGCCTAGAAACATTTGTTGCTGATATTAACAGTGGAAGGTGGGATGCAATACTGCCTCAAGTGTCACAACTCAAGCTTCCAAGAAAGAAACTAGAGGATTTGTATGAGCAGGTATGTAATACTTGTTTGATCAAGAAATGCATGTCTCTCTTTCTCTCTCTCTCTCTCCCTTATATATATAGTTATATATATGTATTTTTACTTATTTAACCTATATATCTATATAAATATATAATAAGACAAAACTTAGTTTTTTGGCCATCATCTTTGGTATTTAGTGTTTGGTTTTTGGTATAGGCCTAGAATTTAACTAGAAGTAGTGTTGGGATTAATTTAACTAGAACTAAAACTCTCTTTATGGTCCTACAAACTTTAATAGTAACTTATTATTTGCAACAATTTTATTTTTTATTAGTCCTTTAATTATTTAGTCATATAATAAATTTGAACTTAAAAATCATATTTAGGATTTTAGTTTAAGTTTCTACTCAACTTTAGTCTCTAAAGGACTATATATTAAAAATATTATGAGTACATATAATAATTAATATCAAAATTATATTATATATTAGAAATATATTAATGATTATTTTAGTTACCAATTCTATTACATATTGGAACCGTTTAGTTAATTAATGTTACAAAAAATTCTAACTTTATATATTAGTTATTAAAATTTGGTTAGCTAGCTTTTAAAACTAAAATCATAATGGCAACTCATTATTGTACAACAATTATATTCCTAAATAACTATATATTAAAAATATAAGAAAATATTATTAGTAAATAATAAATAATATAAAAAATTGTAATACAAAATATATTAATGATTAAAATTTAGTAAACAACTTTATTTCATATAGGAGACCTTAAGTTAATTAATGTTAAAAAAAATCCTGAATTATATATTACTAATCAAAATTTAATTACCTTTTAAAACTAAAATCATGATCGTAACTTATTATTTTACAATAATTTTATTTTTTATAGAATTTATTTAGTTAATTAATTAGACAATAGAATATGACTTGAACACTACATTTAGGCTTTTAGGTTTTCACTCAACTTTGAACTCTAATTAAAAATTCATATATAAATACGAAGGATTGATTATAAAAACTAAATATTAAATTTTGAAACTATATAAAAACTTAATATTAAATTAAAAATAACAAAAGAATCACATTAGTAACACTCAATATGTGATCTGTAGTCATTCGCTTTTAAGCAAAATTTATAGTCATTCTAATAGTAGTAGTAAGTCAATTTGAAATTCAAAAAATATATTTTCTATCACTATATAAAATAAATTAAAAATTAAAAATAATTTTATTTTAAAAAACAACGGCACTTAGATATATACGTGTGTATATATATATATATATATATATATATATATATATATATATATATATATGTATGTATGTCGTCAATGTGGTGTTTAATTGTTAGGTAGTTACTATTTAAGTCAGGAGGTCGAAATGGTTCCAAGTCTAAGGAGACCTCAATGTATGTAGTGGTATTACAGTTGATAGACTATACCGCCAAGCGAGTTGCCATACTCTTTCTTTTATTTTTCCATTTCTCTAACTCAAGTGGTTGCATTCCTCATTTCCTCTACCATTTCTTTTTACACGATCATCTCACTTAACTTGACCCATCTACTTGGTATGTTTCTGGATTGCAAATATTTGGTCAGATGGAATTTAAGTCACTATGTTGGCAAAATATAGTGAATACTGAACCCAAACTTTGCTGCAGCAGGGTCATGTGGATGCCCTAGTTGTCTGCTTTTATATGAATGAAATTAGAAAAGCCTTTTCTCATTTCTTTCCCCCCTTGGTTTTCCGGTTTTGGCACGTCTTAGACTCTCCTGTTTACTCTTTATTTATTGTAGATTGTTTTAGAAATGATTGAACTTCGAGAAATGGACACTGCAAGGGCTATACTAAGGCAAACCCAGGCGATGGGTGTCATGAAACAGGAGCAACCTGAAAGATACTTGCGGCTTGAGCATCTTCTTGTTCGAACTTATTTTGATCCCCATGAGGTAAGGATGCTAGCTCAAATTACAAACAATTTTTGTTTTCATTGTTTTGTTTCCCTTCCCTATATTTCTTCTTCTATATATGTTACATAGGATTGTCTAGTAAATTATTACAGAGTTATTGCATCAAGATGATGGTAGCTTTATATTTCACGTAACTTATTTATTTATTTTGTATTGATGTTCTAGTATGAAAAGCTTCTTATACTTGTTTACCACTCGATGAGATCAAGCCTGTCCATGATAAGGAAATTACTATGTTTGTCACTGAAGGATCGATTTTAGGTTTAACTTATAGCTTTCTTCTTATTCTTAGCTATTGTATTATTAAGTAGGACTTTTTTTTTTCTTGCATTCTTTAGGTTTGCCTACTAATACTAGTAACATGTAATGGCGAACAAAATGACCTCCTCCTCCTCACAACCTCTCTGAGCTCCTTCTACTTCTCCATCCTTCTTAATTCTTTTAGTTCTCACTTCTTCCTCTTCCCCTTTTCTGCTGTCGACATTTTGTTCTAATTATTGGCATCCCACCACCAAAAGGAAATAAATATAGAAAATGTCT
The DNA here is from genome assembly GCA_020205605.1 of Panax ginseng. Taxonomy (NCBI): domain Eukaryota; kingdom Viridiplantae; phylum Streptophyta; class Magnoliopsida; order Apiales; family Araliaceae; genus Panax; species Panax ginseng. Next base: position 178,402,891 of record CM035132.1, read on the forward strand.
TTTATTAAGCAACAATTGTAATTAACTTATACTCCCCTTGTCCCATTTTTATTTATCCCGCCTTTTTGGCAGTTCAACATGGATTTTAAAATTGTATTGAATACATATTTATACATTATATTTTTAACATTTTTCCTGATAATATAATATATTTTCAACTATATTAGAAATATATAAAACTATAATACATTTTTGTAGAAATTATATTTTGTGGTTCGGCATGTTCAAAAATTTGTGCTGAACATACCCAAAAGAGAGGGTCGCTTAAAATGGGAATGGGGAGTAATACATTACTGTTTTTATTTTTTGCTAAATTACATTACTGTTTTCATTGATAGTTTTATACATATAAGATATATATTTTTTTGTAAATGAAATTATCGAGATTCATCATTTTTGTAGAAAGATATACAAAACTTTAGTTGGCTGCATCTATTATTTTATTATCTTTTTGAAAAGTAATCTATTGAATTATTTCAAGAATTATTGCCAGGAAAACTTATCAAAAGCATAAAAAATAAGGAATTCCAAAGGGGAAAACATGTGTACATCTTTACACCCCAAAAAATACCTTAAAAATCCTCCTCATGGGAATACGAAATACAAAACTCCAGGCACTTCAAAGTTCAAACCAATAACTAATGTAGGATATTAAAGTTAACTATACAAAAAGGGATTGCAGAATGCAGCTTCTGTGTAAGACCCATGGAGTCGGTAATTAAAAGATCCATAATATAAGAGATTTGATTTGTGCAATCCTTAAACTCTACTCCGTTGAAATTAATTCTATTTTCTCTCCTATTTACTATGGTGAGGTGACGAAGAACTATTGTGTTGCATATGACGCCATGTTAGTGTAATTGCTCCTAAACAGTAGTGGTGAATGTTTGGTTACTTCCAATTTCTATAGGTAACGACCAACGACTTGACTAGTTATAGTTAAGGCCTCAAATTTCACATTATTAGGGTTTTAAGGGATTATATACTTGTATGCTTTCTCTTTGTTTGTTTTTTCATCTTGGAATTTGCATTCCTGCTGCAGTCTTTTTTATTAACTCCATTTACTTTTCTTGTTTTTCCCCTCTTTTTTTTTTTCTGCTCATTCTTCACATTTCATTTTTCTTTTTAAATGTCTATTTTCATGTCTCTGTTCTCTTTTGTCTTCCAACTATATTTAAACTACACTTTCAAGTTTCAACCATTAAAGAAGTAACCACATCCCTTTTATTTTCCTAAAATCGAAGGAATTCTCAACTTTTACTTTGCGTCTGTTTGATTAATCACCTAATAAGAAACCCAAATCTTTATTATAGTGATGTAGACTTTAACATTAGTTCCAGAATGTTGTATAGTTTCTGTCTATTGCTTAAAATTAAAGCTTTCACCAAAATAATACTACATGCTGTACAGGCTTATCAAGATTCTACGAAGGAGAAACGACGTGCACAAATTGCCCAAGGTTGTATCCCTTTTCCCCCATTGTTATTTTACTCTACATCACATTATTGCATGAACATTACAAATGAATATTGTTATGTTCTATTCATTTTATTTTGCTGATACTTGTATAAATAATCTGAACTAGAAAACAAGTTGTATAAGACTATTAAGGTCATTGAAATGTTGCAATGAATACTGAAGAGATTCCTGTGCTAATTAGAAATCCATGACCATGATATATCTGTATTAAAATCACGATTTATCTCTTTTTCAACTTGCAAATAACCAGCAACTTCCAACAGTTGGGAAATGGGCCAGTAATAGATTTCAAATTTTAAATGAAAAAGATAAAGTTTCAGGGATTTGACATTGCTAAATTATCCAAGTTGCGTTGCACTTGAATTATGCTTAATAATTTGGAATGTCTCTGCTGGTATTTTATCTGTACATCTTACCTCTTTTCCTAATATTTCTTATTTTGTTGCATTTTCAGCTATTGCAGCAGAAGTTTCAGTTGTTCCTCCATCACGGTTAATGGCTTTGATTGGTCAGGCTCTGAAGTGGCAGCAGCACCAAGGTTAACTGTCCAATAATTGTATATCATAAGTATTGTATTGTTACCACCTTCATAAATGATTTAATTGTGAAAAAGTACAACTGCATTACTTTTCCTAGTGTAATTAAAAAGACAACATTTTATGTTTGGTTTGAATTTGTCAAAATTCTACCCATTGATTGATATCTGCTTTTCTGTTCTCGTAATTAAGATTAACTTGAGCAAAAAGCTAAAATACCGTGAGGACCATGCATAGGTCATAAGTCGTAACTCGGCCAGTACTTCAAGTTGTTACATGCAGGGAGCGTTTTTGCATGAAAAACAAACTGCACTATGGATGTGAACCTTAGATATTTGCAGCTATTTCCACTTCTTTGGATCATTGTGCTATCAATTTCTCACTGCTTCTCTATAATTAATCATGAACTTGTTTTCTTTTTGATTATTAAATCTAGTTTCCTATTTATCATATTTCATTGTATTGTAGACTAGCAGGAGTTGCTAGGATTCTTCATTATCTTTAGTTTTAAGTGGTTACATGCTGGGAGCGTATTCGATCACTCTTAGATTTGAAATTGGTAGCATTTTTTATTTATCATAGTCCAAATAGTAATTATAGTGAATTTTTTTTTATCTAAAAAGATTAAGGTTGATTTTGTCTTCATAAGTTTCAACTTATCAACATAGTATATATTATACACGTCTTTATTTTGAATATAAACCATTTTTTTTTGTCTTTACCGATGCTTTTTTCCTCATCATTTGCTAGAGAAGATTGATTTTCTTGATCCCTTGGACAATTGGGGTGTTTCATCTCTACATACATAGGAAATTGGGAGTTATCCTGACTCCTGAATTAGGGACCAATACCTTTTTTAAGCCTCTTGGGGTGGACTCCTTGCCCTCTTTTATGTACTTCTCTTCTTTCTATGAACACTTCTTTTACAACCCACCCAAAAGAAAAACTGTCTCTCCAATGCTAATCTTTCCTAGATGCTGCCTTTGTCTGTTGAGACCAATTGCTTGGCCATTTTGTTTTAATATAATGTTCAGTCTTAGTTATATAAAAGCAAGGTTACTACAATTCTTAGTTTGTATATCTTTAATCTAGAGTCTCTTTTTGGTTCTTTCAGGTTTGCTTCCTCCTGGAACACAGTTTGACTTGTTTCGAGGAACTGCTGCTATGAAACAAGATGTAGATGATATGTATCCAACCAATCTCGGGCATACTATCAAGGTAAGTCATAGATATATCTTCATTCTATTATTATGAGCATTATTCGTTGATTAGCTGATGCTTGTGAAACTGTAACATTATATAAACAAGCCTACCAACCCCGTGCGTAGCACGAGTGCATGAATGGAGGTTTTTTGGGTCAATTATTTACGTAATCACTTGATTGTAGTATGGATACATTTAGTTAGGACTTTAAGAATATCATTAGGTAATACGTAAGTTTTTATTAGGATAATTAACTGCTTTATATAATATCTTGTCCCACATTGAATACCTTGAGAAAATATGTCTAGTTTATAATGACTTGGACCAACTCTTCTTATTGCCAATTGGTTTCGAGTTAGAGAGTTTGATGTCATTCATGTGCAGGGCCAACGACCCACATGCTCCACGTCACCCAATTGAAATTGTCCACACGTTTGGCTCAAAATTATGTCACACGTGAGGGAGCGTGTTGAGATATAAAGTCCCACATGTGACAACTAAGACCTAGAGACTCAATATATAACTTGAGAGGTTACTCCACTCATTGCCAATTGAGTTTGAGTTGGATGCTTCAATATTGTATCAGAGCAAGCTATCATTGGGCCTAATTAAACACTCTTCTCAGCCTTCATTCTTACCCACTTGCAGTGCATTTCTTAAGGGTCAACGTTATCCATTTCTTAACTATAGGCCAGGTTTACTAGATTTCTTTTGGCTTGCTTATCTTGTCTTCATATTCATCAAGTCCACGTGCAGCTCTCAATACATCGGGTGAGGGGGAGTTTAGAGTATAATATCTTGTCTCACTTTGAATACATTGAGAAAATGTCTAGTTTATACCGACTTGAACTAACTCTTCTCATTGACAATTGTTTTCGAGTTAAAGAGCCTGATATCTTTATATACTAGGCTTTGAGCCCTTTTTATAAATCTAACATTAATTTAATTATATAATGTAGGTTTTTTACTCAATTATTAAGGTAAGTAATTAAATGTAGTTTAACTTATTCAGTTTTGACACATATAAAATGATTTATATATTATTGGACTTTTATTTATGTAAGTAATTGAATAATATATCCGGGTTTATATTGTATTGACAATCTAACTTAGGAATTTACTTGAAATACTAATTAGAATATAATTCTTGAATTCGTTTAATTTAGTTATGAGGAATTCACTATTATTATTCAAGTATGCAACTAAACTTACTGTTAATGATTGAATAAAATAGTTGATGTTTATTTTTACTTTTAAAATTTGAGTCGTGGTTAGTGAATGTATTATATTTCTACTTATTAGAATGTATTATTATTACGCAAGGAGTCATTCGTAGTTGATTTTGAGTCTTTTATTTATGTTATGTAACAAATTGTAAGTCGTGATATAAGATTTCCAACTTGAGAGTGTTAGAAGATTATTCTAGAATCACGAATCTATTGTAATATATTATTATTAGAACTTTGTCACCATATTATACTATAATATACTATAATAATAATAATATAGACTTCGTGATAATAATATACTATAATGTATGTATATGATTCTAGAATAATCTTTTAACACTCTCTCAAGTTGGAAGTCTTATATCACGACTTACGACTTGTTACATAACATAAACTTAAAGTTAAAAGACTCAAGTCAACCATAACACGAAATTATTTTTATCTTGAACACTCCTCGTCAAATTGAGGCCCTCTTCAATTTGTATGATTATTTTATTTACGTCCAAAGTTTGGTTTTTCACCCTCAATACATAACTTCACACCCACTTTCAAAGGATATCTTGTGCCAGCAATAACAGAGAACACTCTGTCTCCTACAACAAATGTGAACGACTCTCTATCCTTTAAAAAAAACTACGAAAGACTTCTTGCCTTAACAACAGAGGACTCTCTAGCCTCTCAAAAAATTGAAGGACACACGCCTTCCTGAAATCTCGGTCCCATGCAATCCTTACTTTTGAATCAACCATTTACATATTTGATAAGAAATTAGTTGCTTTGGACTTATCACCCTTATTAAAAAAAAATGCAATAAGGAACCTGCATCTTCGAAAAGAAAACCTCAAATCTGGGCAAAGAAGTATTAGAGCACCAACTTTAACAATGTATGACAAAACTCAAACTACAACTCCAATAAAAGAACTAAAATTGAACTCTAACCACCTAAATTTGTTTATTTAAGATGAAGTTAAACAATAAACATGAACAATGCCTGCCTCGGGCATCGGAAACCAGACTTTTTGATTTGATTGTCAAGATCAACCTAGCTCTGATACCATGTTTCACAACAAAATAAGACTCAAAATCAACTACAAAGGACTCCTTGCCTAATACTCCCTTCGTCCCAGGATAAAAGTCTTAGTGGACTTTTCACGTATATTAAGAAGAGGAATGAAATGACAAAATTGTCCATAATAATATGTCATTAATTATGGAGAGAGAATTAGAATAAGAAAAGTATGAGATATTTAATGTTACGGGTATAATAGGAAAAAATGTGTAAAAGTTTGGTTATTAAAGGAAAGTAGACATTTAACACGGGACTACCCAAAATAGTAATAAGGACTTTTATCATGGGACGGAGGGAGTAATAATATACTCTAATACTCCTCAAGTTGGAAATCTTATATCACGACTTACAACTTGTTACATATCATAATCTTAAAATAAAAGACTCAAACGAACTACGTAGATTGAGGCCCTCTTCAATTTTCATAGAAAAAAGATTGTTTTTTTTACGTCCAAAGTTGGAATTTATATATCCATAATACTTGTATGCTAGAACATAATTTGTTTGGAATCCGATGACTTGTGTGTGTGTGTGAATCATAATTTTAGTTGGCAATTCACGATAATAAATACCTGGGCATACATAGTCAATCAGGAGAAGGGGATTTTTATTTAAATCTGCTTGGTCGTATTTGTTGTATTCTTACATCATGAAATTTGTCCTACAATTAGTTTTATGTTGAATTGATCATGTTTTATAACCATTACAGATGACGAATTTATGAAAAAAATCTAAATATTTCATAGTTCCAATTGAATGTATTTACTTTCCAAGTTTCTTATAATATTTTTTTGGTGGTGTCATGCTGTAGTTTGGGAAAAAAAGTCACCCAGAATGTGCTCGGTTCTCGCCAGATGGGCAGTTCCTTGTTTCTTGCTCGGTTGATGGATTTATTGAGGTATATAAGTGTTAGATGCATATGTATATATATATATATATATATGAGGAGTGATCCATAGCAAATATCTTTTTTTTGTTGCTAAATATCTATATGGCACTATTCAAGAAAAGGCATCTCTGACCATCCATCGTAGAAATAAACGGTTCAAATTTAAACAATATAGTGCTATCCACTACTATAATAGTAGCGGAAGCATTAAAAATTTAAATCTGGACTTCCGTTCTGTTATAGACGGTCAAAGATGTGTTTGTCCGAATAGTGTCATGGCAAGCACTTGCTATGTATCAATATCTTATGGCTATGTTTGTTTGCAAGGATGCATTAATCCCAAGTGTCTTGTTTGTTTTCAAATTTAAACTTGAGACTAGTAGTCCAGGGATTATAAAATGGCTTAATAATCTTGGGATTATAATTATAATTCTGGGATTATAATCCTAAGATTAATAGTCTTGGGATTATAATCGCATGGATTATAATACTTGCAAGTAAACATAACCTATGTATATATTTCCTATCATTTTTTCTCCATCATACATCACAGACCTTCTAGTACTTTTCATCATCTCAACGATCCAATTACAAGATGATATTAATTTGCTTCCTTAAATGTGTTGCATACCAGGTTTGGGACCATATAAGTGGAAAACTTAAGAAGGATCTCCAGTATCAGGCTGAAGTGAGTTCTGTTTGTCAGCTTGGTCATCTTCCTTTTTTCTTTCTGTTGTATACTGTTGCTTTCTTTTCTCATCCAATAATCATATGTTGTTGGGTGTATATGTGTTTTTTGTTACTAGAGTTTGCAATTTACAGTTTTGCACCTCCTTCGTGCAAGAAAGTTTTGGAAGACTCTTACAGCTGCATTATACAAATATATTAACGACATTATTACATAGTAATGGTTATTTCCACCAACTCAACAACAGAGTAACAGACAAACAGACAAACATGCATAAAGATAGTTCTCTTAATAAGAATTTGTTTGCAGAGGTTTCTGTTAGGCCCAACTAGGATTCTGACCAGAAATAGAGATAGAAACAGAGATATAGAGTGATATATAGAGAGAAATTGGGAGGAAGGATAGAAATCTCAATGTTATTCATTGAGATCGTGAGGGAGAAGAGAGATAGAAAAATACAGAGAAAGCTTAAACAAGCTTCTCTTCATTTCATTCATTCACTTCATTCATAATGCTTGAAGGTTACTCCTCCTTTTACAACTATTTATAGAAAAGAAATGCTGAAAAGTAAAAACTCCTAACCTACACCTCACTCCTTATCCTTCACTCACATATAACGGGTTAAATGTTTTTTTGGTCACTGTATTACAGGCCAACTTACAAATGGATAACTGAACTTTTTTCTCTTACAGTCAACTAACTGTACTCGACTTTTCTAACACGAAGTTAAAAAAACCGTTAAGTCCTTTGACTTTAAACGGAAAATGACACCTAAGCGGTTGATTTGTTTAAAAAAAGCTGATGTGGCGGTGATCATGCTACGTGGCAGTAATTATGTGGATTTGGAGGAAATTTTTTATGAAGAAAATGAAAAAAAATATTTTAAAGTATAATATAAATTTAAAAAGTTAGCCAAAAAACAAGAAAATAAATAAAAAATATATTTAATTATTTTTGTAATTAATATCAAATAAATTTTTATTTATAATTAAGCTTATTTATAAAACACAAAAACTAAAAATATGCTAATTTAAATTAAGGGAATATGAAAAACATTTAGGGAAAATGAAAGAAAATTATAATAAAATTAGAAAATTTAGCAAAAAATACATGGTAGAAAGTAAAAAAAAAAAAAAGAGTTATTTAGTTATTTTTGTAATTAATAGAAAATGTTTTTTATATAATTAATAACAAATATAATTTAGGAAATTATAAAAATTATAAAATTAAAAATATTTTAAAATTAAAAATCTTTTCGAATTCACTGTTATCATTCCTAAATCTCCATATCATCCATGTCTTTGAAATCTATTAATCCATCATTCACACACTGTAATACTATATAGTTTTGAAAATCAGTCAACCAATACAAACAACATATTACTGTGCTGTTCATAATCTTCATCTTTTTCTCATCTTTTCGTTTCTTATTTTGCAATTTTTTTCTGGGTTTTGATCTAATTTTATCTTGGTCACGGTCAAGAATTTTTCCCCAAATGGCATCGTCGGTTGAATACCAAAACTGGAATCATCAGAAGATGAGGTTAATAATAACAATAATACCAATGGTTGTGCCGCCAGAATCTTCCAATCAATCCCGGTTCTGGCGATTGCGGTGAATGTGAACGGAACTTTAAAAATCCCCACCACGCCTGCGGCGGCGACGGAGGCTGAGACGGCGAGGAAGGTTGGTTCGCTACTTAATTCATCACTCGTGTTGGTGGCTGTAGTATGGTAGCGGTGGTGGAAGGGTGGAAGTGGCGGGGTAGCAGAACAGAAGATTGAAGGTGAAGATGAAGATGGGTTTGTTTAATTTGTTTAAGTATAATATATTAATAAATTAATAATATACCATAATATTTGCTTTCAATAATTAATAATTCTTTGCCTAACATATATAAACATTTATGTAAATAAAATTTTATTTTGAATTTTTTTTTAATTTTACAATTTTTTTAATTTCATAATTTTTATAATTTCCTCAATTATATTTGTTATTAATTATATAAAAAAATATTTTCTATTAATTACAAAAATAACTAAATAACTCTTTTTATTTTTAATTTCTACCATGTATTTTTTTTGCTAAATTTTATGATTTATTATAATTTTCTTTCATTTTCCCTAAATGTATTTCATATTCCCCTTAATTTTAATTAGCATATTTTTAGTTTTTGTGTTTTATAAATGGCTTAATTATAAATAAAAATTTATTTGATATTAATTACAAAATAATTAAATACATTTTTTATTTATTTTCTTGTTTTTTGGATAACTTTTTAAATTTATATTATACTTTAAAATATTTTTTTTCATTTTCTTCATAAAAAATTTTCTCCAAATCCACATAATCACTGCCACGTCGGATAATCAATGCCACATCACCTTTCTTTTTACAAATCAACCGCTTAGGTGTCATTTTCCGTTTAAAGTCAAAGGACTTAACGGTTTTTTTAACTTTGTGTTAGAAAAGTTGAGTACAGTTAGTTGACTGTAAGAAAAAAAAGTTCAGTTATCCATTTGTAAGTTGGCCTATAGTACAGTGACCAAAAAAGCATTTAACCCCACATATAACTAACTTCATGTGCAGACATACTTGCACACAAAAAGTACTACTACTAGTAGAATATACTAATTATTCTCTTGTTCCCAGTTTACCCTTTCCTGACATTCCCTCCCCCTAGGAAATTCTATGTCCTCATGGATTAGTAAATTTGTTGGAACCATTTTTCTTGCATCTATCTTCACAATCATTGTAGCTTGGACTTTTCCTTATCTTTGGTCCACCAGAATCAAAGCTGAACCTCAAAAACTTGCAGAGAACCTGTAATGCTTCCTGACCAATTTTTTCCTTATTGAATAATGGGGAAATCTGATGTAGTTCTCTCAGATATTAGCTTGATAATGTCTTAATTTCTTGTTTTTCTTTTCTTTCAAATACAACCATCATTAATACTTGCTTATCTCCATTATAACTAGCTGATTTGTAATGTTTAAATTTTGTGGATTATAGCCATATCAACAATTATTTCCCGAAATTGATACCACCCTTGTGCATAGTCACCCTTTAAAACAATCTTAGCAACTGTTGCAAAGAATATGCCTATTGTTATTGTTGCAATAGTTGCATCTCCAAAGTGATCCAACTTTTCTTGAGCTGTGAAGTAGGACAAACAACCCCTTATTATCTTTCTGTTGAGCTTCAATGTACACCAATAAACAGATGTTAATTCAAAAGCAAGATTAATGCTCTTGGCAACTGCAGCCCAATCACAGATTGGTCCTATGACCATTTGATAGAACAACTGAAACCTCATCCTTGTAGTTTCTTTGTTCACCAAGGGATCCACTTCTGCTATAGGGCATAGCTGCTTGAGTGCAATCAGATTATTCATTAGGATCCAAATAGCACCATGGTCAGCGGGGCTTAGAAATTTCACATAAAATAAAATTGTTGTCCCGCTCCTCTGATTTGGGTTTGTTAGCTTTAGAGAATGTCCAGGGAAGAAAGTTGAAATTAGCTTTTGTGTTACAACTTTATTTTCCATACATTGTAACTAAACTCTTAAACTGAAAGTACCTAAAAGGAGTATTCTTATTTTGTCTCTCCAAGGAACAGGCTTAACAAACCACTCCCTCTTGATGATAGATAACTTTCCTCCAACATCAATTTTTCCCAATAGTGTATGTTTACTTCTCTTGAAAATTAAACTGGCCTTGAGTCTAAGATTATCTTGAACCTTGACCGCCTCTTGCTGTGTATCTTTCTTAGAAACTAGTACATTCAATAGCTGTAATTCTCCACTTGCTGCAAAAAATCTTTGCCTCCTTCCTTGAAGTTTCTGTGCAACAATCATTGGTAAATGTTTATTATCAAAACCATAATCAATGGCCTTACCTTGGTTAACACTCTTGCAAACCTCTTCACCATTGAAGTAATCCTGCTGAAGTAGTTGCCCATTTTCATCAGCTTCAAGCATTGAAGGTGGATACCCAATATAGGTTTTTTGCGGTCTACGAAGTTAAGATTTGGATTGGTTTTGGGGTAGGAAATAAGGGATCTGTTGTGTAGTTTGGTGAAAGTAATGCGGGTTGTGGAGGGGGCAATATTTGGCGTTTGTTTTTGAAGTAAACTACAGGGTAATGGGCTGGTGTATGGATTGAGGTATGGGTTGTTGATCTTGGGGTCAAGTTGTTCATATGATTTTTCTTGCTTGTAGGTTTGGAACAATGTCCTGGGTTTAAGTAACTTTCTCCTCCTTTTGGTGTCATTTTTAAGGCCCCAGTAAGTTCAGGAATCTCACAAATGATCAGCCTTCATGGTTTCTCAAACTCATCAAAGATTGGGGTTCCTTAATATTGTGATGATTCATCATAGGTAGGTGGATCATTATAATCTGGAGCTTCCTCATGCTCAACATAATCATTGTATGTAGGGGTTGTTCCCTCAGTGATGGCAGTCTGCCACTCATTACTTGGAACATCATCAAATATTGGAGTCCCCTTATCTTCATCATACTCAGCATATATAGGAGTTCCTTCACAATTTGCTTCTTCATATTCCTTGATCCAATTTCTATCATTATCTCATTCATTATGGGAACACAAGCTTGTGATGCTCAAGTTCCTTTCCTTCTCATTTTCATCAACAAAATTGTTCCTCTTCCATTGGACATCATCTTCTTCATTTATTCTGGACCTTAACTTTTCACCTTCTCATTTTCATCAACAAAATTGTTCCTCCTCCATTGGACATCATCTTCTTCATTTATTCTGGACCTTAACTTCTCAGTATGACTTGGATTTCTAAAAAGTCCCTTATCTTCTCTATGGCCCATGTGAACTAGCATCTTGTCCTTCCTTTTATCTCCAACGTGGTTAAGAAAACCCACCACATAATCTGAGCCTTTTTGCTTCAACATCTCATAAATTAGCACATTTAAACTCAACTAGCTATTGCTTAATTGAATTTTAACAGAGTAAATGAGCACACAAAACAAGCACAAGCACCAAAAGATCAAAATTTAGCTTAAACACCAATTAACAGAGTAGTAATGAGTGCTAACTAAAATTGGTTGAAATTGTTAGTATATGGACTGAAGGTATAAATGCTTTTTTCATCACTCTACTTTAGGTCAACTTATAAATGACTAACTAAACTTTTCTTCCTACAGTCAACTCACTAAACTTTAGTTTTCTTACAAAACATTAGAAAATCTGTTAGTCTTTTGACTTTAAACGGAAATGACCACATCAGTTGCAGACATGTAAAAAAATTCTTATGTGGCACAGATCATCTCATGTGGCTTTCATTATGTGAAAATGGAGGAAAAAATTTATGGAGAAAATGAAAGATTTATTCTAAATAAAATAACATATGTCAATTAATCAAACAAAAAATTTATGGAGAAAATAAAAGATTTATTCTAAATAAAACAACATATGTTAATTAATAAAAAAAAGAAGTAAAATTCAAAATGAAAATAAAATAAAACATTCAAATTTTATATCATTTAACAAAAAAACAACACATCATTTAATCAAAACACAAAGGGAAATACTAAAATTCAAAATCAAAACACGTAATTGATTTATGGAATTCAATCCCTCATCCAAATGTGTTGTAGATGATAAGGTGGTCTCCGATGACCTTTCAAATTTCTCCCATTTATCTATCATAAACAAAAATATCTATTTTTATTAAATTCAGATCTAGATCCATCTAGATTTACATGTGCTCTAGCTTGATTTCATCCAGAAACTCTTTGCGGAGAGGGGCGACGGAGGTAGAGGTTGAGGTGGAGGTCAAGAGGCGGTGGCAGTGGTGAATTTGAGTTGAGGTTTCGATTTGGGTGGAGGATCTGGGTTGGGGTTTGGTTCTGGTTTTGATTATATATATATATATATATATATATATATATATATATATATATATATATATATCGTTGGACGCCGATTTTGGTTCATGGACGTTTGTCGGAGCTTCATTACAACTGCAATCTTTACCTATTTTTTATGCCCTTCCCGTTCTCAAAGGTTTGTGTTCTTAATTGTAGAATGATGAATTAGTCCAAGATCCCCTATTTCTTCCTTTCGTTTCGAATTTGTATGCTTTGGTATCAGTACAGTGCTAATTACGGACATGAATGATTGCTAATATTGGAGCCTGCTTTGTTAATATCTAGAGCAAGATTATAAACTCCCTTCACTCTGTCTCTGGATCACACAAACAAAATTACTACAATTACTATGTGTATTGGTAATTTATAATAGGCATGTGTGTGTTAGTGTGTGTTTGAATTTGTATATGTGTTCTTGGTGTGTTGGTGTGTTTTCTTGACATATTTACCCGTAAATGATTAATAATTGTGAAAATAATATTTGAAATATTTTTTTTAATTACACATAAGCATGTTTAGGCCTAGTCATCAATTTATATTGAAAAAATTAGGCCACGTAAGTGCCACGTCAAAGTTCCGTTAAAAATTTAACAGTCAAGAAAAAAGTTGAGTTAGTCGTTTGTAAGTTGACCTAAAGTAGAGCGAGGAAAAAAACATTTATCCCATTTACTGAAAAATTAGCTAGTGACAGTGTTTTGATGTTTTTTGGTTTTTGATTGTTTGTATAGACACTAAGGTTGTGTTTGATAAACTTGGGAATTAAGATCTAAATGATTATGATGTCTTAATAAATTAGATTATCTGAATGGTTATGAGGTCCGAATTTAAAAATTTGTTTGATAAATAAAAAATAAGTTGTCTCTTAATGACACTATTTTACCATTTTAAAGGGTAAAATTTTATTTAATAATTTTAAATATTCAATTTAATAAAAACGAGTGCATAATATTGTTGAATATATTTATATAAAAAAAAAATCATTAAGATGTACCTCTTAAATATTAAGATTTCATTTTTTGTCTTACCGATTAAGAGGCATTCAGAGGTAACAAAAAAACAAACAAACAACATTATGCCTCTTAGCGAATAAGAGACAGTCCATTAAGAGGCAATTAGATGTAAACAAACAACACCTAAATATGCTAAACAAAGTAATTCGAGTCTTCACAAAAAATTAAACCATATAATCTGGAAATTTTTGCGAATAGAGACAAACAAACAAAACATGGATTAAAACATGTTTATGTTTGGGTGATGTTAATAATGAGATATATGGCATGGGTCATCTATGCGTGACTGAAACGAGTGAGTTAGAAGAGTTTTATACCTATTTTGCAGAAAGACAGAGCTTCCGAAGTGGTTTTTCTGCTCCCTTGTGGCTGGAATATGAAGTTGTTGATGTTTGTTAGTAGTAATGTACTACCCAAACTGTTTTGATGGTAGAAACTAAGAAAATTGACTAAATTCTTTTTTGGGTTTTCTCAGTTTCTGAACAGTGACGAAACAGTCAAATAAGAATCTGAAAATAGAATAGGAGGTTGAAGAAGATAAGTCTCCAAGGTCTGGGCTATTTCTGGGTAGTGTTTGAAGGATAGAAGAGACTAGAAGAAGTAGATTTCAGTTTGGGTTTATAGAAGAGAAAAAATCAGAACTTGAAGATAAAGAAGAAACAAAGGATTAGAAGAAGAAGATGATGGTTTTGGAATAACTAGCAACTCTGATACCAAATAGAGATAGAAACAGAGATATAGAGTGATATATAGAGAGAAATTGGGAGGAAGAATGATAGAATCTCAATATTCTTCACTGAGATTGTCAATATTCTTCACTGAGATTGTTAGGGAGAAGAGAGAGAAAAAAATAAGAAGAAAGTTTAAACAAACTTCTCTTCATTTCATTCATTCACTTAATTCATAATGCTTGAGGGTTACTCCTCCTTTTACAACTATTTATAGAAAAAAATGCTGAAAAGTAAAAATTCCTAACCTAGACCTCACTCCTTATCGTTCACTCACATATAACTAACTCCATGTGCACACATACTTACACACAAAAATACTACTACTAGAATATACTAATTATTCTCTTGTTCCCAGTTTACTCTTTCCTGATAGCTTCTTAATTAGTACTCCCTTGGTCCCAAATAGAGTGTCATCCTGACAACCGTGCTTTTGGCATTAATTTCGAAACATTCGGACAACACAGTTAGAAATTTTATTTTTAACGTAGTTTCTGAACAATATTATTCTTTAGCATCTAAAGTACAATCCCAAACCAAAAGTGGGGAAATTTTGATTATTGAGATTTTTATCTTAAGAAATATTTTTTATTGTGATTACCTAAGCAAACTTGAATGCAAAGTAGTGGGGATAAAGTTGTCTTAGTTGCTTGGTTTCTTCAAAGTGGGGAAAGTGCGCTAGCTCGCTCTTATAGTAATATTCGCTACTTCATTATGGAATATTAATTTTCAACTACTTGATATTTTTATCTTCACTGAAGAATACTTTCTTGCTCATTTACTGAACTGAGGTAATCAACTTTTGCAGGAAACATTCATGATGCATGAGGATGCAGTCCTTTGTGTTGATTTTAGTAGGGATTCAGAGATGCTTGCATCTGGTTCACAAGATGGAAAGATTAAAGTAAGTTAAAATTGTATATTAGTTAAATCTCTTTTCCTCTAGTAAGCAATCTCTTCTCCACAGCCGAAGGGAAAAGTAAAATAGTACTCCCTCCGTCCTGTATTAAACGTCCTAATTTTTTTTAAGGATGTTCCACAATAAAGGAAAAGGAAAAGGAAAAGGAAAATAATAAGGAAAAGGGAAAAGGGAAAAGGGAAAAGGGAAAAGGGAAAGGGAAAGGAAAGAGTAAAGTTATTGACGGACTATGAAATAAAATACTTAGTTTTTGAAGTTCTGGACTTAAAAATTAGCATCATCGCTTACTTTGTATTATGATTGTAGGTTTGGCGTATTAGAACTGGGCAATGCTTGCGCCGTCTTGAACGTGCACATTCTCAGGGTGTCACAAGTCTTATCTTCTCTCGAGATGGAACTCAGCTCCTAAGCACGTCATTTGATGGAACTGCAAGGTATTGTTGAAATTATGTTCATTGACTGTTGGATAATACTCCCTCCATTTCAAATTGTGTCACCTTGAAGTTCGTAATTTCAGCACAAACAGTAGGGCATCAATACGCAGATAATACATATAAATAAACACATGCAGAAATATTTTATCATCTAGTGTGCAAATTAAAAAAACAGTAAAAAAGACATACATATGAAAAATAATATTTGTTTGTATCATTGACATGTTATAAAATATGTGCTGCACTTGAATCTGGACCATGACACAAACTGAGACAGGGGAGTATCTATATATTATATAGTGATATGTTAACCAAGAAAATTGACATTACATGTATGTATTATTTTCTCTTCCCTCCATAAACACTGCGACACCCAGAAGCATATGTGAATAACTGAATTGGGTTTTTGAGAATAAATGTAATCCGCCCACACCATAATGATGTGGAGTCCTAAAAAAACATCTTTGGGGTACAAGCGTTATTTTATTAGTATGGAGTGCTCCACATGCACTCATTATGACGTGGAGTGTGGATAGTCACTATTTTTTAAAATCGCTGCCACTGAATTTGCGAATGGACAGTGTCAGATGGTTGCCCATTTAACACCCTATAGCCAGCATTGGCTATTGATCACTCCTCAGTCCCCATGTGTGTGTGTGTGTATTACGTATGTGGGTGGTTTTTTATTTATTTATTTATTATTATTTACTTTTTTATTCTATTAATAGCATGTTTATTTTCCTGCATTTTTCTCTTTTATTTGTTTTATTTTTGTACTGTCTTTCTGCTTTTATGATTTCATATAACTTCATTTTCAACCTGCACTAACTAGGTTGTGATAAAAGACTTCAGAGAGTTGAATCGAGTATTTATTATCACTGTTCCAATTCTAGTTGTTCCTTAACGTTTTGTTATAGAAGATTTTTCTTGTCTTCTAATCGACATTTTGTGCTACTGCTCCTATAGAATACATGGTCTAAAGTCGGGAAAATTGTTAAAAGAATTTCGTGGCCATACATCTTATGTAAATGATGCCATCTTTACACCTGATGGAGTCCGTGTGATTACTGCATCCAGTGACTGCACAGTCAAGGTTAGTTTACTCTGAGATTTGTTGTAACTCGAGGACTAATTGGTGTGCATGATTGATATGCTATACTCAATTTAGGTTTGGGACGTGAAGACTACAGACTGCCTGCATACATTTAAGCCACCACCTCCGCTTAGGGTAATTTTGTCTTTGCCATGAGAAGTGCATCTCTCATAGTTCTACAAATACTTTTATTTTCATTATTTTTTTTATTTGTTAAATTAAATCCAGGTTTCTCTTTTTTTATGGTTAGGGGGGTGATGCATCTGTGAATTCTGTTCATCTTTTCTCAAAAAACTCGGATCACATTATTGTGTGTAACAAGACATCATCGATATACCTCATGACACTTCAGGGACAGGTAACAATTCTTATCCACTATACAAACTAGAGCAGGCGCATGTTCCTATGGCACCATTTTGGGAAAAAAAACATAGGGATGAATAAATGAAGGAGAAAGGAATAGAGGAGAGGAGCAATAGAGACATTAAGATAACGGAGAAGGTTAATCAGAGGGAAGAGAGAAAATGGTAGAACATAAATTGAGAAAGATAGCATAAAACAATATTGGTTACACTAGAGATTCAAAGGGAAGTTCGAACAAGGGGTAAGAAAATGTGACCAAGAAGAGAGTTTTTCGTTTGTTTTCCTGGCCTGTTTATTGGTTAAAAAATAGTACAAAATGCCTGCAAAAAGAAAGAATATCACGACATTCCCCCTCTTTTGGCGTCTTTTGGGGAATTATTAGAAGCAGGCCTGTAAGCTTGGCCTTCTGACTTCTCTAGATGAGATTTCTTAGCACCAACCAGGCATTACAGGTTTTCAACTTAGCTTACCACATCGGCCTGTCCTGAAAATACTAAAAATAATAACAACTGTATCCTCCCAAAATTTTCTTTTCAGTTGTATTTAAACATTAGGTAGTTAGATAATCCTGTCTTTACTAGATCTTGCATGATATAGGTGTCAAAATTACCTAACGCAATGAGTCAATTAGTAATGGAACACGGAACATGGTGTCTTGCTTTTAATGTAATGGATTGGACCTCCCCTAGTTTTATTCCTGAATGCAATAACAAAAGTTCTGAATTGTTTGATAATATTCTGGACTTCTGGTGATGTTTAGATCATAACACGTATCCTGCTTTAGAAACTTGAACTGTCTCTTTCTTGAATTCCTTCTGAACTTTGCGGAGAATGGAATGCAACTGAAATTGTTATGCTTGAATTTGCTTCTCTATATAATGTTTAAGCAGGTGGAATTGAAAATTTTATGTTGTAATTAGCTTCTCTATGATGTTTATGCAGGTTGTTAAGAGCTTCTCTTCAGGTAAAAGAGAAGGTGGTGATTTTGTGGCAGCTTGTGTGTCACCTAAAGGGGAATGGATTTATTGTGTCGGTGAAGATAGGTATTTCTTATGCTAAGTACCTGGTTCTCTTGCTTAGATAAACTTTTTGTTCTTTGATGCTTTCATAAATAAGTAGTCTTCATATGCAATTTTTGTACGTGGTTTAACTCTCCTTAGCAGAAGTATTATGATGACTCATCAGAAGACTGAAGATTTCTTAGTGCATGCTATACACAAAATATATAAACTATCGATATAGTTACTCCTTAAGAGAGCCAGTACAATTTTTAAAGTTATAATTGAATATAATAGAATTATTGAAAATTCTATGGCGGTTTAGTAAAAGTAAAGACATGAGGAGGTGCTTCGGTAAAGGAAAAGATGAGATACAAAGTGTGTTCAATGCAAGTTTGACTGTGTTGAAGTAAAAGTAAGACACTGTTATTACAGAGCTTTTGACAAGTATTGTATGGTTTGATGTGTTTTCTTTCTTTTCTTCTTTTTTTAGGGTTCTTTTTTCTTTTTCTTTTTTTTTTTGTGTGTGTGTGGGGGAATGCAGAAGATCATAAATTGATGAGTGGTGTGGTGGATTTGCGGTTTCTGATATTGTTAGATCATAGATTGATGAGTGGTGTGGTGGATTTGCACGGTTTCTGATATTGTACCCTAATTTTGTGAAAAAACTAGCTTTTCTGATTTGATTTTGTAAGGCCAAGAGCCTTAAAGAAAATTAAATTATAGGGACATGTTAGTTAGTTAAGAAGATTCTAGTATAGTAGAAAGGGTAAACATGATGGGACAGTTTTGTATATCTCCTTATTACATGTATTTATTTGAAGATTGGTGGAGGCCTTTTCAACAATCTTATTCTTGTAACATGTAGGTAGCTTCCATTCATGATCTTGTATGCATAACCTTGGCTGGTTCCCCATTAATAATTTTAATGTCTTAGTCTTGGTATGCATTCTCTTCCCAGCTTTTGTTATGACAGTTGTCCATAGTAATTTATTGAGCATGATGTCTAAAGTGATGGCTCTAAGCTATGTAATGAGTTCTCTATCAAAAATAAGAAGGGAAAAAGAAGTTCTGAATATAGAGAATGATTAAAATAGTGCTTGTTATTGTTGTTAAGTACTTCATCCCAAGCATAAGCAGTTACATTACAGATTGATTGGTTTCTGGTCTATATGCAGAAATATGTACTGCTTCAGTCATCAGTCTGGCAAACTGGAACATTTAATGAAGGTAAGCTTTCCATTTGTGAGGCTCTAGTGGATTTTAAAAAGGTGGTACGGAGGTTGTTCCTCATCCGTACAATCTACTATTACAAGAATCAGCATTTTCCTTGAAAACAAATTTTCTTTTGCAAGTACTGTAAGCTGGGTGAAACAAGTTTTTGGTCTTTCTCAAACATGTTGCCTCAAGCAAAAAACTGTTTTTGTTTTTTTAGTGTCTCTTTATCCTTTGGTCAAGGTGTTGTATTTATCAGAGTGTCTATCTGGGCTTCAGAAGGCGTGCATGTATGCAATAATACCCTATCAATTTTAGTGTCTCCAGTTGTGATATTTCCGCAAGTTGTCTGAAAGGGTCTAGAAAAAAGAAAATCAAAAAACTGAAGGAAATTTATGGGAAAAAAAGGAGTGCAATATTGATTTTTAGTACGTGTGATTATGTTCTCTCTCATTTTTGGCAACTTTTAATATTCATAAACCAATATCTATGTATTGAAGTGCTCTGCGTCTCTTCGTACTGGCAGGTGCACGACAAAGATGTAATTGGTATTACTCATCACCCGCACAGGAACCTGGTTGCTACATATGGCGAAGACTGCACGATGAAATTATGGAAGCCTTGAAAAGCTTTTGTCATATTTATCTCTCATTCCTGTCGATATTCACTCACTAGGTGGCTGCAAGTTCTCTGTTAGTCATCTGCTGCAACTTTTTTACCTTCTGTTGTTTTCTCTTTTGCTTGCCTTTCTGGCTAAAAGCATATTGCAATTGGGAACGATTAGAATTTGTGTCCCTGCAAACTATTTGTTGTATTTCTCGTGGGAATATCAGAAGGGAGGTACTAGGAGAACATTTTATGTGCAGTTTTAACATCTCATAATTATAATTTTGGGCCATGTTTGATTATTTTATACATGGGTATTGTTTTAGGAAAATGATATATTTTGCGACAAAAATATTTGCGAATTTTCTTGCAAATAGACTCATTCAAAGATCATCAATGTATTTACTAATTTATTGTATATGATCACAACAAAAGTCATGATGTTTTGTTGTAAGATACAACAAGACTCGTTGGTTTATCCTTTTAAAAAACAGACATGTTTGTTTAGAAGTGGATTATACGTTTGAGAACTACAAGTTTAAACTTCTTTATTTTAAAGTTATACTAAACTTCATTTTCGTAGAATGTTATTATTGTGGAATTATATATAGTTCGTGGAACACATTTATTTATTTTTTACTAAATGTTCGAGGAACACATTTGTTGTCAAATACCAATAAAATCCATTAAATTACTATGTAATTGACCCCTACGACTTTTCTTTTTTTTTTTTTTTTTTTTTGGGGGGGAGGGGGGGGAGGGGTTGGGGAGGAGGATGATGAACAAAAATAACCATCAATGACAAATTACAATTTTTCTCAAACCCTCGAGGGCAAGGGTTTCTCTTCTTCTTTTTTTGTTGGATTCGATTTTTAAATTTTTTTTTTATCAAAAAAAACTTAATATTAAAATTAACCATTTTTATTAATATTGTAGCTCATCTTTATTATGTTTTAGTTTATAAAAAATAAAAATTTTAATTTTTTTATTAATTACTAATAATATATATTTTTATATATTAATGATGTCATTGGGTCAATAACGGTTCAACAACTGATTAGATCAGTGATCCAATCATCCGATATCTTTTTTGGGTCGATGAACGATCCGATTCTAAGAACGTTGCAAAAAATAACCATCAATGTCAAATTGCAATTTTTCTCAAACCCTTGAGGATATTTTTGCCCTTTAACTAGTGTGGCATTAGGAATTGGGCTCCACCATTGGCTAGTCGAACTCGACTACTATATAATAAATATCCAACTATTATTCATCAATGATGATGACTAACTTTCAGGTCAGAACAATTCAAGTATATTTATAATAGAGGACATCTTAATCCCTACCTCAACTATGAAATTGAGCTAAAGTCGTATATTTGAGTCGATTTAGCTAAAATTCATTAATTTCTTAATTACTCAAACATAAAGATTAAGATTGTGTTTAATTGCATCTTAATACATTATTCCATCTCTTAATATATTTTAACAACCCATATATTTGTATTAAGAGATCCGAATCTCTTAATAGTTCAGACTCATATTTGTATCTTCCTCTTAATACAAAAATATGAGTTATTAAAATGTATTAAGAGATGAATTGTTAAAATATATTAAGATTCAATCAAACACCACTTATCTAAGGCTCAATTGTATTTGCCTTAGGCTCAATCTATCTTTAATTTTTTAGTGCAAAGCTCGAACCCTAAATACTCGACTTAAATCGCCCTTTTGTAACCCTAACTTCAAGTAATACCTATTGATCTCATATTAATGCAAGAGATTTTGAGGGAGTTACTATTTTCACAAGAAAAAATATATTATATTTTTATAAGATTTTACTCACATGAAGGTGTGATCTATTTACTATTTATGCGAGGAGATTCTCGTAAAAATATCAATTTTTCTTGTAAAAATATCGAATTTATTTTATTTTTTCTTCTTAAATTGTCCACCCAAGAGAACTTACTGGCGCTTTTGACTTGCAAATCACATCATCCCCTTTAAACTTGTAATCACAATAAATTTAATTACACCGAATATAAAATAATGAATTTTCTTGGTCAATTAGGTTAGCGTAACGCTGAATTTAATTACGAAATCATTTGAATTTTATATGTTTAATTGGATAGTGACGTTCAAAAAGCAACATAGGAGAGTTCATTAACTCAATATGGTTGGGTGCAAGACTTGTATGCACAAACAAAATAGAGGCATTTGGTTTGTAGATGAGAATGAAGAAGCGTTATATATAATTACGAGATGTACATATTATAATATCGGTAATGATATATATTTTGCCAATATGTATGTTAATTTTTTAATGGTCAATTAAGTATATAAATATTAATAATTACGTATATAAATATTAATGATAAACTTTTTTATTAAAAAATATATAATAAGTGGGTTTTTTTTATATAATTTTTCTCAGGGGCGAAGCTAGGTGTAGTAGTGTAGGGTCAATCGACCCCACTGATTTTTTTTTTAATGTATGATGTAATAGATTTTTTGTGGGTATATTTTAATAATTTGACCCCACCGAAATGAGTACTAAAAAAGCTCTCTTTTGGTTTTCACAAGCAAAGATCATCAACTTTTTTGCTTCATAAATCACAAATGGTGGAAGTACCGAAAACGGAGTCTTGAGATCGATATCTAGTGCAACTTCTAGAGTTTTTGCACTCCGTCGACGATTGGACGGTGGACTCTAAAATCAAATTAGTAAAACTTCCTAATTTTTATCTTGTTTTCTGCTGGAATTTGATGGATTAATTGTTTCACTTTGTGGGTTTTGCTTGTTGCTATTTTTCAGTTGGGTTGGATGTGATTTTATGTTTTAGTTAATGGGTTTTGGTTTTAGGCAGTGACAGTGGCAGTAACAGTGATTGTTTGATTTGTTTCTTTATCAAATCTATAGGTTAGAACTTGTAATTGGAAAATAGCTAGGGAAACAAAAAGCAAAAATAGAAAAATAAGTCTTATTGAATACTACAAAATACTAGTAAAATATAAGTAGTATACTTTTTAAAGCATAATTATCAATAATTTTTTGTTGGAGCTTGGGGGATGGGAGAGAAAATATGAGGAAATGAAATATGAAACTTTATTCACTTTAATGATGTTGATAATTTTTTTAGTATTGTTTGTATAAGAGTTTGTTTTTAGAAACACTTTGCCAACAAGAATAAAATGCACCGCAACTAAAAGAAATGTAGTTGGTGTATATCAGTATATTTATTTGAGTGTTTATATTTTCATTTCAGATTATATTATACTAGTTATTTTTTGTGGATAAATTTGATAGGTACAATAATGACATATATTATACTTTTTGAGTTATATATTTGAGTCCTTTTTGTTACTATAATTATCAATTTTGATTTATTATTTGATACTCTAATAATTGACCCAATTATCAATATTTTTTACTTACCACTGTATATATTAATAAATTTCATAATTATAATTTAGCGTAAATTTATCGAAATATAGTATGACTCTTACGATATATATATATATATATATATATATATATATATATATATGTATATATATATATATACACAAATCGTATTATACAATCGGCTATAACGACAGTTTTTTGGGCTATAACGATAGCTTTCAACTGTCGCCATAGCTCAGAATAACTCTGACGACGGGATATCCGTCGTTATAGCCAAAAATTTGTCGCCATAGTCCTCTATAATCCCATTTGTGTATATACATATAGCCTATATATATATATATATATATATATATATATATATATATATATATATATATATATATAGAAGATCAAGAAGATTTCTCCTTAAATAGCATCACTTAAATAGTACTCTTTTATCAAAACGACGTAGTTTTGGAGGGACGCTATGGCATTTTTGTAAATACGCTGGTGGTATTGTATTTATAAAATGTCACGCGTCCTCCAAAAACTACGCTGCTTTTGATAAAAGAGTTGCTATTTAAAGTGAGTATTATTTAAGAAGAGTCTTTTGATCCTCTCCGTATATATATATATATATATATATATATATATATATATATATATATATATATATATATGATATGATCCATAACAAGTATTTACTATGGAGAAAATTTGAATAAATAATATTATATCCGTCTAATCTATAAATCAAGAGCGCAAATTAAAAAATAACAATCCCTTACGCTAGTTCGTAAGGATTATATATATATATAAAAGGATTTTAAAAGCCATAAAATATGTAGAGTAAATTAAGGAGACAGCTGCCACGATACTAATTAACAATTAAGCAGACGTGTTCATTTCACTCCCATGCAAATACATTTAGACAAATATATATCGTAAGAAAGAAAGACTTGTTTTGTGTTCTTTTTTCTTCCTTGTGGACATAGAAAAATTGAAGACTTCCAAACACATGAAACATGGGATGATAAAGAATACTCTTTTTGTTCTTTAATATAAGTTATTTAAAAAAAATATTTTTTTTTATTTAATATAAGTCATTTGAGAATTTCAAGTAAGCATTAATTATTTAGTTTTTAATATTACCCCAAATATTAAATATAACTTTGATTATCTCACTATTCTCTTGTCCAATAACATTCTCTTTTTTCAATACAAAGACAATATAGACAATTGATATTATATTTAATGTTTTACAATTATTTTCTTAATACGTATGCACAACTCTAAAACGACTTATATTAAGGAAAAAATGAAGTATATGTTTTCTTTTTTAAAGAACATTTTTTTTGAAAATAAATGGAGCTTATTTAATTGCTCATTTAAAACACAAACAATTTACCAAATTTATTACCAAAAAAGGTGATAATTATACTCTTAAATTTTTCATGAATGCTTTTTAAGAGTAAAAAATTAAATAAAACCCCACTGATGAGTAATGTTTTAATAATCATGTGTATAATATGTGGGTATGTATATAACATGAAATTCATGATATAATAGTCATTTATATAATTTTTTTATTCTTAAAAAAAGCAAGATTGAATGCAAGTAATATCAAATCCCCGAGTACTTTTTAATAATGTGTACATTAACCGTTCACACTTATTTTGCACTAACAAAAAAATAAAATAAATTTAGTATACGAGTCTAATTCAGGAATTAGAATTCATGAATTCTTCGATTATAAAAGTACCTACGTACGAACTCTAATTACTTTACCTCCCCTATTATACCATAAAATAACTAATGCACCATCTAAACCCACAGTTATATATATATATATATATATATATATATATATATATATATATATATATATATATATAGTCCGGATCTTATTCGAACTCCCGCATTTTCTTAAAATGCAGACCTTTTTTTTTGTTTTTTTTTAAAACAACTAAAAAAAATATAAATAAATTATGGAACTTGAATTTTTACATAATACAGTGTTTTGGGTGTGATTTGGATACATATAACAAAACATGTTTATGCAGATGCATGTGCATCGTATATACATTTTTGGTATAGAAAATCACGCCCAAAACACTGTATTATGTAAAAATTCAAGTTCCATAATTATTAATTTTTTTTTTGAGTTGTTCTACAAAAATAAAATAAAATTTGGTCCGTATTTTATCAGGTCCGAACTCCCGGACTTGATCCGTGTTTTATATATATATATATATATATATATATATATATATATATATATTGTTGGGTGTGGGTCCTCACCCATGAGATAGAATCAAAGATAGAAAAGAATGGGTTTATATATTTGATATTAATCCAATTAGAAATTGGGTTAATGGAAGCAATATTGGAATTGGAGATCACATGAAAGGAATCCAAGTTGAAAAAGGATTTACTTGTTAGAGTGGTTGGTGACCAAGACAAGGAGATGTGATCCCTAATTTGATTAGGAGAATAAATTGTTTCTAATTCATAATAGGAATGGATTAAGAAGAGTACTATAAATAAGGCTATGAGGGAGTCTTATTTGATATATGAGATAGAGAAGCTTGGTAGTAAGAAGATACCAAAAGAATAAATTGAGAGAATTACTGTTTGTTGTTCGTGGGTATCCGCCATCATCTCCGTTCAATTGAAAGCTTGAAGATTTTATTGCTTGGGCTGTTTTTTGGTGGTGAAGTTAATTAGGTTTCTCAACTTAATTAAAGGTAAATTTGTATTATCTCAATTTATTAGGTAACCTCAAGTTTTAGGGCATAAAAACTTGAGAGGATTATTGTAAGCTCATTATTAGTGATATAGTGGAGATTCTGAGAGTTTGACCTGTAGTTTTACCTCTTAATTTTAGAGGGTTTTCCACGTAAATTTGGTGTCTTGCTTGTGGATGGTTATTTGTTATTTTGTTCTCATAATTGGTTTTGTTGATTTCATATTTAATTGCACAAAGACGGAAAAGTAATTCACAGGATATAGATTATTTTTGGCGTTTTTCCCAACAAAGGTATCAAAGCTTGGTTATTTTGTGGTTTTCTTGTCGCGAATTAAATGGAGGATCGGATGACGAGTTGCATGATTAATCTCAAGGCTACAAATTATGCAATTTGGAAGCCAAGAACGGAGGGTTTGCTTTTTATGCAAGGATTTATACTTTAGCCACTTGAGAACGATGGAGTTAAGCCCACAAACAAGAGTGAGGAGCAGTGGAACAAGATGAACAGGAAGACTATTGGTCTGATCAGATTGTGGATTGATCAAAGTGTGTTTCATCATGTTGCCACGAAACTAAAGCCTATGCTCTCCGGCAAAATTGGAGTCCATGTATGAAAGGAAGTCGGTATGAAAATAAAGCTTTTTTGATTAGGAAGCTTGTGAATTCTAAATTCAAGGATGGAAACTCCGTTCTGAGAACACTTGAGTGATTTTCGAGAGTTTGATAAATCGCCAAGTGATGAATATGGTAATTGACAATGAGATGCAGGCTTTGTTGTTGTTGAGCTCTTTGCCTGATAGCTGGGAGACGCTAGTTGTATCGTTGAGTAACTCCGCTCCTAATGGCAAGCTAACTATGGATACAGTTAAGGATAGTTTGTTTAACGAGGAACAGAGGCGAAGAGATACTATGGTAATTAGCGCTGAGTCACAAGTTTTTGTCGCACAGAGTAGGGGCAAAAACAAAGGGAGAAACTCTCCTGAAGATGACAAATTCAGGGGAAGGTCAAGAGATAGAAAAGAAGTAATTTGCTTTCACTGCCAGAAGACGGGTCACATAAGACGAGAGTGTAGATTTTTAAAGAAGGAGCAGTCTAAGGAAAAAGATGAGGATAAAGATTCAATTGTATATCTATCCGACGTTGATGTAGCTATTGTTTGTGATGATAAACCCAAGTGTCATGTTAATGACTGGATTATTGATTCGGGTGCTTCATTCCATGCTACTTCGCGTGGTGAAATCTTCACATCCTACAGTAGTGGTGATTTTGGCCATGTGCGGATGGGAAACGGAAGTGCATCCAAGATTATAGGCATTGGAGATATTTGTTTGGAAACTAACAGTGGTTGCAAGTTGATCTTTGAGAGAAGTCGGATGTGTTCCGATATTCGCTTTTAATTTGATTTCTTTAAGTAAGCATGAGAATGGTTATAAAAGTTACTTTGGTGAAGGTCGATGGAAGCTCACCAAAGGGTCTCTAGTGGTCACTAGAGGTAAGAAGGTAGATACTCTTTATACGATGCGGGCGCATGTGAGAGGTGTTGAAGATGGGGGAGTTAGGCAGAAAAAGGTGTGGTACAAAGCCGTGCGAGATGAGAGGAAAGCCTTGCATGAGAACCACAAAAAGAAAGCTCTTCGCTTTAAATGGGTACCAAAAGTGAAGAAGAAAAGTGATAGCTCGCAGCCAGGATACAAAGCGGTTGTGAATGAATTTGGCAAGCAAAAATCTGTCAAGTTTGAGTTAGATCCTCCCATTGAGAAGAATCATGCCGATGAGACAAAACCGGACATGAAGATATTTGAAAATTCCAAGAAGATTGAGTTGAGCCAAGACTTCGTTGGAATTAACTCCGAGTAAGGAGTTGTGGTTGATGATCCCTCCTCTCATGGGTTCGGAGGGGGAGATTGTTGGGTGTGGGTCCTCACCCATGAGATAGAATCCAAGATAGAAAAGAATGTGTTTATATATTTGATATTAATCCAATTAGAAATTGCATGGGTTAATGGAAGCAATATTGGAATTGGAGATCACATGAAAGGAATCCAAGTTGAAAAAGGATTTACTTGTTAGAGTGGTTGGTGACCAAGACAAGGAGATGTGATCCCTAATTTGATTAGGAGAATAAATTGTTTCTAATCCATAATAGGAATGGATTAAGAAGAGTACTATAAATAAGGCTATGAGGGAGTTTTATTTGATATATGAGATAGAAAAGCTTGGTAGTAAGAAGATACCAAAAGAATAAATTGAGAGAATTACTGTTTGTTGTTCGTGGGTATCCGCCATCATCTCCGTTCAATTGAAAGCTTGAAGACTTTATTGCTTGGGGTGTTTTTTGGTGGTGAAGTTAATTAGGTTTCTCAACTTAATTAAAGGTAAATTTGTATTATCTCAATTTATTGTGTAACCTCAAGTTTTAGGGCATAAAACTTGAGAGGATTATTGTAAACCCATTATTAGTGATATAGTGGAGATTCGGAGTTTGACCCGTGGTTTTTACCTCTTAATTTTAGAGGGTTTTCCACGTAAATTTGGTGTCTTGCTTGTGGATGGTTATTTGTTATTTTTGTTCTCATAATTGGTTTTGTTGATTTCATATTTTATCGCACAAAGACTAAAAAGTAATTCCTGGATATAGATTATTTTGGCGTACTTTTCCCAACATATATATATATATATATATATATATATATATATATATATATATATATATATATTCAGGATCAAGTCATATACCATTATCTTACTCACCCATACTCACCCCCTTTGGCGATGATTTCGATCATACAACCGCCGTCTATACTTTTAACGACGCTATAGGTTGTCCGTCGCTAAAAGTATAGGCAGCATTTACTATGTAGATGAATCAAAACCGTCACCTAAAGGGGTGAGCACGAATGAATAAAGAAAGTATACGACTGATCCTCGCTCTATATATATATATATGACAATGATTCATAACATATATTTGTTATAAATTAAAAATGAACATACATCATCTCTATCGTTCACTATAGAAACCAACGGCCGAGATTAATTCACGTCAGCAGATGCTGAAAATAGTACCGACGTCCGCTACTATATATTAGTAGTGAACGTGAATTAATCGGCCGGTCGTTGATTTTTATATTGAACGATAAAGATGGTGTAAAATACGTAGTTATGGATCATTATATATATATATATATATATATATATATATATATGTATAACTTTGACTCTCTCTAGCAATGGAGGGATGAAATAACTAAAAATAATGACTATAGCGACGGTTTTTTCCACCACTGAATAAAAAACCGACTTTCTATCTTATAAATGACGGACAAAAACCATATGTTATAGCGGTTTATTCTTAATCATCCCATTCATTGGAAAAGTGGATATATATATATATATATATATATATATATATATATATATATATATATATATAATGCGAGAGATGGATAGAGCAAGGTGGTGGTGGTGATGATGATTGATGAGTCATAATTGGAAGCACTATATATAGAACAACCTTGGAGTAGACGCTCTCCAGCTCATATATTCTCAACCCTTTGTGCATTTTTCTCTGTATATAAATTAATCACTAGCCTCATTGCAGACTACTTGTATTTCTAACACTTGGCCGTGCCGTGCAGACAAAAATATATGGCTACTAATTATATTTCTAATTCTTCAGGTTTAGTAATGATTATATTAATATGCTACTGCTTCTTGTTTTCCGAAAATGGTATGGTTGATGCTGCTCGGCAGATGAAGACGGTGACTGATGATGCCAACGGCATGCCGGGATCCGATATTAATCCCGGTGATCAGATCCGGCGGAACCTTCTGGCTAACGGACTTGGCGCATCGCCTCAAATGGGGTGAGTCATGAGCTTTTCTTAATTAATTTTATTGGAATTCGGTTAGGGTGAAATTAATTGTCACGTTCTTTTACCATCACCAAGTTCTCTAGTTTTTAATTTAGGAAATTAATTAATATATATATATATATATATATATATATATATATTTTTGATATTTTTATATGATATTCATACAACAAATCTTACTTTTATATGAAACGAAATCGTGTGAAAATTAAATAGTACTCTCTTTAATTTATTGCATTAGTTATAGTAAATATTATATTTGAAATGACTGATAAATAGAAATCTAGAGTTAAAATACAACGTTAACTATAACATATATAATAAAAAAAAAATTATAAATATTATAATGATTAAGGGTGTGACAACTTCACATTAATTATCATAATCTAATTAATTTTATCCATTTTTTCTGATATGTATAGAATAAGTATTATCCTTGAACTTGTACCTATCCTCCCTCCATTCTAAAAATTAGAAGTATATTTTTTAAATGATGATTTTAAAGAAAACTTGATATTTTTAAATGTATTAATAGATTTTCAAAAATAAATAACAATGACATGATAATATTCGGTTCACCTAAAATATAAGTAATGAATTATTATAATTTAATATTAAAAATTTAACTTTATAAACTCTGATTAATTTGTAATGGGTGAAGTGATTAGTTACTCATAAATTAGATATATATTTAAAACGACCACTTGAAGCAAAATTGTATTATCTAAACATATAGCTCTTTTGATAATATTCATTATACCTATAATATATATGTCAATTAATTAATTCATGTCATTTTATAGTTTAAAATTATAATTAATTTATTTTCATGAAATTTATGAGTCTATCTATTAGAAGAAAATATAAAGATTAAACAAAATATAATTAATGCTTTGTCTAATTATTAAAATTAAATAGTTTATATCAGTTTTAAGTTTTAGCTTCTGTATTTTGTTTGCGCCTAAACAATTAATCAGATGGAATAGCTGGAACCACTTTCATTGTGACATTGAAGAGAAATTGATCCGCCAAACAGGTATTTTTATTTTTATTTTTATTAAATAGTTGCTACACTAAATTTGATATATTTGATAATATTGTTATTAATTATTATTATTTTTTAATAATAACAGCGGATGCAATGGTATCAACTGGGCTTGCTGCAGCAGGGTACGAATATATAAATTTAGGTAAGACAAATAGGTTGTACATTTTATAATGATAACATGAGGATAGGTTGTACATTTTATATTTTAATTTAATTTTTTTTATATGATCTTAGATGATTGTTGGGCAGAACTTAATAGAGATTCTGAGGTACTACTACAACTATTTTTCGCATTTTCATTTTATTTCTATTATTCTAATTTGTTATATATATATATATATATATATATATATATATATATATATATATATATATCCCTTGTAATAAATATTAATTCTTTAAGCATATTCTTTGATCATAGTGAAAGCATTTTATATTAAATAAAACAAAATATATCTATATTTAGAATCATCTTGTTTTATAATATTTTCAAACCATATATAAAATAAAGTTCAATCTTCTCTAATTCTGAAATAAAAGTAGTTGTAATGGTATTTTATTATCTGTACTTTTGTTGAACTTTTGTTTTGACAGGGAAATATGGTGCCTAAAGGGTCAGCATTTCCTTCTGGAATTAAAGCTCTTGCAGATTATGTCCATAGCAAAGGCTTGAAGCTTGGAATTTACTCTGATGCTGGGTAACATTTCTAGCTATATATATATATATATATATATATATATATATATATATATATATGACTATATATTACTCCCTCCGTTACTAAATAAGTGTCGTTTAAGGTTTTTGCACATAAATTAAGAAAGTCATTTAACACTATCATTTAATAATTAAAATCTGTGTAAATTCCATCACTACCCATTTATGGGAAGTTGAAAATTATTAATACTAAGGGAGAGAATTTCTTGGAATAATGAGAGAAGGTAGGGTTGATATGGAAAATAAATAATTTATTCTCCTAGAAAGTTGTAAACGACAAATAAATTAGAACAATTTTTTTTTTCTAAAAACGTCACTTATTTAGAAACGGAGGGAGTAACTCTTATCAAAAAAATATAAAGAGTAATTTCAAGTATTTTTTCAAAATCTTGTTCCTAGAAGTAAAAATTTCTAAGTCTGCCACTGCCATTATTCTAAGTAAAGCCTTTCACTTTTAACAGTCATTATTATTTGGAAAATGATATGTATTGCGAATGTTTATGTCGATTTTTTGATTACCATAAATTTTACAATTGTAATTCGACATAAATTTATCGCAATACATAACATGACTTATTATTTCTCATATTTTTACTTTGCAGAACTCAAACATGTAGTAAAACCATGCCAGGGTCATTGGGATATGAAGAACAAGATGCAAACACTTTTGCCTCGTGGGTATGAATAATTAAGTTATAAGTTTAATAAACAAAAATAAATATTGGATATTTAAAGATTAATGGGATTTTTTTTCTTTTTCTTGAATCCTTATTAAAATATTTTAAGAAAACTTATATAGCATAATATATTTGGGGCCTAGTTTCAACTTTTAAATTACTTTTGTTTGCAGGGAATTGATTACTTGAAATATGATAACTGCAACAACAATGACATAAGTGCTAAACAAAGGTATTTAATTTTAAGAAGTTGAATATATTATATATGTACAATTTCACAAAAAAATAAATAAAAAGAAAATGATTTTGCATTATCTTAACAAATAATTATATGTTTCTTTTTGGTGAAATATTAAAAGGTATCCTATAATGAGCAAAGCTTTACAAAACTCTGGAAGGCCAATCTTCTTTTCCCTATGTGAATGGTGAGCTTATGTAGTTTCTTCACCGATGGTAAAGTAAATAAGTAATTACCTTTTTAATGTACTTATTTTCCAATAAATGTGAATAATATGGTGTTTTTGTTTTAATTTTTTTTTGTGCTTTTATAATGACAATAGTTTTAAAAATATTTATTTATTTTTCTGACAACTAAATCTTTTGTATATCCTCAACCAACCTCTATTTTTCTTGTTAGTGTTATTATATATGATAAAAAATTTATGTCGATATTAAATGATAATTGATATTTTTACAAGTAAAAATATTTTGAAAGAATAGGGAAATGATTTATACATTATTGTTTTATTTTATTTTTTGTCTTTCATTTTTCTCTTTTGGTGATTAATTTCAGGGGTCAGGAAGACCCAGCTACTTGGGCACCCACTATTGGAAACAGTTGGAGAACAACCGGAGACATATCTGATGAATGGAATAGGTAAGAAATATATATATATATATATATATATATATATATATATATATATATATATTCCGTTTCTTCATGAATTGGAATGAGTGAACTAAGAACGAACCGATTATAGCGACGATTTTTTCTATCGCTATAACATAGAAAGCCTATTTTTTATGCTATAGCGACGGAAAAAATCATTGCTATAGCTAATTTGCTCTCTCCAGTTCGCTGAAAAAAGCCGGACTATATATATAGAGAGAGCTCCGATGGATGAGTTTGTTAACGGACTGGTCCGTCACTGAACCGACCTCTCTATATATATAGATTTCTATTTTTAGAGTATTGATAATAATTCACTTTCTATCTCAGCAAATTGTATCTTATTTTTACCAAAATGGATCACATACCTTAAATATGAAGTACATTTAACACTTTATTTTTATTATTATTTTTGAAAAAAGAAACACTTTATTTTGGTATCACAAAGCTTATTTATGTAGACATCTGAATATTACTTTCTTTTTGTTTTTTAACTAGCATGACTTCAAAAGCAGATCAAAATGACAAATGGGCATCTTACGCCGGTCCGGGTGGATGGAATGGTAAATTCACATTACCTTTTCTTATTTTTTTCATTCTAATAGTGGACAATTTCGGCTACTAATAGTAGTTGATGACGGATAATAATAACGGATGCCGCTAAAAATAATGCCGTCATTCGCTATTATTAATAGCTAACGGACATAACCCGCCGTCCGTTATTATTAGTAACGTACATAATTTTTTTAATTTAATCTCGACCGTTGGTTCTTATATTGAACGATAAAAAAGATATATATCTATTTTTGATCCATAATAAATACATGTTATGCATCATTACCTGTAAATTATGATCCAACAGATCCTGACATGTTGGAAGTTGGAAATGGAGGAATGACAATCGAAGAATATCGTTCTCATTTCAGCATATGGGCATTAGCCAAGGTATGTTATGTAGTGGGTATCCCAATTCCCACATGGTCACATAATAATATAAACATTATCTACTCTTCTTCTATATGATTTTATTTTAACTCTTCTTCTATATATATATATATATATATATATATATATATATATATATAGGCACCTCTGCTGATTGGATGCGATATTCGAGCATTGGACAATGTTACCTTTGAACTACTTGGCAACAAAGAAGTTATTGCTGTTAATCAAGGTAATCAAGCACAAACAATAGAATACTGACACACATAAAGTGTCGTCTACGTGTCAGTACTTTATTGATCAATTAACCAACTTATCTAAAAATGAACTTCATACTAACCACTTCTCATTTTTAGTTATCTCTTACCTTTATGCATACCATACATGCAACCATCCGGTGTCACACACACTGCGTGTGTAAATTATATAAGGTAAAATTTGAGATGCACAGTTGTGTAAATTTTAAAATTACGCCGTCTACGATAGTATAGTAAATTCACTCTACTAACGTAGAGTAATCACTCCACAATTTGAAAATTCACTCTATGCTCGACGGTAGTAGAGCGATCGTGGATTGACTACTCTACAATAGTAGAGTAAATTCACTACTATCGTAGACTGTATAACTTTAAAATTTACACAGCTGTGCACCTCTATTTTTACCTTAAAATGTTATTTACACCAAATCGGTCTCCTCCGACTTTATACATTAGATTAGACAAATACGAATCTGTTAAATAAACAAAATAATGACATCTCTCATAATTAATATGCGTGTAGACAAACTTGGAGTTCAAGGGAAAAAAGTTAAGACGGATGGAGATTTGGAGGTAATTAGCCGTTTCATTATATGTAACCTTTTTTATTATTATTATTGATATAAAGTTTTCATATTAATTAGACCATTTTACTGCAAATTTTCTGATCACTAAACACATACAAAAAGAAAGTTGTTTATTATTATTATTATTATTATTATTATTATTATTATTATTATGAATATTATCATTTCTTTATTAATTTAAGGTGACATAAATAATAATTTATTGTAAATAATTACAGGTTTGGGCAGGTCCACTTAGTAACAAAAGAGTAGCAGTGATCCTGTGGAACAGAGGATCCTCAACAAGTGATATAACTGCTTATTGGTCAGATATAGGCCTCAATCAATCAACACTTGTTCACGCACGTGACTTATGGGCAGTAAGTTTTTTTTTTTCTTTTTTTTCCTTAAAAAAAATAATCTAAGTAACCTTATTTTTTATATAAAAAAAAAATTATTGAAAGAGTAAACTGCAAAAGAGTCCCTCAAAGTTTCACAAAATTCTATTTTTAGGGGGTTCGTTGTACTAACTTTCTCAATTGTGTTCATTCAAGTTTAAATTATTTACAAAGCTGTTTCCTTTTAATATGTTAGTGAAATTACAGGTTAGAATTCTTCACATACATGTGTGTACAACTATATAAAACGTAAATTTTGACCTATAATTTCACTAATACGTTAAAATAAAACAATTTTGTAAATAATTTAAACTTGAATTAACACTATTGAGAGGCTAAAAATGAAATTTTATAAAACTTTGAGGGACACTATTGCAATTAATCCCATGTCAACTTTTCAAACTGCTGCTGAATCCATGGGTCGGTAAGAGACAACCTAATGAACCGAAACATATTAGTAATCTTGAACCGAAACATATTAGTAATCGGAAGAAAAGAAAGCAAAAGCGATTACTTCCCGTTTAATCGCTTTATATATTTATATTTTGGGTCTAATGCTATTCTTTATGATATTATTTTTTCATATACTAACATATATACTTGTGTTTAATGGTATTATTGTATTACAGCACCAGACTAAATATTCAGTGAAGGGCCAGCTATCTGCTAGTGTGAATTCCCATGATGCTAAAATATATGTACTTACTCCACAATGAGTGCTCAGATAGATCATTGAAGAAGGAGATGGTGGTAATTAATCTACAAGAGAAATTAAGCTTCACACTTCAAGATTTGAATAGAAAATATGTAGGTTAGGGTAACTTTTGCCCAAGTCAAAAAAATACTAGTCTTGTCCTTGCATTAGAGCCTATTAAATGATATTTAAAGGAGAGAAATTTTAGTATTTCCAAACATTATTACTTACTACTTCACTTTATTTCTTTTTTTTTTCTTTTATCAGTTCTAATAAAAATTATAAAAAAAATTAAATAATAATAATAAAATTGGTAAATGAACAAGCACAAATTGATTGATTTGTATTCAGGGGGTTTTCTATTAACAAGTAAGAGCATATACATACAATGCATGTTTGATATCCAGTGTAAAATAGTACCAATTGCAGAATCAATAACATAAAAATCTTGATGCATTTAGCACTAACCTTTGCCCCTCCATCATGGACTGTAGCTGAATTCTCCACAATATTGTAGAAGCCTTTTGTTCCCTTATGTGTGCTGCAAAATCCATGCATACCATCAGATTTTGTAGTTATCAGTTCTTATGGCCCTCACGCATCCTCTCGACAATGTTCCTGCCTTTCTCTTCAATGTTACGCCTCCTCTCTTCAAGTTTTTCCCCCATCTTCTTCCCCAAACCAAGCATCCTCGCCCTCGCACTCCCCATTCTCTTTGGTCTCGCATCATCTCCTGGCATTGTACGATTCTCGTAGTCCATCAAACTCACCGACCGAGATGATGATTGGGTTTCCGGAGTCGGTTCTTGGCTATCCATATGCTCCTCTTTATTCCATTGGGAAGGTCCTGATGCTTCATCATTCCCTAACAAAGGAGCTTTCAACTCTTCCAAAGGTTTTTCATTTGGAATCAATTGGTCGGTTGGACCCAGTGATAATAAGGTGGATTCCTTTGTTGGGGGTTGAACACATTCAACTTTCATTGCTTTGTTTTCTTGGCATTCTGGCTTACTGTGGGTTTCCCTACTAGCTTCACTTGTGCGCGGTGCTTCCACAGTTTGGGAGCTCGGCAATTCATGTCCGGTAGTGGAATCACCGCCAGCTTCTTGATTTACCCAAATGAATGGAGCAACTTGTCTTGGGAGCCAGTCATCTTTTTCAGCTAACATCCAAGGAATGTATATACTTTCAAAGTTAGGAAGTACCATAGTTTCACGAATGGCTGCCTGCATACATGATGACAAAAGCATATTAAAAACAAACTGCTTGGAATCAGGATCCTAAAGAAAATAAGTCAAAAGAGAGGGTTGAATCAACTTTTTAACTGCCTTGCATATTAAAAAGAGATAAAATGGAGGGAAAAAGAAAATTAAATGCCATTAGTGAAATGACCAGACCTTAAAACGATTGATCAGAAATAGAGCAATATGTCCGTTAGTAATCTTGTGGTCACCAACAGAAGACTCCAAGTTTAAATCAATATCAGGCATGGATGTGAATCCAAACCACAGTTGATCAGAAGGAGGAGCTTTTATCTGTAACCGCAGTGTTCCACGAAGAGATGCTACCCTTATTCCGATAGAGAGAGGCACCTTCAGTTGTTTGAAGATAAGTAAGTTAGGAAGCAATAACATCCCTTCAAAACTTAGAAAAGAAAAAACTTTTAACATGATTTCTCATGCGACCTTAACTGTGAAATAGAATACATGACAATATATAAATTGATAAACATGACCATGATAAAGTTTGACTTGTTACATACCAGTAATTGAATCAAATTTTTTGCTTGTGACTAATTTGTATGTCGACCACATTAATTATGTAGGCCATACGAAATGCGAAAAATTAGTGTAGACCGTAAGAGACGGAATCCGCATTATGTGCAAACTTTTTATTTTTATGCAAGTTCTTTTTACACTTTATGCAACAATGTGTTTTAATTGTTTGAATTTCATTAATTCTTTCTTTGAATTATGAAGTTCATTATTATTTGTGTAATGTTTTATTGAGAAGAGTTAATTGTCATTTGATTCAGCTTAACTCGATTAATGAGCAATTCCTTTTGGAATAATTATTATTGAAATATTGAATTGTTAAAAAATTTTATTTGAGATAAATATCTACGGAGAGTTCTCAGTCTGTGTGACTGTGGGACAAAATTGAAGAGTTCTAGGTCTTTATAACTGACGAACATTTATTGGTTCTTAGTTTAACAACTCCTCGGTGTACTATAAATGACAATTGTTGAAATCTTTTGCTGAGCTATGATTCCTTTGAAATCAAAAAAGTATCAATTCTTTTATATTTATAGTTTAGACTTGTTGAGCTATCTTATGCTTATTCTTGCAAATATTCTTTCATTTGCAGCTAAGGAAGTATTACCAGAAGAGTTTGGCGGTAAAAAAGGAAGGTTAAAGAAGAGTTAGGTCAAGAGGCATATTATAACCGTCTTACAGTATGATGTAAGTTGTAATAAATTTAGGAAATGGAATTAAGAAACTGAGCATTGTAATATTCTTATATCAATGATATTAAAGGATTTTTATAGAAATGTACAGTGTACTTTACATTTAAGTTAGTAGATGTTGAAGTCATTTAACTATGTTAAATTAACATTATTGACAATGTCTAGAAAGTTCTGACGAGGAAAGGAATTGTCTAATTGAACGTTATTTTAACGGAAAGCCCCTCTTTCCTGGGAACTGCAAGTCTCGGATAGATAAATGGAGAAGAAGTTAAGAGCAAGGATGAGAAAGTTGTTGTATAATATCTATACCCAGAAGGAATTTGCATTGGATAGTGATTTTAGAATGATTACAGTCTATGCTCTTCCTCTTTTCCATTCTTTAGTTTCATCCTCGTAACTCTATGGCAGAAAGCAATTCCAAAATCCAATAAATGAACTAAATCCTAATTCTTATCATCATCTCACAAAGACGGCTATGACTCCCTTGGTAAATACAATCTTTCTTTGGTTCCCTTCCTTAATTCATCTTATAATTCACAGTTATGTTTCTTTTTAAATTCCATTTGTGGTGAAGGGAATATCCAACAAGGAAAATTTTCCATCTGATAATAACATAAATCAACGGAATACTGATCTGTGTATATAAATTTTAATGTCATAATGAAATTGAGCTGATACCGAAAAAGAAAAGACAAGTACAAATTCTACAATTTATGTAAGGATCGCAAAAGGTCGAATATATCCTTGTAAATAGGATTTATAAGAAATTATTTAATAAAATGAGAATTTATTGATAATTTGTGTTTTATGTGACTTATGATCGTGATATGACCGCGCTACGAGTTATATGCGCGTATAATAGTGTTTAGAGGGTGAAAGTGGAAAATAAAATTTTCCACTAAAAGACGGAAATAAAAACACTATTCATACAAACGCAGAAAACACTAATAAACGTTCTTTTTCGAGAATTTCAAATTTTGTTATAGCTTTTAATTGAGAAGGAGAGATGAAATCTCTAATAAAAGTTTTTTCGAAAAAAACCGTAAAAACATTATTTACGCTAAAAACGCAAGCTCATTTTTTCAAAATTTTGAATTACGACACAACGTTTATTCGGAAAAGGGGGATCTGTGGTGAAATCGGATTTTCGAAAATCGAAAGTTGATTTTTCGACTAACTGAACAAATTACGAAAAGTAACTGAAAAAGTTAGAAAACCTAACCGGATAAGAAAATGTCTAAATAGAATTAGTTGGACAAACTAAGCCTAAAGAATTCTAAGGCTTGACTAAAAATTTTGGAAAGTGGTTAGAGTTGAGAAAATGTTGAGCTTAGGGCTTGAGAAGGCTTGGCTAGGGTTTAGCCAAGGGAAAAACTAAGGGTAAAGGATGGCTTGGCTGCCATGGTTCAAGCCTTGGGTTAAACCCTAAAAACATGGAGTGAAAGCTAGAATTGGAGTGTTTACATGGGATAAACATTGGTGACAAGGCTTATTTTCACAAGGATAAGGAAAAAAGCATAAGGATTATCCCATGTGGGATAATGAAGCACAAGGAGGGGCAAAATGGCCCAAGAAGGGCCAGCTATATGGGGCAAAAGAGGAATGTGGTGACTCATGGCCTAAGGTGGCAAGAGGGAGTTTAATGCTAGCTTATCTTCTCCTCCAACAAATCCAAGTGTCATCCTTTGATTCCTTTACCCCACATGAGTTAGTTAAACTCTAAAGCATGGTTAAGTTAAGTTAAGAGAGAGAGGAGGCCGAACAAAAGAGGAACGAAAGGGAGATGAAGAGCTAGCTTGGATTAAGCATAAAGTTCAAGAAGAAGAACAAGAACTAAAAAGGTAGCCTAAAATCATAAACTTTTCATATCTTTGAAATTCTTTTCTTTGAGTTGATTAGTTGTTGGTGGTTGTTTATAAAGGAAGATCATGATGAATCTTGAAAGTATAAGGTTGTTTTGAAGGAGTTAATCTCATTAAATTACCCTAAAGAGGCATGACAAGTAAACCAATTAATTAAAACTTAAGCCCAAGCATGAAGATGGATAACAAGTTGATTAGTGGACTGTAAATGGACTTTCATATGTATTTTGTCTCTGTGTTGTTGTGTGATTTCATAAGATGAAATCATAGCTATGTAAGTTGTGGAAATATTCCAAGTGGAATGGAGGAAAAATACGCTATAACAAAGTTATGGCGTAATTTTCCGTAAAAAGGTGTCAAGCGTGAGAAACCCTAGCTTAGTACTCTTTTTGAACCAAGTTTACGGGTAGTTGATGGCTTCGGAAAATTATTTCTTTCTGGGAGATATGTGGTTGGGTG
Organism: Panax ginseng; assembly: GCA_020205605.1. Taxonomy (NCBI): domain Eukaryota; kingdom Viridiplantae; phylum Streptophyta; class Magnoliopsida; order Apiales; family Araliaceae; genus Panax; species Panax ginseng. The sequence goes on from CM035132.1 coordinate 178,444,245, forward strand.
AATATGTGAGCCGTGGGCACAAGAATGAGTTCAATTCGACTTCGGATGAACAAAGTTATGGCATTTAGAAAATTCGACGTTTAAAACGTCTTTTAGTGAAAATGGCTTTCAGAATGGTTTGGAGCCTAATTCTCGACAAAATAGAGAACTGTGAAATTTTTTCTGTCCGGGTGGATTAGAAGAATTTGTTACGAGGAAGAAATAGACGCAAGAACGAGCTCATTCCGTTACTGGACGAGCAAGTTATGATGTGTCGAAGTAAGCGCGTAGAAACTGTGCAAAGTTGACATTTGATCAAAGCTTAGCATACTTTCTGCAGGGTGGGCGCGCGCCGGACATGCAGTAAGGTTTGATAGTCTGGACGTATTTTAGTAAAGTGGACATAATTCTTTCGTCTGAACTCCAATTGAGGCGATTCAAGATGCTCCGGAAAGCTAAGGAGTAGACCTACAACTTTCATTTTTTAAGTTTTGAGAGTTGAGGTCGGGATCAATGCCTAAAATGGGCATCTTTAGGACTGTTGTGCAATAGGAGGCAAACCGTGATGGTTTCTTTTGACCATTGTGGTGTTTGACTAGTATTTCAGAGTTCTAAACATTGGACATTGAAAATATAGTCTAGGAAAAGTGTAAACCAAGGTTTAGTAGGTATATGGGATGTGTTAATCATACGCAATGGCGTATCGGTTAAGCATTCGGGGTAGAAAAGTCAGGCATACGACGTACCAACGTCGAAACGCCGAATCAAATGTTAACAAACTTAAATAGTGTTCCGACTCTTATCAGATGGACATTATAGAACATGTAATAGAGTTAAGAAAACCATGAGGAACATTTATACGTGGCTAATTGTTATGTTTATGTGTACTAAATGTGTAAGACTTTCAAAGGGCAATTAACGCTAAAGTATAGAAGGCTTAAGGCAAGTATTCTAACTCCATTTAACTTTTGATTTTGAATGTAATTTTTAAGAACGTAAATGTATATTCTTATGAATAATTTGTATGTATGCTATGTTTTAGATAGTAATTAGATATTGTGTAAATTCCAGACGTATACACACTCTTTGTTTGTTGTTTAAGTGTTTAGCTATGCTATAATGTATCAAATGTTTAAAGCTTTGGTATAACGCATGAAATGTTCAAGTTTTCAAGTTTTGATATGCATGAGTTGTTTAAGAAGGATGTCAATGTCATTTGTATCGGCTAGACACATGTTTTAACTTTTCAATGATCGAAATAAGATCTTTTGAATTGTAATTGAGTTTAATTAAAGTCTCCAAACCAATTTCTACTTGCACGGATTCAGTATGAGAATGAACCCCCCTAATATTAGGGAAAATGTTTTATATTGTCGACATATAATGTCGAGTGACGGAAGAACACAAATTAAGTCGTTTGCTATGTATTGTTGATTAACGCACGGTTCACTAGGTTGATCACCCAACGTGCCCGGGAGTCTTGACGGTTTACAGCGGAATAGTTATTCAAACCTTTTCGAAATGAAAATGAAAGTTTGAGGTCTTATAACCGCTCAGCTAAAGTCAGTATGTCGTTTCAAAAATATATTTTGAAAACAATGCAAGTAATTTCTTATCATTTGAAATTTCTTCACAACTTTTGTTCAGTTGTTGAAGGTTTAGAAGTATGAAAGCGTGATTACTGATTTTGTTGTTTTATATGCAACTGTGTACTTGCTGGACATGTAAATGCTCATTCTTACTTAAAATTAAATGTTTACAGCGAAAACTGAGCGTATAGAAGGTTCTGGAAAGGACTAGGACGAAGGCACGTTGAATGCTTAAGGAGATATGGATCCTATCTTTAATAGATATGTTTGTTGTGAATATGTACTATTTAATTATCATATTTCAAAGATTTAAAGGTCTTAGAACCTGGGTACGTAATAATAGGATTGTACTAGCTAGTAATTACTTTTCTATTAGTATGAATGCATGGATATGTATGTTTATGTTTAGTACCGTGGAGCACCATATCCGGAGTTCAAAGGTACTCAGATTTGGGGGGTTCACAATTTAACTGCTCTCCAGTCCCTAAGCAAATTTTGGAAAATAAAATTTCTCTAAATTCTATGTGGACGAAGCCCATAAGGATGCTAAAAAGGTTATCCTTTCTCACAACTGAAACAGCAAGGACTCCACAAAAGATACAAAAGTTTCACAGGTATATGTATCGACAGAAACTGAATATGCAGCAGAAAGCACCTACAAATATATATTTTCAACCAACCTGTGAAACTTGTTTAGCAACGGAATTTATAATTGATTTCCACCTAGCTGCATAAGATGATCCCTGTATCGAACACCTAAAGCTTTTTGTTTTATCTGCACAAAAGTAGATGCGTAGGATGTCAATCAATTGAATTATTGTTCATTTGAATATATTGAAAAAAATGAACTGTGATTTTTGAATGCTTTGTACAACTAAAAAAGTAACTACATTTTAACAGTCTAGTATCCCAGGTGGGGCCTCTAACACAGAAAAGCACAACAAATTTTGGAGGACAATGGTAGCACTAGGAATGACAACGTGCGTAACTGATTCCACCATAGTCCTCACAGGTGCATTAGTTAAGTCTACCAATACCATTTGGGAACAATCGCCTTGTCCTCCTCTGCTTCTAGTTTCTCTATTATTTTAATTTTTTCTATCAAAAAATTATAGGTGTGCACACGCACATGCACATATAGTCGTACATATTCCAAGCAAAAGGTTTCATAGTACCAACCGAGTTTAGGGTTTCCTTCTTTTCCCTCTGTTTTCTCAGCAGTCCCTTCAGAGAGCTTCAACTGGTTTCCAATGTACTCAAAACCTTCTAGAAGCTCTGATGTGACTTCCTCCCCCGAGGTTGATTCTAAATTTGCACTCATGCCTTCTGATAAATCTTTATCACAAACTTCAATCCTTGTTTCAATATCTAACACGACACCGCCACAATATTCAATGTCGATTTCCAAGGCCAATATGTCATTCATGTCTGATGGAAGAACCCTCATACCATGAATATACGGAGGAAGATTCCCAAGATGTATGCCAGTGCAGATCACTTCACCTATGTAGCTGGGGATTCTCATATTGGATAGCGATCTCTGTCACATTAGAAAACAGTTATCATATTTATATGTGAATTTAACATAATAAAACATTTCCACCATACTGCATTCAGCAAATCATTTTATGTATGTTAGTGTACAACATGACTATACTCCTAGGTTTGCATGAAAGACTTCATACACACAAAATTCTCCACTTGGTAATAATCTCTGTCTCTCTTTCTCTCACCTCTGAAAAGTTATGAGCTCGGTCATCAGGAAACCTATACACCCAATCCTACTAACTGGAGTAAAAATTAGATCTTTGTTGGTAAAAATATGACAAGATTCCGGGTGTACCTACTTGAGAAGAAAGCAATAAGTTATGAACCTAACACCTTTCTGACTAGGTCATCCCAGCACCAACAACCCCCCACCCCAACTCTTCCCAGAAAACAAAAGAAAAAAAAAACTGCAGTTCTTAAAACTGTACAAGAAAAAAAGTGACTAGTTATCAAATTGTTATAGGAAAACAAACTTCTTGATACTTTGACATGCAAAATGCAACCATCTACACATGCATTGTGTTTCATCTCATAATGGAGTTATTAAGGGAGTCAAACCTGAATTCTTGCTTGAACAAAACTTTTTATCTCCAAGTTGCTTTTGGCATCAAAAAACAACCGTGATAGTAATAAAGTCAAACAAAGTGTCCCTTCGTCACTAAATTTTTTATCATCAGAATCTGCATCAGAAACTACAGAGACATTACTACTGCTTCCTGAGTGAGTAATGGTCGATCGTACAATGTTCTCCAAGGAATTAGTTGCTTTTCCTATTGGAGCAGGCTTTAAAAAGCCGGTCGCTGAAACAGACTCTTGAAATGCACGAGATTTCTCATTGATATTTTTCTCATCACGCCCTAGTGTGGAACTCCAGTTTGCCTTATACTCTACACCACTCTTAGAAGTCTTCTTTGCAAGCTTTTTCAGAAAATGGCGAACCTTTGATGAAGAGCCATCAATTTTTATCGACTTATCTATTGCCTCAGCATTGAAACCCATAGTGGGTTTCATTAGTGTAGGATGTTCAGTGTTTAACACTGTCAAGTAATTTTGAAACTCCGAATGTGACTTGGCAAATAACTTCAGTTTTTCATTGGTAACAGAAGAAGCAATACGGAGTGCTTTACACCAAGACTCCTTCTCCAAAGATGTCTCAAAATAAATGTATAAACTTTTACTTCCATGGTATATCATTGACGTCTTGCTCTCCACTTTAATCGGGTATCTTTTGGCCCTATAACAACATAAAAGAAAATGAGAATTAGAGTCATGAATCATGATGAACAATATTTTCCCTAGTGACAGAACTTTTAATCATCCTCAGTATAAAGGGGCTCTCTATCTCTCTGTTTTACATACACAAAGAAAGAGAAAAAGAAAGCAGGAGGGAAAAAAAATACACATCTTTAACACATCAATCAGTCTAGCTTCTTATCAACAAAGAAATTAATATATCCCTGGTGTGGATTCATGGACCTGATATCTTGTATAGCAGGATATGTAAAATTTTGAGCAAAACTGTTGGGACTGTGTTGCCCCAATCTTTGCGGTTCCAAAAGAATAGAAAGGCAAGAGAAATAAACATTTAAAGAATACACAATCTAAAATTTTATTCACACTAGTCTTTTTCCTATCTTTATTAATATTTACTGTATGTATACAGTCAAGCAAAGTTTGCATAAATTGCATAAAATAAGGGACGGGTAGGCGTAAGTTTTGGATGTGGAGTATATTGATTTGATAAAACTGAAGGCCACAGCTAATAAAAACAGAACAATGTTGGCTTAGGAAGAATTTGAGCTGGAGTTGGTGGTTTGTGTATGGCTTTGTATACTTAATAATAAAGGTTCTTCTCGAAGTGGTCATTAGTAAGCCAAGGAATTGATTGACCCAAGGCAAAGAGTCCGTTCATGGTATAAGTCCTTCCCTTTCTAGGTGCTACCACCTTACATAAGTAAGATTCCGTCTTGAGATTGATTCGGTTTTCTCGAAATCAACGAGTGGACTTGAAATCATAGATCCGTCAGGACCCTGCTGACCTAGCGTTAGAGTAGAGCGAAGCTCTTTGTTCTTGGGCAACAAAGGCTGGAACTCTTCCTGCCAAAAACAAGGGACCTACTTCTCATCCTAGCGGGTTGGAATCCGAATAACCCCCATGATAGTCCGAGCCTCCCTCCTCTCCTCTTGGTCGAGTTAGTAAACAACCTTTAAAGACGCTTGGTCGAGCTCTTGTCTTTGGGTCTTCTTGTCTCACTTTTTTAGGGTAGGCTTATCCTTACTCTAGCACACAAGCTGGAAAAAAGTGAAGGGGAGTTGCCAATACCTCTTATATTCCATAGAATTCCACCTATCATGGCACTATTCGATTAGGAGCTACATGACTCAGGGTTATAAATCCAGAAAGTCCAGTGGCTACATCTAGCTATCTGAAGCTAACTTGTCCTTATACCACTAGAATAAAGGGACGGACTTCATCTCTTCTATTCTCTTCACTTACACCTTACACTTCCGCTGAGTCTAACGAGGCTCAAAAAGTGAGCCTTCCACCGCTTTTTTGAAGGGCCGAGAGTTGTAGCCTGTGGGTAGGGCTTTCGTTCTTATCGCCCGGTTCCGATCTATATGACCTCCCAGCAGACAAAGTACACCCAAAGTCTCATGCAGAGAACGGAGCACGCCGACTGAGGGGACTAAATAATGAGTCGGGAACCTTCACCCCTTGGAAATAAGAGGAGAGGAAAGAGATAGGTGGGACTCCCCCAGAACCGTGTATATGAGACTTTCATCTCATGCGGCTCAAGCCTTAGTAAGAGGGGGAAGGGTTAAGGATTTACCCGGTGAGTGATGAAATTGCGATACATAATCAATCCTATTTGTTTTTGTTTTGTTTGTGGACAAACGATATCCGATCAGGCCTATGGATGGATCCTTTTAGATCTACTGCCGGCGCACACACCACATAAATAGCGTGGAAATGGTTATTAATATGCAAAAAAAGTAGATCCTTTCCGTACTTTCCCAACACGTAAGCGTAAGGTAGTACACCTTTTTTGCTGATTTTGAAATTCTTCATGAACCAAGACAACACAGCCATTCTAAAAGAATTTGGGTGAGACCATGCTTTGGAGAAAACTCCTTCCACGGCAGCACACAGTCGTCCATCGAGATCTAACCCACACTCTGGAAGGTCTTCAAGACTCATCATGCGGGACGCGACATTGTCCTCATACTCGTCCATGTCCTCTGACGTCAGAGGACTCTCAAAGCTTATAACACTTCTCCTTCCGACCTTCCAGCACCAGGCAGGTGTCAGAAATTCTTTTCGAAACAGAAATAAGTCAAAGGATAGGCCTTAACAAGTAGAAAGAAGATAAAGTAACTACTTTTTAAAATTTTCTTTTGAATATTCCTACGGTACCAGAGCAAGGGCTAGCCCTAAAGAGCAAATCACTATCTCCCCTGCCACCGCACCGTCGAGTAAGAGATTCACTAACCCGTCCCACTTTTTTTTCCATTTTGCCACCAACCAAAGAACACTTAGTGTCTGCGAGCGGCGCTCCTACAACCATTCTCAAAAAGAGTCATCGTAGGTACTTGTTGTTGCACTAATGATCTAATGATCGAAAGAGACACAATACAGGATATAGACTATCTCTTTCTTTATTCTATTATTTTTCTGAAAAAAAAGAAGGGTGACTCAACTTCTCAGCTAGAGTTGGGGGTGGGATGGCAATAGATCTGAATCCTGACTCAGTATCTCAAATAGGTAATTAAGTAATGCTCTCTTCCTTCCCGAATAGAGGTTGGTAGTCCCAATCTCACGTCACGTAGCCCACGTCCCTTCCACCCAAAAGGAGTTCATTGAAAGCACGAACCGAACCCCGACCTCCTTATGATGTTGCCCTTTACAATGAAATGGGTCTTCGTGCTAAAGCAATGAAACATGGAGCCATATGCTTAACACAAGCATGTCGAACGAAGAACCTATTCCTTCCGGCCCAAGGCTTCCTTCCAAAGGGTTGTTCTCGGCCGAGATATAGTCGTAGAGACGGCTAGAGATTATGTTCAGTCCCCTCTAAAATAGAAAATGGATTCGATACAATTAAAAAATAAAAAATACAATCAAGCGGAATCCGATTTTGATGCAACGAAAAAAAATGAATGAAATAGAAAAGATAAAAAATCAATATCCATAAAAGAAGATGGTTTTCAGTTCCTTCCAAAGAGAGCTTCGTTCATTTCCTACATTGGAAAGACGGGCACGGTTTTCGTGAAATTTTAAAACGAGATCGGAAAAAAAAAACTTCAACAGATTTACAGTCTGTCGCTTTTGACCACTCGGCCACTCTCCCCTTCCCGGGCCGAGGCCCCCCTCAATTCATTTCACCGATACGCAGGACGTACCATCGAAGAGTGTAATACTTTGCGTGATGTCATCTATGATATGAATGATGAAAAGAGTATCAATTGGAACGAAGTTAAGGCATACCTTAAAGCCACCAATGTCACTGCTTTTCTATTCGTAATGGGATTACCACGTTTGTTGATTAAATCCTGACAGCAGAAATCCGATACAAAAATGAAAAATGCTTTCTCCTTTTCATCTTTAATTGCCCTATTGAAGTGCTTCCTGAACCACTCGTGTAGTCTTCTTCCTGCCTCCCAGTTAGGCCCTATCTCGCTTTCCAAGTCTCATTTGGTCTCTTAGAAAGAGCCGCTTAAACGCTTCGGACTGATGGTAAGCGCAGTAGCTTGATAAGGCCAAACTCCTCATCCGTGTAAAGTCAAGTTAAGTAACCCGGGACTTGAACCCTCACGACTGTCATCTAAGAGACGACCACTCTTCCTCTCGAGCTGTGGTGGCCCGCTTGAAAAAAAAAACACGAATATCACCCAAATCATTGGTCCCAGATCGATATAGCTTTTAAGGCGCGATGAGAGAGCTATACCAAATCGAGGCAAACTCAATACTAGATATGACCTCAAAATAACAGGGGTCAAGGTCGGCCAGTGAGACGATGGGGGATAAGCTTCGTTGGGGGCATTCAACTATGTTGTAAAGCCCAGATTCTCGAATCAACCACTCATCCTAGTTAAAAACCGAGCTTGGATGGAACTGAACAAGATTTGGCGAAGGACTATATCCATTTGAGGGAAACTTTCTAAACACTACTGCATTTCGGAATTCATCCGTCCCTTAGGGATGAGCTTGAGCAGTACATAGCAATCGGAGAAGCACTTTGATAAACAGATTTGATCTTGACCGACTGAATTAAGGTATTAGTCTTTGTTCTATTAGAGTCTATTGTCTAAGCTTTCACATATAGTGAAGGATGGGGAAATTCTTTCTAATTTTCTCTTCATCGCGCGAGGGCACTTTTTTATCATTCGAACCAGCGCAGCACCCTATTTGTCTTGCCGACTCTGCCTGCCGGTAAAAAGTTCTTGCAATCATGTCTTATTTTCGAGATAAAAATATTAAGTATTAACTAAGTAAAAAGTCCAACATTTTTATCTTTTCTTTTAAAAAAACACTTCCCAAAATGAAACAGAAGAAGAGAAGAAGAATTGTGCTTCATCCTCTCAAGAGTTGGAATACACATGAAAATCACAATCATAAATCCACAAATAAACGCTAATAATGGATAGAAAGCCTAATATGAGTATGACCAAGCAGACACTAAATCCTCCCCTAAGACCTCCATAATATAATAAAAGAGGAACATGACCTGAAGAAGAAACTGAAAATCTCTCCTCTCAGTGCTCTCACTCTCTCAGTAACAGGATTCTATTGATCCAGGACATAGAAAATACCTACATGGTGCTTACCAACATGAACCAACCCACTTAAAAAGAACATCCACCGATCTAAACTCATCAATTGAATCTAACAATGTGCTTCGTGAGATGAAACCATGCACCCACACCTTTCAATCTGAAATCTGACGAAGCTTTACAGAATTAAGTAATTGAATGGAAGCCTGCTACTTTCCTCATCAAGTCATCTATACTATGAACATTGGTCTCCCTTATCTATGATGAATCTCCTTCATTTCCTTCCTCCCACAAGCCTACTCTCAACTTCTTTCCCTGGGCCAGAATCCTCAAAACATCCCTATAAAACATCCTCCTTAGAATAGAATGGCAAGTGGAAAATTTCTTGCAGTCCTTTATCCCACATAATCAGAATGACACCTGTCGTGCCATGTCTTTACCATTTCATTTTTGCCCTGCAAGTGGGCATTAAGTTATTCCATATATATAAACTTTCGTTTCCTTCTTTATAAAGTTATTTTCATGTGTTCAATATAAACACCTTGTCCAAAAAACAATGCAACAAAAACATATATAGTAGAATAGTCACATGCACATACATTCCCACCCATGAATAAAGAAAAACATAAATTCGGACTCATCAACCAAGTCCATGCCCTAACTTGAAGTTAAAAAAATTGAAAGAAGAAAAATATTCACTTGGGATAATATAAATTTGAATGCTAACTATGACCCACTAAACGATCCTTAATCGACACCCCAAACAGCTCCTCTCGCTCTTATGCATGAGACCGAAGCTCATCTCCAACAAACCCTCACACGACTACTACTGATAGCAGAAAAGTCATAACTGGAAAACTCTTTGTGCTTCCCTTGAATATTTGCTTATTTTCCTTGAAAAAGGCTTCCCATCTCCCCATCAGACCATAACACCATCAAGGAATCTCCTTCAGCAATTATTGAGAACCTAAAAGCTCCAAGTATCTTCTGCAATCAATATGATTCCCTAATCACTGCCCCTTTACAAACAAGAATCCTGACAGATTCTAGTTTCTATGTTTGCTCCAATCGCTTCCTCAACTTCTAAAAATCATCCACAGTAATCACAAGAAACAAACCGTGCTTCCAAATTGATGGATAAAAAGGCCTATTTTTATTTTCTCTGGCAAAGTAAACAGCTATCTCTGTTGATCCAGATATTAAAGAAAAGAAAACCATACATAGGCACTCACTAGCATCAGCCTCAGAAGGAAAACTGAAAAGATAAAATGGATAAGGACCATTAAAACCATAACTCCTGCCAATGTATTCCACACTCAAGAAGCCCAAGTAGCTATTTTCTAATTACCATACCAGCCGGTGCGTTAAAGCAATAAGTAACCCTGAAACAAGATCAAAGAAATAATCGCCTTTGATTAACACCCTCTGTGTTGACTGCAATTAAAATGTCCAAATCCTTGGAAGAGTCTTCACACCCACTGCATAGAGCTAGCAGTCAAACAGCTGCCACATCCCTAAAGAACATGAACTAGACATGTGTTCTATAAACTGTTACATAATCTTCCAGGACAAAAAAATTGAAACCATAGGGGTATACATGCTATACTATTCTGCTTCTCTTTTATCTATTTCCCCTTCATAATCATTCCTAACATTATTCACTAGTAATCAATCCGTAGACTTCCTATACCTTCTTCATAATATATGTTAAGTTACCTTTTGTAATGTAAATAGTAGTAGGAATGCAGATTTAGACAAGTGGATCAATGAAGAAAAACGTGAATCCACAAGTGGTTTCAATTTCCATAACTCCCCTAAAATAATGATAGCATTACAGCTACTCCTATTTCTTGTATTCCTTTAGCAAACAAGTATAAGAAAAATTAATATTTACTCTCATATTTATTTATGGTGACGCAGAATCAAATTATCACTGTTTATTCCTTTCTCAACTTCTATCTAATGCAGTTCCAAAGTGAAAGTAAATGGTTGAAGAAACTAGGACTTGAATTTTCAGGCCAAGCCGACTATGTCACAGAAAATGCTGGCCTAAGTTTGCTTGATTAGCTTGAGGCAGACATATTGCAGGTGTACATACAGTAACAACAAATGTTCTCAGACTTCAATTGAGTTATAGGGCTTTCTTTACCTAGAGGGTATAACTTGGATGCCCTATTATACTTTGCACCAGATATAAACCCATTCCCAAAATTAAATAGGATGCTTAGTAAGAGTTTCTTCATAGTCTTTACAAAAAGTATTTAAGCAAAATTAGTCAGGGCTATATTAAATAAACAACTAAGGCACAATGAAACTATCAAGCACAAAATACATCACCATTTTCTCGAGGACAAGTTTGTAGCAGACACAGCTGCTATTGTGCAATCCTTTAGCCGAATTTCTATGCATGAACCATCCGATTCTTTTATAATAAGTAACTGTTCCTTGAGTTTTGCAAATTTTCGGACAGGGGTTACCTCCACGATCTCTTTCTTTCTTTTCTGCTCTTTCGAACCTTTATCAGTAAGCCAATTCTTTGGAATCTTTTCTACTTCTAGGACCCACACTGGTCCCTGAGGCACAAAAAAGTAACCATTAATGAGAAATAAAGCTATAACATTAATACTGAAGACGGTCGTATAAAAATGTTAAGGGAATTATAAAGCATAAAAATATACCAGCTCACCAAATATTTATAATCACAATATGTTACACTGACTAAATACTCCTACCATTAGACCCTTGACGCTCTCCTAGAAACAGGAGGATATATATCATATGCACCCAACTTGTAACACACAAATAAGCCAAGAACTTTTGTAAATAGATCCACTAACAGATCCATTGATTTGATTTAAGCAGGATGGATAATATTTAGCAGAATCTTCTCACAGCCTGGAAAGATAACCAACCTGAATTTGCTTTGTTCTCTCATGGGACATTAAATTAGAAGTAATATGAATGGCCACTGGATTTCCATTGGACATTATTGCTCAAAATATATACTTCAACCAATGGTCATATCTTGTAACACTCTTTTTACCTTTTTCCTATTTTTTAAATATATATATATATATATATGTATATATATATAATACTGACTATACTTTTTAAGTTCAATTTACCGGAACTATTGGCATCTCAGAAATGGTGCTCTAATACCAAGATAAAGTTAAAGAGAATTAATGGAAAGGAATAGTAAGGTATTAAAAAAATGCTCGCTTCACTTATTATTTATACTTAAACAAACATATATTACAATAACTTACATACCTATGACAATACTGAATACACTCAAAAAATTATATCCCTATTCCTTAATCTGTAAACAAGGAAGAATAGGCACATCCCTCTCATTGGACAATATTGTCCAAAAGCAATATATTCCGCAGGACATGATTGTTCAAAAGTCCAAAATTACTGCAAAGTATAAGATCAAATGAGAATCTAACACACAACCCCAAGAGAAGGATTTATGTATACACTAACTTGCAAAAACATCCAATTTTGTTGAGTCTATGAAGAATCATAAACCAAGGCTGTGAACCAGTGATATAGGGATGAACTTTGTCTTTCTAAATGTAGTAAGCTAAGGAAAAAGAATATCAAGTCTGAAAGTAGTTACCATAGAAGACTTACATGAGAGCAAACTGGACCATAAAGGAATCATATTGAAAAATAATTTTTTTTTAAGAATATTGAGAAAAAAAGCCAAGAGTATTCACTGTTAGAATTTGAGCTTAAATGTAAGTGGGTTTAATTAATCATTTGAGATGAATCCACATATCAATGTGTTCTACTTCATGAGTAGATTAAAAACAAGTACTAAGAAACTCAAATCCATCGGATAATCAATGAGAAATTTACTCCCACAGGCCCACTTTGAATATGATAATAATGCTTGTGCGGAACAAAAGTCCCACATCAATTGAGAACTAAACATTGAATGAGTATATATACAATTAGTTTGCTCTTGGGTTTAGGCCCCAAGAGTCACCCCACTTTTTTGGAGGGGAGAAGACCTAGCTAAGGCTTGGTTGGTTTGACCACACGCGCGTGCCACCGCTGCCGACCGACCGGGACGGGCTCGTGGGTCTGGGTCATTGTATATATTTTTTTGGGCAAAATTTTGTTTTGCTAGTTCCAATTTTATTTATTATCAAAATTGTGTCGTTTTGGGACCCAGCGCCTAAACACAGTGTCACATCGCTAAGTTAGTAAATTAGTCTAGCACCGCAGCGCTGCTATCGAGAGCCGCAACGCTGATGGTGCTTGCGGCGTTTCTGCCTGAGCTGACACATCCGTTCTGTCATGCCTCTTCGTCCACACCTATTCACTTGTGTCCATTCGGTTTGCAAGGGTTGTGTCCCATCTGATGGGTCACTAAACCCTCTTATAAATACCATATGGGGGACAGTCATTTGGATCATCCAATCATTCAAGCATTATCAAGTCATTCAAGTCTACATTTCTTAAGTCATTCATAGTTTATTTTGAGAGAGTTCAGAACATTGGTTTTGGTTCGTTGTGTATATTATTTGTAATGCTGCTATAACTCACATTGTCATTGTATCCTGGAAGACAAGTGTAGTTAACTCTAAGCACCGATAAGGACATAATTGTCTTAAGGACATAGTACAAAGTACTAGCCTTGACATACTAACATTATGCGGTTTTTCAACCCTGGCTTACTTCAGATAAGTTTATATATATATATATATATATATATATATATATAGGGAATCCATCCATGGCAACCGGTTAGGAGTGAACAAAAAACGGATAAAACCGAATTACCGAACCGAACCGAAATTTTTTAACCGAATTATTTTGGTTTTTAGGTTTTTTTTACGATTTCGGTTATATCCGAATTATTACTCAGTATCCAGTTTCGGTTTTCAAAAAATAGGTTATTCGGGTATCCGAATAACCGAACCTTAATACTTTAAAAAAATTAATTTTATAATATTATTATTATCTACTATCTGCGAAAAAGAGCATGAACTGAGAGTGGTTGGAAGGCCAGCCATGGGAATCGCATGATTCAAGAAGAGCACACGTTTCAAGGCGAGCTTGTTGGACTGAGGACTTGATTAATTCATTGATGAATTGGGAAGATGCCCTGTCTCGGCGGAACATGAAGTGACAGGAGAAGCCACAGAGGCTGATGAATACAGGAACCAGTGAGACCCATGCCAAGAAATGGCCCAATTGATCCCCTTTCTGGTAGCGAACATGGGTGAAGGTCACAACTTTTCGAAGGAGGGTGAGCCATGGTTCTTGGTTGAAACGAGAAAATATGTATAATTGAAGTATATATAGAGGGACCGACCTTCGCATGATTATATGACATATACGTTTGAGGCAATGAGTTGCACATAAATTCGTCATAATGGCCTAGTTACTCAAATAGGCCATTTTTTTCCTGCATCTTTTTTTGATTCACCAAAATCTGATTAATAAAACTTATGTTTCGGTTATTATCCGAATACCCGAAATTACAATTCGGTAATTCGGTATTCGGTAATTCAGTTATTTTCAAATTTCGGTTAGTATTTCGGATAGTGAAATTATCAATAATTCGGTTTTTGGTTATAACCAAATAGCTTATTCGGTTCGGTTATAACCGAATGATCACTCCTACAACCGGTTGTTGGGAGCAATCAAAAAAGTAAGGCACAACAGCTTGTTGTGTCTGGGACAATTAAAATGGGACGTCCCATTTTAATTGTCCCAGGACAAAAAGTCAAGGTCTTTTTGGCACTTGTCTTCTTTTACCACTTTGATTATTAATACTATTATGTTAATATTTTGTAATATTAGTATTTATAATATTTATATTTATAATATTAACATTAATAATAATATTTTGTAATATTATTAATACGATTATATTAAATACTAATATTACAAAATATTGTATTAATATTAATATTATAAAATATTGTATTAATAATATTACAAAATATTATTATTTATATTTATAATATATTAATACTTATAATATAATAAGTATTAATATTTTGTATTAATATTAATATTTTGTAATAATATTATATTATAAGTATTAATATTTTGTAATAATATTATAATACTTTTGTAATATTATTAATACTTAATATTATATGTATTAATATTTTGTAATATTATTAATACTTAATATTAATATTATAATATTTTATAATATTTATAATATTAATATTATTAATAATATTTTGTAATATTATTAATAATAATATTCTATAATATTAATATTAATACAATATTTTGTAATATTAGTATTTAATATAATAGTATTAATACAAAATATTATTATTAATATTAATATTATAAATATAAATATTATAAATACTAATATTACAAAATATTAATATAATAGTATTAATAATCAAAGTGGTAAAAGAAGACAAGTGCCAAAAAGAAGGTTACTCCAAAGAGACTACAAGTCAACAGGTTGTGCCTAGATGACAATTAAAATGGGACGTCCCATTTTAATTGTCTCTCAGCAACAAGTTGTTGTGCTTGACTTTTTGTACAAATACAAAAGTCGTTGTGTTCTGGGACAATTAAAATGGGACGTCCCATTTTAATTGTCCCTCCCATTTTATTATCCCAGAACCATACAACAAAGTCATTGTGCCTTAACTTTTTGGGTTGCTCCCAACAACCGGTTGCCATGGATGGATTCTCATATATATATATACATACATATATATATATATATATATATATATATATATATATATATATATATTCTCCCTTGTTTGATTCACTTTTCCTAACAATCTTAAGACAATTATTTTATTACATATATATATATATATATATTTATATTTAGAATAAATAGCTACCGAATCTATAACTATAGTCGGTTCTTCTTCTACACCAATAATACCTAATGTGCCTGTGAACCATGGAGAAAAACCAGAAAGGTTCAATGGTACGGAATTCAAAAATTGGCAATAAAAGATGTTTTATCTCACTACACTTAACTTGGCAAGATTTTTCATGAAGATCCCCCAGTACTTAGTGAGAATGAAACGGATAGGCAAGTTATTGCCACAATTGATGCATGGAAACATGCTTATTTTTTGTGTCGAAACTACATACTTAATGGATTGGACAACACATTATACAATGTGTATAGTTCTCTCAAGACAACAAGAGAACTATGGGATTTCTTGGATAAGGAATATAAAACGGAAGGTATTGGCATGAACAAATTCGTAGTTGGCAGATTTTTGGACTATAAGATGGTGGATTTCAAGGCTGTCGTCAATCAAGTCCAAGAACTTCAAGTAATCTTGCATGAAATACATGTAGAAGGCATGTCCTTGAGTGAATCCTTCCAAGTAGCGACTATTATTGAAAAATTGCCGACAATGTGGAAAGATTTCAAGAATTATCTCAAGCATAAGCATAAAGAGATGAAACTTAAAGACTTGATCTTATCTGATTAAGGATAGAAGAGGACAACCGTGCTTTTGAAAAGAAACAGGAAAGACCTTTGTGGAATTTAAAGCCAACATGGTGGAACAAGGTCAAAAGTCTAAAAAGAGGAAGCAAACAAAGAGCCAACAAAAGTTCCAAGGCAAATACTACATGTGACAAGCCAGGACATAGGGAAAAAGATTGTCGTAAATGCAAAGACCAAAACAAGATGTTCACTCAAGCTATTGTAACAGAAGTAGATGGTCTTCTTGAAGATATTTCCGAATTTAATCTATCAGCGGTAGTTTCTGAAGTAAACTTGGTTGGAAATCTCATATAATGGTGGGTAGATACTGGAGTAACCCGCATGTGTGTTCTGACAGGAAGATGTTCTTCACATATCAAGAAATTGAGAATGGAGAACAATTATTCATGGAGAATTCCTCCACATCCAAGATTGTTGGGCAAGGAAGGATGGTTCTAAAGATGACATCTGACAAGAAACTCACCCTCAACAACGTGCTCCATCTGCCTGATATTCGGAAGAATTTAGTGTCTGGATCTCTTCTCAGTCAAAAGGTATTTAAATTAGTCTTTGTATTTTGTCCTAACCAAAAATGGAATGTATGTGAAGAAGGGATATATAAGCAATGGACTCTTTAAAATGAATGTGTTGACAATTGTATCTTCCAATATTAATAAAAATACATCTTCTCCTTATATGATTAAGTCATCTAATTTATGGCATAGCAGATTAGGACATGTTAATTATAATACTATACGTAGATTAATTAATATGGAATGTTTACCAAAATGTGAGATTGACCCCAATCATAAATGTGAAGTTTGCGTGGAGGCAAAATGTCAAAAATCTTCTTTTAAATCAATTGAAAGAAGTATGGAACCTCTTGAATTAGTGCATACTGATATTTGTGATTTAAAGTATATATAAACAAGAGGGGGTAAGAAATATTTTCTTACTTTTATAGTTGATTGTACAAGATATTATGTTTACTTATTGAGAAGTAAAAATGAGGCTTTGGAAATGTTTATTCATTACAAAAATGAGGTTAAAAATCAATTTGATAAAAAGATCAAGATAATTAGAATTGATAGAGGTAAGGAATATAAATTTCCTTTTGGTGAAATTTGTTTGCAATATGGTATAAGACACCAAACAACTGCGCCTTATTCACCACAGCAAAATGGTGTTGCTGAAAGAAAGAATAGAACTTTGAAAGAAATGATGAATGCATTGTTATTAAGTTTTGAACTACCTCAGAATTTGTGGGGGAAGCAATTCTTTCAGCAAATTATATTCTTAATCGAATACCTCAAAAGAAGTCTAATACATCACCCTATGAATTATGAAAATTATAAACAATTAAAAGTGTGGGGTGCTTAACAAAAGTAATGGCTCCTCCACCCAAAAAGGTAAAAATAGGACCAAAAACAATAGATTGTATATTCATTGGTTATGCTAATAATAGCAGTGCATATAGATTTTTGGTTAATAAATCAAAAATAGAGGAAATACATGAAAATATTATTATTGAGCCAAAAGATGCTGAATTTTTTAAAACAGTATTTCCTAATAAAAAGGAACAAGTCAAGTTCTAATGAACGGGAAACAAGTTCAAACAAAAAAACATACGACACTGTTAGTGATAGTGATAATGGTTTAGAAGATATTGATGAACCTAGACGTAGTAAACGTGCTAGAATATCAAAATCTTTTGGTCCAGATTTTCTAACTTATTTGTTAGAAAATGAGCCTCAAACTTAGAGAAGTGATATCAAGTCCAAAACTCCATATTAGAAAGATGCTATAAATAGTGAAATAGAATCTATACTGTACAATCATACATGGGAATTATTAGATCTCCCACCAGGCTCTAAACCTCTTGGATACAAGTGGATATTCAATAAGAAAATGAAAGCAGATAGATCTATGATAAATATAAAGCAAGACTTGTAATCAAAGGATATAAGCAAAAGAAGGGCTTGAATTATTTTTATACATATTCTCCTGTGACAAGAATATCCTCAATTAGGATGTTAATAGCCATTGCAGCTATATACAATTTAGAGATACATCAAATGGATGTGAAAACAACTTTCTTGAATGGTGATTTAGAAGAAGAAATATACATGGAACAACCAGAGGGGTTTATTGTTCCAGGACAAGAAAAAAAAGTTTGTCGGCTTGTAAAATCTCTTTATGGATTAAAACAAGCACCTAAACAATGGCATGAAAAATTTGACAGTACAATGGTGTCAAATGGTTTCAAAATAAATGAGTGACAAATGTGTATATGTCAAGGACACTGAGAAAGGGTTTGTCATTATTTGCCTTATGTAGATAATATGCTCATTATGCGTAGTTATAATGAAATCATTAAAACTACCAAGAGAATGTTAAATAATATATTTGACATGAAAGACATGGGTGTTGCCGATGTAATTTTAGGAATTAAAATTTCTAAAACATCGGATGGGTTATTGTTATCACAATCACACTACTGAGAAATCAAAATTATTGCAATCCTGTGGGAACACCGATAGATATAAATTTACATTTGTCTAAAAATAAACGAGAGAGCATATCATAACCTGAGTATGAACAAATAATTGGTTATGTATGTAATGAATTGTACACATCCTGACATAGCATATGCTAATAAATTGAGTAGATTTACAAGCAATCCAGGACAAGATCACTGGAAAGCGATTATAAGAGTTAGGTATTTAAAATATACTCAAAACTTTGGATTGCACTACTCGAGATATCCAGTACTTGAGGGATAATGTGATGCGAACTGGATATCAGATTCAAAAAACTCTAAATCCACGAGTGGCTTTGTGTTTACACTAGGTGGAGGAGCAGTATCATGGAAATCTTCTAAAACAAACATGCATTGCTTGATCAACGATGGAATCTGAGTTTATTGCATTGGATAAGGCTGGAGAAGAAACTGAGTGGCTTCATTACTTTTTAGAAGATATTCCTATATAGCCTAAGCATGTGCCGACTGTTTGTATCCATTGTGATAGTCAATCTGCAATCGGAAGGGCACAGAGTCGCATGTATAATGGTAAGTATAAACATATTCGTCGTATATACAATCTCATAAAACAATTGCTTTCTAATGGCATTATGACTATTGAATACATAATGTCAAAAGAGAATATAGCGAATCTGTTAACTAAAGGTTTGACTAGAGAGCAATTAAAAATAACATCGAGGGAAATGGGACTAAAGCCTATAAATAAGGAACGTCATGATGGAAACCCAACCTAGTTGATTGGAAATCCCAAGATCTAGGTTCAAAGGGACAACTAAATTATAAACGATTCAACCAAATCACTATGAAGAAATTAATTTCTTCTGCTCATTCCTATGATGCGAGATAATGATACCTGCAGCGATTTCAGGCTAAGTTGTGCTTTTAATGATTCTTAAATCCTGATAAACAAGTGGGGAATAACAGGATACTCTTATTAAAAATCACCTATGTGAGTTTGAACTGAGTCAATTCTATGAGAATGATAAGATTATACTTCTCTAGAGCACTCATAAATCCGGGAATGTTCGGAGCCGAAATGAACAAAATCATGAGAACCAAATAATGTTTGGAAAGATTTTGAGTGAATTTCTATTGTCTCGATTTACACAAACGGTTAGACAGTTCAAGACATCACGTTCACTGAACAACCAGTAAACCCGATAGTCTTTCACAAGGGAAGGTTCAAAGCCAGAAGTCACCTCTATACAAATGATTTCCAATTATGTCTCTCTCAGAGTGCATAACATTTGCATAAAGCTGACAGTCAATTTCATTCATGTGGGGAATTGTTAGAATTTGAGCTTAAATGTAAGTGGGTTTAATTAATCATTTGAGATGAATCCACATATCAATGTGTTCTACTTCATGAGTAGATTAAAAAAAATATTAAAAAGCTCAAATCCATGGAATTGAATGAGAAATTTTCTCCCAAAGGTCACCACTTGAATATGATAATAATGCTTATGCGGAAAAAAAGTCCCACATTGATTGAGAACTAAACATTGAATGAGTATATATACAATTAGTTTGGTCTTGGGATTGGGCCCCAAAGGGCACACCACTTTTATGGAGGGGAGAGATCCTAGTTCGGACTCGTGGGTCGTGGGTGTGGGTAATTGTATATATCTTTTTGCATAAAATTTCTTTAAATTTTGTTTTGCTTACTTCCAATTTTATTTATTATCAAAACTGCATCATTTTGGGACCCAGTATTCAGTAATTAAAGATGCAACGCCAGAACGCTATTTCCCAGAAGCCATTAAAGTATTAACTCTTTTAGTCGATCATCATGAACGCTGAACATAATAAACCAGTAGCGTTGAGTCTCAGAATTAGTCTAACGTTAACATAGCCGCTTCTTATCAAGAGTCACAACACTGATGGTGTCTGTAGAGTTTCTGCCCTAGCGGACGCATCCGTTCAGCCGTGCCTTTTCGTCCACACCTATTCACTTGTGTCCATTCAGTTTGCAAGGGTTGTGTCCCATCTCATGGATTACTAAACCCTCCTATATATACCATATGGGGGGGGGGGGGGGCATCCATTTGGATCATCCAAGCATTCAAGCAGTCTCAAGTCATTCAAGTGTTCATTTCTTACGTCATTCATAGTTTATTTTGAGAGAGTTCAGAACATTTGTTTTGGTTCGTTGTGTGTTATTTGTAGTGCTGCTATAACACACGTTGTCATTGTATCATGGGAGACAATTGCTGCTAACTCTAAGCACCGATAAGGAGGGCATGATTGTCTTAAGGACATAATACCAAGTACTAGCCTTGACATACTAACATCCTGCGGGTTTTTCAACTAGGGTTTACTTCAGATAAGTTTATATATATATATATATATATATATATATATTTGTATTCTCCCTTGTTTGATTTACTTCTCCTAACGTTCACTGCTCTCATTAAAATATTTTTAAAAGGGAGATCCCAAGAGGTTTCCCCGTGATCCCATTAAAATATAAAGAGTTCACGTGATTTACCAAAAGAGGGTGGAAATAGAAGAATTAAAAATCTTGAGAAGAAAAGCCACGATTATTCACCTCTCTATCATTATATAATTTTAAACCAATGGGGATCCCAAGAGAAGGATTCCACTTGATTAGATAGGAAAATAAAGATAGCTTCATAAGTGAAGGGATGAGATACCCAAAGGGCATCTAAGGTAATACAACCACTGCTGAATTTGATTTTCTGCAACTACAACTTGTCAAAAGATCTGAAATCATTCTTCTTTCAACCTTCAATCATAATTTACTTAGCTTAATAATTATCTTCTTTAGAGCCTCAAGCTAGCAGCCAAGACTTTCAAAAAATAGAAAAAACACTCTTCCTGATTACTGCTCAGAGTACTTATAACAGGACCCAAAACATTCCATTTTCGAGCTGAAACTCAAACTGTTCCCATTCTTTATCCCCGTTCCCCCCCCCCCCCCAAAAAAAAAAAAAAAAAAAAACAATCAACTCTGAGATCTTCAATCAATGTTTAGCCAAAAAATCCAATAGTCAAGCATAGACAGTCTATTACCAGCTACATAAAGTTGCCTCCTGCTAATCCTATACTATTAGCACTACATAGCTCTACCAACACCCTCAGTTTGTTGCACAAGATTCTCACAAACATCCCAGAAATTACAGTCTAAACTTCAGCACCTATAAAGTAGAAGCCACTTGGTATGAACTATATTAAAGACTTGCTCTATCTGGAAATTAGACTCCTATTTTACCTTTTCTTGTCTATGCATATTGAAATTCACAATTAAGACACAAAACAAAAGGTTTACATATGAAGTGCTCCTTACTCCCAAATCAAGTCTCATATTCTAAACTAATGTACATGACAGATTACGAGCTCTGCCCAGCAGCATGTTTACCATTACACTTAATATACTTTCTTTTTAAAGTTGAAAAGATTCTAAGTAACAGTCCTTTTTAAAGCTATCATTTAAGCATCTGCTAAAGATCGATTTTTAAGATAACACTCAATTTGGAGTGAGGGAGTACTATCAATCAAAAAACTATGCCATTCCAAATTCACAACTAAACACATAACATGTTTGCATTAGCTCTATTTGTCACCTACTTTTATGGAATTATTGATAATAAATTTAAATTTTCAGATACAGAGTAATACACATCAAAATTATCAGTATTTTTCGACAACTTCAACTGAAATCTCTGTCTCTCAAAATAGTATAGATAGACTTCATACTTCATAAATTGCATTAAAAGGGGGAGAAATAACTAATGGAAGTATAAATTGAAAATTTTCCAACATATTAACTAAAAACACAAATTTGAAGTAAACAGTAATAACATATAAACAAAGAAGAACTACCTGTTTGTTAGGGTATGAGAGATCCAAGTGATCTCCATGAACTTCTCGAGATACAGACTTTATTTCTTGATCTTTTACTTTTCGATTCAATCTTTGAACCAAAAACAGAAACCCAAGAATTTCAATCCCAATAATCGTTAGCGCTCCAAGAACAAACCCAATAGAGATGGTTAACAAAATCATTTTCCCTTTACTTCAAACACTGTATTGATCACATTTAGATCAACTTTACCAAATAAAAATGAATTGGGAACAATTTTCTTTAGCAGAAATAAGGAAAGGAATAAGGAATCGAATATATGCGAAATGGGTATATAATCAAGCGTGGCAGGTTTGATAGAGAGAGAAAGGGGGAGTGGGATTGCGGGCCGTGGTGTTACGCGGTTGAAGAATGGTTAGGATTGAAGTTGAATTGACGTGAAAAAATGAGAAATTTCAAATAATTCTAACGTTCTGATACTATACAAGTACTGAGATCTAGAAACGTTGAAGAGAAGAATATTGCTGAACGACTTCTGACTTTCACAGCATGTACAAATTCTCCTGGTCCTGGGTTACTTTGTAAGTGGGGGTGAAAATGATCCTACAACCGTACCTTCTTCAGATTTACCTCTAAATTTTTAAAGATGTTTGGATTCGTACTAAGTTCGAATACAATTTTACAATTCTTGCTCATATTCGAATCCGACTTGTTTCATAATACTTCCATTCGAGTAACTTACTCGATTGTTTTTTCAGTGGAGCTACTCTTGAGCATTGTGATAATGTAGATAAAATTATCTCTTAAAACTAGATCTTTGAGTATTGTAAAAAATTAATGAGGTAATATTATTATTTTTGAATTAATCGATGAACATCTACATGAAACATAAAAATTCCTTTCACTTCTCAAATTATGTGGACAATTTAATTGTTGAATATTATATATTAAATAAATCGAGTATAATCGATGATGTATACGAGTATCAACAAATTTGTATCGAGTAGGAATCAGTAATGTATAGAAAATTGGACACTTTAAATAAGTAAACAATAGACAACTCCTTTTCAACTTGTATAAATGTTCAAGTATCATAATGGATTCAAATTCGATTCGTTTAAGTATCGAATACGGGTCTCACTCGAATTTTTTGAGTCGACCTCGAACCAGGTTTCGAACCACTCGGGTTCATTTTCAGCCTTATTTGTAAGACAAATTTACGGACGGGGTTGAATTACGATCTGTTAGAATTTGAACCTAAAATCAAGTGGGTTTCATTAATCATTTAAAATGAATCCACATACCAATGTGTTATAATTCATGAGTAGATTAAAATCAAGTATTAGAAAACTTAATTGAATATGATAATGAGAGAGGACATAGTCTTGGATTGAACCACAATCGCACCGCCGACCGTCCGGGCCGGGCTCTGGCTCGTGGGTTTGAGCCATTGTGTAGCTGAGTTGCACGATTCATCCCACATCTATGTAGACTAGCTCAATAAGCATGTTGGATCACCTCCCACCATACTTATTAACCCATATATACTCTTGAATTTATCTGATGTGGGATTCATGTGAAATATTTCAACAATCTCCACCTTTCACTTGAATACCCATCACAAGTATCATTCATACTAGAGTAGTCACTATTAAGCACATATTCTTTGAGTCTTTCAAGAGCTCTGCTTGATTCTAATACTACTCCACCACACCCGAGGCAAATATGGAAGTACAACCTTCTCCTTGTGAACCCTTCACCCTGAGCAACTGCGCCACCTGACTCAAATCATACTTCACTGCGTTTCTTTGAGTTCTTCAAGAGCTCTACTCGACTCTAATATTACTCCACCACGTCCAAGGCAAACATGGGAGTACAACCTTGCTCCTTGTGAACCCTATGTAGACTAGCCCAATAAGCATGTTAAACCTCCTCCTTACCTAAAAAATTAACATCTTAGATTGAGACTCCACCATATTTATTAACCCATCTATACTCTTGAATTTATCTGATGTAGAATTTATGTGAAATATCCCAACACATTGTATATCTCTTTTTGGGCAAAATTTATTTAAATTTTGTTTTGCTTAGTTCCAATTTTATTTATTATCAAGTGAACGAAAACTCTGTCGTTTTAGGTTTTGGTCCAGCGCTACATCGCGCAGCGCTGATGGGCCCAAAACTACGTCATTTCTACCTGAACGGACGCACCCATTAATTTTGTCATGCCTTTTCATATGGTTGATAGGCCTAAAACTACGTCATTTTTGCCGAACGGATGTCATGTCATACCTTTTCATAAGCGTTCAAACCTTTTTAAGGGATTTTGTCCCATCTGATGGGTCACTAAACACTCCTATAAAAATAGCCTAGGGGGTAGTCATTTGGAGCATTCCATTCATCGAAGTATCAAGCATTCTAGTCTTCATTATTTTACGAGTTATTCATAGTTTATTTTGAGAGAAAAGTTCAGAACATTTGTTTGATTCATTATGTGTGTTATTTGTAGTGCTGTTATAATATACGTTATCATTGTATCTTGAGAAATAAGTGCCGCTAAGTCTAAATACCAATAAGGAGAACATAATTTTTTTAAAGATATAGTATAAAATACTATCTTTGACATATTTATTTCTTGCAATTTTGATTCACATCATATAAGTTTACACACACACACACGCTCAACGTGAAATTTTATATGATTATTCATTCAAATTTATTATCGTTACGAATTATTTTACGATTAGAAGTAGCAATTTTTCGAGTAGCAATTTTTAGACTTGGTCGACACGTAAATTAAGCGAAAATATCCTTACCATTCAAAGAAAAAAAAATGAAGAACCGACATATGATGAAAGGTCAAAATTTGGCAGGCTAGGACCAAGTGTACGCCACTACATTTAGTTATGAAAGCTCAATATTTGAGGTGAAAAGGTAAAAATATAAATAACTTATTACAACAACTCATTACCATTTTTACATGTTTCTTGCTTCCTCCTCTCACTTTTCACGTTAAAAACGTTTTTACTTTGGTGGAATATAATATGGTTAGTCAATAAAGTTAAAAACGTTAAAACCGAGATTCAAATTTTCAAATGTTAATAAACTTAACTGCTTCATCAGCTTTCATAACTAAATTATATACAAGTACAATTTTTTTTTTAGTTTTAAAGTTTGGTGAAATTTTAAAAGTATTTTTTATATAATTTTTGATTTTGAATGTTAATCAACGTGTAAACTGTGAATGATTGTTTGATGAAAGTTTAATTTTATTTTGGTTATTGATTTGGTTGACTTGTGATCGAGCTTACCTTCATGCATGGGCCAACAGAGGCAACCGCCAGGCCCAGTAATTACAGAAGGAGACCATTTTTTTATAAATTTATGTATTTGTGTATAAAAAAAATAAAATAATAAAAAAGTTAGCGATATTATGCATTGAAAATGATATATTAGAGAACATTAAATATGATAATATAATTGATGATTTTGCATCTAAAAGTGTAACAAGAAGACATTTTAAATGATGTTTTGTGGTTTAGGTTTCATTTGGCAAAACTAAAGAAATACCCACTGTAGTTGGTAGGTTTTACTAATTATACCATTGAACTTTTAATTTTTCAAATTATACTACTAAACTAATTATTATTTTGAAATTAGGTCATTCCGTTAAAAAAAAAACGGATGTTAATTTTTTATCTACAAAACTAATGAATTACGCACTATAGTTGATACATTTTACTGATTACACCATTGAACTTTTAATTTTTTAAATTACCCCATCAAACTAATTAAAAATAATTATTTTAAATATTTTAAAAAATAATTATTATTTTAAGTAAAAAATATTAGAAACTTTTTTTTTTCATAAAATGAGTAGAGTTTCATAAAATATAGATTCAAAAAAAATTAAAGTGATTTTAAATTAAATTAATGTTACTTAATTTTTTAAAGAGAATGACCCATTCTTAATATTATAATTTTTTTAAAAAAACTAAAAATAAAAATTAAAATAAAAAAATAGTAAAAGATAAATAAAAAAATTGATTCAATTTTTTCAAAAAGAAATTAATAATTTTATAAATAAATATTATTTTCAAGAAAAATTGGAAAATTCTTCATATTTAAAAAAATGAGTAAAATTTTATAAAATATAGATTCAAAAAAATAAACTTTATTTTCAAAAAAAAAAATTTTTTTTTAAAAATCAAGAAGGTTTCATAAAATTTAATTTTTTAAATCTATATTTATGAAACTTTACTCATTTTATGGAAAAAAAAAATAAAGTTTCTAATATTTTTTACTGAAAATAATAATAATTTTTAAAAATATTTAAAATAATCATTTTTTAATTAGTTTAATGGGGTAATCTGCAAAATTAAAAGTTCAATGATGTAATCAGTAAAACGTGCCAACTACATTGGGTAATTCATTAGTTTTGTTGATAAAAAATTAACGTCCGTTTATTTTTTTTTAACGGAATAACCCAATTTCAAAATAATAATTAGTTTAGTGAATTTGAAAAATTAAAAGTTCAATTGTGTAATCAGTAAAACTTGCCAACTACAATGTGTATTTAATTAGTTTTACCGATTTCATTGATATTTTTATTTTGTAGTTACATGTGATAATTTTTCGCTTCGATGACATTTTAAAGTGTTCTTCCTTATCTTTTGTAATTCTTATAATTTTAATAAAATTAATTAGTTGATAATTTATTTATTTTTTTATTTAGTTTGTATAAAGGGGCACACTTGATAAAATTTGCCCCGGACCTTAGAAAATTCAGGACCGGCTCTGCTTGTGGTTACTATTTGTTTGGTCCGATTGAGTTTTTATTTTTGAGTTGTTTGATCTTCAATTGAAAATTGGTCGAGTAATTTATTGTAAGACCCCAACTTTTTGAATAAAGATGAATTTTCTATAAATGTCATTTTTAAATATTAAGTTATGAATTTGAAATAATATTATAGTTGTGGGTAATATTTATAAATTCTGTAAAGTATGCAAGTTGTTATATTATATTCGATTGGTCGGAGAATATTCGGTTTAGCGGGAATATTCGTGCATAACTACTCAATCATTGGTGGACCCTATTAATGTAATTATTGTTTGATTGAAAAACGACAAAAATATTTTATTGAAAATAACTACGGAGTTTTACTGGTTAATCTTGTTGAACTACTCGGTAGTAAAGTACAAAGATGTCTGGCGTGGTTGCATAAGAAAGCACACCTGTATTGATTATTAATGCTTACGTGAGAAGTCACCGCGGTTTTGTTCAATTATTGCTATAGTAATTGTTGCATAAGATCTCACGTTATTTGATTTAATTATTGTTGATATTTTATATATTATTAAATCAATAATTTAAATGAAAGATTTATTAATATTATAAATTGCAATATTAACGATGTCTGAAAGTTCTCGCCAGGAGAGGTTTGGTCACCTAATCATGCGCACCAATAGGAGAAATCCTTATTGGAAAGCCCTCTTCCTCGGAAACGAACCTCGATCGATTAATATTGTGAATTGTAATAAAGATGATAAATGTTGTTAAAATTATTAAGGTGATTTTATGAAATTTTGCTTATTTTATGGACCCTATTTACCCATTTTTCAAAATAATCTCCAGAAAAATTATTTAAAAGGTGGGGCCCACATGTAAATTCCATATGTGTGAAGAATTGATTTTTGAAATGGGGTGAGAGGGAGTTACGTAGGGGAAGGAATTGTTATATATGTATATGATGTATATATATATATATATATATATATATATTATATGTATGTGAGTGGAAAATGGTGGGGAAAAGAAAGAGTGAAAGTGATAGTGTGATAAAGATGTGTAAAGAGTGTAGTAAATTTGATTATTGGGTGGGTGGGGATTGATGTTGGTTATGGGGAGAAAAATTAAGTGGTTGATATATTATATATATATATATTGATTTAGCATGTATATATATATATATATATATATATATATATATATATATATTATATTATATTGTTAGTGGATGGAAGTTAGAGAAAAAATGATTCACGCAGTAAATAATTGCTCATAAACAAAGATACTTTCATTCTCCTATAAATAGAAAGCTTATTCCTTCATTATTTCTTACGAATTCAATTTGAAACTCTATAGAGAAAATTATAGAGAGAAAGAAGAAAAGATTTCTCGCTACTTAACTACTCTTATATTCAGCCTCTTTTTACTAGTAAGGGGTGTTATTCTTTCTTATTCATGAAGAGAACTGTTGTTATTCCATTTCTTATTATTCTCGCTGGAATAACTCAGATAATGCATGGCTACCCTATACTTGGTGACATTCTTCTATTATTCTATCTTTATTATTCATTGGAATATCCTATCTGTGTGTTTTACACCGGACCTGGTTCCATTATTTATTATTCCGTCTTTATTATTCGCTTTAATATCCTCATCTGTGTTTTACACCGACCGGGTTCCATTATTTATTATTCCGCACTTATTATTCTCGTTGGAACATCCCGCTTGCAGGTGTGAATTTCACGACACGGTTCCGCTTTTTATTATTCTGCTGGAATAACTCGCCTATGTGAAGTACCGCATGCATGGTGATTTCTTTTGTTATTCTATTCGTTATTATACTCAGTTGGTTAAATTTTGACTTCTATACTCCATGAAATTAGTGGAATATCCTTGATATTTGCGCTTCATTCAGTATTTTTCATGAAAATATTCTTCTGAACATTCTTGAATTTTACTCTACAAAGCAGTATCATGTTGACAATTTGGACGTTATTAGTCCCTGAATAAATTAATTCGTGAACTTGTTTTATTGAATTATTATATCATTGTCATCATCCTCATGTTTATATTTTTTTTTTAAAAGTCATCTGTGGCCTGTAGAGCATGGATGGATTTGGTATGATTATGACCAGGGATTATTCGGTGTAATCATGACCGTAATGTTTTAAATGATGTGGTAAAAGTCCTCATTGGCCCGTAGTGCATTGATGGATTACACAAATATCCTTGGCCCGTAGTGCATGGAATTTGTGGTCGTGACCCTAATGAATATCCTTGACCGTAGTGCAGGGATGATGTGGATTATTTATTAAGCTGAGTCTCAGCGATAAAAGTGATGAAAAATTTCTTAAATTATAAAAGATAGTAGATTTTATTCTCTACTTGACTCTTTTAATGGATTGCTTATTCCGCTGCAGTTAAACTTGATGTCTATTGTATTTTATCAGTTTAACATTGTATTTTATCAGTTTAACATTGTTGGAGACTAATGATAATTTATTCTGCATTATCTTAGTCATAATATTTCTTGCTGGGCTAGTTGAGCTCACCCTTTCTTTCACTATTCTCTTCAGGAAATGGGAACGTAGCTGGGACTAGTCGGGGAATGGAGTGACGGTCCAGATGATAGTATTAGTAGTCCTCACTATTCTGTTAAAAAGTGTGACAATAAATGTAATGAGGACTCTATTTGAGAATAGATATTGTCTAGAAGACAATATTTGTATTTAAACTCACAGCATGTGTGTCGTATTTTACACGACTGCTGTATTATTAGTTTGTATTTGAATTTTGTACCATGTATTTGGCGACTCAAGATGGGTGATGTATACCTATTTTGGGGGCGTCACATTTATGTCTTTTATTGCGATAGCTTACAATGAGTTTAACTTGTTTTGTAATGAGAAATGAAAAATGGAAAATGACCATGAGCCTTTAGCATCCGCTCATTTCTAGTTGTTATAATTACTTTATTCATTTCTAGTTGTTATAATTTATTTCAAGTAAGACTTGTAAAAAGATACCAAACTAGTTTAGACTTTGAAATTAATTCATGGTTTTGTTTAACTATAGAAAATAAAGTTGGTTTGAGGCTTTGAGCATTTGAAGAATATGTCATTCAAATTAAACTATGACAAGTAACTGAAATAAGTTTCTAAATTGTATCTAAATATTTTTTATTTGAAATTTATTTTTTAGTTTGGATTATGAATATTTATTGTAATTTGTAAACATTATTATGATTACTTAATATTATGATTAGTTCAAGTTTTTTTAATTTCATTTCAACAAAAAAATTAATTAAAATCCACCCCTACTAAAAAAATTCTTGAATCCGCCCATGACTGTCATGCAAGTAAACATGTAAAAAAAAGTCCAAGTATGCGTACTATGGGGCCAAGTGCAAATTAGGGTTCACTTGACCTAATTGAATTAAATGCACAAATTAAGGTTCGCATTATGATTAAATGAAAATACGGAAGAGTCGGAAATAAAGAAGCAAGACCTGAGAGAATGTTCCATGTGTCCCTAGGCAGAAGACACGTGAAGGCGAAACATTTTGGGAATTGATTAAGGGATTGGATTGGTGGCTAGAAGGGTAGGACGATCTGGGCATTACTCTGATGACTAAGGGTAAATATAGAATTTCTCCGAGGACATGTGCCTAGCACATGACCACTCTCCAGAAAACCCTATAAATACCCCTTCCACTCCATTAAGAAGGGGGCTCTCTTTTGTACTTTTGACTCTTGGACCTTTTGGAAGGCTAGAAGACTAGGACATTCTCTCTCAATCGGCCGAAGGACTCAAGAAGGCTCTTTGAATCCTTGCTACCCTAACAAGGTTATCGGATTCTAAGAGTTCTGCCATGTGTTGTTGGAGTAATCGCTCACTTGTTCTTCTCCCCTTTTCAATCAATCAATTAATTCTGTATTCTTCGTGAATTTCTCTCCGACTCAGCCAACACGAAACCCTAACCCTAGCAAGGTACGATTTCCTTGCCCACATTTCTTTGGCGACTCTGCTGGGGAGGTGTAGAATTCGTGAAGGGTATGCCCACAACTCAAAGTGAGAGAACTACAGGAAAAGTTTCACCAACAAATAGCATTACCTCACCGAATCCAGTTCCAAGGCAATCAAATCAAACTTTCCAAGGCGTGAATTTAGATCTCGATCAACCCATTCTTGAAGACGCCTCGAAAGGAAGTTCAACATCACCATACATGGTTGATCAACAACCAACGAATGTCAGGCAGACATGCGCGAGTTTGAAAACATCTTTTCGAAACATCACTTTCATATGCTTGTTTAAAAATGAACTTTTCTATAAATCAAACTCTTTGTACATAGGTCCAAAAAGGCACAATACTACTTTCAAAATAAAGTACTTAAGCACTTTTACATATTTAATCACACACACACACACACACACACACTTCATGCTTAGGGAATGAAAAAGTCATGGTAACCGTATTTCACGGAAGTCGGGGGTGCTTAACACCTTTTCCTCGCTTAAGCAAGCCCCCGAACTCTATGAATCTCGGGTTCCAGACTAATTAAATGGAGTCACATATTGGGCCATATTGCGAAAACATTTAAAAATACGGTTGAGTTAGTGCAACCATTTAAACTCATACCAACTGGTGATTTTGTCTAATTTAACCCAATCATTAAAATTAATCTTTTCAAAATAGTCGACATATATGTTGATTCTTTCTTAAAATCTCACCTTTTAAGAAAGATAAATAAAAAATCAATCCAGCAAAATATAAAGGGTAGGAAACGCGTAAAAAAATATTCTCGGCGTGGACAAAAGTTTTAAATTAAAAACTTTTAATTTACCGAGTTTGTGTTTAAGTTAATAAAATGAAATGAGTTTAATATAATTTAATAAATATGTCCAACTTAGCTTTTTACTTCTCATCAACAAGTCACGTGATGCCATGTAGATTAGTCGTTGAGTTTTTACCGAATAGACAATTTTGTAAGCTTTTGTAAATAATTACTATTTTAATGAGTTGTGGTAGAAAAAATAATTTAATGATGCAAATGTTAAACTGATTCCAGTTCAACAGAAAACAATTTTGTTTTGTTAAAAGGGGTTTTTTGCTCTTGCAATCAGACTATGTTTATCCCCAAACAAGGCTTTCAAAACAGACCAAAACTTGCTATCTGTGATTTATGACTGATCTCACGCTTTCCCCTTAACCACCAAAGCAAGTCTTGGGGATGAAGAAACATTTAATAGAAGTTCTCACGAGTAAAAGCTTCGATTGATCAGTAACTCAATTATTTTTTTAGAAATTAAAACTATGTATATTTTTTCTTGTATTGCATATATACTTTTTTTTGTACTACCATTACACTATTACAATTTGTATTTGTTCGGGAGCATTTTACCGACCCTCATGTGGGCTGAAGGCCTGACACCAGAAGGGGATGTTAAGTCCATTGGACCGAAGTCAATAGGGATATTGAAGGTGTTCGGGCTCAGAAATTCGAGTCCTCTAAGCCGGAGTCCTTTATGGCTTATGGCGTTCGGGGTCGGGCATCCGAGTCCTCTAGGTCGGAGTCCTATTTGAGCTTATGGCATTCGGGGTCGGGCATCCGAGTCCATTGGACCGGAGCCCAGACCAGTCTCTGTGGGATCCACTACAACAAAAAGGCTTATCAGCGACCGCCTATCAGCGATCGCATATGGTCGCAGATGAGTATCAGCAACCGAATGCGGTCGCTGATATTAGTCACATGTAATCTGGTCACTGGATGGACATCAGCGACCAATAATAGCGACCGACTTATTAGCGACCGTATCCGTCGCTAATTTGACTCATGCTGAGTCATTTGTCAGGTGTGACATGGCACACGTGTTAGCGACCGGTAATAGCGACCGCATCGGTCCCTAGTTTCCAAAAAGGTAACATGGTCATTTATAAGATAATTATAACATCACGCACAACCGATGTGTGTGTTTTTTAAATTTTTTTTCTATTTTATTGATTTCCCAAAAATAACCTGCTTTGTACTTGCTTTCTATCCCAACACACAACAGTATATATAAGCATCCATATTAATAACCATCCATGATAACTACTATATGATAAACATTCATCCATGAATAAACATTCATCCAACACAACAAGTCTAGCTCTTCATCCAACACAATACAATCATAAACATTCATCCAACACAATACAATCATAAACATCCATATAAACAATACAATTGTCCAAAGATTGAATCTAAAAGAGTACAAGGCTTTAAAAATCTAAAAAACAAGTCTAGGCGCTCTTTATAGATCATCCAAATTAGGATCCTGTAATTAACAAAATAATAAAACATATATGTTAAATGTGTTGATACTGCTATGACTTAGGGAAAGCTAAACAATAGATAATGTAGTGAAACATATAAGTAAGACAGTGACTCAGAGACTATAAACATATAAGACAATGTAGTTAAATAATAAACGATATATACCTGGTCGTCATTCTGTCAGCTGCGTGATGTCGCCATTGCCGCCATCGCCATCGCCATTAATTCAGATCCGCCAACTCATCAAGATTCAGAGACTGCAGATGCCCGTCCAGTATACGAAGAAGATCATGATCCTAACAGATCGCTCTCACACAGTCATCACGAGTATGATAGCTTTGGATAACTTTGATGTTTGTATGTAAATCGGGTGGCGAGTCGCTGTATACCACTTATGGTCAAAGGCCATTTTTGTCCTTGGCCTTTAACATAGTTTTTCTTCACGACGGACGCCCTCTCCCATAATTCTTGATCAATCGATTTAACGCGGGTGCCTTCGGATATAGCTGCTTCATTAAGCCCTTATAA
This sequence comes from Panax ginseng, assembly GCA_020205605.1. Taxonomy (NCBI): domain Eukaryota; kingdom Viridiplantae; phylum Streptophyta; class Magnoliopsida; order Apiales; family Araliaceae; genus Panax; species Panax ginseng. Next base: position 178,478,589 of record CM035132.1, read on the forward strand.
GTGTCTTGTAAGAAGGTCAACAATTAAATAGTTAAAAATAAATAAAAAAATGCTATAAAAGGTCGTCACAATTTATAAACAACATATTAGTATAAAGTGAACTTATTACCGTTATCTGAACAGCCTCAGGCAGACCATCGCGGGTGGCCACATACACATCCAACCAATTGATAGGTTGACCTTGAAACTGAGACTCCTACAGTTCATTTTCTCATATTAATATGTAAACATATGATATTTTAGTTATAAAAGATGATTGTAAACATAATATACGTATTCTCGGCAAAGAATATGCCGCATGTGATATATCTTTGTCGCCCGATCGTGCCTTTTGCCTTCTCACCGTCTGATACACCTGAGGATCTGTTCGAGGCGGCATTCTTGCGCCTCTTAAACCAACTCTCAGATCTCCACTGGTCACACATCTGCACACCTATATACGTTTGACGCACCACCAGGGCTATGCTTCATGCATATACCGCTCACCTTGTCCCGGATGGTCAATCTCAAAGATTATGCAGGGCTTTTTGTCGTTCCTTGTTCAGATTATCTTTAGTTCGAACGATGCACTTTTGCCAGAACAGAGTCTGAATAACTGATGCCCGCGCGTCGTCATATCTATACCGCTTCTACAAATAAAACAACAATAATAATATTAAGACTGTTATATTACCACAATCCAACATTACTAAACAATATTATTTGATTAACTATGTATTATCTATCAAAGTGATAAAAATATACGAAATTCAAATTTCAAATCAGCATCCTTATGGGCGAGAGGTGTGTTTCATTTATGTAATCACCGGCGTGAAGCCAGATTCAGAAGCATAATTGTGAAATGCACTTCACAATTTTACTATCTTGAAAATCACTACAATATACAATAATTTACATTAAAATATATTTATAACAATGAAAATATTAAATTGTTATATATACACGATGTTTAACTTATGTGCTTTCTGGAGGAAGACGGATCTGTATGAGAATGCGATTATTCGGATTAGCCGGGGCCTTCGGCACATGATTAGGGCCCCGACCCAACCCGCGCTTTCGTACTGTTGGTTCAAAAGATATCTATAAATAAAAAATTTAGGATGTTAGTATGAGTTATACATGAAAGATACAAAAACATGTCAAGGATATAAAGAACATATATATATGTAATTGTATGTAATACAATTAAAACTAAACATACATTTTATAGAAAAGGACAATAATGACAATTAATTGTATGAAATAGTTAACTACGATTACGATAAATGAAAGGTACATAAACATGACTTCAAAATAGTTAACTACGACAACTATAAATGAAATGTACATAAACATGTTAAGGATATAGAGAACATTCTTATATGTAATTTATTGTAATACAATTAAAGCTAAGCATACGTTTTAATGAAAATCGTTGTCTGAGTCATAATCATTTTGTAGAAGTATCGAAGATTCATAACCGTCTTCTTCTTGTCAATAACTCTTCCTCAGTATCACTGTCATTTGGCACAATAACTGTCTCGGGATCCAATTCATCAGGTTCATCTCCACCCTCTAACTGGATTAATTCATTGTTGTCCTCTATATTTATTATAGGAGGTCTATGAAGCATCTCCTCTTGGTAGAAATCCCCGTCTATTACTTGGACACGACTGCGCGTGGGAGTATGAATTACAACTTGCCAATCTGTAGGCGGTCTATCCCTTTTCCTAATAGGACTAGGAGTGTAGTATACTTATACTATTTGAGTTAGTAAAACAAACAGTTCGTTGGAGTACGCAGACCTATGGAGGTCAATATCGACGATTCCATGTCTGTCAACATATATCCCTTTTTCTGAATCAAACCAACGACAATTGAACAAGTTAATATGACCCCGTGCGTGCCCTTGTATGATAACTCTACGATTTCCTCTAACTCCCTATAAAAGACACGACCAAGCTCATTGTAACAATCTCCTTGAACACACACTCCAGTATTAGTTGTTCTTTTCTAGCGAAAGATATGTCTTTGTATGAAATTCACATCCATTTATTTTGTAACCATTGCGAATGACTTGGTCCCTGTCTAGACCCATAGCTAGGACTTGTATATTTGGAGGAATCGTTCCCTCATTAAGAGCCTACAAAAAATCTATTAAATTAAATACATTCATAAATTAATACATTATATGTCATTCTTAATTAACTTAAAACTTACTTTGTCTGTAAGACCCCAAATAATTAATAAATGAAATTTAATTTCCTCTATTTATTATTTTGAAATAGTAAGGGTTGATGTGATTAATGTGGATAGTTATGGGTAAAATACGCAAATATTTCAAAATAAGCAAGTGGTTATAAAATATTCATTGTTGTCGGAGAATATTCGTTTGGTTGTGGAATATTCGTACTGTCGGGGAATATTCGTGCGACGTGACGCAAAAATGCATGTGTGGGCCCCATAACTAAAAAGCGATTGGAGGAAGAAAACGACAAATATAAGTTGTTTAAAAATAACGTACGTAGTTGTTACTGCTTTACACTTGTTGTAATACCCGTGGTTAAAACACGAATACGCTGCGTTGTTACACAAGAAGACATGGTATTGCACCAATTATTGACTCTTACGTAAGAAGGCACTACTCAATAATGGTTACAAAGAATTACTGCTCGATTTTATTTTATTGGTTCAATAATTGTTGCGTTGATATTTTATATTGTTGTTGTTTTGATAATTGTCATTACATAGTATTTTTCAATATCGAAGCAATAATTCATATTATCTCAATAATATTATTAGATAACATTATTGGCAATGTCTAGAAAGTTCGTCTAAGGAGAGGTTTGGTCACCTAATCGCACGCCGATGAGAGAGAAATTCTTATTGGAAAGCCCTCTTCCCTGAACCTGCCTGTCATTCAATATTGTGATTCTGTATAATATTATTTGTGAATAATTAATTATTGATTCATATGATGAGGAAAATATTGATTTTATGTGGATATAGATGGAAAATTTTTTAATGCGACAATTGTTGAAAATTAATATTTTATCTTTTTCTCGATAAAATAATTCATTTAAATATATATATTATTATATTTTAATAATATAATAATGGTGATATTTTTACAACGAATGTAGGATATATGAGTATATGAGGAGGAAGAGTATTTTTGTTGCAATAAATGTTTAAAACATGTTAAACATGTCTCATGGACCCCATTTATTGACCGAAATTTGATTATAGCCTCTAAAATCGCTTGCTTTGTGGATTTCGCCAATTTCTGCTTGGAATTTGGAAAACTTTCTTCGTAAAGTTGTAGAGAATTGAATTTCCTATAAAAACTCGCAAGATTCGAATTTGCTGATAAAAGGGCTATTTATTGTGAATTATTGAAGTTTGAGTTCAAATAATTAATTTTGGAAGTTTTAATTATTTTTATTATGAAAACGTTTTTGTCATTAAAGGTGGGGCTTGCATGTGATGAAAATGCTGAATTTCAGATCTTAGAAAGTAATGCGTAGGAAAATTTAATATATATTAATATTTTAATTAAATTTTCGCTTTGGTGTTCTAAGCATTTTCCTATAAATAGGTGCTTAGGTTAAATTGAAAATTACACCGTAAATCAAGTTTTCTCTCTATATTATCGAGCGTATTCTTGTGAGTATTTTGAGTATACTTTGAGTATTGCTATACTATGCAAGTTCAAGTTATAGCCTATATCCAAAGATTTCGGTGAGAAGACTGTCTTTTTCGAGGTAAGGGATATTATTTTTTTTCAGAATGATATTATTTCTTCAATATCATTATCTTTGAAATATTGATCTGAAGTTTTATCAAATTTAGAACTTTTAGTGACGGGTTACTATTCACGATACCGACAATTATTCACGATACTGAAGACTATTCACGAATCATTTAAGACTATTTCATCTAAAAAATGAAAATTTTTCTTTTCGTCTAAAATATCTATTCGGATACTAGCTTTGATTGTATCCATGTTTTGATCATTCTTGAATTTTACACCACTATGATTATTTTTGAGGTATTTTTGGACGTGGATAAAACAAAGTACGAATCCTTAATCCTTAATCCTTGTCATTTTGTTTCACTCAATTCGCTTTTTTAAAAATATTTTTCATCATCCTCGGTCTTAAATGATGATATTATTGAATATCTTTGGCCCAGTAGTGCAAAGATGAATGATTTATGATGAATATCTTTGCCCTATAAAGTGCAAAGATGAATGATTTTGATGAATATCTTTGGCCCGTAGGTCTGAAGATGAACAGTGTTTAGATGAACATGACTAATCGGTGAATGTCCTCGGCTTTTTGTAGTGCAAAGGATGAATATTTGATCCCGATATATATATTGATTGATGTTACAGGGGATAAAAAAAATAGACGATGAACTTTAAAATTCATACATAGAAGATAGTAGTTTGCATTCTCTACTTAACTCTTCTAATGAATTATTATTTTCGCTGCGAATATTGATTTAAAATTGTTGTCTATTGTATTCTATTATATTTTTCCTCGTTGAAGACTAATGATAATTTTGTTGTATATTATCTTAGTCATAATATTCTTTACTTGGCTAGTCGAGCTCACCTTTTTCTTTTTTTTTCATTTTTTTCTTCTCGTGAGGCGAGAATATAATATAGTGCAAGCCTGGGGTATGGAATGAAGGTTCTAGGAAAGTTGTTTAGTAGTCCTCACCATTGTTGTAAAATAATGTATCAATTATTATGATGAGGATTTATTTGTATGTGGATATTGTCTAGATGGCAATATCTCGTATTTAAACTCACAGCTTTTACTATTGTAATAATAAAGTTGTAGTTGTTTCAATCAGTGTATTGACAACTCGTAATGGGTGATGTAGACCTATTTTGGGGTGTCACGGTTGGTATCGAGCTTAGGATATGATCTCATGGAGATCGGGGAATAGAACTAGGAGGGAGAGATTTGAGTAAATCCTTCGCTAAAGTGTGTTCTACCTAAGCTTATTTGTTAGTTGGTCAAGATATAGGGATATTATGTGATATATTGATTTCCTTAATTAACCCTTGTTTTATGACAAAGTATTTGTGAATGTCGAATCGAGAATATTAACAAAGGAAATGAGACCGTGGAGACGCTCAGTACTCACCAACGAGGAGAACGTGCAATGTGTGGTAATGTTCCTCCGTGAACACAACACCACGGAGAGCGGATGATGAACGAGGATGTTTAGAAGCTTTTTGCAGCTCATGCAAAATCGCATTTGAGGAGACTCGTGTTCAAAACATAGGAAGAAATGATAGCAATTCACGGGTTGTCACAAAGCAAGCGCAGCAAAGAGTTGGGACCACCAGAATTTAAGGGAAAGCCTGATCCGATCATGGCGGAAACATGGGTCAAGCAAATTACCAAGATATTCGTTGTGTTGGGATGCACGGAGGAACAAAAGGTTCCATTCGTCACCTTTATGTTCCGTGGGCGAGGCGATTCTGGTGGGAATCAGTGAAGGCGTACCCATCCAAATTGCTTCCAAAGATGTCTTGGGAGACGTTTGAGAACTATTTAATGACAAATACTTTCCCGAAAGTGTTCGTCTATATGAAGGAGGTGGAGTTTATTAGATCGGAGCAGAACAACATGACGGTGTCTCGACGAGGCGAAGTTTGCGAGTTATCTAGGTTTGCACCTCATTTGGTGGAGAATGAGGAACGATGATGCGGATGTTTCGAGAGGTTTGAAACTCGCATACGTCAAGATCTCATCTCTCATAAATTTTCTCTTTATTCAGATGTTGTTAATAGGGCTCAATTGTTAGAGCGAGATAACGAAAGTACTGACGTTCAACCGAGGTACCACAATCGAGGATCATACCGGAGATAGCGAATAACAAAACAATAATAACCAAAGGGAGAAAGAAAAAGGCGGACAAAATGGTAACCACTCGGTGGTAATCATGGCCATGAAAATAGAAGAAGCGAGTCAGGAGGAGATTTTAAAAAGAGGAGATTTAACAACGACCATGTGAAGACGACAGTGCCGACAGCAATTGGTTCTAAGGGAGGTGAACGACCACCGGTCATATGCTACAAATGCGGAAAAGAGGACATATCGACCAAACCGCCCACAACATTCTAGGTATGCTATAATTGTGGAAAGAAATGACATATCGCCGAGATTGCACTAAGAGTGGCGAAACCTAGTTCAAAGAGGATGGTAACTCAAAAGACCGTCCCGGAAAAAGTCAAAGTCAACGGTTCTTGGAAGAAGCGTTTTGTTGTGATCGGTCAAAATGCGAGGAACCTAAACGAGGTGATCACGGATAAGCTTATTTATAAATTCTTGTAAAGTTTATACTTTACTAGATACCTGTGCTACTACCATTCATTTATCTCTCCTACTTGTGCTCAACGCTTAAACTTGACTCGGAGAAATTAGACTTTGACCTATCTCGTGGAAACTCTGCTAGAGAAAACTTTCATCACATCCAATCGCTTATAAATCTTGTTTGATTCAAGTTGGCACCATCACCTTACCTGCCGACTTATCTCTTTAAAGATACTTGCTTTTGATGTGATTTTAGGGATTAATTGGTTAACTACTCATCATGCCAAAATTGATTGTTTTCGTAAGGTTGTTAGCTTCCATATTCCTAAACAACTTGTTGTACGAATTCAAGCAACTAAACCATTTAAATCAGTCACTATCATATCTAATCATAAAGCTATTCATTTATTGAAAAACAGATGTCAAGCTTTCTTAGCCCATGTTATGGATTTGAATAAAGACACGCCAAAATTGAATAATATTCCCGTTGTTATTAACTTTCCCGACGATTTCAAGAAGAACTTCCCTGCCTACCCCGTAACGTGAAGTTGAATTCTTTATCGACCTTGAACCCGGTACAAAGCCCATTTCTAAAACCCCATATCGAATGGCTCCTATTGAACTTCAGGGGTTAAAGGTCCAACTACGTGAATTGTTGGACATCGGTTTCATTCGGTCCTAAGACATCTCCTTGGGGTGCTCCTGCTTTATTCAGAAAGAAGAAAGACGGGGAGTATCGACTTTGTATTGACTATCTGGAATTGAACCATGTCACCATCAAGAATAGGTATCCTCTACCTCGTATTGATGACTTGTTTGACCAATTGAAAGGAGCACAATTCTTTTCAAAAATCGATCTTCGCTTCGGATATCATCACCAAGATTAGAATCGAGGATATTCCAAAGATTTCCTTCAACTCGAGACGGCATTACGTAATTCTTAGTCATGTCTTTCTTGGATTGACTAATGCTCCTGCGGCTTTCATGGATATGATGAATCGAGTATTCAAAGAATATTTGGATAAATTCGTTGTTGTCTTTATTGATGACATCCTCATATATTCCAAAAGCCGTGAAGATCATGAGCACCATTTGAAGTCGGTACTCCAAAGGCTTCGTGAAAACAAGCTTTATGCCAAGTTAAAGAAATGCGAGTTCGGCTTGAGGAAGTAGTAGCATTTCTTGGGCATGTGGTGTCAAAACATGGAGTATCTATCGACGGTGAAGATTGAAGCAATACAAAGTTGGGAGCAACCAAGACGGTGGTGATCAAGTTAGTAGCTTTACGGGCTTAATTGGTTATTATCGGAGAGATTCGTGGAAGGGTTTTCTCGAATCGCTATCTCGCTAACTCGCTTAACTCGGAAGGATACAAAATTCGTTTGGAGTGAAGAATACGAGAAGAGTTTCTAAGAGCTTAAGAGAAGACTTATTTCTAAGACTGTTTCAACAATACCATCCGCATGCATGATGGATTTGTTATCTCACAATGATGCTTCTAGCAAAGGGTTAGGATGTGTTCTCATGCAACATGGGAAAGTCATAGCCTTATGCCTCATGACAACTTAAAGAATATGAGAGGAATTATCCTACTCATGATCTAGAGTTAGCGGCAATCGTTTCAGCCGCTTAAAGATATGGAGGCACTATCTATATGGGGAGAAAGTGGAGATATATTCGCACCATAAAAGCCTTAAATATTTCTTCACTCAAAAGAACTCAACACGCGGCAATGACGTTGGCTCGAGCTATTGAAAGACTACGACCACACACTATTCAATACCATCCCGAAAAGCGAACGTGGTAGGTACTGCGTTAAGTAAGAAAGATCATATGCGAGAATGAGTGCGATGATGTCAAGTATACGATAGATCCGACTTTAATAAAAAAGTTAAGGTTTCTCAAGCCACCGACTTGAAATGATGCATATGAAGAAGAAAGTACAAGAAGGTGCTATTCCTGCGAGAATTGATGAAGAAGGAGTACTTGAGTCCACTCTGCACTTTGTGTTCCTAACGATTACGATTTGAAGTACAAGATCATGATGGAGGCACACAATACACCATTTGCAATTCATCCTGGAAGTACCAAAATGTATCGTGATCTTCGACATACATTTTGGTGGAACAATATGAAGAGAGAGATTGCAAAGTTTATCTCAACATGTTTAACTTGTCAACGTGTAAAGGCGGAGCATCAAGTGCCTAAGGGACCATTGCAACCACTTGAGATTCCGAAATGGAAGTGGGAACACATTACCATGGATTTCATTCTTGGGTCTTCCCACTCGCTTCTTAAGGCATAAATGCTATTTGGGTTATTGTTGATAGATTAACCAAGTCTCACATTTCTTGCCGTCGGAGACTTATTTTCTTGAACGTCTTGCTAGTATGTATGTAAATGAGATTGTGAAGTTGCATGGCATGCCAAGATCCATAGTTTCGGATCGTGACCCAAGATTCACTTCAAGATTTTGGGTTAGCTTGCAAAAAGCTATGGGTACGCAGTTTACGATTCGATTTGGCATACCATCCTCAAACCAGACGGACAATCGAGAGAGACTATTCAAACTCTTGAAGATTTATTAAGACTCGTGTCCTAGACTTTCAAGGGCGCTTGGGATAAGTATTTACCATTGGTGGAATTCTCCTACAACAACAAAGCTATCGTGAAAGTATAGGTGTGGCTCCATATGAAGCATTATATGGACGAAAGTGTCGCTTCTCCAATATGTTGGGATGAGGTGGGTGAAGCAACATTGTTGGGACCCGAGTTAGTATGTATGACTCACCGAAAAGATCCAAATGATTCGACAACGATACAAATGGCACATGATCGACAAAAGAGTTATGCGGATCTTCATCGAAAGGGACGTGAAATTTAGTATAGGGGATCATGTATTGTTATGTGTTGCCCCATGGAAGGGAGTTACAAGATTCGGAAGAGAGGAAAGCTTAATCCATGATTTATTGGTCCATTTAAAATTCTTGACCGAGTAGGTAATGTAGCCTATAGACTCGCGTTACCTCAAAGTATGTCTCGTGTTCATAATGTGTTTCACATATCATACTTCATAAATATGTGAAAGACCAAACTACGTTATTGAGTTAGAACCGACGAGATAGCCAAGACTTAACGTATGAGGAGGTACCACAAGATCTTGGATAGGAAGGAGCATGTCCCACGCACGAAGGTCATACCACAAGTTAAAGTTTTGTGGAGGAACCATGCTATAGAGGAAATGACACGGAATTGGAAACGGAAATGAAAGCGAGGTATCCTCACCTTTTCAAACACCGAATGCACGTATGTTAATTTTGAGGACGAAATTTCATAGGAGGGAGGTTGTAAGACCCCAAATAATTAATAAATGAAATTTAATTTCCTCTATTTATTATTTTGAAATAGTAAGGGTTGATGTGATTAATGTGGATAGTTATGGGTAAAATACGCAAATATTTCAAAATAAGCAAGTGGTTATAAAATATTCATTGTTGTCGGAGAATATTCGTTTGGTCGTGGAATATTCAGATCTTTGTCTTGTGAATATTCGTAAATACGACCAAGCAGCGACCATGTGTGAGCCCATGTAAAAAGCGATTGGAGGAAGAAAATGACAAATATAAGTTGTTTAAAAATAATTGGTAGTAGTTATTACCGCTTTACCTCATTGGAATACCCGTTGGTTAAAACACGAATAATACGTTGTTGCACAAGAAGACACTGCAGTATTGCACCAATTATTGACTCTTACGTGAAAGGCACTACTCAATATTGGTTATAGTAATTATCGCTTCAAAGATTTTATTTTATTGGTTCAATAATTGTTGCGTTGATATTTTATATTCTTTGTTGTTTCAATAATTGTCATTACACATTATTTTTCATTATCGAAGCAATAATTCATATTATCTCGAATAATATTATTAGATAACATTATTGGCAATGTCAATAAAGTTCTATCTAAGGAGAGGTTTGGTCACCTAATTGCAAGCGCCAAAGAGAGAGAATTCTTATTGAAAGCCCCTCTTCCTCTGAACCTGCACGGTTGTCGATATTGTGATTCTCGTAATATTATTTGTGAATAATTAATTATTGATTCATATGATGAGGAAAATATTGATTTTATGTGGATATAGATGGAGAAAATTTTTAATGTGACAATTGTTGAAAATTAATATTTTATCTTTTTCGATAAAATAATTCATTTAAATATATATATTATTATATTTTAATAATATAATAATGGTGATATTTTTACAATGAATGTAGGATATATGAGTATCTGAGGAGGAAGAGTATTTTTGTTGCAATAAATGTTTAAAACATGTTAAACATGCTCATTGGACCCCATTTATTGATTTGAAATTTGATTATAAATTCTAAAATCGCCTGCTTGTGGATTTCGGCCAATTTCTTGTTGGAATTTGGAAAAACTTTCTTCTCCGCAAAGTTGTAGAGAATTGAATTTCATATAAAACACGCGAGATTCAATTTTTCGACAAAAAGGGCTATTTATTGTGAATTATTGAAGTTCTTGAGTTCAAATAATTGATTTTTGGAAGTTTTAATTATTTTTATTATGAAAAACGTTTTTGTCATTAAAGGTGGGGCTTGCATGTGATGAAAATGCTGAATTTCAGATCTTAGAAAGTGTGCGTAGGAAAATTTAATATATATTAATATTTTAATTAAATTTTCTGCTTTGGTGTTCTAAGCATTTTCCTATAAATAGGGTGCTTAGGTTAGAATTGAAAATTACACCAGAAACTAAAGTTTTCTCTCTCTATATTATCGAGCGTATTCTTGTGAGTATTTTGAGTATACTTTGAGTATTTCTATACGATGCAAGTTCAAGTTATAGCCTATATCCAGTATTCCAGTGAGAAGTACTGTCTTTCCGAGGTAAGGGATATTATTTTTTTTTCGTAATGATATTATTTCTTCAATATCATTATGTCAAATATTGATCTGAAGTTTTATCAAATTTGGAACTTTTAGTGATTTGGGTTTCTATTCACGATACTCTGACTATTCACGATATCTGACCTTTATTCACGAATACGGCCTTTATTCATCGAAAAATGAAATTTTTTTTGTCCAAAATATCTATTCGGATACTAGCTTTGATTGTATCCATGTTTTGATCATTCTTGAATTTTACACCACTATGATTATTTTTGAGGTATTTTTGGACGTGGATAAAACAAAGTACGAATCCTTAATCCTTAATCCTTGTCATTTTGTTTCAATCGGATTCGCTTTTTTAAAAATATTTTTCATCATCCTCGGTCTTAAATGATGATATTATTGAATATCTTTGGCACAGTAGTGCAAAGATGAATGATTTATGATGAATATCTTTGGCCCATAGTGCAAAGATGAATGATTTCGATGAATATCTTTGTCCCAGTAGTGCAAAGATGAACAAGTGTTTAGATGAACATGACCAATTAATCGTGAATGTCCTCGGCCTCATAGTGCAAGGATGAATATTTGATCCTAGATATATATTGATTGATGTTACGAGGATAAAAAATAGACGATGAACTTTAAAATTCATACATAGAAGATAGTAGTTAGTATTCTCTACTTAACTCTTCTAATGAATTATTATTTTCATTTGCGAATATTGATTTAAAACTTGTTGTCTATTGTATTCTATTATATTTTTCCTGTTGAAGACTAACGATAATTTTGTTGTATATTATCTTAGTCATAATATTCTTTACTTTGGGCTAGTCGAGCTCACCCTTTTCCTTTTTATTCCATTTTTCTTCTCGTGGAGGCGAGAATATAGCGAAGTGCACAGTCTTTGTATGGAATGAAGGTTCTAGCGAAAGTTGTTTAGTAGTCCTCACCATTGTTGTAAAATAATGTATCAATAATTATGATGAGGATTTATTTGTATGTGGATATTGTCTAGATGGCAATATCTTTATTTAAACTCACAGTTTTACTATTGTAATAATAAAGTTGTAGTTGTTTCTGTACCGTGTATTGACAACTCAGAATGGGTGATGTAGACCTATTTTGGGTGTGTCACATTGTCCTTTAGCCAAAGAGCAAATTTTTGATCACGACTAAATTGAATATCTTTATTAGTGATGCCGGGCTGATTTGCTTTTAACTCGTCATCATATGTTCTATACAATTTTATAAACATTAACATATATTAATATGAGAATGTAGGTTAAGACATAGGTCTAATACATATGAATTTTATATGAATATCTCACAAATTCATCAATCTCCTCGCAATTGAGAAGAATGTAAGTATGCGCATCATGTAATTCTTGCTCAAAAAGTAATATGCGCTTTCCTTTTCCATAAGCGCGACTCGGTAAACCAAATACAGAAAGCCGACCATTTAGTTCAACATTTCCCCCATCATCATGTCTCGGGACTCGATTGGCCTTTGTCAAGTCTTCGTCGGGAAAATAGTCTGAGACAAACGTAGATATCTCATCGAAACTGTATGCCTCACATATCGACCCCTCGACATAAGTTCCATTCTTCACCTTCCTCTTAAGGTTTCCTATGACCCTCTCGAAAGGGTACATCCATCTATATTGAATTTGGCCACCAACACGAGCTTCATAGGGTAGATGGATTTGCAAATGCTCCATAGAGTCAAAAAAACCAGGAGGGAATATTTTTTCAAGCTTACACGTGATCTCAATGATGTTCTTCTCAAGTATAGACATGTCCTTTTTGTTGGAAGAATGCATGTTTTGATTTGATGTTTAAAGTAAATGCTCATGATTATATGTAAAGTCCTTCAAGGAATATATCTACAAGGACTTAGCGATAAATCAAAATTGTTAGGTTGATCTAACTTTTAATGTTCATCATTCTATAAACGAATGTATAGATAAAGAGATCAAAGATGTTAGGTTGATTTATGACTTGAAAGAAATAGATAGGCTTCAACAAGAATCGTAGTCTACCAAGATGATTAACATATTCCAGAAGCCAAGGCAGGATCGTATAGCTTAGAAGATCGTAGAGTGGTCCAGACGTTTGTCGAAGCTAACTCAGAGATCGTAATGTGCTCTCAGAAATGTAGAGTCTGCAAGACGAGCAAGCAAATATTGTAGTGTGTAAAGATCGTAGCTTGCAAACCCTTAAAAGAAATTGTAGTGTTCTATTTAGACCAAGCACAAATATGACAAGACACCACGATGTGCATCATAGAGTATCATCTATCTTGTGTTAGAAGCATCGAGCCCTATCTTTTGTTTGGAAACGAATTCTAACAAATGTGGAATGGGTTTTGAACGTTGAAGCACTCACCAGTCCCAACGGTACAAAAGATATCCTTAGTATTGATCAAAAGGAACGTATTCAAGAAGCTAAGAAAAGGACCATTGGGTAGAGGAAAACACCTTTTCAGGTGTTAGGTGAGAAAGCAGTCTGCTGTGTAAGTGGGCCAGATTGCAATTCAGGAGATGTGTAGAAAAGTCTCCATCAAAGCTCAGAAATGTCAAATGCATTTAATGCCTCATCAGATGACTTCAACGGATAGATTTAAAAAGATCACATATATATAGAACACAGATAGATGAGAGACACAAGCAAGCATTGAACAAAAACGTACAAGAACACTCAACGCTTAACTCTACGATCTGAGAAAAAGAGGAAGCTTGCTCAGCTGCTCAGTTCTTTCGAACAAGTGCTTAATAGCAACTGAGTAGCACCAATCACGATCTCAACAACAACCAATCAACTGAAGTAAGAGTTCCAAGTCAGAAGGACTTGAAGAGTTCTAAGTGAACTGTGAAGAACCAAGTCTGCTGGACTTGAAGAGTTTAAGAGTGAACTAAGAAGTGCCTAGACTGCTGATCTAGAAAGAATCTGTGAGATTCAAGAAGTGTAACAGACATCCTTAGTGGATTTCCTACTTGAGGAGTAGAAGAGTGGATTAGGAGCTTTAAGTGCTCTGAACCACTTAAAACTGCCGTGTCCATTATATAACTGTTATAACTGCTATAACTGCCATAACTGCCTCACTCTCATTAATTCAAGATATCTAAAAGAAGGTTTATCAAATACTCATTCTGCTGTGCATTAATCACCATCAACTAACTAGTTTAAAAGAAAAGTTTTTAATTATCTATTCAACCCCCCTTCTAGATATCTATTGTGCCTCCGGACACTAACAATTGGTATCAGAGCAGGTTCTATAAGATAGCCTACAAAGCTTTAGTAGATCAAATGGCACACTTACCAAGCGAATCAAAGACTGGAGGAGGCAGCAAGCCACCTATGTATAACGAAGATAAATTTGCTAACTGGAAGGTTAGGATGCAAGCTTACATGGATTCAATAGATGAAGATCTATTTGAAACTGTTCAAAATGGGCCCTATGTTCCTACAAAGCTTGAACCAACTACAGACGACCCAAATAGAATACAGATCAAGGTCAAAGAAGAATGGATAGAAAATGAGAAGAGAGCTGTCCAGCTCGACAAAAAGGCCAAGAATATCTTATTCCAATCCTTAGAAGATGATCTGTTTGAAAACGTGGTCAACAGCAAAACAACAAAGGAGGTCTGGGAAGCATTATTCATTATGCATGAAGGAATAGAAGAAGTCAGAGAAAACAAACAATTTCTCTTGACTCAGCAATATAAAATGTTTGCTCACGTTCAAGGAGAGAACATCACTGCAACCTACGAGAGATTTAATGTTCTGCTCAACTCTCTACGAGCCTATGGAAAGATCTATCCAAACAAAGATCTAATCATGAAGTTCATGAGAGCCTTACCAAGCAAGTGGGATGCCAAAACCACTGCCATTAGAGAATCAAAGAATTTACATGAAATGACTGTCCAACAGTTGTATGGCAACCTTCTCACATACGAACTGGAGATGACTCAACAAGCAGAAACCTTGTCTGAAGGAAGAAAGAAGGATAAAGGTGTTGCTCTCAAAGAAACTGAAAACACCTCTAAAGTCAGCACTGAAGTTGATTCTGACTACGATGAAGATGATGATGAGAACCTTGCAATGCTGGTGAAAAGACTAAGAAGGTTCATGCGACATGGAAAAACCAGTAAGCCAAAGAAAGTCAGCAACTACAGCAGCCAGGAGCAAATGAATGACCTATGCTACAATTGCAAGAAACCGGGCCACTTCATTGCCAATTGCAACAAACCTCTCAGAGAAGAACTCAAGAAGAAAACACATTCAAAGAAGGAATATAAAGGCAATAAAAGGCCACAGAAGAAAGACAAAGGCCTTATAGCTGGAGGATCGTGGAGTGACTCAGACAATGACTCAACTCCAGAATCTGGAGATGATGAAGATCCTCAAATGGCAAATCTCTGCCCGATGGCCAAAAATGCAAGGGATAAACAGAACTCCAACATACATGAAGTAAGTATCGATGAGGTATTTGACTTCAACTCTCCTGATGTAGACATTGATGACCTTAGAACTTCACTACATGGCATAACATCTAATTTGCACCAATACATGAAGTGGTTTAGAGTTCTGTCTAAGGATTATTCACTTCTTCAAAAGGAGAAAGAAAAGGTTCAAGAAGAATTGAAGCGCTTTTTCTCAAGATCTTGATTCTCTCTCCAAGTTTGAAGCTGAGAATAAGCTCTTGAGACAAACAAATGAACTCAGTGCAAAAAGAGAGTCTAGTCTAACCTCTAAGATTGAGGATCTAGAAAAGACAATCTCTACATGGAATAAATCCTCTTCATCCATGGACTCCTTAATCTCTAACCAGAGAAGTGTCTCTGATAGAACAGGGTTAGGCTTTGGGGAATCTACCTCAGAGTCTTGTGTGGAAAAAGCAAAGGAAATTAGCACTAGTAATACCTCAGGTTTTAGTAGAGGCATTACATTTGTGAAATCCTCACAGAAGGTTGAGCCTATCAAACCCTGCTCAACTGATTCAATTCATATTCCCAGGAGTAAGGGATCTCATGTCGGTCTGGGTTTCAGAAAAGAGAAGAGTAATCTAGCTACTACTCACCAACCTCGAAGGATCGTAGAGTTCAATGAGATCAACTCTACGAACCAACCGGGAATGTATAGTAGAAGTAAGATATACTCCTCACAAATCATAAAACAAGAGAACACATGGAAGAAGGAATATCAGCCTATCAGGAGGATGACCAATAACCCACAAAAGTCCAAATGGAGGAAGAACTTTCACACACACACACACAAACATGCATCATATCAAATGTTTTATGTGCTATAGAACTGGCCACACGGCTGCAAAATCTTATTACAATTCCATGCATATGAGACCCAAAATCAAGCAGATTTGGGTCCTCAAGGGCACTAACAATGTAGGGCCCATGCAAGTATGGGTACCAAAATGAAGGTTTAATGTTATTACAGGAAAAGAGCTCCACGATCACAACCTGGTATCTGGACAGTGGATGCTCAAGGCACATGACAGGGAACAAAGCCCTTCTGTCTGACTACATTGACAAGGAGGGTCCCTCGGTCATCTTTGGAGACAACGGCTCTGGCAAGACAAGAGGCTATGGCTCAGCTAGAAATGGCGCAGTATCCTTCAGTAAAGTGGATTATGTGGAAGGACTACAACACAACCTTCTAAGCATTAGCCAACTCTGCGACAAGGGTCATCAAGTAACATTTCTCAATAATCAATGTCAAGTCCGAGACCTGAAGACATCTGCTGTAAAGTTAACCGAAAGAAGAGAAGGAAATGTCTACACAGTAAATCTTGGAAAACTAAGCTCAGATGAGACTATATGTTTTTTGGCTAAAGCATCTGAAGAAATGAGCTGGCTATGGCATCAAAGATTATCTCATCTCAACTTCAAAAGCATGTCCAAATTAGCTTCAAAAGATCTAGTTGCAGGCTTACCCAAGTTTAACTTCGTCAAAGAAAGGTCGTGCAATGCCTGTCAACTTGGAAAACAGACCAGAAGCTCATTTAAGAGCAAAACCACCAACTCAATTGACAAGCCTCTGCAATTGCTACATATTGATCCTTTTGGGCCAATTCCAACGACAAGCCTTGGGGGAAAAAGATACTCTCTGGTCGTAGTCGACGACTACACCAGATTTACATGGGTGTTATTTCTAACCTCAAAGGATGAAACAAGCTCCCAACTGATCAAGATATTCAAGCTGGCGATGAACGAGAAAGGAGAGAAAATCAAGGCCATAAGAAGTGATCATGGCAGAGAATTTGATTTCTCAGAAATGGATCAGTTCTGCACAGACAATGGCATTAGTCATAATTTTTCAGCTCCACGAACTCCCCAACAAAATGGAGTAGCCGAGAGAAAGAACGGGACATTGATAGAAGCTGGAAGAACTCTGCTAGTAGCAATTTCATCTGCTGAATACTTCTCGGGGAAGCCATCAACAACACCGCATGCTACACTCGTAATGGATCATCACTCATACACTCTACGATTAAAAAGACTCCTTATGAACTGTGGAAAGGAAGAAAGCCAAGTGTCAGCTACTTTCATGTTTTCGGCTGTGCATGCTACATACTCAACAATGGAAAGCATTACTTGACAAAGTTTCAACCAAAATCAGATGAAGGAATTTTTCTTGGATATACCACAGACAATAAGGCCTACAAAGTGTTCAACAAAAAGACACTGAGTGTTGAAATCTCAATTCACATCATCTTTGATGAGACAGACTTAGACAAAACAGTGCCCCAAGACACTAAGACCAATAGTTCAGACACTATGAATGAAGTCGTCGAGCTCAACACTATGATCATAGTACTAGACAATGAAATCGTTGAGCAAGGAAATGAGATCGTAGAGAGACCTATACCAAACGAAGAACCTCCACACCAAGAAGAAGAAATAGATCTTGAAGATCTAAGACAAGAAGGCATAAGAACAGATGTCCCAACACGAAGCAGATGGGCAAGAGATCACACTCAAGGTCTAATCATTGGAGATCCGAGTGCAAGAGTCAAAACAAGAGCTGTCACCCTATCATTGGAACTAAGTGGGTCTTCAGAAACAAGATGGATGAAGATGGAGTGATAACCAGGAATAAGGCTAGACTAGTGGCCAAAGGTTACTCTCAGGAAGAAGGCATTGACTACGATGAGACATTTGCACCTGTTGCAAGACTAGAAGCCATCAGAATATTTCTTGCCTTTGCTGCTCACGTGAAATTCAAGGTCTTTCAGATGGATGTCAAAAGTGCATTCTTGAATGGTGAACTTCAAGAAAAAGTCTATGTAGAGTAACCTCCAGGTTTCATCAATCCATCTCTTTCTAATTATGTCTTTATATTAGACAAAGCCTTATATTGTAAGACCCCAAATAATTAATAAATGAAATTTAATTTCCTCTATTTATTATTTTGAAATAGTAAGGGTTGATGTGATTAATGTGGATAGTTATGGGTAAAATACGCAAATATTTCAAAATAAGCAAGTGGTTATAAAATATTCATTCTTGTTTGAGAATATTCGTTTGGTCGTGGAATATTAAATGCATCGTCAGGAATATTCGTAATGCGACATTACAGAAATGTGTGGGGCCCCATAACGGAAATCAATTGGAGGAAGAAAACGACAAATATAAGTTATTTAAAAATAACTACAGGCGTGGTTATTCACCAAGATTACATTGTTGGAATACCCGGTGGTTAAAACACGATGAATACGCGTTTGTTGACAAGAAGACACTGCAGTATTGCACCAATTATTGACTCTTACGTAAGGCACACTACTCAATAATGGTTACAGAAATTACTGCTCAAGATATTTTATTTTATTGGTTCAATAATTGTTGCGTTGATATTTTATATTGCTTGTTGTTTCAATAATTGTCATTTTACAGTATTTTTCATTATCGAAGCAATAATTCATATTATTTGAATAATATTATTAGATAACATTATTGGCAATGTCTAGAAAGTTCTCATCTAAGGAGAGGTTTGGTCACCTAATTGCGCGTCGATGAGAGAAATTCTTATTGAAAGCCCCTCTTTCCTTGAAACGCGCTCAGTTATCAATATTGTGATTCTGTAATATTATTTGTGAATAATTAATTATTGATTCATATGATGAGGAAAATATTGATTTTATGTGGATATAGATGGAGAAAATTTTTAATGTGACAATTGTTAAAAATTAATATTTTATCTTTTTTTTGATAAAATAATTCATTTAAATATATATATTATTATATTTTAATAATATAATAATGGTGATATTTTTACAATGAATGTAGGATATATGAGTATCTGAGGAGGAAGAGTATTTTGTTGCAATAAATGTTTAAAACATGTTAAACATGCTTGGTGGACCCCATTTATTGATTTGAAATTTGATTATAAATTTCTAAAATCGCTTCGTTTGTGGATTTCGCCAATTTCTCGCTTGGAATTTGGAAAACTTTCTTCCGCAAAGTTGTAGAGAATTGAATTTCATATAAAAACACGCGAGATTCAATTTTCCGACAAAAGGGCTATTTATTGTGAATTATTGAAGTTCCGAGTTCAAATAATTGATTTTTGGAAGTTTTAATTATTTTATTATGAAAACGTTTTTTGTCATTAAAGGTGGGGCTTGCATGTGATGAAAATGCTGAATTTCAGATCTTAGAAAGTGTGCGTAGGAAAATTTAATATATATTAATATTTTAATTAAATTTTCCTTTTGTGTTCTAAGCATTTTCCTATAAATAGGTGCTTAGGTTAGAATTGAAAATTACACCGAAACTAAAGTTTTCTCTCTATATATTATCGGTTTATTCTTGTGAGTATTTTGAGTATACTTTGAGTATTTCTATACGATGCAAGTTCAAGTTATAGCCTATATCCAAATATTCCGGTGAAAGTCTTCATCTTTCCGAGGGTAAGGGATATTATTTTTTTTCATAATGATATTATTTCTTCAATATCATTATGCTGAAATATTGATCTGAAGTTTTTATCAAATTTGGAACTTTTAGTGACGGGGTTACTATTCACGTATACGGCACTATTCACGTATACGACACTATTCACGAATACGGCACTATTCATCGAAAAATGAAATTTTTTTTTTGTCCAAAATATCTATTCTGGATACTAGCTTTGATTGTATCCATGTTTTGATCATTCTTGAATTTTACACCACTATGATTATTTTTGAGGTATTTTTGGACGTGGATAAAACAAAGTACGAATCCTTAATCCTTAATCCTTGTCATTTTGTTTCACTGAATTCGTTTCTTTAAAAATATTTTTCATCATCCTCAGTCTTAAATGATGATATTATTGAATATCTTTGGCCTGTAGTGCAAAGATGAATGATTTATGATGAATATCTTTGGCCTATAGTGCAAAGATGAATGATTTCTGATGAATATCTTTGGCCGTAGTGCAAAAGATGAACAGTGTTTAGATGAACATGACCAATCGGGTGAATGTCCTCGGCACAGTAGTGCAAGGATGAATATTTGATCCCAGATATATATTGATTGATGTTACAGGATAAAAAAATAGAGCGATGAACTTTAAAATTCATACATAGAAGATAGTAGTTTGCATTCTCATACTTAACTCTTCTAATGAATTATTATTTCATTGCGAATATTGATTTAAAACTTGTTGTCTATTGTATTCTATTATATTTTCCCTGTTGAAGACTAACGATAATTTTGTTGTATATTATCTTAGTCATAATATTCTTTATCGGGCTAGTCGAGCTCACCCTTTTCCTTTTTGTTCCATTTTTCTTCTCGGAGGCGAAAATATAAGCGAAAGCGAGCCTGGGTAATGGAATGAAGGTTCTAGGGAGAGTTGTTTAGTAGTCCTCACCATTGTTGTAAAATAATGTATCAATAATTATGATGAGGATTTATTTGTATGTGGATATTGTCTAGATGGCAATATCTCGTATTTAAACTCACGCTTTTACTATTGTAATAATAAAGTTGTAGTTGTTTTCAAAGATCTGCAGTATTGACAACTCAGAATGGGTGATGTAGACCTATTTTGGGGGTGTCACATATATGGTCTTAAACAAGCACCTAGAGCATGGTATGAAACACTAACTAACTTCCTTATTGAAAATGGATTCACTAGAGGTAGAGTAGATACCACACTATTTCTTAGAAAGTATAATGATAAAGTCCTATTAGTTCAAATATATGTTGATGATATTATCTTTGGATCTACTGATGAAAAGCTATGCAAGAGATTCTCCAAGCTTATGCAGAGCAAGTTTGAAATGAGCATGATGGGTGAGCTGAACTTCTTCCTTGGACTACAAGTAAAGCAGACTGATGAAGGAATCTTCATCAACCAAGCCAAGTACATTAAAGACTAACTTAAGAAGTATGGCATGGAGTCAGCCTCTCCCATGAAAACTCCAATTGCTCCTCCAACCAAGCTTGACAAAGATGAAAAAGGTAAAAGTATTGATATAACTCAATACAGAGAGGTATGATAGTTTCTCTTTATATCTAACTCGCCATGAGACGGATATAATATTTGCAACATGCATTTGTGCTAGATTTCAGGCTAGTCCTAAAGAATCTCATTTAACTGCTGTAAAGAGATTTTTCAGGTATCTCAAAGGTACACCCCACTTGGGGCTTTGGTATCCCAAGGTGTCCTCATTTGAGCTAACATGATATACAGATGCTGATTTTGCAGGCTGAAAAATTGATAGAAAAAGTACAAGTGGCACCTGTCAATTGCTAGGAAACAGACTTGTGTCCTGGCTTAGCAAGAAGCAAAAAATTCAAAGAATTACTTCAACCTGTAGAAGTTTAATACATTCTTTGTTGGCGATTCTTTTGCTCGATCTTATGGATGAAAAATCAACTAACAGATTATGGGTTTGAATTTAAATCCATACCTATTCACTGTGATAACACAAGTGCAATTGCTATAACTCATAATCCTGTCATGCATTTTAGGACTAAGCATATAGAAATAAGATACCACTTCATTAGGGATCATGTGCAAAATGGAACTATATCTTTACAATATATCCTTACTGAAAATCAACTTGCTGATGTCTTTACAAAACCTCTAGATGAATCTAGATTTAACAAGTTAATAAGTGAGCTAGGCATGCTTAACTTGCAACCATGAAATATGCTCTAGTTTGTGCTAACCATACAGATTTAAAGCCTATATTCGAAATCATAGACATGATAAAAGGAAGTCCACGGTCGTAGAGCTGAAATGTCATAAGAGAACAATCACAGTACAGACTCAACGATAACAGAGCTTCATTAACAAAACCAAAGGAGCACCCTATGATGATCAAGTACAAAACAAAGCAATCTCTTTGATAAGAGCCTCAGGGACAAACCTAACCCTTGATTCATTAGCCCTTCCTGAGCTATCTTAAACCAAGAAGAATGCTAAGTCAAAAGATTCATCACAAGGACTCGGTCAGACTCGACGATTGATATTCAGACTTGACGATCACAGGTCAGACTCAACGATTGCAGCTCAGACATGAAAACTGCTGAACAGACTCAACGATGGTAGAATAGACTCGATGACTCCAAGGACCATCTCAACAATTGTAGTCCTCCCGAAGAACATATTAGCCTGTAAGTCAAGGGCAATTCAAAGGTAATCCTTCTCACCAAATTCAGAGAGCCAAGCAGAATTCGACACCTGTCCCACTAAGCAAAATGGAGAGAGGGAAGTTACTTGTACCATTTGAAAGTGCCTTTTTGAAAATCAGAAGTTCAAAAGCTTATCTCTCTCCTTATCTCTGCAAAAAGAAACCCTAAACTATCAAGCTCAATCAATCATACACTCTGCAAAGAAATCAATGGCAACCTCCAACGTTATCTCTGGCTACATACTCTGCTTTGACAAGTTCAAGACAAATGAACCCCAATTTCACAAGACTTTGTCGTTACTGAAGAAGGCGAGTCTCGAATAAGCTTTGGGTACAGACACATTGATCTACCCGAAGCTGGTAAAAGAATTCTACAATAATGGTGTATTTGAAAACAACACCATCACTGCGAAAGTTAGAAACGTAGAAATCAGATTAAAGGTTGAGGACATCAATCTAGCCCTAGGTCTCAAACTTGAAGGGTATCCATCCATAGATGGCATAGACTTCCATTAGGGACTCAAAAAGATGCATCACAAGAAATCACCATCTGTCAAAGGATACAAGAAGAAGGAGTTTCCACAGAGGTATGAATTTCTAGCTGATATTGTTAGAAAATGTATATGTTGCAAGAGCTCTGGTCATGACTCTGTAAATGAGATGCAACTCAAGCTTATGACTGCCATATGTTATGAAATACAACTTAACTACGGGGCTCTATTGCTTGAATGGATTGGGAAGTGGTTAATCAGCTCAAAGAAGACAAAGAGCTCTCAAAAGATGCTCTATGGGCTATTTATAAACATCATCCTACAAGCTGCTTTGGGTGACAAGATTAAGGATGGCGAAGGAGAAGCCATTAATCCAAACATGCGAATGACCCAACAACTATTCAAAAACTGGAAAAGGAATCCAGCTGAAAATGTGCAGATGATGTCTGAATCCAGTGGAAGAACTGGTGAAATAAAGGAATCAGGAGTGCCAGGAATTATGTCAGTTGTCAGAGAAACTGAAGAAGAAGAAGAAGAAGAAGCTAATAAGGAAGAACCCATTGCTTTGATCAGAAAAAGCAAGGGCAAAAGAAAGATGAAAGCCAGAACTACAGAAGAGCCTCAAGGATCCACTATCGATAAGCTCGTAGAGTCCTCAGACATTGAGACTCTAAGAATCCTAAGAAGGAAGCAACAACAGGCTGAGGCAGAAGAAGATAGAGCTACCATATCTCAGCTATTGAAGAAGAATAAAATCAGCCACAAGTCCAAACAGCCATCAATCTCTTCGATCGTAGAGTCTCTACAGATCGCAGAGACCAGACCAAACACATCAAGTAAAGAAGTAGCTGAATCAAACATTCTGGCTGATCAGCAGGACAAAACTAAAGTCCAAGAAAGTCCTGAGGTTGTGGCTCAGCCTAGAAAATCAAGAAGAAAACTAGTCAAGAAATATATTCTTGTCAATGAAGAAGTACTAAAGAGGGAAGATAAAGAATTGGCTGCTGAAAATGAACCAACAAATGAAAGCCAAAAAGTCAAAGCTCAAATTGAGGGGGAGACATCTGAAGATCTGATGATAGAGAATACACCTGCTGAGGGGGAGATGCCTGAAGCTCCCATCCTAGAAAGTGCTCCAATTGAGGGGGAGCTATTGATAGTACAAGAAGATGATTAAGTTGAGGGGGAGGCTCATGAAATCTCTATAACAGAAGATGAGGTCCCTGCAAGAAATAAAGAAGAACCAGTGCAAGAACATCATGAGGCCATTGAGATAATGGAATCCTCCAACGAAAGCAGAGAAAAGAATGAAGGTGACGAGGTCGAGATTATAGCTGTGGGCATTGATGGGTACAGAAGAGCTAACTATGAGCAATTATTTGCATATCTACCTATGATGCCTTTCCATCAAGCTCAAATTCTAAACTCTTGGAGTCACATGTTTTGGAGGTTCAAAGAGTATCCGACCATCTCAGTGCTAGCTAATGGATTCCCAGGAAGATTCAACTTTGCCAAGAAGTTACTCACAAACAAATCTTCCTCAAAGAATAAACCTGAGGTACCATCTATCCCAACCCTCTTCAAAGTTAATCACTTGCCATCATCTTTATTTAATCAATTTTATGAATTCCCACGATGGTTGAAAGTAATTCTTCATCCACTAAACCAATTTCCAGTTGCAGAATCCCAAAATTCTTTAACTGAGGAACCAAATAAGATCAACTTCATAATGCTTCCACATCCTATCATCTCTACGATCACTGACTCTAGCCCCATTGTAGAGTCTCCACCTCAAATCGTAGAGCCACCAAACTTAAACATCCAAACCCAGGCCCCTCCATCAGATATTCCCTCCTCATCCAACAACAAATACTTCAATCTTGATCTTGCCCTCTATTCATTGCAAGATCAATTCAAGAACACACCACCTCCTTCACAAATTCCCTAACTGAATGAAATTCTTTCAGAATTGTCCACAAAGGCTGATGTGTTAGAAATGTCTGCAAAAGTGATCAAGGCACTCAATGAGAGTCTTGAAGATCACACTGCACTTATTCAGCTGAGATTAACATCAATGATCAATGCTGCAAATAATCTCCTAAGCTCCCTAAGCTCTGAGCTCTCTAAAACGCCTAAAGAGATCATCAAAGAAATGCTTCAAAGCATAAAAGACAGGGATGACATCCACTTTCTCACAGCTAAAAAGCATCGGGATGCTATCTTGATCTTATAAAAGACTCAAGAATCTCAGAACGATCTAATGATAAAGAGCATAAAAAGTCTTCAAACTACACTAAAGGAATTTCAAGAGTTCTCCATGGGTCAAATGCAGCAGACTGAAACTGTCCTAAACATCCTTCAACGACGTGAAACTCGTTCTGATGCTTTGATCCAAGAAAATCGCGAGGACATTGCTCAAACTCAGAGTCAACTCAACGAGCTTGTGCAAGGAGTCACTCGCCTCTCTGAAGACATTCGAACCCTTGATGCTGACATAAAGGGGGAGAATAAAGGGAAAAGGAGATCAGGGAGGCAAGGACAGAGGCAGAGGTCAAATCCAAACTCAATCCTCAAGGAATCCTCCTGCAAGGCAAATCCACCAGCAGACTCCACGATCTAACCATCAGACCCAACGAGCTAATCAGTAGGAAGTTTTAATGGCTCAACCATTAAGGAGTCTAGGGCCAACTACCAGCTCTCATGAGGTGATAACAACAGGCCTAAGAATGCCAATTGGAGATCTTGCATTCATGAATAGGCATGATCACAATCCTAGACTAAGCCCAAATGAGCTGGAAGATTTAGCAAGAAGAGACGAAGCAAGCAGAAAGAGGAGAGCTGAGGAATATGCAAATCCTCCAAGAAGCAAAAGGCCGAAGAAATAGAGATAAGTTGAATTTTAATTCGTATTGATGTAATCAAACTTAAATGTAATATCTGTCTTCATACATCAATAAATTCATGCTTATTCTCTAGAAATTTTAGCTGCTCACTAAAATATTAAGTCATATTTACTTTGCTGCAATTGCATATAGAAATTGATACTCATGACAACAAATCTCCTTGGTTATGTCAACATCAAATAGGGGGAGATTGTTGGAAGAATGCATGTTTTGATTTGATGTTTAAATAAATGCTCATGATTATATGTAAAGTCCTTCAAGGAATATATGTACAAGGACTTAGTGATAAATCAAAATTGTTAGGTTGATCTTAACTTTTAATGTTAATCATTCTATAAACGAATGTATAGATAATTAGATCAAAGATGTTAGGTTGATCTATGACTTAAAAGAAATAGATAGGCTTCAACAAGAATCGTAGTCTACCAAGCTGATTAACAGATTGCAGAAGCCAAGGCAGGATCGTAGAGCTTAGAAGATCGTAGAGTGGTCCAGACATTTGCCGAAGCTAACTCAGAGATCGTAGTGTGCTCTCGGAAATGTAGAGTCTGCAAGACGAGCAAGCAAAGATCGTAGCTTGCAAACCCTTGAAAGAAATCGTAGTGTTCTATCCAGACCAAGCACAAATATGACAAGACACCACGATATGCATCGTAGAGTATCATCTATCTTGTGTCAGAAGCATCGAGCCTTATCTTTTGTTTGGAAACGAATTTCAACAAATGTGGAATGGGTTTTGAACGTTGAAGCACTCACCAGTCCCAACGATACAAAAGATATCCTTAGTATTGATTAAAAGGAACGTATTCAAGAAGCTAAGAAAAGGACCATTGGGCAGAGGAAAACACCTTTTCAGGTGTTAGGTGAGAAAGCAGTCTGTTGTGTCAGTGGGCCAGATTGCAATTCAGGAGATGTGCAGAAAAGTCTCCATCAAAGCTCAGAAATGTCAAATGCATTTAATGCCTCATTAGATGACTTCAACAGATAGATTTAAAAAGATCACATATATATAGAACACAGATAGATGAGAGACACAAGCAAGCATTGAACAAAAACGTACAAGAACACTCAACGCTCAACTCTACGATCTGAGAAAAAGAGGAAGCTTGCTCAGCTACTCGGTTCTTTCAAACAAGTGCTTAATAGCAACTGAGTAACACCAATCATGATCTCAACAACAACCAATCAATGAAAGCATCCCATATTGTTTTATCAAGCAAGTCCCGAAATGCTATAGGCATGAGTCTCTCCATGAACACATGACAGTTATGACTCTTCATCCCTTATAATTTCCCACCTGTAACACACCTTGCAATGTTTGATGCATATCCATCTGGTTGTTTTAGAGACTTTATCCACGTGCACACATCTTCAACCTTCTTTTTGGACAATATGTACCTTGCATGCGGTTTGACCATCTTACCATTAATAGATTCATAAAGTTCTAATCCAGGATGCTTACAAATATCTTTCATGTCCAACCGTGCCTTATCATTATCTTTTGTCTTGCCCGTAACACCCATCACGGTGTTAAACACATTGTCAAACACATTCTTCTCAATATGCATCATGTCTAGATTATGACAAATCAAATTTATAGACCAATATGGCAGTTCCCAAAAGATGCTTCTCCGAACCCAATTATGAGACACGCCAAACCCATCGATGATGTCAGAGGTAACAATCTTGACGAATGGAATGATCAGAAATCTCATCACACGGTCATGCATCTCCATCCCCGACAGTCGCGGTGCTGGCATATCATGATCTACTTTCCCTTTCTTGAAGTTTTCTCTATTTCTTTGAAATGGGTGATCTACCGACAAAAAAAGACGATGACAATCAAACCAGCATGGCTTTCGACCATTTGATAGATTGAAAGACTTTGTATGATCCATACAATATGGACAAGCCAACTTCCCGTGTGTACTCCATCCAGATAACATACCATAAGCAGGAAAGTCACTTATAGTCCACATAACCGCTGCCCTAAGGTTGAAATTTGTTTTCGTGGAAACATCCCAAGTCTGTACTCCATCCTCCCACAATACCTTCTACTCGTTTATAAGAGGTCTCAAGTAAACATTTAGGTTCTTTCCAGGACTCTTGGGACCAGGAATCACAAGTGAAAGAAACAAGTACAACTGTTTCATACACATCCAAGGAGGTAAGTTATACGGAGTAACAATCACATGCCAACAGGAGTACGGAACAGCTGAGTGGCTGAACGAGTTGAAACCATCAGTGGACAATCCAAGCCTCACATTTCTAGGTTCCAATACAAACCCGGGATGTGCGAAGTTGAAATCTTTCCAAACCTGCCCATCTGCGGGATGGTTCAGTTCTCCATCTATGGTTGGAGATTTCGCGTTCTAAGTCATATGTTTAGCTGTTCTTGAAGACATGTAAAATCTTTTGAGCCGAGGTGTAATTGGAAAATACCTTAAAATCTTAAAAGGTATATTTGTCTTTTTTTTAGTCACACCCTCTTTATTAGGCCTAAATCGATCATGACTGCAAAACGTGCACTTTGTCGTCTATTCATTTTCTTTATAAAACAACATACAATCGTTTGGACATGCATCAATCTTTTGATATCCAAGACCCAACTTCTTCACCATTTTTTACAATAGTAGTAGTTATCGGGCAATTTTTCACCGACAGTCAACATTCTCTTAATGGCCCTCAAGAGTGACTCAAAACACTCATGTTGTGATTAGCCTTGATGTTAAGTAATGTCGCCACTGCAGACAATGTAGTGTGCTTCATTCAACCATGCCACAACGGTTCGCTACCCTCGTCTAACAACTTAAAGAATGCTTTGGCATCAGAATTCATAGGTTGCTCTCTGCCTTGTTCCCAATCAAAATTCGGCCCTGCAATATCATGAACCATGTCATTCATACGATGGGTACTGCTGTCCAGATTGTGTACTTGTGCGTTTCCACTATCTCTTCTCTACCCATATGCCCACCAACCTTCTTCGTAATTGTTCATGAACCCAGAAACAAGTAAATGATAGTTTACTATGTCTCTGTCCATATAATTTACATTCTTACACTTCAAACAAGGACATCTTTTCTTGTTCTGACCATTAACACATTCCGGGTGACTATACACATAATCTAGAAATACTTGGCAACCAGCTTCTAAATTCTCAACAGAAGACCTATCTCGGGCACTTAACTTTCATCGTCTCTCATCCAACTACTGATGCGAATAGAGGTCCATGATACCACTGTACACCTATGTTGACATGAATTATTGTATTCCACTTATTAGAGATTTACAATTCACTCAATGCCATTTATGATGCTTATAAATACATATAGATGTATATGTACATATATAACATGAGTGTGCATCATATATGATTATTCGGGAATTGAACAAGGATACATGCCAAAACAAATTTACACAACTTGAGATCGACTACCCAAAGGCATGGTATATTGTTATGAATCTTAAATTAGAATGAGGTATGGTCTTATGTCATTATACATATTTTCACTGACACCAACCTAAAGACAATAGATTCCTATGGGTATATATATGAATCATTGCATCATGCATGGTTTGCGTATGCATTGGGACAAGTCTAAATTACCCAACCAACAAATCTTTTTTGGCAAAGTCTCCCCTATAATATGGACTATCCACATGCACGAGGGCATGCATACTTGACCATTTTTAGGCATAGAAGAGCAACAAGAATGTATAAACAATTAACATAACATCACATATACTCATTGCCTTTATATATTCCAGGGTCCATATCTAAACACAACAAAAACTCTTCTACATAGGATAAGACATTAGGTGATGAAAATATCTTGATGGCTATTTTGAACTTTTTTCCGGTCTACAGTAAAGTTTGTGCCTCATTTTTCAACTCCCTTCCATACATGTTAAGAAGATATATTAAAAGGAATATGATTTTTGTGGACTTTGGATATTGCTTTGTGATTGTGTAATTTGAAAAGAAGGGAGGGTGATTTACAAGGAAAATAATTTGAAGATTTATATGTTTTCACCTAAATCGATAATGATAGATGGTGATGGCCATTAGACAGAGTTGAGCATGCGTATGACTGTGGGTGCACTTGTGCTTATTTTCATTTCTCAATTGACTTTTGAATGACATACAAATATTCCACGAGTAAGTTGTCACAAACAAACTTAGATGTTTTGAGACTTGCATTAGTTTGTAAATGAACTTATTTCATATGGGTCAAAAAAATTCAACATAACAGTACGCATTATATAACATAACCTAAAGAAACCATATGCAATGAAAATAAACTGCTAAACATAGTCAAGTGAAGGGATTCAACATAGTGAATGGATTCAAATAAACTGCTAAACATAGCCAATACTAGACTTGGGAAAGCCTTGGTCTTATTTTTTATAGTGTATTTTTCCACAAGAGGACCAATATTTGAATCTATATCAGAAATTTAACCAAATTGGGGTAAAAAGGGTGGAATTTTTAATGTTTGTGGTTCTAAACGTGGCTGGCATGAAAGGTATTAGTTCAAACTGATAAGCCATAATTTTATAACTGAATCAACCAAAAGGTAAAATTCAAGTTTAAGAAATATCCAGACCAAAAAATATTGCCTTAGCATAATCAATTTTCATTACTCTATGGGAAATCAGGAGAGCAGACAAAAAGATGGCCCTTTTTCACTTGCAACCAGTAAAACTTATTTTTATAATAGCCAAGAATCCCATAATTTTCAAATAAATGAATATAATCGCTCAACAAAGTTTAGGACTTTTGGGGAAACAAATGTGAAATTTATAGATCACAACCAATATAATAAAAAGCCTTAATACCTCAGATTAGGTTTATTTCATAGTAAAAAAGTACTCAAAGTATATTTATACCCATCACAGGCATATTGAATACCAATATTAAGAATTCACAAAAAGAAATTAACATTTCAACTATGAAAATGAATTGGAAACTAAGGAAAATACAATCACAACTTAGTAACCCGTAATCATATTCGTAGCTAATGAAATCAAATAAAAATCTAATCTTACAAAGAAGAATAGACTGAAGGAATGGCTAAGAAGGGTAGAGCTGCAGGGGGTTAAGATAGGGTTTACCGGCGGTGGTACGGTGGTGGTGAAGGCCTCGATCGACCGGTTGTTAGTGGTTCCCCTTCTCTTCTCCCTCGCTGCGTTTCTCCCTCTTTTTTTTCTTGTCGCGGTCGCTGATATAGATTGGTCATCGCGCCAAACTTTCGCACCAAAATTTGGGTGGGAAACTCTTCTCAGCGACCGCATGCGGTCGTTGATATATACTAGCGACTAGAATCCTATGCGGTCGTAGATAGCGGTCGCTATTAATATTATCAGCGACCGGATAGGGCGGTCACTGATATTATTGGTCGTAGATGGCCCTTTTTCTTGTAGTGATCAGTTGGGTTGGGCCTGTACAGTGGTTTAGCCCTCGTACGTCGTCTGGAGTCATAAGGGCTCTAAATGGTTAAGGATCCTAATCCTAACCATATTTGAATAACCGACTCTAAAGGTAGTGGTTGGATTGGATTCCACTTGCACATTTTAAAGAGATTGTGTTGGACCCAAATAATGGTAACTACCATAATTAGGAGTCCTAAACCGACTCAAAGATGGATTCTAAGGTAGTGAGAATGGCTATAAATACAAGGCTTGGTTTCAATTAACAGGTAATACAATTTTGAGCACTAAACACTAAAGCCTCCATTGTTAAACCTTGTGAATGGATTGTACTTATTCTCACACCGGAGCTATTCTTCGGCGGCACAAGCCGTCAAGCTTTGCGTGTGATATATTATTGTACAGGATATAGTGCGTGGACTTGGTGATTAGACGCACCGGCAAAACTTGGCATTAACATTGGCGCTAAAAGAAGGGCTTTAGTGCATCAACAATCACTGTGTTACTTTTTCGGTAGAAAGCTATGGCGAGTAGGGATAACATCGCTTCAAACCAGGAAAGGGCAAAAACCCACCACACCACTCAGGTGAGAGGGTCGGTAAAGGATAGGTTGGGTTCTAAGATCCAGGGAGACAATACAGAACATACCCAATCTGTCCGTCGACGATTGTTTTCAGCTAGTCAGCACACTCCTATTCCCGTAAGTCATGCCACTGACAATCAGTCTCAAGCGGGCAAAAGACGAGGGAATGATCGGATAGAAGGCAGTCGAGACCAACAATAGTTTATCCTACAGAAGAAGATGCAGCAAAATCAAGAGGCCATGATGGCTTTACGCCTTCAGCAAGAGGAGCTCGAGGAGCAGATGACCAGAATGGCTAGAGAACAGGAAGCCTCTTCGAAGAGGCACAGACATCGGAGCCGATCCCGGTCGCCTAGATGGGAGGAGGTAGGAAGAGAAAAGAGTAGGCCCAGAAGTTGCTCTCGGGAAGGTAGAATCCAAAAAAAGAGTCATTCGGTGGACAAAAAATCTGAGCATCAAGGCAGATAGAGACAAAGGAGGAGAATCGGGTCCCCTGAATACGAGAGGGATAGGTATAGATCGTCCCCTCATAAAGAGGAATCCGATCCCCTCGCTAGAAGGGTCGCGAGGTTGGAAAGGTTACTGGCGACGAAGAACCAAATCGGAACACCCTCGAGCTGCCTAGGCTCACCTTTTTCACCAAAAATCAACCACGTCACAGCCGACCCGAAGAAGAAGATGCCCCCGATGGAAACGTATGATGGACTGGGGGATCCTTATGATCATTCGGATGGATATGACAGGCTGATGACTTACTATGGACATTCAAATGTTGCCAAATGCCACATATTCTCGACAACTTTGAAGAAGAGCGACAGAGAATGGATGCGGTGTGCGATCCCGAATTTTATGAAATGAAAGTATTCAATTTTCTTATAATTATTATTCTATTTAGTAAATGGTTAAATTGATAAAAGGTTAAAGTTAAAGGTGATATGTGAAATTTTTTCAAAGTAAGCAAGTTGTCATAAAATAATCGGTGATAAAATTACAATAATACGTGTGGTTGCATAGTAGCACATGATATTGTACAATATCTTTGATTATTGATGCTTACGTGAGAAGTCACTAAGTTTTATTCAGTTATTATCATAATATTTTATATTATTAAATCAATAATTGAGACGACAAAGTTATTCATATTATTATTTACAATATTGACGATGTCTAGAAAGTTCTGTCGAGGAGAGGTTTGGTCACCTAATTTCGCGCCAATAGGGAGAAATCCTTATCGGAAAGCCCCCTTTTTCCTGGGAATAATCTGGATGTTAAATATTGTGAGTTATAATATTAATGATGAATAATTAGTTTATGTTGATTAAAGATAAAATTGATATTTCCATTGTGTTGGGATTATTAAAGTTAGTAGAAATCGACATCTATTTCGATAATAATTGATGTCTGGAGGTTATATTGACCAATCGGGTAATTAATTGGATAAATGAGCAATGAATTGCTAATAGTTCACATTCATTTAACTATTTGTTCACATGTATGGAACTATTGATTCACATGTGGTACTATTAGGGGAGGTGGTTCAAGATTGATAATACTTGCAGGACTAAATTAAAAATAGAGGTAAAGATGAAGGTACTATACTGTAATAAGTTGAGCCCCAAAATGTGCAATTATCGAAACTATGTTTTCCTATAAATAGAAGCTCAATCTTCTTTCATTCTCACCAATTCACTAAGACTCACAAGAGCAATTATAGAGAGAGAATCTATAGAAAGAAAGAAGAAGAGTATTCTGCTACTTCACTATTCTAGTATCCAGTCTTCTTCTAAGGTAAGGGGTATTATTTCTTTCATATTCATAAATAATATTATTTTGTTCAATATCCGTATGAAATAATATTTTCTTCCATACTCTGTAGTATGTAAGAAATATTATTTTGTTTTGTATCCCTAATTCTATACTCATTTTGTTGAAGTATTGCTTCTATACTCCGTGAAATTAGTAGAATATCCTTGAAATTTGCGCTTCATCTAGTATCGTTTCACAAGGATATTTTTCTGAACATTCATGTTAAATTTTAAGCTTTTCATGACGGAGTACTATTCATGGGTACTATTCATTTATACGACACTATTTATATATATGGTACTATTCACAAAGTACTATTCATGGGAATTATTCATAAATATTGTAATATTCATAAATACGGTACTATTCATAAAGTACTATTCACGGGGTACTATTCATATAATACTATTTATAAAGTACTATTCACGATATACTATTCATAAAGTACTATTCCTGAAGTACTATTCACGAAGTACTATTCACGGGGTACTATTCACTCGGGTACTATTCACCCAAATTACTATTCATGAAAAAAATTGATTTCTTTTCGGTCCAAATCATTTTTGATACAATATTATTCTTGAATTTTACTCCATAAAGCAGTATCATGTTGACAATTTGGATATTATTGAATTCTGGATAAATTAAATCATAGATCTTTAAAATTTATCCTTGCTTTCATTTAATTGAATTCTTATATCGTTGTCATCATCCTCATGCTTATATTATGATGAAAGTCATCTTTGGCCGTAGTACATAGATGGACTGTTGATTGGTATGATTATGACCATGGATTATTCGATATAATCATGACCCGTAATGTTACAAATGATGTGGTAAAAGTCCTCATTGGCCCGTAGCATTGATGGACATATGTTGGTATGATCATAACCATGCGTTCTCTTCGGCCAAGGGTGAAAATATGAATTGTTGTTTGGCATGATCATGACCATTGGTGAAAACACGAATATCCTTGGCCCGTAGTGCATGGATAATTCATGGTCGTGATACTAATGAATATCCTTGGCCCATAGTTCATGGATAATTCAGTGATGTGGATTATTTATTAACCTGAGTCCCAACGATAAAATTGATGATAAACTTTTAAATCATAGAAGATAGTAGATATCATGCTCTACTTGACTCTTCTAATGGATTGCTTGTTCTGATGCAGTTGTTAATCTAAAACTTGTTGTCTATTGTATTCTATCAGTTGTTATACTGTTGAAGGCTAAGGATAATTTATTCTGCATTATCTTAGTCATAATATTTCTTATTGGGCTAGTTGAGCTCACCCTTTTCTTTCATTGTCGAGGAATGGAGTGATGGTCCAGGATAAGTGGCTATAGTAGTCCTCACTATTCTATGAAATAGTGTGATAATAATTGTAACGAGGACTCCATTGAGTTTGAATACTGTCTATTAGACAATATTCATGTTAAAACTCTCAGCTATGCTTTTGTCGTATTTTACACGATAATTGTATAATTAAATTGTATTTGATTTACATCTTTGTTGATCGATTTCAAGAATCAATGAATACGCAAGTATATACTATCAACAAGTAATAAAGTGAAAGTAGAGTATCGTTCCCACGAGGAATTATTTAATAAAATCACCAAGTACTAATTTTAACCAAACTAATTTTATTTAAACAATCTCAAATCGTGTTTTTCTAATTAAGAAAACTAAATTAACTAATTAAAACTAAGATTTTAACGAATGAATTCAAATAAATAAAGATTAAGACTCCAATATCCCCAATTATGAACTATAAATCAATTATCCAATTATTCCAATTATTATGTCTACTGAATTGTTAACAGGAACTCTCAAATGCCAAAAGCCCTTTTCCAAGTGATCAATTGCCTTCTATTTAATCCAGATTAATTTTGCTATATTCCTATTCAAAACAATTGAATTAAACTCGTTACAATCCCAATTCCTTATGTGTTACATGCGGCGAAAAGATATTTTCATTCTATTCACAAACCTAATTATTCACTGAGTCACATGATATCATGCCCAGTTCTAACCCTAGAATTCCTTTTCCAATTCCTTCTAGAGTAACAAAGTAATTACTGATCAGATAATTAATCAATAAGCATAAGGCAAGATAAACAACTCACTTTGACACAAATAATTGGAATAAATTAAATAACTAATTTATAGCCATAAAAGGTTCAATTGAAATCTTAATAAAAAAGTTAGTTCATAATTAATGAATTAAAACCAAGAATCCACAATTGAATAGACATCAAAAGATAAAAGTAAGATGAGAGAAGAGAATAAAATGCTTGTCGCCAACTCGATGCTCCCTCTTGCTTCTTGCTCTTGATCTTCAATGGTCTCCAAGTTGCTTCAATCTCCAAAACTAATAAGAACTAGGGTTATTTTCTAATCTAAAGGAGTGTTTTCTCTAGGCTAAGCTATGTAATCTCCCTTTATTTTATGCCTTACATCATGAATTTCTGAGTTACGAGTACAATTTTTAGTTTTGAAACAACCCCATCCTATTTGGAGTCAAAAGGTGTCAAAATTACGCCCAAAACGCGTCCCAGTCAGCACTAAACCCTTCCCCAGTAGTACTTCAAAGGGCAACGACATTGAGTTCGAGTTTCTAGCGCCCATTGCCACTGTAAAAATACACTAAAAATCGCGCCCCTAAGGCCGCCCAAAATCGACATTTTCCGCCCCGGAGTCCCTTGGGAAAAAATGGCCATAACGTCTTAGTCCGAACTCGATTTTGATGATTCAAGATGTTCCGGAAAGAGGAGAAGTAGATCTACAACTTTCATTCTTGAATTTTGTCGAAATAATGTTAGAGCTATAGTCAAATTGGCTCCAAAGTGGCTCTTTGTGTAAATGGCAAACCAAAACGCGAATCTAGCCACCCCAAACATCGATCCATGTAACTTTTGTCCCAATTCCTATAAAATAACATAAAACATGCATTAATAGTCACAAACACATAAAAACATCCTAAAAGACTTAAGAACAACAATAAATTAAGCCCGAATGTATCCAATTCATGGGTATAAAACTCACTCATCAAATACCCCCAAACTTAAATCTTTGCTTGTGCTCAAGAAAAAACACAAAAATGTTATGCAATGCAATGTAATGAAACTAATCTATATGCCTACTTAATCCAACAAAGAATGACGTAAACAAGTCTATTCAACCTACCTTAGAGAAATCAAGTAAACATGATAATACATCATATTAAAACAAATCGATAATTTCCCAATCAATCATCAAATCTTAGACTGTTATCACTGATATAGTGCGTGTGTGCTCCACAACAATGTTAACTGATATAAAATCAAATTTAAGACATAATAGATATCTTTGAAGGCATCATACAGTGCAAATTCATAAAATTCACGAACAAGCTATATCCAACTAAAGTCAAACATCCACCAAGTTCAAGAGTCCAATCTGGGATACTTATGCTTTACTTTTCATTACGGGGGCTTTTTGCTCTTTTCCCGTTTTATTGTTTTTTTTAACCATAATCGTGCAATGTCTCATTCCATTAGGCTAACAAAGGTCACCCTTAGAGAGCTTTCGACCAACGACTCCTGCACCATATAAGACCTTAGTAGGCGCTTAGGTTTTAAGATACCCTTGAGCGTATTTACTCAAGTAACAAAGGCCCCAAACAAAACTAGCCACTAGAATTTTTTTTTTTTCTTTTTTTTCTTTTTTTTATAGATGGTTGGTGAGTCGTTTTACGCTCCCATCTCACGCTTGTGTTTATGGGGAGTGTTTCTCCTCAACCCACCACAAGACTCAACATGTTTTTTTTTAAAGCTTATATACCCCAAAATTTCCCCCAAACTTAAGTTTTTATCAAAATTTAGCCATCTCACTTTATTCATGTCTTTCATTCCTTCACACTAGTATTATACTTAAGAAATCCATTATGTATCAATTTAAACTTAATCGCTTAACATAGTCATTATTAACGTCTTAACCTTGATTATACCGAGCCAAAACAGAAAAGATTCAATTCATAACAAGAAATCACATCAAAGCCCTAATATTCAATACTATACTTATCTACTTAACTCCGGTCTCATCATTGGCCAAAATAGACTTTACTATCTAACAGTTGGAATCATGAAAATATAAACTAATCTGCAACAAACATAGTAAACTAACTACTATTTTTGCATTTTTAATTTTTTTTTTAAAAAAAAAAAAGCGAATGCAACAACTAAATGTAAATAACTTGAAAACATAACGAACTACAATGTAAATAACTAACTATATGCAATACGACACTAAAATGCCCCCAAACTTAAACTAGACATTGTCCTCAATGATCAAATAGAAAAAATTAAAGGAGGGACTTCCACGAAAATATAGCAATCTTCCTCCTTGCCCGCTAAGTTTGGAGAATAAAGCAAAGCACATGGAACAAATTGGGCACCACACTTGAATTTGACTTGAATAACTTTGTAAAACCATGATAGAAGCAATTTTATTAAATCCTAAATAAATGAAAATTCAAAACTACTAATATAAAACTTAATAAAACTAAAAATAAAAATTAAACTTGGATTGCCTCCCAATAAGCGCTTGTTTTATAGCCTCATTTGACTTCTTCAATTCTCTATCCAATTCCCTACGAAAGTTGAGGAACCCTCCATCCATCTAAATAATATAGCTTTTGGTAGGTTCCCATTTACGATAGCCATTGTATTAAAGTCACCTAGCACGCTTTCTTTAGATAAGATCACATTCAAGAACGTCCAAAGATCTAGGTGGTTTCTCCATTGTGTCTCATGAATATATTACGGTATTGAAGCTTGTCGACACAACAGGTTCTTATTCTATCTTCTCCACTTCATCGCACCATGGTTTCAAGGTGTACTTGCTTTTACATCACGAGAGAGTATTACCGAGCGACATGACTACCAATCGGACAAGGTTTTGCAAATTTAACCGGACTCTTGAACCTGTGGAGGAGAAGGCACTTTGAGGCATAAATAACATTGGCTCATCATCATTGGTTCTCACAATTAGTTCTTCACCGACCTTGTTGTCATTATCGCCACTTGTCCCTCTTTTTCATCTCGTGGCTCATCCAAATGTAGATTTGGTCGGGCTCTCCATCGGCCTCGGAATCCATGTCATAGGTCCAGTGTATTGAGGATCACTGTTCAACGATGTGCTCTTATCTGCTCCACTTGATTTTCCAGATTCTTTAACGATGCCCCATGGCATTGCAAAGTAAGATCTACTTGATTCAATTTCTTATCTTGTTCCTCGTTCTTTTTTGTCGGAAGCTCTAATGAATTTTTCCAAGGCTTCTTCCAAACTTGATATCCTCTCTCTGGTTGTTGAGTCGGATTTTGAAATCCGGGAGGTGTTTTGTTGTCTCAGGTGGTTGAGTCGCAACTTGATTGTTACTCCATGAAAAATCCGGGTGATACCCCAACTCGATGATAGTTGTTGGGATAGAAATAATTATTGGGGTAATCACCACTATACCGTCTCTAACCGAAACTCGATGGCGATTGATTACTCGTAGATGATTTCCAAAGACAATAATCACAAGTAACCTTATACTTTGACGTGACCGACTGAGCTTCAAAAGCTTCAAACATCCTCGAAAGTGTCTCAATCTGTGCTGACAATGCAGAAAGTTTCTCGAGTCTTTCAATCTCCGCTCCCCTTGGTTGAGTCATGTTCGTGTATGGCCATTGATACACAAAGCCATCCATGGTACCTGAAAAGAGAAAATATAGAAGAGAATTAAAATAAAAATAAAAATGTTTAAATTAAGACTAATTTGATTGAAATTAATATTGGAAACTAATTATTAAATTAATTCCCTAAGAATTGCGCGCTAAAAACTTGTTGATCGATTTACGCAATCAATGAATACGCAAGTATACACGATTGAACAAGTAATAAAGTGAAAGTAGAGTATCGTTCCCGATGAATTATTTAATAAAATCACCAAGTACTAATTCTTAACCAAACTAATTTTATTTAAACAATCTCAAATCGTGTTTTTTCTAATTAAGAAAACTAAATTAACTAATTAAAACTAAGATTTTAACGAATGAATTCAAATAAATAAAGATTAAGACTCCAATATCCCCAATTATGAACTATAAATCAATTATCCAATTATCCCAATTATTATGTCTCTTCGAATTGTTAATGAGAACTCTCAAATGCCAAAAGCCCTTTTCCAAGTGATCAATTGCCTTCTATTTAATCCAGATTAATTTTGCTATATTCCTATGCAAAACAATTGAATTAAACTCGTTACAATCCCAATTCCTTATGTGTTACATGCGGCGAAAAGATATTTTCATTCTATTCACAAACCTAATTATTCACTGTGCAAATAACTAAGTCACATGATATCATGCCCGATTCTAACCCTAGAATTTCTCTTCCAATTCCTTCTAGAGTAACAAAGTAATTAATTGATCGATAATTAATCAATAAGCATAAGGCAAGATAAACAACTCACTTTGACACAAATAATTGGAATAAATTAAATAACTAATTTATAGCCATAAAAGGTTCAATTGAAATCTTAATAAAAAGTTAGTTCATAATTAATGAATTAAAACCAAGAATCCACAATTGAATAGACATCAAAAGATAAAAGTAAGATGAGAGAAGAGAATAAAATGCATTGTCAAGAACTCGATGCTCCCTCTTGCTCTTGCTCTTGATCTTCAATGGTCTCCAAGTTGCTTCAATCTCCAAAACTAATAAGAACTAGGGTTATTTTCTAATCTAAAGGAGTGTTTTCTCTAGGCTAAGCTATGTAATCTCCTTTATTTTATGCCTTACATCATGTATTTATAGGTTACAAGTACAATTTTAGTTTTGGAACAACCCCTATCCTATTCGGAGTCAAAAAGTGTCAAAATTACCAAAACGCGTCCAGCCGCACCAAACCCTTCCCCAAAGGCTCCCAGTTACTGGGTAACTGGCTACTGAGTTCGCCCCTAAAGCGCCCCGGCGCTGTAAAATACACTAAAAATCGCGCCCCGGCGCTGGCCCAAAATCTGACATTTTCTGCTCCGACGTCCTTTGGGAAAATGGCCATAACGTCTTCGTCCAAACTCCAATTTTAATGATTCAAGATGTTCCGGAAAGAGGAGAAGTAGATCTACAACTTTCATTCTTGAAGTTTGTCGAAATAATGTCATGAGATATAGTCAAATTAGCTCCAAAGTGGCTGCTGTGTAAATGGCAAGCCGAAAACGCGAATCTAGCCACCCCAAACATCGATCCATGTAACTTTTGTCCCAATTCCTATAAAATAACATAAAACATGCATGAATAGTCACAAACACAAAAACATCCTAAAAGACTTAAGAACAACAATAAATTAAGCCCGAATGTATCCAATTCATGGGTATAAAACTCACTCATCATGTACCATGTATTTGGCGACTAAGAATGGGTGATGTATACCTATTTTGAGGTGTCAGAGTTAGTATCAAAGCTTAGGGATATGATCCTTGGCTGAGATATGAGACTAGAACTAGGAGGGGAGAGACAGTGAAATCCTTCACCAGTATGACTTATCTAAATTTATTAGTTATTTAATTGGTCGGTTAGAATATAGGGATAATATGTGGCATGTCAATTAACCTTTGTTTTGAAGATGTATTCTAGAATGATATCTGAAATACAAGAGATGAGCAATGGAAAAATCATGATACAAAGGAAATAGCCGAGAAGGTACAATCAGAAAAGAAAGCAAGGTATTCTCATCTCTAAGAACTACCAGGTACGTAAATTTCAAGGGCGAAATTTCATAAGGAGGAGAGATTGTGAGATCCCAAATTTTATGAAATGAAAGTATTCAATTTTCCTATAATTATTATTCTATTTAGTAAATGGTTAAATTGATAAAAGGTTAAAGTTAAAATGATATGTGAAATTTTTCAAAGTAAGCAAGTTGTCATAAAATAATCTTGATAAAAGTAATGCGATGTCTGGCGTGGTTGCAAGTAGACACCTTGTATTATACAATATCTTTGATTATTGATGCTTACGTGAGAAGTCACTTAGTTTTATTCAATTATTATCATAATATTTTATATTATTAAATCAATAATTGAGACGACAAAGTTATTCATATTATTATTTGCAATATTGACGATGTCTAGAAAGTTCTGTCAAGGAGAGGTTTGGTCACCTAATTGCGAGCCAATAGGGAGAAATCCTTATCGGAAAGCCTCCTCTTTCCTGGGAATGATCTGGTTGTTAAATATTGTGAGTTATAATATTAAT
Source organism: Panax ginseng (assembly GCA_020205605.1). Classification (NCBI taxonomy): domain Eukaryota; kingdom Viridiplantae; phylum Streptophyta; class Magnoliopsida; order Apiales; family Araliaceae; genus Panax; species Panax ginseng. The sequence goes on from CM035132.1 coordinate 178,520,957, forward strand.
GATGAATAAGTTCGTGTTGATTAAAGATAAAATTGATATTTTCATTGTGTTGGGATTATTAAAGTTAGTGGAAATCGACATCTATTTCGATAATAATTGATGTCTGGAGGTTATATTGACCAATCGGGTAATTAATCGGATAAATGAGCAATTAATTGCTATTAGTTCACATGCATTTAACTATTTGTTCACATGTATGGAACTATTGATTCACATGTGGTACTATTAGGGGAGGTGGTGCAAGATTGATAATACTCACATGACTAAATTAAAAATAGAGGCAAAGATGATGGTACTATACTGTAATAATTCGAGCCCCAAAACGTGCAATTATCGAAACTATATTTTCCTATAAATAGAAGCTCATTCTTCTTTCATTCTCACCAATTCACTAAGACTCACAAGAGAAATTATAGAGAGAGAAGCTATAGAGAGAAAGAAGAAGAGTATTCTACTACTTCACTATTCTAGTATCCAGTCTTCTTCTAAGGGGTATTATTTCTTTCGTATTTGTAAGGGATATTATTTTGTTCAATATCCGTATGAAATAATATTTTCTTCCATACTTTGTAGTATGTAAGTAATATTATTTCGTTTCGTATCCCTAATTCTACACTCATTTTGTTGAAGTATTGCTTCTATACTCCGTGAAATTAGTAGAATATCCTTAAAATTTGCACTTCATCTAGTATCATTTCACAAGGATATTTTTTTGAACATTCTTGTTAAATTTTAAGCTTTTCATGCCGGAGTACTATTCATGGGTACTATTCATTTATACGACACTATTCATACGTACGGTACTATTCACAAAGTACTATTCATGGGCATTATTCATAAATACGGTACTATTCATAAAGTACTATTCATGGGATACTATTTATAAAGTACTATTCACGGGATACTATTCATCAAGTACTATTTATGGGATACTATTCACAAAGTACTATTCCCGAAGTACTATTCACAAAGTACTATTCACGGGATACTATTCACCTAGAGTACTATTCATGACAAAATTGATTTCTTTTTTGTTCAAATCATTTTTGATACAATATTATTCTTGAATTTTACTCCACAAAGCAGTATCATGTTGACAATTTGGATATTATTGAATTCTGGATAAATTAAATTATAGATCTTTAAAATTTATCCTTGCTTTCATTTAATTGAATTCTTATATCATTTTCATCATCCCATGCTTATATTGTGATGAAAGTCATCTTTAGCCGTAGTGCATAGATGGACTGTTGATTGGTATGATTATGACCAGGGATTATTCAGTACAATCATGACCCGTAATATTATAAATGATGTGGTAAAAGTCCTCATTGGCCTGTAGTGCATTGATGGACATATGTTGGTATGATCATAACCATGCGTTATCTTCGGCCAAAGGTGCAAAGATGAATTGTTGTTTGGCATAATCATGACCATTGGTGAAAACACGAATATCCTTGGCCCGTAGTGCGTGGATAATTCGTGGTCATGATACTAATGAATATCCTTGTCCCGTAGTGCATGGATAATTCAGTAATATGAATTATTTATTAAGCTGAGTCTCAGCGATTAAATTGATGATAACCTTTTAAATCATAGAAGATAGTAGATATCATGCTCTACTTGACTCTTCTAATGGATTGCTTGTTCCGCTGCAGTTGTTGATCTAAAACTTGTTGTCTATTATATTCTATCAGTTGTTATACTGTTGAAGGCTAAGGATAATTTATTCAACATTATCTTAGTCATAATATTTCTTACTGGGCTAGTTGAGCTCACCCTTTTCTTTCATTGTTCTCTTCAGGAAATGAGAATATAGGTGGGATGAGTCGGGGAATGGAGTGATGGTCTAGGATAAGTGGCTATAGTAGTCATCACTATTCTATGAAATAATGTGATAATAATTGTAATGAGGACTCCATTGAGTGTGGATATTGTCTAGAAGATAATATTCGTGTTAAAACTCTCAGCTATATTTTGTCATATTTTACACGACATTTGTATAATTAAGTTGTAGTTGTATTCTGTACCATGTATTTGGCGACTCAGAATGAGTGATTTATACCTATTTTTGGGGCGTCACATGGGGACTTTGCTAGCCGGGCCGATTAATTTATGGAACAACCTCCGGGAAAAGTTTCATGCTCAGTTTGGGAGTAACTAAAGAAGGGGAAAAATCACTGCTTCCCGCATGCAAGTGAGACAACATTCGGACGAAAGCCTTGGTCAGTACGTTAAGAGGTTTCGGGAGGCTGTGGGCTCGGTAGCAGAATTAAATTCCCCTCAAGCCTTATGATTTTTCACCACTGATCTGGACATAGGGAGGCCGAAAAAGTTGATGAAGGACCTGGTGATCAACCCTCCTGCCGACCCTACCGAAGCCTTCCATCGGGCCGAAGGATTCATTGTCATAGAGGAGGCCATGGGAAAGTTCAAACCGCACTCCCAGTCCTATGAGAAGTCTAAGGATCGGGATAAATAGAGCCATCAACGTTCTGACAATAATCAGGGGAGGTCAGACAATTCTGGGAAGAAAAACTACAATGGTGGAGGATCGGGAAGTGGCTGACCACCCTTCTCGAACAGAAACGCCAATAAAGTTTATACCCCTCTCAACACAGATCTGGCAAAGATATTGAAGGAGATGCGGAATAAATCATTTTATGAACCTTGCTCGACGCACCCGAAGCCCGGGAAGAGGGGTCGTGATAAGTTTTATGAGTAACATCAGAGTCCCGGGCATACGACGAAGATGTGTAATGATCTGAAGGACTTGATAGAGAAAAATATTCAAAACGACCATCTAGTCCAGTATGTAGCGGGTCGGGAGAATGTTGAGAGTCTAAGGGAGGAAAACAGAGGGCCGACTCGGGATGCACAGCCAAAATAGAACCAAGCAGCCTGAGGTGTTATTGATGTGATTTCAGGCGGTTCTGTAGGGCATTTAACTGGAAAGAAAAGAAGTGGGCACCTCGATGCAGTGTTATCAGTTGCGGGTTCCTTCCCAAGAAAAGATCGAGCCTACTCGGGAATATCTATCTCATTCTCGGACGAAGAATATCCTACATATCTCATAGAATCGCATGACGAGGCATTGGTGATAACAGCTCAAGTTGGGCCAGTGGACATGAGAAGGATGATGATAGACAACGGGTCCTCGGTCAATATACTATTCACTCACGCTTATCAAAGGATGGATCTGGAAGGAAAAAAGATGGAGTTGGGAGGAGAAGGCCCATTGTACGGGTTCAGTGGAGATCCGGTGCATGTGTCGGGCACTATCGAATTGCCTGTCAGGTTCGGCATAGAACCCCAGCAGGTAGAGATAATGGTTAGATTCTTTGTGGTCCAGGTCGATTCGGCATACAATGCTATTTTGGGAAGGCCGACCCTGGCAGCCTTAGCTTGCAAGAAGTAACATCCATACCATATATTAAAATCAAGTTTCCGACACCGAACGAGATTGGGGAGGTAAAAGGTGATCTTGACATTGCCCTAAGGTGTTATCAGAACACTTTGATTTCTTTGGGGGTCGGGGTCAGCAAGCAGAAGCAGACAATGGCCATTGAAATAGAGCCATTCACTAAAAGTAGTACATAACCGCTTTCCTTTCCTGTCGAAGAGACAGAGGATGTGGAGTTGGTCCCGGGGAATACAGTGAAACTGATCAAGATTGGGTCGAGATTAATGGAACCATTCTGGATAGGACTGATAGATCTGTTTCAGGTATATGCCGACATCTTTGCATGGGAACCTAGTGACATGCCTGGGGTAAGTGAGTCGGTGGCCTTGTACAGATTACATGTGGACCTGAAGAGAAAACCAGTTATATAAAAAAGAAGAACTTTTGCTCCAGAGAGGCAGATAATAATAGACAAAGAGATTGCCAAGTTCCTGGAAGCAGAATTCATCTTTGAGATTGATTACCCCGAGTGGCTGGCTAATGTGGTTTTGGTTCATAAACAAAATAGGAAGTGGAGATTATGCATCGATTATACAGACCTCAATAAGGCATGCCCGAAAGATTTCTATCCTCTACCCAACATAGACCAGCTGATTGATGCCACTTCGGGGTACAACATGTTGAGTTTCATGGATGCCTTCTCAGGATATCATCAGATCTCGATGAGTAAGGAGGACATCCCAAAGACAAGTTTCATCACGTATCGGGCTATATATGCTTATCGGAAGATGACCTTTGGACTGCTCAATGCCGGGGCGACTTACCAGCAGATAATTAACTTTTTATTCACAAGGCAGCTCGGTCGAAGCATGGAAGTATATATGGACGACATGATTATGAAAAGCATGTCAGTTTGGGATCATCTGGAGGACCTAGAAAGCTGCTTTGAAAAGGTAAGAAGGCATAAGCTACGGTTGAACCCGACTAAGTATACCTTTGGTTTGGGGTCATGAAAGTTTCTGGGGTATATAATCAGCAAGAACGACATTGAAGCGAATCCAGAAAAGATTTAGGCAATATTAGATATGAAGTCCCTGAAGTCTTACAAGGATGTTCAGAGGTTGACGGGTTAGATTATGGCCCTTCAGAGATTTGTGTCAAGATCAGCCGAAAGATTCCTGCCATTCTTTGATACTTTGAAGGGGCTAAAGAACGAGAAAAGTTTTCAATGGACTTCAGAGTGTGATGAGGTGTTCCAAGGGATCAAAAAATACTTGTCAATGGCACCATTATTGATGAAGCCAATCCCTTCAGAACCTTTATATTTATACTTGGTTGCAAGCTCGTTGGCAGTAGGGGCGACACTGGTAAGGGATAAGAGGGGAAGACAGTTCCCGGTATACTATGTTATCCACATTCTTCGAGATGCAAAGATAAGATACCTGAACCTGGAAAAGTTCGCTTACACATTAATTATTGCAAACAGAAAGCTTCAACACTATTTTCAGGGTCGGTTGGTGGTGATGTATACGGATCAGCTGTTGAAGAAGGTACTGCACATGCCAGAAGTTTCGGGTTGGCTTGCTGCATGGGCGGTGGAATTAACACAGTTTGCTTTGGAGTACCATCCCCAAAAAACAATCAAGGGACAAGCATTGGCAGATTTTGTTTTGGAGTGTTTTTTCACAGAACCGGATGTGGGTTTGGTCACTAAAACGAGGCAGATGCAAACTTCATGGACTCTTTATGTAGACGGATCATCAACTTCAAACGTCAGCGGTGCGAGGGTTATACTGAAATGTCCCGAAGGGTTCAAAGTCCAACAAGCTATTCGGTTTAAGTTCAAAGCCACGAATAACGAGCAGAGTATGAGGCCATCTTAGTTATACTTCGGTTGGCCCAAATCCTTGAGGTTCGGAAGTTAGTCATCTACAGTGACTCACAACTAGTTTTCAAATAGATATCAGGGGAGTATGAAGCTCGGGGGGCAAGAATGACAAGGTACCTAGTCGAGGTAAAAGAAAAACTCGCATATTTCACTTTGCACAGTTGTCAGGGAGTTGATCGGTCGTACAACACAGTAGCAGATGCATTGTCCCGATTGGCAACCACCGAAGTGAGTTCCTTCAATGGTTTAGTATATTTGGAGGTGTTGGAACTACCAAGCGTTCCGAAGGTGGATGTGCTAGCCTTGGATCAGCTTGACTGCTGGTTTACGCCGTACATCTCTTACTTGGCTGAGGGAGTTTTACCTTTGAATTGCATGTTAGCAAGAAAAATCAAGCACAAGAGCTCAAACTTTATTCTTATCGATGGAGATCTATACCGAAGGGCTTTCAGTTCTGCACTACTCAAGTGCTTGACACCATCGGAAGTAGATTACACACTTCGGGAAGTGCACGAAGGCATTTGTGGGGATCACATGGGGGGCCAAGTCACTAGCATACAAGATTTTGAGGTAGGGATATTATTGGCCGACCATCTATTAGGAAGCCAAAGACTTTGTTAAAAAATGTCCCAAATGTCAACTGAACAGTGTCATCCCTCATCAGCCTCCCGAAGAGCTTTATTCGGTTTTATCCCTGATTTCGTTTGCTATATGGGGAATCGACATCTTAGGGCCTCTACCAAAGGCAAAGGGATAAATGAGTTTTGTGATCGTAGCCATCGATTACATGACTAAGTGGGTCAAATCCAAACCTTTACAAAAGATCACCGAACAAGAATGTCTCAAATTCTTCAAAGAAGGTGTCATTTATCAGTTCGGTATCCCGATGACATTGGTCTCGAACAATGGCAAGCAATTAGTGGGAGCAAAGTTTAAAGCCTTTTTGAAAGAGTTGGGGATTCAGTACAGAAAGACTTCAGTTGCTCACCCTCAGTCAAACGAACAAGTGGAAGTCACCAACCGAACTCTACTCAACAGAATCAAGAGGAGGTTAGATGAATTAAAGGGTCGGTGGCCTGAGGAGTTACTTAGTGTTTTATGGGCCTACCGGACCACCCCAAGGACGACAACTGGGGATTCACCATTCTGATTAGCCTACGAGACCAATGCACTCATGCCAGTCGAGATTGGATCTCCAACACTTTGGGTAAGCCAATACAAGGAGTTATACAATGACGGCAGCCTACGATTGAATCTTGATCTATTAGAAGAAGTTTAGGATTCAGCTCAGATAAGGCTAGCTATTTATCAAAAATGGACTTCCCGACACTATAACCAGAAGGTGAAACAAAGGAGATTTGAGGTTGAAGACCTGGTACTTCGAGAGTCAGAGGCATCACCCCCCCAGAACACTGACAAGCTGATACTAAACTGGGATGGGCCCTATGAAGTGGTAGAAGTGCCGAAGCCAGGTACTTACCAGCTTCGAGCAATGGATGACTCAGAAGTAAAGAATACATGACATGTTGGAAGACTTAGAAAATATTACCAGTAGAAGTTATGTCATTCTTTCCTTCATTTATGTAAGTTATTTATCAATGAAATAAATGAGAATTCTTCTTCAGGAAAATTTGTACTTCATTTATATTCATAAGTTTTTACAAATTCGATCAGACAAGCTTCAGACATAAACTGATCAGAAGGTTTGAAACAACATAACTGATCGGTAAAAGTCACAAGTATAATTGATCGGAAAATTACAGACAAAGAATAATTTTGTACTTCATTTATATCCATAAGTTTTTACAATTCCGACCAGATAAGCTTTGAACAAAATAGATCAAAAAGTTAGAAATAACATAACTGATCGGTAAAGTTTTGAGCATAACTAATCGTTCATCTATCACACGCTGCTTGACTTCGGCACGTTCTTCCGTTAAGGTGTTGTTTTCCCGAATTAAATGCATCATTTTATCATGCATCTCAGTAAACTTCTCCTCAAGGGCTTGAAGCGCCTGCTCCCGATCCTTGTTTTCTTCTGACAAATGGTCTTTCTGCTGGATGAGTTTTTTGGCATGATTGTCGAGACCGACGAACTCTTGTTGAAGTAGAGAATATTGCTCCTTGAGCTCATCAGCCTGACGTTTGGCCCTGGTGACTTTATTTCAGGTCTCGGCATGAAGATCCTTCTCCTTCTTCAACTCCGACCGAAGACCCCGAACCTCAGCCCCGAGCAGTTCCACTTTTGTCTTTATTTGAGCCTCCTTTTTGGTGGCGTAGGCCAGAGGCGGAACGGCTCGGGCAAGGATAGCATTGGCCTAAGAAATAGTGAAAGACTACATCAGCTATGAAGAATGATGTATCAACAAAGAGAACATCTTAAGTTTTCTGATTTACCTAACATTGGGCCTTGATGTAGGCCACCAAATACTCCTTGGAGGAAAATCCCTTGAACTACTCGTCGTCCCCACGAAGCTTGAAGTGTTCAAGCTGATTGAAGGGAAAAACCTCCGAAGGGCTCCTCGGCCAGAATGTAGTGGACGTTCACTGGGAAGAGCTCGTTTTGGTGTCCGACCTCGAAGTGGACGTTGAGGTTGGAGGTAGTTCGGCTTTCACAATCTATCGGTCGGGACCTTCAGTCAGACGTGGCTTTTTAGATCAAGGCTCAAGAGGAATCTCTTTGGTTTCCTCTGAATCCTAGATGACAGCCACTGGTGGAGGGGGTGGAGGAGGAGTCAACTTCGGTGGGGCAGAGGAAGAGGCCTTGGGGGGGCTTTGGAGGTCGAATTCTTGGCTTTCTTCAATAATGCCATCTTCACAGCCCGGTTCATCTTCAGCACATTTTTATTGGCGGGTTCGGTAGTGGTAGGGTTCGGGGGAATAGGACCCGATGCAGAACCCGTTGATAGTTCTGCAATTGGGATGGTTTTTTCATCAGGTGAATCGTCTGTAACCGGGGGGCGGATGGGTTCAGTCATTATTGGCAGTGTCACCAAAGAGGCATCAACCCCCTCGGGTTTGAAGATGGTTATTGCAAGACAGATAAGATAGTTAAGAAAGAACATCAAAAGATAAGCTAAGACATGTAGGAGGTTGGGGTTTATAACTCATGGTCATGTTTGTAGAGCCAGGCCTCATTGGACAAGACCTCCAAACCCCATTTAGTCTTCTGAAGCTTCTTGTAAAACTTTTTGAAAGCATCAGCCCGATCCTTCTGGAATTTGGACACCTTTGCAATGGGAACTTTGGGAGTGGCCCAGTTTGGTAGGAGTTTAAGATCGGTCCTCCTTATAAAGACCCACTGTGGATGCAATCCCATTTTCTTAGAAGGGGTCTTCATAAAGGTGGCTTGACCGGGAACACGGTTTAGTTGCCAAAGGCCCGGTTCCTTAGACTTGTCAACGATGAACAAAAAAAAGAAGAAGTTCAGGCCGGGGGTTATGCATGCCTCCTGATACATGGCTATAAAACTGATTAGATGGATATATGAGTTCGACACTAGTTGTGCGAACCCAATCCCAATGAAATAGAGGAAGGATGAGATGAACTCATGGAGTGGAAACTGAACCCCGTACTTCAGGGCGTAGAGTGGGATGGCGACCTAATCACCTTTGGGATGCCAGAACATCCTTTCGTTTTGTTCTGGTACCCGAAGTTTGTACTCTTTGGGAATATTGAACAAGGTTCGGATGTCAGACAGTTGGGAAGATGTGACGATAGATTTGGTATTGATGTGAGAGAACTCTGTTTTGGAGAAATAGACGTTACGAATTTTGGCTTCGATACTAATCAGAGTAGGAAGAATGGAAGGGATGGTGGTATTGGGCGGTGGTGCTGGTAGATCAACTGGTACCAAGTCAGTGGCACCAATGGAGGGGGGAATAGTGGTGTTATCGATGTTAAGGGTTTGCTCGGGGGTAAGATCATCCATTGAAGCAAAATGAGCAAGAAATATGGTGATTTAGAGGTAAAAACGAACAAAAAGGAGCTTGAATCAGAGAAGTTTGGTGAATTAAGGAGCTTGCCAAAAATCGCCCTTGCTATAAAATTTGGGAGAAGAATTTGAAATGAGGAAGACTGGGAAAAGTGACTGTAAGACCCCAACTTATTATAAATAAATTGAATTTTCTTCTATTCATTATTCTAAATTAATAAGGTGTTAATTTGATATAATGCTTTGGTTATGGGTGAAATGTGCAAGTTTTGCAAAATAAGCAAGTGATTATAAAATATTCATTTCTGTCGGAGAATATTCATTTGGTCGTGGAATATTCTTTTTGTCGGGAATCTTCGTACGACGGCGCTGTCATTTGTGGGCCCCATAACGGAATAACGGTTGGATGAAGAAAAACGACAAAGTATGAGTTTTTATAATTAACGGCATAAATGTTACCGTTAACACTGTTGGATTACCTGGTGGTTAAAATACAGTAATACGCGTGGTTGCACAGTAGCACAAAGTATTGCACAGTATAATTGAATTATTGATTCATACGTAAGAAGGCACTACTCAATAATTGTTATAGTAGTTACTGTTCAATATTTTATTTTATTGATTCAATAACTGCTGCGTTGTTAGTTTATATTATTATTGTTTCAATAATTGTCACTGCACAGTATTTTCCATTATCAGATCAATAATTCATATTATTTGAATAATATTATTAAATAACATTATTGGCAATGTCTAGAAAGTTCTGTCAAGGAGAGGTTAGGTCATCTAATTACGCGCCAGTAAGGAGAAATCCTTATTGGAAAGCCCCCTATTTCCTGGGAACGGCCTGGTTGTCATAATTGTGATTCTGTAATATTATTTGAGAATAATTAGTTATTGATTTATATGATAAGAAAATATTTATTTAATGTGGATATAAATGATGCATTTATTTGTTTTATGTGGTTATTAATGAAGGAATTAATGCTGAGGTATTTTATCAGTATTTTGTCGGAAGGGAAGTATTAAAAATCATCCGTTTGTGGATTTCGAATATTTTTGGTTTGGAATTTGGAAAAACTCAAAGCCACAAAGTTGTAGAGAATTCGATTTCAGGAAGAATGGACATAAAATTCGTATTTTTCTGATAACCGGGCTATTTTCTATGAATTGTTGAAGTTTCGGAAAATAAAATAATTTTTATTAAATTATGGGTGAGACCCACTTTTGTGATTCAAACATGTGGGCTGCTGGAATTATTTTTAGAAAAGGCATGATAGTCTTGGTCTCGAGGCATGTGTAGAAATTGGTTTATAAATAATATTATTTTATTATTTTAGTCTCCTTTGGCGTTCTAGCATTTTCCTATAAATAGACGCTTAGGTTATAATTGAAAATCACACCAGAAACAAGTTTTCTTTTTCTCTAGATTATCGAGCATATTCTTGTGAGTATTTTGATACTTTGAGTGTTGCTATACTATATGTAGTTTCGCACAAGACTATACCCAAATTCAATCAAAGATGCGGTTATTTTGAGGTAAGGATGTTATTTTCTTCTTAAATGATATTATTTTCTTCAATATCATTATGCCAAAATATTGGTGAACTTTTTAATCAAATTTGAAACTTTTTGTGCTCGGGGTTACTATTCACATATACTGACTATTCATAAACGAATCTGACACTATTCATCGAAAAATGAAAATTTTCCTTTTTGTCCAAGATGTCTATTATGGTTACTATCTTTGATTGTATCCATGTTTTGATCGTTATTTTTGAATTCTGCTTCAAAATTTGTTATTATGGAGTATTATTGATCTTGGATAAACTGTTATACGAATCCCTAATATTTGTCCTTCTGTCTCTCTGGATTCGTTTTCTTTAAAATATTTTTCGTCATCCTCAGTCCTAAATGATGATATTACTAAATATCTTTGGCTTGTAGTGCAAAGATGAATGATTAATTGATGAATATCTTTGGCTCGTTGTGCAAAGATGAACAGGTGTTGAGATGAACATGACCAACTGATGATACAAATGAATATCTTTGGCATGTAGTGCAAAGATGAATAATTGATTAGAGATGTATATTGATTGTTGTTACAGGGATAAAATAATGATGATGGACTTTTAATTCTTTGAAGATAGTAGAACTCCTTCTCTACTTGACTCTTTTAATGGATTACTGTTTCCGCTGTAGTTGTTGATCTAAAACTTGTTGTCTATTATATTTTATCAGATTTTTCCCTGTTGAGGACTAACGATAATTTGTTGTATATTATCTTAGTCATAATATTCTTTACTGGGCTAGTTGAGCTCACCCTTTTCCTTTTTGTTCCATTTTTCTTCTCAGGAGGTGAGAACATAGCAGGATCGAGTCGGGGTATGGAGTTATGGTTCTAGAAAGATGTTTTAGCAGTCCTCACTATTTCCATAAAATAGTGTTTGAATAATTGTAATGAGGACTTATTTGGGTGTGGATATTGTCTAGAAGAAAATATTTGTATTTAAACTCACAGTATGTATTGTCGTATTTCACACGGCATTTGTATTATTGAAGTTGTAGTTTGCTTTACGTACCATGTATTTGGCGACTCAGAATGGGTGTTGTATACCTATGTTGGGGGCGTCACAGTGTCATAGTTGGATAATTGGGGATTTTTATAGTGGAGTTACACGAATCCCAAGGGCGACCATTTATGGCAGATGGGGCCCAGTCCTGGGGAAGCGTGTGGCATTTCAAAAAATGAAAAAAAAACTGTTTAGGTTCCTTAGACAACTCATCATTTACTGTTGTGACTTTTTGAGTTCATGTCTTTTAAAGTCTCTAATTATAAATATATTATAACAAGAGACTGGGGGCAATGTTCAGGAGCATTTCACCGACCCTCATGTGGGATGAAGGCCTAACACCAGAAGGGGATGCTAATCTTATTGGGCCGAAGCCAATAGGGATGTTGAAGGTGTTCGGGCTCGGGGATACGAGTCCTCTAGGCTTATGGCGTTCGAGGTCGGGCATCCGAGTCCTCTGGGCTGGAGTCCTATTTGAACTTATGACGTTCGGGGTCGGGCATCCGAGTCCATTGGGCCCAGACCAGTCTCTGTGGGATCAGTTGGGTTAGGCCTGTACAGTGGATTAGCCCTCGTACGACGTCCGGAGTCATAAGGGCTCTAAATGGTTAATGATCCTAATCCTAACCATATTCGAATAACCGACTCCAAAGGTAGTGGTTGGATTGGATTCCACTTACACCTTTTAAGGAGATTATGTTGGGCCCAAATAATGGTAACTACAATATTTAGGAGTCCTAAACCGACTCGGAGATGGATTCTAAGGTAGTGAGAATGACTATAAATACAAGGCTTGGTTTCAATTAACAGGTAATACACTTTTGAGCACTAAACACTAAAGCCTCCATTGTTAAACCTTGTGAATGGTCTGTACTTATTCTCACATCGGAGCTATCCCCCAGCGGCACAAGTCGTCAAGCCTCGCGTTTGATCTGTTATTATGAAGGATTCAGTGCGTGAACTTGGTGATTGGACACGCTGGTGAAACTTGGCGTTAACAATATTCAAGTCAAATGTTGATTAAGATGGGCTTTTCAATCAAAGCTTGAAGCTTTTATTCACGTTGGAGAGATGTTAGAAAGAAAAGGGAGAAGAAATTGTAAAGGGAAGAAGAAGGGATTAAGGTTTAGTAGTTTTTTATATCAATACTTTAAAACGCATTAAACGAACCTAGGTAGTAAAGAGAGTTTCGAATTATTAGGTCTTATAAGTGGAGCTTAGGCGTTTTTCTAAGTCGGACCTAGGCTGCTTCCCCTTACGATGTAGTTTTATTATTACTTTTTTATATTTGTACGTAAAAAGACTAAGTTTATTCTTTTGTATTTATAATAATAATTGTCATGTTTATAAAAATTAGAAGTTTAGGGATTGATTTAAAATATTGTCAAATTGTAGGGTCAAGTTTAAATTATGATGAAAATTTAATATAGTTTATAATAATTTAAAAACAATTAGTGGATATTATCTAATAAGATCCCATTCCCATATATATATATATATATATATATATATATATATATATATATATATATATATATATATATATATATAATACAACTAGGTGTAAACGGATATATACGGATTCAGATATAGTAGTATCCGTATCTGTTTATTTGCGGATAACTTTAAATCGAATACGGATAATATCCGCTTTTTTTCGAATACGAATAATATCCATTTTTTTTAATACGGATGCAGACAAATACAAATTTTTTGGTTACCATTTAAAACCTATGGGCAAGGAAATCGTGCCTTGCTAGTTAGGGTGTCGTATTGGCTAAGGAGGAGAGAAATCCACGAAGAGCACGAAATTGATTAATTGATTGATTGAGGAGGGGAGAAGAATAGGTAAGCGATTAATCCAATGACACGTGGCAAAACTTCTAGAATCCGAAAACCGTGTTAGGGTAGCAGGGATTCCAAGATCTTTCTTGAGTACTTCGAGTTGAGAGAATGTCCAAGTCCTAAGTGCTTTGAGTGAGAATGTCCAAGCCTCCAGTCCCAAAAGAGTCCCCTCCTTCATAGAATGGAAGGCCTATTTATAGAGTTTACTGGAACTTAAGTAGTCACATGTCAGGCACATGTATTCAGGAAAGTTCCAGAAATTAATACCCTTTAGTTATTACGATAATGCCCACACCGCCCTGTCCTTCTAGCCGCCAATCCAATAATAAATGAATGTTAATTTATTTATTTTTAATAAATATTTAAATACAATAATCAATGTTCTAAATTAAAATTTAAATAAGTTTTCATCATTTTTGAAATCCTAAATTTCAAAATGAATGCTCTACTTATTAATGTTTAGATGTCCATTTTGTGTGTGTGGAGTAATACTATAGTGTGTATGAATATTTATAATTAGATTCAAAAGCTTACATTGAACATTTAATTATTTTTTGTCAAATACTTGATTAAAACTTTAATAATATGTTCATAGGAACTTTTATTTATAATTTATCCGCAATACATAGATTACAATTTACATAGTTATAAAAAGTTTATTTATTTCATAATATTTATGGAGAGTGAGAGTTATAATGTATATGTGATGTGAGATCCCTAATTTTATGAAATGAAAGTATTCAATTTTCTTATAATTATTATTTTATTTAGTAAATGATTAAATTGATAAAAGATTAAAGTTAAGGGTGATATGTGAAAAATTTTCAAAGTAAGCAAGTTGTCATAAAATAATCGATAATAAAAGTACAGTAATATGCATGGTTGTATAGTAGTACACGGTATTGTATAGTATCTTTGATTATTGATGTTTACATGAGAAATCACTCAGTTTTATTCAATTATTGTCATAATATTTTATATTATTAAATCAATAATTGAGACGACAAAGTTATTCATATTATTATTTGCATTATTGACAATGTCTAGAAAGTTCTATCGAGAAAAGGGGTTTGGTCACCTAATTGTGCGCCAATAGGGAGAAATCCTTATCGGAAAGCCCCCTCTTTCCTGGGAATGATCTGGTTGTTAATATTGTGAGTTATAATATTAATGATGAATGTTATTAAAAATTAAATTTGAGTTCGGAGTAGAATTTGGAGACGCAGACGAGATATTTGAGTCCGGGATGATGAAATTAGTAAAAATAGACTATAAACACAAAATTTGTTGGGGTTGACTTTTTGGTGAAAAAGTCAACAGTTGACTTTTTCAGAAAAAGTCGAACTAAAATTTCAAAGATGAAATTGTTGATAAAAATATTTCCATTGTGTTGGGATTATTAGTGTTAGTGGAAATCGATATTTATGTTGATAATAGTTGATTTCTGGATGTTAAATTGACCAAACGGGTAATTAATCGGATAAATGAGTAATTAATTGCTATTAGTTCACATGAAAATAACTATTTGTTCACATGCATGGAACTATTGGTTCACATGCATGTACTATTAGGGGAGGTTGTGCAAGATTGATAATACTTGAAAGACTAAATTAAAAATGGAGGCAAAGATGAAGGTACTAAACTGTAATAAATCGAGCCCCTAAATGTGCAATTATCGAAACTATGTTTTCCTTTAAATAGAAGCTCATTTCTTCTTTCATTCTCATCAATTCACTAAAACTCACAAGAGAAGCTATATAGAGAGAAACTATAGAGAAAAAGAAGAAGAGTATTCTGCTACTTCACTATTGCAGTATCAAGTTTTCTACTAAGGTAAGGGATGTTATTTATTTTTTATTCGTAAGGGTTATTATTTCTTAGTATTCACCTGGGTACTATTCACTTGGGGTATTATTTATGGGATTCTATTTACTCGGGGTATGATTTACGGGGTACTATTCACTCGAGTACTATTCACTCAGAATATTATTTATGGGGTACTATTCACTCGGGTATTATTCACTCGAAGATACTATTCACGGGATACTATTCACAAAGTACTATTCACAGGGTACTATTCACGAAGTACTATTCATAGGGTACTATTAACGGGGTACTATTCACGACAAAAAATGTTTATTTTTTGTCCAAATTAATTTTTGATACATGAATATTAATCTTGAATTTTACTCCACAATTAGTGATCATGTTGACAATTTAGATATTCTTGAACTCTGGATAAATTAAATTATAAATATTTAATATATATATCCTTTATCTCACTTGATTGATTCTTTATATCATTGTCATGATCCTCATGCTTATATTGCGTTGAAAGTCATCTTTGGCCAGTAGTGCAACGATGGACTATTGGTTATTGGTTTTACAGTTGTATGTCTTTAGCCCATAGTGCAAAGAAGAACTGTTGATTGATATCTTTGGTCGTAGTGCAAAGATGAACTGTTGATTGATAGCTTTGGCCCGTAGTGCAAAGATGGACAGGTGTATGACATTATCATGACCACTGGTGATACTAACGAATATCCTTGGTCGTAGTGCATGAATAATTAGATGATGTGATTGGCAGGATCATGACCATTAGTTAACATTTGAATGTCTTTGGTCGTAGTGCACTGACAGGCAATTGATTGGTATGATCATGACCATTGGTTTTATAGTTGAATATCTTTGGCCCGTAGTGCAAAGATAGACAACTGATTGGTATGATCATTGTTATTACACTTGAATGTCTTTAGTCTTTGGGGTAAGGATATTGAGTGAACGTTCTATTAAGCCTTTGTGGCAAGAAAAAACTATTGATTCACATTATTATAAACATGAATTGTGAACTTAACTATAATCTTTGGTGGTTCAGGTGAAGACAGATGATGAAAGTTCTCTCTGTCTTGGGTATAACAAAGAACTGTTAATGGGTATTACAGTAATGAATTATTAACGATGGACTTTTAATTTGGAGAAGATAGTAGACATTGTGCTCTACTTGACTCTTCTAATGGATTGCTTGTTCCGCAGCATTATGGTTGAAAACTTTTATCATCTACCATATGTTCTAAATCTCTGATTTATTACAGATGAAGGCTATTGATAAATTAATTATCTTAGTCATAATATTCTTTACTGGGCTATTTGTGCTCACCCTTTGCTTCACAATTCCTTTTAGGTATTAAGAGTGTAGCTAGGTCGAGCGAGGGAATAATGTGATGGTCTAAGACTGTGAAAGTTTCTCAATACATTATAAAACAACATGACATACAATATATAATTGTATTGAGGACCTAAGATGGGTGTGTCGTATATTATACGTCACTTAATAATTAATTTTGGTGAACAACAATAGGGTGATGAGAACCCGACTTTGAAAGCGTTAAAAGTGCACCTCATTAAAATGAAAAAGATAGTAATTTTGTGACGCCCCCAAAATAAGTATACATCGCCCATTTTGAGTAGTCAAATACATGGTACAGAATATAGCTACAACTTAAATATACAACTGTCATGTAGAATACGACAAAACATAATTGAGAGTTTTAACACGGATATTTTCTCCTAGACAATATCCAAACTCAAATTCAATCTCATTACAATTATTATCACACTATTCACAGAATAGTGAGGACTACTAAAGTAACCATCTGGACCGTCACTCCATTCTCCGACTAGTTCCAGCTATATTCTCATTTCCTAAAGAGAACGGTGAAAGAAAAGGGTGAGCTCAACTAGCCCAGTAAGAAATATTATGACTAAGATAATGCAGAATAAATTATCCTTCAACAGTATAATAACTGATAGAATATAATAGACAACAAGTTTTAGATCAACAACTATAGCGGAATAAGCAATCCATTAGAAGAGTCAAACAGAGAATGATATCTACTATCTTCTATGATTTAAAAGTTTATCATCAATTTTATCGCGAGACTCAGCTTTAATAAATAATCCACATCACTGAATTATCCATGCACTACGGGCCAAGGATATTCATTAGTATCACGATCTTGAATTATCCATGCACTATGGCTAAGGATATTCATGTTTTCACCAATGGTCATAAACATGTCAAACAAAAATTCATCTTTGCACCCTTGGCCGAAGAGAACGCATGGTCATGATTATACCAACAACTGTCCACCAATGCACTACGGGCCAATGATGATTTTTACCACATCATTTGTAACATTACGGGTCAGGATTATACCGAATAATCCCTATTCATAATCATACCAATCAACAGTCCATTATGAACTACGGCCAAAGATGACTTTCATCATAATATAAGCATGAGGATGATGACAATGATATAAGAATTCAATTAAATGAGAGTAAGGATAAATTTTAAAGATTTATAAATTCAATTTATCTAGAATTCAATAATGTCCAAATTGTCAACATGATACTACTTTGTGGGGTAAAATTCAAGAATAATATTGTATCAAAAATGATTTGGACCGAAAAGAAATAATTTTTTATCATGAATAATACCCTGGGTGAATAGTACCCCATGAATAGTACTTCGAAAATAGTACTCCGTGAATTGTACTTTGTGAATAGTACTGTATTTATGAATAGTGCTCATGAATAGTAATTTGTGAATAGTAACGTATTTATGAATAGTGCTTATAAATAGTAATTTGTGAATAGTACCGTATTTATGAATAGTATCGTACACATGAATAGTGTTGTACATATGAATAGTGCCGTATAAATGAATAATACCCCGGCATGAAAAGCTTAAAATTTAACAAGAATGTTCAGAAAAATATCCTTGTGAAACGATACTAGATGAAGCGCAAATTTCAAGGATGTGGTATTTTTACCTACTTATTGAATATCAATTCATGTGAATTGTGCCCATCTCAAGTATATTTTATTGTGTTTTAGTTGCATTTCATGTTATTTTGCATTGCATTTACTTAAAACTCGTTTTGGTGAATAAGTGCAGGAATTGGCTTAATTTGGTGGTATTAGAGGGCACGAGGCTAATGGATGCTTCAAGGCGAGGCACGAGTAGGGATGTGTATGGCATGGAGGTACAATGAAGCATAGAGACCAAGCATAGAAGAAGATCAAGCATGAAAGAACAAGCAAGAAGTGAGCAAGATACAGAACCGAACTTGCAGACCAAGGTCGCTTTCGGTCATGTGATGAAGAGCCTCAGGGAGCCTGCTACCGCCATGAGTGGACTCCTACCGACAGGCAAACTTTCTGCAAGTCTCGCGCCACGTGAGGACACATATCAAGAAGGAGAGACTTGCGCTGCGCTGGATGTCAAGTCGTATTTATTTTATTTTTAATTTTTAATTAAAAGAGTTGTAATTGGTTTTAAACGATTCTGACTGGTGTCAGACGTACACTTGATAAATTTTAGCGTATTTTTATCATCGAAACTAAGGTTTACACCTTGGGAGAGATTCCAACGTAGAACGAGGCCAAAACATCTACTTCTTCAAAATCTTCTTGGGATTCTCTGTCATTGTGGACTTTTATTATTGTTTACTAGATTTCTATGAGGATTTGAATGTTATCATTCGTTTCTATTCAGCGATTGGGTTTGATCGTTCTATCTTTTATATTTCAATTGTTTGCTTATTGATCATGTTTAGCGTTGATCCCATAATGGCTTTTGGTATAGTCATGAGCTAAACTCCATTATGGGATTCTAACAGATTTTAATATGTAGTTTGGTTCACGCTTAAATGCTAGGGCTGTTTTGGATATTATGTGGGATATCTATCATGATTGTTTTGCATGTATGAATGCTTGATCACCATTCGTCTCAGTACTTGTATGGAATTGACAATGAACATGCGAGTATGGATTGTAATCATTATAGCATACGAATATGGGCCTATTGTATATGGCTTGCGTATTTTGTGAACCATATAGACATATATTGTTTCACCGTATGAGCTAGAGTAAGGGCTTGTGGTTAAAATCAATATAATTGTAATTTCACATAGACATATAGTGATTTTGGTTGTGTTGATGATTACATAGAGTCTATCATCTGTGGATGCTGTGTAAGTAGGTTGTAGTGCATTGAAAAATGGTTATAACTCTATTCGTGCTCTTGGCTATTTTGTTATGATATGTGAACACTTCTTGCATGATAGTGGCGATTAGATAAAATATTAAATGAAGTTAGGGTCCAATTATTTCCAGATTATATTTATTTCATTATTATTCGTATTTTTTAGTTGTTAGTCACAATTAGTTTAATTCAACAATTCTAGTCATTAGTCTAAGCATATTAATACAGTGAGTTAATTAATGCATAATAGTTTAAATTTAACAACTTTCTCTGTGGGATCGATACTCTACTTACTCTGTATTACTTGTTGACACATGTATGCTTACATGAGTTAGAGCTCTTTTATTAGGATTGTAAAAGAGGCAATAAGTTTTTTCCGCCGTTGCCGGGGAAAGGTGTTTAATTTAAATAATTATCATTAGTTTAAAGCTATATTGTATGACTTAGACAATTCTGATCGTTTCTCATTTCTATTTTTGTTTTGTTTTTGGTTTCAGGTACTTGTAGCTTTTTATGCACACACGATCATCCAACTCAGAGTTAATACCAGTACAGGATAACATAAATAGAAGAGGTTGGAAAGCAAGTGTTCGGAGAAGTCTGCAAGATCAGTTAGACAGTACAACATCTAGTATGGCGAAAGAACCGAGAATTGAAAGAGAAGAGCATCGGGCTCTAAAGGACTATTCCATGCTGAATATAAACGGATTACAGTCTAGCATAGTCAGACCGACGATAGCAGCCAATACCTTTGAGATTAAAATGGACACTATTCAGATGGTGCAGAACTCAGTACAGTTTGGAGGTGCTGCTACGGATGATCCGAATGAACACCTATTAAGTTTTATCGAGATCTGTGATACATTCAGATATAATGGTGTGACGGAGGATGCTATCAGACTAAGGTTATTCCCATTCTCATTGAGGGATAAAGTGAGAAGTTGGCTACATTCTTTGCCGACAGGGTCAATCACTACATGGGAGGACTTAGCACAGAAATTCTTAGCCAAGTTCTTCCAATGGCTAAGACTGCAAAGATGAGGATGGCCATATCTCAGTTTGAGCAACAACAGGGTGAGTCCTTATATGAAGTATGAGAGAGGTATAAAGAGATGCTTAGAAAGTGTCCGCATCACGGTATGCCAGATTGGATGGTGATCAACTCATTTTACAATGGTTTGGGATGGTAGTCGAGACCGATTGTGGATGGAGCAGCAGGAGGGGCATTATGGGCAAAGAGTTATGATGAGGCTATACGCTTATCGAGACTATGGCTGTGAATGATTATCAGAATCCTACAGCTCGGATGCCACAACCCAAGGTTGCAGGTGTGTTGGAGGTAGATGCTATTACACAGTTGTCGGCACAGATGGCAGCTATTGCAAAGAAGATAGATACTTTGGCAGAGAGAAAAGTGAAAACAGTCACTTTTGTTTGTGAGATTTGTGCAGGGTCACACTCCACAGATCAATGTGCCATCAGCTCGGAGTCGGTACAATATGTGGGTAACTATAGGAAAGACCAAGGGAAATTTTAGAACACATACCACCCCAACAACCGCAATCATCAGAATTTTAGTTGGTCAAATAACCAAGGACAGCAACAGAATCAGTTTCAACCGAACCAACAGTTTCAGCCACAGTCATCTCAACCGCAGTTTACACCAAAACCACCGTTTCCATCGGGATTTCCTCAACAACAACAACATCACACTCTAACTACACCACAGCCAGAGAAGAAATCAGAGATGGAGGAGATGATGTTAAAATATATGGCAAACACTGAAGTTATGATCAAAAGCCAAGCAGTGGCTATCAAGAATCTGGAGACGCAGATGGGGCAGATGGCGAACATGCTTACTAACAGGCCCCAGGGTGCATTGCCAAGTAACACAAAGATAAATCCTAGAAGAGATGGGAAGGAACAGTGTTAAGCGATGACATTGAGATCTGGGAAAGATTTGATGAGTTCTCGCCAAGTCGCATACCAAGCGCATGATAGTACCAAAATAATAGGTCCATGCGCACAAGAGCAAGGAAGAACAGTTGAATGGTGATGAAGAAAATTTGGAAAAATCTGAGGTTCAGCAGCAAGAGAAAGACAAAGCAAATTCAGAGGAGAAGGTCAAGAGTCCATTACAACCAATTCACCCTCAAATACCATATCCGTAGAGGTTAATTAAACAGAAGGAAGACAAACAGTTCAGCAAGTTTCTAGAGGTATTCAAAAAGCTGCAGATTAACATACCTTTCACCTAGGCATTAGAACAAATGCCAAGCTAAGCAAAGTTCATAAAAGGTATATTGTCAAGGAAGAGAAGATTAGATGCGTTTGAAATGGTAGCCTTGATGACAGAATACAAGGTAAAGGTTCTCAACGCAAAACTACCTCCAAAGTCGAAAAGATCCGGCTTCTTTCACAATTCCATGCACAATCGGGAAGATGAGCTTTAGTAAATGTTTATGTGATTTGGGGGTGAGTATAAACTTGATGCCCCTGTCAATGTTCAATCAGCTGGGACTGCCGGCTCCAAGGCCGACGAATATATCACTACAACTAGCTGACAGATCTGTCACATATCCACGGGGAATTGTTGAAGATGTGTTGGTCTTAGGTGAACAAGTTCATTTTTCTGGCTGACTTTATCATCTTAGACTACGAAGAGGACAAGAGTATACCGATCATACTGGGGAGACCATTTTTAGCCACAGGCAGAGCTTCGATAGACGTACAAAAAGGGGAACTCAATATGCGTGTGCATGATCAGGAAGTCACCTTCAATGTCTTTAAGGCAATAAAGTTCCCAACGGATGAAGAAGAAAGCTTCTTGGTTGACTTAGTAGATCGGGGCCTAAAGGATGAGGTATAGAAATTGGGGAATTATGAACCGTTGAGGGGCATAACGGACAAAAATTCAGAGTTGAAGGTAGAGCCGTTGATGAAAGATAAAGTCATTAAATTTTGGGGTGAGGTGGACAAACAGAAAGTCACCTCCATTCTCTCGTCGCCATGATATTCAGAGATAGTCAAGCTAATTGACTATAACTTAGCGATGGATGGGAGGCAACCCATTATTTCTACCCCTTTGACTTTTTAGTTATTCATTTTGGATTAATTTAGTTAGTTATATCTAAGTCATGTCTAAAAGGATATTCGATTTTCATGCTTAAGTGTGTAGCAAGAATTGCGCTGCAAACATCTGCAAGATGTTAGCATTATGTGGCCACTAATTTATGCTTTAACAATGCGCATTAATGTCTATGTAGGAACCATCATTGGAGAGCATTACTGATAAGCAGAGTGGAATTGAACTGAAGCAAGCAGATATCAAAGCCGCGCCGTCACCGTCTCATGCAATATAAACTCATGCGCCAAGGCCAAGTCAATCAGAACGACAAACATTTTGCAAGTCTCACTACCAGCAGCATTTCAAGATACACACTCAAGGCAACAAGGTATGCGTAATCAAATCAAAGCAGATCTGAACATTTTAAAATAGAGTTGTGGACCATTTGGACTCTCATTTGAGATAATAACAGATGCAAAACTCTCTCACTCTCCATAACTCACGTCCCTATCTCTCTATCAGTTACAGATTGAGGCCGTATACCTCTCCATCAAATCTCCACGAT
This sequence comes from Panax ginseng, assembly GCA_020205605.1. Taxonomy (NCBI): domain Eukaryota; kingdom Viridiplantae; phylum Streptophyta; class Magnoliopsida; order Apiales; family Araliaceae; genus Panax; species Panax ginseng. The sequence continues at coordinate 178,544,281 of CM035132.1, forward strand.
TCTTTCCACGTTCAAAGCTCAACCCCCAATTGCGTTGGCAGAAACAAGTGTAAAGGTTATCAACTCACAAATTTTCATTCTCTCTCAGTAAGTTCATCTGCATTCTTAATCAACTATCTGCCAATGGGTCCAAAGAGAGCAAGATTATCTTCATCTTCCTCATCCTCCTCCGGCAGTCACGGGGAGATTGTTGACCATACCAAGTTCCTGTGTCTAGAAGCCCCGCAGGAGTACTACCGAATTGTAGCAAAAACCTTTGTCAAGGAAAGAGGATTCAAACTAGAAGGCCAGGATGGTCAACTTTGTGCCATGATCTAGGAACGAGGCTGGGGTGGACTGACTTCTTCTCCCACACCCATTTCGATGAGCATAGTCCGAGAGTTTTACGCCAATGCCAAGATCACTATGAACGATACCTCTATGGTTCGAGGTGTCGAGATAGACTACAGACCCTCTGCCATCAGAATCGTTCTGAGAATCACTGCAACACCACCACGAGGGGCTGCCAATTGGATCACAGGGGCACATCAGGAAACAGACTTGGAGTGTGTCATTTCAGAATTATGCATACCAGGCACGAAGTGGACTTACAAAGTCGGCACAACCCAGCCTCGCATATTCCCATCAGCCGCACTGAATTGATATGCCAAGGCATGGAATCTGTTCATTTATGCCAAGTTATTGCCTTCATCGCACCAGCATGAAATCACGGCGGAAAGGGCCATAATTCTGTGGGGCATAATTACTGGCGAGTATATTGACGTGGGTTATTTAATTCATTAAAACATTATGAAATATCTGACGGGAAGTACCTCTGGGAGCATCCCACATGCATCAGTGGTAGCCATGCTATGTGCTCATCAGGGGTGCAATTGGGGCAACGAACAAATGCAACATCCAAGCAAGGACATCACCCATGCCACCATTGCTAAATTTGAGGACTGGGCATCCCAACAGTCCCCTCAGACAGATGAGGCAAGGCCATCCACCCACGCACACCCTGTTCCTAGCGATCGACAGCTCCGAAGGTTGGAGCGCAAAGTCGACGCCATGTATGACAACTTTGGAACGTTTGCTACGGGACTCATAAGGGCCTTGGCCGAAGCCTTTGCGCAGTAAGGAACATTGCTAGAGTGGCCTCAGTTTGGAATCGCAATGCCATATCCACCACCAGATTCACCACCCGAGGCTGGTGGTCAAGCCGATCATTAGGGGAGTTTTCTTGTACCCTCTACCTTCATTCAATGGGGACATTGAATATTATAAGTTTGGGGGTATTGGGGGTCATAGTATAGTAGTTTAGTTTTATTTAATTGTTGCATATTTAGTTTAATTTTGCAGAATTTTTTTAATTTTATTCACTGTGTTAGTATGTGTTAATTGCATGTCTCACACAAATTTTTGCTTTATAGAAATTCTTGCCTAGCCAATGATGATAGTGAATTATGAAGGATTTTAGAGTATGTTGGATAACATGAGCTGAGATATAATGTTTTTCACGATGAGATTCATGTTCATTGCTTAAATGCTTTCTTGGTTTACATTTAACGTGTTCACAATCACTTGTAGGTTTAAGAAGTGTGTGTTGCATTGCTTGATAGAACATGTAGTTTTAAAAAGAGAAACATGTGGAAAGTGTCCTTAGACTGTATGGAACATTGACATGCAAATTTTGGGAAAACATGGGTGTGCTATGTATAAAAAAAATAGCAATAATGTGGCTAGTCTTAATTCGGGGCCCTGGCTACTTGAGTAAGTACGCCCGAGGGGATTGTCTCTACACCTAGCGCCCTAAGGTCTTTCATGGTCCGGGAGTCGTTGGTTGAAAGCTCGCTAAGGGGTAGCAGTGTGCCTAGACATTGCACAGTCATGTGAAAAAAAAAGAGAAAAGGAAAAGAAAAATAGCAATAAACACCGCGGGAAAGTGCAAAAATCGCCCTCGTGAGTAGCAATAAAGCAATAAACCCATCGTTGAACCTTAGTTTATGTTGATATGTTGAAACAGTATGTGTTACATGAGTATACATGAGCCTTGATTTAAACTATAATTTTCTGTTTGGATCAATGTATCATATGTATTCTTTGCTTAGATCAAGTTTTGGTGAACACAACACACACACAACATCTCTATAGCATGTATGAAATGATCTGAGTGTATGATGTTATGTCTATAGTTTGGTTTGAAATTATATTCTTGGATCTCGATAATTCACTGAGGTAATTTGGGCTGAAATTCTGTTATGGCTGGGATTATGTGAGACTAGTTTACATCATAGAGTAGTTGCATAGTTTTGTAGTTGCATTTTCATTGTTCATTAGTATGCATTTCTTGAGGGCAAGCAACAGTTCAAGTTTGGGGGTATTTGATCAGTGGAATTTTTACTTAATTATTGAATATCAATTCATGCGAATTGTTCCCATCTCAAGTACATTTTATTGTGTTTTAGTTGCATTTCATGTTATTTTGCATTGCATTTACTTAAAACTCCTTTTGGTGAATAAGTGCAGGAATTGGCTTAATTTGGTGGTATTAGAGGGCACGAGGCTAATGGATGCATGAAGGCGAGGCAAGAGCGGGGATGTGCATGGCATGGAGATACAATGAAGAATGGAAGAAGATCAAGCATGAAAGAACAAGCAAGAAGAAGATAGCGTAAACTGTAACTTGCATGATCAAAGCCGCGCCATGACGTAAGAGTTCAAGGCAGCCAAGGCATCGTGAGAGGACTCAATCGACAGGCAAACTTTCTGCAAGTCTAGCGCCCGCGCGAGGGACATACTGAAGGAGCGCACGGCCGCGCGCGATGCTGAAGCTGTGTATTTGTTTTCTTTTTAATTTTTAATTAAAAGAGTTGTAATTGGTTTTAAACGATTCTGACTGGTGTCAGACGTACACTTGATAACTTTTAGCATATTTTCATCATAGAAACTAGGGTTTACACCTTGGGAGAGATTCCAATGTAGAACGAGGCTAAAACGTCTACTTCTTCAAAATCTTCCTGGGATTCTCTGTCATTGTGGAATTTTATTATTGTTTACTGGATTTCTATGAGGATTTGAATGTTATCATTGGTTTCTATTTAGCGATTGAGTTTGATCGTTCTATCTTTAATATTTCAATTATTTGCTTATTGATCATGTTTAGCGTTGATCCCATAATGGCTTTTGGTTCAGTCATGAGCTAAACTCCATTATAGGATTCTAACAGATTTTAATATGTAGTTTGGTTTCACGCTTAAATGCTATGGCTGTTTTGCATATTATATGGGATATCTATCATGATTGTTTTGCATGTATGAATGTTTGATCACCATTCATCTCCGTACTTGTATGGAATTGACAATGAACATGCGAGAATGGATTGTAATCATGATAACATGCGAATATGGGGCTATTGTATATGGCTTGAGTATTTTGTGAACCAGATAGACATATACTGTTTCACCGTATGAGCTAGAGTAAGGGCTTGTGCTTAAAATTAATATAATTGCAATTTCACATAGACATATAGTGATTTTGGTTGTGTTGATGATTACATAGAGTCTATCATCTGTGGATGTTGTGTAAGTAGGTTATAGTGCATTGAAAAATGGTTATAACTCTATTCGTGCTCTTGGCTATTTTCCTATGATATGTGAACACTTCTTGCATGATAGTGGCGATTAGATGAAATATTAAATGAAGTTAGGGTCCCATTATTTCCAGATTATATTTATTTCATTATTATTCGTATTTTTTAGTTGTTAGTCACAATTAGTTTAATTCAACAATTCTAGTCATTAGTCTAAGCATATTAATACAGTGAGTTAATTAATGCATAATAGTTTAAATTTAACAACTTTCTCTGTGGGATCGATACTCTACTTACTCTGTATTACTTGTTGACACATGTATGCTTGCATGAGTTAGAGCTCTTTTATTAGGACTGTAAAAGAGGCAACAGATAATCTACTAATTTTACTGAGCATAGAAGCAATACTTCAACAATATGAGTGTAGAATTAGGGATACGAAACGAAATAATATTACTAATATACTACGAAGTATGAAAGAAAATATTATTTCATACGAATATTGAACAAAAATAATATCCCTTACGAATTAGAAATAAATAACATCCCTTACCTTAGTAGAAGACTGGATACTACAATAGTGAAGTAGCAGAATACTCTTCTTCTGCCTCTCTATAGTTTCTCTCTCTATAGTTGCTCTTGTGAGTCTTAGTGAATTAGTGAGAATGAAAGAAGAATGAGCTTCTCTTTATAGGAAAACATAGTTTCGATAATTGCACGTTTAGCAGATCGAACTATTATAGTATAATATCTTCATTATTACCTCCAATTTTAATTTAGTCCTTTAAGTATTATCAAACTTGCACAACCTCCCCTAATAGTACATGCATGTGAACCAATAGTTCCATCCATTTGAATCAACAGTAATTTGCATGTGAACCAATAGCAATTAATTTCTCATTTATCCGATTAATTGCCGCTATTGGTCAATAAAACCATCCAATCAATAAAATACCTCCTTTGAGGGTAATTAGGTCACGAAAGAATTAAAGAAAACTAAATGAACAAACATCTTTAATCAACACGAACTTATTCATCATTAATATTATAACTCATAATATTTAACAACTAGATCCTTCCCAGGAAAGAGGGGACTTTCCGATAAGAATTTCTCACTATTGGCGCACAATTAGGTGACCAAACCCATTTCCTCAGCATAACTTTCTAGACATCGTCAATAATACAAATAATAATATGAATAACTTTGTCGTCTCAATTATTGATTTAATAATATAAAATATTGTGCAGATGATACTGTGATAATAATTGAATCAATAATATGAGAGATATTATGCAGCAATTACTGTGGTAATAATTGAATAAAACTGAGTGACTTCTCACGTAAGCATCAATAATCAAAGATACTGTACAATATCGTGTGCTACTATGCAACCACGAGTATTACTGTACTTTTACCATCGAATATTTTAACAGTTAACGGTAAAACCTTTACCATTACTTTTATACAAGTTATTTCTGTCGTTTTCTCACTCCGACAGTAATTCTGTTATGGGGTCCACTAACAATTGTGTTGTCGTACGAATATTCCCTGATAAAACGAATATTCCCCGACCAATCGAATATTTTATAACAACATGCTTACTTTTCAAAATTTCACATATCACCCTTAACTTTAATATTTTATCAATTTAACCATTTACTAAATAAAATAATAATTATTAGAAAATTGAATACTTTCATTTCATAAAATTCAGGGTCTTACAAATCTTCTCGTTCTTCTTTGGGGTCTTGAAATATTTGCTGGTATATTATATATGGCATTGTAATAATTTGAGTTTGGATACTGTCTACGAGACAATATTGTATTAAAACTCACAGCTTATGTGTTGTCGTATTCTGCACGACACTTAACAGTTGTATAAATGAAGTTTGTAGTTAAATTCTGTACCGTGTATCTGGCGATTCAGAATGGGTTGTGTATACCTATTTTGGGGGCGTCATAGTTGGTATCAGAGCTTAGGGATATGATCCCTGGTTGAGATGTGAGACTAGAACACTAGAGGGAAAAGACGGGGAAATCCTTCACTAGTATGACCTACCTAAGTTTATTTCTTATTTAAATGGACGGTCAAAATATAGGGATAATATGTGGCATGTCAATTAACCTTTATTTTGAAGATGTATTCTAGAATGATATCTGAAATACAGGAGATGAGCAATGGAAAAATCATGATACAAAGGAAATAACCGGGAAGGTACAATCCGAAAAGAAAGCAAGGTTTTCTCATCTCTTCAAACTACCAGGTACGTAAATTTCGAGGGCGAGATTTCATAAGGAGTGGAGATTATGAGATCCAGAATTTTATGAAATGAAAGTATTCAATTTTCTTATAATTATTATTCTATTTAGTAAATGGTTAAATTGATAAAAGGTTAAAGTTAAGGGTGATATGTGAAATTTTTTCAAAGTAAGCAAGTTATCATAAAATAATCAATGATAAAAGTATAGTAATACGCGTGGTTGCATAGTAGCATACGATATTGTACAATATCTTTGATTATTGATGCTTACGTGAGAAGTGACTCATTTTTATTCAATTATTGTCATAATATTTTATATTATTAAATCAATAATTGAGACGACAACGTTATTCATATTATTATTTGCATTATTGACGATGTTTAGAAAGTTCTATTTAGAAAAGGAGTTTGGTCACCTAATTGTGTGCCAATAGGGAGAAATCCTTATCGAAAAGCCCCCTCTTTACTGGATAATGATATGGTTGTTAATATTGTGAGTTATAATATTAATGATGAATGTTAATAAAAATCGAATTTGAGTTCGGAGTTGAATTTGGAGACGTGGACGAGATATTTGAGTCCGGGATGATGAAATTATTAGAAATAGACTATAAACACAAAATTTGTCAAGGTTGACTTTTTGGTCAAACAGTCAATAGTTGACTTTTTCAAAAAAAGTCAAACTTCGAAAATTTCAATGAGGAAATTGTTGATAAAAATATTTCTATTGTGTTGGGATTATTAGTGTTAGTGGAAATCAAAATTTATTTCGATAATATATAGTTGATTTCTGGATGTTAAATTAACCAAACGGGTAATTAATAGGATAAATGAGAAATTAATTGTTATTTCTTCACATGCAAATAACTATTTGTTCACATGCATGGAAATATTGGTTCACATGCATGTACTATTATAGGAGGTTGTGCAAGATTGATAATAATTGAAGGACTAAATTAAAAATGGTGTCAAAGATGAAGATACTAAACTGTAATAAATCGAGCCCCTAAACGTGTAACTATCGAAACTATGTTTTCCTATAAATAGAAAGTCATTTCTTCTTTCATTCTCACCAATTCACTAAGACTCATAAGAGAAGTTATAGAGAGAGAAACTATAGAGAGAAAGAAGAAGATTATTCTGCTACTTCATTATTGCAGTATCTAGTCTTCTACTAAGGTAAATGATGTTATTTATTTCTTATTCATAAGGGTTATTATTTCTTACTATTCACCCGAGTACTATTTGTGACACCCCCAAAATAGGTATACAACACCCATTTTGAGTCGCCAAATACATGGTACAGAAAGAAAACTACAACTTCAATAATACAATTGTTGTGCAAAATATGACAACACATACTGTGAGTTTAAATACAAATATTGTCTTCTAGACAATATCCATACTCAAATAAGTCCTCATTATAATTATTCATACATTATTTTATAGAAATAGTGAGGACTGCTAAAACATCTTTCTAGAACCATCACTCCATACCCCAACTCGATCCTGCTATGTTCTCACCTCCTGAGAAGAAAAATGGAACAAAAAGGAAAAAGGTGAGCTCAACTAGCCCAGTAAAGAATATTATGACTAAGATAATATACAACAAATTATCATTAGTCTTCAACATGGATTTCTCCTTACTGGCGCGCAATTAGGTGACCAAACTTCTCCTTAGACAGAACTTTCTAGACATTGCCAATAATGCTATCTAATAATATTATTCAAATAATATGAATTATTGATCTGATAATGGAAAATACTGTGCAGTGACAATTATTGAAACAACGATAATATAAAATATCAATGCAGCAATTATTGAATGAATAAAATAAAATATTAAACAGTAACTATTGTAACAATTATTGAGTATTGCCTTCTTACATAAGAATCAATAATTCAACAATACTGTTCAATACCGTGTGCTACTATATTTTAACCACCAGGTAGTCCAACAGTGTTAACGGTAACAATTAAGCCGTTATTTATAAAAACTCAAACTTTATCGTTTTCTTCATCCGATAGTTATTCCGTTATGGGGCCCACAAATGAATGTGTCGTCGTACAGATATTCCCGATAAAAAGAATATTCCACGACCAAACGAATATTCCCCGACAACAATGATTATTTTATAACCACTTGCTTATTTTGCAAAATTTACACATTTCACCCATAACCAAAGTATTATATCAAATTAACACCTTATTAATTTAGAATAATGAATAGAGGAAATTTAATTTTATTTATGATAAGTTGGGGTCTTACAATCTCCCCTCCTTATAAAATTTCATCCTCAAAATTGACGTACGTAGCTGGTGTTTCAAATAGGTGAGGGTACCTCGCTTTCATTTCCGATTCCAACTCCCAGGTCATTTCCTCAATGGCATGGTTCCTCCACAAAACCTTAACTTGTGGTATAACCTTGGTGCGTAGGATATGCTCTTTTCTATCCAAGATCTTAACAGGTACCTCCTCGTACGTTAAATCTTCGGCTATCTCGTCTGGTTCTAACTCAATAATGTGGTTCGGATCTTTCACATATTTACAAAGCATAGATATGTGAAAAACATTATGAACACGAGACATGTTTGGAGGTAATGCGAGTCTATAGGGCACATTTCCTATTCGGTCAAGAATCTCAAATGGACCAACAAATCTTGGATTGAGCTTTCCTCTCTTTCCAAATCTTGTAACTCCCTTCCATGGAGCAACACGTAACAATACATGATCCCCAATATTAAATTTCACATCCTTTCGATGAAGATCCGAATAACTCTTTTGTCGATCTTGTGCCATTTGTATACGTTATCGAATCATTTGGATCTTTTCTGTAGTCATGCGTACCAATTCCGGTCCCAACAAAGTTGCTTCACCCACCTCGTCCCAGCATACTGGAGAACGACACTTTCGTCCATACAACGCCTCAAATGGAGCCATGCCTATACTTGCTTGATAACTATTGTTGTAGGAGAATTCCACCAGTGGCAAGTACTTATCCCAACTTCCTTTGAAATCTAGGACACAGAGTCTTAATAGATCTTCAAGGGTTTGAATAGTCCTTTCCGATTCCCCGTCCGTTTAAGGATGGTATGCTGAACTGAATCATAATTTTGTGCCCATAGCTTTCTGCAAGCTAACCCAAAATCTTGAAGTGAATCTTGGGTTATGATCCAAAACTATGGATACTGGCATGCCATGCAATCTCACAATCTCATTCAAGTACATACGAGCAAGACGTTCAAGGGAATAAGTCTCACGTATAGGCAAGAAATGAGCAGACTTGGTTAATCTATCAACAATAACCCAAATCGCATCTATGCCTTGAGAAACTTTGGGAAGACCCGTAAAGAAATCCATAGTAATGTGTTCCCACTTCCATTCCGGAATCTCAAGTGGTTGCAATGGACCTTTTGGCACTTGATGCTCCACCTTTACTCGTTGACAAGTTAAACACCTCGAGATAAACTCTGCGATTTCTATCTTCATATTGTTCCACCAAAATGTGTGTCAAATATCATGATACATTTTGGTACTCCCAGGATGGATTATAAACGGGGTGTTGTGTGCCTCCATCACGATTCTATGCTTCAAGTCAGAATCGTTAGGAACACAAAGTCTAGAGTTGACTCGAAGTATTCCTTCTTCATCGATTCTTGCTTCGAATAGCTCCTTCTGCACTTTCTTCTTCATACACATCAAATTTCTGGTCCGTAGCTTGAGCAGCTTTAACTTTATCGATTAAAGTCGGCTCTAATCGTATATTCGCCATCATCATGTGGGTCCCTAGAGTCTTTAACTCTATCTCCATCCTTTGTAAGTCATACAAAATGGGCCTTTGCGTTGACAATATCGCCTACTTTCGTACTTGATATGATCTTCTACTCAATGCGTCGCCTACTACGCTTGCTTTTCCGTGATGATATTGAATAGTGTGATCATAATCTTTCAACAGCTCGAGCCAACGTCGTTGCCACATGTTGAGTTCATTTTGGGTGAAGAAGTATTTGAGCTTTTATGATCCGTATAGATCTCCATTTTCTCCCCATAAAGGTAGCGTCTCCAGATTTTCAACGCGAAAACGACTGCTGCCAACTCTAGATCATGAGTAGGATAATTCCTCTCATATTCTTTAAGTTGTCATGAGGCATAGGCTATGACTTTCCCATGTTACATGAGAACACATCCTAACCCTTTGCCTGAAGCATCGCTATATATAACAAATCCATCTGAACCAGATGTTATTGCCAGAACAGGTGGCAAAATGAGTCTCCTCTTGAGCTCTTGGAAACTCTTCTCGCATTCCTCGCTCCATACGAAATTTTGTATCTTTCTGAGTCACCGAGTTAACGAAGTAGCGATTCGAGAAAATCCTTCCTAGATCTCCGATAATAACCAATTAAGCAGTTTAAAGTTACGCACTTTGGTCACCGACTTTCACCGCTCCTAACTTTGTATTGCTTCAATCTTCACCGTCAACAGATATCTCCATGTTTTGACACCACGTGCCCAAGGAATGCTACTTCCTCGCCGTAACTCGCATTTCTTCACTTTTGCATATAGCTTGTTTTCACGAAGCCTTTTCAAGTATCGACTTCAAATGGTGCTCATGATCTTTCGGCTTTTGGAATAGATGAGGATGTCATCAATAAAGACAACAACGAATCGATCCAAATATTCCTTGAATACTCGGTTCATCATATCCATGAAAGCAAAGAGGGAGCATTAGTCAATCCAAAAGACATGACTAAGAATTCATAATGCCCGCATCGAAGTTCGAAAGCAAATGTTGAATATCCTTAGTTTTAATCTTCACCGATGATATCCGAGCGAAGATCGATCTTTGAAAAGAATTATGCTCCTTGCAACTGGTCGAATAGGTCATCAATACGAGGTAGGGGATACATATTTGATGGTGACATGGTTCAATTCTCGGTAGTCAATACAAAGTCGCATACTCCCGTCTTTCTTCTTTATGTATAAAATAGGAGCACCCCAAGGAGATGTACTAGGACGAATGAAACCGATGTCTAATAACTCCTGTAGTTGGACTTTTAACTCCTGAAGTTCAATAGGAGCCATTCGATATGGGGTTTTAGAAATGAGTTTTGTACTCAGTTCAAGGTCAATAAAGAATTCAACATCACGTTCTGGGGGCAGACCAGGAAGTTCTTCAGGAAAAACATCAAGAAATTCTCTAACCATAGAAATATTATTCAAATCTGACTTGTATTTATTCAAATCCATAACATGGGCTAAGAAAGCTTGACATCCGTTTTTCAATAAACGAATAGCTTTGTGGCTTGATATGACAGTGGCTGATTTTAGTGGTTTAGTTGATTGAATTCATATGACAGGTTGGTTAGGAATATAAAAACTAACAACCTTACGAAAATAATCTATTTTGGCATGATGAGTGGTTAACCAATCAATTCCTAAAATCACATCAAAAGCAAGTATCTTTAAAGAGATAAGATCAACAGGTAATGTGATAGTGCCAACTTGGATCAAGCAAGATTTATAAACTGTAGATGTAACGAAGGTTTCACACAACGGAGTTTCAACAGATAAGTTAAAGTCCAATTTCTCCAGAGTCAAGTTTAAACGTTGAGCACAAGCAGGAGAGATAAAAAAATGGGTAGAACCGGTATCTAGTAAGGCATAAACTTCGCAAGAATTCAAGATTAGCTTACCCGTGATCACCTCGTTCGAGTTCTTCATATTTTGGCCAGTCACGACAAACGCTCTTCCAAGAACCGCTGATTTTGACTTATCCGGGACAGCCTTTGGAGTCACCATCCCTGCTGAACTTGGTTGTGCTACAAAATAGTCTCGAGCTATATGGCCCTCCTTCCCACAGTTATAACATACCTTGGATTGTTGTGGGTAGTTTGGGCTGATATGTCCCTCTTTCACGCATTTATAACATCTAATTGGCGGTCGTTCTCCTCCCCTAAAATTTTTTGTTGGTCTTTGGTCTTTCATCATTATGTCTTCCGTCATTGTTGAATTTCCTCTTTCTAAAATTTCCACTTGACTCACCTCTCCTATTATTATGGACACGATTACCCCCCGAGTGGTTACCACATTTGTCCGTATTTTTCCTCCTCACTTTATTATCATCGCCCGATAATCTAACATCCACCGGTATGACCACAGTTTGTGGTCCTTCTATTGAACATACTCACTATCTCGCTCTAATAATTGAGCCTGACTGACAACATCTCTGATCGAGAGAAAATTTATGAGAGATAAGGTATTGACGAATCTTGGGTTTTAGACCTCTCGAAACATCCGCGTCATAATGCTCCTCATTCTCTACCAAATGAGGTGCAAACCCGATAACTCCGCTGAACTTCGCCTCATCTTTGAGACACCATCATGTTGTTCTGCTCCGGTCTAATAAACTCTACCTCCTTCATATGACCTAATACTTTCGTGAAAGTACTTGTCATTGAACAGCTTCTAAAATCTTTCCCAATACATGTTAAGTGCGGTGGTGGGTGGTACGCTTCACGATTCCCACCAAGAATCACTTTCCACCACTAACATAAAGGTGGTGAATGAAACCTTCATTCCTCCATGCATCCCAAGACATCGAATATCTTGGTAATTTGCTTGACCCATGTTTCCGCCTTAATCGTCGACGGGCTTTCCCCGTAAAGTCGGTGGTCCCAACTCCTTGAATCGCTTGGCGCGATGCATCTGCAGCGTTGCCATCATTTCCACTGTATTTTTTGTACACGAGTCTCCCTCGCTTGATTTTGCATGAACCGCAAAAAGCTCCTAAACATTCCATCATTCATCGCTTGCTCGGTGAGTGTTGTTTATAGGAGGAATATTGCCTTCATATTGCACGCTTCTCCTGGTTTGTGACTAAAGGTTGTTCCACGCCTCATACACTCCATTGTTAACGCTTCTCGTGAGCTATTCTTAAATATCGCTATAAAACAAGGGTTAATTAAACAAATTAACATATCACATAATATCCAGATATTATGATGACCAACAAATAAGCTTAGATAGGACACACTAAATGAAGGATTTACTCATCTCTCCCTCCTAGTTCTATTCCCCGATCTCCGCTAGAGACCATATCCCTAAGCTTAGATACCAACCGTGACGCCCCCAAAATAGGTATATACAACACCCATTCCGAGTCGCCAAATACATGGTACGAAAAGCAAACTACAACTTCAATAATACAATTGTCGTGGCAAAATACGACAACACACATACTGTGAGTTTAAATACAAATATTGTCTTCTAGACAATATCCACACTCAAATAAGTCCTCATTATAATTATTCATACACTATTTTACAGAAATAGTGAGGACTGCTAAAACATCTTTCTAGAACCATCACTCCATACCCCGACTTGATCCTGCTATGTTCTCACCGCCTGAGAAGAAAAATGGAACAAAAAGGAAAAGAGTGAGCTCAACTAGCCCAGTAAAGAATATTATGACTAAGATAATATACAACAAATTATCCTTAGTCTTCAACAGGGAAAAATATGATAAAATATAATAAACAACAAGTTTTAGATCAACAAATGCAGCGGAAACATCAATCCATTAGAAGAGTCACGTAGAAATGAGTTCTACTATCTTCTAAGATTTAAAAGTCCATCATCAATATTTTATCCTCAGAATAACAATCAATATACATCTTTAATCAAATATTCATCTTTGCACTACAGCCAAAGATATTCATTTGTATCACTAGTTGGTCATGTTCATCTCAACACTGCTCATCTTTGCACTACGCCAAAGATATTCATCGATTAATCATTCATCTTTGCACTACAGTGCCAAAGATATTCAAGAATATCATCAATTAGGGGCCGAGGATGATGAAAAATATTTTAAAGAAAACGAATCCAGTGAGACAGAAGAACAATTATTAGGGATTCGTATAACAGTTTATCCAAGATCAATAATACTTCATAATAACCAATTATGAAGCAGAATTCAAAAATAACAATCAAAACATGGAAACAATCAAAGATAGTAACCATAATAGACATCTTGGACGAAAAGAAAAAATTTCATTTTTCGGTGAATAGTGTCGTATTCGTGAATAATGCCGTATACGTGAATAGTAACCCCGACATAATAAGTTCTAAATTTGATTAAAAAGTTCAAACCAATATTTCGGCATAATGATATTGAAGAAAGTAATATCATTTAAGAAGAAAATAACATCCCTTACCTCAAAGAAACAAATGCTTAATGAAAGGTCAAGTGATCTTTGAATGAAACTTGTATTGAACAGCAACTCTCAAAGTATCTAAATACTCACAAAATACGCTCGATAATATAGAGAGAGAAAGAGAGAAAGCTTATGTTTCTGGTGTGATTTTCAATTCTAACTTAGCCCTCTATTTATAGGAAAATGTTAGCATGCCGAAGCAGACTTGACTTCTACTTTTATGGCTTTACTCGCTACTATTTCCACCCACCACATTTGAAATAAAATTCAAAGACATTTCTTCACCAACCACAAGTGGGGCCCACTCAATTCTAGAATTTTCCACCAAAATCATTTATAAACCTAATTTCCGAATCAATCACCTCTTACAATTCATAATAAATCATACGTTCATTTTTAACGGTTCAAAATTTGTGGACATATACTCAACTTATATATGTATAACATATCCAAAAATCACAACGATCCAACGGTCGGATTAAAAATTATAACTCACGCAATATATCATAAAAATACTGATTTGATTTTTAATACCTCCATTCCGACAAAAATACTGATAAAATACCTTAACATTAATTCCTTCATTTATAACCACATAAAATTTATATCCACATCAAATAAATATATCCTTATCATATAAATCAATAATTAATTATTCACAAATAATATTACAGAATCACAATTATGACAACCAGGCGGTTCACAGAAAGAGGGGCTTTCCAATAAGGATTTCTCTCATCTTGGCGCCAATTATTAGGTGACCAAACCTCTCCTTGATGTAACTTTCTAGACATTGCCAATAATGCTATCTAATAATATTATTCAAATAATATGAATTATTGATCTGATAATAGAAAATACTGTGCAATGACAATTATTGAAACAACGATAATATAAAATATCAATGCAGCAATTATTGAATCAATAAAATAAAATATTGAACAATAACTACTATAATAATTATTGAGTAGTGCCTTCTTACGTAAAAATCAATAATTCAAAAATATTGTGCAATACCGTAAAGTCATCTTGCAGACCACGCCAGATTCACGTATTTTAACCACTGTAGTCCAACAAAGGTAAACCAGAATAATTAAGTTGTTATTTATAAAAACTCAAACTTTGTCATTTTCTTCATTCGACAGTTATTCCGTTATGGGGCCCACAAATGACTGCAGCGTCGTACGGATATTCCCGATAAAAAGAATATTCCACGACCAAACGAATATTCCCCGACAACAATGATTATTTTATAACCACTTGCTTATTTTGAAAAATTTGCACATTTCACCCATAACCAAAGTATTATATCAAATTAACACCTTATTAATTTAGAATAATGAATAGAGAAAATTCAATTTTATTTATGATATGTTGGGGTCTTACACTATTCACTCAGGGTATTATTTAAAGGATTCTATTTACTCGGGTACTATTCACTCGGGGTATTATTTACGGGGTACTATTCACTCGGAATATTATTTACGGGGTACTATTAACTCGGGTATTATTCACTCGGGAATACTATTCACTAAGTACTATTCACAAAGTACTATTCACGGGATACTATTCATGAAGTATTATTCACGGGATACTATTCACAGGGTACTATTCATAAAGTACTATTCACGGGTTATTATTCACGACGAAAAATTGATTGTTTTCTGTCCAAATTAATTTTTGATACATGAATATTATTCTTTAATTTTACTCCACAATTGGTGATCATGTTGACAATTTAGATATTCCTGAACTCTGGATAAATTGAATTATAAATATTTAATATATATCCTTTATCTCACTTGATTGATTCTTTATATCATTTCCATGATCCTCATGCATATATTGCGTTGAAAGTCATCTTTGGCCCGTAGTGCAAAGATGGACCGTTGGTTATTGGTTTCACAGTTGTATGTCTTTGGCCCGTAGTGAAAAGAAGAACTGTTGATTGATATATTTGGTCGTAGTGCAAAGATGAACTATTGATTGATAGCTTTGGCCCATAGTGCAAAGATGGACAGGTGTATGATATGCTCATGACCACTGGTGATACTAACGAATACTCTTGGCCGTAGTGCATGGATAATTCGATGATGTGATTGGCAGGATCATGACTATTATTTAACAGTTGAATGTCTTTGACCTTAGTGCATTGACCGACAATTGATTGGTATGATCATGACCATTGGTTTTATAGTTGAATATCTTTGGCCCGTTGTAAGACCCCGAATTTTATGAAATGAAAGTATTCAATTTTCTTATAATTATTATTTTATTTAGTAAATGGTTAAATTGAGAAAGGGTTAAAGTTAAGGGTGATATGTGAAATTTTTTCAAAGTAAGCAAGTTGATATAAAATATTCGTTGTGTCAGGGAATATTCGTTTTAACAGGGAATATTTGTACGATGACATAATCATTGGTGGACCCCACAACGGAAGTATTGTCGTAGTTAGAAAATGACAAAAATATTTTTTTATAAAAATAACGGCAAAAGTTTTACCATTAGACTGTTGAACTACCCTAGTAAAAGTACAGTCATACGCGGTGGTTGCATAGTAGCACACAGTATTGATTATTGATGCTTACATGAGAAGTCACTCAGTTATACTCAATTATTGTTACAATATTTGTTACATAATATCTCTCATATTATTGATTCAATTATTGTCACAGTATCATCTGCATAATATTTATTATTATTAAATCAATAATTGAGGTGACAAAGTTATTCATATTATTATTTACAATATTGACGATGTCTAGAAAGTTCTGTCGAGGAGAGGTTTGGTCACCTAATTGTGCGCCAATAGGGAGAAATCCTTATTGGAAAGCCCCCTCTTTCTTGGGAAAGATCATGTTGTTAAATATTGTGAGTTATAATATTAATGATGAATAAGTTCATGTTAGATTAAAGATGAAATTGATAGTTCCATTGTGTTGGGATTATTAGTGTTAGTGAGAATCAACATTATTTCGATAATAATTGATGTCTGGAGGTTATATTGACTATTCGGGTAATTAATCGGATAAATGAGTAATTAATTGCTATTAATTCACATGCTTATAACTATTTGTTCACATGTGTGTACTATTGATTCACATGCATGTACTATTAGGGGAGGTGGTGCAAGATTGAAAATACTTGCATGACTAAATTAAAAATGGTGTTATAGATGAATGTACTATACTATAATTATTTTTTTCACATGTATAGAACTATTGAGTCACATGATTGTACTATTGATTCACATGATATACTATTAGGGGAGGTGGTACAAGTTTGATAATATTTGCTGGACTAAATTAAAGATGAAAGTATTATACTATAATATTTTGAACCCCTAAATGTGCAATTATCGAAACTATATTTTCCTATAAATAGAAGCTCATTCTTCTTTCATTCTCACCAATTCACTAAGACTCACAAGAGCAATTATAGAGAGAGAAGCTATAGAGAGATAGAAGAAGAGAAGTTTGCTACTTCACTATTCCAGTATCCAGTCTTCTTCTGAGGTAAGGGGTATTATTTCTTTCGTATTCATGAAGAGAGTTATTTACTTTCAATACTCGTAAGGGTTGTTATTCTTCCATTCTCTATTATTTTGTTTGAATAACTTTGCTCTACGGACTCTGGTATGCATGGTGAAATTCTTACAGATTCCATTATTTATTATTCATTGGAATAACTCATACCTATGCGACTCATCGCAATCATGGTGAAATTCTTCTGTTATTCCATTCTTTATTATTCTGTTGGAATAACCTATCTACGCGGACTACCGCATGCATGGTGAATGACACTTCATATTCATTCTTTATTAAATTGTGAAAATGATCTGTCTACGTGAATTACCGCATGGCGGGTGAAAATCCATTTGTAGTTTCATATATTCTATTATATTCGTATGAGAAATCATTTCTTTTGTACTCGTCAATTATAATCAGGAATCATTCGGTATAATCATAACCCGTAATGTTACAAATGATGTGGTAAAAGTCATCATTGGCCCTTAGTGCATTGATGGACAGTTGTTGGTATGATTATGACCAGGGATTATTCGGTATAATCATGACCATTGATGATTACATGAATATCCTTGGCCCGTAGTGCAGGGATGATTCGATGATGTGATTTATTTATTAAGCTGAGTCTCAGCGATAAAGTTGATGAAAAACTTTTTAAATCATAGAAGATAGTAGATATCATGCTCTACTTGAGTCTTCTAATGGATTGTTTATTTTGCTGCAGTTGTTGATCTAAAATTTGTTGTCTATTGTATTCTATCAGTTGTTATACTATTGAAGGCTAAGGATAATTTATTCTGCATTATCTTAGTCATAATATTTCTTACTGGGCTAGTTGAGCTCACTCTTTTCTTTCATTGTTCTCTTCTGGAAATGAGAATATAGCTGGGACGAGTTGGGGAATGGTGTGATGGTCCAGGATAAGTGGCTTTAGTAGTCCTTACTATTCTATAAAATAGTATGATAATAATTGTAATGAGGACTCCATTGAGTGCGGATATTGTCTAGAAGACAATATTCGTGTTAAAACTCTCAACTTTTGTTTTGTAGTATTTTATACGACAGTTGTATAATTAAATTTTTATTTGTATTCTGTACCATGTATTTGGCGACTCAAGATGGATGATGTATACCTATTTTGGGGGCGTCACACCCGTAGTGCAAAGATAGACAACTGATTGATATAATCATTGTTATTACATTTGAATGTTTTTAGTCTTTGGGGTAAGGATATTGAGTGAACGTTCTATTAAGCCTTTGTGGCAAGGAGATACTGTTGATTCACATTATTATAAACATGAATTGTGATTTGTGAATTTAACTATAATCTTTGGTGGTTTAGGTGAAGACAGGTGATGAAAGTTCTCTTTGTCTTAAGTATAACAAAGAACTGTTAATGGTTATTACAAGGATAAAATATTAATGATGGACTTTTAATTTGGAGAAGATAGTAGACATTATGCTCTACTTGACTCTTCTAATGGATTGCTTGTTTTGCTGCAGTTAAACTTGTTGTCTATTGTATTCTATCAGTTTAACACTATTGAAGGCTAACGATAATTTATTCTGCATTATCTTAGTCATAATATCAGTTTAACAATAAAATTATATTGTTTATTGTTCCCGCCTTCCAACATTGCAAGTAAGTTTTGAAAGTAAAAAACTTATAACAAGCTAATACCTATAGTTTTTTTCTTCTAATATATGATACATTTTAGATATTTTAACTTTATAATAGTAAAAATCTATTAACTATACTTAAATAAATTTATTTCAGTTTATTAATATTAGGGTAAAAGTGTTATTTCCTACTTTTTAGAAGTGAAATGATATATTTTGAAAATAATTTTCGTATCATAGTGAAAACTAATTATTATATAAAGAATTACACTTTAAAAAAATTATTTTACGTATTATATAATAATTAATATATATATATAAGTTCTTTAGATACAAATTTCAGATACAAATTTGAATCCGGATATCCACTATCTTTCGGATATCTTTACGGTCGGATGTTAAACGAATACGCCTATATTTGTATTTGTATCCGTTTATTTGGGGATACCTTTAAATCGAATACGGATATATCCGTTTTTTTAATACGAAAAATATTCATTTTTTTTCGAATACAGATGCGGATGAATACAAATTTTTCGGTTACCATTTACAGCCCTAAATACAACACACTTTTTAGGGGAAAAGGATGAAATAAATTGCAGCAACGATGGTAGATGGTTATAAAGATGATATTGGATGATCAACTCGTACTCTCTTACGCAGCTATGCGGGTGTCACAACTCGAATTTTTTGAAAATAAATTAAATAATAATTTAATAAATAAAATTCTTATTATGAGAGACACGTTGGGTTTGAATATATATATATATATATATATATATATATATATATGTAATAATGTGTGTGTGTGTGTGTGTGTGTGTGTGTGTGTGTGTGTGTGTGTGTGTTATGTATATTTATGTGATGAATTTAATATGTATATATAAGTGTGAAATATATACACATATATTTGAAAAGTAATATTTAATAGTTAATTAAACTATTAAATTAATTAGCTTGAATTGAATACTGAAATGGAATATGGAGACAAAGAAAATTAATTAATTAATGTTAATTAATTGAGATTAAATTGAAATTATATTATAAAATAATTTAATTTGAATATTGAGCCTTGAAACGACCATAGAATTATTATTAATTAAAATTTATAAATGAGGAGATTAATTAAGCTTAATTAAAGTAGTGAATTAAAGTAAGTATTTTTATAAAAATAAGGGAGTTAATTAAACTCATTATTTTAAAATATATTACATATAAATGTAAGATATTTACTAGATGACTTAATATAGTATATTATGCCAAATGGAGATGAATTGAAATATGAGAATGAAGAAATTAATATATCGATTTTAATGGTTCTATGTTACAATAATTAAATATAACTTGAGTAATGGCTTAATATTCAATATTACGCCAAGTGAATATAATTGAATATGTTTAAGGGACCAATATATATATATATATATATATATATATATATATATATATATATATATATTGGTGTCAAGATTAATAAATTAAATTAATATTTAATCTACTGCACGCGTTTAATGTGTGGGTTAAATAAATTGTCTTGAAGCAATTTATGGAAGGAAGGAGATAATTAAATTTAACTTTATACAATTAGTTGTATAAGTTAAATGAGTGAATTAGAATAATTAATAAATTAATTTTAATTATCTCAATTAATTGATTCGTTACACGAAAAGTGTTAAAATAATTATGGATTAATTCCATAATTAGTGGGATAACTTTTATACATAATTATAAATGTATAATTATCTAAGTTTGATTAATAATGTAAAGCCCCCGAACCACGGGTTTGCCATCAAGCCAGGATTCGGTGCTTCACGATGCTAATCATCCCATCCATACCTTAACATCAAAAATATAACCTATAATAAGACCTTTACTTTTACATCATTACATAATATAAATGAATATTACATCATATATTTAAGACCCCAAATTTTATGAAATAAAAGTATTCAATTTTCTTATAATTATTATTTTATTTAGTAAATGGTTAAATTGATAAAAGGTTAAATTTAAGGGTGATATGTGAAAAATTTGCAAAGTAAGCAAGTTGATATAAAATATTCGTTGTGTCGAGGAATATTCATTTGGTCGGAGAATATTCTTTTTATCAGGGAATATCTGTACGACAGCACAATCATTGGTGGACCCCACAACGAAATGACTGTCGGATATAGAAAGTGACATAGATAACCTTTTTATAAAAATAACGGCAAAACTTTTACCGTTAACTATTGAAATACCTGTGATAAAAGTTTAGTAATTCACGTTGTTACACAGTAGCACACGGTATTGCACAGTATCTCTGATTATTGATGCTTACGTAAGAAGTCACTCAATTTTGATCAATTATTGACACAATATCATTTGCATAATATTTTATATTATTAAATCAATAATTGAGACGACACATTTATTCATATTATTATTTGCATTATTGACAATGTCTAGAAAGTTGTGTCGAGAAAAGAGGTTATGTCATTTAATTGCGCACCAATAAAGAGAAATCTTTATCGGAAAGCCCCCTCTTTCCTGGGAACGATTTGGTTGTCAATATTGTGAATTATAATATTAAATGATGAATAATTGTTGAAAGATTAAAAATGTGTTGATGATTTGTAGTAAATATTTATTCAATTTTTGATATAAATAGAGGGGTTTGTTATGAGGCGTTTGTTATAAGCTTGACTTATTATTCCATGAGGAGATGTACTAATTTTTCAGATCGTTGGTTGAAGTTATAATTATAAATCAATATGGATCGTTGGTTGAAGTTATAATAGTAAATCAATATGGATCGCTGGTTTAAAGTTTTAATAGTAAATCAGTATGGACCGTTACTTTAAGTTTTAATAGTAAATCAATATGGATTGTCTGTTTAAAAGTAAATCAATCTAGACCGTTCATGAATTAGTTACTATTTAGTCCATTTTCCTATAAATAGAAGTTCATTCCTTCATTATTTCTTACGAATTCACTGAAACTCTAGATAGAGAAACTATAGATAGAAAGAAGAAGAGTATTCTGCTACTTCACTAGTGCAGTATCCAATCTTGTACTAAGGTAAGGGGTATTATTCTTTCGTATTCGTAAAGAATGTTATTTTCTTTCAATACTCATAAGGGTTATCATTCTATTCTTTATTAATCTGCGGGAGTAACCTGTCTACGCAGATTACCACATGCATGGTGAATGACCCTTGGTATTCTATTCTTTATTAATATGTGGGATTAACCTGTCTACATGGATTACCGCATGCATGGTGAATAACCCTTCGTATTCATTCTTTATTAAATTATGGAAATGATCTGTCTATGTGGATTACCGCATGATGGGTGAAAATCCATTTGCAGTTTCGTATATTCTTTTATACTCGTATGAGATGTCATTTCTTTTGTACTCATCAAGGGATATCATCTTCTTTCGTATTTCTCTAATTATGGTACAAATTTATTGTTTGTTTCCATAACCTTATTATTAAATAGTGAAAACCCTTGAAATTAGTGGAATATTCTTAATAATTTGTGCTTCATCTAGTATTTCCACTATTCGTGTGAACTTTCTTATTAAATGGCGGGACACTATTTGTGTCGGGGTACTATTCACTCGAGTACTATTCACCCGGGCACTATTCATTTGGGGCACTATTTCCTCGGGTACTATTCACTCGAGAAACTATTCACGGAGTATTATTCACTTGGGTACTATTCACCCAAAAAAATGATTTCTTTTCCGTCCAAATTATTTTTGATACATGAATATTATTCTTGAATTTTTCTCCACAAAGCAGTTATCATGTTGAAAATTTGGACATTTTTAAACTTTGAATAAATTAAAAATCTTTAATATTTATCCTTAATCTCATGTGATTGAAGCTTATATCATTGTCATCATCCTCATGCTTATATTGTGATGAAAGTCATCTTTGGCCCGTAGTGCATAGATGGACTGTTGATTGGTATGATTATGACTAAGAATTATTTGGTATAATCATGACATGTAATGTTACAAATGATGTGGTAAAAGTCCTTATTGGTCCGTAGTGCATTGATGGATAGTTGTTGGTATGATCATGACTATGGGTTCTCTTCGGCCAAGGGTGCAAAGATGAATTGTTGTTTGGCATGATCATGACCATTGGTGATACTAACGAATATCCTTGGCTCGTAGTGCATGGATGATTCGTGGATGTGATAATAATGAATATCCTTGGCCCGTAGTCCATGGATAATTCAGTGATGTGGATTATTTATTGAGCTGAGTTTTAGCGATAAAATATTGAAGATAAACTTTTAAATCATAGAAGATAGTAGATATCATGCTCTACTTGACTCTTCTAATGGATTGTTTAGTCCACTGCAGTTAAACTTGTTGTCTATTGTATTCTATCAGTTTAACACTGTTGAAGGCTAACGATAATTTATTCTACATTATCTTAGTCATAATATTCTTTACTGGGCTTGTTGAGCTCACCCTTTGCTTTCATTTTTCTCTTCAGGAAATGAGAATATAGCTGGGACTAGTAGGAGAATGGAGTGACGGTCCAGATGGTTGCTTTAGTAATCCTCACTATTCTGTGAAATAGTGTAATAATACTTGTAATGAGGACTTCATTTGAGTTTGGATATTGTCTACGAGACAATATTCGGGTTTAAACTCTTAGCTTATGTATGTAAAACAGTTGTATAATTAAGTTTGTATTTAAATTTTGTACCGTATATTTGGCGACTCAAAATGGATTGTGTGGACCTATTCTGGGGGCGTCACAATATAAAAGTATTACGATTAACACAATACATATTCAATCATTAATCTTTTATTTTTGACTTTATCGAATCTTTGATCCGCCCTGACTTAGCTGAAAAACATTTATATATAGCAAAGGTGAGCAACTACGTTACCCATCAAGTTTAACAGTTAACACATAGTACATAATTCACATTTTAAAAATACATTATCCTCTTCATACTTTGCATTTCTACATGCTTCATGTTTCTCATACTTGACATATATTCATGTCTCATACTTATCATGCTTTGCATTTAAATATGCTCTATAACACTAATCCATAAAGTTCACATAGAACATTTCATCTTAAACCATCAATTAAGTATTAACAACATTTAACAAGTAGTTGTACGAAGTGCTCATTAAAATAATTTCACATGAATTCCACATATTGCATAAAATAGGCACATAACACAAAAACACAAGTTCTGAAAAACTTGTCTCGGTCCGAAGTTCATCATCGACATCATTCTCATCCATAACTTCTTCCTTCAAATGATAACCTACTTCATTCATAATGATTTACTGAATTAACTTATAAGTTATCAAATAACATATATATAGTTACCTTCGATAACTATTCATAACCCCGATCTTCCATTCATTGTACTACATCCTCGAATAAAAACTTAAGTTTTATTGAAACAACCCAGGTCAAATCCCGATTCAGGAACAAATCTCAGGTCAAATCCCAAGTCCGAATCGAATCAAATCAAATCTATCCAAATAAGGCCTTAAATCACTAGCTCAATAATATCTTCTTGGGTCATCTTAGCCCACCACAAGCTCTCTGTTAATTGAAATTCATGAATTATTTTGTTAAAAACTTAATGTTAGATGTTTATTAGCATGTATAGTTCAATTATATATGATATATGTGTTTTAGAGTAATTAATCCATGAAATCATGTTCAAATTGGAGTTTTGAAGTTACAGAATGATAAATATTGAATATGGCCCATAAGTACAAAAACTGATGCCTAAATTACTTATTAATCGGCGAATCGATAGTTGATTATGTTTATACATGTAAAAACGAAAAGAACGAAACTTAAACGGACTGATTTGGTGTTATAATGAATCTGTAATTTGTGATTTCATGAAATTTGACTAAACTTTGAAAAATAACAAGAACATGAAAATTATGAGTTCAAATCTTGTTGTTTATGTGATTAAATTTGTTAAAAGCATGTTAAGAATGTTTATGTTAAGTTTAGAGCATATGGTTGAAACTGTGTTTGTTGTTTGTGTGAGATTTTGGCCTAAATTGGCCCTATTCTATGTTCTTCGCGAACTGCAAAAATTGAATCTGGGTAACCCCGCCCCAGCGGACGTTACCAAGCTAAATCACCCCGCCCCGGCGGGCAAAAAAAATAATAATTAAAATATTTATCAAATAAAATGAATATTTTAGTTGAAATATTTATGGAATATAATATTAGATGAAAATTATAATGGAATAATTTATTCGAGTGTAATAATAGTGAGGGAATGAAAATATTCTAATTTAATTAAGTAATTAAATTAGAAGGGTAATGATTTGTTAAATAAAGTAGAGTTTATATAATTAAGTGAAAGTGTGACTAATGGACCATATAATAAGAGAATTAGAAAAATAAATTAGAAAATGTCTTGTGACCTTATAACTGTTATGTTTTGTAACTGGTTAAACCACATTAAAAAAAGTGATGTCCATGAGATGATATGATGTTGTTTAAACTTAAGTTTTGAGATTTCAGTCCTCTATATGTGAATGATGGTAATGAGGAAATTTAAACCATGTTAACAAGTTGTATTAAAAGAGGGAACTAACCCTATAAGGTTAGTATTAATGTAACTAATGAATGTCGTGAATACATATGGTATGTGTATAGGACTTGTTGTGAACGTGAGTAGTAATCGTTTAGCCTACACACGAGGCAAGTTTCCAAACCCTATTCTTACATTGAGCAAGTTCTTAAATCTTATTATTATTGAGCAAGCTTTGTATTCTTATTTCGAACTGTTCAAAGCTTAATTATTCAAGTTTATGATTCCAAATAAAATGTTCTAATTCTTTTGAAGTATTACTTCTATTGTACAAAGTTCATTCAATTGTTTAGAATTGAGATCCAATCTTTTCATTCAATTATATAGAGTTGAGATTCAATCTTTGATTTGATTATTGATTTCGATATTGCATTGAAACCTTAAATAGATAGTAATTCCTAATTGATTCAACTAATCCTTAGTTGATGATTATTGAACTCTAAATTACCCTTGAGATCAATTCAAAACAAACTTCTTTTGGTGTGGACTTTAATGTCAAAGCTGAGATGAACAACTCTGCTACAAGGGATTATATTACGCGATAGCGTTAAGATGTTTTGCATATACATGGTACATAGGGCAGATCCCCCTAAGTACGAGAAGTTAGGTCCATATAGTCTTATGACTGTTAAAGGTTTAAAGTCAAAATACTTGATAACCTGGGACATAGTTCATGATCGTATGACCCTTAGATGTACTTTTGATTCATGTTCTAATCTTGATTCAAAAGTCGAGATTTCTTTTGGTTTAGTATCCATTGTTTATTCGCATGTTATTATTATTATTCTATTATTAAACTTGTGGGCAATTGTTGCTCACTCTTGCATAATAACATTGCAGCTAAGATTGAAAGAGTTGATGAGCCATCCACAAGTAAGGACAAGGGAAAAGCAAGCAAATTATGAAGACTTTTTTTATATTCGAGAATGTTTATATTAAGGCTTATAATGTGAATTTTAAGACTTATTTGTTTATGATATTTCCGTATATGATGTATTAAGGTTAAATAACCTGGGATTTATTTGTTTAAAATGTAACCTTATATTGGGAGGATTTCTATTTCAATTTTATTGTTATCATTATTATGGGTAGTTAGATGTTAATTATTTTGTTGAGTGAACACCAAATCGGAGGGAAGTTTGAGTACCTGGATTTGGGGGTGTCAGAGGTTGGTATCAAATTCGTAGGTTATGAATCGTCCGGGAGCAGTTAGTACAGATAGAGCCATCTCCATTGATCACTGTTGTGAGTCAGGAGCATGTGTCTGAGACTGATCCGGAGGAGGATCTTGAGGATGAAGAGGAATTCCCACCAAACTATATTGCAGCTCAGATGTATGACGAGGTGTATGACCATAACATTGGGCTTCAGGATAGGGTCAGAGAATTGGAGGGGTTGGCAGATGAATGCCAGACCACTATAGTTCAAAAAAATGAGGAAATCTAAGGTCTTGATGTACGTCTTGGAAATGTGGAGTGGAAATTAGTTCACTTAGAGGGTGACAATGAGAAGCTGGTGGCAGAGGTTGCAAAGCTGAAGGATGATCTGAGAGAGGAGTCAACCAAGTGACCCAGAGCTGAAGATGCTTACGAGGAGGCTTCCCAGCGAGCAGATGTAGCCGAGGAAGAGGTGCAAGCAAAGAAGACCAAGATGGGGGAGATAGATGGTGCGTTCCACACTATGATGAATAGAGCTCAGGATTGAGTTATGTACTAATCCAATCCAGTTCGAGGACTTACCTTGGTACATGTTGGATCGTAGGACTATGTTTTGTATCATGGAAGAAGAGCACAGAGAAGCTGTTCGACGTCTTAATAGGTCATGATAGGAACAATATGAATTATGTGAATATCTATAGTAGTTAATGATGTAAATTCTAGTGTAAATATAACTAATGGAATATGATGATTTAATCCTGAAGATTCTTTATCTTGGGATAGTTGATGTAAATAGTAGTGATGCTATCTCTCTATGTTTTGAACGTTATTAATGAATAAAATATCAATGTTTATTCAAGATGTTTTGTGTTAAATAATCTTAAAATGTTTAAGTTAAGCCTTAAATACTTAAGAGATTGAGTAACGATCTAATAAGCATATATCTTAAACAGAAAATGCCGCCAAGAAGACGCCCAACACGTTAACAAGCACAGGAAGGATTCACGAACATCAACAATAACAATAACACCAACGACAATGACAACGCTAATCCTGTGCAGCAGTTGGTACATCTGTTATCTTGAGCACTTGTGAATCAGCCGCAAGCTCAAGTTACCCCGTTGAAAGATTTTAAGGCAGTAGGGCCGCTAGAATTTAGGGGATACATGAATCCGGTCAAAGCTCAGACCTGGATTATGGAAATGGAGAAGGTATTTGACGTTGCTAGGGTTAACGATGATCAGAAGACGACCTCAATGTACTGTCAAAACATACAGTATCATGACGTCATAAAATGATTTTTGGTTTTCTTTAACCTTGAAAATGTATGCCAGTTTAGTTGGCTAAAATATTTTGATCAATGTTTGAATTATTATTATATGTCTAAGCTATTTGATTCAGCTAGACGGATACTAAAATATGTTTATAGAATTCAAGCATTCTTTAAGAATTTATGCCAAATCAAATTATTTTAGTGCAGATCTTGTACTAAATCTGAGGTGAACGACCAACCCTTTTATAGGAGTATGATACCGGACACTATGATTTTGAAGGACACGTAAAGTGTCATATAGATTGTTATGTTATGCACAATGTAAGGGTACGATAGGCCTAGAAAAGATTGTTCATGGTCTTTATGACCTCTCAACATAATATGAAAAGTTTTCTTACATGAATCTTTTTGTCTCCTAGTTATTCATACTACTTCACAATTATTGAAGACTCTTGAAAGATATTCCGATATTCTAGAAATTGAATGATAAGAAGGTGTGAGCTTCTTAGAGAAAATAGAGAATGTAAAGGTTAGTATGAAAACCTCATTATGATGAGTAGAATTTGTAGAGATGAGTATGTTGTAATTTTGAGGACGAAATTCTTAGAAGAAGGGGTAAATGTGATTATAGCTTAGGTATACCGTATGGTAAACTCTAATAGAGATATTAGGTCACAACACATGCGACACAATATCAACACAAATGATTTCTAATATGTACATGTTAAATCTAACAAATTATCTACATAAGTCTCCAAAAAAATTATATTTTAACATGTACTTTTCTACAAAAATTGAAATAAATACTAAACATGATACACTAGATCGAAGAGTACAAATATGAGTTCTAAGTATCAATACCAAGACGAAACTATCACATGAATTTGAGAATAAACAATCATGTGAAACAATAACCAACTTCTAATTGAAAAGAAAAACGAACAAAATCAAAATTAAAAAGGATTATCGCTGAAGGAGTACGAAATCCGTGACTAGATTAAGCAATGTTATACCTAGATCATAATTCCAAATATTATTCGTTAGTCTCGTTCAATCCGATCTATTCACAAAAATAATGTATATTTATTAATTAATTACAAGTATACATATTATTATTTAATTTTTTTATATCCAGAATCTAACCTCCATATTATTATATAAGACTAGTATATTATAATTTTGTTTTGTTTTTAATAATTGTAATGTTAAATACATGGTCAAAACACTACCAAAATCTTCATCCAAAGATTACGTAGTAGATTATTTTATTAACATGCATGCATATATATCAAGATACATTATACCAATTAGTGATTCCCGAGTATAGAACTCCTAATGTGGGATCATTAGTAACTTTAATAAATAAATAAATAAAATTTATATTATTTATGATTGCATATATATATATAGCAAGGATCAAGAGCATTCTCCTTAAATAGCATTCTTCCTTAAATAGCACTCCTTTATTAAAACTACGTCGTTTTGGAGTTTTTTAAAAGAGAGTGGTCCCACTTTCTTTCCTTTTATTTACAAAAATGCCACTCACGGCCCCACTTGTTTTTTAAAAAAGACTCTAAAACGACGTAGTTTTAATAAATGAGTGTTATTTAAGGAAGAATGCTATTTAAGGAGAATGCTCTTGATTCTTGCTATATATATATATATATATATATATATATGGGATTCCATCCACAACAACCGGTTGTTGGGGAGCAACCCATTTTGGCCCAACCGCTACAACTTGTAGCGGCTTGTTACAAAATAAAATTGATGATAACTATTAAATTATAGAAGATAGTAGATATCATGCTCTACTTGACTCTTCTAATGGATTATTTGTTCCGCTGCAGTTAAACTTGTTGTCCATTATATTCTATCAGTTTAACACTGTTGAAGGCTAATGATAAAATATTTGCATTATCTTAGTTATAATATTTCTTACTGGGCTAGTTGAGCTCACCCCTTTTCTTTCATTGTTCTCTTTAGGAAATGAGAATATAGCTGGGACTAGTCGGTGAACGGAGTGACGGTCCAGATGGGTGTCTTAGTAGTCCTCACTATTCTATGAAATAGTGTGATAATAATTGTAATAAGATTGAATTTGAGTATGAATATTGTCTAGAAGACAATATTCGTATTTAAACTCTCAGCTTATGTTTTGTCGTATTTACACGACAGTTGTATTAATTAAGTTGTATTTGAATTTTGTACCATGTATTTGGCGACTCAGAATAGGTGATTTATATCTATTTTGGGGGAGTCACACAAGTCCCATATTGGTTCACTTATAAAATTCTAATGAAGTTTTCCTTATAAATATTGGTTCATAAGTTTTCCTTAATAGCAATTTCAACATTGGTTCACTTATAAAAGTCCAAGTCCCACATTCTTTGGAAAATCTTAATAGTCAGGTCCCACATACTTGTAAAAGTCCAAGGAAGACTTATAAAAGTCCCACATTGGTTCACTTATAATAGTCTAAGGAAAGTGAAATCTTAATAGTCAAGTCCCACATTGATTATTTTATAAAAGTCTAGTCCAAGGAAGACTTATAAAAGTCCCACATTGGTTCACTTATAATAGTATAAGGAAAGTGAAATCTTAATAGTCAAGTCCCACATTGATTATTTTATAAAAGTCTAAGGAAGTTTTCCTTCTAAAAAGACTACAATTGTGATTTTAATAGCAAAGTTCCACATGGGTTATTTTATAAAAGTCCAAGGAAGTTTTCCTTCTTAAAAGACTATCAAGTGAAGTTTTTCTTGAGACCTTAATAGCCAAGTCCCACATTGGTTGTTTTGTAAAAGTCTAAGAAAGTTTTTCTTATAAAAGACTTCCAAGTCTTTTATTTTTTTATATTGGGCTTGGTACAAGTCATGGTCTACTTGACCTTTAGCCAAATTTTGGCTCAAAAACAAGTTTAATGCTTTTCTTTCTTGGTAGATTTTTGTTAAAAATTGAATTGGGTGAGTTTTGTTTAAAATGGGCCGATTCTAGTAAGGTAAAAATTCCAGATTAACTGCTAATCAACCCATTAATCGGTTCGGTATATCGCTCAACTGCAATGTGCATTTCGGTTCTCTATTTTGGGGACTTTCTTATTCTATCCGGTTCGGTTTGGGCCAGGTTCGGCCCGTTTTTTCAATTGAACACCCCTACTATTCATGGGTACTATTCATTTATACGACACTATTCATACGTACAGTATTATTCATACGTACGGTACTATTTATGAAGTACTATTCATGGGGTACTATTCACTAAGGTACTATTCACCTTGGGTACTATTCACGATGAAAAATTAATTCTTTTCTGTCCAAATTATTTTTGATACGTGAATATTATTCTTGAATTTTACCCCACAAAGCAGTATCGTGTTGACAATTTGGACATTCTTGAACTATGGATAAATTGAATTATAAATCTTTAATATTTATCCTTGATCTCGTTTTATTAAATTTTTATATCATTGTCATCATTCTCATGCTTATATTGTGATGAAAATCATCTTTGGCCCGTAGTGCATAGATGGACTGTTGATTGCTATGATTATGACCAGGAGTTATTCGGTATAATCATGTCCTGTAATATTACAAATGATGTTATAAAAGTCCTCATTGACCCGTAGTGCATTGATGGACAGTTGTTAGTATGGTCATGACCATGGGTTCTCTTCGGCCAAGGGTGCAAAGATGAATTGTTGTTTGGCATGATCATGACCATTGGTGATAATTAACATGAATATCCTTGGCCTGTAGTGCATGGATAATTCAGTGATGTGGATTATTTATTAAGCTGAGTCTCAGCGATAAAATTGATGATAAACATTTAAATCATAGAAGATAGTAGATATCATGCTCTACTTGACTCTTCTAATGGATTATTATTTTTGCTGCAGTTGTTGATCTAAAACTTGTTGTCTATTGTATTCTATCAGTTGTTATACTGTTGAAGGCTAACAATAATTTATTTTGCATCATCTTAGTCATAATATTTTTTACTGGGCTAGTTGAGCGCACCCTTTTCTTTCACTGTTCTCTTCAGGAAATGAGAATATATAATTTGGACTAGTCAGGGAATGGAGTGATGGTCCAAGATGGTTGTTATAGTAGTCCTCACTATTCTATAAAATAGTGTGATAATAATTGTAATGAGAACTTATTTTTAGTTTGGATATTGTTTAGGAGACAATATTTATATTAAGACTCACAGCTTATGTTTTGTCGTATTCTGCACGACACTTAACAGTTGTATAAATTAAGTTTGTATTTGAATTTTGTACCGTGTATCTGGCGACTTAGAATGGGTGGTGTATACCTATTTTGGGGGCGTCACAGTTGGTATCAAAGCTTAGGGATATGATCCATGGCTGAGATGTGAGGCTAGAACTAGGAGGGGAGAGACGGATAATTCCTTCGCTAGTATGACCTACCTAAGTTTATTTGTTATTTAATTGGTCGATCAGAATATAGGGATAATATGTGGCATGTCAATTAACCCTTTGTTTTGTGGCAATGTTTGAAAATGACATCTGAAAATATTGAGATAAGAAATGAAGCACATGAGACCGTTGAGTCACTAACGATTAATACCCGGGATAATATGCATCAGGAAGGCAATAATCCTCAGGTAAACAACAACACCGACCAAATGACGAACGATGGTACATTTAGGAGCTTTTTAGAATTCACGCAACACCAAACGAGAGAGACTCCTGTTCATAATGCAGGTGGAGTCAATGGAAACTCACGACTGGTCACTGCCAAACAGTTCAAAGAGCTGGGACCGCCGGAGTTTTTGGAAAAGCTAGAACCACTTAAGGCAGAGACGTGGATAAAGCAGATTACCAAGATATTTGATGTCTTGCGATGCTCAGAGTAGCAAAAGGTTCCCTTCGCCACCTTCATGTTGCGTGAAGAAGAAGATTACTGGTGGTAATCTGTAACGCGTACTCACCCTACCGCACTGAAAATGTCTTGGGAGAAGTTTTAAGAATTATTCAATGATAAGTAATTTTTCGAAAGTATTTGTTACATGAAGGAGGTAGAATTCATCAAGCTGGAGCAAATAATATGACCATATCGCAATACGAGGCTAAGTTTTCCGAGTTGTCCCGGTTTGCATCCCATTTGATAGATAATGAGGAGCGAATGACTCTAATGTTTCTGCGAGGTTTGAAACCCGAAATATGTCAATACCTCATTTCTCACAAACTTTGTTTATATTCAGATGTTGTGAATAAGGCTCAGTTAGTGGAGCGCGATAATGAGTTAGCTCAACCAAAAGG
Source organism: Panax ginseng (assembly GCA_020205605.1). Lineage (NCBI taxonomy): Eukaryota > Viridiplantae > Streptophyta > Magnoliopsida > Apiales > Araliaceae > Panax > Panax ginseng. Next base: position 178,577,788 of record CM035132.1, read on the forward strand.
TAACGACCAACAACACGATAATAATCATACCGGTGGCAACGACCATCGGAACAATGATAACCATCGTGGGGGAAATTATCATGCCAAGAATGGTAACCACTTCGGTGGTAATCATGGCCAACATAATAGAAGTGGAAATTTAAAGAATTGAATGTTCAATAATGATGGAAAGACAGCAGCACCAGCACCCGATTCCAAGGAAGAAGAATGACCACCGGTCGTATGTTACAAATATGGACAAGAGGGACACATCCATCCAAACTATACACAACAACCCAAAATGTGTTTCAATGTCGGAAGAGAAGGTCACCTAGCTCAATTTTCTCATGTAGTGAAGTCAAGTCCAGTTGGGATGGTGATGCCAAAGGATGTCCCAGACAAGTCAAAGTCGGTAATTTAAGGGAGAGCATTTTTCGTCATGAGTAACCCGAATGAATTTATCATAGGTAAGTTAATCATAAAATCTTGCGAAGTCTATACCTTATTCGATACCGGTTCTACCCACTCTTTTATTTCACCTACTTGCGCTCAACGTTTAAATTTGACTCCAGAGAAATTAGACTTTGACTTATCTGTTGAAACTCCATTGGGAGAAACCTTCGTTACATCCACTGTTTATAAATCTTATTTGATTCAAATCGGCACCCTCACGTTACATGTCGATCTTATCTCTTTGAAAATACTTGCTTTGATGTGATTTTAGGAATCGACTGGTTAACTACTCATCATGCCAAAATTGATTATTTTCGTAATGTTGTTAGCTTTCATATTCCTAACCAACCTATGCGAATTCAAGAAACCAAACTACTAAAGTCAATCACTGTCATATAAATCCATAAGTAAAGAGCCTTGAGCCTTTTGCTGGTGACTTCCTTATGTGGGATGCACTGAAGCCAGACTTTTCGTAGGGGACGCCGTGAATAACGGTGGCAAGTTGATAGGTATCAATGTGAGGTGTTATCCAAGTCTTGGGTGAGAGTCACAGTTTTGAATGATATTTCTATTGTTAATAAATTTTCTGACGTATTCCCCGAAGAACTTCTTAGCCTACCCCCAGAGCGTAAAATCGAATTTTGTATCAACCACGAACCCGATATAAAACCCTCAAATATTTCTTCACCCAAAACGAATGTAACATACGCCGAAGACGTTGGCTCGAGCTGTTGAGAGATTACGACCATACCATTCAATACCATCTTGGAAAGGCGAACATAGTAGCTGACACGTTGAGTAGAAGATCGTATGCGGTTACGAGTGCGACGTCATTTAGTATGACTTACAAATGATGGAGATAGAATTAAAGACTTTAGGGACCCATGTAATGATATCAAATATACGATTAGAGTCGACTTTAATTGATAAATTTAAAGCTACTCAATCTACAGACCAAGGGCTGATGAATATGAAGAAGAAGGTGCAAGAAGGCGTTATTCTAGAAGCAAGAATCGACGAAGAGAGGAAATCTCAACCTTCGATTTAATTGGTCCATTTGAAATACTCGACTGAGTAAGAACTGTGGCCTATAGACTCGCCTTACCGCTAAATGTGTCTCGTGTTCATAACATTTTTCACGTATCGATGTTACGTAAATATGTGGACGACGCGAACCACATTATTGAATTAGAACTAGACGAGATAGTAGAAGATTTAATGTATGAGGTGATACCTGTTAAAATCTTGGATAAAAAGAAACATATTCTACGCTCAAAGGTTATACCTCAAGAGTTAGAATCTGAAATGAAATCAAGGTATCCTCACCTCTTCAACATACAAGGTACGTACACCAATTTTGAGGACGAAATTTCATAAGAAGGGAAAGTTGTAAGACCCTTACTTTTATGAATAAAGATTTAATTTTCTCAAAATATCTTTTTGAATAATAAGGTATGGATTTGATATAACGTTATAGTTGTGGGTAATATTTATAAATTTTGCAAAGTAAGCAAGTTGTTATAAAATATTCGATTGGTCGGGGAATATTCATTTTATCAAGGAATATTCGTACGACGGCACAATCGTTGGTGGACCCCACAACATAATTATTGTAGGAGTTAGAAAATGACATAAATAACTTTTTATAAAAATAACGGCGAAAGTTTTATCGTTAACTGTTGAAATACCTGATGATAAAAGTACAGTAATACGCGTGGTTGCATAGTGGCACACAGTATTGATTATTGATGCTTATGTGAGAAGTCACTCAGTTTTATTCAATTATTACCACAGTAATTGCTGCATAGTATCTCATGTTATTAAGTAAATTATTGTCACAATATTTTATATTATTAAATCAATAATTGAGTAGACAAAGTTATTCATATTATTATTTGCATTATTAATGATGTTTAGAAAGTTCGATTAAGGAAAGGGGTTTGGTCACCTAATTGCGCGCCAATAGGGAGAAATCCTTATCGAAAAGCCCCCTCTTTCCTGGGAATAATCTGGTTGTTAATATTCTAAGTTATATTATTGATGAATAATTGTTGTTTAAAAATGTGTTTTGTGAAGCCATGTAAATTGAGATAAATAGAGGAGATTTTTATGAAGTATTTGTTGTAAATTTGGCTTATTATTTGGGCCACCACTTACTTATTTTTCAAAATCATCGATAGAAGTTATATATATATATATATATATATATATATATATATATATATATATATATATAATAAGTTTTATTTTTTATGAAAATAGAATATATTTTATTTTATTACGCATAGTATTTGCAGTGTCTGCATAGTATTTTCATAGTATCTGCATAGTGTTTGCAAAGTAAAATCAAAAAATTCAGTCGAATCCTTGAATCAATTACTGTGCGTCCGTGATTTTTCCTTTGTTGCGCATCCAAATAGTATCCTGTCATTCTCTTATAAATAGGTTACTCAGTTTAGAAATGAAAATCACACCAGAAACAGAGAATTCTTCTTCTATAATATTGAATGTATTTTTTTAAAGTTTAAGGAAGTTTTGAGTGTAGAAAATAGTAAAAGTTTTCTTCAAGAATATATTTGATCTACTAGTCAGAAATACTCTTCTTTTGAGGTAAGAGGTATTATTTATTTCATATTCGCTTACAATATTATTTTTCGTATTCGTAAGAAATTTTATTTTCGTTTAATATTCGTAAGGAATATTATTTTCGTTCAATATTCGTAAGAAATATTATCTTCGTTCAATATTCGTAAGTAATATTATTTTCGTTCAACAGTCGTAAGGGGTATTATTTATTTCATATTCGTTTACGATATTATTTTTTGTATTCGTTAGGAATTTTATTTTCGTTCAATATTCGTAAGGAATATTATTTTCGTTCAATATTCGTAGGGATATTGTCTTCGTTCAATATTCGTAAGGAATATTATTTTCATTCAATATTCGTAAGGGATATTATTTTTGTTCAATATTCGTAAGAAATAATATTTTTTTTCCATACTCTGTAGTATGTAAGTAATATTATTTCGTTTCATATTCCTAATACTACACTCATGTTGATAAGTATTGCTTCTATACTCCTTGAAATTAGTAGAATATCCTTGAAATTTGCGCTTCATCTAGTATTGTTTCACAAGGATATTTTTCTAAATATTCTTGTGAAATTTTTAAGCTTTTCATGTCGGAGTACTATTCCTGGGTACTATTTATTTATATGGCACTATTCATACGTACGGTACTATTTACTTGGGGTACTATTCACGACGAAAAATTAATTCTTTTTTGTCCAAATTATTTTTAATACGTGAATATTATTCTTGAATTTTACTCCACAAAGCAGTATCGTGTTGGCAATTTGGACATTCTTGAACTCTGGATAAATTGAATTATAAATCTTTAATATTTACCCTTGATCTCGTTTGACTGAATTTTTATATCATTGTCATCATCCTCATGTTTATATTGTGATGAAAGTCATCTTTGGCCCGTAGTGCATAGATGGACTGTTGATTGGTACGATTATGACCAGGAATTATTCGGTATAATCATGTCCTGTAATGTTACAAATGTTGTGATAAAAGTCCTTATTGGCCCGTAGTGCATTGATGAACAGTTGTTGGTATGATTATGACCATGGGTTTTCTTTGGCCAATGGTGCAAAGATGAATTGTTGTTTAACATGATCATGATCATTGGTGATAACATGAATATCCTTGACCCGTAGTGCATGTATAATTCGTGGATGTGATAATAATGAATATCCTTAACCCGTAGTACATGGATAATTCAGTGATGTGGATTATTTATTAAGCTGAGTCTGAACAATAAAATTGATGATAAACTTTTAAATCATAGACGATAGTAGATATCATGCTCTACTTGACTCTTCTAATGGACTGTTATTTCCGCTGCAGTTGTTGATATAAAACTTGTTGTCTATTGTATTCTATCAGTTGTTATACTGTTGAAGGCTAACGATAATTTATTCTGCATTATCTTAGTCATAATATTTCTTACTGGGCTAGTTGAGCTCGCCCTTTTCTTTCATTGTTCTCTTCAGGAAATGAAAATATAGCGTGGACTAGTTAGGGAATGGAGTGATGGTCCAAGATGGTTGTTATAGTAGTCCTCACAATTTTATAAAATAGTGTGATAATAATTGTAATGAGAACTTATTTTGAGTTTGGATATTATCTAGGAGATAATATTTTTATTAAAACTCACAGCTTATATTTTGTCGTATTCTGCACGACACTTAACAGTTGTATAAATTAAGTTTGTATTTGAATTCTGTACCGTGTATCTGGCGACTTAGAATGGGTGGTGTATACCTATTTTGGGGCGTCACACCTTTGTTAATAAGTCTTATTCTGATTAATGTTAGCTTCTAATAGTAGTGGACAATAAGTGTTTTTTTACCGTCTCATACTATTAGTAGTAGACATTGATTTTCAGTTTCTAATTTTGATCGTTTATTTTTATTTTCAATAGTATAAATCGTGTATGTCCTATAAGGATCCATAACAAATACATGCTATATATATATATATATATATATATATATATATATATATATATATATCATTTTATACATAACATTTATAATTTGAATGCAAATGAAAAGTTAAAAAAAACCTATCAATATAATTAAAGCCTACTAATGATGGGTGGTGGCTACAGGATACTAAAAGATAATGGTGAAATAAATAACATTATCATAGTTATAATGTTGGTTTAGTTTATAATATTGTTGTTAAATTAATATTGTATCTCAGCTGAAACTGCACGCAGGCTTTTGGATTGGATGCTAGTGCTTACCTTTCAACATTACAAAGCTAGCTAACTGGAATAACGACCTCTTTCCCTCTCTTAATATCATCTATATGTTCATATACATTATATATATATATATATATATGAATAACCTTAATTTGCAATTATTCCTCAGGGATTTTCTATTTTCAAATGAAGTTTCTTTGAGCAAAAGGGAAGAGATAATATCTCCGAGGGGAATATCAATTACATTGGTAAGAATATATATATATATATATATATATATATATATATATATATATATATATATATATAATCCGCTAACTAATCGGATATGGCAACGCATTTGCTCGGACCGTCACCATAGAACGTAAAACCGCTGCTCAGCATACGGCGACGACTTTTTATTATATAACGACGGATCGTCACACACAAATTGCCTCAGATTATCTAACCAATTCGTTTATGAGATTTTTCATATATATATATATATATATATATATATAATTCATGCATGGAATTATAATTTTTCTTTAAGATGTTTAATATATTTTATTTTTTGAAGACATTTTTTTTATGAATTATTTTTGTTTGTTACTGTAATTTTGAAATGTTTATTCAAATTAATTGTCTTTGTATGATTTGATAATTGTGCAGATTATTTATCAATACAAACAAATAAACATTTTTTTTTATGGTATTATCTATGCTTGACAATTTCTTCCTTGAATTAAACCTTGTGTATGAGTACAAGATTTGATTGCAAAGCTAAAGAATTTTCCTTATTTTGCATTCTTTTAGCTCATGAACCGAGCTGCATTTTCTCTTTACTACTGAACCATCATCCTGATTGTGATTTTCCGGCTATCTTCAACTTTGGCGATGGAAATTCGGACACCGGATCCTATATAGCTGCCTTTCAAGAATCACCCCCTTTTTATGGACAATCCTACTTGAATGGGACATCAGGAAGAGCCTCTAACGGACGTATCGTGATTGATTTTATCGGTATGTAATTCTGTATTTGAATTATATGTATGCGATCGATACTTTCAACTCATTTTTAGCCAGATATATAGTATAGTATAGCCTAATAATTGTAGTTGATTTTGGCCAGTTCATTTGGATTGTAGAATAGGAATTAGTTGAATTGATTTAGTTATAGAGTTGTGTTTCAGTGGCTTTCGTGAACAAGCTAAGTATTATCAGTTGACATTTTACTCTCAAGCTATACAAATGCAACTCACTTCTATAAGACTGCTAAATAAACAGTTCAAAATCAACTGCTTTCATCATACTTTTGAAGTGCTACATTATATTACCATAAAGGCAGGCATACTTTGTTCAACTTAGATAACTAATGGTTAAATTTTAATGTCTTGCAGCTACAAGTCTTGGTAAATCATTCCTCCATCCTTATCTAGATTCCCTAGGTGGCGACTTCTCGCATGGTGTTAATTTTGCAAATTTATTGGCTACAATCGCACCACCCAAGGCGCTTCTTCCGGTGGGCATATGGCCGCGTGCATGGAGTCCTTTCTACCTTGACATTCAATATAACCAATTCATGCAATTTGTAAATAGATCACAAATTTGTAAACATTCATGTATTTCTGACACAATACATGGAATGAGATAGTAGATGAGAAAATAACTGTGAATATTATAGTAAATCCGAATTCCAGAATTTGTATATTTGCATAATTTTTTATCTTGTAATTTTACATATGTAAAAGTTATTAATTCTTTGTTATTCCAGGAGGGGTGTTCAAGAATCTGTTGCCAAAGAAGGAATATTTTTCCAAAGCCTTGTACACTATTGATATTGGTCAGAATGATATCAACATGGGAATTTTAACTCACATGTCTAAAGAGCAAATTAAAGAATCAATGCCAGATACCATCAACCGGCTCATAATGCATTTAAAGGTAACCTTCCTTAATATTCTTTTTTTTTTCCCTAGATTAACCTTCCTTAATCTTTGGTCTTGGTATTTATCTCATCCATTTGAGAATTAATGACTATAACGCCAAGATCTTCTGCCACGTTCCAATCACGTAAGACGTTCTGATCTTGCACAATAAACACAATCAACACCAAAAAGCTGATTTTACCAACCGTCGGGGATAGCTCCGTGAGAGTCAAGATGACGCATCACAAGGTTAACAATGGAGGAATAAATATCTAGTGACTTGAGAGCAATAATTAATTAGTTACCTTTCACCGTGTGTCATCCTTTGCTTTATATCCCCAAAGTCCGGCTTATCTCCTCAGATGCAATCGACTTTTTCTGCCCACCGCTTTTAGCCACTAAGCCCTCGTCTAATCCTCATTAAATGCAATGCGAGATGATAAATCAAGTTCTATCCCCAATCTACACCCCACAAAGCCTAAGTGGAACCATACTCATCTAGTAATTCTACCAATCGTCACAAATTTCAATATTTCATAGGCCCCAAAATAAAGATAATATCCACCCAATGCGTTAGCCCGATGAACCTACTTAATACTTTCAAGACCCACCTCAATATGTCTAAAGTATTATGGCCCAACATTGCTTCAGGTCTTTTATTAAACAGAGGTTTAATGAAAGAGTATAAGTGGAATCGGTCAAGAATAAAAGGAATTATAATGAGATCAACAAAGGCCCAAGATACGACTTACCGAGGCCCAACTAAGTCGGTCCAAATTGATATCAGAGACATAAATGGGAGGCCCAACAGACATAAATCCACTCTGGCTAAGATATTTAAACCCGAAACCGGATGATACCTCTTCCAATTCACTATCATTACTGTGAATTAACTGTGCCGCCCTCGATAGTCGTGTAACCGCCAATATAAAAGGTAAACTTTACCAATTTTGACAGTTTTACCTGCCAATTTGAATTTCGAACCTTTGAGCTTTCATTTCTTTCTTAGAACTTCTCTCTCTAGCTTACGAGATCTTAACAATGGTGACTGTGAGCCCTAGCCAAAATTCTCCTCTTCGTGCGACTCCTGTGAGCACAGTTTCCCCCAATCCAAACCCTAACCAAGAGGGTTCGAGTTCAAACCCTCCGTCTCCTGCTGATTTCTTCAAGGATGGGGAACAGTTTTCTCATGACAACATTCAATCCACTGTCACGGAATCTGAGATACGTATCCTCCGGACTCGTTATCAGATTCCAGATAATTACGCTTATAAGGGCTCCTGCTCCTCGAAGAGCGATATACCAAATGACCGGACGGTTGGGTCGCCATCTTGGGCCCTTCCTCGAAAAGGGATTCGCCACCCTCCATGCTTTTGTTGTTACCTCCTAGGTTCATAGGAGTGGGTTTCACCCCACCGGTGCCCAATTCCTACATCCACATCTTGGCATTCATTGCCTTCTGCCATGAGTTAGGGATCCCTCCCTCTGTCGACATCTTCTTCACCCTCTTCTCAGCCGGTAGATCCCGAGAATGAGGCTTCAAGATGCTGAGCAAACAATCTCCTCATCCCAACTCCAAATTTGAGAAGAGGTCCCTGATGAGCACCCCTTCAAGAAACAAGGGTTGGCACGAGAAATGGTTTTTTGTCACGGGACCAGAAATCTCTTCTCTTCCAGATTGGACTACCTCAGATCGGATCTCTGCTGACTTCGGAGATATTCCCGAAGAGCGTGTGAGGGAGATGGGAGATTTTCTGAAGAAGATTCCTCCAAAAGAATGGAGTTTTACACTTCTGACTAAACAAGCCTAGCTATACGATCACAAACGTAAGTTTCGAACAACACTGTAATACAGTTTTTTGAGATATTCAAGTGGCATGGGTTTTAATATATGATTATTTGCAGTGTCTCTGATCAAACCAACTTCTTCGGAAGTGAAAGAATTGGGAGACTTCTTGGCGGGGAAAACTACGGATGCGAGTGAAGAGCTTCCTACCGAAGAGTCTTCTCGAGCCGATCCCCCCGCCTCCGAACCACCAACCACTTCTCTCCAAAATGATGAGCCCGAAGCTGATGAACCTCTCATTCCCGAAGAATCCCTCAGACCTCGCCGAAGAAAGAAAAATGCCAAGAAAACCAAATCCACCCGACCAGAAACTACTCCTGACAGCGTCAATTCAAAATCCTTCCCGAAGCAATCCCACAAGTAACTCCTACACCCAACCCTGTTATCGCACCTTCTGAATCAGCTCCAATTAAGAGGAGCGTGTTTGACATACCTCTACAAGATCGGGTGAAAGTCCTTCGCGCTAAAAAGATAAGATCAAAGATAACCCCCTCATCGCCAAGAGCTCCGAGTTCCATCGTCTTCGACTTCATTAATCCCCGATAGTCCCAAATCAAAACTCAAACACTGATCTTTGAAATGACGAATCATCCCCATATTATCCCGAAAAAGAAAACAACCTTCAGACAGCCAGCCAGGTTCGACCTTTGCTCCTTCCTCGACACCCGAACCTACTCCTGCCCGGTCTCCTTCTCCAGAAACGGTACATGCGAATCCTTCGTCGGTTCGCAACCAACCTATGCCCTCTCCTCCAAGACAAACGACCACCGAATTTCAGCATGACGCTATGGCCTCTCCAACCATGTGGCCTCGATTCAATGCCAACTTCCCCTTTCAACTGTTCGAGGCCTTCGTTTGTGAGACCGATGACCATCGATTCGGGAACAGTTCGAACGGGGATTTACTTAGCGAAGGCATGAGCTACTTGGCGAAGGTAAATGATTGTCTCCTTTATTTCCGTATTTATCTTCATACTTACACATCTGAAACTGATCAAACAATATTAAACATGCATAGGCGAATCTCAGATTCGAGCGTGTCGTCAAAGAGGTCCCTCGAGGTTTAATCAAGAAGAGGTTTTGAGGAAGGAGAACGCCATCCTCAAGTCCGCTTTGGCTCGGAAAGGACCCATCATGAAAGCGTCCTTCATACAAATGAAGGACTTCGTAAAGAGCTGCCCAAGCCAAGGGAGACGTAAAGACCTCCAATAAAGAACTGAAGTCGACTAAAGCACAGTATGAGGAGATCGTCAAGATGAATGTCGACTTGGTTCAGAGGAGTGAAATAAGGATGGATAAGATCAAAGAGCTGAAGGCTGATGCTAAGCTCTTAGCTAAGACGATTCGAAAGCTGGAGCTGGAAGAAACTCGTCAGATGAATATACGCCGGAGTCTCGAAGAAGAAATCCGAGAACTCAAGGCTCTTCGGGACCTTGGGCCTCCTTTAACTGATGTTCTTCGCAAACAAATCTGCGAAGAGTATCGAAACTCGGATGAAATCAACGGAGAGATCATGAAGATATATACTGAAAGCTATGAGCTCTGCCGAAGTCGTGGCAAGGAGAAGTTGATTATAGCCAACGTAGATCCATCCTTGCTTGACTCTTCAGATGACGAGGATGTTGCCGAAGTGTGAGACAGGTCTGCTTTATCGGGAGTTTGTTTACCCCAAAAGGTCTAACAGAACTGAAAGATGACATTCGTCTACCACGAAGGGCCTGATGAAGTCTGAATGACAACGCTTGCCTACCACGAAGTGCTTGACAACGTCTTAAAGATGACACTTGCCTACCACGAAGGGCCTGACAAGGTCTAAGTGTCGACAATTGCCTACCACGAAGGGCCTGACAACGTTTTAAAGATGACACTTGCCTACCACGAAGGGCCTGACAAGGTCTAAGTGTCGATAATTGCCTACCATGAAGGGCCTGACAACGTCTTAAAGATGACACTTGCCTACCACGAAGGGCCTGACAAGGTCTAAGTGTCGACAATTGCCTACCACGAAGGGCCTGACAACGTCTTAAGGATGACACTTGCCTACCACGAAGGGCCTGACAAGGTCTAAGTGACGACAATTGCCTACCACGAAGGGCCTGACAATGCCTTAAGGATGACACTTGCCTACCACGAAGGGCCTGACAAGGTCTAAGTGACGACAATTGCCTACCACGAAGGGCCTGACAATGCCTTAAGGATGACACTTGCCTACCACGAAGGACCTGACAAGGTCTAAAGGACCACCTGCCAATAAGGCTACAATCAAATGGCCAGCTAGTCCACCCGAACCTCCTAACATGCTGGACGACGTTTGCACCACCACGGGCGGCATGACAAACTCATAAGGACCACCTGCCGAAGAGGCTACCATCAAATGGTCAGCGAGTCCTCCCGAACCTCCAAACACCACTGAACTGATCAGCAACGGAGACAAAATTTGTTTGAGAGAAAAAAGGAATTTTTATTAATGATGATGTAAATATTTACAGACTTCTGATGTACTGACATTGTTTTTACTGAAAGTAATTCCTTAGCCTACCGGCGTGCCAAGTATTTTTGATTGCTGACCCGTCCAATGCCTTCAGCCGATAAGTCCCCGGCTTCGGCACTTCAGTGACTTCATACGGTCCTTCCCAGTTCGGCATCAGCTTTCCCAAATCCTGAGGCGTAGATGCTTCAACTTCTCTGAGGACAAAATCTCCTACTTCGAATCTGTGAAGCTTTACCCCATTATTATAATGCTTGGCTACTCTGCGTTGATAGGCTGCCAATTTGATTAAGGCTGTTTCTTTGACTTCTTCAAGCAAATCAAGATTGGCCTTAAGCCCTTCTTCATTGTAGATCTCTCTGAATTGACTAACTCGAAGACTTGGAGATCCAATTTCAACTGGGACTAAGGCATCAGTGCCATAGGCCAATCTGAAAGGTGAATCCCCCGTTGTAGTCCTCGGAGTAGTTCGATAAGCCCATAGCACACTAAGTAACTCTTCTGGCCATCTGCCCTTAGCTTCGTCCAATCTGCGCTTGATCCCATTCAGCAGCGTTCTATTGGTCACTTCAACCTGTCCGTTTGACTGAGGATGAGCTACTGAAGTCTTTCTGTACTGGATCCCTAGTTCTTTCAAGAATGCTTCAAATTTCGATCCCACAAACTGACGTCCATTGTCCGATATTACCACATTAGGAATTCCAAAACGGAATACTACTGACTCTTTCAAAAATTTCAAGCACTCCTATTCCGTTATTGACCTAAGTGGCTTTGCTTCTACCCATTTGGTCATATAGTCGATGGCAACTATAAAAAAACTGACTTGACCTTTTGCTTTTGGTAACGGACCCAGTATATCAACCCCCCAGACAGCGAAGGGTATAGGAGATAAGATCGAGTATAGCTCTTCTGGTGGCTGATGCGGTATTGGACTGTTGATTTGGCACTTCTCGCACTTCTTGACGTACTCAATCGCTTCCTTGAAGATGGTGCCAAGATAATACCCTGACGAAGTACTTTGTAGGCTAATGACTTAGCGACCATATGGTCGCCACGGATGCCTTCGTACTACTTCTCGGAGAGCATATTCAACTTCGGATGGAGTCAAACATTTCAATGAAGGGAGACGAGAAAGCCCTTCGCAATGCATCCCCATCAATCGTAACAAAATTAGCACTCTTGTATTTGATTTTCTTGGCTAGCATCCGGTCCAAGGGTCGACGCCATCTACCGACACTCTGTATGGAGTCAACCAAATGATTGGTTCGGTCGACGACATCACCGCTTCATGATGAACACTAGGATGTTGCAAAATTTCTAAGTAAACCGACCCATCAAAGATGTTAACATCCGTAGCGGCTAGTTTGGAGAGTGCATCAGCAATGGAATTGTTATTACCCTCGACCCCCTAAAATTTGTAGGACTGGAAATACTGAAGCCGTTCTTTCACTTCTGCCAAATACTTAATCATTCTCAGGCCTCGAGCTTCGTACTCCCCAGAGAGTTGCTTAACGTCTAACTGAGAATCACTGAAGATGACTATTCTCTGCACTTCAAGACTCTTTGCTAATCGTAACCTCCGCAAGTACCACCGTATTTCAAATTTCGTTATTCGTCGCTTTAAACCGAAATCGATGGCTCATTGGACCTTGAATCCTCCCACTCGCCGTAATAATCCCGCTCCCATCGATGTCTCGTAGTAGAAGACCCATCCGCATCACAAATACCATGAATTCGATTCTGTAGAGTATCGCAATGGTTTTTTCTTGACTCTTCGATTCTCCATAACCATCGTCATCTTATTTCTTCATCCCTAAGGACACACGGCTTATATAGCAAATCGGGTGTCATACTTTCCAACTTCTCGCACTAAAATCGCTTCTCACCGCCAACGAACTAGCCGCCAGATACAAATAATATAGCTCAAAGAGAGCGGGCTTCACCAACAAAGGCAATAGAATAAAGATAGGTCGCTTATTCCCTAAAGGCGCCTTCACGTTCTCAAGTTCACTGAACGCCTTATCATTCTTCTACCTTTCCACGCACTCAAAGATTGGCAAACATCTTTCTCGCCGATTTGGATGTAAACCTTCTCAAAGTCTCTTCCAATAGTCTTGTCTTTTCCATTCGAACTCGCAACTTTAAACGGGCATCTCAAAGACACTCATCCACGTATGGTGTGCCTCCGTGGATTCTCGAGAGTGCGACATCTACTCTACTTGACCATAATCCCAAGACCAATAGGCGGAATACCCTTCTCGGCCAATCAATCGTGAAAATGGTCATTGGGTCTTCATCTACTCGCCTTGACCATAATCCCAAGACCATAGGGCGGAATACCCTTCTCGGCCAATCAATCAGAAAATGGTCATTGGTTCCGCTTGATCCCGAGGACGGCCTCGAGACATGTCTTTAAAGTGTAGACTTCTTTTAACTTGATCGATTCATCGGTCGACCACTTCAAAGATAGGATTCTAAGCAAGATGCCTTCTACCCTTTTCCCACCATGGTCGTCTCCTCTCTACAAAGAAAAAATCAATCTTCTTCTAAGATCACCTTGGGCTCTCGAACGAGAACCCTCGAAACTCGCTTGGAAGCAATACCAAAGATGAGCACTCTTTGAAGGACCCAATCAATCCTCGACAGATACTTATCAGGTGATCGAAGTCATAACCATCGTGTATCCTTTAGAGGTAATCTGTTTCTACTCTTCTTCACCATGGATTTCGACGTAGAAGCGCCTACAATTTGTGATTGAAAACTTCAAGAACACTAGAACACACCCCTCCTTCTAGCGCCAATGTTAATGCCAAGATCTTCTGCCACGTCCCAATCATGTAAGACGTTCTGATCCTGCACAATAAACACAGTCAACACCAAAAGCTTGATGGCTTGACCGTCGGGGGATAGCTCCGGCGTGAGAGTCAGTACAGGCGATCACAAGGTTAACAATGGAGGAATAAATATCTAGTGACTTGAGAACAATAATTAATTAGTTACCTTTCACCGTGTGTCATCCTTGCTTTATATCCCCAAAGTCCGGTTTGTCCTCAGATGCAATCGACTTTTCTACCCACCGCTTTTAAATTTATCAAGCCCTCGTCCAATCCTCATTAAATCCAATGCGTAGATGACAACAAAAGTTCTATCCCCAATCTACACCGGTCAAAGCCCAAGTGGAACCATACTCATCTAGTAATTTGGCCCACTGTCACAGCCCAATATTTCATAGGCCCCCAAAATAAAGATAATATCCACCCAATGGGTTAGCCCAATGAACCGGTCTAATACTTTCAAGACCCACCTCAATATGTCTAAAGTATTATGGCCCAACAATAATACATTTAGGTTAATTAGCTTAACACATATGTTAACCTATACCTTATTTCTTCATTAAAATATATTGTTGTGTATTTGTGTAGAACTTGTACAATTTGGGAGCAAGATCATTTTGGATCAACAATACTGGACCCATCGGGTGTCTTCCTTATCTTTTGACAGTTGAACCAATCACAGAAGATCAAACAGATAGTGTCGGTTGTGCGATACCCTATAATGAGTTATCTCAGCACTTCAATGTCAAGTTGAAGGAGGCCGTTGATCAACTTCGAGAAGACCTTCCCTTGGCTGCAATTACATATGTAGATATCTATTCTGTCATATATTCTCTCTTCACAGAAGTAGAGAGATATGGTATGTTAAAATTTATAAAAGTACTTCACTGTCAATAGTTAATCTATGCATTTATAATATTGTTTAAATGCAATTTTACATAATCCGCAGGATTCAAGCTTCTACTAGAAACTTGTTGTGGTTTTGGAGGAAAATATAATTGGGGTGAAAATACATTATGTGGAAGTACGACTACAGTGAATGGAAGCCAAAAAGTTATGAGACCATGTGAAGATCCCTCGAAACGAATTATTTGGGATGGAACTGCTTACTCAGAGGCAGCTGATAGTATTGTGTTTGATAAGATATCCACAGGAGAATTTTCAGAACCACCTCGTCCCCTGAATATGGCGTGCGGGAAATATGATCAGAGTATGTTACATGGTTAAGCAATGGGCCAGAATGAACTGAAGAATGTAATGTAGTTTTATGACAAATAAATATTACCTTGTTAGAAATTCCCTCTATACATATTAACAGTCTTATGGTAATTTCATTTTCGTTGTAAAATACTTTGTTTCTTGTATTGCCCAAAAATAAAATAAAAAATGTATTATTGTTTATGAAATGCTTCCTTAGTTGAGAAATCATTGTTCCCCATACTGTTTTTCTCAAGAAAATATCCCATTAACATAGTAATTTGTTTCTTGTATTTCCCATGATTATATTTCTTTCAGAGTGTGATATGTGCACCCCTATCCAACATATCAACAAATCAAGGAAATTATGTGCAAGAAAAGTTCATGTTAGAAAAGAAAACAAAAGCCAAATAATTCATATATATATATATATATATATATATATATATATATATATATATATATATATATATATATACAGAGTCGTTTCTAATCTGACCTGGTCCGTTAATTAACCAACCGATCTTTAGCGATAGATTGTCCGTCGCTAAAGCCCATAACATGTATATATTTATATATATGAATATAAATTACCTCGGTATATATTACCTGTCTTATGGTGATGTCATATTCATCTTTTAAATTTTGTATGTGCACACTTAGAAGGGAGATGAATAATGTTTTTTCCAGAGGCACAAAAGAGATATAGTAGAGGGTTGAATAGATCTTATAAAATTTTTTCTTATTTAAGTACCAATTACCTGATAATTAATTTAGTACAACAGAATATTAGTTTAAAACTCCCAAGATTTAATGAAATCTCAGTTCTAAATTTAGCACTTGTGGATATTAGTCAATCACAGATATAACAGTTAGTGACAGAATATAAAGACTGAAAGTAAATGACACAAGACGTTTAAGTGGTTCAGAATACAAATAATTCGTAGTCCATTCTTCTACTTCAACAAGTAAGAAATCCACTACAGATAGGGTCACAAAGACCACATCAATAGGATCTATTACAACTGAATCATTTAGATTCCTTCGAGTCACTTGGTCGTCAATCTCAAGGTCACTTAGACCTCTTCAAGTCATTTAGACTTGGATGAATGTCACTTAGACAATCAAATCACAATAAATGATAGTTGTTTTAGGTGTTATTAAGCTTTTCAATAGGCTTGACTTCTTTCTGGTACTTAGCAGCTTGAATAAGTATATATGTATCGTAGAGTAGAGCTAACGGTTAGTTCCCCACCATCAGTAGCTTGCCGGGGGGTATTGAGACAATAAATGTAATCCATTCAGATTGATCTCCTACTCATTTTGGTCTCCTTTTTCCAACGTGGCTTGGGGTCTTCTGCCTAATTCAAACTCATACAAATTTGGGTTGTTATGTATAACAAATAGATGTTCATAATCTGATGTACTTTGTATTTCAAATTTATACTTATCTTGTAATTGATGTAACCAATCTTATCATGTATATAAGAGCATTCAATTCTGTCATATTTATCTTGCTCAATTTATCCCTTATATTAAGCTTAACTAGCTGAAAGAAGGAGAAAGAAATAAATTTGGTGCTCGTGGTTTCCAGCGTTGTTTGAAACTAGAAGACTTTATTGTTTGAAGTGTTTTTGGGTGATGAAGTTAATAAGGTTTATCGACCTAATTAAAAGTGCATTTATACTCTCTCAATTTAGGGTCTCTAGTCGTGATTAGAGGTAACAAGGTAGACATTCTTTACACGATACAGACGCATGTGAGAGGTGTTGAAGATGGGGAGATAGGCGCAAAAAGATGTGGTACAAACTCATACGAGATTGGAGAAAATATTGCATAAGAACCAGAAGAAGAAAGCTCTTCACTTTAATTGAATATCAAAAGTGAAGAAGGAAAGTGATAGCTCATAACCATGGTAAATAGCGGTTGTGAAAGAATTTGGCAAACAAGTATTTGCCAAGTTTGAGTTAGATTCTTCCATAGAGAAGAACCATGTCGATGAGATAAATCATGACATGAAGATAGTTGAAAATTTCTAGAAGTTTGAGTTGAGCCAAGACTTCGTTGGAATTTGAAGTTGTGATTAGTGATCCCTCCTCTCATGCGTTCAAAGGGGGGAATTGTTGAGTGGGTCCTTCACCCATGAGATTGAATCCAAGATGAAAATGAATTAATTTCTTTGTAAGCAAATAAGTGGGTTTATTTGATATTAATCCAATTAAAAATTAGATTAATGAAAATCAATTTGGGAAATGATGAAACATGTGGCCTGATATATGAAAGTTATGTGATGACTTGAGAATTCATTAATAATTGAATTCTAAGTGGACATGAAAATTAAAAGTTGGTTTGATAAGGAATTCGACTGACTTTCCATTAGCAATTATGAATCACTAATATTATATATATGACGTGGCAGTAACGTGGAGGTGAGATAGAGAAATTGGCAACAGGTTTATATCATAAAGTTAGCGCAGCTGAAAGAAGGAAAGACAAACAAATTTGGTGTTCGTGGCTTCCATCGTGATTCCAATCAATTGAAACTGAAAGATATTTTTTGTTTGGAGTGTTTTTGGGTGGTAAAGTTGATTAGGTTTCTAAATTTAATTAAAGATAAATTTATACTCTCTCAATTTAGTGTGTAAAGTCAAGTTTTAGGATGTAAAATTTGAATGAATTATTAATGTAAGCCCATTATTATTATTATTATTATATTGGATATTCAGAGTTTGGCATGTGGTGCTTCCCTTTAAAGGTTTTTTATACACTACTACAAAACAAAGAATAGTATAAACGCGAAAAAATGTTGTGATTTCAATCGGAAAAAAAAGCGTAGTGGTTAAGGTGTATCATCTATTTGACACCCTTACACAACGCTTTTAAAACGTTAGAGTTAAGCACATTACACAACGTTTTTTAAGAAAAAAACGTTGTAGATTTGTTTTCCATAAATTAGTAGATGCTTAAAAACGTTGTAGAAGGTATGATTCCACAACGTTTTCTGGATAAAAATGTTGTAGTTTAATATATTCGACAACGTTTAGGCATATTTACACAACGTTTTTAAAATGTTGTAGATTAAAAAAAAGAAAAAAAAATTTGTGGTTCACCTATATTACCAATTACAAATAATATTACTATCCATACATCTCAAATTCAAAATATACCAATTACAAAAAATATTAATACCATACAATACGTTTACATCCCAATAATACCAAACTATCCATACATCTCAAATTCACTATTCAATATAATTACTACTATATTGAATTGTGAATTCGACTACATCTACAAAATATACCAAACTATCCATAAAATTAAACTACTGCCTAAACATGTGCAAAAAAACCTAGGTTCTCCCAAAATTCGTACATTCATCTAACCTTGTATTAGAACGTTCTAATAGTGGGAGCCAAAGCATGAGAATTAAGGATTGACATACAACAAATCATACATCACTCTGTTCCGAACTTGCTCTTCCTCCTGCATACACAATTTTGGTTCTCTGTAAAGATCTTGTAGCAGTTAACTGATGCTAAATATCTTGCAGGTGATGATTGTCAAACAGACTATAACTACAAAGTAATTCAACATCTCAAACACCTGGAATGCTAAAGGATTTAAAAGGAAAATCCTACTGGTAGCAAAGTCTATCTGCATATGTGCCTGTGCATGTGTAACTTGAATAATCAATTTCCTTCAGCTAGTGTAACTACTAGTATAACATATGTCAGAAATACAAAAAACAATTGGTACCTGATGAAACCGGGATACTCTTGTAATTATCTTCTAAACAGGAGAGAGGGAAAGGGGGAGGGGGGGATGGTGAACTGATAAAGAACAGAAACTCTGTAAACTTAAGCCTTAGGATATCTCCGATCAGCTAACAGGAGGACGAAAATTGACAGTCAAATAAACAGCAAATATATACTTTGTTTCGTTGTTCCTCAAAATATTGTAATATGTTTTTGGTCCCAAGAAGATAATGACCACTATAAATGGAAACTCAATTAAGTAATGCATTAAATATTCCTGGTACACATGTACTAGACCATTTGCTTACTTTTTTGTTCTGGGTAGTCTGCCCCCTTGTAACATCAGTCGTCAGGAGATCATATCCTGCAATAAAAATTATAAAACATAAAATTAGCACCTCAATTTTTAAGGAACATAGAACTTTGCCGATACATCAAAAAAATTAATTATTAAACATCTATGCAAAATGATATAAATAATAATTTATCCACTTATGTCCTCTATATATTATACAACCTGTAATCCAACTAGAAAACAAATTGAAAATTTTATTAATCTTAATAGGCTGATTTTGAGGATGCACTCTCACCAAACTGGGAGAACATTATGAGAGGGAAAGTTAATTTGAAGGATGCTGTTGATGGCACAATAAGCACTGCAAAACCATCGAAAAGAAATTAGAAACAAAATGTAGTTACCTTAAGATGACTATTACCCTCTTTATTGGTTTTAATTCTTACAATCCTATTTCGATTTCACATCCCGCAGCAAGTGCTCCACTCCTGTTTACAGGAAAAATTAGATATAGATGGATAAATATTCAGCAATTGAAGTTGCTTTACATCCCTCGTCATTCTCAAGTATGGCGAAGGTGCAATTAATGGAGAATAAGTACCACAAGAATTTTGCTACTGTCCTTACAAATCCAATCATTGAATATACTATAACACCATATACCACAGCTTGCACAAATATGTATGGTATTTCCACCAAAACCTGTAAAACAAAAATCAAATTACTTAACACTACTACTCCTTACTATGTAACATATATAGGACATACATATACTGACCAATTAATTAATTACCTGAGCAAATGCATATGCCAAGGTTGAGTACATCCCAGCAGCTCTTTCTCTGTAAAAGACTGTTCGTTCCACGGCCACCACTGGCTGCACCGATGAGGCATTTTGGATGCCAAGGAACAAATCTGCGGAATACATAGATCCCATTGCATTGAAGAGATCTTGTTGAGTTTGCCTACGGAATACATTAGACATCCATATATAAAAGAGCTACGTGGAGAATAAGAAACTAAACAAGTCTGGAGCTCCGAATAGTAAGTTACCGTGTTGGTAAATTTTACAAGTCAGAAGTGGTACATAATATTCTACAGTAATTCATATTTTTTTAATTATCTTTTGGATTTAATGGAGAGGGCAGGAAACACCCATATTAACTTAAAAATTTATTCCCCTAATATATTCGTAGAGACCATTTACTAAAATCTTCTGTGCCTTTGTTTACTAAATTATAACATATAATGTAAAAATATTATAATCACATATTGGAATATGAAGGGTATAGATATGTTATGACTTGTAATAATATGTGTAAGTTATGCATTGGCAATATACCTATTACCTCGGGTGATGGAAAAGAAGCCATTTTGTGCGTAGTGATTTCCCACTAAATAGTTGTACAATTTTACATCTTGGTCATCTTAATAACACTATGCATTCAGTATTAAATCATTGGAATATATTTAAAAAGTCTTCAACAATTGTTTAATAATTGTAATAATTGTGAAGCGGTATAAATAACTAGAAAGTAAAAAGATTCCTTTAAAAACTTTTCATATTTTGTTGAGAGGTCATAAAGACCATGAACTCTTTACTTGGTTTAATGGACATTCCATTACAAACCTACCCATAGAATTTTAGCAATCACTAAGACTGTAAATATTCTTTGCTAGGTCTGTTTACAATCATGAAGACAGTAAACCACCTATATTTGTACTTTAAGGGATCAGCCTATCATACCCTTACGTTGTGTACAATATTTTAACGCATAAGCGTTGTTTGAAACTTATAGTTTCTGATAACATGTCCCCTTTTAGGGTTGTTCACCTCAGACTTGGTATAAAATTTCGCACCAGAACAACCTGGTTTGGCATGAATTCTTAAGGAAGGCTTGAATCTCATAAACATCTTTCAATAATCGTCTAGCCGAAACAAATAGCTAGCTTAAATATATATAAATATATATATATATATATATATATATATATATATATATATATATATATATATATATATATATATATCAACAGATTAGGATATCAATTGAAATATTTTAGCCAACTCAATTGGCATACTCTTTAATTCATAGTTTTAAAGAAAACTAAAAACTATTTTATAACGTCATGATACCGTACCATTTTGACAGTACGTTGAGGATTCCATCATTTTATGACTTTTTCATACTACAACATACTATAGTGGGTTGGCGATTCTATAATCACATCCAAGGTTGTTAGCTTTCATATTCCTAACCAACCTATTATGCGAATTCAAGCAACCAAACTATTAAAATTAATCACTATCATCTCAAGCCATAAAGCTATTCGTTTATTGAAAAATAGATGTCAAGTTTTCTTAGCTCATGTCACGGATCTAAATAAAAATACGTCAGTTTTGAATGATATTTCTATTGTTAATGAATTTCCTGACGTATTCCCTGAAGAGCTTCCTGGCCTACCCCTAGAGCGTGAAATTGAATTTTGTATCGACCTTGAACCCGGTACAAAACCTATTTCCAAAGCCCCATATCGAATGGCTCTTATTGAACTTCAGGAGTTAAAGACCCAACTGCAGGAATTGTTAGACATCGGTTTCATTCGTCCTAGTACATTTCCTTGGGGTGCTCCTGTTCTATTCGTGAAGAAGAAAGATGGGAGTATGCGACTTTGTATTGATTATCGGTATTTGAACCATGTTACCATAAAAAATAAGTACCCATTTCCACGTATTGATGACCTGTTTGACCAGTTACAAGGAGCCAAATTCTTTTCAAAGATTGATCTTCGTTCTGGTTATCACCAATTGAAGATTAGAACCGAAGACATTCCAAAGACGACTTTCAGAACTCGGTATGGGCATTATGAATTCCTAGTCATGTCTTTTGGATTGACTAATGCTCCTGATGCCTTCATGGATATGATGAACCGAGTATTAAAGGAATATTTGGATCACTTTGTGGTCATCTTTATTGATGACATCCTTATTTATTCCAAAAGCCGTGAAAATCATGAGCAACACTTGAGGCTGATACTCCAAAAGCTTCGTGAATATAAGCTTTATGCCAAGTTGAAGAAATGCGAGTTCTGGCTTGAGGAGGTAGCATTCCTTGGGCATGTAGTATCAAGTTATGAAATATCTGTTGACCCAGCAAAGATTGAAGCCATTCAAAGCTGGGAGCAAAAGTAAGTAGCTTTCTCAACTTAGCTGGTTATTATCGGAGATTTGTGGAAGGATTTTCTCGAATCGCTACTCCAGTAACTCAGCTGACTTGAAAAGATATAAAATTCGATTGGAGTGAGGAATGTGAGAAGAGTTTTCAAGAACTCAAGAGGAGACTCATTTCAAAGACTGCTCGGCAATACCATCTGGATCGGAGGATTTGTCATCTACAGTGATGCTTCAGGCAAAAAGTTAGGTTGTGTTCTCATGCAACATGGGAAAGTCATAGCCTATGCCTCATGATAACTCAAAGAATATGAGAGGAATTATCCTACTCATGATCTAGAGTTGGCAGCAGTCGTTTTTGCACTAAAGATTTGGAGGCATTACTTGTATGGGAAGAAAGTGGAGATCTTTACGGATCATAAAAGCCTCAAATATTTCTTCACTCAAAAGGAACTCAACATGAGACAGAGACGTTGGCTTGAACTATTGAAAGATTATGATCATACCATCCAATACCATTCCGGTAAAGCGAACATGGTAACTGATGCATTAAGTAGAAGATCATATGCGGGTACGAGTGCGATATTGTCATGGCAAAGGCCCATTTTGTATGACTTACAAAGGATGGAGATAGAGATAAAGACTCCAGGGACCCACGTGACGATGGCAAATATAAGAGTAGAACCGACTTTAATCGATAAAGTTAAAGCTGCTCAAACTACAGACCTGGAGCTGATGCATATGAGAAAGAAAGTGCAAGAAGATGCTATACCGGAAGCAAGAATCGATGAAGAAGGAATACTTCGAGTCAACTCCAGACTTTGTGTTCCTAATGACCCTGAGTTAAAGTATAAAATCATGATGGAGGCGCACAACACACCGTTTGCAATCCATCCTGGGAGTACCAAAATATATCGTGATTTTTGACATATATTTTGGTGGAGCAATATGAAGAGAGAGATAGCGGAGTTTATCTCAAGGTGTCTAACTTGTCAACGTGTCAAGGCGGAGCATCAAGTGCCAAAAGGTCCATTGCAACCACTTGAAATTCCAGAATGGAAGTGGGAGCACATTACCATAGATTTCATTACTGGTCTTCACAAGGTTTCTCAAGCCATAGATGCGATTTGGGTCATTATTGATAGATTGACCAAGTCTGCTCATTTCTTACCGATACGAGAAACTTATACACTTGAACGTCTTGCTAGTATGTATATAAACGAGATTGTAAGATTGCATGGTATGCCAGTATCCATAGTTTCTGATCGAGACCCAAGATTCACTTCAAGATTTTGGGTTAGTTTGCAAAAATCTATGGGCACAGATTTACGATTTAGTTCGGCATATCATCCTCAGACGGACGAACAATCAGAAAGGACTATTGAAACTCATGAAGATTTATTAAGACTCTGTGTCCTTGACTTCAAGGGAAGTTGGGACAAGTTCTTACCATTGGTGGAGTTTTCCTACAACAACAGTTATCAAGCAAGTATTGGCATGGCTCCATTCGAGGCTTTGTATGGAAGAAAGTGTCGTTCTCCAGTATGTTGGGATGAGGTGGGTGAAGTAATGTTGTTGGGACCGGATTTGGTACGTATGACTACGAAAAAGATTCAAACGATCCGACAACGTATAAAAACCTCACAAGATCGACAAAAGAGTTATGTTGATCTTCATCGAAAGGACGTGGAATTCGATATTGGAGATCATGTGTTGTTACGTGTTGCTCCATGGAAAGGAGTTACGAGATTTGGAAAGAAAGGAAAGCTCAATCCTCGATTTATTGGCCCATTTTTAATCATCGATCGAGTAGGAACTGTGGCGTATAGACTCGCTTTACCGCCAAGTATTTCTCGTGTTTATAACGTGTTTCACATATCCATGTTACGTAAATATGTGGAAGACTCGAACCACATTATTGAATTAGAACCGGACGAGATAGAGGAAGATTTAACGTATGAAGAGTTACCTGTTAAAATCTTGGATAAGAAGGATCATATTCTACGCTCCAAGGTTATACCTCAAGTCAAAGTTTTGTGGAGAAACCACGACGTGGAAGAAATGACTTGGGAGTTAGAATCTGAGATGAAGCCAAGATATCCTCACCTATTTGACATACCAGGTATGTACCCTAATTTCGAGGGCAAAATTTCATAAGAAGGGGAGGTTGTAAGACCCCTACTTTGATGAATAAAGATGATTTTTCTATAATTATCATTTTTGAATATTATGGAATGAATTTATTATAATGTTATAGTTGTGGGTAGTATTTATAAATTCTGCAAAGTATGCAAGTTGTTATAATATATTCGATTGGTCAGAGAGTATTCATTTTAGCAGGGAATATTCGTACAACGGCATAATCATTGGTGGACCCCATAACAGAATTATTGTCGGATTGAAAAAACGACAAAATATTTTTATAAAAATAACGGCAGAAGTTTTACTGCTAATAATCTTTGTTGAACTACTCTTTAGTAAAAGTACGAAATTCGCGTGATTACATAGTAGCACACCAGTATTGATTATTGATGCTTACGTGAGAAGTCACCATTATACTCAATTATTACTACAATAATTCTTTGCATCATATCTCTCATATTATTGATTCAATTATTGTCACAAAGATCATCCTGCATAAAATGTTATTTTATTAAATCAATAATTGAGATTTACAAAGTTATTCATATTATAAATTGCAATATTTACAATGTCTATAAGTTACATCGAGGAGAGGTTAGATAATCTAATTGCGTGCTATAATGGAGAAATCCTTATCGGAAAGCCCCCTCTTTCTTGGGAACGACCTGGTTGATAAATATTGTGAGTTATAATATTAATGATGAATGTTATTAAAAATTGAAGTTGTGTTCGGAGTTGAATTTGGAGAGGCGGACGTGATATTTGAGTCCAGAACGATGAAATTAGTAAAAATAGTCTATAAACACAAAATTTTCCGGGATTAACTTTTTAGTCAAAAAGTCAACAGTTGACTTTTTAGGAAAAGTCAAACTTTGAAATTTCAAAATTTATATTGTTGATAAAAATAGTTTCATTATGTTGAAATTATTTGTGTTAGTGAAAATCGATATTTATTTCGATAATAATTGATGTCTGTAGGTTATATTGACCAATCGGGTATTTAACCGGATAAATGAGCAATTGATTGCTATTAATTCACATGATTATAACTATTTATTCACATGTGTGTACTATTATTTCACATTCTTGTTACTATTAGGGGAGTTGGTGCAAGATTGATAATACTTGCATGACTAAGTTAAAAATGAAGGTATAGATGGAGGTACTATACTGAAATTCGTATTTTCACATGTCTAGAACTATTGATTCACATGATTTACTATGAATCACATTATTTACTATTAGGGGAGGTGGTGCAAGTTTGATAATACTTGCATGACTAAAGTAAAAATAAAGGAAAAGTTGGAGGTATTGTACTATAATTTTTCGAGCCCCAAAATGTGTAATTATCGAAAATATATTTTTCTATAAATAGAAGCTCATTCTTCCTTCATTTCTCACCAATTCACTAAAGCTATAGAACAATTATTACAGAGAGAAATTATAGAGAGAAAATCTATAGAAGAAGAAGCTCCTTTTCTCCACTCACTACTCTCCTCAGTATCCAGCTTCTTTCAAAGGTAAGGGGTTAGTTGGTTATTATCTGAGATTCAGTAGAAGGGTTTTCTCGAATCGCTACTCCCTTAACTCACCGACTTTCGAAGATACAAAATTCGGTTGGAACGAGGAATGTGAGAAGAGTTTTCAAGAACTCAAGAGAAGACTCATTTCAGCACCTGTTCTGACAATACCATTTGGCTCGGAGGGGTTTGTCATCTACAATGATGCTTCAGGCAAAGGGTTAGGATGTGTTCTCATGCAACATGGGAAAGTCATAGCCTATGCCTCTCGAAAACTCAAAGAATATGAGAGGAATTATCCTACTCATGATCTAGAGTTGACAGCAGTCATTTTTGCACTAAAGATTTGGAGGCATTACTTGTATGGGAAAAAAGTGGAGATCTTTAAGGATCATAAAAGCCTCAAATATTTCTTCACTCAAAAGGAACTCAACATGCGACAGTGACGTTGGCTTGAACTGTTGAAAGATTATGATCATACCATCCAATACCATCATGGAAAAGCAAACGTGGTAGCTGACGTATTGAGTAGAAGATCATATGCGGGTACGAGTTCGATATTGTCAATGCAAAGACCCATTTTATATGACTTGCAAAGGATGGAGATAGAGATAAGGACTCTAGGGACCCACCTGATGATGGCGAATATACGAGTAGAACCGACTTTAATCGATAAAGTTAAAGTTGCTTAAGCTACAGACCTGGAGCTAATGCATATGAGGAAGAAAGTACAAGAAGATGTTATGCCGGAAGCAAGAATCGATGAAGAAGGAATACTTCGAGTCAACTCCAGACTTTGTGTTCCTAACGACCCTGAGTTAAAGTATAAAATCATGATGGAGGCGCACAACACACCGTTTGCAATCCATCCTCGGAGTACCAAAATGTATCATGATCTTTGACATACATTTTGGTGGGGCAATATGAAGAGGGAGATAGTTCTGTTTATCTCAAGGTGTTTAACTTGTCAACGAGTCAACGCAGAGCATCAAGTACCAAAAGGTCCATTGCAACCACTTGAAATTCCAGAATGGAAGTGGGAGCACATTACTATGGATTTCGTTACTGGTCTTCCCAAGGTTTCTCAAGGCATAGATGCAATTTGGGTCATTGTTGATAGATTGACCAAATCTGCTCATTTCTTACCTATACGAGAAACTTATACACTTGAACGTCTTGCTCGTATGTACATAAACGAGTTTGTAAGACCCGAGATTCACTTCACGATTTTGGGTTAGTTTGCAAAAAGCTATGGACATGGATTTACGATTTAGTTCGGCATATCATCCTCAAACGGACGGACAATCAGAGAGGACTATTCAAACTCTTGAAGATTTATTAAGACTCTGTGTCCTTGACTTCAAGGGAAGTTGGAATAATTTCTTACCATTGGTGGAGGTTTCCTACAACAACAGTTATCAAGCAAATATTGGCATGGCTCCATTCGAGGCGTTGTATGGAAGAAAGTGTCGTTCTCCAGTATGCTGGGATGAGGTGGGTGAAGAAACGTTGTTGGGACCAGAGTTGGTATGTATGACTACGGAAAAGATTCAAACGATCCGTGACGTATAAAATCTCACAAGATCGACAAAAAGTTATCTTTGATCTTCATCGAAAGGACGTGGAATTCGATATAGGAGATCATGTGTTGTTACGTGTTGCTCCATGGAAAGGAGTTACGAGATTTAGAAAGAGAGGAAAGCTCAATCCTCGATTCATTGGCCCATTTTTAATCCTCGATCGAGTAGGAACTGTGGCCTATAGACTCGCTTTACCGCCAAGTATGTCTCGTGTTCATAACGTTTTTCACATATCCATGTTACGTAAATATGTGGAAGACCCGAACCACATTATTGAGTTAGAACCAGACGAAATAGTGAAAGATTTAACGTATGAAGAGGTTCCTGTTCAAATCTTGGATAAGAAGGAACATATTCTACGCTCCAAGGTTATACCTCAAGTCAAAATTTTGTGGAGAAACCACGATGTTGAGGAAATGACCTAGGAGTTAGAATCTGAAATGAAGTCAAGGTATCCCTACCTCTTTGATATACCAGGTACGTACCCTAATTTCGAGGGCGAAATTTCATAAGAAGGGGAGGTTGTAAGACCCCAACTTTTTGAATAAAGATGAATTTTCTATAAATATCATTTTTGAATATTATGGAATAAATTTGATATAATGTTATAGTTGTGGGTAATAATTATAAATTTTTCAAAGTACGCAAGTTGTTATATAATATTCGATTGGTCGGGGAATATTCGTTTTAACAGGAAATATTCGTATGTCGGCACAATCATTGGTGGACCGCACAACAGAATTATTGTCGGAATGAGAAAACGACAAAAATATTTTATTAAAAATAATGGCGGAAGTTTTACCGTTATCTTGTTGAACTACTTGGTAGTAAAAGAAATGCGATGAATACTGGCGTGGTTGCATAAGTAGCACACGGTATTGATTATTGATGCTTATGTGAGAAGTCATTCAGCTTTTATTCAATTATTATCCGATATTTTATATATTATTAAATCAATAATTGAGATGATGAGTTATTAATATTATTATTTATAATATTAACGATGTCTAGAAGTTCTCGCCAAGAAAGGTTTGGTCACCTAATTGCGCCGCCAATAGGAGAAATCCTTATTGAAAGCCCCTCTTTCACGGGAGCGACACAGTCGATTAATAGTGTGAATAATAATAATGATGATGAAGTTTTGTTTTATTAGTATTATTAAGGTAATAAAAGCAAAAAAGGTTTTTATATAAAATAGAATACTTTTATAAAGTTATTCATTTTATGAGGCTAATAGTAAAATCTTTTATATAAAATAGAATACTTTTATAAAGTTAAGTTATCTGTTTTATTAGACAATAATTAGAATATATTATATTTTATTATGAATAGTGTTTGCATAGTGCCTGCATAGTATTTTCATAGTAAAATCTTTTTATATAAACAAAATATTTTTATAAAGTTATTCGTTTTATTAGATTATAAATAGAATATATTATATTTTATTATAAACCAATCTGGACCGTCCATTAAAAGTAAATTAATCTGGATCGTTCATGGATTGGTTACTATTCAGTCCATTCTTCTATAAATAGAAGCTCATTCCTTCATTATTTCTTACGAATTCACTAAAACTCTAGAGAGAGAAACTATAGAGAGAAAAAAAAGTATTCTGCTACTTCACTACTCCGATATCAAGTTTCTTTTACTAGGTGAAGGGTATTATTTCTTTTGTATTCATGAAGAGAACTTCATTATTCCATTCTTTATTATTACATTGGAATAACTTTTGTATACGCGGGATACCCTATACTTGGTGAAATTCTTCAGTTATTCCATTCTTTATTATTCTGTTGGAATATCCTTTGTGCATTTTATGCCGGACCTAGTTTCGCCTTTATTATTATTCTTGGAATATCACGTAGATATGTGCGTTTTCTGTGCGGACCTTTGTTCCGCCTTTTATTATTCTGTTGGAACATCCCGCTTGGCAAGTAATTTCTTTGACCGTTCCGTTATTTAGTATTCTATTGAATAATGCATCATGCGAACCGTACCGCATGCATGGTGATTTCTATTGTTATTCCATTCTTTATTATTCATTGGAACATATCTTTGTCGGTCTAATTCACTTTGACCTAGTTCCGTTATTTATTATTCTGTTAGAATAACTTTGTATCTATCTGATACCGCATGCATGGTGATTTCTTTTGTTATTCCATTCTTTATTATACTCGGTTGGTTAAAGATTTGACTTCTATACTCCATGAAATTAGTGGAATATCCTTGATATTTGCACTTCATCCAGTATCTTTTCATGGAAATATTCTTCTGGGCATTCTTGAATTTTACTTTACAAAGAAGTATCATGTTGACAATTTGGACGTTATTGGTTCCTGGATAAATTAATTCTTGAACTTGTTTTATTGAATTCTTATGTCATTGTCATTATCCTCATGTTTATATTGTGTTGAAAGTCATCTGTGGCCTGTAGTGCATAGATGGACTTGGTATGATTATGACCGTGGATTATTCTTGCATAATCATGGCCGTAATGTTATAAATGATGTGGTAAAGTCCTCATTGGCCCGTAGTGCATTGATGGACAGTTGTTGGCATGATCATGACCATTAATGAATACACGAATATCCTTGGCCCGTAGTGCATGGAAAATTTATGATCGTGATACTACAGAATATCCTCGCCAGTAGTGCGAGGGGGTGATTCGATGATGTGGATTAATTATTGTCGAGTCTCTCGGTGATAAAAGTGATGAAAACCTTTTAAATCATAAAAGATAGTAGATTTTATTCTCTACTTAATGGATTGCTTGTTCAGCTGCAGTTAAACTTGATGTTTGTTATATTATATCAGTTTAACACTATTTAAGGCTAATGATAATTTATTCTGCATTATCTTAGTCATAATATTTCTTACTGGGCTAGTTGAGCTCACCCTTTCTTTCACTGTTCTCTTTAGGAAATGAGAATATAGCTGGGACGAGTCGGGGAATGGAGTGATGGTCTAGAGGATAGCATTAGTAGTCCTCACTATTCTATAAAATAGTGTGATAATAAATGTAATGAGGACTTATTCTGAGAGTAGATATTTTCTAGAAGACAATATTTGTATTAAAACTCACAGCTCTTGTTGTATATTTAAGATTGTATTTGTATTCTGTACCATGTATTTGGCGACTCAGAATATGTGATGTATAGTTATTTTGGGGGCGTCATTATTATTATTATTATTATTATTATTATTATTATTATTATTATTATTATGAATGTTATTGTTATTATTATTATTATTATTATTATTATTATTATTATTATTATTTCTAGTTTTTTTTTGTTAGTTTCTCTAACTTTTACATTTAGTCAAAATATTGACACATTCTCTTTTCTAAAATTCGATTTCACTTTTAATCCCCATTTCTCGAACAAATAATATGTCAAAGTTCGAAAATATGAAAATACAAAAATACGAAAAACGTATTTTTAGCGTTAATAGTGATTTACGTCTTTTCTGATAAAAATATTTTTATTGGAGATTCTGTCTCCTTTTTTCAAATAAACGCTATGCCGTAATTCTAAAAGTTCAAAAAAATGAAAAAGCGTTATTCTGCGTTTTATGAAAAATAATTTATCGTTTTTCTCAAAAAAATTTATTTTCTCCGAAAAATTCTCAACACTAATACTTAACCACGTAACACATAAACTATGTCATTAATCGACCTAAAACACATAATACATAATAATATCAATAAAATTATATTTTATTAGATATTCACAATAAAAATCTATTACAAGGTCATTCGATTTCTCGAGTCATCACAATAACTTTGTATACTTATATGTTATTATACTCAGAAATTATAATTTTCATTTTATTCATGTATTTATTTATTATACTAGAATTTACTTATTACTTATTATTCTAGAATTTTGATACTTTGAGTGTTGCTATACGGAGCGAGTTTCTGTCAGCACTATACCCGAAATTCAGTCAGAAGTAAGATTATTTTGAGGTAAGGGATGTTATTTTCTTCTTAAATAGTATTATTTTCTTCAATATCATTATGCCAAAATATTGGTAAACTTTTTAATCAAATTTGAAACTTTTTGTGTCGGGGTTACTATTCACGTATACGACACTATTTACGAATACGGCACTATTCACCGAAAAATAAAATTTCTTCTTTTTGTCCAAGATGTCTATTATGGTTACTAGGTTTGATTGTATCCATGTTTTGGTCTTTATATTTGAATTCTGCTTCAAAATTGATTATTATGACGTATTATTAATCTTGGATAAACTGTTATATGAATCCCTAATATTTATCCTTCTGTCTCATTGGATTCATTTTCTCTAAAATATTTTTCATCATCCTCAGTCCTTAATGATGATACTTGATGAATATCTTTGGCCCGTAGTGTAAAGATGAATGATTAATTGATGAATATCTTTGGCCCATAATGCAAAGATGAACAGGTGTTGAGATGAACATGACCAACTGGTGATATAAATGAATATCTTTGGCCTGTAGTGCAAAGATGAATATTTGATTAAAGATGTATATTGATTGTTGTTACAGGGATAAATATTGATGATGGACTTTTAAATCTTAGAAGATAGTAGAACTCATTCTCTACGTGACTCTTCTAATG
The DNA here is from genome assembly GCA_020205605.1 of Panax ginseng. Taxonomy (NCBI): domain Eukaryota; kingdom Viridiplantae; phylum Streptophyta; class Magnoliopsida; order Apiales; family Araliaceae; genus Panax; species Panax ginseng. The sequence continues at coordinate 178,610,347 of CM035132.1, forward strand.
GATTCTTTATTTTATTGCAATTGTTGATCTAAAACTTGTTGTCTATTATATTTTATCAGATTTTTTCTCTGTTGAGGACTAACAATAATTTGTTGTATATTATCTTAGTCATAATATTCTTTACTGGGCTAGTTGAGCTCACCCTTTTCCTTTTTATTCCATTTTTCTTCTCAGGAGGTGAGAATATAGCAGGATCGAGTCGGGGTATGGAGTGATAGTTTTAGAAAGATGTTTTAGCAGTCCTCACTATTTCTGTAAAATAGTGTTTGAATAATTGTAATGAGGACTTTATTTGAGTGTGGATATTTTCTAGAAGATAATATTTGTATTTAAACTCACAATATGTATTATCGTATTTCACACGACATTTGTATTATTGAAGTTGTAGTTTGCTATATGTACCATGTATTTGGCGACTCAGAATGAGTGTTGTATACCTATTTTGGGGGTGTCACAAATAAGCCAAAGTCTAACTTCTCAGGAGTCACATTTAAACGTTGAACACAACTAGGTGAAATACAAGAGTGGGTAGAACTAGTATCGAATAAGATATAGATTTCGCAAGAGTTTATAATTAACTTACCCGTAATAACTTCGTTTGGGTTTCTTGACAAACGCCCTCACTTAAACTACCGGATTTGACTTTGCTATAGGGTACATTCCACCCTTAAGTGCTTCTTCACATTCCTGATCCATGATTTAAATCATTATTCTCCGATCCATATCGAATTGGGGTTGACCACTATGCACAGGGTAATTCCGAATTCGATGTTGGATTCTCCCAATTGTTATCCAAAAAGCAAAATCCATTTCATCTATTTTGGCTTTATTGGATCGGACGTCTTTTTCTACAATATCTACGCGTCGTGCGGCTTTTACCTATGCATCATCTATTCTTCTTTGTTCAGTTGTTTCTTATTTCATCAGAACTTTGATCATAGCATTCTCAGATTCCAGCTCTAATATCTTATACTCTGCCAAAGAGTGCTTCTGTTTAAGCATCACACATCGGGTAACATAATTTTGAATTGTTGCATCTCTTTGTTCTACAACCGCCTGCCGTTCTTCTGCCTGCTCTTCTAACTCATGAATACGATTTTGTAATTCTAAATTTTGATCATAAAATTCTTCTAATAAATTTTCCTCAGGTTCCTCTTCTTCCTCTTCTTCTTCACTCTCACCGCTACCTCTCTGCGACTAGCTAAAAGTGCAACTATTAATTCTTCACTCACCACGTAGATATCTCTAATTTCTTCTTCGTCTGACATCACCTTAACCTGGTTAGTGATTAAAGGTGTCTCAATGGTTTCATTCACTCCATTGCTAACATTTTCAGCTGCCATTTTCAAACACTACCACAAAACAAGAGTTAATTGACATCTCACATATTATCCCTATACTCTGACCGACTAATTAAATACCAAATAAACTTAGGTAGGTCATACTAGCGAAGGAATTCCCCGCCTCTCCCCTCCTAGTTCTTATCTCACATCTCAGCCAGGGATCATATCCCTAAGCTTTGATACCAACTGCGACGCCCCCAAAATATAGGTATTCATCACCCATCTTGAGTCGCCAAATACATGGTATAAAATTCAAATACAACTTAATAATACAACTGTCGTGTAAAATACGACAAAACATAATCTAAGAGTTTTAATACGTATATTGTCATCTAGACAGTATACAAACTCAAAGGAGTTCTCATTACATTTATGGTCACACTTTTTTAATCGTAATAGTGAGGACTACTAATGCAATCATCTCGACCGTCTACTCCTTTCCCCAACTCGTCCCACTATATTCTCATTTCAAGAGAATAAAAGAAAAGAAAGGGTGAGCTCAACTAGCCCAAGAAGAAATATTATGACTAAGATAATGCGTAATAAATTATCAATAGTCTTCAACAATGTTAAACCGATAAAATATAATAGACATCAAGTTTAATCAAGAATCTTAATAAGAAATCCATTAGAAGAGTCAAGTAGAAAATAAAATCTACTATCTTCTATGATTTAAAAATGTTTTCATCAACTTTTATCGCTGAGACTCAGCTTAATATATAAACCACGTCTTCTAATCATCCCTGTACTACGGGCTAAGGATATTCATTAAATCATCAATGGTCATGACTATACAGAAAAATCCCTAGTCATAATCATACCAAGTCCATCTCTGCACGTAAGACAAAGATATACAATTATAAAACCAACAACCAACAGTCCATCTTTGCACGTAAGCCAAAGATATACAATTCAATAATCCACAGTCCATTTTTGCACATAAGCCAAGATAACTTTTATTACCATATAAGCATGAGGATGATGACAATGATATAAACATTAATCAACTGAAAACAAGGATAAATATTAAAGACTTTAAATTTATCCAAAAATTATCAACCGCTCATAATCTAATATTATTAATATCATAACAATATTTTAATCACTTCTTAAACTTATAAACAATTTATTTCAATTATTTACACTTTACCAAATAGTGCATTTAGTTATTCAAAAATGCTATACTCATAAGATTTCATCACCAATGATCAAATCCCTTATCAAAAATCTTCATATACCTTATATAATATTTCCAAGCCACAAAATCCTATTTTCCAACTTTGTTACTTCACATAACATATTTAACTCATATGTTCGTAACTAAACCATTTTCATGAAAATACCAAATCAGTCCCAAAAATTATTCTTTTCTGGGATTAAGCATAATATAGTCCCATAATGAACATATATTTTTCTCGAAATTTTTAAAATTCATTTACTATTTTTCAAAAATCAATTTCTAATTAATTCCTTAAGAAATTAGCTACCTCAAGGTTAACTCCAGAAATTTCCAAATCTTGGCAGTATCTTACACCTATTAACATGAGCCTCCAGTTTAAATTTCATGGTCATCGGAGTTATAGAACTCCAGTTATAGCGTTTTTCATCGGAAAAACCTAAATATTGAAATGATCATAACTTGCTCATTTTAAGTCGGAATGAACTCATTTTTGGACAGAAGGTACTTTATACCATATACTTTCATGTCCCAAAAGCCCAGAATTTTTCTCACAAATTAAGTGGCCAAAACAGCCCTTTTAAAAACATGGGCAGTAGATTTTTTGAAATTGGCAGCTTTTGCCTCCTTTTACTAAAAAATCACCCACACTAAAATCTACAACACCTTTTCCAAAGATTCCACTTTGGATAAGTTACAAAACTCATAGATCTAACTCTAGGACTTGACCACACTCAAAAATTTGAAATATAACAAGAGATATGGTCAATTGAATTTTGTGTTCCGTTTTCACCAAAATCTGATTTTCAACCCTTTGTGATTTCTAAGAAACTTTTATGTTTGCACATAATAACCAATATAACTTATCATGACAATGACATAATAATTCAATAAAACAAGTTCACGAATTAATTTAATCAGGAACCAATAACGTCCAAATTGTCAACATGATACTTCTTTGTAGAGTAAAATTCAAGAATGCTCAAAAAAATATTTCCATGAAAAGATACTGGATGAAGCGCAAATATCAAGGATATTCTACTAATTTCATGGAGTATAGAAGTTAAAGCTTTAATCAACTGAGTATAAGAGAATATATGAAACTGCAAATGGATTTTCGTCCACCATGCGGTAATCCACGTATACAGATCATTTCCACAATTTAATAAGGAATGAATACAAAGGATCATTCACCATGCATGTGGTACTCCACATAGACAGGTTATTCCAACAGAATAATAAAGAATGGAATAACAGAAGAAATCACCATGCATGCGATAGATCGCACCGACAGGTTATTCTCACAGAATAATAAAGAATGGAACCACCCATACGCATTGCATACGATATTCCGGCGAATAATAAAGAATGGAATAACAAGTAAATCACCGGTATACTAGAATCCACTTATACAAAGTTATTCCAATGTAATAATAAAGAATGAAATAACAACAGATATCACTGGTATACTATAATCACAGATACAAAGTTATTCCAACAGTAATAATAAATGAAACCAAAGTCAAAGCGTAAATTCACACAAGCGGTGATATTCTCGACGTAATAATAATAAGAATTTCACCATGTATGCGCAGATTTCGAGACAAAACAAGTTATTCCAACATAATAATATAGAATGAAATAATAGAAGAATTTCACCATGTATGCGGTATCTCGCATAAACAGGTTATTCCAACATAATAATATAGAATGAAATAATAGAAAAATTTCACCATGTATGCGGTACTTCGCATAAACAGGTTATTCCAACATAATAATATAGAATGAAATAATAGAAGAATTTCACCATATATGCGGTACTTCGCATAAATAGGTTATTCCAACATAATAATATAGAATGGAATAACAGAGGGATTTCACCAAGTATAAGGTATGCCGCATATACATGTTATGTATAGGGTATATCACAGATACAAAAGTTATTCCAATGTAATAATAAATAATGGAATAATGTAAGAATTTCACCAAGTATAGGTATGTCACGATATAAAGTTATGTATAGGGTATGTCACAGATATAGGTTATTCCAATGTAATAATAAAGAATGGAATAATGTAAGTTCTCTTCATGAATAAGAAAGAATAACACCCTTACTTGTACAACAAATAATATCCCTACCTTAGAAAGAAGTTGGATACTAGAGTAAGTGAGGTAGCGGTAATTCTTCTTCTTCTCTCTCTATATTTTTCTCTCTATAGCTTCTATCTATAATTTCTCTCTCTAGAGTTTCATTGAATTCATAAGAAATAATGAAGGAATGCGCTTCTATTTATAGAAGAATGGAATGAATAGTAAGTAATTCATGAACGGTCCAGATTGATTTACTTTTAAACGGACGGTCCATATTGATTTACTATTAAAACTGAAAGGAACGGTCCATATTGATTCACTATTCTAACTTTTAAACCAGCGATCCATATTGATTCACTATTATAACTTTTTCACCAGCGGTCCATATTGATTCACTATTATAACTTTCTACCAACGGTCTATATTGATTCACTATTATAACTTCAAGCAATGGTCTGAAAAATTAGCACATCTCCTCATGGAATAATATTGTACCCAAATACCCGAATGCACAATACTAGAGTGAATAGTAATAAAGTGAATAGTAACTCATGAATAGTAATTCGTGAATAGTAACTCATGAATAGTAACTCGTGAATAGTAACTCATAAATAGTAACTCTGACACAAAAAGTGCCCCAAATACCCGATTGAACAGTATAACCTCCAGACATCAATTACTATCGAAATAAATGTTTAACACAAATAATTTCAACATAATGGAACTATCAATTCATCTTTAATCAACACGAACTTATCCATAATTAATATCATAACTCACAATATTTAACAACCAGGTTGTTCCCAGCAAAGAGGGGGCTTTCCGATAAGGATTTCTCCTTATTGGCGCGCAACTAGATTATCTAACCTCTCCTTGACAAAACTTCTAGACATTGTAAATATTGTAATTTAATAATATGAATAACTTTGTCGTCTCAATTATTGATTTAATAATATATCATATTATGCACATGATACTGTGACAATAATCGATCAATAATATGAGAGATATGATGCAGCAATTACAGTAGTAATAATGGAGTATAACTGAGTGACTTATCACGTAAGTATTAATAATCAATACCGTGTACTACCATGCAACCATGCATATTACGGTTAGTTCAACAGTATTAACGGTAAAACCTCCGCCGTTATTTTCATAAAATATTTTTGTCGTTTTCTAACTACGACAATACTTCCGTTGTGGGGTCTACCAATGATTGTGCCGTCGTACGAATATTTCCGAAAAAAGAATATTCCCCGACCAAACGAATATAATATGACAACTTGCATACTTTACAAAATTTATAAATACTACCCACAACTATAACATTATATCAAATCCACACCATAATATATAAAAAATATTTCGAGAAAATTAAATATTTATTCATAAAATCTGGGGTCTCACAATCCTTGAAGAAAATTTCCTAATTTTGTTTAGATGACAACTTTGTCCTTAAAGAAATTTTATTATGACCAATGTGTCCTTGGAGGAAATTTCTAAGAAATTTCCTTGAGATGACTTAAAGACCATCTTTCCCTTCTCTAATAATGGTTAAAGACCATTTTTCCCTTGGTCTTGAATTCCTACAAATTGAAAACCTTATAGCCTAATTTTTATATATTAGATATAAGAATTAATTAACCTAAAGGTTATTATTATTTGAGATTTTTAGTATTTAAATTACATACTAGTAAATTTACCTAAAAGATTTATTTTATACCTCTCAACTAATTAATTTTTATAACTTAAAATCAAAGTAAGTCTAATGGGGTTATAAAAATTAAATGTACATGAGTAATTATCTAAATTCTAAAATAAGTCGAGAATAGAAACCCTAATTAAATAATTAGGGTAAGATAAAATTAAAGTGTTGGACCCATGGTAAATTACATGGCACAAGTAATTGTTTAGGAATGCCAAAAGAAAGAAAAGGATGCCCAAACTTAGCCCAACAAGTGAAGGACTTTGTGGACATTTGATTAAGCAAAAATTGGGCATTAAAAATAAATAAATAAAATGGGATAGAGAAGGGGCTATTGTTAGAGTTTATGCCCTAGAGGCCAATTATTTGATATAATTTCTTAACGTTTTGATATTATATTTGATTGAATAAATGAATGATTTTATTATGATTTTATTTACTGTGTTATATAAATGTTAACATAATAAAAATCCTTAGAATAGTGATACAAATTATATAGTTTCAAGTATGTGACTTGAACATGAGATTATATAATTACAATTAGTATCATTATTCTTAAATGTCCCTAGTCGAGTATCATTGTTGATAGGACAATAATGATGCATTGAGACCAGTTTGTGGATTGACTGATGACCAAATCTCATTGGTCATAAATATATGAGATATTAAGTCAATGAATAGGTACATGTTAGAGAACGATGTACTGGAAAGACCCACCATGTGAGACCCCAGATTTTATGAATAAATATTTAATTTTCTCGAAATAATTTTTTGAATATTATGGTGTAGATTTGATATAATGTTATAGTTGTGGGTAATATTTATAAATTTTGTAAAGTATGCAAGTTGTCATATTATATTCTTTTTGTCGAGGAATATCCGTACGACGGTACAATCATTGGTGGACCCCACAACGAAATTATTGTCGGATTGAGAAAACGACAAAAATATTTTCATGAGAATAACGACTAAGTTTTACCGTTAATATTGTTGAACTACTCTAGTAGTAAAAATACAAGAATACGCGTGGTTGCATAAGAAGACACCAGTATTGATTATTGATGCTTATGTGATAAGTCACTTTCGCTTTTGTTTTATTAGTATTATTAACGTAATAAAACATAAAACTTTTTATATAAAACATAATACTTTTATAAAGTTATTCGCTTTATTAGGCTAATACTAAAATCTTTTATATAAAAATGAATACTTTTATAAAGTTATTCGTTTTATTAGACAATAATTAGATTATATTATATTTTATTATGCATAGTGTTGCATAGTGTTGCATAGTGCCTGCATAGTATTGCATAGTATTTTGCATAGTAAAATCTTTTTATATAAAACAGAATACTTTTATAAAGTTATTCGTTTTATTAGATTATATTATATAAGTTTTGTTTTATTACTTTTCCTTTCCTAGGAAGGATCTAATTATCTCAGTTACTATGCAGTCCATTCTTCTATAAATAGAAGCTCATTCCTTCATTATTTCTTACGAATTCACTAAAACTCTAGAGAGAAACTATAGAGAAATTTCTTCTTCTATAATCTTGAGCGTATTTCTTTAGAGTTTAAGAAAGCTTTGAGCGTAGTGCAAGTTTTCTTCGAGTATATCCTCGCCCTACCAGTCGGAGTACTTTTCTTTCAAAGGTAAGGATTATTATTTTTTTTATTCTGAAGAGAAATTATTTTTCATATTCATCTGAATATTATTATCGTTCAATATTCATTTTCTTCGTTTAATATTCGTAAGGAATATTATTTTCGTTTAATATTCGTAAGGGATATTATTTGTTGTACCTGTAAGGGGTATTATTTCTTTTGTATTCATGAAGAGAACTTCTGTTATTCCATTCTTTAGTATTATGTTGGAATAACCTGTCTATGCGAAGTACAACATACTTGGTGAAATTCTTCTGTTATTCCATTCTTTATTTTTATGTTGGAATAACCTGTTTATGCAAAGTACCGCATACATAGTGAAATTCTTCTATTATTCCATTCTTTATTATTATGTTGAATAACTGCTTATGCTAAGTAATCACATACATGGTGAAATTTTTCTATTATTCCATTCTTTATTATTATGTTGGAATAACCTGTTTATGCGAAGTACCGTATACATGGTGAAATTCTTCTATTCTTCTATTCTTTATTATTATGTTGAAATAACCTGTTTATGCGAAGTACCGCATACATGGTAAAAATATTTTATTATTCCGTTCTTTATTATTCTGCTTTAATATCCCGTCTGCAAGCGCTTACGCATGACCGTTCCATTCTTTATTATTCTCAGTTTAATATCCTCGTCTGCGTTTACACATGACCTGGTTCCATTCTTTATTATTGTGACGCCCCCAAAATAGGTCCATTCCACAACCCATTCTGAGTCGCCAAATACATGGTACAGAAACAACTACAACTTCATTATTACAATTGTAGTGTAAAATACGACAACACATATACTGTGAGTTTAAATACAAATATTATCTTCTAGACAATATTCATACCCAAATAAAGTCCTCATTACAATTATTGATACACTATTTTACAAAATAGTGAGGACTACTAAAACCACTGTCTTGAACCATCACTCCACACCCTGACTAGTTCCCATTATATTCTCGCCTCCTGAGAAGAAAAATAGAACAAAAAGGAAAAGGGTGAGCTCAACTATCCCAGTAAAGAATATTATGACTAAGATAATGTACAACAAATTATCCTTAGTCCTCAACAGGGAAAAATCTGATAGAATACAATAGACAACAAGTTTTAGATCAACAACCGCAATGAAACAACAATTCATTAGAAGAGTTAAGTAGAGAATGAAATCTATTATCATCTATGAATTTAAAAATCCATCATCAATATTTTATCTTTGTAACATCAATCAATATACATCTTAAATCAAATAGTCATCTTTGCATTACAGGCCAAAGATATTAATCAGCCGGTCATGTTCATCTCAACACCTGTTCATCTTTGCACTACGGGCCAAAGATATTCATCAAGAAATCATTCATCTTTGCACTACAGGCCAAAGATATTTAGTAATATCATCATTTAGGACTGAGGATGATGAAAAATATTTTAAAGAAAACAAATCCAGTGAAACAAAAGAATAAATATTAAGGATTCGTCCGTTAAACAATCCGAGTTCAAAAATACTTCATAAATAATTATGGAGTAAAATTCAAGAATGATCAAAACATGGATACAATCAAAGCTAGTATCCATAATAGATATTTTAGACAAAAAACGAAAATTTAATTTTTCTGTTAATAGTGCCGTATTCATGAATAAGTGTCAGATATCGTGAATAAAGGTCGTATACGTGAATAGTAACCCCGACACTAAAAGACAAGAATTTCACAAGAAAAATTATCATGTTTCAATAGTACTCGTGAATAAGAACTCATGAATAGTAACTCGTGAATAAGAAACTCGTGAATAAGAATCGACATAAAAAGATCAGAATTTCATAAGAAAAATCTTACCAATATTCCGGTATAATGATATTGAAAGAAATAATATCATTTATAAAAAATAACATCCCTTACCTCGAAAAGACCGTACTTCTGACTGGAATACTGGATATAATGCTGAAGGGAACTTGCATCGTATAACAACACTCAAAGTATCAAAATACTCACAAGAATACGCTCGATAATATATATATAGAGAGAGAAATCTTCAGTTTCTGGAATGATTTTCAATTCTAACCTAATCACCCTATTTATAGGAAAATGCTTAGAACACCAAAGCAGAAAATTTAATAAAATATTAATATAATTAAACAACATTCAAGCCCACCTCTTGAATCTGAATTCAACCCATTTATATCACATGCTAGACCCACTTAACTCACCAAAAACGTTTTTCTTTCAAAAAATAATTAAAACTTCCAAAAATCAATTATTTCGGAACTTCGGAACTTCAATAATTCATAATAAATAGCCCTTTTGTCAGAAATTTGAACTTCATGTCTTTTTCATAGGAATTTTCATTATCTACAACTTTACAGAAGAAAGTTTTTCCAAATTCCAAATAAAAATTGACCGAAATCCACAAACGGACGATTTTACAGGCTATAATCAAATTTCAGTCAAGAAATGGGGTCCACCGACACACAAAACATGTGTTAATCATTTAATGCAACAAAAATACTATTTCTCCTCATATACTCATATATCCCACATTCATTATAAAAATATCACCATTATAATAATAAAATATTATTTTATCAGAAAAGATAAAATATCAATTTTCAACAATTGTCACTTAAAAAATTTTCTCCATCTATATCCACATAAAATGAATATTTTTCTCATCATAAAAATCAATAATTAATTATTCACAAATAATATTACAGAATTACATTATCGATAACCGTGTCGCTCTCAGAAAGCAGGGGCCTTCCTAAGAATTTTTCCTCATCAAGCCAAAATTAAATAACCTCTCCTGTATGTAACTTTCTAGACATTACCAATAATATTATCTAATAATATTATTCAGATAATATGAATTATTGTCTGATAATGGAAAATACCGTAGTGGCAATTATCAAACAACAATAACATAAAATATCAACGTAGCAATTATTGAATAAATAAAATAAAATATTGAATAAGAATTACTATAACAATTATCGAAAGTAGTGTCTTCACGTAAGAATCAATAATTGGTGCAATACCGCTGTAGCATCGTGTTTTTAACCAATCGAGTATTTCAACAAGATAATCTCAGTGAATAACTACGCCATCATTTATAAACAACTTATATTTGTCGTTTTCTTCATCCAATCGCTTTCCGTTCTGGGGCCCACACAAGGCTGCACCGTCGTACGAATATTCCTCGACAGTAAAAATATTCCACGACCAAACGAATATTCTCCGACAATAATGAATATTTTATAACCACTTGCTTATTTTGTAAAATTTTCTCATTTTACCCATAACTAACCACTTTAATCAAATCAACCCTTACTATTTCAAAATAATAAATAAATGAAATTCCATTTTATAAAAAAATAAAATAAAATTTGGGGTCTTACAATCTCCCCTCATGAAATTTCGTCCTCGAAATTGTCGTACTTACCTGGTATTTCGAAAAGGTGAAAATACCTCACTTTCATTTCTAATTCCAACTCCAAGGTCATTTCTTCAATAGCATGGTTCCTTCACAAGACCTTAACTTGTGGTATAACCTTTGTGCGTAAGACATGCTCCTTTAGATCTTGACTGGTACTTCCCCGTACGTTAAATCTTTGGTTATCTCATCTGATTCTAACTCAATAATGTGGTTCGGGTCATCCACATATTTACGTAACATCGATACGTGAAAAACGTTATAAACACGCGATATACTTGGCGGTAAAACGAGTCTATAGGCCACAGTTCCTATTCGATCGAGGATTTCAAATGGACCAATAAATCAAAGGTTTGAGCTTTCCTCTCTTCATCAAATCTTTCTTCTAGAATAACGCCTTCTTGCACCTTCTTCTTTATATTCATCAACTCTGGTGTGTAGCTTGAGCGATTTTAACTTTATCGATTAAAGTCGGTTCTACTCGTATATCATCACCCTAGAATCTTTAACTTTATCTCTATCATTTGTGAGTTATACGAAATGGGTATTTGACAATATCGCACTTGTACTCGTATACGATCTTCTACTCAACACGTCAGCTACCACGTTCGCTTTTTCGGGATAGTATGGTCAGAACATGTGCCGAAATAAGTCTCCTCTTGGGTTCTTCGAAGCTCTTCCCACATTCCTTACTCTATTCGAATTTTGTATCTCTACGAGTCAGCTGCGTTAATGGAGTAGCGATTCGAGAATATCCTTCAACGAATCTCCAATAATAACCAACTAAGCCTAGAAAGCTACGCATTTCGATTACTGACTTAGGTTGCTCTCAACTGTGACTCATATCCCAATCTTGGATAACACGTCACAATGGCACCTATCAGCTTACTACCGCATCGAATATGGCGCCCCTACGGAGAGAGTCCGGCTTTGCAGCATTCGGACAAAGGAAGTCACCAGATAGAGGCTTGAGTACCAAATTCTATAGTTGAATTTTTAACTCCTGAAGTTCAATAGGAGCCATTCGATATAAGATTTTAGAAATGGGTTTTGTACCGGGTTCAAAGTCGATACAAAATTCAATATCACGCTCTGGGATTAGGCTACGAAATTCTTCAAGAAATATGTCAGGAAATTTGCTAACAACAGAAATATCATTCAAATCTGACGTACTTTTGTTCAAGTCCATGACATGGCTAAGAAAACTTGACATCCATTTTTCAATAAACGAATGACTTTATGGCTTGATATGAAAGTGTTTGACTTTAATGGTTTGATTGCTTGAATTCGAATAACAGGTTGCTTAGGAATATAAAAACTAACAACCTAACAAAAACAATCAGTTTTGGCATGATGAGTAGTTAACCAATCAATCCCTAAAATCACATCAAAAACAAGTATCTTTAAAGAGATAAGATCAACAGATAATGTGATGGTGCCAACTTGAATCAAGCAAAATTTATAAACAGTGGATGTGACAAAAGTTTCTCCTAACGGAGTTTCAACAGATAAGTCAAAGTCTAATTTTCTCCGTAGTCAAGTTTAAATGTTGAACACAAGCAAGAGAAATGAATGGGTAGAACCGATATCTAATAAGGTATAAAATTCGTAAGAATTTATAATTAACTAACTCGTGATACCTTCGTTCGTGTTCCTCGCATTTTGACCAGTCACGACAAACGCTCTTCCAAGAACCGTTGACTTTGACTTTTTTGGGACAACCTTTTGAGTCACCATCCCCGCTGGACTTGGTTTCGCTACAGGATAATTTTGAGCTATTTGACCATCTTTTCCACAACTAAAACATACCTTGGAAGGCTGTGAACAGTTTGGACTTATGTGTCCCTCATCTCCGCATCTGTAGCATCTAACTGGCGGTCTTTCTCCTCCCCTAGAATTCGTTGCTAGTGTTGGTGCCGACGTCTTCTTATCATTGTTGAATCTTCTCTTTTTGAAATTTCCACTTGACTCACCTTTCCTATTATCTTGGCCATGATTACCACCGAAGTGGTTACCATTTCTAGAATGATAATTTCCTCCATGATGGTTATCATTGTTCTGATGACCGTTGCCATTGGTACAATTATCATCGAGTTGCTAGTCGCCCAGTTGAACAGACTCATTATCTCGCTCTAATAATTGAGCCATGTTCACAACATCTGAATATAGAGAAAATTTATGAGAAATGAGATATTGACGTATGTCAGGTTTCAAACCTCTCGTAAACATTTCAGCCATACGCTCCTCATTCTCCACCAAATGAGGTGCAACTCGATAACTCTCGCGAACTTCGCCTGCATCGGGACACCGTCATGTTGTTTTGTTATAGTCTAATAAACTCTACTTTCCTTCATATGACGAATACTTTCGTGAAAGTACTTGTCATTGAATAGTTTCTAAACGCTTCCCAAGACATGCCGAAAAGCGGTTTGGATGGGTACGCTTCACGATTCCCCCACCAAAGAATCACTCATTACTTTAACATAAAAGTGGCGAATGGAACCTTCGTTGCTTCCGCATATCCCAAGACATCAAATATCTTGGTAATTTACTTGACCCACGCCTCCGCTTTTAATCGGATCCAAATTTTCTCCGCAATTCTCGTGGTCCCAACTCTTTGAATCGCTCATTATGACAAACCGTATTGCTATCATTTCCACCAGTATTTTGAACACGAAGTCTCCTCGTCGATTTTGTATGAACTGCAAAAGCTTCTAAACATCCCGCTGCTCATTGTCCGATCAAGTGGTGTTATTTACAAGAGGAACATTGCCGCCCACAGACGCTTCTCCTGGTCGATGAGTAAAGGTGTCTCCACTGGCCTCATTTACTCCATTGTTAACATCTCGCCATATTCTCAAATCTTCGCCATAAAACAAGGGTTAATTAAAGAAATTAACATGCAACATAATAACCATATACTCCGACAAACCAACAAATAAGCTTAGGTAGACATACTAATGAAGGATTTACTCGCCTCCCTCCTAGTTCTATTCCCCGATCTCCGCCAGATCATATCCCTAAGCTCGATACCAACCGTGACTCCCCAAAATAGGTCCATTCCACAACCCATTCTGAGTCGCCAAATACATGGTACAGAAACAACTATAACTTTATTATTACAATTGTCGTGTAAAATACGACAACACATATACTGTGAGTTTAAATACAAATATTGTCTTCTAGAAAATATCCATATCCAAATAAAGTCCTCATTATAATTATTGATACACTATTTTACAAAATAGTGAGGACTACTAAAACCACTGTCTTGAACCATCACTCCACACCCCGACTAGTTCTCATTATATTCTCGCCTCCTGAAAAGAAAAATGGAACAAAAAGGAAAAGGGTGAGCTCAACTAGCCCAGTAAAGAATATTATGACTAAGATAATGTACAACAAATTATCCTTAGTCCTCAACAGGGAAAAATCTGATAGAATACAATAGACAACAAGTTTTAGATCAACAACTGCAGCGGAAACAACAATTCATTAGAAGAGTTAAGTAGAGAATGAAATCTATTATCAACTATGAATTTAAAAATCCATCATCAATATTTTATCTTTGTAACATCAATCAATATACATCTTAAATCAAATAGTCATCTTTGCACTACAGGCCAAAGATATTAATCAGTCGGTCATGTTCATCTCAACACCTATTAATTTTTGCACTACGGGCCAAAGATATTCATCAAGAAATCATTCATCTTTGCACTACAAGCCAAAGATATTTAGTAATATCATCATTTAGGACTGAGGATGATGAAAAATATTTTAAAGAAAACGAATCCAGTGAAACAAAAGAACAAATATTAAGGATTCGTACTTTAAACAATCCGAGTTCAAAAATACTTCATAAATAATCATGGTGGAGTAAAATTCAAGAATGATCAAAACATGGATACAATCAAAGCTAGTATCCATAATAGATATTTTGGACAAAAAAAGAAAATTTAATTTTTCTGTGAATAGTGCCGTATACGTGAATAGTGTCGTATACGTGAATAGTAATCCCGACACTAAAAGACAAGAATTTCACAAGAAAAATTATCATGCTTCGTGAATAGTACTTGTGAATAGTAATTCATGAATAGTAACTCGTGAATAGTAACTCCAACATAAAAAGATCAGAATTTCACAAGAAAAATCTTACCAATATTCCGTATAATGATATTGAAAGAAAGACGCCCCCAAAATAGGTATACATCACCCATCTTGAGTCGCCAAATACATGGTACATAAATCAAATATAACATAATTATACAACTGTCAAATAAAAAACAAAAACCGAGAGTTTAAACAAGAATATTGCCTTCTAGACAATATCCATTCAAAGTCTCAAATTACAAACCTCATTACATTTATTATTTATTATCAACTATTTAATGTAATAATGAGGACTACTAATGCTATCATCCTGACTCATTAACTGCTCCCCGACTCGTCTCCAGCTTATATTCTCATTTCAAGAGAATAAAGAAAGAAAGGTGAGCTCAACTAGCCCAAGAAGAAATATTATGACTAAGATAATGCGTAATAAATTATCATTAGTCCTCAACAATGTTAAACCGATAAAATATAATAGACATCAAGTTTAATCGCAATGAATAAGCAATCCATTAAAAGAGTCAAGTAGAGAATAAAATATACTATCTTTTATGATTTAAAACGTTTTCATTAATTTTTATAGCCGAGACTCATCTTATTAAATAATCCACATCATCCCCGCACTACTACCAAGGATATTCATTAGGGTCACGACCACAAATTATCCATACACTACGGGCCAAGGATATTCGTATTCATCAATGGTCATGATCATGCCAACAACCGGCCCATCAATGCACTACGGGCCAATGAGGACTTTTACCACATCATTTGTAACATTACTACATGATTATACCGAATAATCCTCGTCATAATCATACCAAGTCCATCTATGCACCACTGTGCCACGAGATGACTTTCAAAAAAATAAAACATGAGGATGATGACAATGATATAAGAATTCAATAAAACAAGTTCACGAATTAATTTATCCAGAACTAATAACGTCCAAATTGTCAACATGATACTTTTTGTAGAGTAAAATTCAAGAATGCTCGTAAGAATATTTCCATGAAAAGATATCGATGAAGCGCAAATATCAAGGATATTCCACTAATTTCATGGAGTATAGAAGTCAAAACTTTAACCAACCGAGTATAATAAAGAATGGAATAACAAAAGAAATCACCATGCATGCGATAGATAGATAGGCAAAGTTATTCTAATGTAATAATAAATAAACCAAACCAGTTATTCAGAAATCACACGTAAAGATATTCCAACATAATAATAAAGATGGAACCAAAGTTCCCGATGTAAAACACACGCATGTGATATTCCAATGTAATAATAAAGAATGGAATAACATAAGGATTTCACCATGTATAGGGTATATCCAATGATATCTAATTATGTATAAGGTATGTCACATATACAAAGTTATTCCAATGTAATAATAAAGAATGGAATAACATAAGGATTTCACCAAGTATAGGGTATGTCACAGATATGTAGTTATTCCAATGTAATAATAAAGAATGGAATAACATAAGGATTTCACCAAGTATAGGGTATGCCACGATACAAAGTTATGTATAGGGTATGCCACAGATACAAAAGTTATTCCAATGTAATAATAAAGAATGGAATAATGTAAGTTCTCTTCATGAATAAGAAAGAATAACACTTTTTACGGCACAACAAATAATATCCCTTACCGTAAAAGAAATTGGATATAGAAGTAGTAAAGTAGCGTAATACTCTTTCTTCTTTCTCTCTATAATTTCTCTCTCTAGAGTTTTAAAGAATTCGTAAGAAATAATGTAGGAATGAGCTTCTATTTATAGAAAAACCGAGAGTGGCTCTTGGTCTTAACGAAGGGTCAAAATGACTCTTGTAATATTGAAGAGACAACTACTATTTGCATGGAAGGGGTAATTAACTCTTGGAACAATCAAGAGGCAAATAACTCTTGGTAATATTGAAGAGACAACTACTATTTACGAAGGGTAATTAACTTAACTCTTGGGCAAATAACTCTTGGGGTAATATCTGAAGTTTACTATTAAGACTTTAAATCAACGATCCATATTGATTTACTATTATAATTTCAACCAACTATAAAAAATTAGCACATCTCCTCATGGAATAATATTGTACCCAAATACCCAAAAATACTAATTAGTGAATAGTAATCTCTCTCGTGAATAGTAACTCATGAATAATAATAGTAACTGTACCCTCAAATAGTAACTCAACAAAAAAGTGCCCTAATAATTCGATTGAACAATATAACCTTTAGACATCAATTACTATCGAAATAAATGTCGATTCTCACTAACACAAATAATTTCAACACAATGAAACTATCAAATTCATCTTTAATCAACACGAACTTATCCATCATTAATATCATAACTCACAATATTTAACAACCAAAGTTGTTCCTAGGAAAGAGGGGCTTTCCAATAAGGATTTCTCCCTATCGGCGCGCAAAATTAGGTGACCAAACCTCTCCTTGATGTAACTTCTAGACATTGTAAATATTGCAATTTAATAATATGAATAACTTTGTCGCCTCAATTATTGATTTAATAAAATAACATATAATGCGTATGATACTATGACAATAATCGAATCAATAATATGAGAGAGATATGATGCAATAATTATCAGTAGCAATAATGCAAAGATAACCGAGTGACTTATCACTTAAGCATCAATAATCAATACTATGTGCTACTATGCAACCACGCCAGACATCGCACTTTTTTACTACCGGGTAGTTCAACAAGATTAATCTGTAAAACCTCCGCCGTTATTTTCATAAAATATTTTTGTCATTTTCTAACTACGATAAAGGCTTCCGCTTGGGGGTCCACTAATGATTGTGTCGTCGCATTTAATATTCCCCGACAAAAAAGAATATTCCCCACCAAATCGAATATTATATAACAACTTGCATACTTTGCAAAATTTTTAAATACTACCCACAACTATAACAATATATCAAATCCACACCATAATATTAAAAAAATATTTCGAGAAATTTAAATCTTTTATTTATAAAATCTGGGGTCTCACAATCTCCCCTCCTTATGGAATTTCGCCTTCGAAATTTACGTACGTACCTGGTATGCTGAAGAGGTGAGGGTACCTTGACTTCATTTTAGATTCTAACTCTTGAGGTATAACCTTTGAGTGTTGAATACGATTCTTCTTATCCAAGATTTTAACAGGTACATCTTCATACGTTAAATTATCCGCTATCTCGTCCGGTTCTAAATCAATAATGTGGTTCGGGTGATCCACATATTTACGTAACGTCGATACATAAAAAACATTACGAACACGCGACTGGCGGTAAAACGAGTCTATAAGCCATAGTTCCTACTCGACCGAGGATTTCAAATGGGCCAATTAAATCGAGGGTTGTGATTTCCTCTCTTCGTCATTTCTTGCTTCTAGAATAACGCGCTCTTGAACCTTCTTCATTCATCAGCTCTGAGTATGTTGCTTGAGTGGCTTTAACTTTATCGATTAAAGTCGATTCTACTCATATATTCATTATCTTCACATGGGTCCCTAGAGTCTTTAACTCCATCTTCATCATTTGTAAGTTATACAAAATGGGTTTTTAGGTTAACAACATCGCACTCGTAAATGCATACGATCTTCTACTCAACGCGTCAGCTACCACGTTCACTTTTCCACAATGATATTAAATGGTACGATCATAATCTTCAATAGCTTGAGTCAACGCTCTTTGGCGCATGTTACGCTTATTTTAGTTGAAGAAATATTTGAGGGTTTAAGAAATGGGTTTTGTATCGGGGTCAATACAAAATTCGATTTCACGCCTAGGGGTAGGCTAGAAGTCTTCGAGAATACGTCAGAAATTTATTAACGATAGAAATATCATTCAAAATCGCATGACCTCATCCAAGACTTGGATAAGTACGTCACATTGATACCTATCAACTTGCCATCTTCATTCACGACGTCGCCACAGTAAAGTCCGCTTTGCAGCATTCCACACAAGGAAGTCAACAACAAAAGGATCGGGGCTCTTTACTTATGGCTTGATATGACAAAGATTGACTTTAGTGGTTTGGTTGCTTGAATTCGCATAACAGTCAAGTATGAATATAAAAGCTAACAACCTTAGGAAAAGCATGATGAGTAGTTAACCAATCGATTCCTAAAATCACATCAAAGGAAAGTATTTTCAAAGAGATAAGATCGACAGTAACGTGAAAATGTTTGATTTGAATCAACAAGATTTATAAATAAAGGAGGTAACGAAGGCTCCTACTAACGAAGTTTCAACTAATAAGTCAAAGTCTAACTTCTCCTGAGTCAAATTTAAACGTTGAACGCAAGAAAGAGAGATAAAATAATGGGTAGAACCAAGATCTTATAAGGTATAGACTTCGCAAGAATTTATAATTAACTAACCCGCTAACTTCGTTCGGATTACTCGCTTTTGAGAAGTCACAAAAACGCTCTTCCCGAAACCACCGACTTTGTTTTGTCCAGATCCGCCTTTGGTGCCACCGTCCCCAAATTGGACTTGACTTTGGTGCACGCAACAAAATCGAGCTAAATGACCTTCTCTTTTGAAATTTCCACTTCTATTATCTTGGCCATGATTACCATCAAGTGGTTACCATTCTTGGCATGATAATTTCCCCGATGGTTATCATTGTTCAGATGGTCGTTGCCACTGGTACGATTATTATCGTGTTGTTGGTCGTTACCTTTTGGTTGTGCTAACTCATTATCGCGCCCAATAATCGAGCCCTATTCACAACATTTGAATATAAACAAAGTTTATGAGAAATGAGGTATTGACGATATCGGGTTTCAAACCTCTTAGAAACATTCGCGTCATTCGCTCCTCATTATCGACCAAATGGGATGCAAACCGGATAACTCAAGAAAACTTAGCCTCGTATTTCACGATACGATCATATTATTTTGCTCCATTGCTTATGTCAACATTTTCGTATGCCATTTTCTAAACACCCACAAAACAAGGGTTAATTAACATATCACATATTATCCCTATACTCTAACCGACCAATTAAATACCAAGTAAACTTAGGTAGGTCATACTAGCGAAGGAATTCCCGCCTCTCCCTCCTAGTTCTTATCTCACATCTCACCAGGATCATATCCTAAGCTTTGATACCAACCGTGACGCCCCCCAAATAGGTATACATCACCCATCTTGAGTCGCCAAATACATGGTACATAAATCAAATACAACATAATTATACAACTTGTCGTAAAAACAAGACATAAATCGAGAGTTTAAACAAGAATATTGCCTTCTAGACAATATCCATTCTCAATGGAGTCCTCATAGATAGTATACAAACTCAAATTCGCCCCTCATTACATTTATTATCACACTATTTAATGTAATAGTGAGGACTACTAATGCTATCATCCGACCGTCAATCTGCTCCCACTCGTCCCAATTTATATTCTCATTTCCTCAAGAGAATAAAGAAGAAAGGGTGAGCTCAACTAGCCCAAAGAAGAAATATTATGACTAAGATAATGCGTATAAATTATCATTAGTCCTCAACAATGTTAAACCGATAAAATACAATAGACATCAAGTTTAATCATAATGAATAAGCAATCCATTAAAAGAGTCAAGTAGAGAATAAAATCTACTATCTTTTATGATTTAAAACGCTTTCATCAATTTTTATAGTGAGACTCAGCTTAATAAATAATCCACATCATCCCTGCACTACGGCCAAGGATATTCATTAGGGTCACGACCACAAATTATCCATGCACTACGGGCCAAGGATATTCGTATTCATCAATGGTCATGATCATGCCAACAACCGGTCCATCAATGCACTACGGGCCAATGAGGACTTTTACCACATCATTTGTAACATTACTACCATGATTATACCGAATAATCCTCGTGGTCATAATCATACCAAGTCCATCTATGCACTACAAAAGCCATGTATGACTTTTAAAAATATATAAACATGAGGATGATGACAATGATATAAGAATTCAATAAAACAAGTTCATGAATTAATTTATCCAGAACTAATAACGTCCAAATTGTCAACATGATACTTTTTGTAGAGTAAAATTCAAGAATGCTCGTAAGAATATTTCCATGAAAAGATATGGATGAAGCGCAAATATCAAGGATATTCCACTAATTTCATGGAGTATAGAAGTCAAAACTTTAACCAACCGAGTATAATAAAGAATGGAATAAAATCAAAAGATATCACCATAGGTTATTCATGTGATAAGATAAGATAGAAAAGTTATATTCCAATAGAATAATAAAGATTTAAACCAGTCCCATGTAAAACACACGCATGTGATATTCCAACATAATAATAAAGATTTTAACCAGTCCGTGTAAAACACACGCATGTGATATTCCAATAGAATAATAAAGAATGGAATAACATAAGGATTTCACCAAGTATAGGTATGCCTCAGTATACATGTTATATATAGGTATGTCACAGATACAAGTTATTCCAACAAAATAATAAAGAATGGAATAACATAAGGATTTCACCAAGTATAGGTATGCCACAGATATAAAGTTATTCCAATGTAATAATAAAGAATGGAATAACATAAGGATTTCACCAAGTATAGGGTATGCCACGATATAGGTTATGTATAGGTATGCCACATATACAAAAGTTATTCCAACAAAATAATAAAGAATGGAATAATGTAAGTTCTCTTCATGAATAAGAAAGAATAACACCCCTTACTAGTACAACAAATAATATCCCTTACTCAGTAAAAGAAATTGGATATAGAAGTAGTAAAGTAGAAGAATACTCTTCTTCTTTCTCTCTAATTTTCTCTCTAGAGTTTTAGTGAATTCAAGAAATAATGAAGGAATGAGCTTCTATTTATAGAAAAACCGAGAGTGGCTCTTGGTCTTAACGAAGGGTCAAAATGACTCTTGGTAATATTGAAGAGACAACTACTATTTCATGGAAGGGTAATTAACTCTTGGAACAATCAAGAGGCAAATAACTCTTGGTAATATCAAGAGACAACTACTATTTACGAAGGGGTAATTAACTCTTGGAACAATCAAGAGGCAAATAACTCTTGGTAATATTAAAGAGACAACTAATATTAAGAATTAACTCTTGGTAATATTGAAGGGACAAGTTACTATTAAGACTTTAAATCAACGATCCATATTGATTTACTATTATAATTTCAACCAACTATTCAAAAAATTAGCACATCTCCTCATGGAATAATATTGTACCCAAATACCCGAATGCACAATACTAGAGTGAATAGTAATCAGGTGATTAGTAATTTGTGAATAGTAACTCGTGATTAGTAACTCATGAATGAATAATAGAACTCGTGAATAGTAACTCATGAATAGTAACTCATGAATAGTAACTTGTGAATAGTAACTTGTGAATAGTAACTCAATAGTAAAAGTGCCCCTAATAATTCGATTCAACAATATAACCTTCAGACATCAATTAACTATCGAAATAAACTATCGAATTCTCACTAACACAAATAATTTCAACACAATGGAAACTATCAAATTCATCTTTAATCAACACGAACTTATCCATCATTAATATCATAACTCACAATATTTAACAACCAAAGTTGTTCCCAAGAAAGAGGGGCTTTCAATAAGGATTTCTCCCTATCAAGCGCCGCAATTAGGTGACCAAACCTCTCCTTGATGTAACTTCTAGACATTGTAAATATTGCAATTTAATAATATGAATAACTTTGTCGCCTCAATTATTGATTTAATAAAATAACATATAATGCGTATGATACTTGTGATAATAATCGAATCAATAATATGAGAGATATGATGCAAAGAATTATCGTAGTAATAATGCAAAGATAACCGAGTGACTTATCACTTAAGCATCAATAATCAATACCGTGGCGCTACTATGCAACCACGCCAGACATCAGACTTTTACTACCGGGTAGTTCAACAATTATTAATCTGTAAAACCTCCGCCGTTATTTTCATAAAATATTTTTTGTCATTTTTTAACTACGACACAATAGCTTTCGCAGGGGGTCCACTAATGATTGTGTCGTCGCATTTAATATTCCCCGATAAAAAGAATATTCCCCACCAATCGAATATTATATAACAACTTGCATACTTTGCAAAATTTTCAAATACTACCCACAACTATAACAATATATCAAATCCACACCATAATATTAAAAAAATATTTAGAAATTTAAATCTTTTATTTATAAAATTTGGGGTCTCACATCTAAATTCCAAATGAAATTGACTCAAATCCACAAACGAACGATTTTATAAAGCTATAATCAAATTTCACCAAGAAATGGGGTCCACCGACACACAAAACATGTATTAATCATTTAATGCAACAAAAATACTCTTCCTCCTCATATACTCATATATCCCACATTCATTGTAAAAATATCACCATTATAATAATAAAATATTATTTTATCAAAAAAAATAAAATATCAATTTTCAACAATTGTCACTTAAAAAATTTTCTCCATCTATATCCACATAAAATGAATATTTTCTCATCATCATAAAAATCAATAATTAATTATTCACAAATAATATTACAGAATCACATTATCGACAACCAAGCTTCTCGTGAAAGAGGGGCCTTCCTAGTAAGGATTTCTCCTTCTTGGCGCAAGTAATTAAATAACCTCTCCTTAGACAAAACTTTCTAGACATCGCCAATAATATTATCTAATAATATTATTCGGATAATATGAATTATTGTTCGATAATGGAAAATACCGTGTAGTGGTAATTATCAAACAACAATAACATAAAATATCAACGTAGCAATTATTGAATCAATAAAATAAAATATTGAATAAGAATTATAACAATTATTGAGTAAAAGGCCTTCTTACGTAAGAATCAATAATTGGTGCAATACCGTGTAAATCAGTATTTTAACCACCGAGTATTTCAACAACAGATAATTGATGAATAACTACGCCGCCATTTATAAATAACTTATATTTGTCATTTTCTTCATCCAATCGCTTTAGTTATGGGGCCCACACAAGGTCACAAATGGTCGTATTTAATATTCCTCGACAGTAAAAATATATTCCACGACCAAACGAATATTTTCCGACAATAATGAATATTTTATAACCACTTGCTTATTTTGTAAAATTTGCGCATTTTACCCATTACTAACTACATTAATCAAATCAACCCTTACTATTTCAAAATAATAAATAAATGAAATTCCATTTTATAAAAAAATAAAATAAAATTTGGGGTCTTACAATTATTCTGTCGAAATATCTCCATTGGCATGTAATTACGCTCTACACGGTTCCATTATTTATTATTCCGTCTTTATTATTACATTGGAATATCCTCATCATGCGTTTTATGCCGGACACGGTTCCGTCTTTTTATTATTCGTTGGAATATCCTCATCATGCATTTTACGTACGGACTGATTCCGTTATTTATTATTCTCGTTGGAATAACTCGCCTATGCGGCACCGCATGCATGGTGATTTCGTTGTTATTCCATTCTTTATTATTCTTTCTAATATCCTCATCATTCGCTTATGCCGGACTGGGTTCCATTATATATTATTCTATTGGATAACCTGTCTGTGCGGTCTATCGCATGCTTGGTGATTTATGTTGTTATTCAATTCTTTATTATTCAGTTGGAATATCCTGTTGGTGCGTATTACGCCTGACCTAGTTCCATTATTTATTATTTTGTTGGAATAACTTGTCTATGTGGATTATTGAATTATTATGTCATTGTCATCATCCTCATGTGCATTGATGGACAGTTTTTGGTATGATTATGGCTATGGATTCTCTTCGGCTAAGGATGCAAAGATGAATTGATTTATGGCATGATCAGGACCATTGATAAAAACACGATTATCTTTGGCCCGTAGTGCATGGGTAATTCGTGGTCGTGATACTAAAGAATATCCTTGGCCTGTAGTGCAGGGATGATTTGATGATGTGGATTATTTATTGAGCTGAGTCTCTGCAATAAAGTTGATAAAAAACCTTTTAAATCATAGAAGATAGTAGACTTTATTCTCTACTTGACACTTCAAATGGATTACTTGTTTCGCTGCAGTTAAACTTGATGTTTGTTATATTGTATCAGTTTAACACTGTTGAAGGCTAACGATAATTTATTCTTCATTATCTTAGTCATAATATTTCTTCTTGGGCTAGTTGAGCTCACCTTTCTTTCACCGCTTTTCTTCGTGAAATGAGAACGTAGCTAGGACTAGTCGGGAACAGCAGTGACGGTCGGATGATAGCATTAGTAGTCCTCACTATTCCGTGAAATAAGCGTGTTAATAAATGTATTGAGGACTCCATTGAGTTTGAATACCGCCTGTAAGACAATATTCGTATTAAAACTCACAGCTCATGTTGTATATTTAAGTTTGTATTTGAATTATTTACCATGTATCTGGCGACTCAAGATGGGTGATGTATACCTAATTTTGGGGGCGTCACAGTTGGTATCAAAGCTTAGGGATATGATCCCCGGCCGAGATGTGAGATAAGAACTATGAGGGAGAGAGAAATTTCTTCGCTAGTATGACCTACCTAAGTTTATTTGGTATTTAATTGGTCGATCAGAGTATAGGGATAATATGTTTTATGTTAATTAACCCTTGTTTTGTGACGTTGTTTGAAAATGGCATCCAAAATGTTGAGATAAGCAATGGAGCAAAATAATATGACCGTATCGCAAAGACGAGGCTAAGTTTGCGAGTTATCCCGATTTGCATCCCATTTGGTCGATAATGAGGAGCGAATGACGCGAATGTTTCGTGAGGTTTGAAACCCAAATACGCTAATACCTCATTTCTCATAAACTTTGTTTATATTCGATGTTGTGAATAGGGCTCGCTTATTGGAACGCGATAATGAGTCAAAGACAACCAAAAGGCAACGACCAACAACACGATAATAATCGTATGCTAAGTGGCAACGACCATCGTAACAATGATGACCATCATGGGGGAAATTATCATGCCAAGAATGGTAACCACTTCGGTGGTAATCATGGCCAAGATAATAGAAGTGGAAATTTCAAGAAGAGAAAGTCATTTAGCTCTATTTTGTCGTATAGTAAAGTCAAGTCCAGCTGGGACGGTGGCACCAAAGGCGGATACAAACAAAACAAAGTCGGTGGTTTCAGGAAGAGCATTTTTCGTGACTTCTCAAAAAAAAAAGTGAGTAACCCGAACGAAGTTAGCACGAGTTAGTTAATTATAAATTCTTGCGAAGTCTATACCTTATTAGATACCGGTTCTACCCATTCTTTTATCTCTCTTACTTGCGTTCAACGTTTAAATTTGACTCCGGAGAAGTTAGACTTTGACTTATTGGTTGAAACTTCGTTAGTAGAAACCTTCATTACCTCTACTATTTATAAATCTTGTTCAAATCGACACTTTCACGTTACATGTCGATCTTATCTCTTTGAAAATACTTGCCTTTGATGTGATTTTTTTGGAAACGATTGGTTAACTACTCATCATGTTTTTTGTAAGGTTGTTAGATTTCATACTCCTAACCAACCTGTTATGCGAATTCAAGCAATCAAACCACTAAAGTCAATCATTGTCATGTCAAGCCATAAGTAAAGAGCCCGATCCTTTCGTTGTTGACTTCCTTGTGTGGAATGCACTGAAGCCAGACTTTCTGTAGGCGATGTCGTGAATGAAGATGGCAAGTTGATAGGTATCAATGTGACATGCTATCCAAGTCTTGGATGAGGGTCACAGTTTTGAATGATATTTCTACCGTTAAAAATTTCTTGACGTATTCTTGAAGACTTCTTAGCCTACCCTAGAGCGTGAAATCGAATTTTTTATTGACCCCAGTACAAAACCCATTTCTTAAACCCTCAAATATTTCTTTACTTAAAATGAACGTAACATGCGCCAAAGACGTTGGCTCGAGCTGTTGAAGATTACGATCGTACCTTAATATCATTGTGGAAGAGCGAATGTGGTAGCTGACGTGTTGAGTAGAAGATCATATGCGTTTACGAGTGCGATGTTGTTAACACAAAGACTCATTTCGTATAACTTATAAATGATGAATATAGAGTTAAAGACTCTAGGGACCCACGTGAAGATAACGAATATACGAGTAGAATTGACTTTAATCGATAAAGTTAAAGTCGTGCAAGCTACAGATCCAGAGCTAATGAATACTAAGAAGAAGGTTCAAGAGGGCGTTATTTTAAAAGCAAGAGTTGCTAAAGAGAGAAAATCTCAACCCTCGATTTAATTGGCCCGTTTAAAATCCTCGATTAAGTAGGAACTGTGGCTTATAGACCCGTTTTACCGCCAAGTATGTCGCATGCTCATAACATTTTTAACATATCAATGTTACGTAAATATGTGGACGACCCGAACCATATTATTAATTTAGAACCGGACGAGATAGCGGATGATTTAACGTTTGAGGAGATACGTGTTAAAATCTTGGATAAGAAGAATCGTATTCAACACTCAAGGGTTATACCTCAAGAGTTAGAATCGGAAATGAAGTCAAGGTATCCTCACCTGTTCGGCATACCAGGTACGTACGTAAATTTCGAGGGCAAAATTCCATAAGGAGGGGGAGATTGTGAGACCCCAGATTTTATGAATAAATATTTAATTTTCTCGAAATAATTTTTTGAATATTATGGTGTGGATTTGATATAATGTTATAGTTGTGGGTAGTATTTATAAATTTTGCAAAGTATGCAAGTTGTCATATTATATTCTTTTTGTCGGGGAATATCCGTACGACGGTACAATCATTGGTGGACCCCACAACGGAATTATTGTCGGATTGAGAAAACGATAAAAATATTTTTATGAGAATAACGGCGAAAGTTTTACCGTTAATACTGTTGACCTACTAGGTAGTAAAAGTACAGTAATACGCATGGTTGCATAGTAGCACACGGTATTGATTATTGATGCTTATGTGATAAGTCACTCAGTTTTATTTTATTAGTATTATTAACGTAATAAAACAGAAAAACTTTTTATATAAAACAGAATACTTTTATAAAGTTATTCGTTTTATTAGGCTAATAGTAAAATCTTTTTATATAAAACAGAATAATTTTATAAAGTTATTCATTTTATTAGACAATAATTAGATTAGATTATATTTTATTATGCATAGTATTGCATAGTGTTGCATAGTGCCTGCATAGTGTTGCATAGTATTTTGCATAGTAAAATCTTTTTATATAAAACAGAATACTTTTATAAAGTTATTCGTTTATTAGATTATATTATATAAGTTTTGTTTTATTACTTTTCCTTTCCTAGGAAGGATCTGATTATCTTAGTTACTATGCAGTCCATTCTTCTATAAATAGAAGCTCATTCCTTCATTATTTCTTACGAATTCACTGAAACTCTAGAAAGAAACTATAGAGAAAGTTCTTCTTCTATAATCTTGAGCGTATTTCTTTAGAGTTTAAGAAAGCTTTGAGCATAGTGCAGGTTTTCTTCAAGTATATCCTCGCCCTACCAGTCGGAGTACTTTTCTTTCAAAGGTAAGGATTATTATTATTTTTATTCTAAAGAGAAATTATTTTTCATATTCATCTGAATATTATTATCGTTCAATATTCATTGTCTTCGTTTAATATTCGTAAGGAATATTATTTTCGTTCAATATTCGTAAGGGATATTATTTGTTGTACCTGTAAGGGGTATTATTTCTTTTGTATTCATGAAGAGAACTTCTGTTATTCCATTCTTTGCTATTATGTTGGAATAACCTGTCTATGCGAAGTACCGCATACTTGGTGAAATTCTTCTGTTATTCCATTCTTTATTTTTATGTTGAATAACTTTGCTTTATCTGCACCGCATACATGGTGAAATTCTTCTATTATTCTATTCTTTATTATTATGTTGGAATAACCTGTTTATGCGAAGTACCGCATACATGGTGAAATTCTTCTATTCTTCTATTCTTTATTATTATATTGGAATAACATGATTATGCGAAGTACCGCATACATAGTGAAATTCTTCTATTATTCCGTTCTTTATTATTCTCGCCGTAATATCCCGTGCATGCGTTTACGCATGACTGGTTCCATTCTTTATTATTCGCGAGTAATATCACCGTACTGCGTTCTGCGTGACCGTTTCCATTTTTATTATTCGCTCGGAATAATATCAGCTTGGTCAGACATTACGCTCGACTCGGGTTCCATTATTTATTATTCCGCCTTTATTATTCTCGCTTGGAATATCCTCGCTCATAAGCGTTTTACGCTTCGGACTGGTTCCGCTCTTTTTATTATTCTCGTTGAATATCCCGTCTGCGGCATTTTACGCCGGACTGGTTCCGTTATTTATTATTTTATTGGAATAACCTGTCTATGCGAAGTACCGCATGCATGGTGATTTTTGTTGTTATTCCATTCTTTATTATTCTATTAGAATATCCTGTCTGTGCATTTACGCCGGACCTGGTTCCATTATATATTATTCTGTTGGATAACCTGTCTGTGCGGTCTATCGCATGCATGGTGATTTCTGTTGTTATTCTATTCTTTATTATTCAGTTGGAATATCTTGTCGGTGCGTATTACGCCTGACCTAGTTCCATTATTTATTATTTTATTAGAATAACTTGTCTATGTGGATTATTGAATTATTATGTCATTGTCATCATCCTCATGTTTATATTATGTTGAAAGTCATATGTGGCATGTAGTGCATAGATGGACTTGGTATGATTATGACCACGAATTATTCGGTATAATCATGACCGTAATGTTACAAATGATGTGGTAAAAGTCATCTTTGGCCCGTAGTGTATAGATGGACTTGGCGTGATTATGAACAGGGATTATTCGGTATAATCATGACCGTAATGTGACGAATGATGTGGTAAAAATCCTCATTGGCCATAGTGCATTGATGGACAGTTTTTAGTATGATTATGGCTATGGATTCTCTTCGGCCAAGGGTGCAAAGATGAATTGTTTTATGGCATGATCAGGACCATTGATGAAAACACGATTATCTTTGGCCCGTAGTGCATGGGTAATTTGTGGTCGTGATACTAAAGAATATCCTTGGCCTGTAGTGCAGGGATGATTTGATGATGTGGATTATTTATTGAGCTGAGTCAGCAATAAAGTTGATGAAAAACCTTTTAAATCATAGAAGATAGTAGACTTTATTCTCTACTTGACTCTTCAAATGGATTGCTTGTTCCACTGCAGTTAAACTTGACGTTTGTTATATTGTATCAGTTTAACACTGTTGAAGGCTAACGATAATTTATTCTTCATTATCTTAGTCATAATATTTCTTACTGGGCTAGTTGAGCTCACCCTTTCTTTCACTGCTTTCTTTGAGAAATGAGAACGTAATGGGACTAGTCGCGGATGCAGTGACTGGTCCAGATGATAGCATTAGTAGTCCTCACTATTATGTGAAATAGTGTGTTAATAAATGTATTGAGGACTCCATTGAGTTTGAATATTGTCTAGAAGACAATATTCATATTAAAACTCACAACTCATGTTGTATATTTAAGTTTGTATTTGAATTATGTACCATGTATCTGGCGACTCAAGATGGGTGATGTATACCTAATTTTGGGGGCGTCACACACCATGAGAATTCTACATGAAACATTATGCAAGGTGTCATTAGCTATTCTCATAGTGACAATGATGTAATGGTCCTCCGACCTGAAATCACTATATTACTACATGAGAATTTATGTACTTTGATATTGTGGGCAAAGAAATCGTACCTTGCTAGGGTTAGGGTTTCGTGTTGGCTGAGGAGGAGAGAAATCCACAAAGAGCACGGAATTGATTTGTTGATTGAAGAGGGGAGAATGACAGGTGGGCGATTACTCCAATGACGAGCGGCAGAACTCCTAGAATCTGGGAACCGTGTTAGGGTAGTAGGGATTCCAAGAGCCTTCTTGAGTCCTTCGTTCTTGAGAGAATGTCTAAACCCCTTTTTAGTGCTTTTAGGTGGAATCTCCGAGCCTTTAAGTCACTAAAAAGGGTCCTTTGATCTTCCGAGAGTCCAAGTCTTGAGTCTATGAAAAGTCCCCTCCCAAATGGAATGGAAGGGGTATTTATAGGATTTTCTGGAAAGTAGTCATGTGCAAGGCACATGCTTTAAGGTAAATTCCAGAAATACCCTTTAGTCATTAGAATAATGCCCAAGTTGCCATGTCCTTCTAGCCACCAATCCAATCCCTTAATCAATTCCCACAACAAGCCACCTCCACGAGTCTTCTGCCTCGGGACACGTGGAGGCTTCTCCCGGGTCACGCACAGTTATTTTTGAATTTTCTGTCTTTATTTCCATTAGGTTATACGAACCCTAATTTGCACATTTAATGAGGCCGTGGAACCCTAATTGTGTATTTAATTCAATTAGGTCATGTGAACCCTAATTTTACACTTGGGCCCACATTTTCCCCTCACATGAGAGTCGCGTTCGCAAATGATTTATCGTGCAAGAAAATTATAAGCCTTTGAATGATTTTGCAGGGCTTCACTTTATAGGTTCTGAATACAATGGTCCTAGTAGAGGGAACCTCTAGGGAACCAAATCCTTAGGGTTAAACCCTAGGTAGGCAAAACCTAGCAGGGCTCTTTCTTGGACAAATTAGGAACTTCTCCAAAAATCTTTCCATAGCTTGCCCAATATTTGTTTCCTTATTTTTTTCTGAAAATTGAGACATGAAATATCATCAAATATCACCAAGTAAACAAAAAAAATCTTTATTTTGGTACACAAAATCTTTCATTTTCATCAAATCAAATAAAATCATAATAGAATCAAATCTTAATTTTATTTTGAAAATAAAATTAAATCAAATCTTAAATTTATTTTTGAAAGTAAAATCAAATCAAATCTTAACTTTATTTTGGAAATAAAGTCAACTCTTTCTTTATTTTGAAATAAACCAAATTTTTCTTTATTGATATATATATATATATATATATATATATATATATATATATATATATATATATATATATATATGCCATTTTCTAAAATTACCCATTCTTGAGAATAAGATTAAATCTTCTTTATATTTAGAAAATAATATTTTTAATATATTTCTATTTAAAAGCAAGATTAGATCCACTTATCTTTTGGGAAAACCGCTCAAATCTTTCCTAAATAGGAACATGATAAACGCCTCTTCTTCTTCTTCTTCTTCTTCTTCTTCTTCTTCTTTTTTCTTTCTTTCGTAAGTAGACTTTGAGGGCTATGTGCATATTCCTCTGAAGTTCTTTGTTTTCTTCACCCTTATTTTGCAAATTTGACGCATCATTTCCTCGATTAATTGTCGCGCTACGAAGGCTCGTCGTGTAGGCTAAGTTTCAACTTCTCATATGAATTATCTTCTGAAGTTATTTAATCGTCGTGTAGGCTCGTCTTGATTACTTCAGCTTTTTGTCTTTTCAGGTAATTTTAGCCTTTCTTTTGTCTTCCGAGCCCCATTACCTTGATTATATCTTGGTTTTTTCCCTCGGAATTCATTTAGAAAAAGGCTATATCTTTGCGGCGAAGGAGCATTCATCCCAAGCAATTGATTGGTAGAGCAATAGGACCTCAAAGGTACAAAGGGTGAAAGGAACACCCCCTAGGGGGGGCCAAATCCTACATTTTATTATTATTATTATTTTTTAAAAAAATGTGAAGGAATACCCCCTAGGGGGCCGAACCCTATAGGAGCCAAACCCTAGGGGGTCGAACCCTACTAATTTTTTTTAAGGGGGAAGGAACACCCCCTAGGGGGGCCAAACCCTAGGGGTGCCGAGCCCTACTCATTTTTTTTCATCTTTCTTTTGTCTTCCGAGCCCCATTACCTTGATTACATCTTGGTTTTTTCCCTCGGATAATAAAGAAAGACTTAACATTTTTCGACGAAAACGTAACCGTAAAAAAATGATCTGCTTGCATATGGCAAAACCACCCCTTTTGATCGATCCCTAGGGGGCAAACCCTAGGAGGCCGAACCCTAGGGGGCGAATCCTAGGGGATGATCAATGTTTAGGCGAAAAAATGAAGTTTGGAGGTGCAGTTACTATTTGGATCGTAACTTTTGACTCGTTTGGAGTTTTGGGGCCCATAATATATCAAAACAAAGATATCGACGAGCCTTACAAAAGTCATCGCCTATGGCCATAAAATACGCTGTTATAAGTCCAAAAAGGCTCCAAAGGATGCCTTTTGGCCTTTTGAAGTTTTTTTGAAAATTTTCGAGAAATATTTTCTTTCATAATTGTGATTCCTAACTCTTTCTGACATTATTTCTTCTTCTTTTCAGGTATTTTGAATCTTTACTCTCGGATTTTCCTCTTTGCCATGGTGAGTACTTCAAGCTCAAATACTTTACTTGACATCCTTTATTTGCTTTATTTAGGATTGTTATAATGAACTTCCCCTTGCTTGTAGGCCCTTTCACCCGAATGCTCTACAGGACCACGAACTGCCAAGGAGTCCCCCTTCATCACCGATTGGGGGAGAGCTCCCTTCTTTGGTCCTTCTGACATCTTTTGGGATAGAGTTAAAGACTATGACCGTGCGACTTTTCCTCCACCAGAGAAAGAAGGCTTGTTTCTGTATGCCCCATCTTGCGGAGGTTGGGATGACTTCCCCCATACCAATTGCATTCCCCGCCTATGCATAGAGAAGCAAGAATACCCTTTTAGTCCCCTTCGCTTCCTGTTTGATTCATCTAATCACCTTCAAGGATGGCAGGATTGGACCGACGAGATCCTTGGAAACGCTGAATACGTGGAAATACTCAAGAATGTGAGCATCTTTTGTTGTGTTCAACTGTGTAGAGACCTACATATCCACCATAACCATAATGCTCTTACTGTGTTGATCTCCCGATGGTGTTCCTCTACTTGCACATTCATCACTGCCTGGGGGGAATTCACCCCTACTCTAGAGGATGTCTATGCCCTCTATCAGTAAGTTCTCTTCTTTTATTCCTTTAATTCATTCTAATTTTTCTGAAACATATATATATATATATATATATATATATATATATATATATTGAATTACATCTTGTAGCCTTCCCATTGTTGCCTCAAACTCATGCGACCCTTCTAGCATGTCCACTAGAGATGACGACTGTGTTGCCTACTTGATGGAAGCCTTCAAGCAATCTTCCCACTTCACATCCCACTTCAAAGGCGATACACTCCTTCCAGACTTCGAGACCTCTAGTCGACAGAAAAATTCTTGGTTATCCTGGGTACGTTACTTCTTTCGTGACTACAAGACCAACCAGTGGGACAGCTCTATTCATGATAAATTTGTTCTTGCCTTCCGTGGAGAGACTTGTCATTTTCCTCTGGCAGCTTATCTGGCTATGTGGATGTCCCGCTTCCTCTTCCCTGGATCTCCCACAGACGGTCTTTCTACCCGTATGTTCAGCTTGGCAACGTTATTATCCTGGGTGTGACGCCCCCAAAATTAGGTATACATCACCCATCTTGGGTCGCTAGATACATGGTACAGAATACAAATACAAACTTAAATATACAACATGAGCTGTGAGTTTTAATACGAATATTATCTTCTAGACAGTATTCAAACTCAATGGAGTCCTCAATACATTTATTAACACACTATTTCACAAAATAGTGATGACTACTAATGCTATCATCTGGACCGTCACTCCGTTCCCCGACTAGTCCCAGCTACATTCTCATTTCCTGAAGAGAACAATGAAAGAAAGAGTGAGCTCAACTAGCCCAGTAAGAAATATTATGACTAAGATAATGCAGAATAAATTATCATTAGCCTTCAACAATGTTAAACTGATAAAATACAATAGACATCAAGTTTAACTGCAGTGGAACAAGCAATCCATTAAAAGAGTCAAGTAGAGAATAAAATCTACTATCTTTTATGATTTAAAAAGTTTTTCATCTCTTTTATCGCTGAGACTCAGCTCAATGAATAATCCACATCATTAAATCATCCATGCACTACAGGCCAAGGATATTCTTTAGTATCACGACCACGAATTATCCATGCACTACGGGCCAAAGATAATCGTGTTTTCATCAACGGTCCTGATCATGCCATAAAACAATTCATCTTTGCACCCTTGGCCAAAGAGAATCCATAGCCATAATCATACCAAATACTTTCCATCAATGCACTACGGGCCAATGAGAACTTTTTCCACATCATTTGTAACATTACGGTTATGATTATACCGAATAATCCCTGGTCATAATCACACCAAGTTCATCTATGCACTACAGGCCACAAATGACTTTCAACATAATATAAACATGAGAATGATGACAATGACATAATAATTCAATAAAACAAGTTCAAAAATTAATTTATCCAGGAACCAATAATGTCCAAATTGTCAACATGATACTTTTTGTAGAGTAAAATTCAAGAATGCTCAGAAGAATATTTCCATGAAAAGATACTGGATGAAGCGCAAATATCAAGGATATTCCACTAATTTCATGGAGTATAGAAGTCAAAACTTTAACCAACTGAGTATAATAAAGAATGGAATAACAAAAGAAAAATCACCATGCATGCGGTAATTCGCATAGACAGGTTATTCCAACAGAATAATAAATAACGGAACCAGGTTAGGCGTAATATTCACCGACATGATATTCCAACAGAATAATAAAGAATGGAATAACAACAAAAATCACAATGCATGCGGTACTTCGCAAAGACAGGTTATTCCAACAGAATAATAAATAACGGAACCAAATCCGGCGTAAAACGCATAGACATGATATTCTAACAGAATAATAAAGAATGGAATAATATAATAATAAAGACGGAACCAGGATCGGCGTAAAACGCACAGACAGGATATTCCAACAGAATAATAAAGACGAAACCAGGTCCGGCGTAAAATACACAGACATGATATTCCAACAGAATAATAAAGAACGGAATAATAGAATAATAAAGACGGAAATAGGTCCGACATAAAACACACAGATAGGATATTCCAACAGAATAATAAAAAGGCGGAACCAGTCCCATATAAAACACACGTATGAGGATATTCCAACGAGAATAATAAAGATTTAAACCGGTCCCAAAGGCGTAAAACGCATGCACAAGATATTCAAATGAATAATAAAGAATGGAATAACGAGAATAATAAAGATTTTAACCCGAATTCAAGTAAAACGCATGACGGGATATTCCAATGGAATAATAATAAAGACGGAATAATAGAAGAAAGTCACCAAGTATAGGGTAGTCCGCGTATACAGGTTATTCCAACAGAATAATAAGGAATGAAATAACAGAAGTTCTCTTCATGAATACAAAAGAAATAATACCCCTTACAGGTACAACAAATAATATCCCTTACTGTAAAAAAAACTGGATATAGGAAAAGAAAGTTAGCTGACTTCTCTTCTTCTTTCTCTCTATAATTTTCTCTCTCTAGAGTTTCAGTGAATTCGTAAGAAATAATGAAGGAATGAACTTCTATTTATAGAAGAATGGAATGCATAGTAACTGAGATAATTAGATCCTTCCTAGGAAAGAAAAAGTAATAAAACAAAACTTATATAATCTAATCCTTCCTAGGAAAGGAAAAGTAATAAAACAAAACTTATATAATCTAATCCTTCCTAGGAAAGGAAAAGTAATAAAACAAAACTTATATAATATAATTTAATAAAACGAATAACTTTATAAAACTATTCTGTTTTATATAAAAAGCTTTTCTATTTTATTACATAATAATACCAATAAAACAAAACTGAGTGACTTATCACATAAGCATCAATAATCAATACCGTGTGCTACTATGAAACCACACGTATTACTGTACTTTTACTATCGAGTATTTCAACAGTATTAATTCGAAAAATATTTTTATCATTTTCTCAATCCGAAAATAATTCTGTTGTGGGGTCCACCAAAGATTGTACCGTTGTACGGATATTCCCTGATAAAAAAAATATTTCCCGACCAATCGAATATAATATGACAACTTGCATACTTTGCAAAATTTGTAAATATTACCCACAACTTATAACATTATATCAAATCCACATCATAATATAAAAAAAATTATTTCGAGAAAAATTAAATATTTATTCATAAAAATCTGGGGTCTCACACTGGGGCTCAGAAATTCCCTTCGCTTCTCTCTTCCTAGGGACCTTATATCGTCGCCTAGACGAAACTGCCCTTGCCATGAAAGAATCCGTTGGGAGGTAATCACTTTTATATATAGATATTTGTCGTTACAACCACACTTTTTTTCCTTTAACCTTTTTCTTATTTGACTTTTATTCATTCAGGTACGATGTCAATTACTTCCTTCCATGCTCCTTCCTCCAGATTTTTCTTTTTGAACGCTTTTCGGGCTATTCCTCTAAGCAGAAGAAGAAATCTCCTCTTTTTTCATCACCCAACGTCATTCCTCGCATGACACGTTGGATTGATCATTGATTTAGCCTTGATAGTACTGATTTGCGGTCTTTCCTTGATGATTATTCATGCTTCATTACCCGTCCCTACACCATTACTTCAGAGGGTTGCGGTCATCTACCTCATTTTTACAAGCACAAATTTCGTACCTACTCAAGCCTCAACAGGACCAGCTTGAGTGGTTCTGCACTGTCTTGGTTCATTTTCCTTCGGTCTACAGAGCTTCCCTATTTCCTTGAGAATAATAGTTTTGACACTGTACTATATTTTCCTCACAGGGTCATGAGACAATTTGGATATGACCAGGAATGCCTTTTTGGTCACACATGCTGGGGAAATTATGAGGCTGCTCTTCTCAATTTCGTCTGTACTTCCCCCTCTTTTACATGGGAATTTCCGAGGCTACTAAGTGATCCTTATAGACCCCTTCCTTTTGTCATATCAGATAATTCCCGGATTGGGCGATATACTACTAGCGAACGTAATTACTGGCAGGTCAATCTTAAAAAATGGGAGGATGATACCTTGATTTGTTCATTGCCAGTTTCTATTCTGAAACATCTCCAATGGGGACGACTGCTATAGTCTCCCAAGCCCAATGTTCCCTCAATACTCTGGCCAGCCAGTAGTCGGTTGGCTGAGCGTGACATTTTGATGCCTAAGTTGTCTCCCCCTCAGTTAGCAGATATTCCTCTTCGAGATGATCTAGCTACTCTTCCCTCACAGGCCACCACTACTTCTAGGAGTCTTCCATCACGAGCTCCACTTCGGGTGTCTTCTTCAGCTCCTCCCCAGGGATCTTCTGATGCCGAGGAGATGAGAGTTACTCGTTCTAAAACGAGAACATCTACTACTACTGATTCTGAGATAGCTCCTCCTATTGCTTCTGTCGTGGTTCCAATCAATCGTCCTCCTATCAGGCTTATCATAAATCCATTAGTGAAACTCCCCCTTGATGATGTTGATCCTAGTATCCCTGCAGCCGAGGATCCATTCAAGAAACGCCGTAGGAATTTGGTAATTTTCGCTGTACTATTCTCATTTTTTTTGTATTACTACTTTCACATATCATTGAGTAATTATTTCCTTTATTTATCTAATTATTTATTTTTTATATATTTTTTTAGGTTACTGTGGTCAATAAAGATGATGATGATGATGACGTTCCTCTTGGGCTTATGTATATTACTGCCAATGAGGCGGCCACGGCGGTTTCCACTAGTCATAATCCTTCCTAACCTGTGCTTGTTGATATTGAGTTATCTACTCCTCGTGATGATTGTGTTAGCCTGGATGCTAAGGATACCTTATCCGATGTGAGCTCGAGTCCTACTGTGGGTGATACAGCTATTTCTTCACACCTTCCCATGACTGCTCCTCATGATGAGTGTGAAGATGTTGATGAGGCTCTTACTTCCCCGAGTGGGAATCATTCTATTATCGGAGAAATAATTTATATTATATGAATAATATTATTAGATAATATTATTGTCAATGTCTAGAAAGTTCTGTCTAAGGAGAGGTTTGGTCATCTAATTGCGGCAGAAGAAGGAGAGATCCTTATTGAAAGCCCCTCTTTCTGAGGAACCGCTGGTTTGTCGATAATGTGATTCTATAATATTATTTGAGAATAATTAATTATTAATTTTTATGATGAGGAAAATATTCATTTTATGTGGATATAGACGGAGAAAAGTTTTAAAGTGACAATTGTTGAAAATTGATATTTTATCTTTTCTGATAAAATAATATTTTATTATATTATTATAATATAATAATGGTGATATTTTACAATGAATGTGGGATATATGAGTATATGAGGAGGAATAGTATTTTTGTTCAATAAATGATAAACACATGTTTTGTGTGTCGGTGGACCCCATTTCTTGACTGAAATTTAATTATAGCCTGTAAAATCGCCCGTTTGTGGATTTCGGTCAATTTTTGTTTGAAATTTGGAAAAACTTTCTTCTGCAAAGTTGTAGATAATGGAATTTTCTATGGAAAAGACACAAGGTTTGAATTTTTCTGGCAAAAGAGCTATTTATTATGAATTATTGAAGTTCTGAAGTTCCGAAATAATTAATTTTTGGATGTTTTAATTATGTTTATTAAGAAAAACATTTTTTTTGTTTTGTGGGCTACACTAACATGTGCAACATGGTGAATTCAAATGTCTAGAGGTGGGCTAAGGAAAATTTTATAAATATATTAATATTTTATTAAATTTTATGCTTTGGTGTTCTAAGCATTTTCCTATAAATAGGGTGCTTAGGTTAGAATTAAAAATCACACCAAAAACAAGTTTTCTCTCTCTTTCTCTCTCGATATGTTGAGCGTATTCTTGTGAGTATTTTGATACTTTGAGTGTTGCTATACGGTGTAAGTTTCTTTCAACACTATATTCAGTATTCCAGCCAGAAGTACTATTCTTTCGAGGTAAAGGATATTATTTTTTTTGAAAATGATATTATTTCTTTCAATATCATTATGCGAGAATATTGGGAGTATTTTTCTTGTGAAATTCTTGTCTTTTAGTGTAAAAAGTTCTTATTCACGTGTATCGGCCTTATTCACGTATCTGATCTTATTCACGAATACGGCACTATTCACAGAAAAATTAAATTTTTATTTTTCGTCCAAATTATCTATTATGGATACTAGCTTTGATTGTATCCATATTTTTATCATTCTTCAATTTTACTCCACCATGATTATTTATGAGGTATTTTTGGACATGGATAAACCGAAATACGAATCCTTAATATTTATTCTTTTGTTTCACTGGATTCATTTTCTTTAAAATATTTTTCATCATCCTCAGTCCTAAATGACGATATAACTGAATATCTTTGGCCTGTAGTGCAAAGATTAATGATTTTATGATGAATATCTTTGGCGCGTATTGCAAAGATGAGCAGTGTTGAGATGAACATGACTAATCGATGAATATCTTTGGCACATAGTAAAAGATGAATATTTGATTTAAGATGTATATTGATTGATGTTACGAGGATAAAATATTGATGATGGACTTTTAAATTCATAGATAATAGTAGATTTCATTCTCTACGTAACTCTTTCTATGAATTATTATTTTCATTTCTTGAATATTGATCTCAAACTTGTTGTCTATTGTATTTTATCGATTTTTCCTGTTGAAGACTAACGATAATTTGTTCTATATTATTTTAGTCATAATATTCTTTTTATCGGGCTAGTTGAGCTCACCCTTTTCCTTTTTGTTCCATTTTTCTTCCCAGGAGGCGAGAATGTAGCAAGTACGAGTCGGGGTATGGAGTGATGGTTCTAGAAGTTGTTTTAGTAGTCCACACCATTTTTATAAAATAATATATCAATAATTATGATGAAGATTTATTTGGGTGTGAATATTGTATAGATGATAATATTTGTATTTAAACTCACAGTTTTTATGTTGTATTAATAAAGTTGTAGTTATTTCTGTACCATGTTATTGACGACTCAAAATGGGTGATGTATATCTATTTTGGGGGCATCACAGGGGAGGTTGTAAGACCCCAACTTATTATAAATAAAATTAAATTTCCTCTATTTATTATCTTGAAATAATAAGGTGTTAATTTGATATAATGCTTTGGTTATGGGTGAAATGTGCAAATTTTGCAAAATAAGCAAGTGGTTATAAAATATTCATTTTTATCGGGGGAATATTCTTGTTGTTGTTTGGAGAATATTAAATGCAGCCAACAAATATTTGTGGGCCCCATAATGTAATAATTGTCGATGAAGAAAGCGACAAGTTTGAGTTTTTATAAATAACAACAGAAGTTATTTAGATAACACTTGTTGGAATACATGGTGGTTAAAATACGATGTCTGCGTGGTTACACAATATATTAAATACACTAGTATTACATAATATTTTTGAATTATTGATTCTTACGTAAGAAGGCCTACTCAATAATTGTTACAGTAATTACTGTTCAATATTTTATTTTATTGATTCAATAATTGCTGCGTTGATATTTTATATTATTGTTGTTTCAATAATTGTCATTTACGATTTTCCCATTATCGGTTAATAATTCATATTATTTGAATAATATTATTAGATAACATTATTGGAAATGTCTAGAAAGTTCTGTCGAGGAGAGGTTTGGTCACCTAATTACGCCGATGACGATGAAGGAGAAATCCTTATCGGAAAACCCTCCGTCTCCGGAAAGGCTTTGGTTGTCATTATTGTGATTATGTAATATTATTTTTGAATAATTATTTATTGATTCATATGATAAGGAAATATTTATTTGATGTGGATATAAATGATGGATTTATTTATTTTATGTGGTTATAAATGAAGGAAACTGGTCTGAAGGACTCATAATCCGAAAAATCTGTGTTCTTGAGATATATTGCGTGAGTTATAATTTTTAATCAAACTGTTGGATCGTTGTGATTTTTGGATATGTTATACATATATAAGTTGAGTATATGTCCACAAATTTTGAATCGTTAAAAATGAACGTATGATTTGTTATGAATTTTAAAAGGTGACTGGTTCAGAAATTGTTGAAATTTCTGAATTTATCATTTTGGTGAAAAATTCTAGAATGAGTGGGCCCCGCCTATGGTTGGTGAAAAAATATGTTGGAATTTTATTTTAAAAGTGGTGGGTGAGAATAGTAGCAGGTAAAACCATCAGGCTACAAGTCAAGTCTGCTATGGCGTTCTAACATTTTCCTATAAATATGCGCTTATGTTAGAATTGAAAATCACACCAAAAACAAGTTTTCTTTCTCTCTATATTATCGAGCATATTTTTGTGAGTATTTATATACTTTGAGAGTTTCTATTCAGTGCAAGTTTCCTTTGGCTTTATATCCGATATTCCGATCAGAAGTACTATTATTTTGAGGTAAGGGATGTTATTTTCTTCTTAAATGATATTATTTTCTTCAATATCATTATGCCGAAATATTGATATGAGTTTGATTGTGTAATTTCTACCTTTTTGTGTTGGGGTTACTATTCACGTATACTACACTATTCACATATACGACACTATTTACAAATACGGCATTATTCACCGAAAAATAAAAATTTTTCTTCTTTGTCCCAGATGTCTATTATGGTTACTATCTATGATTGTATCCATGCTTTTTATCTTTATTCTTGAATTTTACTCCATTATGGTTTATTATGAATTATTTTTAAACTTGAGTTATCTAAAGTACGAATCTCTAAACTTTATCCTTTTATCTCACTGGATTCGTTCTCTAAAATGTTTTTCTTCATCCTCAGTCCTTAATAGGTGATACTTGATGAATATCTTTGGCCTGTAGTGTAAAGATGTATGATTACCTGATGAATATCTTTGGCCCGTAGTGCAAAGATGAACAGGTGTTGAGATGAACATGACCAACTGATGATACAAATGAATATCTTTGGCTCGTAGTGCAAAAATGAATATTTAATGCAAGATGTATATTGATTGATGTTACAGGGACAAAATATTGATGATGGACTTTTTAAATTCATAGATGATAGTAGATTTCATTCTCTACTTAACTCTTCTAATGAATTGTTGTTTCCGCTGCAGTTGTTGATCTAAAACTTGTTGTCTATTATATTCTATCAGATTTTTCCTTGTTGAAGACTAAAGATAATTTGTTGTATATTATCTTAGTCATAATATTCTTTACTGGGCTAGTTGAACTCACCCTTTTCCTTTTTGTTCCATTTTTCTTCTCAGGAAGCGAGAACATAGCAGGAACCAGTCAGGGTATAGAGTGCTAGACAGTTGTTTTAGCAGTCCTCACTATTTTTGTAAAATAGTGTATGAATAATTGTAATGAGGACTTACTTTAGTGTTAATATTGTCTAGAAGATAATATTTGTATTTAAACTCACATTATGTGTTGTCGTATTTTGCACGACGATTGTAATAATAAAGTTGTAGTTATTTTCTGTACCATGTATTTGGCGACTCAGAATGGGTGATGTATACCTATTTTGGGGGCATCACATTTTCCACCAGCCATGCGACGGTTAGATAGAAGGGCAAGAGGACAGTAACTGTGGCTTTGGCGGATTCTCAGTCAAAACCACAAGTGGGCAAGAGGGAGAAGAATGAGAAATTTGAGCGAAGTAGAGGAAAACATGTGGACAAGTATATCAGAATGCCAGTTCCGGAGGCTATCACATGTAGTGAGAAGAAATTCAGGGGCTTATTTGAATAATGGGTCGAGCACGGATTGGTGATGCCTCCAAGGCCCTAGTTGGTTATGACGGAAGAAATGAAAAGAAGACCGGACTTCTGTATATACCACCAGTACGCAGGATATTCCACTATAGACTGTTATAGTTTACGGAGGATATACCATGATAAGCTGGCGGCCAGAGAGACTGAAATAGGAAAAGAAATGTGCAACACTATCACTTATGGTGCAGTCCCGAAAGTCAAGATAACAAACAATCCAAATACTGGCTCTACCATCGAAAGAACTATGAACTATAGATACAAGAATTGACGAATTAAAAATCCACCCAAGATGGTGGTCCACCAAAAATGGTGGTTTAAGTCCTCAGGAGTATAACTTGCTAAGTAATTGGGTGACCAAGGGAGGAGGCACAAGAATTGATGAATTAAAAAAATCCACCCAAGATGGTG
This sequence comes from Panax ginseng, assembly GCA_020205605.1. Lineage (NCBI taxonomy): Eukaryota > Viridiplantae > Streptophyta > Magnoliopsida > Apiales > Araliaceae > Panax > Panax ginseng. The sequence goes on from CM035132.1 coordinate 178,654,998, forward strand.
GTCCACTCTAAATGGTGGCCAAGTGCTCATAAAATTCATTTGCCAAGAAATTGGACGACCCAAGTGATGAGACACCAGATTTAAAGTCCTTGTAGACCATATTTGCCAAGAAATTGGATGACCCAAGTGATGAGGCACCAAATTTCAAGTCCTCATAGATCGCACTTGCCAAGAAATTGGACGACCCAAGTGACGAGGCACTCGAGTGTTACACTTTATCATCAAAAGTGAATGAGGCACCTGACTATAAATCCTCAGACCTGAAAAGTTATACTTTTAACTTCAAAATTAATCAAGACACCTGACTATAAGTCCTCGGAAGTTATACTTTCAACTTTAAAAGTGATTGAGGCACCTGTGTATAAGCCCTCAACCCCGAAAAAAAGTTACACTTTATCTCTAAAAGTGGCGAATGTTATGCTTTCTTCGACAAAAGCAAGATTTATTATTTGAGAAGTTACGTTAACTTTTTTTAAAAGCAATCTGATTATCAATAAATTGTCAAACTTTCACTTATACTTGAATATTTTTTCTAATTTATTAAAAAGAAAAGTATAGATTCAAGTGTTGGTTTGTATGAAATTGAAAAAAAAATCATGTTTTTTCTTTAACAAAATTTATGTTTGCTGTTTTATGAGGCCTATTGTTGTCTTGGAGTATTAATTTGAACAACTTAAAATTCAATGTTGAATAGAGTTTTAAGGAATCATTCAAATTAAAGGCAATCAATAAGGATTAAGAAACTCTATTTTGATAAATGAAATATATGTAAATGATTTTCTGATACATGAAAAGGAAAAGACTACAAAAGGCTATAATCTAAAGGCCATGACAAATCAAATTGAACTAAAGCCTCTAAGTTAGCAATGGTAGTCTGATGAATCTTGAGATTTACCGCTCTCAGCTCTCTAACCTCTTAGGTAGTTAACTCTAAGTCCCATCGCTGGCACTCTACATCCCGAAGCTTGGACTCTAGATCCTGAGACTTAGCCTCCAATTTTCTTGTGGCTTCGTTAAGATCTAAGAGTTTTACGAAAAAGCAGTCATCCTCATACTTGCGCATAGTAACCTCTGAACGAAGTGCAACAATATAAAAATTTGACCTGAGAAGATCCAGTCTAGCACAAAAAGGAGACATATCAACACCCACAGCTGCAAGGTCATCTACATCATCGCTAAATTGCTTCAAGACCTCGACTCGGAAAGAGACCAATGAGAACATCATCACCCTTTTCATCAGCATTGGCTTTCTCGATGAATTCTTGATTCAGAGGAAGCGAGAAATTTCAAGAGAAATAAGAAGGATTAGATTGAAGATTTTCCAAGATATCCAGGGAGAACTCCTGTAGGGATCATCCTACTAGGTTTTCCCCCCTAGAGGTTCCCTCTAATAGGACTTTGATTTTCGAGACTTGCAAAAAAAAATCAAGCTCTGTGAATTGTTTAGAAAATTAAATCAATACTTCAACACTTGAAACATTTTGCGTGATCATCCCACCAAAGGCATTACTCACGTGCAGGGGGAAAATGCTTACTAGTAGATGGCATAGACATCCTACAAATTAGGGGTACTGAATTTCCCATAAGTAGTGATAAATGTGCATGTAGAGGAGCACCAAAGTGAAATCAACATGGTAAAAACATTATGGTTCTATTAGCGGGGAAAGTCCTTGCATAGTTGAACGCAGCAAAGAATATCAGCCCTCTCTTTAGTATATCCACATAATCACATTCCCAAGTATCTCATCAGTCCAATGCTTCCATCCCTAAAGGCGGCCGATGAATCGGACAAGAAGCAAAAGGGATTGAAAGGGTACTCGTATTCCTCTATGAATATGCGGGGAATGCGATCGGAATGGGGAAAGTCATCCCAACATTCGCAAGCCACTGCATGTAGAAACATTACCTATAAAACATGTTCTCACTGCATATAGTTCTCGTATAAATTACGCATGCACATTACCTATAAAACATGTTCTCACTCTTTCTCTCTCCATTACTATCACGTTCAATTCACCCACATTATCATGATTAAAGAAGGAACAAGATTTGTAATATGTATATATACATGTTACCACCAATATATGTTTCCCTAATCATGTTTCCACTGATTTTGATATGATATTAGCTAGAATTCGGGAGCATGTAGTCACCGAAGCCAGAAATTCCATCGAACAACATTAGAAAGCGAGTTTTCAAGACTAAAAGTATTTTGCACGATCGTCACCCCAAATGCGTGACTCATGTGTAGGGGGAAAATGTGAGCCCAAGTACAAATTAGGGTTCATGACATAAAGAAATTTATAACAAACAAAAAAGTTAAAAATAAATGTGCGAGACCTGAGAGAAGCCTCCACGTGTCCCGAGGCAGAAGACTTGTGGATGCGACTCTTTTTGGGAATTGATTGAGGGATTGGATTGGTGGCTAAAAGGAAAGGACGATCTGGGAATTACTTTGATGACTAAGGGTATTTTTAGAATTTAATTTCGCAAGTACATGTGCCTAGCACGTGACCATTTTCCAAGAAACTCTATAAATAGCTCTTCCATTCTATGAAGAAAGGACTTTTTTGGACTCTTGGACCTTTTGGAGGACTAGGAGACTTGGAGATTCTCTCTCAACCTGAAGCACTCAAGAAAGCTCTCTGAATCCTTGCTACCCTAACAAGGTTCTGGGATTCTAAGAGTTTTGTCACGTATCGTTAGAGTAATCACTCACCTGTTCTTCTCCCCTCTTCAATCAATCAATCAATTCTGTACTTTTCATGGATTTATCCTCCTCAGCCAACACGAAACCCTAACCCTAGCAAGGTTTGATTTCCTTGCCCCAGAATGTAAAAAAAACACATTTATATTATATGCTACTGATAGTAGCGGATGCTAATCAGAATAAGGGTTTGACTTTACTAATAAATATTTAGGATTTATTAACTAGAGTTTAGAGTTTATAAACTAGGATTCAGGGCTTATTAATCACTATTTAGTGTTTATTAAGAATAGGTTAATATTATTTATAAACCTAAACCCTGGTTAATAAATCTTAAACTCTAGTTAATAAACTCAAAACATTTATTGGTAAATAATTTTTATTAGCGTCCACTACAATTAGTAACGGATGATATGTGTTTTTTTTATCGTTCGCTACTAATAGTATCGGAAGTCTATTTTCAGTTTCTAATCTTCGTTATTCATTTTTGTGTTCAATTGTATAAATGATGTATGCCCTATAAGATCAATATTAAATACATGTTATTGATCACAACCCTATATATATATATATATATATATATATATATATATATATATATATATATATATATATATGTGTGTGTGTGTGGATTTCCATCCACAACAATCGTTTTGTCAGAGAAAGCAACCCCTTTTTAGCCTTGTGTTAATTTTTTTTGCTCCAACCGCTATAACACAAGGCTAAAAAGGGATTGCTCCACAAAGAACCTCATTGTTCAGATGGAACCCTATATATATATATATATATATATATATATATATATAAACGGATCTAAAGCATACCTCTTAAATAACATACTTTTTTATTAAAATCATGTCGTTTTGAAGATTATTTTAAAAAATAAAATAATATTAAAAGAGAGTGGTTATACTTTCTTTCCTTTTATTTGCAAAAAAATACCACCATGCTTACTTGTTTTTTTAAAAGAATCTAAAACGATTTAGTTTTAATAAAGGTATGTTATTTAAGAGAGTATACTATTTAAGATGTATGTTTTGATCCATCTTATATATATATATATATATATATATATATATATATATATATATATATATATACACACACACACACACACACACAAAACCTTATTAACATCCAAGTTAATAAATTCTAAATCATGGTTAATAAATCCTAAATCTTGGTTAATAACCCTAAAGCCTAGTTAATAAACCCTAAACCCTGGTTAATAAATTCTAGTTAATAAATCCTAAACCATGATTAATAAAATTTAAACCCTAGTTAATAAACCCCGGTAAACATTTAATGGTCAAGTCAAACCCTTATTCTGATTAATTAGCGTCCGCTATTAACAGTAACGGACGATAAGTATTTTTTTTTACCGTCCGCTACTATTAGTAATAGACGTTGATTTTCAATTTCTAATCATGTTTGTTTCTTCTTATTTTAATGGTATAGATGATATATGTGAGACCCCAAATTTTATTAATAAATATTTAATTTTCTTGAAATAATTTTTTTAAATATTATGGTGTGGATTTGATATAATGTTATAGTTGTGGGTAGTATTTATAAATTTTGCAAAGTATGCAAGTTGTTATATAATATTATTTTTGTCGGGGAATATTTGTACGACGGCACAATCATTGGTGGACCCCGCAGCAGAATTATTGTCGAATTGAGAAAACGACAAAAATATTTTTATGAAAATAACGGCGGAAGTTTTACCTTTAATACTGTTGAACTACCCAGTAGTAAAAGTACAAGAATACGCTGGCGTGGTTGCATAGTAGCACACGATATTGATTATTGATGCTTACGTGAGAAGTCACTCGCTTATACTCAATTATTGCTACAAGAATTGGCGTGATCATATCTCTCTCATATTATTGATTCAATTATTGTCACAAAGATCATCTCGCATAAAATGTTATTTTATTAAATCAATATTTGAGACGACAAAGTTATTCATATTATAAATTACAATATTTACAATGTCTAGAAGTTCTGTCAAGGAGAGGTTAGATAATCTAATTGCGCGCCAATAGGGCGAAATCCTTATCGGAAAGCTCCCTCTTTCCTGGGAACGACCTGGTTGATAAATATTGTGAGTTATAATATTAATGATGAATGTTATTAAAAATTGAAGTTATGTTCGGAGTTGAATTTGGAGACGCGGACGTGATATTTGAGTCCGAAACGACGAAATTAGTAAAAATAGTCTATAAACACAAAATTTTCCGGGATTCACTATTTGGTCAAAAAGTCAACAGTTGACTTTTTTTGGGAAAAGTCAAACTTTGAAATTTCAAAATTTATATTGTTGATAAAAATAGTTTTATTATGTTAGAATATTTGTGTTAGTGAAAATCGACATTTATTTCGATAATAATTGATGTTTGGAGGTTATATTGACCAATCGAGTATTTAACTGGATAAATGAGCAATTGATTGCTATTATTTCATATGATTATAACTATTTGTTCACCTGTGTATACTATTGATTCACATTCTTGTACTATTAAGGGAGGTGGTGCAAGATTGATAATACTTGCATGACTAAGTTAAAAAATGGAGGTATATATGGAGGTACTATACTGTAATTCGTATTTTCACATGTCCAGAACTATTGATTCACATGATTAACTATTGAATCACATTATTTACTATTAGGAGAGTTGGTGCAAGTTTGATAATACTTGCAGGACTAAATTAAAAAGGAAAAAAAAGAGGAAGGTATTATACTATAATATTTCGAGCCCCAAAACGTACAATTATCGAAACTATGTTTTCCTATAAATAGAAGCTCATTCTTCTTCATTTCTCACCAATTCACTAAAATTATAGAGCAATTATTATAGAGAGAAATTGTAGAGAGAAAATCTATAGAAAAAGAGAAGCCTGCTACCTCACTACTCCTATATCCAGTTTCTTGCAAAGGTAAGGGGTATTATTTCTTTTGTATTCATGAAGAGAACTTCTGTTATTTCATTCTTTACTATTATGTTGGAATAACCTGTTTATGCGAAGTACCGCATACATGGTAAAATTCTTCTGTTATTCCATTCTTTATTATTCTGTTGGAATAACCTGTATACGCGGGCTACCCTATACTTGGTGAAATTCTTCTATTATTCAAGTCTTTATTATTTTGTTGGAATATCCTGTCTGTGCGTTTTACGCCAGACCTGGTTCCGTTATTTAGTATTCTGTTAGAATAACCTTTGTCTAATCTGGCACCGCATGCATGGTGATTTCATTATTATTCCATTCTTTATTATTCTCATTGGAACATCCTCGTTGGCATGCGAATTTCGCCCGACTTGTGTTCCGCTTATTTATTATTCTCGTGGAATAACTTTTTCTGTCTGGTCACCGCATGCATGCTGATTTCTTTTGTTGTTCCATTCGTTATTATACTCAGTTGGTTAAAGTTTTGACTTATATACTCCATGAAATTAGTGGAATATCCTTGATATTTGCGCTTCATCCAGTATCTTTTTATGAAAATATTCTTCTGAGCATTCTTGAATTTACTCTACAAAGAAGTATCATGTTGACAATTTGGACATTATTGGTTCCTGGACAAATTAATTCGTGAACTTGTTTTATTGAATTCTTATATCATTGTCATCATCCTCATGTTTATATTATGTTGAAAGTCATCTGTGGCCTGTAGTGCATAGATGGACTTCGTATGATTATGATTATTATTCGGTATAATCATGACCGTAATGTCATTAATGATGTGGTAAAAGTCCTCATTGGCCCGTAGTGCATTGATGGACAATTGTTGGCATGATCATGACCATTGATGAATACACGAATGTCATTGGCCCGTAGTGCATGGATAATTTGTGGTTGTGATACTAAAGAATATCCTCGTAGTAGTAGTGGGGGGTGATTCGATGATGTGGATTATTTATTAAGTCGAGTCTCAAATATAAAAGTGATGAAAAACTTTTTAAATCATAAAAGATAGTAGATTTTATTCTCTACTTGACTCTTCTAATTGATTGCTTGTTCCGCTGCAGTTAAACTTGATGTTTGTTATATTGTATCAGTTTAACACTGTTTAAGGCTAATGATAATTTATTCTGCATTATCTTAGTCATAATATTTCTTCTCGGGCTAGTTGAGCTCACCTTTTCTTTCACCGTTCTCTTCGTGAAATGAGAACGTAGCCGAGACGAGCCTGGGGAATGGAGTGATGGTCCTGATGATAGTATTAGCTAGTAGTCCTCACTATTCTCGTTAAATAGTGTGAAAATAAATGTAATGAGGACTTATTACGAGAGTGGATATTGTCTAGAAGATAGTATTTGTATTAAAACTCACAACCTCTCTTGTTGTATAATTAAGATTGTATTTGTATTCTCAGTACCATGTATTTGGCGACTCGTAATAGGTGATGTATACCTATTTTGGGGGCGTCCACAGCTTAATATCAAAGCCATGAAAAGAGCCCCAGCCTTTATCTGGTGACTTCAAAGTCTTGGGATGCACCGGCCGGACTTTCCGTAGGGGACGCCGTGAGTAACGGTGAGGTATCATTGTGAGGTGCTATCCAGGTTAAGGGATAGAAGTCACAGTTGGTATCAAAGCTTAGGGATATGATCCCTAGCTAAGATGTGAGATAAGAACTAGGAGGGGAGAGATGGGGAATTCCTTCGCTAGAATGACCTACCTAAGTTTATTTGGTATTTAATTGGTCGGTCAGAGTATAGGGATAATATGTGATATGTTAATTAACCCTTGTTTTGTGGCAGTGTTTGAAAATGACATCCGAGAATGTTGAGAATAGCAATGGAGCACAGGAGACCGTTAAGTCTCCACAGATCAATAATCAGGATAATGTGCATCAGGAAGGCGACAATCCTCAGGCAAACAACAACACTGATCAATTGACGAATGACGGTACATTTAGAAGTTTTTTAGAATTCATGCAACATCATGCGAAGGCGGCACTTGTACAAAATGCAGGTGGAAACACTAGCAACTCTCGGACGGTCACCGCTAAGCAGTTCAAGGAACTAGGACCACCGGAGTTTTTTGGAGAGCCAAAACCACTTAAGGTGGAGACGTGGATAAAGCAGATCAACAAGATATTTGATGTCTTGGGATGCTCTGAGGAGCAAAAGGTTCCCTTTACGACCTTCATGTTGCGGGCAGAGGCAGATTACTGGTGGGAATCTGTAAAGCGTACTCAACCTGCCGTACTGAAGATGTCTTGGGAGAAGTTCCAAGAACTGTTCAACGACTAGTACTTTCCCGAAAGTATTCGTCACATGAAAGAGGTAGAGTTCATCAAGCTGGAGCAAAACAACATAACGGTGTCGCAGTACGAAGCCAAGTTTGCCGAGTTGTCCCAGTTTGCATCCCATTTGGTTGATAATGAGGAGAGAATGACGCGAATGTTTCTAAGAGGTTTGAAACCCGAGATACGTCAATATCTTATCTCTCATAAACTATGTTTGTATTCAGATGTTGTTAATAGGGCTCAGTTATTAGAGCGCGATAATGAGTCAACTCAACCAAAAGAGAGCAGCAGGCAAAATGATAATACCAGTGATAACAATCATCGAAGCGATGACAATAAGCGTGGAAGGAATCAACATGCTAGAAATGGTAACAACTTCGGTGGTAATAATGGCCAAAACAATAATAATGGACATTTCAAGAAGAGGAGATTCAACAATGATGGAAAGACGTCAGCATTAGCACCCATCGTTAAGGAAGGAGAACGACCACCTATCATATGCTTCAAATATGGAGGAAAGGGACACATCAGTCCAAACTGCGCGATGCCATCCAAAGCATGTTACAATTGTGGAAGAGAAGGTCACCTGGCCTGATTTTTTCATGCACCGAAGACAAGTCCAACTGGGATAGAGGCATTAAAGGCCATCCCAGACAAGACAAAACCGGTAGTTCAAGGGAGAGCATTTTTTGTGACTTCATAAAAAGCGAGTAACCCGAACGAAGTTAGCACGGGTTAGTTAATTATAAATTCTTGTGAAGTCTATACCTTATTAGATACCGGTTCTACCAATTCTTTTATCTTTCTTGCTTGCGTTCAACGTTTAAATTTGACCCTAGAGAAGTTAGACTTTGACTTATTGGTTGAAACTTCGTTAGTAAAAACCTTCGTTACCTCTACTGTTTATAAATTTTATTTGATTCAAATCAACACTTTCACGTTACCTGTCGATCTTATCTCTTTGAAAATACTTGCCTTTGATGTGATTTTAGGAATCGATTGGGTAACTACTCATCATGCTTTTTGTAAGGTTGTTAGCTTTCATATTCCTAACCAACCTGTTATGCGAATTCAAAGTAACCAAACCACTAAAGTCAATCATTGTTATATCAAGCCATAAGTAAAGAGCCCCTATCCTTTCGTTGTTGACTTCCTTGTATGGAATGTACCGAAGCCAGACTTTCTGTAGGCAATGTCGTGAATGACGATGGCAAGTTGATAGGTATCAATGTGACGTACTATCCAAGTCTTGGATGAGGGTCGCAGTTTTGAATGATAATTCTATCGTTAATAAATTTCTTGACATATTCCTGAAGACTTCTTTGCCTACCCTAGAGCGTGAAATCGAATTTTGTATTGACCCCAGTACAAAAACCCATTTCTTAAACCCTCAAATATTACTTCAACTAAAATAAACGTATAATGCACCAAAGACGTTGGCTCAAGCTGTTGAAAATTTCGATCGTACAATTCAATATCATCGTGGAAAAGCGAACGTGGTAGTTGATGTGAGACCCTGAATTTTATTAAATAAAAGTATTCAATTTTTCTATTTTGGTAAATAATTAAATTGATAAAAGTATAAAGTTAAGGGTCATATTTGAAAATTTTTCAAAGTAAGCAAGTTGTTATAAAATAATCGGTGGTAAAATACGCGTGGTTGTATAGTAGCACACAGTATCGATTATTGATGCTTACGTGATAAGTCACTCAGTTATACTCAATTATTGCCACAATAATTGTTGCATCATATCTCTCATATTATTGATTCGATTATTGTCAGTATCATCTGCATTATATGTTATTTTATTAAATCAATAATTGAGACGACAAAGTTATTCATATTATTAAATTGCAATATTTACAATGTTTAGAAGTTCTGTCAAGGAGAGGTTAGATAATCTAATTGCGCGCCAATAGGGAGAAATCCTTATCGAAAAGCCCCCTCTTTCCTGAGAACAACCTGGTTGTTAAATATTGTGAGTTATGATATTAATGATGGATAAGTTCGTGTTGATTAAAGATGAATTGATAGTTTCATTGTGTTGAAATTATTTGTGTTAAAAATTTATTTCGATAGTAATTGATGTCTGGAGGAAGTATTATTCACTCGAGTATTTGGGACACTTTTTGTGTCGGAGTTACTATTCAGAAGTTACTATTCACCAAAATTACTATTCACTCTAGTATTGTGCATTCGAGTATTTGGGTACAATATTATTCCATGAGGAGATGTGCTAATTTTTCAGACCGTTGGTTAAATGAATCAATATGGACCGCTGGTGGAAAGTTATAATAGTGAATCAATATGGATCGCTGGTTTAAAAGTTAGAATAGTGAATCAGTATGGACCGTTGCTTTAAGTTTTAATAGTAAATCGATCTGGACCATCCGTTTAAAAGTAAATCGATCTGGACCGTTCATGAATTAGTTACTATTCATTCCATTCTTCTATAAATAGAAGCTCATTCCTTCATTATTTCTTACGAATTCATTGAAACTCGAGAAATTATAGAGAGAACTATAGAGAAAAAAATCTATAGAGAGAAAGAAGAAGAGCATTCTGCTGCTTCACTACTTCTATATCCAGTTTCTTTTATGGTAAGGGGTGTGATTCTTTCTTATTCATGAAGAGAACTTATGTTATTCCATTCTTTATTATTCTGTTGGAATAACTCAGATACGCTGTGACATACCGTATATAACTTGTATAAGTGGCATACCCTATACTTAGTGAAATCCTTATGTTATTCCATTCTTTATTATTCTGTTGGAATAACCTGTATACGCGGCATACCCTATACATAACCTGTATAAGTGGCATACGCTATACTTGGTGAAATTCCTATGTTGTTCCATTCTTTATTATTATGTTGAATAACTTTGTTTATCAAGTACCGCATATATGGTGAAATTCTTCTATTATTCCATTCTTTATTATTATGTTGAATAACTGTTTGTCTGATAATCGCATACTTGGTGAAATTCTTTTATTATTCCGTTCTTTATTATTCTCGTTTAATATCCGCATCGCTTATGAATTTCACCGACTGATTCCATTATTTATTATTCCGCATTTATTATTCTGTTGGAAATAACTTGTCTATGCGGTCTCTATCGCATGCATGGTGGATCCTTCTGTTATTCCATTCTTTATTATTCTGTTGGAATAACCTGTCTATGTGGATTGCCACATGCATGGTGAATGATCCTTTGTATTCATTCCTTATTAAATTGTGGAAATGATCTGGTTACGTTGATTATAATGAGTCATAATAAAAGCGTTGGACTAATAAAAATCATGGGTATATGTGGTATTAGTAAGTTTTATGATGAGTTATGTTGGAATCAAAATTTGCACCCCACATGTGTTAAAACAAAAGTGGGTCCCACCCCATTTTTAATAAAAATTATTTCATTTTCCAAAACTTCAACAATTCATAGAAAATAGCCCGTTTATTAGAAAAATACGAATTTTATGTCCATTCCACACGAAATCGAATTCTCTACAACTTTACAGAAGAATTTTTTTCCAAATTCCAAACTGAAAATATCCGAAATCCACAAACGGATGATTTTAAACACCGTTTCAACACCTTTTAAAATTCATAACAAATCATGCGTTAATTTTTAACGGTTCAAAATTTGTGGACATATACTCAACTTATATATGTATAACATATCCAAAAATTATAATGATTCAATGGCCGGATTAAAATTATAACTCACGCAATAGAGCTTTAAGAACACCGATTTGATCTTTTATGAATAAAGATTGATTTTTTCTCGAAATATATTTTTGAATATTATGGTGTGGATTTGATATAACGTTATAGTTGTGGGTAATACTTATAAATTTTGCAAAGTAAGCAAGTTGTTATAAAATATTCAATTGGTCGGGGAATATTTGTTTTAATAGGGAATATTTTACGACGGCATAATCATTGGTGGACCCCACAACAAAAATATTATCGTAGTTAGAAAACGACAGAAATATCTTTTTATAAAATAAAGGCGGAAGTATTACCATTAAACTGTTGAAATACCCAGTGGTAAAAATACAATAATATGCGTGGTTGCATAGTAGTACACGGTATTGATTATTGATGCTTACGTGAGAAGTCACTCAATTATTGCTACTGAATAATTCTTAATATAATATCTCATATTATTGATTCAATTATTGTCACAGTATCATCTACATAATATTTTATATTATTAAATCAATAATTGAGATGAAAATGTTATTCATATTATTATTTGCATTATTGACGATATCTAGAAAGTTCTATCGTGGAAAGGAGTTTGGTCACCTAAGCCCCCTCTTTCCTGGGAATGATCTGGTTGTTAAATATTGTGAGTTATAATATTAATGATGAATAAGTTCGTGTTGATTAAAGATGTTTATTCATTTAGTTTTCTTTAATTCTTACGTGACCCAATTACCCTCAGAGGAGGTATTTCTGTGATTGGATGGTTTTATTGAGCAAACGGACAATTAATCGGATAAATGAGCAATTAATTGCTATTGGTTCACATGAAAATTACTATTGGTTCACATGTACGAAACTATTGATTCACATGCATGTACTATTAGGGGAGGTGGTGCAAGATTGATAATACTTAAAGGACTAAATTAAAAATGGAGGTATAGATAAAGTTACTATACTGTAATAATTCGAGCCCCTAATTGTGCAATTATCGAAAATATATTTTCCTATAAATAGAAGCTCATTCTTCTTTCATTCTCACCAATTCACTAAGACTCACAAGAGCAATTATAGAGAAAGAAGCTATAGGGAGAAAGAAGAAGAGTATTCTGCTACTTCACTATTGTAGTATCCACCCTTCTACTAAGGAAAGGGATATTATTTTGTTCAGTATTCGTAAGAAATAATTTTTTCTTCCATACTATGTAGTATGTGAGTAATATTATTTTGTTTCGTATTCCTAATTCTACACTCATTTTGTTAAAGTGTTGCTTTTATACTCCGTGAAATTAGTATATTATTCTTAAAATTTGTGCTTCATTTAGTATCATTTCGCAAGGATATTTTTTGAACATTCTTGTTAAATTTTAAGCTTTTAATGTCGGAGTACTGTTCACGGGATACTATTCACAGAGTACTATTCCCAAAGTATTATTCATGAGTTACTATTCGCATAGTACTATTCACAGAGTACTATTCACGGGGTACTATTCACGGGGTACTATTCATATAGTACTATTCCTGAAGTACTATTCATGGGGTACAATTCACTCGGATACTATTCACCCGGGGTACTATTCATGACAAAAAATTAATTATTTTCTGTTCAAATTTATTTTTGATACGTGAATATTATTCTTGAATTCTACTCCACAAAGCAGTATCATGTTGAACTTTTGAATGTTTTTAAACTTTGGATAAATTTAAAGTCTTTAATATTTATCCTTGATCTCGTTTGATTGAATTTTTATATCATTGTCATCATCATCATGCTTATATTGTGATGAAAGTCATCTTTGGCCCGTAGTGCATAGATGGACTGTTGATTGTTATGATTATGACCAGGGATTATTTGGTATAATCATGACCTGTAATATTACAAGTTATGTAGATTATTTATTGAGATGAGTCTCAGCGACAATTATTGGTATGATCATGACCATGCGTTCTCTTCGGCCAAGGGTGCAAAGATGAATTGTTGTTTGGCATGTTCATGACCATTGGTGAAAACACGAATATCATTGGCCCGTAGTGCATGGATAATTCATGGTTGTGATACTAATGAATATCCTTGGCCCGTAGTGCATGGATAATTCAGTGATGTGGATTATTTATTAAGTTGAGTCTCAGCGATAAAATTGATGATACACTTTTAAATCATAGAAGATAGTAGATATCATGCTCTACTTGACTCTTCAAATGGATTGTTTATTCCGCTACAGTTGTTGATCTAAAATTTGTTGTCTATTGTATTATATCAGTTATTATACTGTTGAAGGCTAACCATAATTTATTCTGCATTATCTTAGTCATAATATTTTTACTATGCTAGTTGAGCTCACCCTTTTCTTTCGTTGTTCTCTTCAGGAAATGAGAATATAGCTGGGACTAGTCGGGGAATGGATTGACAGTCCAGATGGTTGTTTTAGTAGTCTTCACTATTCTGTGAAATAGTGTGATAATAATTGTAATGAGATTGAATTTGAGTTTGGATATTGTCTAGAAGATAATATCCGTGTTAAAACTTTCAGCTACGTGTTGTCGTATTTTGCACGACAGTTATGAGACCCCAGATTTTATGAATAAAGATTTAATTTTCTCAAAATAATTTTTTGAATATTATGGTGTGGATTTGATATAATGTTATAGTTGTGGGTAGTATTTATAAATTTTGCAAAGTATGCAAGTGGTTATATAATATTCGATTGGTCGGGGAATATTCTTTTTAACAGGGAATATTCGTACAACGACACAATCATTGGTGGACTCCACAACAGAATTATTATCGGATTGAGAAAATGATAAAAATATTTTATGAAAATAACGGCGGAAGTTTTATCGTTATCTTTGTTGAACTACTTCCTAGCGGTAAAAATACAAGATAATATGCGTGGTAGTTGCATAGTAGCACACGGTATTGATTATTGATGCTTACGTGATAAGTCACTCAGTTTTGTTTTATTAGTATTATTAATGTAATAAAACAGAAAAGATTTTTATATAAAACAAAATACTTTTATAAAGTTATTCGTTTTATTAGACTATGAATAAAATATATTATATTCTATTATGCATAGTGTTTTGCATAGTAATATCTTTTTATATAAAATAGAATACTTTTATAAAATTGTTTATTTTATTAGACAATAATTAGAATATATTATATTTTATTATGAATAGTGTTGTATAGTATATGCATAGTATTTTGCATAGTAATATCTTTTTATATAAAAATGTAATACTTTTATAAAGTTATTTGTTTTATTAGACAATAATTAGAATATATTATATTTTATTATGCATATTATTGCATAGTGCTGCATAGTGTTTTGCATAGTAATATCTTTTTATATAAAACAAAGTGCTTTTATAAAGTTATTTATTTTATTAGACAATAATTAGAATATATTATATTTTATTATGCGTAGTGTTGCGTAAATGCTCAGTATAGTGTTTTTGCATAGTAAAATCTTTTTATATAAAATGTAATACTTTTATAAAGTTATTCGTTTTATTAGATTATAAATAGAATATATTTTATTTTATTTAAAAGATTTTGTTTTAAATATGGACCGTCTGCTTAAAGTAAATCAATCTGACCGTTCTCATGAATTAGTTACTATGCAATTCCATTCTTTTATAAATAGAAGCTCATTCATTCATTATTTCTTACGAATTCACTGAAACTCTAGAGAGAGAAACTATAGAGAGAATTCTTCTTCTATAATCTTGAGCATATTTCTTTAGAGTTTAAGAAAGCTTTGAGCATAGTGCAAGTTTTCTTTGAGTATATCCTCGCCCTACCAGTCGAAATACTCTTCTTTCAAAGGTAAGGGGTATTATTCTTTTGTATTCATGAAGAGAACTTCTGTTATTTCATTCTTTATTATTATGTTGGAATAACCTGTTTATGCGAAGTACCGCATACATGGTGAAATTCTTCTATTATTCCATTATTTATTATTATGTTGGAATAACCTGTTTATGCTAAGTATCGCATACATGGTGAAATTCTTCTATTATTCCATTCTTTATTATTATGTTGGAATAACTTTGCTATATGCAATCTACCGCATACATGGTGAAATTCTTCATTATTCTATTCTTTATTATTCTCATTTAATATCCTCGGTTGCAATAATTTCTTTGACCGGTTCCATTATTTATTATTTCGTTCTTTATTATTTTGTTTTAATATCCTATCTATGCGTTCGCCTGGGACACGGTTCCATTATTTATTATTCTCGCTTAATATCCTGTTTTGCGTTTAAAATTTACTGTTCCATTATTTATTATTCATTGGGAATAACTCGTCATCTTGATCTATCACACGCATGGTGAATCCTTTTGTTATTCCATTCTTTATTATTTTGTTGAATAACTCGTCTATGTGGATTACCACATGCATGGTGAATGATCCTTTGTATTCATTCCTTATTAAATTGTGGAAATGATCTGTATACGTGGATTACCGCATGGCGGACAAAAATCCATTTGCAGTTTTATATATTCTATTATACTCAGTTGGTTAAAGTTTTAGCTTCTATACTCCATGAAATTAGTGTAATATCATTGATATTTGCGCTTCATCCAGTATCTTTTCATGAAAATATTCTTCTGAGCATTCTTAAATTTTACTCTACAAAGAAGTATCATGTTGATAATTTAGACGTTATTGGTTCCTGGATAAATTAATTCTTGAACTTGTTTTATTGAATTATTATGTCATTGTTGTAAGACCCCGAATTTTATGAAATAAAAGTATTCAATTTTTTTATTTTGGTGAATAGTTAAATTGATAAAAGTTTAAAGTTAAGGGTGACATTTGAAAATTTTTCAAAGTAAGTGATGATGAAGTTTTATTTTATTAGTATTATTAACGTAATAAAATAGAAATGCTTTTTATATAAAACAGAATACTTTTATAAAGTTATTCGTTTTATTAGGCTAATCTTAAAATCTTTTTATATAAAACAGAATACTTTTATAAAGTTATTCGTTTTATTAGGCAATAATTAGATTATATTATATTTTATTATGCATAGTATTTGCATAGTGCCTGCATAGTGTTTTGCATAGTAAAATATTTTTATATAAAACAGAAAACTTTTATAAAGTTATTCGTTTTATTAGATTATAAATAGAATATATTATATTTTATTTAAAAGATTTTGCTTTAATTATGGACCGTTCGATTAAAGTAAATCAATCTGGACCGTTCATGAGTTAGTTACTATGCAATCCATTCTTGTATAAATAGAAGCTCATTCATTCATTATTTCTTACGAATTTACTGAAACTCTAGAGAGAGAAACTATAGAGAGAATTCTTCTTCTATAATCTTGAGCGTATTTCTTTAGAGTTTAAGAAAGCTTTGAAAGTAGTATAAGTTTTCTTCGAGTATATCCTCGCCTCTACCAAATTAATACTCTTCTTTCAAAGGTAAGGGATATCATTATTGTGTAAGGGATATTATTTGTTGTACCTGTAAGGGGTGTTATTCTTTCTTATTCATGAAGAAAATTTTTGTTATTCCATTCTTTATTATTCTCATTGAATAACTTTTGATATCGCAGATACCCTATACATAACCTTATGATACGCCAGATACTCAATACTTGGTGAAGTCCTTCAGTTATTCCATTCTTTATTATTCTGTTGGAATAACTCAGATATACATAATATACCCTATACATAACTTTGATAATGACATACCCTATACCTGGTGATGTCTGTTGTTATTCCATTATTTATTATTCTGTTGGAATAACCTGTATACGCGGATTACCATATACCAGGTGAAGTCTGTTGTTCTTCCATTATTTATTATTCTGTTGAATAACTCAGATACGCGATTCATCAGATACACCTGTGATGTCTGTTGTTATTCCATTCTTTATTATTCTGTTGGAATAACTCAGATCGCCGGATTCTAGTATACCGGTGAAGTCTGTTTGTTCTTCCATTATTTATTATTCTGTTAGAATAACTTTCTGCATGCGCGGTTTATCGCATGCATGGTGATTTTCATTGTTATTCCATTCTTTATTATTCATTGGAATATCCCGCCTTGCGTATTCGCGCTTTGACTTGGTTCTATTATTTATTATTCTATTTGAATAACTCCGTGCTGTGCGGATTACGCACGCACGGTGAAATTCTTTCGTTATTCCATTCTTTATTATTATGTTGGAATAAACTGCTCATGCAATCTTGCATACATGGTGAAATTCTTTTTATTATTCCATTCTTTATTATTATGTTAGAATAACTTTTATCTGCCAAGTAATCGCATACATGGTGAAATTCTTTTATTATTTCATTCTTTATTATACCGTTGGTTATTGGTTTTACAAAGTATGTCTTTGGCACAGAGTGTAAAAGATGATATGTTGTTGAATATCTTTGGCTTTGTAGTGCAAAGATGATATATTGTTGAATATCTTTGGCATGTAGTGCAAAGATGATCTCATTGTTTGATAGCTTTGACCAGTAGTGCGAAGATGGATGGTGTATGACATGATCATGACCACTAGTGATACTAACGAATATCCTTGGCCGTAGTGCATGGATAATTCAATGATGTGATTGGCAGGATCATGACCATTAGTTAATAGTTGAATGTCTTTGGCTGTGGTGTACTGACATGCAATTGATTAGTATGATCATGACCATTGATTTTATAGTTGAATATCTTTGGCCTGTAGTGCAAAGATAGAAAACTGATTGGTATGATCATTGTTATTACATTTGAATATCTTCAGCCTTTGGGGTAAGGATATTGAGTAAACGTTCTATTAAGCCTTTGTGGCAAGAAGGAATTGTTAATTCACATTATTATAAATATGAATTGTGAATTTAACTAATATCTTTAGTGGTTCAGGTGAAGACAAGTGTTGAAAATTCTATTTGTCTTAAGTATAACAAAGAACTGTTGATGAGTATTACAGGAATAAAATATCAACGATGGACTTTTAATCTAGAAGAGATAGTAGACATTATGTTCTACTTGACTCTTCTAATGGATTGCTCGTTCCGCTGCAACTATGGTTAAAAAGTTTTATTATCTACCATATATTCTAAATTTCTGATTTATTCTGATAAAGGCTGTTGATAAATTAATTATCTTAGCCATGATATTCTTTACTGGACTATTTGTGCTCACCCTTTTGCTTCACAACTCCTTTCAGGTAATAAGAGTGTAGCTGGGTCGAGCGGGGATAACAGGGAAAATAGTGTGATGGTCCGAGACTGTCGAAGTTTCTCAATACATTATAAAACGGCATGACATGCAACATATAATTGTATTGAAGACCTAAGATGTGTGTGTCGTATTTTATACATCACATAATAATTGATTTTGGCGAACAACAATAGGGTGATGAGAACCCGACTTTGAAAGCGTCAAAAGTGTACCCTATTAAAATGAACAGGATAGTTATCTTCTCGTTCTTCTTTGGGGTCTTCAAATATTTGTTGCTGTATTTTATATGGCATTGCAACAATTTGAGTTTGGATACTGTCTACGATACAATATTGTATTAAAACTCACAGTTAACTGTGGTCGTATTCTATATGACAGTTCAACAGTTGTATAAATGAAGTTATTATTTAATTTTTATAATGTGATATTTGGCGACTCAGGATGGGTCGTGTGGTCCTGTTTTGGGGGCGTCACAATTATCATCATCCTTATGTTTATATTATGTTGAAAGTCATATGTGGCCAGTAGTGCATAGATGGACTTGGTATGATTATGACCAGGGATTATTCGGTATAATCATGACCGTAATGTTACAAATGATGTGATAAAAGCCATCTTTGACCCGTAGTGCATAGATGGACTTGGTGTGATTATGACCAGGGATTATTCGGTATAATCATGACCGTAATATAATGAATGATGTGGTAAAAATCCTCATTGGCCGTAGTGCATTGATGGATAATTTTTGGTATGATTATGGCTATGGATTCTCTTCGGCCAAGGGTGTAAAGATGAATTGTTTTATGGCATGATCAGGACCGTTGATGAAAAAACGATTATCTTTGGCCCGTAGTGCATGGATAATTCATGGTCGTGATACTAAAGAATATCATTAGCCTGTAGTGCAGGGATGATTTGATGATGTGGATTATTTATTGAGCTGAGTGTCGGCGATAAAAGTGATGAAAAAACTTTTAAATCATAGAAGATAGTAGATTTTATTCTCTACTTGACTCTTCTAATGGATTTCTTATTCCGCTGTAGTTAAACTTGATGTTTGTTATAGTGTATCAGTTTAACACTGTTGAAGGCTAACGATAATTTATTCTGCATGATCTTAGTCATAATATTTCTTACTGGGCTAGTTGAACTCACCCTTTCTTTCACTGTTCTCTTCAGTAAATGAGAATATAGCTGGGACGAGTCGGGGAACGGAGTGAAGGTCCAGATGTTAGCATTAATAGTCCTCACTATTCCGTTAAATAGTGTGACAATAAATGTACTGAGGACTCCTTTGAGTGTGGATATTATCTAGATGACAATATTCTTATTAAAACTCTCAGCTATGTTTTGTCGTATTTTACACGACGTTTATATAATTAAGTTTGTATTTGTATTTTGTACCATGTATCTGGCGACCCAAGATGGGTGATGTATACCTAATTTTGGGGGCGTCACAACAGTTGTATTTATTAAGTTTGTATTTAAGTTATGTACCATGTATTTGGCGACTCAGAATGGGTGATGTATACGTATTTTGGGGGCGTCACATCTGCTACTAATAGTAGCGGACGGTAAAAAAACACTTACCGCGCACGCTACTGATGATGTGATAAAAATATGTAACTGCAAATGAACAATGTCAAATTGAAGAACTAACAAGTACATGTTGAACCCACATAAACTAGATTAATTTTAATGTATCCTTAATATCTATTTTAGGCGAATTAGAAATAAAGTTTAAAAATTAATTAATTAGAATATGAAAACCAATATCGAGGAAGCAATCTAGGAATTCTAATCTATTAAACAATAACTTCTTTCTCTTTAAATCTATTCTATTTTTATAATTTATTATGATTTTGATCTTCATTCTCTTTAATTTAGTAATTTTATAATTAACGTGGACAAACATAGATTATGAAAATTTAAGTATTAACTATAAGCCATCAAAACTTCTTCGAGCAAACAAGGACTATGAAAAACTCATATCTTAACAATAATCTATCAAAACCTTTTAATTAATTTAAAATCACATAAGAACTATAAAACGAAGATATTTCAATAACGAAACATAAAGGCGGAATCAATTAAACATAAAAGCATAAATAATAGAAGAGAAGAAAAATATGTCATGAATAATTATTTAATTTCATCTTCATCCTAGACTAAAGAAATTAACTAGACATGAAAATAAATAAACTAACTAAAATAAAGAAGAAGAAATAGAAATAAAATAAGAAAACTCCATTTAATTAATGATCATCCAACGGGCGTACAATGAAAAAGTAATTTATTATACTTCTACTCCTACTCTTACTCTAAACTATAATACAATATTCCATCTTCTCTCTAAAACAAGAGACCTATTATAGGAAAAATAAATTTGTAGCCTAATTTAGATTCATTGAACTTAGTCTCTTTTGTTCCCTTTTATCCTCTTATTTCTTTCTTGGCTTCAATCTGTACATGATAATCTCTAAAGAGTTCTTTTTCATATTTAAATGGTGGAACAATTATTTTTTTACTCATTCACCAATATAAATCCAATATTTTCAGAGTTAACCATGTAGCAAGCGTTGGACCAATGACTCCTAAACTAGTTGGTTTTAGGGAACTAGGTGTAAAGACACAACTAAGGGCTTACTAACTCGAGTAGAAAATGCTACAAAATTAGACTAGTATAACTGCTTTTTTCCAACACACTTTTCAGCGTGAATATTGATATTTCTCGAGGTTTGGATACCCAGTTATTTCATTCAATGGACATTGAACCAATTATTTATTAATTTATTTTTCATCTTTTTTCTATTTTTTTCTTCTCTGAAATTGCTTGACTCGTAGTTTATATCCACAACTAAGAGTTAGTGCTAACATGAATGACAAAAATGCATAGAAATTTTATTTTACTCAAAATGGTGTTTCAAACTAAGATTTCGTATTTTATCACGAGTTCAAGTGTTCTAAATCTTTCAATCCTACTTATAAGTTTTGTTCCACAGACACTTACTAGAATTAATCCAACTCATAAAAAGTCGAACAAAATTTTTAATTTTAATTTTTTTGTGTTTTTTAATATATTTTCCTAAAAAAGACAAAAATTAATCCAATAATACAAACAAAGTTCCCCATACCTAAATCATTCATTGTCCTCAATGTATACAAATGAAAAATAGAGAACAAAAAAATGAAAGAATTGTACCTTGTATGTGGGGCATTTATTCTGTACGAAAATGTGGTGAAAAAGAAAACAAATGTGCATACCTAAGAATTTTATAAATCCTAAAAAGTATGTGACTATAAATAAATGATACAAATGGGTAAGTGAGTGTGATATTTTCATGATTTTCAAGAAGTCCAGAAAATTGAAAATAGTCAAAATTTTCATCACATTTAATCTTAAACTTTACCTCAAGAAAACTTTCCCCAATTTGTTTAAATACAGGTTCTAGTTTAGTTGACTTATTTGTAGTGGATCTCAACAGCTCATTGACTATATCTAAATATTCAGATTCATTCTATTTTTGGTCAAGGTGATTTAAGAAAAAATCAATTGGATCATCTTCAATCATTAATCTATTTTCAGTTAATTCTTGGATCATGGACAACTCTTAGATCATGTTTACTATAATGGGTTAGTCCAAAAAATCATTAGGTGATTTCCTAGGAATAAGTCTTTTAGGGTATGAAGCTTTAGGCTTATAAACCTTTTCAACCGATTAATCATTAAATGGGACATGATCAATTTTAAACATAAACTCATAATTTTTAGACTCCTCAAATTCGATTGACTCAAAATGTGTAGAATTGAATAGAAAATTTTCATTTTTCTCATCATTTCCACAACAATCAAGATTTTCAAATTTAATCTGAGAGTCACTAAAAATTCACCCACATCTTGTTCATTTATTATGGTGGCTAATCGACTCATTTTCATTTTTAGACGAAATATAGCTTGATTCGTGCTAAATTGATTTTCCATTAAAAAGTTCATAATTTTTTTCTAAGGCACTAAGTCTTTCCTCTTCTTCATTTGATAGATCTTGTGGATATTAAACTTCTAGATCCGAATATGGATACGAATATGAAGTTAGATAAGGATTTTCATAAGTTGGAAAAATTGATTTACTTGGTGTGCATTAAAATTTTCATAGTGTTCTTGATTCCAAATAAAATTATTATTCCAACTATAATAGGAGTTCATCTTTCCACAAGTCACAAAACAGATAGACAACTAACCACAAAAGTTACACACAAATAATTATAAATAAATAACATAAAATAAAATAAAAATATTAATTCTACGGTTAGCCTAAATAAAATTTAAACAACTCCTAACTGCTCCAAGTTACTACTTAAGGTCCACCGAATTCAAAATTAATCACACCACTAGCCAGGTAAGTGTAAGAAAGGTGGGAGTCTCTTCGTGGGTACAGTGACTAGTTGAATAATCACACATTATTTAGGCATTTACCTTTTGTACCACTTACCTAAACATCAGTGGTTTGATTAATTTAAAATTTATCCTCCTCTTACAGTCCCTTGTCCTAATTGAGTTCGAGATTTCTAGGGGCCAATGTCTACTTGATTTTATTAAGTCAAGGTTATGCAAAATGAATGGATGGTTTGTGGGTTTTTTACCGTCTGCTATTATTAGTAACAGACGCTTATCAGAATGAGTTTTGCTTTACCAATAAATGTTTAGAGTTTATTAACCATGATTTATAAATGAGAATTTACGGTTTATTAATCAAAATTGAAGGTTTACAATTATTTATCCGCAACTTGTACTTTCTCAACTTTAATAAATCCTAAACCCTGGTTTATAAACCCTAAATCAGGGTTTACATGTATGTATCCGTAACTTATACTTTTTCGACTTTAATAAACTCTAAACCCTAGTTTATAAATCAATGTGGTTAATAAATCATAAACCTTGTTAATAAGCCAAACCCTTATTTTGATAAACTTTTGTTAATAAGTCAAACACTTATCCTGATTAACGTGCGCTACTAATAATAGCGAATTCTAATTGTTTTTTTACCATCCGCTACTATTAATAGCAGACATCGATTTTTAGTTCTAATTTTGGTAATTCATTTTTGTTTTCACTGATATAGATGGTGTATACACTATAAAGATTAATAACAAATAAAGAGGCTAATTCTGATGAATATATTTTCGACGGAAGAAATTCAGTCGGTATTATAATAGTGCCGACGAATTATTTGGTCGGACATAATTCCCTCAGAAATATCATAATTACGATAGAATTCGGTCGAAAATAAGTGCAAGTAAAGGCGCCAAAAAAGCCCGTCAGCGCGAATTATTTTCTTGACGGAATAATATTATTTTCGACAGAATGTGCGTCAAAATTAGCTTATCCTCGACGGGCATAAGTCCGAAGGAACATTCTGTCAGAAGTAATTAAACCCCTATTTCGCTGACAGATCTGCAGATTCATTCCAGACTTTTTCCTCTCTCTCTCTCTCAGTCGATTGAACCATCCTCTCTCTCCCTCTCTCTCAGTCGAACCTTCCTCTCCCGCTCATCGCTCCCGACCACCTCTATTCTCACCCCCTGCCCTGCCACCACCACACCAACGAGCTCCCCGAGGGAACACCGGCGGCCGGTAGCTCCCCCACCGATTCTCCTTTCTCTTCTTTGTATTCCAATGAAACTCTCTCTCTTTCCCTCCTCATTTCTCCTCTTGTAAATCAAGGTATATACTGAAATTCCTAATTTTTGTAGCTAGGATTAATATATATGAGTTTTAATCGGTTGATTTTAACTGAAATTTAGATTGAGTTATAAGGTTGATTTATTATTATGCTTGAGTTAATTTTCAATCTAGAATTGGTTTAAAGTTACTATATCATAATTTTGGGCTTGATTCGGTTGTATAATTTGGGGTCAGCAGTACAATTGCAATACAATTTAGTTCTAATTTGGGGTCAACAGTTTAATTGTGACACCCCCAAATCACAGTATTCCAAACATCATATGTCTATCTGCCCATAATAAATGAAAACCATAAATAGATAAAAATAAATCTTTTCCTTATGGAGTTACAACATCTAGATGAAAATACATCAATCCCAGATCATACAAACCTTAAATCTCAAATATAGAAACATAAACAAATAATAAGTCTTACACAAGTTTAACATAAGTCTGAAATATAAATACATCAAATAAACAACAAGTCTTCATCACTTGTTAACTTTGCCCTTGCCTTTGCTAGTGGAAGGCTCGTCCGACCTTTTGTTCTTAACTGCAATGTTATAATTATGCAAGAGTGAGCACGATTGCCCACATGTATAATAATGTAACAACGATATAATAACATGCGAGTGAATCAAAGACTTCTAAAATAAGAAACTCGGCTTTTGAATCAAGAATGAATAATAAGAATTAAAAGAACTTCTGAGGTTCATAAGACATTGAACTATGTCCTAGGTTGTCAATACTTGAAACCTTTAATAGTCAAAAGACTATGTATTCATCTTCTCGTACTTAGGGCGATCAGCCCTTAGTACCATACTGTGCACAATATCTTAACGCTAAAGCATAATTAATCCCCTATAATAGGGTTGTTCATCTCAGTTTGACATTAGAGTCCGCACCAAAGAAAGTTTGGTTTGGATAAGCTTAACAAGGGTTCTCAAATTTAGAATGTTCATCAACTATGGACTAGTCGAATCAATAAGGGTTCGCTAGTCTTACAAGGTTCAACAATAAATGATAATTTGAATCATAAAATCAAGAGGTATACAGTCGAATAAGTATTGTATAGCAGGAATCATGCTTTAAAAGAATGCTAACATCTAATATGAAATCTTGAACTTGATCAATAAAATTATTCCACATTAATTTTATCAATGTGACACACTTAATTAAGTTAATCTACCACACTTCCATCAAATAATTATTTAACTCAATAAATAAATAAACAAAATATTTATTTAATTCAATAAATATTTAGAAATAAATTACAAAATTCTCGTTCGTCATATCTTTCCCCTCTTTAAAAGGATTATGTCCCCAGAATCACAATTCACTTAATTCATCCCATTACATCCTCCCCCCTTACAAAGATTCTGTCCCCAGGATCACTTACACATAAATTAAGTAAATAAATGAGGATAATTCTTTATCATATGATCTTTGAGTTCTCACGTAGCTTCTTCAGCGTTGTGGTTCCTCCAGATTACCTTAACAGATGGTATTACTTTATTTCTGAGTACTTGCTCTTTCTTGTCAACTATCTGAACAGGAACTTCTTCATAAGATTAATCTTTCTCAAATTATAGGGGTTTATATTAGATAACGTGCTTGTAATCGAGCTTATACGGTCGTAAGACAGAAACATGGAAAACATTATGGATATGTTCTAAGGCTAGAGGTAAGGCTACCTCATATGCGACTTCACCAATTCTCCTCAAAAATTCAAAGGGTCCAATGAACCTCGAGCTTAATTTCCCCTTCTTACCAAATCTTATCTTTTCCTTCCAGGGAGAGACTTTTAAGAAAACATAGCTACCAGATTCAAATTCTCGATTATGTCGGTGTTGATTAGCATATTTCTTCTATCTATCTTGAGAATCTATCAATCTTGACCTGATCACCTTAACAATCTCAGCGGTCTATTGTACTAATTCTGGTCCTAGTAGCTGTCGTTCACCAACTTCATCCCAACATAATGGAGTTCTGCATTTTATGCCATACAAGGCTGTGTAAGGCGGCATGCCAACACTTATGTGGTAACTTTTTTTGTAAGCGAATTCCATCAGTGGCAGATGATCATCCTAATTTCCTTTAAATTCCATTATACAAGCTCTTAACATATCCTCCGATGTCTGAATTGTCCTTTCGCTCTACTCGTCTGTCTGAGGGTGATATACTATACTCATTCTCAACTGTGTACCCATGCATTCCTGTAGTCATTTCCAGAAGTTCGATGTAAAGCGTGGATCCCTATTGGAAAAAATTGACACCGGAACTCCGTGCCTCGAAACAATCTCTTTTACATATAATTTTGCCAACTTGTCTAAGTTGAATCTGATTCCAATCAGAAGGAAGTGTACGGATTTCATTAATCGGTCAAAAATAACCCATACTACATCATAGTCTTTCTGAGTTATCGGAAGGCCAACCACGAAATCCATCGTAACATGTTCCCAATTCCATTCTGGAATCTCTAAAGGTTGTAGCAACCCACTCGGCCTCTAATGCTCTACTTTCACTTTGTGACATGTCAGACATTTGGCAACACACACTGCAACATTTCGTTTCAAATTTGGCCACCAGAAATGTTATCGAAGATCTTGGTACATCTTGGTACTAACTGGGTGAATTGAATATCGTGAGCTATGAGCCTCGCTCAAAATGTCTTCCTTAATCTCTAGAACTGGCGGTACGCATACACATACGCATACACATATGCAATGACCCTGTCTTCCTTTATACGACACATCACTATAAACCACAAAATTTCATGCGTCATCCGGAAGAGATAACACAGGTGTTGTACTCAACCTCTTCTTAAGTTCTTGAAAGCTTTCCTCACACTTTTTCGTCCAAAAAAATTTCACAACTTTCCTAGTCAAATTTGTCAACGGAGTTGCGATCTTAGAAAAGTCCTGAATGAATCTTCTATAATAACCTGCCAATCCAAGAAAACTTCTTACTTCCAATGAAATTTTCAGCTGATCCCAGTTCAACACAGCTTCAACTTTGGATGGATCTACCGAAATCATGTCCTTGTCAATCACATGCCCAAGAAATTGTACCCACTCGATCCAAATTCGTATTTTAAAAACTTGGCATACAACTTCTCCCTTCTCAACGTCTCTAACGTTACCTTCAAATGCTCTACATGTTCTTCCTTGGTTTTTGAGTATACCAAAATTTCATCAATAAATACCACCACGAATTTGTCCAAAAATGGCTTGAACACTCCGTTCATTAGGCCCATAAATGCTGCAGGAGCATTCGTTAGACCGAATGATATCATTAAATATTCGTAGTGATCATATCGACCCCTAAACACTGTCTTCGGAACATCCTCTAGTCTCACCTTTAGTTGATGGTAACCACTCCTCAAGTCTATCTTTGAAAAGTATCTTGCTCCCTTTAATTGATCAAACAGGTCATCGATCCTTGGTAATGGATATCTATTCTTAATCATTACCTTATTCAGTTCTCTGTAGTCGATGTAGAGCCGCATCGTCCCGTCCTTCTTCTTCAAAAATAATATCTGCGCTCCCCACGGCGATACGCTCGGTTGAATGTATTTCTTGTCCAGTAACTCTTACAGTTGTTCCATCAATTCTTTCATCTCTACCGGAGCCATTCGGTACGGTGCCTTCAATATTAGAGCCATTCCGGGCGCCAAATCGATCACAAACTCAACCTCTCTGTCTGGCGGAAGTCCTGGCAGATCATCCAGAAATACGTCTCTGAAGTCCCTCACTACTGGTATCTCCTCTATCTTCGGGTTCTCTTTACGACTGTCAACTATGTAGGCTAAATATCCTATACACCCTTGTCTTAGCAACTTCCTGGCTTGCATCATCATCAGACAACTCGCTTGTCTAGGCGACTTGCTGCCATAAAACACGACCTTTGACTGAGTCATAAGGTTAATACATTTCTTCTAGCAATCAATTACAGCCCCGTAATTGAATAACCAATCCATTCCCAGAATGACGTCAAATTCCCCAAGTCTAATAGGGATAAGATCTACGTTCATAATGTTACCCTTAATATCCACCCTACAGTTCTTATGTACGTACTTGTAAGACCCCAACTTTTATGAATAAAGATTAATTTTCTCTAAAATATTATTTTTGAATATTATGGTCTGAATTTGATATAATGTTATAGTTGTGGGTAATATTTATAAATTTTTCAAAGTAAGCAAGTTGTTATAAAATATTCGTTTGGTCGGGGAATATTCTTTTTGTCAGTGAATATTCGTACGATGACTCAATCATTGGTGGTGTGAAACCCCAGATGTTATGAATAAAGATTTAATTTTCTCGAAATAATTTTTTTTATATTATGGTGTGGATTTGATATAATGTTATAGTTGTGGGTAATATTTATAAATTTTGCAAAGTATGCAAGTTGTCATATAATATTTGATTGGTCAGGGAATATTCGTACAACGACACAATCATTGGTGGACTCCACAACGGAATTATTGTCGGAATGAGAAAATGACAAAAATATTTTTTATGAAAATAACAGAGGAAGTTTTATCGTTGATACTATTGAACTACTCGGTAGTAAAAGTACAGTAATACGCGTGGTTGCATAGTAGCACATGGGATTGATTATTAATGCTTATGTGATAAGTCACTCAATTTTGTTTTATTAGTATTGTGACGCCCCCAAAATAGGTATACATCACCCATTTTAGGTCGTCAATAACATGGTACAGAAATAATTATAACTTTATTAATACATCATAAAAACTGTGAGTTTAAATACAAATATTATCTTCTAGACAATATCCATACCCAAATAAATCCTCATCACAATTATTGATACATTATTTTACAAAAATGGTGAGGACTACTAAACAACTTCTAGAATCATCATTCCATACCCCGACTAGTACTCACTACATTATCGCCTCCTGAGAAGAAAAATGGAACAAAAAGGAAAAGGGTGAGCTCAACTAGCCCAGTAAAGAATATTATGACTAAGATAATATAGAACAAATTATCGTTAGTCTTCAATAGGGAAAAATCTGATAAAATACAATAGACAACAAGTTTCAGATCAATATTTGTAGCGGAAATAATATTTCATAAAAGAGTTACGTAGAGAATGAAATCTACTACTATCTATGAATTTAAAAGTCCATCATCAATACTTTATCTCTATAACATCAATCAATATATATCTTGAATCAAATATTCATCTTTGCACTACAGGCCAAAGATATTCATCAGTCGGTCATGTTCATCTCAACACATGTTCATCTTTGCACTACGGGCCAAAGATATTCATTATAAAATCATTTATCTTTGCACTACAAGCCAAAGATATTCAATAATATCATCATTTAGGACTGAGAATGATGAAAAATATTTTAAAGGAAATGAATCCAGTGAAATAAAAGAATAAATATCAAGGATTCGTATTTCAGCTATTTCATGTCCAAAAATACCTCATAAATAACCATAGTGAAGTAAAATTCAAGAATGATCAAAACATGGATACAATCAAAGCTAGTATCCATAATAGATGTTTTGGACGAAAAGAAAAATTTTATTTTTCTACCTAATAATGTCAATGATTCGTGAATAATGTCGTAAATATCACGTGAATAGTAACCCCGACACAAAAAGTTCCAAATTTGATTAAAAGTTCAAACCAATATTTCGACATAATGATATTGAAGAAAATAATATCATTTAAAAAGAAAATAAGATCCTTTACCTCGAAAAGACAGTACTTCTGACTGGAATTCTGAATATAGTGCTGAAGGGAACTTACATCGTATAACAATACTCAAAGTATCAAAATACTCACAAGAATACGCTCAATATATAGAGAGAATAGAGAAAACTTCAAATTTGTGGTGTGATTTTCAATTCTAACCTAAGCACCTATTTATAGGAAAATGCTTAGAACACCAAAGCAGAAAATTTAATAAAATAATAATATATTTATATAATTTTCCTTAGCCCACCTCTAGACATCTGAATTCAACACATTGATAACACATGCGAGCTCACTCAATTGAACAAAAACGTTTTTCTTAAAAAAATAACTAAAACTTCAAAAAATCAATTATTTCGGAACTTCGGAACTTTAATAATTCATATAAAATGGCTCTTTTATCAGAAAAATTTGAACCACATGTCCTTTCCATAGAAAATTTCGTTCTCTACAACTTTACAGAAGAAAGTTTTTCCAAATTCCAAATAGAAATTGATCGAAATCTACAAACGAACGATTTTACAGGTTATAATCAAATTTCGGTCAAGAATTGGGGTCTACCGACACATAAAACATGTGTTCATCATTTAATGCCACAAAAATACTCTTCCTCCTCAAATACTCATATATCCCACATTCATTGTAAAAATATCACCATCAACATATAATATATTTAATTGAATTATTTTATCAGAAAAAGATAAAATATTAATTTTCAACAATTGTCACATTAAAAATTTTCTCCATCTATATTCACATAAAATACTGAACAATAATTACTGTAACACTTAGTGAGTAGTGCCTTCTTATGTAAGAATCAATAATTGGTGTAATATCGTGTGCTACTATGTTTTAACCACCGGGTATTCCAACAGTATTAACGGTAACAACTACGCCGTTATTTATAACCAACTTATTCTTGTCGTTTTCTTCATCCAATCGCTTTCCGTTATGGGGCCCACATAAATTTTGGCGTCAGTGCATTTAATATTCCCCGACAGTAAAAATATTCCACAACCAAACGAATACTCCCCGTCAACAATGAATATTTTAAAAACACTTGCTTGTTTGAAATAATTGCGCATTTAACCCATAACTTACCACATTAATCAAATCAACCCTTACTATTTCAAGATAATAAATAAAGGAAATTTAATTTCATTAAATAATAAGTTGGGGTCTTACAACCTCCCCTCCTTATGAAATTTCGTCCTCGAAATTGACGTACGTACCTGGTGTTTCGAAAAGGTGAGGATACCTCGCTTTCATTTCCGTTTCCAACTCCCAGGTCATTTCCTCTATAGCATGGTTCCTCCACAAAACTTTAACTTGTTGTATGACCTTTGTGCGTAGGATATGCTCCTTCCTATCCAAGATCTTGACAGGTACCTCTTCGTACGTTAAGTCTTCGTCTATCTCGTCTGGTTCTAACTCAATAACGTGGTTCAGGTCTTTCACATATTTACGAAGTACATATATGTGAAACACATTATGAACACGAGACATACTCGGAGGTAACGCGAGTCTATAGGCTACATTAACTACTCGGTCAAGAATTTGAAATGGACCAATAAATCATGGATTGAGCTTTCCTCTCTTCCCGAATCTTGTAACTCCCTTCCATGGGGCAACACCCAACAATACATGATCCCCAATACTAAACTCCACGTCCTTTCGATGAAGATCCGCATAACTCTTTTGTCGATCTTGAGCCGTTTGTATACGTTGTCGAATCATCTGGATCTTTTCCGTAGTCATACGTACCAACTCGGGTCCCAACAATGTTGCTTCACCCACCTCGTCCCAACATACTGGAGAGCGACACTTTCGTCTATACAATGCTTCAAATGGGGCCACACCAATGCTTGTCTGATAACTGTTGTTGTAAGAGAATTCCACCAATGGTAAATACTTATCCCAACTCCCCTTGAAGTCTAGGACACATAGTCTTAATAAATCTTCAAGAGTTTGAATAGTCATCTCTGATTGTCAGTCCGTTTGAGGATGGTATGCCGAACTAAATCATAAATCCGTGGCCATAGCCTTTTGCAAGCTAACTCAAAATCTTGAAGTAAATCTTGGGTCATGATCCGAAACTATGGATATTGGCATGCCATGCAATCTCACAATCTCATTTACATACATATGAGCAAGACGTTCAAGTGATAAGTCTCCCGTATCGACAAGAAATGAGCAGACTTGGTTAATCTATCAACAATAACCCAAATAACATCGATGCCTTGAGAAACCGTAGGAAGACCCGTAACAAAATCCATGGTAATGTGTTCCCACTTCCATTTCGGAATCTCAAGTGGTTGCAATGGACCCTTAAGTACTTGATGCTCCGCCTTTACACGTTAACAAGTTAAACACGTCGAGATAAACTTTGCAATCTCTCTCTTTATATTGTTCCACCAAAATGTATGTCGAAGATCACGATACATTTTGGTACTTCCAGAATGGATCACAAATGGTGTATTGTGTGCCTCCATCATAATCTTGTACTTCAAATTAGAGTCGTAAGGAACACAAAGTCTGGAGTGGACTCGAAGTATTCCTTCTTCATCGATTCTCGCTTCCGGAATAGCACCTTCTTGTACTTTCTTCTTCATATGCATCAGCTCTGGGTCGGTGGCTTGAGCAACCTTAACATTTTCTATTAAAGTTGGCTCTATCGTATACTTGACATCATTGCACTTTCGTTCACGCATATGATCTTCTACTCAACGCGTCGCCTACCACGTTAAACTTTTTCGGGATGGTATTGAATAGTGTGGTCGTAATCTTTCAACAACTCGAGCCAACGTCGTTCTGCCGCATGTGGAGTTCCTTTTGAGTGAAGAAATATTTGAGGCTTTTATGGTGCGAATATATCTCCACTTTCTCCCCATATAGATAGTGCCTCCGGATCTTTAGGCCTTGAAGGCATTACTTTGCTTGACTCAAGATTATGAGTAGGATAATTCCTCTCATATTCTTTAAGTTGTCGCGAGGCATAGGCTATAACTTTCCCACGTTGCATGAGAACACATTCTAACCCTTTGCCCGAAGCATCGCTGTAGATAACAAATCCATCCGAACCAGATGGTATCGTTAGAACAGGTGCCAAAATAAGTCTCCTCTTAAGCTCTTGGAAATTTTTCCCGCATTCCTCGCTCCAAACGAATTTTGTATCCTTCCGAGTTAGCTGAGTTAATGGAGTAGCGATTTGAGAAAACCCTTCCACGAATCTCCGATAATAACCACCTAGGCCCAGAACGCTACGTACTTCGGTCACCGACTTCGGTTGCTCCCAACTTTGTATTGCTTCAATCTTCGCCGGGTCGATAGATACTCCATGTTTAGACACCACGTGCCCAAGGAATGCTACTTCCTCAAGCCAAAACTCGCATTTCTTCAACTTGGCATATAGCTTGTTTTCACGAAGCCTTTGGAGTACCAGCTTCAAATGGTGCTCATGATCTTCACGGCTTTTGGAATATATGAGGATGTCATCAATAAAGACAACAATGAACCGATCTAAATAGTCCTTGAATACTCGGTTCATCATATCCATGAAAGTCGCAGGAGCATTAGTCAATCCAAAAGACATGACTAAGAATTCATAATGCCCGTACCGAGTTCTGAAGGCAGTCTTTAGAATATCCTCAATTCTAATCTTCAACTGATGATATCCAGAATGAAGATCGATCTTTGAAAAGAATTGTGCTCCTTGCAATTGGTCAAACAGGTCATCAATACGAGGAAGCGGATACCTATTCTTGATGCTAACATGGTTCAATTCCCGATAGTCAATACAAAGTCGCATACTCCCATCTTTCTTCTTTACAAATAGAACAGGAGCACCCCAAGGAGATGTACTAGGACGAATGGAACCAATGTCCAACAACTCCCGTAATTCAACCTTTAACTCCTGAAGTTTAATAAGAGCCATTCGATATTGGGTTTTAGAAATGGGCTTTGTACCAGGTTCAAGATCAATAAAGAATTCAACTTCACGTTACGGGGGTAGGCCAAGGAAGTTCTTGAGAAATCGTCGGGAAAATCAATAACAACGATAATATTTTTCAAATCGGCGTGTCTTTATTCAAATCCATAACATGGGCTAAGAAAGCTTGACATCCGTTTTTCAATAAACGAATAGCTTTATGACTTGATATGACAGCGATTGATTTTAGTGGCTTAGTTGCTTGAATTCGTACAACAGGTTGGTTAGGAATATGAAAACTAACAACCTTACGAAAACAATCAATTTTGGCATGATAAGTAATTAACCAATCAATCCCTAAAATCACATCAAAAGCAAGTATCTTTAAAGAGATAAGGTCAACAGGTAAGGTGATGGTGCCAACTTGAATCAAACAAGATTTATAAACAGTAGATGTGATGAAAGTTTCTCCTAACGGAGTCTCCACAGATAAATCAAAGTTTAATTTCTCCGGAGTCAAGTTTAAACGTTGAGCACAAGCAGGAGAGATAAATGAATGGGTAGCACCGGTATCAAGTAAGGTATAAACTTCTCAAGAATTAATGATTAGCTTACCCGTGATCACCTCGTTTGGGTTCCTCGCATTTTGACCAGTCACGACAAACGCTCTTCCAGGAACCATTGACTTTGACTTTTTTGGGACAGCCTTTTGAGTCACCGTCCCCCCTGGACTTGGTTTCGCTATCGTACAATCTCGAGCGATATGTCCTTCATTTCTACAATTATAACATACCTTAAACTGTTGTGGGCAGTTTGGACTAATATGTCCTTCTTTTCCGCACTTATAGCATATGACCGGTGGTCGTTCTCCTCCCTTAGAACTAGTTGCTGCTGATGTTGACGTCTTCACATGGTCATTATTAAATCTCCTCTTTTTAAAATCTCCTCCCGACTCGCTTCTTCTATTCTCATGGCCATGATTACCACCAGAGTGGTTACCATTTTTGTCCGTCTTTTTCTTTCTCCACTGGTTATCGTTATTTTGTTGACTGCTATCTCCGGTATGATCCTGGTTATGGTCCCTCGGTTGAACGTACTCGTTATCTCGCTCTAATAATTGAGCCATGTTGACAACATCTGAATAGAGAGAAAATTTATGAGAAATGAGATACTGACGTATGTCGGGTTTCAAACCTCTCAGAAACATTCGCGTCATACGTTCCTTATTCTCCACCAAATGAGGTGCAAACCTGGATAACTCTGCAAACTTCGCCTCGTACTGGGACACGTCATGTTATTTTGTTCCAGTCTAATAAACTCCACTTCCTTCATATGACGAATACTTTCAGGAAAGTACTTGTCATTGAACAGTTTCTGAAACGTCTCCCAAGACATCTTTGAGTCTGCAGTATGTATGGTACGCTTCACAATTCCCACCGATGTCTGCCTCATTACGGAACATAAAAGTAGCGAATGGAACCTTCTATTCTTCTATGCATCCCAAGACATCGAATATCTTGGTAATTTGTTTGACCCACGTCTCCACCTTAATCGGATCAAAACTTCCCCTTGCGGTGGTCCCAACTCTTTGAACTGCTTGGCCGTGACAAATCGTGCGTTGTTATCATTTCCACCTGTATTTTGTGCATGAGTCTCCCTCGTCTGATTTTCCATGAACTGCAAAAACTTCTAAATATCCCGTCGTTCATCATCTGCTCAGTGGCGTTGTTCACAGGAGGAACATTGCCGGTCTGCTGCACGTTCTCCTCATTGGTGAGTATAAGCGTCTCCACGGTCTCATTTACTCCACTGTTAACATTCTCAGTCGACATTCTAAAATAATTCCATAAAACAAGGGTTAATTAAGGAAATCAACATATCACATAATATCCCTATATATTGACCAACTAACAAATAAGCTTAGGTAGGACACACTAGCGAAGGATTTACTCGTCTCTCCCCTCCTAGTTCTATTCCCAGATCTCCGCCAGGAGATCATATCCCTAAGCTACGATACCAATCATGGCGCCCCCAAAATAGGTATACATCACCCATTTTAGGTCATCAATAACATGGTATGTAAAACAATTACAACTTTATTAATACATCATAAAAAGCTGTGAGTTTAAATACAAATATTGTCTTCTAGACAATATACATACCCAAATAAATCCTCATCACAATTATTGATACATTATTTTACAAAATGGTGAGGACTACTAAACAACTTCTAGAATCATCATTCTATACCCAGACTAGTACTACTTTCTACATTCTGCGCTTCACGAGAAGAAAAATGGAACAAAAAGGAAAAGGGTGAGCTCAACTAGCCCGATAAAAAATATTATGACTAAGATAATATAGAACAAATTATCGTTAGTCTTCAACGGAAAAAAATCGATAAAATACAATAGACAACAAGTTTCGGATCAATATTAGCGATGAAAATAATAATTCATAGAAGAGTTACGTAGAGAATGAAATCTACTACTATCTATGAATTTAAAAGTCCATCATCAATATTTTATCCCTGTAATATCAATCAATATACATCTTGAATTAAATATTCATCTTTGCACTACAGGCCAAAGATATTCATCGATCGATCGTGTTCATCTCAACACCTATTCATCTTTGAACTACAGGGCAAAGATATTCATTATAAAATCATTTATCTTTTACTTTCACAGGCCAAAGATATTCAATAATATCATCATTTAGAATTTGAGAATGATGAAAAATATTTTAAAGGAAACGAATCCAATGAAACAAAAGAATAAATATCAAGGATTCGTATTTCAGCTATTTCATGTCCAAAAATACCTCATAAATAACCATAGTGAAGTAAAATTCAAGAATGATCAAAACATGGATACAATCAAAGCTAGTATCCATAATAGATATTTTGGACGAAAAGGAAAAATTTCATTTTTCGATGAATAGTGTAGTATTTGTGAATAGTGCCGTATACGTGAATAGTAACCTCGACACAAAAAGTTTCAAATTTGATTAAAAGTTCAAACAAATATTTTGGCATAATGATATTGAAGAAAATAATATCATTTAAAAAGAAAATAACATAACTTACCTCGAAAAGACAGTACTTTTGACTGGAATTATGAATATAGTGCTGAAGGGAACTTGCAACGTATAATAATACTCAAAGTATCAAAATACTCACAAGAATACGCTCAATATATAGAGAGAGAATTAGAGAGAAAACTTCAGTTTCTAGTGTGATTTTCAATTCTAACCTAAGCACCCTATTTATAGGAAAATGCTTAGAACACCAAAGTAGAAAATTTAATAAAATAATAATATATTTATATAATTTTCCTTAGCCCACCTCTAGACATCTGAATTCAACACATTGATAACACATGTGAGCTCACTCAATTGAACAAAAACGTTTTTCTTAAAAGAATAACTAAAACTTCCAAAAATCAATTATTTCGGAACTTCAATAATTCATAGTAAATGGCTCTTTTATTAGAAAAATTCAAACCACATGTGTTTTCCATAGGAAATTTCATTCTCTACAACTTTACAGAAGAAAGGTTTTCCAAATTCCAAACAAAAATTGACCGAAATCCACAAACGGGCAATTTTACAGGCTATAATCAAATTTCGGTCAAAAATTGGGGTCTATCGACACACAAAACATGTGTTAATCATTTAATGCCACAAAATACTCTTCCTTCTCATACACTCATATATCCCACATTCATTGTAAAAATATCACATCAATATATAATATATATAATTGAATTATTTTATCAGAAAAAGATAAAATATTAATTTTCAACAATTGTCACATTAAAAATTTTCTCCATATATATTCACATAAAATCAATATTTTCCTCATCATATAAATTAATAATTAATTATTCACAAATAATATTACAGAATCACATTACTGACAACCATGCAGTTCCCAGGAAAGATGGGCTTTCCAATAAAGATCTCTCCTTACTAGCGCGCAATTAGATGACCAAACATCTCCTTAGACAGAACTTTCTAGACATTGCCAATAATGTTATCTAATAATATTATTCAGATAATATGAATTATTATCTCGATAATTGAAAATCTTGTGCGTGGACAATTATTAAAACAACGATAATATAAAATATCAACGCAAAGAATTCTTGAATCAATAAAATAAAATCTTGAGCGATAATTCTTCGTAACAATTATTGAGTAGTGCCTTCTTACGTAAGAATCAATAATTGGTGTAATCTGGTGTCTTCTTGTGTTTTAACCACCGAGTATTCCAACGAAAGATAATTGTGTAACAACTACTGCCAATTATTTATAACCAACTTATTCTTGTCGTTTTCTTCATCCATAAACTTTTGTTATGGGGCCCACACAAGGCTGCTACTAAATGCATTTAATATTCTCCGACAGTAAAAATATTCCACAACCAAACAAATACTCCCCGTCAACAATGAATATTTTAAAACCACTTGCTTCTTTGAAATAATTGCGCATTTTACCCATAACTTACCACATTAATCAAATCAACCCTTACTATTTCAAGATAATAAATAAAGGAAATTTAATTTTATTAAATAATAAGTTGGGGTCTTACAAGTATTATTAATGTAATAAAACAAAAAAGCTTTTTATATAAAACAGAATACTTTTATAAAATTATTCGTTTTATTAGATTATATTATATAAGTTTTGTTTTATTACTTTTCCTTTCCTAGGAAGGATCTGATTATCTCAGTTACTATGCATTCCATTCTTCTATAAATTGAAGTTCATTCCTTCATTATTTCTTACGAATTCACTGAAACTCTAGAGAGAGAAAATTATAAAGAGAAAGAAGAAGAGAAGTCTGCTAACTTTCTTTTCCTATACGGTAAGGGATATTATTTATTGTACTCGTAAGGGGTATTATTTCTTTTGTATTCATGAAGAGAACTTCTGTTATTCCATTCTTTATTTTTATGTTGAAATAACCTGTTTATGCGAAGTACCGCATACATGGTGAAATTCTTCTATTATTCCATTCTTTATTATTATGTTGGAATAACTTGTTTATGCGAAGTACCGCATACATGGTGAAATTCTTCTATTATTCCATTCTTTATTATTATGTTGGAATAACCTGTTTATGCGAAGTACCGCATACATGGTGAATTCTTCTATTATTCCATTCTTTATTATTATGTTGGAATAACCTATTTATGCGAAGTACCGCATACATGATGAAATTCTTCTATTATTCCATTCTTTATTATTATGTTGGAATAACCTGTTTATGTGAAGTACCGCATACATGGTGAAATTCTTCTATTCTTCTATTCTTTATTATTATGTTGGAATAACCTGTTTATGCGAAGTACCACATACATGGTGAAATTCTTTTATTATTTTGTTCTTTTATTCGTGCATCCGGAATATCACATGCAATATGTTTATGCCGGACTGGTTCCATTATGTATTATTCATTTTGGAATAACTCATTCATGCGTGCGGTCTATCGCACGCATGGTGAACCCTTACATTATTCCATTCTTTATTATTCTGTTGGAATAACATGTCCATGTGGATTACCACATGCATGGTGAATGATCCTTTATATTCATTCCTTATTAAATTGTGGAAATGATCTATATACGTGGATTACCGCATGGCGGACGAAAATCTATTTGCAGTTTTATATATTCTATTATATTCAGTTGGTTAAAGCTTTGACTTTTATACTCCATAAAATTAGTGGAATATCCTTGATATTTGCGCTTCATCCAATATCTTTTCATGAAAATATTCTTCTGAGCATTCTTTAATTTTACTCTACAAAGAGTATCATGTTGACAATTTGGACGTTATTGGTTCCTGGATAAATTAATTCTTGAACTTGTTTTATTGAATTATTATGTCATTGTCATCATTCTCATGTTTATATTATGTTGAAAGTCATCTGTGTCCTGTAGTGCATAGATGGACTTGGTATGATTATGACCAGGGATTATTCGGTATAATCATAACCGTAATGTTACAAATGATGTGGAAAAAGTCCTCATTGGCCCGTAGTACATTGATGGACAATTTTTGGTATGATTATGGCTATGGATTCTCTTCGGCCAAGGGAGCAAAGATGAATTTTTTATGGTATGATCAGGACCGTTGATGAAAACATGATTATCTTTGGCCCGTAGTGCATGGATAATTCGTGGTCGTGATACTAAAAAA
Source organism: Panax ginseng (assembly GCA_020205605.1). Taxonomy (NCBI): domain Eukaryota; kingdom Viridiplantae; phylum Streptophyta; class Magnoliopsida; order Apiales; family Araliaceae; genus Panax; species Panax ginseng. Next base: position 178,695,471 of record CM035132.1, read on the forward strand.
AATATCCTTGGCCTGTAGTGCATGGATGATTTAATGATGTGGATTAATTATTGAGCTGAGTCTCAACGATAAAATTGATAAAAAAAACCTTTTAAATAATAGAAGATAGTAGACTTTATTCTCTACTTGACTCTTCTAATGGATTGCTTGTTCCACAGCAGTTAAACTTGATGTTTGTTATATTGTATCAGTTTAACACTGTTGAAGGCTAACGATAATTTATTCTTCATTATCTTAGTCATAATATTTCTTACTGGGCTAGTTGAGCTCACCCTTTCTTTCACTTTATTCACTTCTGTGAAATGAGAACGTAATTTGGACTACTAGTCGAGAAGCAGTGACCAGTCTGCAGATGATAGCATTAGTAGTCCTCACTATTATGTGAAATAGTGTGTTAATAAATGTATTGAGGACTCCATTGAGTTTGAATACTGTCTAGAAGACAATATTTGTATTAAAACTCACAGCTCATGTTGTATATTTAAGTTTGTATTTGAATTATATACCATGTATCTGGCGACTCAAGATGGGTGATGTATACCAAATTTTGGGGGTGTCACAGGTGGACCCCACAATGGAATTATTGTCGGAGTTAGAAAATGACAAAATTATCTTTTTGTAAAGGTACAATAATACGCGTGGTTGCATAGTACACACGATATTGATTATTGATGCTTACGTGAGAAATCACTCAGTTATACTCAATTATTGCTACAGTAATTGTTGCATCATATCTCTTATATTATTGATTTAATTATTATCACAGTATCATCTGTATAATATGTTATATTATTAAATCAATAATTGAGACGACAAGTTATAATATTAATGATGAATAATTGTTGAAAGATTAAATATGTGTTGTGGTAATATTTATTCAATCCTTGATGTAAATAAGAAGTCTATTATGAGACGTTTGTGGTAAGTTTGCTTTATTCTATGGGGGCCCGTATGTCATCATCTAAGAGTCTCTTTCGCCAATAGTAATTGTCTTTACCAAAAGTCACACCAATTGTCGTTTCATATTACAGGCGTCGAACCAATTGTCGTTTAACATTACAGGCATCGAACCAATTGTTGTTTCACATTACAGGCGTCAAACCACTTGTTGTTTCACATTACAGGCGTCAAACCACTTGGTGTTTCACATTATAGGCGTCAAACCACTTTTCTTTTCACATCACCAGTCATCAAGCCACTTGCCTTTTCACATTGCAAGAGCTAAGCTAGAAATCTTCTATAAATAGAGGCCTAGTTCTTCATTATTTTTCACGAATTCATTCAAGCTATAGAGAGAGAAAGTATAGAAAGAATAAGAGAGAATGAAGAAGAGTATTCTGTTACTACACTACTGCAGTATTCAATTTCCTACTAAGGTAAGGGGTATTATTTCTTTCTTATTCATAAAGAGAACTTCTGTTATTCTATTCATTATTATTCTGTTGGAATAACCTGTATACGCGTACTACCCTATACTTGGTGAAATTCTTCTGTTATTCCATTCTTTATTATTATGTTGGAATAACCTATCTATGTGAAGTATTGCATACATGGTGAAATTCTTCTATTATTCCATTCTTTATCATTATGTTGGAACAGCTTGTCTGTGCTTTACGCATGACCTGGTTCCATTATTTATCATTCTGTTGGAACATCCTGTCTGTGCTTTACGCATGACCTAGTTCCATTATATATTATTCTGTTGAAACAGCCTGTCTGTGCTTTACGCATGACCTGGTCCCATTATTTATCATTCTGTTAGAACATCCTGTCTGTGCTTTACGCATGACCTGGTTCCATTATTTATTATTCTGTTGGAATATCCTATCTGTGCGTTACGCATGTCCTGGTTCCATTATCTATTATTACATTGGAATAACTTTTATGCATGCGGTCTATCGCATGCTTGGTGATTTCTTTTTATTATTCTTTTCTTTATTATACTCGGTTGGTTAAAGTTTTGATTTCTATACTCCATGAAATTAGTGGAATATCCTTGATATTTGCGCTTCATCCAGTATCTTTTAATGGAAATATTCTTCTGAGCATTCTTGAATTTTACTCTACAAAGAAGTATCATGTTGACAATTTTGACGTTATTGGTTCCTAAATAAATTAATTCTTGAACTTGTTTTATAGAATTCTTATATCATTGTCATCATCCTCATGCTTATATTGTGATGAAAGTCATCTTTGGCTTACATGCATAGATGGACTTAGTATGATTATGACCAGGGATTATTCGGTATAATCATGACCGTAATGTAATGAATGATGTGGTAAAAATCCTCATTGGGTCGTAGTGCATTGATGGACAGTTGTTGAGATGAACGTGACCAACTGGTGATAATAATGAATATCCTTGGCTCGTAGTGCATGGATAATTTAGTGATGTGGTTTATTTATTAAGCTGAGTCTCAGCGATAGAATTGATGATAACTATTCAATCATAGAAGATAGTTCAACTTGACTCTTCTAATGAATTATTTGTTCCGCTGCAGTTAAACTTGTTGTCTATTATATTCTATCAGTTTAACATTGTTGAAGGCTAATGATAATTTATTTGCATTATCTTAGTCATAATACTTCTTACTGGGCTAGTTGAGCTCACCCCTTTTCTTTTATTGTTCTCTTCAGGAAATGAGAATATAGGTGGGACTAGTCGGGGAACGGAGTGACGGTCCAGATGGGTGTCTTAGTAGTCCTCACTATTCTATGAAATAGTGTGATAATAATTGTAATAAGATTGAATTTGAGTATTGATATTGTCTATAAGATAATATTTGTATTTAAACTCTCACCATATATTTTGTCGTATTTACACGACAGTTGTATTAATTAAGTTGTATTTGAATTTTGTACCTTGTATTTGACGGCTTAGAATGGGTGATGTATACCTATTTTGGGGGCGTCGCAGTTTGTATCAAAGCTTAGGGATATGATTCCTGGCTAAGATGTGAGACTAGAACTAGGAGGGGAGAGACGGGTAATTCCTTCACTAGTATGACCTACCTAAGCTTATTTGTTATTTAATTGGTCGGTCAGAGTGTAGGGAAAATTTGTGGTATGTCAATTAACCCTTGTTTTGTGGTAATATTTGAAAATGACATCCGAGAATGTTGAGATAAGCAATGGAGCACATAAGACCGTTGAGTCACCAAAGATCAATACCCAGGAAAATGTGCATCAAGAAGGCCATAATCCTTAGATAAATAACAATACCGATCAAATGACGAACGATGGGATGTTCAGAAGTTTTATGCAATTCATGCAACATCAGGCGAGAGCGGCTCCTGTCCAAAATACAGGTGGAAACACTGACAACTCTTGGACGGTCACCGCTAAGCAGTTCAAGGAGTTGGGACCACCAGAGTTTATTCGAGAGCCAAAACCACTTAAGCGGAGACGTGGATAAAGTAAATCACCAAGATATTTGATATCTTGGGATGCTCCGAGGAGCAAAAGGTTCCCTTTGCCACCTTCATATTTTGATGAGAGGCAGATTACTAGTGGTAATCTGTAAAGCGTACTCAACCTGCCTCACTGAAGATGACTTGGGATAAGTTCCAAGAACTGTTTAACGATAAGTACTTTCTCAAAAGTATACGTCACATGAAAGAGGTAGAGTTTATTAAACTGGAGCAAAATAACATGACTGTGTCGTAGTACGAAGCCAAGTTTGCCGAGTTGTCCCGATTTGCGTCCCACTTAGTTAATAACGAGGAGAGAATGACGCGGATGTTTCTAAGAGGTTTGAAACTCGAGATACGTCAATACCTTATCTCTCACAAACTATGTTTATATTCTAATGTTGTAAATAGGGCTCAGTTATTAGACCGCGATAATGAGTTAACCCAACCAAGAGAGAGCAGCCGACAAGTCGATAATACCAGTGGTAGTAGTCATCGAAGCGGTGACAACAAACGTGGAGGAAATCAACATGCCAGAAATGGTAACCACTTCGGTGGTAATCATTGCCAAGATAATAGGAGTGGAAATTTCAAGAAGAGAAGATTTAATAATGATGGAAAGACGTCAGCCCCAGCACCTGTTGTTAAAGAAGGAGAACGACCACCGGTCATATGTTTCAAATGCGGACAGGAGAGACACATCAGTCCAAACTGTACGCAACAGTCCAAAGCATGTTACAATTGAGGAAAAGAAGGTCACCTAGCCCAATTTTTTCATGTACCAAAGTCAAGTTCAGCTGGGATGGAGGCATCAAAAGTAGTCCCAGACATGACAAAACTAGTAGTCAAGGGATAGCGTTTGTCGTAACCTCCCAAAAAGTGAGGAATCCGAACGAGGTGATCACGGGTAAGCTAATCATAAACTTTAGCGAAGTCTATACCTTATTTGATATCAGTTCTACCCATTCTTTTATTTCTTCTACTTGTGCTCAACGTTTAAATTTAACTCCGGAGAAATTAGACTTTGACCTATCTGTTAAAACTCCATTGGGGGAAACCTTTATTACATCCACGGTTTATAAATCTTGTTTAATTCAAATAGGCACCCTCACATTGCCTGTTGATCTTATTTCCTTAAAAATACTTGCATTCGATGTGATTTTAGGGATTGATTGGTTAACCACTCATCATGCTAAAATTGTCTGTTTTCGTAAGGTTATTAGCTTTCATATTCCTAACCAACCAATTATGCGAATTCAAACAACCAAACCATTAAAGTCAATCACTGTCATCTCAAGCCACAAAGCCATTCGTTTATTGAAAAACGAATGTCAAGCCTTCTTAGCCCATGTCACAGATTTAAATAAAAATACATCAGAGTTAAATGATATTTCTATTGTTAATAAATTTCCTAACGTATTCCCTGAAGAACTTCCTGGTTTACCCTCGGAGCGTGAAATCGAGTTTTTTATTGACCTTGAACCTGGTACAAAACCCTATTCCAAAGCCCCATATCGAATGGCTCCTATTGAACTTCAGGAGTTAAAAAACCAACTACAGGAATTGTTAGACATCGGTTTCATTCATCCTAGTATGTCTCCATGGGGTGCACCTATTCTGTTCGTAAAGAAGAAAGATGGAAGTATGCGACTTTGTATTGATTATCAGGAGTTAAATCATGTCACCATCAAGAATAGGTATCAGTTACCTCGCATTGATGACCTGTTCGACCAGTTGCAAAGAGCACAATTTTTTCAAAGATCGATCTTCGTTTGGGATATCATCAGCTGAAGATTAAAACTGAGGATATTCTGAAGACTACCTTCAGAACTCGGTACGAACATTATGAATTTTTAGTCATGTCTTTTGGATTAACTAATGCTCCTGCTGCTTTCATGGATATGATGAATCGAGTATTCAAGGAATATTTGGATCAGTTCATTGTTGTCTTTATTGATGACATCCTCATCTATTCCAAAAATCGTGAAGATCATGAGCACCATTTGAAGCTGATACTTGAAAGGCTTCGTGAAAACAGGCTATATGCCAAGCTGAAGAAATGCGAGTTCTGGCTTGAGGAAGTAGAATTCCTTGGGCACGTGGTGTCAAAATATGGAGTATCTGTTGACCCAGCAAAGATTGAAGCAATATAAAGCTGGGAGCAACCTAAATCGATGAATCAAATACGTAGCTTTCTGGCTTAAATGGGTTATTATCCTGAGATTAAATAGAAGGGTTTTCTTGAATCGCTACTCCATTAACTCATCTGACTCGAAAAGATACAAAATTCAGTTGGACCGAGGAATGTGAGAAGAGTTTTCAAGAACTCAAGAGGAGACTCATTTCGGCACCTGTTCTGGCAATACCATCTGGATCGGAAGGATTTGTCATCTACAGTGATGCTTCAGGAAAGGGTTTAGGATGTGTTCTCATGCAACATGGGAAAGTCATAGCCTATGCCTCACGATAAATCAAAGAATATGAGAGGAATTATCCTACTCATGATCTAGAGTTGGCAGCTGTCGTTTTTGCACTTAAAATCTGGAGGCATTACCTGTATGGGGAGAAGGTGGAGATCTTTACGGATCCTAAAAGCCTCAAATATTTCTTCACCCAAAAAGAAACTCAATATGCGGCAATGACGTTGGCTTGAACTGTTGAAAGATTATGATTATATGATTCAATACCATCCTGGAAAAGTGAACGTGGTAGCTGATGCATTGAGTAGAAGATCATATGCGGGTACAAGTGCGATATTGTCAACGCAAAGGCCCATTTTGTATGACTTACAAAGGATGGAGATAGAGATAAAGACTCGAGGGACCCATGTGATGATGGCAAATATACGAGTAGAACCGACTTTAATCGATAAAGTTAAAGCTGCTCAAGCTACAGACCTGGAGCTGATGCGCATGAAGGAGAAAGTGCAAGAAGGTGCTATTTCAAAAGCAAGAATTGATGAAGAAGGAATACTTAGAGTCAACTCTAGACTTTGTGTTCCTAATGACTCTGATTTGAAGTATAAGATCATGATGGAGGCTCACAACACACCGTTTGCAATCCATCCTGGGAGTACCAAAATGTATCGTGATCTTCGACATACATTTTGGTGGAGCAATATGAAGAGAGAGATAGCAAAGTTCATCTCAAGGTGTCTAACTTGTCAACGAGTCAAGGCGGAGCATCAAGTGCCAAAAGGTCCATTGCAACCACTTGAAATTCCAGAATGGAAGTGGGAGTACATTACCATAGATTTCGTTACTGGTCTTCCCAAGGTTTCTCAAGGCATTGATGCGATTTGGGTAATTTTTGATAGATTGACCAAGTCTGCTCATTTCTTACCTATACGAGAAACTTATACACTTGAATGTCTTGCACGTATTTACATAAATGAGATTGTAAGACTGCATGGTATGCCAGTATCCATAGTTTCTGATCGAGACCCAAGATTCACTTCACGATTTTGGGTTAGTTTACAAAAAAGCTATGGGCACGGATTTACGATTTAGTTCGGTATATCATCCTCAAATGGACGGACAATCAGAGAGGACTATTCAAACTCTTGAGGATCTATTAAGAATCTGTGTCCTTGACTTCAAAGGAAGTTGGGACAAATTCTTGCCATTATTGGAATTCTCCTACAACAACAGTTATCAAGCAAGTATCGGCATGGCTCCATTCGAGGCGTTGTATGGACGCAAGTGTCGTTCTCCAGTATGCTGGGATGAGGTGGGTGAAGCAACGTTGTTGGGACCGGAATTAGTATGTATGACTACAGAGAAGATTCAAATCATCCGCCAACGTATAAAAACCTTACAAGATCGACAAAAGAGTTATGTTGATCTTCATCAAAAGGACGTGGAATTCAATGTTGGAGAACATGTGTTGTTACGTGTTGCTCCATGGAAAGGAGTTACAAGATTTGGAAAGAGAGGAGAGATTAATCCTCGATTCATTGGCACATTTGAAATCCTTGACCGAGTAGGAACTGTAGCCTATAGACTCGCTTTACCGCCAAGTATGTCTCGTGTTCATAATGTTTTTCACATATCCATGTTACATAAATATGTGGAGGACCCGAACCACATTATTGAGTTAGAACCAGATGAAATAGCAGAAGATTTAACGTATGAAGAGGTTTCTGTTAAAATCTTGGATAAGAAGGAACATATTCTACGCTCCAAAGTTATACCTCAAGCAAAGTTTTATGGAGAAACCACGATGTTGAGGAAATGACTTAGGAGTTAGAATCTGAAATGAAATCAAGCTATCCTCACCTCTTCGTCATACCACGTATGTACCCTAATTTCGAGGACGAAATTTCATAAGAAGGGGAAGTTGTAAGACCCCAACTTTTATGAATAAAGATTAATTTTCTCTAAAATATTATTTTTGAATATTATGGTGTAGATTTGATATAATGTTACAGTTGTGGGTAATATTTATAAATTTTGCAAAGTAAGCAAGTTGTTATAAAATATTCGTTTGGTCGGGGAATATTCTTTTTGTTGGGGAATATTAAATGACGACTTCAATCATTAATTGGACCTCATGGCCGAATTATTGTCGAAGTTAGAAAACGACAAAATTATCTTTTTATAAAAATAACGACTGAAGTTTTACCATTAACTGTTGAAATACATGGTAATAAAGGTACAGTAATACGCGTGGTTGCATAGTAGCACACGGTATTGATTATTGATGCTTACGTGAGAAGTCACTCAGTTATACTCAATTATTGCTATAGTAATTGTTGCATCATATCTCTTATATTATTGATTTAATTATTGTCACAGTATCATCTGTATAATATATCATATTATTAAATCAATAATTGAGACGACAAGTTATAATATTAATGATGAATAATTGTTGAAAGATTAAATGTGTTGTGGTAATATTTATTCAATCCTTAATGTAAATAAGAAGTCTATTATGAGACGTTTGTGGTAAGTTTGCTTTATTCTATGGGGGCCCATATGTCATCATCTAAGAGTCTCTTTCGCCAATAGTAATTGCCTTTTTACCAGACGTCGAACCAATTGTCGTTTCACATTACAGGCGTCGAACCAATTGTCGTTTCACATTACAGGCGTCAAACCACTTGTTGTTTCACATTACAGGCGTCAAACCACTTGGTGTTTCACATTATAGGCGTCAAACCACTTTTCTTTTTCACATCACCAGTCGTCAAGCCACTTGCCTTTTCACATTGCAAGAGCTAAGCTAGAAATCTTCTATAAATAGAGGCCTAGTTCTTCATTATTTTTTTATGAATTCATTCAAGCTATAGAGAGAGAAAGTATAGAAAGAATAAGAGAGAAAGAAGAAGAGAATTATGTTACTACACTACTGCAGTATTCAATTTCCTACTAAGGTAAGGGGTATTATTTGTTTCTTATTCATGAAGAGAACTTATGTTATTCCATTCATTATTATTCTGTTGGAATAACCTATATACGCGTACTACCCTATACTTCGTGAAATTCTTCTGTTATTCCATTCTTTATTATTATGTTGGAATAACCTATCTATCTAAATCTTCGCATACATGGTGAAATTCTTCTATTATTCCATTCTTTATCATTACATTGGAGCGACATTGCGTCTGTGCTTTGCACATGACACGTTCCATTATTTATCATTACGATGGAACATCATGTCCATGCTTCACGCATGACACGGTTCCATTATTTATTATTCTGTTGGAATATCACATGCATGCGTTACTACGCGTGACCAGTTCCATTATCTATTATTCTGTTGGAATAACTTGTCTGTGTGGTCTATCGCAAGCTTGGTGATTTCTTTTGTTATTCCATTCTTTATTATACTCAGTTGGTTAAAGTTTTTATTTCTATACTCTATGAAATTAGTGAAATATCCTTTATATTTGCGTTTCATCCAGTATCTTTTCATGGAAATATTCTTCTGAGCATTCTTGAATTTTACTCTATAAAGAAGTATCATGTTGACAATTTTGACGTTATTGGTTCCTAGATAAATTAATTCTTGAACTTGTTTTATTGAATTTTTATATCATTGTCATCATCCTCATGCTTATATTGTGATGAAAGTTATCTTTGGATTACGTGTATAGATGGACTTGGTATGATTATGACCAGGGATTATTCGGTATAATCATGACCGTAATGTAATGAATGATGTGGTAAAAATGCTCATTGGGCCGTAGTGCATTGATGGACAGTTGTTGAGATGAACATGACCAACTGGTGATAATAATGAATATCCTTGGCTCGTAGTGCATGGATAATTCAGTGATGTGGTTTATTTATTAAGCTGAGTCTGAGCGATAAAATTGATGATAACTATTAAATCATAGAAGATAGTAATGCTCAACTTGACTCTTCTAATGGATTATTTGTTCCTCTGCAGTTAAACTTGTTGTCTATTATATTTTATCAGTTTAACACTGTTGAAGGCTAATGATAATTTATTTGCATTATCTTAGTCATAATATTTCTTACTGGGCTAATTGAGCTCACCCCTTTTCTTTCATTGTTCTCTTCAGGAAATGAGAATATAGTTGGGACTAGTCGGGGAACGGAGTGATGGTCCAGATGGGTGTCTTAGTAGTCCTCACTATTCTATGAAATAGTGTGATAAAAATTGTAATAAGATTGAATTTGAGTATGGATATTGTCTAGAAGATAATATTCATATTTAAACTCTCAGCATATGTTTTGTCGTATTTACACGACAGTTGTATTTGAATTTTGTACCTTGTATTTGACGACTCAGAATGGGTGATGTATACCTATTTTGGGGGTGTCACATACTTGACAGAGATTATTTCTCTATTCGCAATTTCTATATTCATGGGGTATTCTAACTCGTCCTTAGGTAATTCCAAATTCTTAGCAAAGTCATCAGATATAAATGAACAAGTAACACCTGAATCAAATAGTACATAAGCATTAACTTTATTGATCGGAATGATACCTGACACCACATCGCGAGACAGCACCACATCCTGCACTATTATGTTGAATGTCCTGTCGGTCGGTCTATTGGTTGCGGTTGGTCCCGTGATGGTTAAAGCATTACCACTACTGTTTCCTTTGTTCCCTCCTGTTCTTGCCCCTCCAGATCCTTTCTTGGGACAATCCCTAGCCAAGTGGTCCTTCGACCCACATGTGAAGCAGGCACCCTTCTTTGGTTTAAGGCAGTTAGGTGTTATGTGGCCTTCCTTTCCACAATTGTAGGAGACTATTTCCCCTTTATTACAGACCCCTAGGTGAGCTTTTCCGCAGGTCGGACATGCTTCAATCCTCTTCTTCTGACCTCCTTGTTGATTTCCAATTGATGAGTTGTCAGTATAATATCCGAGATTATTATGTAATTTACTAATTATCAATAAATGAATTTATGTGAAACTCTTGTGTGAATTTCTATTATTAGATGTATATGTGTTATACATATATGTTTAATTGTAAGTTATGTGATGAGGTATGTGTAAATGGTTGGTTTAGATGAATTTAACTATTTGAGTTAGTTATGTAATTAAATTGATTAATTGCGTGAGAGGGGATTAAAACATGAGATTGATTTCGAAGCAGAATTTAGAGACGTGGACTGCGTATTTGAGTCCGGAACGTCAAAATTAGTCAAGATAGACTGTAACCACAAAATGTGTCGCAGTTGACTTTTTGGTCAAAGTCAACCGACTGACTTTTCGGGTAAAAAGTCAACCACGAATTTCGGAGGCTAATTTGACAAAACGGATAGTCCCATGATGTCCGAAACGTCGATTTAGTAGGAATCGATATTAGTATCGAAATGTTTGGCTATGGAGGGCAAAATGGTCAAAATAGTTTATTAAATGATTAAATTGATTATATTAATATTTTAATAAGGGAATCTCAGAGGTTTGTGGGGGCCCACCAGGTCAACCAAATTGGGACAAGAGAGGGAGTATTAGTATTATAATGTAATGAGGGGTGAGGGAGTTACAAACCCTTTACAAATCCAAGATTCTTCCTTTCTATAACCCCCACCCTATACTAAATTGAATTTATACAATATACTTAATACATATAACTTATATTGGAGATGGAAGGGCTGGGAAAATTATTTGATAACATGTTTTATATATACTCCCAATCCAAGTCTCTTCTTAAAAATCCTACCGTGAATGAAGTTGAGAGTGAGAGAGGAAGGAGCTTGAGAGGGTGGTGAATTCTGGAGTTTTCAGAGACTAATCAAGCAAGGAGAATCATTGGAGGAGTTCGAGCAAATAGAATTCATCAAAGAGGTAAGCCTTGAACTCTCTTTTCCATATTCTTTAGTAAAAATGAGAGAATATGTTTAAGTGACTTTTTGCAAACAAATTGTTTTGGACCTTGTGACACCATGCTACTGTTAGTTGATGTTATGTGGATGTAAGAACGAAATTTCTGGTTTAATCATGCCTTAATATCGTAGAGATTCAAGGAATTATGTCATGCATGCCAAATATTTGATAATATGACTCAATGATTCTAATTTGATCATATCATGGAAATTTAGTGAGTTAAATTGTTGTAACATGTGTATTTATATGAGTATATATGAACTGGACACTAGGAACTAATTCCTTCATGAATTTTGTCAAAGTTGGTTAAAACTTAAAATCTATGACTTTTCGAGTTTTTCAAAGCCTTGGATTCATGGTTTCTGTGACTCGATTATGGTAGGTAATAAATTTGTAAAATACTATGTAGTATGATGTATAACCTGTCCAAATTTCATAAGAAACAGAGTTAAATTGAGCAAGATGTGAAATTTGGTAGAAATTTGATGTCTCGTTTTCTTGGAACTGTTTTGGATCAGTCTGTCTTAGGGGAATTTCCATCCACTTTTGTACTTTAAAAATTCTAAAAAAAAAATTGAAGTGTTAATATAAGAAGATATGAAGGTCCTGTAAAAATTTGAGAATTTTTGGCCACACGGTTTGAGAGGTATGGATTTTACGGCTAAGGGCACTATTTGAAAAGATACCCAAATAACTCTCTGTGTATAAGTCCAAATATTACAAAATGTTTACTAGAAGTACATGTATATAACATGCGATAACCCTAAAATTTTTAGAATATTTGGAGCTAATCTCGATTTATGAAAAATCTGAGAATATTTGGCTATTATGGACTATTTAAAAATAGTAGATGGATTTTAAAAATTCCGGGAAAAATACCAAAAGGTCATGACTTTAAGGTACTATTGGTAGTAACTTAATTTTGTATACACAGGTAAATTTTTCTCATATCTTTCGATATAGGACCGAGGTGTTACAAACTCTCCCACTTAAGTTTCTTACAACCCTGTCAGAACCAATCGCACACACGGTCCACAGATCTTTGTCTTTCTAGCCATTGTGGGATAATATCGGCTGACTTTGTGTCCCCACGTCCGAACCTCTCTCTTCTCTATTGCGGAATAATACCACCAATCTTCGTGTCCCTACCTCTAGCAACTTGATCGGATGTCTCAACCCGAGCTTTCGAGAGTCGACTTTGATACCATATGTGACGCCCCCAAAATAGGTATACATCACCTATTCTGAGTCGCCAAATACATGGTACAAAATTCAAATACAAACTAATAATACAGCAGTCATGTAAAATACGACAAAACATATGTTGTGAGTTTAAATACAAATATTGTCTTCTAGACAATATCCACTCTCAGAATAGGTCCTCATTACATTTAGTGTCACACTATTTAACAGAATAGTGAGGACTACTAGCTAATACTATCATTCGGACCATCACTCCGTTCCCCGACGCGTCCCAGCTACGTTCTCATTTCTTGAAGAGAACAGTGAAAGAAAGGGTGAGCCCAACTAGCCTAGTAAGAAATATTATGACTAAGACAATGCAGAATAAATTATCGTTAGTCTTTAACAATGTTAAACTGATAAAATACAATAGACATCAAGTTGAACTGCAGCGCAACAAGCAATCCATTAAAAGAGTCAAGTAGAGAATAAAATCTACTATCTTTTATGATTCAAAAGGTTTTTCATCACTTTTATCGCTGAGACTCAGCTCAATAAATAATCCACATCATTAAATCATCCCTGCACTACAGGCCAAGGATATTCTTTAGTATCACGACCACGAATTATCCATGCACTACGGGCCAAAGATAATCGTGTTTTCATCAACGGTCCTAATCATGCCATAAAACAATTCATCTTTGCTCCCTTGGCCGAAGAGAATCCATAGCCATAATCATACCAAAAACTGTCCATCAATGCACTACGTGCCAATGAGGACTTTTACCACATCATTTGTAACATTATGGTCATGATTATACCGAATAATCCCTGGTCATAATCATACCAAGTCCATCTATGCACTACAGGCCACATATGACTTTTAACATAATATAAACATGAGGATGATGACAATGACATAATAATTCAATAAAACAAGTTCAAGAATTAATTTATCCAAGAACCAATAATGTCCAAATTGTCAACATGATACTGCTTTGTAGAGTAAAATTCAAGAATGCTCAGAAGAATATTTCCATGAAAGATACTGGATGAAACGCAAATATCAAGGATATTCCACTAATTTCATGGAGTATAGAAGTCAAAACTTAAACCAACTAAGTATAATAAAGAATGGAATAACAAAAGAAATCACCATGCATGTGGTACTTCGCCATGAATAGGTTATTCCAACGAGAATACTAATAAAGAGGCGGAACCAGTCCCGTAAAATGCATGTAGCGAGGATATTCCAGCAGAAATAATAATAAAGATTTTAACGGATCCGGCGTAAAACGCATGAGCAGATATTCCAAATGAATAATAATAAAGAAGGAACCGAGTCCGGTGTAAAACACACAGGCATGGATATTCCAGCGAGAATAATAAAGATTTAAACCAGTGCAGTGTAAAACACATGCATGAGGATATTTCAACGAATAATAAAGACTTTAATAATAGAAAAATGTCACTAAGTATAGGGTAGCTTGGCATGATCTGAGTTATTCCAACGAATAAGAAGGAATGGAATAATGAAGTTCTCTTCATGAATACAAAAGAATAATATCCCTTACTAGTATAAAGAAGAAGCTGAATAAAAAAGTAGTGAAGTAGCGAATACTTTTTCTTCTTTCTCTCTATAGTTTCTCTCTACAGAGTTTCAATGAATTCATAAGAAATAATGAAGGAATGAGAGCTTATTTATAGAAGAATGGAATGAATAATAACCAACCCATGAATGGTCCAAATTGATTTACTTTAATCGGACAAATTATATTTAAAGCAAAATCTTTTAAATAAAATATAATATATTCTATTTTATATAAAAGATTTTTACTATCAAACACTATCGCAGAGCACTATGCAAACACTATGCATAATAAAATATAATATATTCTATTTATAGAATAACTTTAATAAAGTATTCTGTTTTATATAAAAAGATTTTACTATGCAAAACACTATGCATAATAGAATATTCTATTTATAGAATAACTTTAATAAAGTATTCTGTTTTATATAAAAAGATTTTCTGTTTTATTACATTAATAATACTAATAAAACAAAACTTATAAATCAACAATAATTGAATCAAATAATGTGAGATACTATGCATCAACTATTGTAGCAATAATTGAACAAAACTGAGTGACTTCTCACATAAACATTAATAACCAATACCGTGTGCTACTATGCAACCACGCGTATTACTGTACTTTTACTACCGAGTAGTTCAACAGTATTAATGGTAAAACTTCCGTCGTTATTTTCAATAAAATATTTTTGTCATTTTCTCGATCAAATGATAATTACATTGTGGGGTCCACCAATGATTGTATCGTCGTACGGATATTCCCTGACAAAAAGAATATTTTCCGACCAATCGAATATAATATGACAACTTGCATACTTTACAAAAGTTGTATATATTACCCACAACTATAACATTATATCAAATCCACATCATAATATAAAAAAAAATATTTCAAGAAAATTAAATATTTATTCATAAAATCTGGGGTCTCACACCATATGAAACAACCTGGGTTATATCCCGAGTCCGGAACAATTCTCGGGTCAAATCCCAAGTCTGAATTGAATCAAATCCATCAAAATAAGAACTTAAACCACTGGCCTAATAGTATCTTCTTGAGTCATCTTAGCCCACCACAGGCTTACCCAAAAGGTCATGACTTGAAAGTACTATTGGTAGTAATATATGTTATAAACAGATAAATTCTTCTCATATCTTTCGATGTAGGACTGGTGTTAAATTTAATCTTTATAATATCATAGTCAAAATGACCATTTTACCCTTACTTTATCTTACGTGTCCTATTTGATAACATCTTTACCGGTAAACTAATAAATGTGTTTCTTAGAAACACCTAAAATCCATTTTTCGTAATTTCTTAAATCATATCTTTTTCATAAAACTCTTCTTGACCACTTAATTATATTTTTTAATTTTCTGGACACACATATATACATATATTCAATTAAACAAAAATATTTTTTTTTTGAAGTTTTCCCTTTTATTAAGTATTAAAAAAAACTATTTTAATTCGCAACTTAGCAAAATGGTCTATATTGTACTTAACTCTAAAAATTCCCAAAACTTGGCACAATCTTATACATATTAAAGTGAACTTTCACTTAAAATTTTGTGGTAATCGGAGTTATAGAACTCATGTTATAATCGTTTTCGTTGGAAAAACCCTAGTTCTTATTTTGGCCATAACTCCTTTGTCCGATGTCGGAATTCGTTAATTTTGGACAGGAATTACATGATCCCATATCATTCTAGTCCCCAAAAGGAAAGAATTTATTTGATTTCCTAGGTGGACCAAACAGCCCATAGAACAAACTGGGCAGTAGGGTTTTCCAAATTTTTGGGTCTGGACTGTTTTGGCAAAATATGTCCCCACGAAAATCTACAAGGGATATTTTGGAAATTCTAATTGAAGTTGTTAGGGGACTCTTAGATCTAAATCTATAAGTTGACCACTCCCATATTCGAAATAGGGTGGGAGTTATGCATGTTCAAATTTTAGTCTCCGTTTTACCGAAAAATAGTTTTTCCGATTCTTAAGTTTTTTAGGAAAAATTTCTTGTTTTTATCTTATTCCCTTCGTTACTTATCCCTTTTTGCTCATTCTTACATGAAATTAAAGCTTCTAGAGTGTACTTTAGTCTCATATAGGCCCTGGCTCAAGGACCTCCTTCAATCAAAAGAGATTTTTATTCTTACAACCAAGGTCAGATTGTTACGAAATCTGAACAGCTTTACCCTCTCTCGCTAAAAAAGTCATAACTAATTCGTTTCAAAACATTTTTGAGAGATTCTTATGCCCACATGAAGCTAACTTCCGGGGCTACAAATCTTATGCTTTAACCATTTTCAAATTTAGAACACATAAGTCCAGAAAATTCATACAAACAGAAAGTTTGAATCTGATTTTCTAGATTGGATAGTTTTGATGCGTTTACTTTGGAACGTTATAACTCGGTCGTCCGAACTCAGAATGAGTCTGTTCTGGAGGCTATGGATTCCTTATTTAGTTTAATATACACCCCAAGGAAACCAGAAATTTTTGGAAATATAAACTAGCCCTAAAATTTCCTAAAGGCCAACATCCCACTAGATTTCAGTTTTCAACATGTTTTACCAAAATATTCACCATAAATTCATTTTAGCTTCTTTTGGATTTTTTCCAATTGGTTTATTTTTGTAACTCATAAGAGAACAACCCATCATTATAGAACTTAATTTTTAGGTTTCGGACACCACAACAAAATGGCCCCTAAACAGCCCTTAACAGTCCACTATTAGTCCATTGTTCATCCTTTATGCTTAGGTTCATTTTTTTTCATTTTCTTGCATTATTACATGGTTTAATTATACTATCATCATCATACCTTTATTATAACTTCAAGATCCTCCATGATCTTCCATCACAATAACAACTAATCAACAATTAAAGGTTCAAAATAAAAGAGATGAAGATGTTAGAGTTTTAGATTTACCTTTTGTTGTTCTTCTTTTCTTGTTTCTTGCTTGCTAATGGATGATAAAAGCTTGATCTTCCTCTTCTTCTTCCTCCTTCCATCTGTGGGTCTCTCTCTCTCCCTCTCTCTCTCTCTTCTCTCTTACTTAGATGATTTTAATGAAATGAATAAAGGAGAAAATGCAAGTATACTTGCATTAGTTTATTTAAGAGACTTAACCATACATTAGTTAACTATCACCAACTTCTAACTCATCCAAAATTCAATTAAACGCATGTTATTTAATTTGCAAGAGACGCATGCCCCTTCCTAGCTCATGACTCACCTCTTAGCCTTTTTCATTTTCCTTTCTCCTATACGCTTAATTGCCCACACATGACACTTAGCCTCCTAAGCTTTGGCTCCAAGTTTAGCTTACTCTTTGGCTCCAAGATAAGCTTACTCTTTGGCTCCAAGCTTGCAAGAGTTGAATCCAAGTATGATATAGTGTGGCTCAACCCTAGCCAAGTCTTCCTCAAACCCTTGGCTCAATCCTAGCCAAGCCATAGCAATCCTAACCAAGCCTTTAAAACCCTAAGCTTAGTTAATTTAACTAAATTTAATTAGTCCAACTAAATTTAATTAGTTATTTTATTTTCTAGTTTCGTTCTAGTTAACTTTTATAATTCATTTAGTTAGCAAAAAGTTTATTTTTCCCTTTCATAGAATTGATTAAGGTTTAATTGCCAAACTAAGTCTGTTACCCGATTTCTTTCTAGTTAGATTTTTCTAACTCGTTCAACATGCGAAAATCACAAAATTTCTTACGCTGATTTTATTAGAGATTACATCTCCCATCCTCAAATAAACATTATATCGTAATTTGAAAAGTTGAAAAATGAAAAAAAACGATTTTCTTGTGAATAGTATTTTTACAATTTTTTCCCAAAAAAACTTTTATTACAAATTTCATTTCGACTTCTCAAATAAACGCTATAAAGTAATTCAAAATTCTCGAAAAATTAAGTTTATTAGCAATTTCTACGTTTTCTGCGTTCTATGAATAATGTTTTAGCGTTTTTCTCGGAAAAAATTATTTTCTCCAAAAAGTTCCTAACACCGTAACATGTATACTAGGTCATTAATCGACCTAAATCACATAACACATAATAATATCAATGTTTTCATATTTATAGTCGGTTCTTACTAAATTCAACGTTCTCAACGTCATGAAAGTATTTTCCTCATCAAATTCACATCTTAAATTTTTGAGTTTCAATTTTTTCCAAAAAAGTTAACCCCGACACAAAATAGTGTTTCTATCTATTCTGGCTAAATTCGACGTTCCAGACTCAATTTCACAATCATTCATCAAAATTCTCAACCGATCTCACGATTTGACTTTCTATCATAAAAGTTATCCGTTGAATTTAACTAAAAAGTCAATTTCGACACATTTCGTGTTTATAGTCATTTTTGACTAATTTCATCGTATTGGACTCAAATAATCAGCCCGTGTCTCAAAATTCAACCCTGAAATCTGCGTTTGACTTTTTTTTTCATAAAAGTCAATTGTTGACTTTGCCTAAAAAGTCAACCCTGAAACCATATTGTGCTTACAGTATGTTCTTACTAGATTCACCGCTCCGAACTCAACTGAGGAGTCCGCTCATCAAAATTCTTGAACTAAAATTCGAGTTTTAACTTACTATTCTTGTGTTTTATATAAGTTTTGCTTCCTTAGTTAGTTAAAACTATTCAATTAGTCTTGACAAACAATTAAAACTATTCAATTAGCCCAACAATTTAAAATAGTTGAATAAACAAAAAAAAAATCAAGAATCAAATCAATATTCTTTGAAAACTTCATCAACAAAACAATAGTTGAGAAGTAACTCGAATAAACAGGAATGAATTAAATCTCTATTACGCTCAATCATCAGTTATCTTAATTATTTGATCCCAAAGAACCTCAATCAATATCATTTCCTATATAATGCACCTCGACATCAACTTGTCTCTGATCTCATCTAATATTCAACATAGCTTAATCATCACATAGTTTATGAATAAATCAGAACTTTAATAATATTCTTAACAGTTCAATAATAGAGAAATACTTTCATAGAAGCACGTAAGTGCAGATATTGGCAAACAACACAATTCATAGCTAAACACATTGCACAATTATAAAACAATTTCACAAAGACATGAAACTCAAATTCGATTAAATATTTTGAATGGAATTAGAAAACTTGTTCAATGAAATCTGAGAGAGTTCAAGAAACTTACATTAAGTGTTCTTATACCGTTTATGCTACATAGCTCTTCAAATAACCTACATATATCAATAATGTAGAACATAGAAATTAGTCACTTAATGACGCTCAAATTGGTTTATATTAATTCTTACTTCATATCGTTCGCAAATTATAATTTAATTAACACAGTTAACTCCAAAACATCTTTTGGTGTCGCATCGTTTGGCAACGTTACGACCCTTATAATCATCCATCTTTATTGGTTTATATTAACCACATTCTATATCTTATAATATTCATTTCATTTGAATTAAAACACTTTTTAAGTTCACTAACATTTGACACGACATTTCGACGTTCATATGTCACACGCCCTATTCGTCTCCCTTATGTATGCTTAGCATTCTCATAAAACTTATCTAATCCACCGTTTATTAATATTAGGAATCATTATATTCCATAATGTTCATGTTTTATAACGTATAACAACATCTTTTATCGTCGGAAGCATCCACGTTGCATACATGATGCCCAACGCCCTTTGATTGCCTCTGAATGCACATCAGCCCCAAAAACGGCCATTTTAGACCTTGATCCCGACCTCAAATATCTAAACCTAAAGAATAAAAATTGTAGGTATACTCCTTATCTTTTCGGATTATCTTGAATCTCCTCAATCGAAGCTCGTATGAAAACGTTATGCCCAATTTACTAAAGGACGCCAAAGCTATCAAACCTACTGTGCCGCCCCCAAAATAGGTATACATCACCTTTTCTGAGTCGCCAAATACATGGTACAGAATACAAATACAATCTTTAATATACAACAAGAGAGCTGTGAATTTTAATACAAATACTGTCTTCGAGACAATATCCACTCTTAGAATAAGTTCTCATTATATTTATTGTCACACTATTTAACAGAATAGTGAAGATTACTAATACTATCATCTGGTCCATCATTCCATTCCCCGACTCGTCCCAGCTATATTCTCATTTCCTGAAGAGAACAGTGAAAGAAAGGGTGAGCTCAACTAGCCCAGTAAGAAATATTATGACTAAGATAATGCAGAATAAATTATCATTAGTCTTCAACAATGTTAAATTGATAAAATATAATAGACATCAAGTTTAACTGCAGCAGAACAAACAATCCATTAAAAGAGTCAAGTAGAGAATAGAATCTACTATCTTTTATGATTTAAAAAGTTTTTCATCACTTTTATCGCTGGGACTCAGCTAAAAAAATAATCCACATCATCAATTCATCCCTGCACTACAGGCCAAGGATATTATTTAGTATTACGACCATGAATTATCCATGCACTACGGGCCAAAGATAATTTTGTTTTCATCAACGGTCCTGATCATGACATAAAACAATTCATCTTTGCTCCCTTGGCCGAAGAAAATCCATAGCCATAATCATACCAAAAAGCATCCCATCAATGCACTACGGGCCAATGAGGACTTTTTTCACATCATTTGTAACATTACGGTCATGATTATACCGAATAATCCCTGGTCATAATCATATCAAGTCCATCTATGCACTACAGGCCACAGATGACTTTCAACATAATATAAACATGAGGATGATGACAATGATATAAGAATTCAATAAAACAAGTTCAAGAATTAATTTATTCAGGAACTAATAACGTCCAAATTGTCAACATGATACTTCTTTGTAGAGTAAAATTCAAGAATACTCAGAAGAATAAAAGAATGGGTAGAACCGGTATTAAATAAGGTATAAACTTTGCTAGAGTTTATGATAAGCTTACACGTGATGACCTCGTTCGGGTTCCTTGCTTTTTGGGAGGTCACAACAAATGCTCTCCCTTGGACTACCGGCTTTGACTTTTCTGGGACGGCCTTTGGTGCCTCCATCCTAGCTGAACTTGTCTTCGGTGAACGATAAAATCGGGCTAGGTGACCTTCTCTTCCACAATTATTACATGTTTTGGACGGCATCGCACAGTTTGGACTGATGTATCCCTCCCCTCAACATTTGAAGCATATAATAGGTGGTCGTTGTCCTTCCTTTACAACGGGTGCTGGTACTGACGTCTTTTTATCATCGTTGAATCTCCTCTTCTTGAAATATCTATTCTTATTCTTTTGGCCCTGATTACCACCAAAATGGTTACCATTTCTGACCTGTTGATTTACTCCACGCTTGTTGTCACCGCTTCGATGACTGCTCTCACTAGTATTATCATTTTGCCGGTTGCTATCTTTTGGTTGGAATGACTCATTATTATGCTCCAATAACTGAGCCCTATTAACAACATCTGAATACAAGCACAGTTTATGAGAGATAAGATATTGACGTATCTCAGGTTTCAAACCTCTTAAAAACATTCGCGTCATTCTCTCATAATTATCAACCAAATGGGACGCAAACTGGGATAACTCGGTCAACTTGGCTTCGTATGCGATACAGTCATGTTGTTTTGTTCCAGCTTGATGAAGTCTTCCTCTTTCATGTGACGAATACTTTCGGGAAAGTACTTGTCGTTGAATGCCCTGGAACTTCTCCCAAGACATCTTGATCTGCGGCGGAGTTGAGTACATTTCTGATTTCCCACAAGTAATCATCGCACATGCACGCAACATGAAGGTGGCAAAAGGAACCTTTTGCTCCTCGGAGCATCCCAAGACATAAAATATCTTGCAGATCTGTTTTATCCACGTCTCCACCTTAAGTGGTTTTGGCTCTCCAAAAAACTCCGGTGGTCCCAGTTCCATAAACTGCTTGGCAGTGACCGTCTGAGAGTTGCCAGTATTTCCACCTGCATTTTGGATAGGAGCCGCTCTTTCCTGATGTTGCATGAATTTCATAAAGCCTCTGAACATTCCATCGTTCATCATTTGGTCAGTGTTGTTGTTTGCCTGAGGATAGTCGCCTTCCTGATTCACATTATCCTGACTATTGATTTATGGAGACTAAACGGTCTCCTGTGCTCCATTGAAATTCTCGACTTTCTCGGATGTCATTTTCAAATACTGCCACAAAACAAGGGTTAAATAACATATCACATATTATCCCTATACTCTGACCGATAAATTAAATATCAAATAAACTTAGGTAGGTTATACTAGCGAAAGAATTCCCCGTCTCTCCCCTCCTAGTTCTTGTCTCACATCTTAGCCAGGGATCATATCCCTAAGCTTTGATACCAACTGTGACGCCCCCAAAATAGGTATACATCACCTATTACGAGTCGCCAAATACATAATCTGAGAATACAAATACAATCTTTAATATATAACAAGAGAGTTTGAGTTTTAATACAAATCATCGCCTTTCAGACAATATCCACTCTCAGAATAAGTCCTCATTACATTTATTGTCACACTATTTAACAGAATAGTAAGGATACATTTATTGGGGTCTTACAACCTCCCCTTTTTAAGAAATTTCTCCCTCGAAATTAGGGTACGTACCTGGTATATCGAAGAGGTAAGGATACATTGACTTCATTTCAGATTCTAACTCCTAGGTCATTTCCTCAACATCGTGGTTTCTCCACAAAACTTTAACTTGAGGTATAACCTTGGAGCATAGAATGTGTTCCTTCTTATCCAAGATTTGAACAGGAACCTCTTCATACGTTAAATCTTCCGCTATTTCGTCTGGTTCTAATTCAATAATGTGGTTCGGGTCTTCCACATATTTACGTAACATGGATATGTGAAAAACGTTATGAACACGAAACATACTAGGCGGTAAAGCGAGTCTATAGGCCACAGTTCCTACTCGATTGAGGATTAAAAATGGGCCAATGAATCGAGAATTGAGCTTTCATCTCTTTCCAAATCTCGTAACTCCTTTCTATGGAGCAACACGTAACAACACATGATCTCCTATATCGAATTCCACGTCCTTTCGATGAAGATCAGCATAACTCTTTTGTCGATCTTGTGAGGTTTATATACGTTGTCGGATCGTTTGAATCTTTTTCGTAGTCATACGTACCAACTTCGGTCCCAACAACATTGCTTCACCCACCTCATCCCAGCATACTGGAGAACGACACTTTCTTGCATACAACGCCTCGAATGGAGCCATGACAATGCTTGCTTGATAACTGTTGTTGTAGGAAAACTCCACCAACGGTAAGAACTTGTCCCAATTTCCCTTGAAGTCAAGGACACAGAGTCTTAATAAATCTTCTAGAGTTTGAATAGTCCTCTCTGATTGTCCGTCCGTCTGAGGATGATATGTTGAACTAAATCGTAAATCCGTGCCCATAGCTTTTTGCAAACTAACCCAAAATTGTGAAGTGAATCTTGGGTCACGATCAGAAACTATGGATACTAGTATACCATGCAATCTTACAATCTCGTTTATGTACATACGAGCAAGACGTTCAAGTTTATAAGTTTCTCGTATTGGTAAGAAGTGAGCAGACTTGGTCAATCTATCAACAATGACCCAAATTGCATCAATGCCTTGAGAAACCTTGGGAATTAAGACCAGTAACGAAATCCATGGTAATGTGCTCCCACTTCCATTCTGGAATTTCAAGTGGTTGCAATGGACCTTTTGGTACTTAATGCTTCGCCTTGACTCGTTGACAAGTTAGACACCTTGAGATAAACAACGCTATCTCTCTCTTTATATTGCTCCACCAAAATGTATGATGAAGATCACGATACATTTTGGTACTCCCAAGATGGATTGCAAATGGTATGACCACAAAGTGATCCAAATATTCCTTGAATACTCGGTTCATCATATCCATGAAGGCAGCATGAGCATTAGTCAATCCAAAAGACATGACTAGGAATTCATAATGCCCGTACCGAGTTCTGAAATCCGTTTTGGAATGTCATTGGTTCTAATCTTCAACTGGTGATATCCGGAACGAAGATCAATCTTTGAAAAAAAATTGGCTTCTTGCAACTAGTCAAACAGGTCATCAATACGTGGCAATAGGTACCTATTTTTGATGGTGACATGATTTAACTCCCGATAATCAATACAAAGTCGCATACTCCCATCTTTCTTCTTCACGAATAGAACAGGAGCACCCCAAGGAGAAGTACTAGGACGAATAAAGCCAATGTCTAACAATTCCTGCAGGTTGGGTCTTTAACTCACGAAGTTCAATAGAGCCATTCGATATGGGGCTTTGGAAATGGGTTTTGTCTGCAAGGGTTCAAGGTCGATACAAAATTCAATTTCACGCTCTGGGGGTAGGCCAGGAAGTTCTTCAGGGAATACGTCAGGAAATTCATTAACAATAGAAATATCATTCAAAATTGACGTATTTTTGTTTAGATCCGTGACATGAGCTAAGAAATCTTGACATCCATTTTTTAATAAACGAATAGCTTTATGGCTTGAGATGACAGTGATTGATTTTAATGGTTTGGTTGCTTGAATTCGCATAATAGGTTGATTAGGAATATGAAAGCTAACAACCTTACGAAAACAATCAATTTTTGCATGATGAGTAGTTAACCAATCAATCCCTAGAATCACATCAAATGCAAGTATTTTCAAAGAAATAAGATCGACAGGTAACGTGCAGTTACCAATTTAAATCAAACAAGACTTATAAACCGTGGATGTAATGAAGGTTTCTCCCAACGGAGTTTCAACAGATAAGTTAAAGTCTAATTTCTCTGGAGTCAAATTTAAACGTTGAGCGCAAGTAGGAGAAATAAAAGAATGGGTAGAACCGGTATCAAATAAGGCATAAACTTCTCTAGAGTTTATGATAAGCTTACCCGTGATGACCTCGTTCAGGTTCCTTGCTTTCTGGGAGGTCACAACAAACACTCTCCCTTGCACTACCGGCTTTGACTTTTCTGGGACGGCCTTTGGTGCCTCCATCCTAGCTGAACTTGTCTTTGGTGAACGATAAAATCGGGCTAGGTGACCTTCTCTTCCACAATTATAATATGCTTTGGACGGCATTGCGTAATTTGGACTGATGTGTCCCTCCCCTCCACATTTGAAGCATATAATAGGTGGTCGTTCTCCTTCCTTCACAACGGGTGCTGGTGCTGACATCTTTCCATCATTATTGAATCTTCTCTTCTTAAAATGTCCATTCTTATTGTTTTGGCCCTGATTACCATCGAAGTGGTTACCATTTTTGGCATGTTGATTTCCTCCACGCTTGTTGTCACCGCTTCGATGACTGCTCTCACTAGTATTATCATTTTGCCGGTTGCTATCTTTTGGTTGGGATGACTCATTATCACGCTCCAATAACTGAGCCCTATTAACAACATCTGAATACAAACACAGTTTATGAGAGATAAGATATTGACGTATCTCAGGTTTTAAACCTCTTAAAAACATTCGTGTCATTCTCTCCTCATTATCAACCAAATGGGACGCAAACCGGGATAACTCGGAAAACTTGGCTTCGTACTGCGATACGGTCATTTTGTTTTGTTCCATCTTGATGAACTCTACCTCTTTCATGTGATGAATACTTTCGGGAAAGTACTTGTCGTTGAACAGTTCCTGGAACTTCTCCCAAGACATCTTCAGTGCGGCAGGTTAAGTACGTTTTATAGATTTCCACCAGTAATCTACCTCTGCACGCAATACATCAAATATCTTATTGATCTGCTTAATCCACGTCTCCGCCTTAAGTGGTTTTGGCTCTCCAAAGAACTCTGGTGGTCCCAGTTCCTTAAACTGCTTGGCGGTGACCATCCAAGAGTTGCCAGTGTTTCCACCTACATTTTGGACAGGAGTCGCTCTTGCCTGATGTTGCATGAATTGCATAAAGCCTCTGAACATTCCATCGTTCATCATCTGGTCCGTGTTGTTGTTTGCCTGAGGATTGTCGCCTTCCTGTTGCACATTATCCTGATTATTAATCTGTGGAGACTCAACGGTCTCCTGTGCTCCATTGATTATCTCAACATTCTCGGATGTCATTTTCAAATACTACCACAAAACAAGAGTTAAATAACATATCACATATTATCCTTATACTCTGACCGACCAATTAAATACCAAATAAACTTAGGTAGGTCATACTAGCGAAAGAATTCCCCGTCTCTCCCCCTCTAGTTATTGTCTCACATCTTAGTGGGGATCATATCCTAAGCTTTGATACCAATTGTGGCGCCCCCAAAATAGGTATACATCACCTATTACGAGTCGCCAAATACATGATGCACGTAATACAAATACAATCTTAATTATACAACAAGAGAGCTATGAGTTTAAATACAAATATTGTCTTCTAGACAATATCCACTCTCAGAATAAGTCCTCATTACATTCATTATCACACTATTTAACAGAATATTGAGGACTACTAGCTAATACTATCATCTGAACCATCACTCCGCTTCCCAGGCTGGTCCCGGCTACGTTCTCATTTCACAAGAGAATAAAGTGAAAGAAAGGGTGAGCTCAACTAGCCCAAAGAAGAAATATTATGACTAAGATAATGCGAGAATAAATTATCATTAGTCTCCAACATTATTAAACCGATAAAATACAATAGACATCAAGTTTAACTACTGATGAACAAGAAATCCATTAAAAGAGTCGGATAGAGAATAAAATCTACTATCTTTTATGATTTAAAGGTTTTTTCATCACTTTTATCATTTGGGGACTTAGCTTAATAAATAATCCACATCATCGAATCACCCATTGCACTACTGACCAAGGATATTCTTTAGTATCACGACCACAAATTATCCATGCACTACTGGGCCAAGGATATTCGTGTATTCATCAATGGTCATGATCATGCCAACAACTGTCCATCAATGCACTATGGGCCAATGAGGACTTTTACCACATCATTTGTAACATTACGATCATGATTATACCGAAAAATCCTCAGTCATAATCATACCAAGTCCATCTATGCACTTTCACAATACGATGACTTTCAACATAATATAAACATGAGGATGATGACAATGATATAAGAATTCAATAAAATAAGTTCACGAATTAATTTGTCCAGGAACCCATAATGTCCAAATTGTCAACATGATACTTCTTTGTAGAGTAAAATTCAAGAATGCTCAGAAGAGTATTTCCATGAAAAGATACTGGATGAAGCACAAATATCAAGGATATTCCACTAATTTCATGGAGTATAGAAGTCAAAACTTTAATCAACTGAGTATAATAAAGAATGGAATAACAAAAGAAATCACCATGCATGTGGTACTTCGCATAGATAGGTTATTCCAACAGAATACTAATAAAGAGGCGGAACCCGGTCCGTAAAAATGCATGAACGAGGATATTCCAATGAGAATAATAATAAAGATTTTAACCATCCGGCGTAAAACGCATGCCTGATTTAGATATTCCAATGAATAATAATAAAAAAGCGGAACCGAATCCGTTGTAAAACGCCTAAACAGGATATTCAATGAAATAATAAAGAATGGAATAACAAAAGAATTTCACCAAGTATAGGGTAGCCACGTATCAAAGTTATTCCAACAAAATAATAAAGAATGGAATAACAAAAGTTCTCTTCAGGAATACAAAAGAAATAATACCCCTTACAGGTACAACAAATAATATCCATTACCGTAAAAGAAACTTGATATCAGAGTAGTGAAGTAACAGAAAACTCTTCTTCTTTCTCTCTATAATTTCTCTCTCTAGAGTTTCAGTGAATTCGTAAGAAAATAATGAAGGAATGAGCTTCTATTTATAGAAGAATGGATTGCATAGTAACTAACTTATGTACGGTCCAGATTGATTTACCTTAATCGGACGGTCCATAATTAAAGCAAAATCTTTTAAATAAAATATAATATATTCTATTTATAATCTAATAAAACGAATAACTTTATAAAAGTTTTTTATTTTATATAAAAAAAATTTACTATGCAAAACACTATGCAGGCACTATACAACACTATGCATAATAAAATATAATATAATCTAATTATTGTCTAATAAAACGAATAACTTTATAAAAGTATTCTGTTTTATACAAAAAGATTTTACTATTAGCCTAATAAAACGAATAACTTTATAAAAGTATTCTGTTTTATATAAAAAGTTTTTCTGTTTTATTACGTTAATAATAATAATAAAACAAAACTGAGTGACTTATCACATAAGCATCAATAATCAATACCGTGTGCTACCATGCAACCACACGTATTACTGTACTTTTACTACCGAGTAGTTCAACAGTAGTAACGGTAAAACTTCCGCCGTTATTTTCAATAAAATACTTTTGTCGTTTTCTCAATCCAACAATAATTACATTTGTGGGGTCCACCCGATGATTGTACCGCGTCATCGTGCGGACATTCCCCGACAAAAGAATATTTCCCCCTTGATCGAATATAATATGACAACTTGCATACTTTTGCAAAATTTATAAATATTACCCACAACTATAACATTATACTAAATTCATTCCATAATATTCAAAATGATAATTATAGAAAATTCATCTTTATTCAAAAGTTGGGGTCTTACATGAGTGACTTATTACATAAGCATCAATAATCAATACCGGTGTCTACTTATGCAACCACGCGTATTCATCGTACTTTTTTACTAATGAGTAGTTCAACAAAGATTAACTAGAAAACTTCCAACGTTATTCTCAATAAAATATTTTTTGTCGTTTTCTCAATCGACAATAATTACATTGTGGGGTCCACTGATGATTGTACCGTCGCATTTGGATATTCCCCGACAAAAAGAATATTTCCCGACCAATCGAATATAATATGACAACTTGCATACTTTAAAAAATTTGTAAATATTACCCACAACTATAACATTATATTAAATTCATTCCATAATATTTAAAAATGATAATTATAGAAAATTCATCTTTATTCAAAAAGTTGGGGTCTTACACCTACTGCATGACCAGCGCGCCTCGCGCTACTCGGCAGGGTTTAAGGTGCTCATTTTATCAAAATTTTAGTTTTTTGTCGATTTTGACGCATCTACTTTGTTCCTTCATAACTTGCTCGTCCGATATCGGAATGAGCTTGTTCTTTCGCCTATTTCTTCCTTGTAACAAATTCTTCAAATCCCCCCTGATAAGAATTTTTTTTTAAAATCCTCTAACTTGTCAGGAAATTTGGCTCAAAACCCCTGTGGGAGCCATTTTTCACCTAAACGACAAATCTTCTAAATATCATAACTTACTCATCTGAAGTCAGATTTAGTTCAATCTTGAACCCACAGCTCACGTTTTCACCCAACTATATAACCACTAGAATGAAATAATTTTCCGAAAGCGTGAACTACCTTTAATCTTACCAAGCAAGGGTTTTTCACACATGACTCCTTTTTACAGAAAATTTCGTAATAACTTCGTTATAACGTATTTTTCCTCTGTTCCACTTGGAGCAACTTGACAATCTACATACCTGGGATTCCATCTTTCCGAAATCAAAGAACAATACATAGACAACACATATTAAGTTCGTTTACTGCCCTCTATTACTTGATTTCCATCCTCATGCTTAGGCATACCATTTTAATTGTTTGGTTTACTTAACATGCATTATTTAAGATGTTTTAACAAGGTGATCTCCTTCATATACAACTTATAACTTCAAGGTCCATCATGACCTTCACTTAACCAATCACCAACAACTACTTCAAATAATAAAAATAAAAAGATGAAGAGATGATGAATAGTTAAGGTTCTTGATCTTACCTTTTGTGTTCTTCTTCCTAGCCTTGATCAAGCTTGATCTTTGCTAGCTCTTGATCCTCCTTCTTCTCCTTCCATCCGTCCAAGCTCCCTCTCTCTCTCTCTCTCTCTAGAGTTCTCTTGCTTTCTCTCTTCTCTCTATCACTTAGCCAATTTTGGTGAAAAATGAAAGAGATGATATATTGATTTGCTTATATAAAAGCTAATTTGATTTTCTTATAACTTAGTCACCCAACTTAAGTCTTCTAGGGTAAATCCCCTTTACTTTCCAATCTTACAAACTACCCCTAGGTTAACCTAACCATAGTTCAAGTTAACCTAACCAAAGCTAACCGCCATGGTTAGTTGGTGGAGAATTTTAATGCCAAATGACTAGTGTTAGGGCAACTTGGTCATTTGTCATGAGTTAAGCGTAACTTAGTTATTATGTAAAGTGAGTCACCACCTTATCCACCCTTAGGTGGCCGGATTCCTCTCCCCCTTTCCTAATCGAAAGAATAATCTTTTATGTAAGATTATTCTTGTTTTTATCGTATTTCCTTCGTTACTTATCCCTTTTTGCTCATTCTTACATGAAATTAAAGCTTCTAGAGTTTGCTTTACTCTCATATAGGCCCTGGCTCAAGGCCCTCCTTCAATCAAAATAGATTTTTATTCTTACAACCAAGGTCAGATTGTTACGAAATTTGGACAGCTTTACCCTCTCTCGCTAGAAAAGTCATAACTAATTCGTTTCAAAACATTTTTGAGTGCTTCTTATGCCCACGTAAAGCTAACTTCTGGGGCTACAAATCTTATGCTTTAACCATTTTCAAATTTAGAACACACAAGTTTAGATCACACAAGTCCAGAAAATTCATACAAATAGCAAGTTTGAATCTGATTTTCTAGATTGGATAGTTTTGATGTGTTTACTTTGGAACGTTATAACTCGGTCGTCCAAACTCAGAATGAGTCTGTTCTGGAGGCTATGGATTCCTTATTTAGTTTAATATACACCCCAAGGAAACCAGAAATTTTTGGAAATATAAACTAGCCCTAAAATTTCCTAAAGGCCAACATCCCACTAGATTTCAGTATTCAACATGTTTTACCAAAATATTCACCATAAATTCATTTTAGCTTCTTTTGGCTCCGTTCCAATTGGTTTATTTTTGTAACTCATAAGAGAACAACCCATCATTATAGAACTTAATTTTTAGGTTTGGGACACCACAACAAAATGGCCCCTAAACAACCCTTAATAGTCCACTATTAGTCCATTGTTCATCCTTTATGCTTAGGTTCATTTTTTTCATTTTCTTGCATTATTACATGGTTTAATTATACTATCATCATCATACCTTTCTTATAAATTCAAGATCCTTCATGATCTTCCATCACAACAACAACTAATCAACAATTAAAGCTTCAAAATAAAAGAGATGAAGATGTTAGAGTTTTAGATTTACCTTTTGTTGTTCTTCTTTCTTGTTCCTTGCTTGCTAATGGATGATTAAAGCTTGATCTTACTCTTCTTCTTCCTCCTTCCATCTGTGGGTCTCTCTCTCTCTCTCTATCTCTCTCTCTCCCCCTCTCCCTCTCTCTCTCTCTTCTCTCTTACTTAGATGATTTTAATGAAATGAATAAAGGAGAAAATGCAAGTATACTTGCATTAGTTTATTTAAGAGACTTAACCATACATTAGTTAACTATCACCAACTTCTAACTCATCCAAAATTCAATTAACCTCATGTCATTTAATTTGCAAGAGACACATGTCCCTTCCTAGCTCATGACTCACCTCTTAGCCTTTTTCATTTTCCTTTCTCCTATACGCTTAATTGCCCACACATGACACTTAGCCTCCTAAGCTTCTTTGGCTCCAAGCTTGCAAGAGCTGAATCCAAGTATGATATAGTGTGGCTCAACCCTAGCCAAGTCTTCCTCAAACCCTTGGCTCAATCCTAGCCAAGCCATACCAATCCTAACCAATACTTTAAAACCCTAGGCTTAGTTAATTTAACTAAATTTAATTAGTCCAACTAAATTTAATTAGTTATTTTATTTTCTAGTTTCATTCTAGTTAACTTTTATAATTCATTTAGATAGCAAAAAGTCTATTTTTCCCTTTCATAGAATTTATTAGGGTTTAATTCCTAAACTAAGTTGGTTACCCGATTTCTTTCTAGTTAGATTTTTCTAACTCGTTCAACATGCGAAAATCGCAAAATTTCTTTTGCTGATTTTATTGGAGATTACGTCTCCCGTCCTCAAATAAACATTATATCGTAATTCGAAAAGTTGAAAAACAAAAAAAAACGGTTTTCTCGTGAATAGTATTTTTACAATTTTTCCCAAAAAAACTTTTATTACAAATTTCATCTCGACTTCTCAAATAAATGCTATAAAGTAATTCAAAATTCTCGAAAAATTAAGTTTATTAGCAATTTCTACGTTTTCTGCGTTCTATGATTAGTGTTTTAGCGTTTTTCTAGAAAAAAATTATTTTCTCCCAAAAATTCCTAACACTGTAACACGTATACTAGGTCATTAATCGACCTAAATCACATAACACATAATAATATCAATGTTTTCATATTTATAATCGGTTCTTACTAAATTCAACGTTCTCAACGTCATGAAAGCATTTTCCTCATCAAATTCATCTTAAATTTTCGAGTTTGAATTTTTCCCGAAAAAGTTAACCTCGACACAAAATAGTGTTTCTATCTATTCTGGCTAAATTCGACGTTCCAGACTCAATTTCACAATTATTTGTCAAAATTCTCAACCGAACTCACGATTTGACTTTCTATCATAAAAGTCATTCGTTGAATTTAACTAAAAAGTCAATTTCGACACATTTCGTGTTTATAGTCATTTTTGACTAATTTCATCGTATCAGACTCAAATAATCAGCCCGCGTCTCAAAATTCAACTCTGAAACCTGCGTTTGACTTTTTTTCATAAAAGTCAATTGTTGACTTTGCCTAAAAAGTCAACCCTGAAACCATATTGTGCATACAGTATGTTCTTACTAGATTCACCGCTCCGAACTCAACTGAGGAGTCCGCTCATCAAAATTCTACTTTGAACTAAAATTCGAGTTTTAACTTACTATTCTTGTGTTTTATATAAGTTTTGCTTCCTTAGTTAGTTAAAACTATTCAATTAGTCTTGACAAACAATTAAAACTATTTAATTAGCCCAACAAGTTAAAATAGTTGAATAAACAAAAAAAAAATCAAGAATCAAATCAATATTCTTTGAAAACTTCATCAACAAAACAATAGTTGAGAAGTAGCTCGAATAAACATGAATGAATTAAATCTCTATTACGCTCAATCATCACTTATCTTAATTATTTGATCCAAAAGAACCTCAATCAATATCATTTCCTATATAATGCACCTCGACATCAACTTGTCTCTGATCTCATCTAATATTCAACATAGCTTAATCATCACATAGTTCATGAATAAATCAAAACTTTAATAATCTTAACAGTTCAATAATAGAACAATACTTTCAAAGAAGCACATAATATCATTTCCTATATAATGCACCTCGACATCAACTTGTCTCTGATCTCATCTAATATTCAACATAGCTTAATCATCACATAGTTCATGAATAAATCAAAACTTTAATAATCTTAACAGTTCAATAATAGAACAATACTTTCAAAGAAGCACATAAGTGTAGATATTGGCAAACAACACAAATCATAGCTAAACACATTTCACAACTATAAAACAATTTCACAAAGACGTGAAACTCAAATTCGATTAAATATTTTGAATGGAATTAGAAAACTTGCTCAATAAAATCTGAGAAAGTACAAGAAACTTACCTTAAGTGTTCCTATACCGTTTATGCTGCATAGCTCTTCGAATAACCTACATATATCAATAATGTAGAACACACCAATTAGTCACTTAATGACGCTCAAATTGGTTTATATTAATTCTTACTTCATATCGTTCGCGCATTATAATTTAATTAACACAGTTAACTCCAAAACATCTCTCGGCGTCGCGTCGTTCGACAATATTACGACCCTTATAACCATCCATCTTTATTGGTTTATATTAACCACATTCTATATCTTATAATATTCATTTCATTTGAATTAAAACACTTTTTAAGTTCACTAACATTTGACACGACGTTTCGACGTTCTTATGTCACACGCCCTATTCGTCTCCCTTGTTTATGCTTAGCATTCTCATAAAACTTATCTAATCCATCGTTTATTAATATTAGGAATCATTATATTCCATAATTTTCATGTTTTATAACGTATAACAACATCTTTTATCGTCGAAAGCATCCATGTTGCATACGTGATGCCCGACGCCCTTTGATTGCCTCCGAATGCACATCAGCCCCAAAAACGGCCATTTTAGACCTTGATCCCGAACTCAAATCTCTAAACCTAAAGAATAAAAATTGTAGGTATACTCCTTATCTTTTCGGATCATCTTGAATCACCTCAATCGAAGCTCGTATGAAAAAGTTGTGCCCAATTTACTAAAGGACGCCAAAGCTGTCAAACCTACTGCATGACTAGCGCGCCTCGCGCTACTCAGCAGGGTTTAAGGTGCTCATTTTCTCAAAATTTTAGACTTTTTCAATTTCGACTCATCTACTTTGTTCCTTCATAACTTGCTCGTCCGATATCGGAATGAGCTTGTTCTTTCGCCTATTTCTTCCTTGTAACAAATTCTTCAAATCCCCCCTGATAAGATTTTTTTTTAAAATCCTCTAACTTGTCAGGAAATTTGACTCAAAACCCCTTTGGGAGCCATTTTTCACCTAAACGACAAATCTTCTAAATATCATAACTTACTCATCCGAAGTCAGATTTAGTTCAATTTTGAGCCCACGGCTCACGTTTTCACCCAACTACATAACCACCGGAATGAAATAATTTTCCGAAAGCGTGAACTACCTTTAAACTTACCAAGCAAGGGTTTTTCACACATGACTCCTTTTTACAGAAAATTTCGTAATAATTTCTTTATAACATATTTTTCCTCTGTTCCACTTGGAGCAACTTGACAATCTACATACCTGGGATTTTATCTTTCTGGAATCAAAGAACAATACATACACAACACATATTAAGTTCGTTTACTGCCCTCTATTACTTGATTTTCATCCTCATGCTTAGGCGTACCATTTTAAATGCTTGGTTTACTTAACATGCATTATTTAAGATGTTTTAACAAGGTGATCTCCTTCATATACAACTTATAACTTCAAGGTCCATCATGACCTTCACTTAACCAATCACCGACAACTACTTCAAACAATAAAAATAAAAAGATGAAGAGATGATGAATAGTTAGGGTTCTTGATCTTACCTTTTGTGTTCTTCTTCTTCCTAGCCTTGATCAAGCTTGATCTTTGCTAGCTCTTGATCCTCCTTCTTCTCCTTCCATCCGTCCAAGCTCCCTCTCTCTCTAGAGTTCTCTTGCTTTCTCTCTTCTCTCTATCACTTAGCCAATTTTGGTGAAAAATGAAAGAGATGATATATTGATTTGCTTATATAAAAGCTAATTTCCTTTTCTTATAACTTAGTCACCCAACTTAAGACTTCTAGGGTAAATCCCCTTTACTTTCTAATCTTATAAACCACCCCTAGGTTAACCTAACCATAGTTCAAGTAAACCTAACCAAAGCTAACTGCCATGATCAGTTGGTGGAGAATTTTAATGCCAAATGACAAGTGTTAGGGCAATTTGGTCATTTGTCATAAGTTAAGCGTAACTTAGTTATTATGTAAGGTGAGTCACCACCTTATCCACCCTTAGGTGGTCGGATTCCTCCCCCCCCCCCCTTTCCTTTCCTTTTGCTTCAATATCCACAATGGAATAATTACTAACATTTCTAGCTTTGGCTCTAAGTTTGTAATAGTTATGGCTCCAAGCCACAAGCCATGGCTCAACCTTAGCCAAGCCACCATAACCTAACTTCTCCCTTGACTCAACCCTAGCCAAGCTCTCCATACCTTAGACTCAACCCTAGCCTAGCTTGTCCAAACCCTCGGCTCAACCCTAACCAAGCCATTTTAACCCTAACTAAAGCTATTTCAAACCCTAGGCTCGATTAGTCCAAAATTAATTAAATTTCTCATTTTCTTTTTAGTTAGACTCTCTAACTTTTTTGGTTACGTTTTCGTAACCCGCTCAGTTAGTCAAAAAATCGACTTTCGATTTTTGAAAATCCGATTTCGCCATCGTTCTCCCTTTTTCGAAGAAACGCTATGTCGTAATTCGAAAAGTCGAAAAAACGAGTTTGCGTTTTTAGTGTGAATATTGTTTTTACGACTTTTTCCCTAAAAACTTTTATTACAAATTTCATCTCGCCTTCTCAAACAAACGCTATGACGTAATTCAAAATTCTCGAAAAAAGTACGTTTATTAGCGTTTTTTGCGTTTTATGAATAGTGTTTTTGCGTTTTTCTCGGAATTTATTTTTCTCCTAAAAACTTCCAACACTCGTACTGAATCACATAACACGTAAACTAGGTCATTAATCGACCTAAATCACATTATACATAATAATATTAATAAAATTTCATTTATTGGATATTATTCTCGAAAAACCTAATTTCAAGGCTATCCGAAATCTCGGAATGTCACAACAAGTCCCAAGCCAATTGAAATAATGATATGAGAGATATGCTAATGAGAAAGAGGCATGATGATCACAAAGTCTAAAATCTGGAAAATAGGGGGAGGGCTCTCTATCGAAGGGCGCTGTCGCGCCACTCCCAGGCTTGTTTATGGCACGTCCGCACCACTCTGCAGAAGTTTCAAGAAATGTTTATTTTGATAAGGGAACTTTGATGTACGTATATAAAAACATTTCAGGAATTGATATAATACACAGATTGGGGGTTAAATCAACCTAACAATAGAATGATGAAACCAATTGGGGAGTTAATTAAACAGTTATAAACTAATCTAGATAAGAAATTAAGTCTCGAATGAGATCGAAATCTTGAATAAGATTAATGATCGTATAATAACCTAATTGTATATATTTAGGTTATACGACACAGGATGACATTGGGATTATGTTAAATGATAAGAAGAACTATAACATGGACGTTTGAACATATAAAGATGAACACAAACTGAGGGAAGTTTTTTAGATTTACTTGTTATGTGTAAACTTATTAGTGTTTATGTGCCTTTGTGCTACACTGCAATATATTCTTGCTAAGGTCAAAGTATGACCAGATTAATTGAGTTACGGAAACTCAATCGATGTGTGATGTGTTATATGAGAAAAGTTATACGTATATTAGCAATGAGATGCAAGCAAGATTAAGCATGATGAAGTATGAACTATGATTAACATAACAATATGAGGCATGTGTAATATTAAGCATAGTGAATCGGGATACATGATCTAAATGCAATGCATGAAGATTAGAAAACGTGTGTTAAAAAACAAGATATAACAATTGCAAACTATGTATGAAATGTGAATTATGTGTTATCTGTTAAGTTTGTTGGGTCGTCGTGCTCATTCTTGTAAATTTAATAATTTGCAGATTAAAAGATGGATTATTTGACGATCATGGCGAATAAAGATCCGAAGTGTAGTATAATTAGAAAGTGTTTGTTGAGTTATGCACCGAGTCGGATTGACTTATGGTGATTGCGATGTAATATATTTTGTAATATCATATGTAATATAATCATTCTGAAAAGAAGAGTATGTTATATGAAAGATAGTGCATGTTGTGAGTGTAGCTTATTATCTGGAGAATTCAGGTGTTTACTTAATACATATATATAGTGTTGGATTATAA
Source organism: Panax ginseng (assembly GCA_020205605.1). Taxonomy (NCBI): domain Eukaryota; kingdom Viridiplantae; phylum Streptophyta; class Magnoliopsida; order Apiales; family Araliaceae; genus Panax; species Panax ginseng. The sequence goes on from CM035132.1 coordinate 178,733,597, forward strand.
TTACGAAGGTATAAAAGAATGATTTAAATATTGAAGGTTGAGTTTTTATATACTCACACTTAATCTTTTGAGATGAATCATAATGTACATATGATTGTCAAATTGAGAGTGAATTATAAATGTTGCGATTTTGAGGACAAACAACGATGAAAAAAGTTTTGGAATTATGGTTTTTATTAAATTATGAAAAAGTTTTAAATAACTAAATTCTTATATTTTTATTTATAATGAATATTGCAAAAAATTTTAGAATATACAAACTTTATTAATTATAATTTTGATTAATGATGTAAAATTAAAATAAGATAATATTTTAACGCACAATATGGAGATTAGAAATAGTTTTGATTTTAGGTACGTTAGAGCGGGCGCCTAACAGCTATGTAACAAGGATAGGAAGACCTTCAAGCTTAATCAGTACCACCTAGACCTTGTTTTAAAGCACCATTATATTTTGACTTAAAAATTACTCATTTAAACGAGTCATTTCCTATTTGACGAAAAAATATCTAAAAATGTGTGGAGGCATTTTTTTTAATTGATGTGTTTTTAATTGTAAAAAAAAAAAAAAAATTTACGGTACAAATAATTTTTTTTGTCAAAGTTTAAGGCAGAAATTGTACTTTAGACTGAAACTCTATCCCAATTGGTGGACTAAGGTGGTGTTTGATAAAATTGAGTGTTAAGACCTGAACAGTTTAGACGTCTGAATAATATAGAGCATCTGAATAGAATTGTGTCTGAATGAAAAAATGCTATTTGATAATTAATTTTTCCAAAATGTCTGAATAACGGTATTTTACCATTTTAACCCTCTGAACAGTTTAAACAAAACCTGTTTGATAATTAGAAGGTCTAAACAGTATTTTAAATACATATTTATAATATTTTGACCACAATATGATAAAATAAAAATAAAAAACATACAAATTAAATTAACTTCAAACAGTTAAAAAGAGTTGAAGTGTAATTTGTTCACGTAGATTAACCATAAATTCTACGTCTTGATCACCCCATTGTGGTTCATCTTGTCCCCTCATCTTCGTTTCCTTCATTTTGCTACGCTTCATCGTCAATCATGTTATCTCGATCATATTGAGCAAACAATTCATCTTTAATGTTATACTTCCTTATGAAATTATGGACTGTGAAGCAAGCGATAACTATATCCCTTTGTATTGTAAAAGGGTAAGGATCCATTCGTTTCAAAATTGGGAATCTTGCTTTCAACACACCATAAGCACGCTCGATAACATTTCTGAGTTGTGCATGAGCATGGTTGAATTTTTCCTCTTTATTCAAAGCACGCGCTCAAGCGTCGAAAATCAGCTAACCAATACCTTGTATTGCGATATGGAGATAAAAATCCTCGAGTGTTTATGTATACAGCATCACAAAGATAATATTTATCTGTAATTGAGACAAAAAATAATGATTATTATAAATAACTTGAATGATAAAATTTTATGACAAAAATAAATAATAATTGGAAATGGTAAAAGAAATTGTAATATATACCCGGGGGAGGAAATGGAAACCAGAAGATGGATCAAATGCAACTTCTTTTAGCACTCGTGAATCTTCTATTACTAATTAACTTAAAATGTAAAAATATTAAAAATACACCTTTATCTCTTGTGTCCATTACTCATCAGAAAGGTTGAACCTATTCGTTGACGAGTCATATACATTTCCTGTCTTACTTTGAGTTTGCACCATGCACCATATTTTCTTCGCAAATAGTCAAAATGATTCTTCATTTATTTTTGATCCACAATCATGTTGTAGGTATCTTTTAGTATTTCTCTTACCTTTCTCCATGATTGTGGCTTGAGGCTTGCACCTTCCTTACCATTTTTCACAACCTCACGAATACATGCTTCTAAAAAAGTTTTCACTAGTGATTCATTCCTCCAACTCACTCTAGTCCTTTTCGATTTTTGAGTTTCACTAGTTTGTTCCATACCTAAAGTACATAGATTCTAACAAAATAAGTATTTGACTGGACATACTTTATAAACCCGTAGTATAACAATAGCATACAAAAGATAATATAATGTTTGTACAAGGAAAAGACAAAACAGATGTTCTAAAAAAGCACTGTATTTTTTTTATGAGCAACTCAGATTGAACTTGCTATTTTGCAAGAGTTCCAACATAAACTAGGTAACTGTTCTAAAATTCCCCCACATAAGTCAATTAATCACAGGGTACTATTGCAGTTGGCATAATTATGCAAGGTTAGGATCCTCACCATCATGAAGCTCCAACCAAAAAGCTAAAATCCAATTGCAATTGGTATAATTATAAGAGTAACAATTATGGTCATGAACGGAAGGAACATTGTCACGTATACAGACATACAAACGAGAAAAAAACAAATGAAGACATGAGCATTGCTAGCTAGACACAGTAGCTTTTCCCCCAAATCACAAAGGTATGCATATATAGTCAAAATCACCAATTTTTTAATTCTTTTGTCACTATAGTTTTACTCAAACTAAACAGGCATGACCCAAAAAAAATCAGTCAACATCAAACCCATATCTTATCAGTTTCTCTGTAACACTCCAACAGATGCATCCAAACATAACACCAAAAATGGGAGATGTATCCAAACATAACACCAAATTCAGATCATATATATTAATAAACAATGAATTTAACACAGATCGCACCTGTAGCTTCAACAAACGTGGGATTTTGTAATAGGCGGAGGTGAAGGAAGAGCGGCTGATGGAAGTGAAGAAAACAGGAGAGGTAATAGGGTTCAGTGGACAGGAGTGGAATTTTGTAATAAAGCTGAGGTTAGAATTGTTTTTAAATCTTAAGGATTAAGAGGCAATAATTTTTTTACCAAACAAGTTTTGCCTCTTACCGATTCAGAGGCAAACCTATTAAGAGGTATTAAGACCTTATCAAACACTACCTGAGGTGGTGTTTGTTTACAACTTAACAGATCTTAATAGAGCACCTCTTATTCTCTAAGAGAAGGTAGATGTTGTTTGTTTTTCTTGTTACCTCTGACATGCTTCTTGTTACCTATTAAAAGGATTGCTTAGAGGATAATCTAATATACAGTAAAAAGTACTCATAACTAACGGAAATGGAGAACAAAAAGGTTCTTTGTGGTGGTGGTGGCAATGGTGGTGGTTACGATATCGACCTTCGCACCCTTGGCTCTGGCAAATGATGAGATTTGGTAGCTCGACGGTGGAAATGGAGATTTAATTGTTTGTGGAGTCCGTCATTAAGCTTTAATGGCGTTAATGGAGATTCGATTCTAACAGAAAACGCTCCGGTTAAGCATTTTTTCTCGCGCGACGGACACCTCCTTGACCGCGCTTGGTGCCGCAAATCTTACTTTAACGTGGTGCGCTTTTTGATCAACACAATTTCTTTGTGGCAACTATGGGTTGTTGGTAGTTTTTTTACTGGTACTTCGTTCTTTGGTATGTGGTAATCGTGGTGGTTGTGCTTGAGGGAGATGGCATCGTGCCTTTTATCGGTGTCTTTTAGTACTTATATTAATTAAAACGACTTCATTTCATTCAAACCTATAGTCTGGATGAACTATGTAAGGCTCCTTTCTATGTGTAAAAGAGATTTACTTTGTACTGCAAAGTAACATAATAATTAAAATAAATACAACCTCCGTTAATTCACGCTTAAGGCTTTTCCATAGATCGAGAGACAAATATATACCTAGTTACAATTCGAAAGAAATTATTCAGAGATTCACCTTTATCCTTCTACATGGAATAAATTAATGCATAAAAAACCGTCAAAAAACTCTAAAACATCAGTCAAGCCTTATGGATCGAGATATATAATCATTGGTCGAATTGCATCTCTGTTTCATTTTTCCTTCCTACATTTTCATTTCGTCAAAGATTGGCCAAAAAAATTAGTCCAACCCTTCAATTTCCATATATTTCTTTACATATTTTATTTTATAGGAATATTTAGCGTCTACAATTTATTTGACATTAACATAACCTAAGGGTGTGTATTCAATTAAAATTTTTAAAGATTTTTTTTTAAGTGACAAACTTTTGTAGAATTTGTGGATTTTAATGACTTTTAAAGATTTTAAAGACTTTTTTAAAATGGCATTTATAGACTCCATGAAATAAGTAACAGACTTTTATAAACTTTTTATCAAGACTATGATAGACTTTTGTATACTCCTAATATATAAAATTGAAAGATTATTAGATTTAAGATTAAAATTTGTTGCACAGTTAAATTATTTATTATATTTTTTAGTGGATATATTATAAATAATAATCCACTGCTTATGATAACAACTTTCAGAAAACATATTATACAAAAATTTCAAGTTCTGACAATATTATTTTATCTAAGCATTAGAATACCTGTAAGACCACAAATTTTATGAAATAAAAGTATTCAATTTTTTTATAATTATTATTCAGTAAATGGTTAAATTGATAAAAAGTTAAAGTTAAGGGTGATATATGTAAAGTTTACAAAATACGCAAGTGGTTATAAAATACTCATTGTTGTCTGGGAATATTCGTTTGGTGGTGGAATATTCTTGTTGTCGGGAATATTAAATCGACGCCAAGACCATTTATGGGCCTATATAACTTGGAATAATTATGTCGGATATAAAAGCGGCGTAAATACCTTTTTATAAAAATAACGGAGTAATTGTTACTGCTTAACACTTGTTGGAATACACGGTGGTTAAAATACGATGTCTGGCGTGGGTGCATGCGATAGCGCCAGATTGCATAATATTTTTGAATTATTGATTCTTATGTAAGAAGGCACTACTCAATAATTGTTACAGTAATTACTATTCAATATTTTATTTTATTGATTCAATAATTGCTGCGTCGATATTTTATATTATTGTTGTTTCAATAATTATCACTGCACAATATTTCCTATTATCAGATCAATAATTCATATTATTTGTAAAACCCCAAATTTTACGAATAAAGATTTAATTTTCTCGAAATAATTTTTTTTTAATATTATGGTGTGGATTTCATATAATGTTATAGTTGTGGGTAATATTTATAAATTTTACAAAGTATGCAAGTTGTCATTTTATATTCGATTGGTCGGAGAATATTCGTTTTATCAGGGAATATTCATACAACGGTGCAATCATTGGTGGACCCCACAACGAAATTTTTGTTGGATTGAGAAAACGACAAAAATATTTTATGAAAATAACGACGGAAGTTTTACCGTTAACTGTTGAAACACCTGGTGTTAAAAGTACAGTAATACGCGTGGTTGCATAGTAGCACATGGTATTGATTATTGATGCTTACGTGAGGAGTCACTCAGTTTTGTTCAATTATTGCTACAGTAATTGTTGCATAGTATCTCACGTTATTTGATTCAGTTATTGTCAATATTTTATATATTATTAAATCAATAATTGAGACGACACAGTTATTAGCATTATAGTTTGCAATATTAACGATGGCTAGAAGTTCTGTCAATGAGAAGTTTGGTCAGCTAATTGCATATTACCTAATAGAGAAAAATTCTTATTGAAAGCCCCTCTTTCCTCAGGAGCGACACGGTAGATTAATAGTGTGAATTATAATAATGATGATGAGTTTTGTTTTATTAGTATTATTAATGTAATAAAACAGAAAAACTTTTTATATAAAACAGAATACTTTTATAAAGTTATTTATTTTATTAGACTATAAATAGAATATATTATATTCTATTATGCATAGTGTTTTGTATAGTAAAATCTTTTTATATAAAATGTAATATTTTTATAAAGTTATTTGCTTTATTAGATTATAAATAAAATATATTATATTTTATTATGCATAGTGTTGCATAATTCGCATTGTATTTTTTCGTGATAGTAAAATCTTTTTATATAAAATGTAATACTACTTTTATAAATTATTCGTTTTATTAGATTATAAATAGAATATATTATATTTTATTTAAAACATTTTGTTTTATTAGAATATTTTATTAAATCAATATGAACCATCTGATTAAAAGTAAATCAATCTGAATTGTTCATGAATTAGTTACTATTCAGTCCATTCTCCTATAAATAGAAGCTCATTCCTTCATAATTTCTTACGAATTCACTGAAACTCTAGAGAGAGAAACTATAGAGAGAATTCTTCTTCTATAATCTTGAGCATATTTTTTTAGAGTTTAAGAAAGCTTTGAGCGTAGTGCAAGTTTTCTTCGAGTATATCATCGCCCTACCAGTCGGAATACTCTTCTTTTAAAGGTAAGGGATATTATTTGTTGTACTCGTAAGGTGTATTATTTCTTTAGTATTCACGTATAGTGTCGTATACGTGAATAGTAACCCCGACGCTAAAAGACAAGAATTTCACAAGAAAAATACTCCCAATATTATGGCATAATGATATTAAAAGAAATAATATCATTTTCAAAAAAAATAATATCCCTTACCTCGAAAAGACAGATTTCTTAATCGAATCTTCGGATATAGTCTTTGAAGGAAACTTGCACCGTATAGCAATACTCAAATTATCAAAATACTCACAAAAATACGCTCAAGATATAGAGAGAAAGAGAGAGAAAACTTCAGTTTCTGGTGTGATTTTTAATTCTAACCTAAGCACCCTATTTATAAAAAAATGCTTAGAACATCAAAGCAGAAAATTTAATAAAATATTTATATAAATTTTCCTTAGCCCACTTTTTTGGTCTAGACATCAGCCACCAACCCACCAAAATCACAAAAAAGTTTTTCTTAAAATAAATAATTAAAACTTCCAAAAATTAATTATTCTGGAACTTCAGAACTTCAATAATTAATAATAAATAGCCTTTTGTCAGAAAAATTAGAACCTTATGTCATTTCCATAGGAAATTTCATTCTCTACAACTTTGTAAGTTTAAGTTTTTCCAAATTCCAAACAGAAATTGACCGAAATCCACAAACAGCTGATTTTACAGGCTATAATCAAATTTCAGTCAAGAAATGGGATCCATCGACACATAAAACATGTGTTTATCATTTATTGAACAAAAATATTGTTCCTCCTCATATACTCATATATCCCACATTCATTGTAAAAAAATATCACCATTATTATATTATTAAAATATAATAATATATTTAAATAAATTATTTTAACAGAAAAAGATAAAATATTAATTTTCAACAATTGTCATATTAAAAATTTTCTCCATTTATATCCACATAAAATCAATATTTTTCTCATCATATAAATCAATAATTAATTATTCACAAATAATATTACGAGAATCACATTCTTGACAACCAGTGCGGTTCCTGGGAAAGAGGGGCTTTCCAATAAAGATCTCTCCTCTTTGGCGCCATGAATTAGATGACCAAACCTCTCCTTAGACAGAACTTTCTAGACATTGCCAATAATGTTATCTAATTATATTATCCAGATAATATGAATTATTGCTCTGATAATGGAAAATACTGTGTAGTGACAATTATTGAAACAACAGTAATATAAAATATCAACGCAACAATTATTGAATCAATAAAATAAAATACTGAACAATAATTACTGTAACAATTATTGAGTAGTGTCTTCTTACGTAAGAATCAATAATTTGTGCAATACCATGTACTACTGTGTTTTAACCACAGAGTATTTCAATAGTATTAACGGTAACAACTACGCCGTTATTTATAAACAACTTATATTTGTCGTTTTCTTCATCCAATCGCTTTTCGTTATGGGGCCCACACAAGGCTGCGTCGTCATACGAATATTCCCCAGCAGCAAGAATATTCCAAGACCAGAAAATCCTTCCACGAATCTTCGATAATAATCGGCTAAGCCCAGAAAGCTACGTACTTCGGTCATCGACTTCAGTTGCTCCCAACTTTGTATTGCTTCAATCTTCGTCGGATCAACAGATACTCCATGTTTTGACACCACGTGCCCTAGGAATGCAACTTCTTCAAGCCAGAACTCACATTTCTTCAACTTGGCATATAGCTTGTTTTCACGAAGCCTTTGGAGTACTAGCTTCAAATGGTGCTCATGACCTTCACGACTTTTGGATTATATGAGGATGTCATCAATAAAGACAACAACGAACTGGTCCAAATATTCTTTGAATACTTGGTTCATCATATCCATGAAAGCTACATGAGGATTAGTCAATTCGAAAGACATAACTAAGAATTTATAATGCCCACACCGAGTTCTGAAGGCAGTCTTTGGAATATCCTCAGTTCTAATCTTCAGTTGATGTTATCCAAAACAAAGATCGATCTTTGAAAAGAATTGTGCTCCTTGTAACTGGTCAAACAGGTCATCAATACGAGGTAGCGGATACCTATTCTTGATAGTGACATGATTTAATTCCTGGTAGTCAATACAAAGTCGCATAGTCCCATCTTTCTTCTTTACAAATAAAACAAAAGCACCCCAAGGAGATGTACTAGGACGAATGAAACCGATGTTCAACAACTCCTGTAGTTGGACCTTTAACTCCTGAAGTTCAATAGGAGCCATTCGATATGGGATTTTAGAAATGGGCTTTGTACCAGGTTCAAGATCAATAAAGAATTCAACTTCATGTTCTGGGGGTAGACTGGGAAGTTCTTCAGGAAATACGTCAGGAAAGTCAATAACAACATGAATATTATTCAAATTTGACGTGTCTTTATTCAAATCCATAACATGGGCTAAGAAAGCTTGACATCCGTTTTTTAATAAACGAATAACTTTATGACTTGATATGACAGTGATTGATTTTAGTGGTTTAGTTGATTGGATTCGTACAACATGTTGGTTAGGAATATGAAAACTAACAACCTTACGAAAATAATCAATTTTGGCATGATGAGTAGTTAACCAATCAATCCCTAAAATCACATCAAAAGCAAGTATCTTTATAAACAATGGATGTGATGAAAGTTTCTTCTAACGGAGTTTCAACAGATAAGTCAAAGTCCAATTTCTCAAGTGTGAAGTTTAAACGTTGAGCACAAGCAGGAGAGATAAATGAATGGGTAGCACCGGTATCTAATAAGGTATAAACTTCACAAGAATTTATGATTAGCTTACCTGTGATCACCTCGTTTGTGTTCCTCACATTTTGACCAACCACACAACAAAGCGCTCTTCCGAGAACCGTTGACTTTGACTTTTCTAGGGGCCGACCTCTTGAGTCACCGTCCCCATTGAACTAGGTTTTTCTCTTGTCTAATCTCGGCGATATGTCCTTCCTTTCCATAATTATAGCATACCTTGAACTGTGGGGCGGTTTGGGGTGATATGTCCCTCTTTCCGCATTTGTAGCATACGATCGGTGGTCGTTCTCCTCCTTAGAACCGATTCTTCTTTGGTTACGACGTCTTCGCATTGTCATTGTTGAATCTCCTCTTTTTAAAATCTCCCCGACTCACTTCTTCTATTTTCATGGCCATGATTACCACCGGTGGTTCGCTTCTTGTCCAGTATTCTTATTTCTCCGCTGGTTATCGTTGTTCTGATGACTGCTGTCACCGGTATGATCCTGGTTGTGGTCTCTCGATTGAACGTACTCGTTATCTCACTCTAATAATTTAGCCCTGCTGATAACATCTGAATAGAGATAAAATTTATGAGAAATGAGATGATGTATGCCGGGTTTCAAACCTCTCAAAAACATCTGCGTCATACGTTCCTCATTCTCCACCAATTGAGGTGCAAACCTTGATAACTCTGCAAACTTCACCTCGTACTGGGACACCTTCGTGTTGTTTTATTCTAGTCTAATAAACTTCACTTCCTTCATATGACGAATACTTTCAGGAAAGTACTTGTCATTGAACAGTTTCTGAAATGTTTCCCAAGACATGCTAAGTATAGCTGGATGGGTACGCTTCACAGATTCCTACCAGTAATCTGCCTCATTACGGAACATAAAGGTGGTGAATGGAACCTTCTGTTCCTCCGTGCATCCCAAGACGTCGAATATCTTGGTAATCTGCTTGACCCATGTCTCTGCTTTAATCGGATCCGGCTCCCCAGAATTCTGGTGGTCCCAACTACTTGAACTGCTTGGCTGTGACAAACCGTGCGTTGTTATCATTTCCCCTTGTATTTTAAACACGAGTCTCCCTCGTCTGATTTTACATGAGCTGCAAAAAGCTTCTAAACATTGTGTCGTTCATCGTCTGATCAATGGTGTTGTTTACAGGAGGAACATTGTCGGCCTGTTGTACGTTCTCCACATTGGTGAGTACCGGCGTCTCCACGGTCTCATTTACTCCACTGTTAACATTCTCAGTTGCCATTCTTAAATACTGCCATAAAACAAGGGTTAATTAAACCAATTAACATATCACATAATATCCCTATATTATGACCGACCAACAAATAAGCTTAGGTAGGACACACTAGCGAAGGATTTACTCGTCTCTCCCTTCCTAGTTCTATTCCCCGATCTCCGCCAGAGATCATATCCCTAAGCTCTGATACCAACTGTGACGCCCCCAAAATAGGTATACATCACCCATTCGGAGTTGTCAATTACATGGTACAAAAACAACTACAACTTTATTAATACAACATATAAACTGTGAGTTTAAATACAAATATTGTCATCTAGACAATATCCATACCCAAATAAGTTCTCATTACAATTATTGGTACATTATTTTACAAAAATGGTAAGGACTACTAAAACAACTTCCTAGAACCTTCATTCCATACTCCGACTAGTACTTGCTACATTCTCGCCTCTTGAGAAGAAAAATGGAACAAAAAGGAAAAGGGTGAGCTTAACTAGCCCAGTAAAGAACATTATGACTAAGATAATATAGAACAAATTATCGTTAGTCCTCAACAGTGAAAAATCTGATAAAATACAATAGACAACAAGTTTCAGATCAATAATCGCAGCGGAAATAATAATTCATAGAAGAGTTACGTAGAGAATGAAATCTACTATTATCTATGAATTTAAAAGTTCATCATCAATATTTTATCCCTATAACATCAATCAGTATACATCATAAATCAAATATTCATCTTTGCACTACAGGCCAAAGATATTCATAAGTTGGTCATGTTCATCACAACCCATGTTCATCTTTGCACTACGGGCCAAAGATATTCATCATTAAATCATTAATCTTTGCACTACAGGCCAAAGATATTCAGTTATATCATCATTTAGGACTGAGGATGATGAAAAATATTTTAAAGAAAACGAATCTAGTGAAAAAAAGAATAAATATTAAGGATTCGTATTTCGGTTTATCCATGTCCAAAAATACCTCATAAATAATCATAGTGGAGTAAAATTCAAGAATGATCAAAACATGGATACAATCAAAGCTAGTATCCATAATAGACATTTTGGACGAAAAATAAAATTTTAATTTTTCTGTGAATAGTGTCGTATTCGTGAATAGTGTCGTATACGTGAATAGTAATCCCGACACTAAAAGACAAGAATTTCACAAGAAAAATACTCCCAATATTATGGCATAATGATATTGAAAGAAATAATATCATTTTTTTTTAAAAAAAAATATCCCTTACCTCGAAAAGGCATGATTACATTTGGAATATTGGATATAGTCTTTGAAGGAACTTGCAAGATAGCAACACTCAAAGTATCAAAATACTCACAAGAATACGCTCAAGATATAGAGAGAGAAAGAGAGAAAAAACTTCAGTTTCTGGTGTGATTTTCAATTCTAACCTAAGCACCCTATTTATAGAAAAATGCTTAGAACACCAAAGCAGAAAATTTAATAAAATATTAATACATTTATATAAATTTTCCTTAGCCCACTTTTTGGGTCTAGACATCAGCCACCAACCCACCAAAATAACAAAAAACGTTTTTCTTAAAATAAATAATTAAAACTTCCAAAAATTAATTATTCTCGAACTTCAGAACTTCAATAATTCATAATAAATAGCCCTTTTGTCAGAAAAATTCGAACCTTATGTCTTTTCCATAAGAAATTTCATTCTCTACAACTTTTTAAGTTTAAGTTTTTCCAAATTCCAAACAGAAATTGTCCGAAATCCATAAACGGCCGATTTTACAGGCTATAATCAAATTTCAGTCAAGAAATGGGGTCTACCGACACACAAAACATGTATTTATCATTTATTGAACAAAAATACTCTTCCTCCGCATATACTCATATATCCCACATTCATTGTAAAAAAATATCACCATTATTATATTATTAAAATATAATAATATATTTAAATGAATTATTTTATCAAAAAAAGATATAATATTAATTTTCAACAATTGTCACATTAAAAATTTTCTCCATCTATATCCACATAAAATCAATATTTTCCTCATCATATAAATCAATAATTAATTATTCACAAATAATATTACAGAATCACATTACTGACAACCAAGTAGTTCCCAAGAAAGAGGGGGCTTTCCAATAAGGATCTCTCCTTACTGGCGCGCAATTAGATGACCAAACCTCTCCTTAGACAGAACTTTCTAGACATTGCCAATAATGTTATATAATAATATTATCCAGATAATATGAATTATTGCTCCGATAATGGAAAATACTGTGTAGTAACAATTATTGAAACAACAGTAATATAAAATATCATGCAGTAATTATTGAATCAATAAAATAAAATCTTGAGCGATTAATTCTTTGTAACAATTATTGAGTAGTGCCTTTTTACGTAAGAATCAATAATTGGTACAATCTGAAGTACTCTTCTTGTGTTTTAACCAAAGAGTATTTCAATAGTATTACTTGTGAATAACTACGCCAGTTATTTATAAACAACTTATATTTGTCGTTTTCTTCATCCAATCGCTTTCCGTTATGGGGCCCACACAAGGTCATTTGCTAATATCGTATTTAATATTCCCCAACAGCAAGAATATTCCATGACCAAACGAATATTCCCCGACAAAAATGAATCTTTTATAACCACCTGCTTATTTAAGATATTTACGCATTTTACCCATAACTAATCATATTAATCACATCAACCCTTACTATTTAAAAAAATAATAAATAGAAGAAATTAAATTTTATTTATAATAAGTTGGGGTCTTACAGCAAAGGTAGCAGTTGAGAGCGAGGAAGAAAAGGAACCCGAGGAGAATTTATTGGAAGAATTTTATGGTCAAAATTTAGAATTAAAAAATCGTATTCATTAGTTAGAAGAAGCGAAATTTGAAGAACTAAGTGATTATGGAGCAAAGAGATGTAACAATTCAAAATTGTGTTACCCGATGTGCGATGCTTGAACAGTAGCACTCTTTGGCAGAATATAAGATATTAGAGCTGGAATTTGAGAATGCTATGATCAGAGTTTTGATGAAAGAAGAAGCAAATGAACGAAGGAGAATAGATGATGAATGGGTAAAAGTCGCACGACGTGTAGATATTGTAGAAAAAGACGTCTGATCCAATAAAACCAAAATAGATGAAATAGATTTTGCTTTTTGGACAGTAATTGGGAGAATCCAACATCGAATTTTGAATTACCCTATGCAGAGCGGTCAACCCCAATTCGATATGGATCGGAGAGTAATGATTCGAATCATGGATCAGGAATGTGACAAAGCAATTAAGGGAGGAATGTACTCTACCGCAAAGTTAAGTCCAACTGGGATGTCCCAGACAAGTCAAAATCGGTAGTTTAAGAAAGAGCATTTTTTTTAGTGATGAGGAACCTGAATAAAATTATCACGGGTAAGTTAATCATAAACTCTTGTGAAGTCTATACTTTTTAGATACCAGTTCTACTCACTCTTTTATTTCACCTAGTTGTGTTCAATATTTGAACTTAATTAGACTTTGACTTATTGATTGAAACTCTGTTAGTAGAAACCTTCATTACCTCCACTGTTTATAACTCTTGTTGATTCAAATCAACACTTTCACATTATCTATCGATATTATCTCTTTGAAAATATTTGTCTTTGATGTGATTTTAGGAATCGATTGGTTATCTACTCATCATGCTTTTTGTAAGGTTGTTAGCTTTTGTGACGCCCCCAAAATAAGGTATACACCACCCATTCTAAGTCGCCAAATACATGGTACAGAATTCAAATACAACTTAATTATACAACTGTCGTGTAAAATACGAGAAAACAAAATCTGAGAGTTTTAATACGAACATTGTCTTCTAGACAATATCCACACTCAAATTCAATCTTATTACATTTATTATCACACTATTTCATAGAATAGTGAGGACTACTAATGCTATCATCTCGGACCGTCACTCAGGTCCCAGGCTAAATCCCGGCTATATTCTCATTCCTGAAGAGAACAATGAAAGAAAGGGTGAGCTCAACTAGCCCAGTAAGAAATATTATGACTAAGATAAATGCAGGATAAATTATCATTAACCTTTAACAATGTTAAACTGATAAAATACAATAGACATCAAGTTTAACTGCAGCGAAACAAGCAATCCATTAGAAGAGTCAAATAGAGAATAAAATCTACTATCTTCTGTGATTTAAAATGTTTTCATCAATTTTATCATTTGAGACTCAACTTAATAAATAAACCACATCATCGAATCATCCCCTCTCTACGGGCCAAGGATATTCATTAAATCATCAATAGTCATGACTATACCGAATAATCCTGGTCATAATCATGCCAAAAGCGTCCATCAATACACTACACGAACCACTGAGGATTTTTACCACATCATTTGTTACATTACGGTCATGACTATCTTAGAATAATCCACAGTCATAATCACACCAAGTCCATCTATGCATGCGTAAGCCAAAATGACTTTTATCACAATATAAACATGAGAATGATGACAATGATATAAGCATTAATCAAACAAAAACAAGGATAAATATTAAAGACTTTAAATTTATCCAATTATTATCAATCACTTAATAAACTCATAATCTAATATTATGAATATTATAACAATATTTTAATCACTTCTTAAACTTATAAACAATTTATTTCAATTGTTTACACTTTACCAAATAATACATTTAATCATTCAAAAATGTCATACTCATAAGATTTCGTCACCAATGATCAAATCACTCATCAAAAATCTGCATATACCTTATATATGATTTTCAAGCCCTAAAATCCTATTTACCAATTCTTCAACTTCACATAACATATTTAACTCATATGTTTGTAACTAAACTATTTTCATGAAAAATACCAAATCAGTCCCAAAAATTATTCTTTTCTGGGATTTAGTAGAATATAGTCCCATATTAAACATATATTTTTCTCAGAATTTTGAAAATTCATTTACTATTTTTCAAAAATAAATTTCTAATTAATTCCTTAAGAAATTAGCTACCTTAAGTTTAACTCCAGAAATTCCCAAATCTTGGCAGGGTCTTACACATGTTAACGTGAGCTTCCAGTTTAAATTTTATGGTCATCGGAGTTATAGAACTCCGGTTATAGCGTTCTTCGTCGAAAAAATCTAAATATTGAAATAGTCATAACTTGCTCATTTTAAGTAGGAATGAGCTCATTTTTGGACAGGAGGTACTTTATACCATATATTTCCATGTCCCAAAAGGCCGGAATTTTTCTCATAATTTAAGTGGCCGAAAATGCCCTTTTAAATTTATGGGCAGTAGCTTTTTGGAAAATTATAGTTTTTGACTCCTTTGCTAAAATCAGTCCACACGAAAATTTACAATACCTTTTCCAGTGATTCCACTTGGATAAATTAGAAAACTCATAGTTCTAACTCTAGAACTTGACCACACTCAAAAATTCAAAATATAATAGGAGATATGGTCAATTGAATTTCATATTCCATTTTCACCAAAATCTGATTTTCAACCCTTTGTGATTTCTAAGAAACTTTCATGTGTTCACATAATAACCAACATAACTCATCATGACAATGACATAATAATTCAATAAAATAAGTTCAAGAATAAATTCTAAAGATTTATAAGTTAATTTATCCTAAACTCAATAATGTCCAAATTGTCAACATGATACTTCTTTGTAGAGTAAAATTCAAGAATGCTCAGAAGAATATTTCCATGAAAAGATACTAGATGAAGCGCAAATATCAAGGATATTCCACTAATTTCATGGAGTATAGAAGTCAAAGCTTTAACCAACTATGTATAAGAGAATATATGAAACTGCAAATAGATTTTCATCCGTCATGCGATAATCCACGTATGCAGATCATTTCCAAAATTTAATAAGGAATGAATACAAAGGATCATTCACCATGCACGTGGTAATCCACATAGACATGTTATTCCAACAGAATAATAAAGAATGGAATAACAAAAGTATTCACCATGCGTGCGATAGACTGCACAGACAGGTTATTCCCAATAGAATAATAAATAATGGAACCAGGTCCGACGTAAACGCACAGACATGATATTCCGACAGAATAATAAATAATGGAACCAGGTCTGGCGTAAATGCACGGACAGGATATTCTGATAGAATAATAAAGAATGGAATAACAACAGAAATCACCATGCATGCGATAGACCGCGCAAACAGGTTATTCCAACAGAATAATTAATGGAACCAGATCAGGTGTAATATGCACCGACGGGATATTCCTACAGATCATAAAGAACGGAATAATAGAAAAATTTCACCATGTATGCGGTACTTCGCATAAACAGGTTATTCCAATAGAATTATAAAGAATGGAATAACAGAAGAATTTCATCATGTCTGCGGTACTTCGCATAAACAGGTTATTCCAACATAATAATAAAGAATGGAATAACAGAAGAATTTCACCAAGGATAGGGTAGTCCACGTATCGAGTTATTCCAATGTAATAATAAAGAATGGAATAACAGAAGTTCTCTTCATGAATACAAAAGAAATAATACCCCTTACGGGTACAACAAATAATATCCCTTACCTTTGAAAGAAAAGTATTCCGACTGGTAGGGCGAGGATATACTCGAAGAAAACTTGCACTAAGCTCAAAGATTTCTTAAACTCTAAAGAAATACGCTCAAGATTATAGAAGAAGAACTCTCTCTATAGTTTCTCTCTCTAGAGTTTCAGTGAATTCGTAAGAAATAATGAAGGAATGAGTTTCTATTTATAGAAGAATGGACTACATAGTAATTAATTCATGAACGGTCCAAATTGATTTACTTTTAATCAGACGGTCCAGTTTTAAAGCAAAATCTTTTAAATAAAATATAATATATTCTATTTATAATCTAATAAAACGAATAACTTTATAAAAGTATTCTATTTTATATAAAAAGATTTTACTATGCAAAACACTATGTAGGCACTATGCAACACTATGCATAATAAAATATAATATATTCTATTTATAATCTAATAAAACGAATAACTTTATAAAAGTATTCTGTTTTATATAAAAATATTTTACTATGCAAAATATTATGCACAATAGAATATAATATATTCTATTTATAGTCTAATAAAACGAATAACTTTATAAAAGTATTCTGTTTTATATAAAAAGCTTTTCTGTTTTATTACATTAATAATACTAATAAAACAAAATTCATCATCATTATTATTCTTCACACTATTAATTGACCAGGTCGTTCCCAGGAAAGAGGGGGCTTTTCAATAAGGATTTCTCCCTATTGACGCGCAATTAGGTGACCAAACCTCTCCTTGACAGAACTTCTAGACATCGTTAATATTGCAAATAATAATACTAACAACTTGTCATCTCAATTATTGATTTAATAATATAAAATATTATGACAATAATTGAATAAAACTGAGTGACTTCTCACGTAAGCATCAATAATCAATACTATGTGCTACTATGCAACCACGCGTATTCTTTATACTTTTAACACCGGGTGTTTCAACAGTTAATTCTGTAAAACTTCCTAGATTATTTTCATAAAATATTTTTGTCGTTTTCTCAATCCGACAATAATTCCGTTGTGGGGTCCACCAATGATTGCGTCGTTGTACGAATATTCCCTGATAAAACGAATATTCCCTAACCAATCGAATATTATATGACAACTTGCATACTTTTCAAAATTTATAAATATTACCCACAACTATAACATTATATCAAATTCATACCATAATATTAAAAAAATATTTTGAGAAATTTAAATCTTTATTCATAAAATCTGGGGTCTCAAAGCTTTCATATTCCCAACCAACCTGTTATGCGAATTCAAAGCAACCAAACCACTAAAGTCAATCATTGTCATATCAAGCCATAAGTAAAGAGCCCCGATCCTTTCGTTGTTGACTTCCTTGTGTGGAATGCACCGAAGCCAGACTTTCTATAGGCGATGCTATGAATGACAATGGCAAGTTGATAGGTATCAATGTGACGTACTATCCAAGTCTTGGATGAGAGTCACAGTTTTGAATGATAGTTCTATCATTAATAAATTTCTTGACGTATTCCTGAAGACTTCTTCGCCTACCCCTAAAGCGTGAAATTGAATTTTGTATTGACCCAAGTAAAAAACCTATTTCTTTAACCCTTAAATATTTCTTCAACCAAAACGAACGTATAATGCACCAAAGACGTTGGCTCGAGCTGTTGAAGATTATGATCGTACCATTCAATATCATTGTGGAAGTGCGAACGTGGTAGCTGACGTGTTGAGTATAAGATCGTATGCGAGTGCGATGTTGTTAACACAAAGACCCATTTCGTATAACTTACAAATGATGAAGATAGAGTTGAAGACTCTAGGGACCCACGTAAAGATAATGAATATATGAGTAGAATCGACTTTAATCGATAAAGTTAAAGCCACTCAAGCTACACACCCGGAGCTGATAAATGTGAAGAATTAAGAAGGTTCAAGAGGGCGTTATTTTAGAAGCAAGAATTAACAAAGAGAGGAAATCTCAACCCTCGATTTAATTGGTCCATTTGAAATCCTCGATCGAGTAAGAACTGTGGCCTATAGACTCGTTTTACCGCCTGATCAATTTAATTGGCCCATTTGAAATTCTCGCTAGTCAATACAAAGTCGCATACTCCCATCTTTCTTCTTTACGAATAAAACAGGAGCACCCCAAGGAGATGTACTAGGACGAATGAAACTGATGTTTAACAATTCCTGTAGTTGGACTTTTAACTCCTGAAGTTCAATAGGAGCCATTCGATATGGGGTTTTAGAAATGGGTTTTGTTCCTAATTCAAGATCAATAAAGAATTCAACATCACGTTCTGGGGGTAGACCGGGAAGTTCTTCAGGAAATACATCAGGAAATTCTCTAACAACAGAAATATTATCCAAATCTGACTTGTCTTTATTCAAATCCATAACATGGGCTAAGAAAGCTTGGCATCCATTTTTCAATAAACGAATAGCTTTGTGGCTTGATATGACAGTGACTGATTTTAGTGGTTTAGTTGTTTGAATTCGTATAACAGGTTGGTTAGGAATATAAAAACTAACAACCTTACGAAAACAATCAATTTTGGCATGATGAGTGGTTAACCAATCAATTCCTAAAATCACATCAAAAGCAAGTATCTTTAAAGAAATAAGATCAACAGGTAACGTGATAGTGCCAACTTGGATCAAGCAATATTTATAAACTTTAGATGTAACGAAGGTTTCACCCAACGGAGTTTCAACAGATAAGTTAAAGTCCAATTTCTCCGGAGTCAAGTTTAAACGTTGAGCACAAGTAGGAAAGATAAAAGAATGGGTAGAACCGATATCTAGTAAGGTATAAACTTCGCAAGAGTTCAAGATTAGCTTACCCGTGATCACCTCGTTCGGGTTTCTCGTGTTTTGGCCAGCCACGACAAACGCCCTTCCTTGAACCACTGACTTTGTTTTATCTGTAGTCGCCTTTGGTGCCACCGTCCCAGTTGGACTTGACTTCGCTACCGGACAAAATCGGGCTATGTGACCATCTTTTCCACAATTGAAACACACCTTGGAAGGCTGTGAACAGTTTGGACTTCTGTGTCCCTCCTCTCCGCATCTGTAGCATCTAACTGGTGGTCGTTCTCCTCCCCTAGAATTTTTTGTTGGTGCTGGTGCTGCTGCTGATGTCTTCCCGTCATTGTTGAATCTCTTCTTTTTGAAATTTCCACTTGACTCACTTCTCCTATTGTCATGGCCATGATTTCCACCCGAGTGGTTACCGCTTTTGTCCTTATTCTTCCCTCCTCTCTGGTTATCATTGCTCCAATGACTGCTGTCACCGGTATTACCCTGGTTGTGGTCCCTCGGTTGAACATACTCATTATCACGCTCTAATAATTGAGCCCTGTTTACGACATCTGAATATAAAGAAAATTTATGAGAGATAAGATATTGTCGAATCTCGAGTTTTAGACCTCTCAAAAATATCTGCGTCATACGTTCCTCCTTTTCTACCAAATGAGGTGCAAACCTGGATAACTCCGCGAACTTTGCATCGTACTGGGACACCGTCATGTTGTTCTGTTCCAGTCTAATAAACTCTACCTCCTTCATATGACGAATACTTTTAGGAAAGTACTTGTCATTGAACAATTTATGAAATTTTTCCCAAGACATGTTGAGTGAGACTAGCTGGGTACGCTTCACAGATTCCCACCAGTAATCTGCCTCACCACGGAACATAAAGGTGGCGAATAGAACCTTCTGTTCCTCCGTGCAGCCCAAGACATCGAATATCTTGGTAATTTGCTTAACCCACGTTTTCGCCTTAATCGGATCGGGATTTCCCTAGAAATCTGGTTGTCCTAACTCCTTGAACTGCTTGGTTGTGAAAACCGCGCATTGCTATCATTTCCACCCGTATTTTGTACACGAGTCTCCCTCGTCTGATTTTGCATGAACTGCAAAAAGCTTCTAAACATCGCATCATTTATCGTTTACTCAGTAGTGTTGTTTATAGGAGGAATATTGTCTTCCTATTACACGTTCTCCTGGTTTGTGACTAAAGGTTGTTCCACAGTCTCATATACTCCATTGTTAACGTTCTCAGCAGCCATTCTTAAATACTGTCATAAAACAAGGGTTAATTAAACAAATTAACATATCACATAATATCCCTATATTATGACCGACTAACAAATAAGCTTAGATAGGACACACTAGCGAAGGATTTACTCATCTCTCCTCCTAGTTCAATTCCCGATCTCATGGAGACCATATTCCTAAGCTTTGATACCAACTGTGACGCCCCCAAAATAGGTATACAACACCCATTCTGAGTCGCTAAATACATGGTACAGAAAACAAACTACAACTTCAATAATACAATTGTCATGCAAAATATGACAACATATATTGTGAGTTTAAATATAAATATTGTCTTCTAGACAATATCCACACCCAAATAAAGTCCTCATTACAATTATTGATGCACTATTTTATAAAAATAGTGAGGACTACTAAAACAACTATCTATGACCATCACTCTATACCCCGACTGGTTCCTGCTATGTTCTCGCTTCCTGAGAAGAAAAATAGAACAAAAAGGAAAAGGGTGAGCTCAACTAGCCCAGTAAAGAATATTATGACTAAGATAATATACAACAAATTATCCTTAGTCTTCAACAGGGAAAAATCTGATAGAATATAATCGACAACAAGTTTTAGATCAACAATTGCAGCGGAAACATCAATTCATTAGAAGAGTTAAGTAGAGAATGAAATCTACTATCATCTTATGAATTTAAAAGTCCATCATCAATATTTTATCCCTGTAACATCAATCAATATACATCTTTGCACTACGGGCCAAAGATATTCATTTGTATCACCAGTTGGTCATGTTCATCTCAACACCTGCTCATCTTTTGCACTCTGGGCCAAAGATATTCATTAGGTAATCATTCATCTTTTGCACTACTGAGCCAAAGATATTCATCAAATATCACCATTAAGGACCGATGATGATGAAAACATTTTAGAGTCTGAATCCATTGAGAGATGAAGAGCAAATATTAGGGATTCGTATTTCAGTTTATCCAAATTCAATAATACTCCATAATAACCAAGTGTGAAGTAGAATTTAAAAATAAAGATCAAAACATGAATACAATCAAAGATAGTAACCATAAAAGACATCTGGAAGAAAAAGAGAAAATTTCATTTTTCGATGAATAGTGCCATATTTGTGAATAGTGTCGTATACGTGAATAGTGCCGTATATGTGAATAGTAACCCCGACACAAAAAGTTCTAAATTTGATTAAAAGTTCAGATCAATACTTCGGCATAATGATATTGAAAGAAATAATATCATATATGAAGAAAATAACATCCCTTACCTCAAAACAACCGTTACTTACGGTTAATCTTGGATATAATCTTGAAGGAATTTGTAATGTAGATATAGCAACACTCAAGTATCAAAATACTCACAAGAATACGCTCGATAATATAGAGAGAGAAAGAGAGAAAACTTTGTTTCTGGTGTGATTTTTAATTCTAACTTAGCCCTCTATTTATAGGAAAATGTTAGCACGCCGATGGCTTTACCTGCTACTATTGCCACTCACCACATTTAAAATTCAATTGAGCACATTTCTCACCAATCAATTCTAAAATTTTCTAAAATGTTTTATCATTTAAACAATAATCAGAAACTTTAACAATTCATAGAAAATAGCCTGTTTATCAGAAAATTAGGATTTTATGTCCATTCCACACAAAATCGAATTCTCTACAACTTTGCAGAAGAAAGTTTTTTCAAATTCCAAACAGAAAAAATCTGAAATCCACAAACAGATGATTTTAATACCTCGATCGACAAAATCTTGATAAAACATCTCAAATTAATTCTTTCATTAATAACCATATAAAATAAATAAATCCATCATTTATATCCACATCAAATAATTTTTTTCTTATCATATAAATCAATAATTAATTATTCCCAAATAATATTACAGAATCACAATTATGACAACCAGTCATTCCTGGAAAGAGGGCTTTCCGATAAGGATTTCTCTCTTCTTGGTAGCGTAATTAGATGACCAAACCTCTCCTTGATGAACTTTCTAGATATTTCCAATAATGCTATCTAATAATATTATTCAAATAATATGAATTATTGATTTGATAATGGGAAATCTTGTGCGTTGACAATTATTAAAACAACAATAATATAAACTATCAACGCAAACAATTATTGAATCAATAAAATAAAATATTGAGCGGTAACTCTTTGTAACAATTATTGAGTAGTGCCTTCTACGTAAGAATCAATAATTCAACTATCTTTATGCAATACCATGTCTTCTTTTGTGCAACTCACGCCAGATTCGTATTTTAACCACGGTATTCCAACGATGTTAATTCAGTAACCATTACCCTGTTAATTATAAAAACTCATACTTTGTCGTTTTTCAACAAACAATTATCCTCATTATGGGGCCCACGAATGATCAAGGCAAGTAAATGCGGATATTCCCGACAAAAAGAATATTCCACAACCAAAACGAATATTCCCAAATAAAAGGAATATTTTATAACCACTTGCTTATTTTATAAAATTTGCACATTTCACCCATAACCAAAGCATTATATCAAATTAATCGCTTCTTATTTCAAGATAATAAATAGAGAAATTCAATTTTATTTATAATAAGTTGGGGTCTTACAACCTCCCTCCTTATGAAATTTCGTCCTCGAAATTGACGTACGTACCTGGTGTTTCGAACAGATGAGGGTACCTCGCTTTCATTTCTGATTCCAACTCCCAAGTTATTTCTTCAATAGCATGGTTTCTCCACAAAACCTTAACTTGTGGTATAACCTTGGTGCGTAAAACATGATCTTTTCTATCCAAGATCTTAACAGGTACCTCCTCGTATGTCAAATCTTCAGCTATCTCGTCTGGTTCTAACTCAATAATGTGGTTCGGGTCTTTCACATATTTACGGAGCATAGATATATGAAAAACATTATGAACACGAGACATGCTTGGAGGTAACGCGAGTATATAGGCCACATTTCCTATTCGGTCAAGAATCTCAAATGGACCAACAAATCTTGGATTGAGCTTCCTCTCTTTCCAAATCTTGTAACTCCCTTCCATGGAGCAACACGTAATAATACATGATCCCCAATATTAAATTCCACGTCCTTTTGATGAAGATCAACATAACTCTTTTGTCGATGTTGTGAGGTTTGAATACGTTGTCGAATCATTTGGATCTTTTCTGTAGTCATGCGTACTAATTCTGGTCCCAATAACATTCCTTCTCCCACCTCGTCCCAAAGATATCTTTGGAAGCGACACTTTAAATCCATACAACGCCTCAAATAGAGCCATGCCTATACTTGTTTGATAACTGTTATTGTAGGAGAATTCCACCAGTGGTAAGTACTTATCCCAACTTCCTTTGAAATCTAGAACACAGAGTCTTAATAGATCTTCAAAGGTTTGAATAGTCCTCTCTGATTTTCCGTCCATTTGAGGATGGTATGTTGAACTGAATCATAAATCCGAGCCCATAGCTTTCTGCAAGCTAACCCAAAATCTTGAAGTGAATTTTGGGTCACGATCCGAAACTATGGATACTGGCATGCCATGCAATCGCACAATCTCATTTACGTACATACGAGCAAGACGTTCAAGGGAATAAGTTTCTCGTATAGGTAATAAATGAGTAGACTTGGTTAATCTATCAACAATAACCCAAATCGCATCTATGCCTTGAGAAAATTTGGGAAGACCCGTAACGAAATCCATGGTAATGTGTTCCCACTTCCATTCCAGAATCTCAAGTGGTTGCAATGGACCTTTTGGCACTTGATGCTCCGCCTTTACACGTTGACAAGTTAAACACCTCGAGATAAACTCCGCGATCTCTCTCTTCATATTGTTCCACCAAAATGTATGTCGAATATCATGATACATTTTGGTACTCCCAGGATGGATTGCAAACGGGGTGTTGTGTGCCTCCATCATGATTCTATGCTTCAAGTTAGAATCGTTAGGAACGCAAAGTCTAGAGTTGACTCGAAGTATTCCTTCTTCATCGATTCTTGCTTCTGGAATAGCTCCTTCTTGCATTTTCTTCTTCATACGCGTTAGCCCCAGGTCCGTAGCTTGAGCAGCTTTAACTTTATCTATTAAAGTCGATTCTACTCGTATATTTGCCATCATCATGTGGGTCCCTGGAGTCTTTAATTCTACCTCCATCCTTTGCAAGTCATACAGAATGGGCCTTTGCATTGACAATATCGCACTCGTACTAGCATATGATCTTCTACTCAATGCGTCAGCTACTACATTCGATTTTCCAGGATGATATTGAATAGTGTGATCATAATCTTTCAACAGCTCAAGCCAACATCGTTGCCACATGTTGAGTTCTTTTTGGGTGAAGAAATATTTTAGGCTTTTATGATCCGTATAAATCTCCACTTTCTTCCCATACAGGTAATGTCTCTAGATTTTTAACGTAAAAACGACTGCTTCCAACTCCAGGTCATGAGTAGGATAATTCCTCTCATATTCTTTGAGTTGTCGCGAGGCATAGGCTATGACTTTCCCATGTTGCATGAGAACACATCCTAACCCTTTGCCTGAAGCATCGTTGTAGATAACAAATCCATCCGAGCCAGATGGTATTGTTAGAACAGGTGCCGAAATGAGTCTCCTCTTGAGCTCTTGGAAACTCTTCTCACATTCCTCGCTCCATACGAATTTTGTATCTTTCCGAGTCAGCTAAGTTAACGGAGTCGCGATTTGAGAAAATTCTTCCACGAATCTCCGATAATAACCAGCTAAGCCCAAAAAGCTACGCACTTCGATCACCGACTTTGGTTGCTCCCAACTTTGTATTGCTTCAATCTTCGCCGGGTCAACAGATACTCCATGTTTTGACACCACGTGCCCAAGGAATGCAACTTCCTTAAGCCAGAACTCGCATTTCTTCAGCTTGGCATGTAACTTGTTGTCACGAAGTCTTTGAAGTACCAGCTTTAAATGGTGCTCATGATCTTCACGGCTTTTGGAATAGATAAGGATGTCATCAATAAATACAACAACTAACTGATCCAAATATTCCTCGAATACACGCTTCATCATATCCATGAAAGCAGCAGGAGCATTAGTCAATCCAAAAGACATAACTAAGAATTCATAATGCCCGTACCGAGTTCTGAAGGCAATCTTTGGAATATCCTCAGTTTTAATCTTCAGTTGATGATATCCAGAACGAAGATCAATCTTTGAAAAGAATTGTGCTCCTTGTAACTGGTCAAACAGGTCATCAATGCGAGGTAGGGGATACCTATTCTTGATGGTGACATGGTTTAATTCTCGATAGTCAATACAAAGTCGCATACTCCGTCTTTCTTCTTTCTGAATAAAGAGGAGCACCCCAGGAGATGTACTAGGGACGAATAAAACCGATGTCTAACAATTCCTGTAGTTGGACTTTTAACTCCTGAAGTTCAATAGGAGTCATTCGATATGGGGTTTTAGAAATGGGTTTTGTACCCGGTTCAAGATCAATAAAGAATTCTACATCACGTTCTTGGGGTAGACCGGGAAGTTCTTCAGGAAATACATCAGGAAATTCTCTAACAACAGAAATATTATCCAAATCTGACTTGTCTTTATTCAAATCCATAACATGGGCTAAGAAAGCTTGGCATCCATTTTTCAATAAATGAATAGTTTTATGGCTTGATATGACATTGACTGATTTTAGTGGTTTAGTTGTTTGAATTCGTATGACAAGTTGGTTAGGAATATGAAAACTAACAACCTTACGAAAATAATCAATTTTGGCATGATGAGTGGTTAACCAATCAATTCCTAAAATCACATCAAAAGCAAGTATCTTTAAAGAGATAAGATCAAAAGGTAACGTGATAGTGCCAACATGGATCAAGCAAGATTTATAAACTGTAGATGTAACGAAGGTTTTACCCAACGGAGTTTCAACAGATAAGTTAAAGTCCAATTTCTCCGGAGTCAAGTTTAAACGATGAGAATAAGTACGAGAGATAAAAGAATAGGTAGAACCGGTGTGACGCCTCCAAAATAGGTATACATGACCTATTTTGAGTCGCCAAATACATGGTACAGAATACAAATACAATCTTTAATATACAACAAGAGAGCTGTGAGTTTTAATACAAATATTGTCTTCTAGACAATATCCACTCTCAGAATAAGTCCTCATTACATTTATTTTCACACTATTTAACAGAATAGTGATGACTACTAGCTAATACTATCATCCGGACCATCACTCCATTCCCCGACTCTTCCCAGCTATGTTCTCATTTCCTGAAGAGAACGGTGAAAGAAAGGGGTGAGCTCAACTAGCCCAATGAAGAAATATTATGACTAAGATAATGCGAGAATAAATTATCATTAGTCTTCAACAATGTTAAACTGATAAAATACAATAGACATCAAGTTTAACTGCAGTGGAACAAGCAATCCATTAAAAGAGTCAACTAGAGAATAAAATCTACTATCTTTTATGATTTAAAAAGTTTTTCATCACTTTTATCGCTGAGACTCAGCTCAATAAATAATCCACATCATCAAATCATCCCCGCTTTTACGAGCCAAGGATATTCTTTAGTATCACTCCCACAAATTATCCATGCACTACGGGCCAAAGATAATCGTGTTTTCATCAACGGTCCTGATCATGCCATAAAATAATTCATCTTTGCTCCCTTGGCCGAAGAGAATCCATAGCCATAATCATACCAAAAACTGTCCATCAATGCACTACGGGCCAATGAGGACTTTTTCACAACATTGTAACATTACGGTCATGACTATACCGAATAATCCCTAGTCATAATCATACCAAATCCATCTATGCACTACATGCCACAGATGACTTTCAACATAATATAAACAAAAGAATGATGACAATGACATAATAATTCAATAAAACAAGTTCACAAATTAATTTATTCAGGAACTAATAACGTCTAAATTGTCAACATGATACTTCTATATAGAGTAAAATTCAAGAATGCTCAGAAGAATATTTCTATGAAAAGATACTCGATGAAGCGCAAATATCAAGGATATTCCACTAATTTCATGGAGTATAGAAGTCAAAACTTTAACCAACTAAGTATAATAACGAATGGAATAACAAAAGAAATCACCATGCATGCGGTACTTCGCATAGACAAGTTATTCCAATAGAATAATAAGTAACGGAACCAGGTGAGGCGAAATTCGCACCGACTGGATGGTCCAACAGAATAATAAAGAATAGAATAACAACAGAAATCACCATGTATGCGGTACTTCGCATAAACAAGTTATTCAACGAGAATAATAAGTAACGGAACCAGGTCCGACGTAAAACGCACAGACAGGATATTCCAACAAAATAATAAAGACGGAACCAGGTCTGGTGTAAAACACACAGACATGATATTCCAACAGAATAATAAAGACGGAACCAAGTCCGGTGTAAAACATACAGACAGATATTCCAACAAAATAATTAAGACGGAACCAGGTCCGGTGTAAAACACACAGTCAGGATATTCAAACAGAATAATAAAGACGGAATAATAGAAGAATGTCACCAAGTATAGGGTATTCACATATCAAAGTTATTCAACGAGAATAATAAAGAGTGAAATAACAGAAGTTCTCTCCATGAATAAGAAAGAAATAATACCCCTTACAGGTATAATAAATAATATTCCTTACCGTAAAAGAAACTTGATATCGGAGTAGTGAAATAGCAGAATACTCTTCTTCTTCCTCTTTATAATTTCTATCTCTAGAGTTTCAGTGAATTCGTAAGAAAATAATGAAGGAATGAGCTTTTATTTATCGAAGAATGGATTGCATAGTAACTAACTCATGAACGGTCCAGATTGATTTACTTTAATCGAATGGTCCATAATTAAAGCAAAATTTTTTTAAATAAAATATAATATATTCTATTTATAATCTAATAAAACGAATAACTTTATAAAAGTTTTCTGTTTTATATAAAAAAAAATTACTATGCAAAACACTATGCAACACTATGCATAATAAAATATAATATAATTTAATTATTGTCTAATAAAACGAATAACTTTATAAAAATATTCTATTTTATATAAAAAGATTTTACTATTAGCCTAATAAAACGAATAACTTTATAAAAGTATTTTGTTTTATATAAAAAGCGTTTCTGTTTTATTACATTAATAATACTAATAAAACAAAACTGAGTGACTTATCACATAAGCATCAATAATAAATACCGTAGTATACTATGCAACCACATATTCTTTTTTCTTTTACTATCGAGTATTTCAACAGTATTAACGGTAAAACTTTCGTCGTTATTTTCAATAAAATATTTTTGTCGTTTTCTCAATTTGACAATAATTCTGTTGTGGGGTCCACCAATGATTGTACCGTCGTACGAATATTCCCTGACAAAAAGAATATTTTTCGACCAATCGAATATAATATGACAACTTGCATACTTTGCAAAATTTATAAATATTACCCACAACTATAACATTATATTAAATGCATTCCATAATATTCAAAAAAAATTATTTCGAGAAAATTAAATATTTATTCATAAAATCTGGGGTCTCACAATCTCCCCTCCATATGGAATTTCTCCCTCGAAATTTACGTCACACTACACAGTATCTTAGAAACGGTGAGGATACCTTGACTTTATTTCAGATTCTAACTCTTGAGGTATAACCCTTGAGTGTTGAATACGATTCTTCTTATCAAAAATTTTAACACGTATCTCCTCAAACGTTAAATCATCCGCTATCTCGTCCGGTTCTAAATTAATAATGTGGTTCGGGTCATCCACATATTTACGTAACATCGATACATTAAAAACGTTATGAACACGCGACATACTTGGCGGTAAAACGAGTCTATAAGCCACAGTTCCTACTCGATCGAGGATTTCAAATGGGCCAATTAAATCGAGGGTTGAGATTTCCTTTCTTCGTCGATTCTTACTTCAAGAATAACGCCTTCTTGAACCTTCTTCTTCACATTCATCAGCTCCGGGTATGTAGCATGCACGACTTTAACTTTATCGATTAAAGTCGATTTTACTCGTATATTCGTTATCTTAATGTGGGTCCCTAGAGTCTTTAACTCTATCTTCATCATTTGTAAGTTATACGAAATGAGTCTTTGTGTTAGCAACATTGCACTCGTAAACGCATACCATCTTCTACTCAACACGTCAGCTACCACGTTCGCTCTACCACGACGATATTGAATGGTACGATCGTAATCTTCAATAGCTCGAGCCAACATCTTTGGCGCATGTTACATTCGTTTTAAGTGAAGAAATATTTGAGAGTTTAAGAAATGGGTTTTTGTACTGGGGTCAATACAAAATTCGATTTCACGCTCTAGGGGTAGGCTAGGAAGTCTTCAAGAATACGTCAAAAAATTTATTAACAATATAAATATCATTCAAAACTGTGACTCTCATCCAAGACTTGGATAACACATCATATTGATACCTATCAACTTGTCATCGTCATTCACAACGTCTCCTACAGAAAGTCTGGCTTCGGTGCATTCCACACAAGGAAATCAACAACGAAAGGATCGGGTTCTTTACTTATGGCTTGATATGACAATGATTGACTTTAGTGGTCTGGTTACTTTGAATTCGCATAACAGGTTGGTTATGAGTATGAAATCTAACAACCTTACAAAAGCATGATGAGTAGTTAACCAATCAATTCCTAAAATCTCATCAAAGGCAAGTATTTTCAAAGAGATAAGATCAACAGGTAACGTGAAAGTGTTGATTTGAACAAGATTTATAAATAGTGGAGGTAACGAAGGTTTCTCCCAACTCAGTTTCAATAGATAAATCAAAGTCTAACTTCTCCGGAGTTAAGTACAAACATTGAACACAACTAGGTGAAATAAAAGAGTGAGTAGAATCGGTATCTAACACGGTATAGACTTCGCAAGAGCTTATGATTAACTTACCCGTGATAATTTTATTCAGGTTCCTCGTCACGAAAAAAAAATGTTCTATCTTAAACTACCAGCTTTGTCTTGTCTAGGACATCCTTTGGCGTCACTATCCCAGCTGGACATGACTTCACCATACGACAAAATCGAGCTAGGTGACCTTCTCTTCCACAATTCAAACACGCTTTGGATTGCTGCGTATAGTTTGGACGGATGTGTCCCTCCTGTCTGCATTTGAAACATACGACCGGTGGTCGTTCTTCTTCCTTTGAAACGGGTCTTTGGTCTTGACGCGTCTCACGTCATTGTTGAACCTTCTCTTCTTGAAATATCCACTTCTATTATCTTGACCATGATTACCACCGAAGTGGTTACCATTCTTGGCATGATAATTTCCCCCACGATGGTTATCATTGTTCCGATGACCGTTGCCACCGGTATGATTATTATCGTGTTATTGGTCGTTGCCTTTTAGTTGTGCTGACTCATTATCGCGCTCCAATAACTGAGCCCTATTAACAACATCTGAATACAAACATAGTTTATGAGAGATAAGATATTGACGTATCTCAGGTTTCAAACCTCTTAGAAACATGCGTGTCATTCTCTCCTCATTATCAACTAAATGGGACGCAAATTGGGACAACTCGGAAAACTTGGCTTCGTACTACAACACGGTCAGGTTGTTTTGCTCCAACTTGATAAATTTCACCGCCTTCATGTGACGAATGCTTTCGGGAAAATACTTGTCATTGAACAGCTCTTGGAACTTCTCCCAAGACATCTTAAGTCGTCGTCGTTTGATGCGTTTTCTGATTCCCACCAATGTCTGCATCTTCACGCAACATAAAGGTGGCAAAGGGAACCTTTTGCTCCTCGGACCATCCCAAGACATCAAATATCTTGGTCATCTTCTTTAACCACGTCTCCGCCTTAAGTGGTTCTGGCTTTCCCAAAAACTCTGGTGGTCCCAGCTCCTTGAATTGCTTAGCGGTGACCAACCATGGGTTGCCATTATTTTTACCTGCATTATGAACAGGAGCCGCCTTCTCCTGATGTTACATGAATTCTAAAAAGCTCCTAAACGTACCATCGTTCGTCAATTGATCAGTGTTGTTGTTTACAAGAGGATTATCGCCATCCTATTGCACATTGTCCTGATTATTGATCTGTGGAGACTCAACGGTCTCCTATGCCCCATTGCTTATCTCAACATTCTCGGATGCCATTTTCAAATACTGCCACAAAACAAGGGTTAAATAATATATCACATATTATCCCTATACTCTGCCGGACCAATTAAATACCAAATAAACTTAGGTAGGTCATACTAGCGAAGGAATTCCACGTCTCTCCCCTCCTAGTTCTTGTCTCACATCTCAGCCGGGGATCATATCCTAAGCTTTGATATTAACCGTGGCGCCCCCCCAAAATAGGTATACATCACCTATTCTTGAGTCGTCAAATACATGGTCTGAAATACAAATACAATCTTTAATATACAACAAGAGAGTGATGATTTTAATACAAATCATCTTCAGACAATATCCACTCTCGAATAAGTCCTCATTACATTTATTTTCACACTATTTAATAGAATAATGATGACTACTAGCTAATACTATCATCCCACCATCACTCCATTCCCAGACTAAATCCCATTTCGTTCTCATTTCTGAAGAGAAAAAGTGAAAGAAAGGGTGAGCTCAACTAGCCCAAAAGAAGAAATATTATGACTAAGATAATGCGAAATAAATTATCATTAGTCTCCAACATTATTAAACCGATAAAATACAATAGACATCAAGTTTAACTACTGGTGAACAAGAAATCCATTAAAAGAGTCGATAGAGAATAAAATCTACTATCTTTTATGATTTAAAAGGTTTTCATCACTTTTATCGGCGAGACTCATTTCGATAAATAATCCACATCATCAAATCATCCTGCGCACTACTGGCCGAGAATATTCTTTAGTATCACGACCACAAATTATCCATGCACTACGGGCCAAAGATAATCGTGTTTTCATCAACGGTCCTGATCATGCCATAAAATAATTCATCTTTGCTCCCTTGGCCGAAGAGAATTCATAGCCATAATCATACCAAAAATTGTCCATCAATGCACTACGGGCCAATGAGGACTTTTTCACAACATTTGTAACATTACGGTCATGACTATACCGAATAATCCCTAGTCATAATCATACCAAATCCATCTATGCACTACAGGCCACAGATGACTTTCAACATAATATAAACAAGAGGATGTGATGACAATGACATAATAATTCAATAAAACAAGTTCACGAATTAATTTATTCAGGAACTAATAACGTCTAAATTGTCAACATGATACTTCTATATAGAGTAAAATTCAAGAATGCTTAGAAGAATATTTCTATGAAAAGATACTGGATGAAGCGCAAATATCAAGGATATTCCACTAATTTCATGGAGTATAGAAGTTAAAACTTTAACCAACTGAGTATAATAACGAATGGAATAACAAAAGAAATCACCATGCATGCGGTACTTGCATAGGCGGAGTTATTCAATAGAATAATAAATATGCAAACCAAGTCGGTGAAATTACATAAGCGGGATGGTCCAACGAATAATAAAGAATAGAATAACAACGAAATCACCGCATGCATGTGGTACTTGGCGTAACAGTTATTCCAACGAGAATAATAAATAATCGGAACCAGTCCAACGTAAAAGCGCTTGCAGACGGGATATTCCAACAAAATAATAAAGAGCGGAACTAGGTGCGGTGTAAAACACATAGACGAGGATATTCTAACGAAATAATAAAGACGAGAACCGGTCCTGTAAAACATACGAGACAAGATATTCAACGAGAATAATAAAAAGATTTTAATCCGAATTCGGTGTAAACACACAGACGAGATATTCCAAAGCAGAATAATAAAGACGGAACCGGTCGATTGTAAAACACACGCAGTGATATTCCAACGAGAATAATAAAGACGGAATAATAAGAAGAATGTCACCAAGTATAGGGTATTCAGCATATCTGAGTTATTCCAACGAGAATAATAAAGAATGGAATAATGAAAGTTCTCTCCATGAATAAGAAAGAAATAATACCCTTACAAGTACAACAAATAATATCCCTTACCGTAAAAAGAAACTTAATATCAGAGTAGTGAAATAGAAGAATACTCTTCTTCTTCCTCTCTATAATTTCTCTCTCTGGAGTTTCAGTGAATTCGTAAGAAAATGATGAAGGAATGAGCTTCTATTTATAGAAGAATGGATTGCATAATAACTAACTCATGAACGGTCCAGATTGATTTACTTTAATCGAACGGTCCATAATTAAAGCAAATTTTTTTTAAATAAAATATAATATATTCTATTTATAATCTAATAAAACGAATAACTTTATAAAAGTTTTCTGTTTTATATAAAAAGATTTTAGTATGCAACACTATGCATAATAAAATATAATATAATCTAATTATTGTCTAATAAAACGAATAACTTTATAAAAGTATTCTGTTTTATATAAAAAGTGTTTCTGTTTTATTACGTTAATAATACTAATAAAACAAAATCGAGTGACTTATCACATAAGCATCAATAATCAATATCGTGTGCTACTATGCAACCACACGTATTACTGTACTTTTATTACCAAGTAGTTCAACAGTATTAACGGTAAAACTTCCGTCGTTATTTTCTATAAAATATTTTTGTCGTTTTTTCAATCCGACAATAATTCCATTGTACGGTCCACCAATGATTGTACCGTCGTACGGATATTCCCTTACAAAAAGAATATTTTCTGACCAATAGAATATAATATGACAACTTGCATACTTTGTAAAATTTATAAATATTACCCACAACTATAACATTATATTAAATGCATTCCATAATATTCAAAAAAATTATTTCGAGAAAATTAAATATTTATTCATAAAATCTAGGGTCTCACAACCGGTATCTAGTAAGGTATAAACTTCGCAAGAGTTCAAGATTAGCTTACCCGTGATCACCTCATTCGGGTTTCTCGCGTTTTGGCGATCCACGACAAACGCCTTCCTCAACTCCACAAACTTTGTTTTGTCCGTAGTCGCCTTTGGTGTCGCCATCCCGTTGGACTTGACTTATTCTCTAGAACAAAATCGGGCTATGTGACCATTTTTTTCCATAATTGAAACACACCTTGGAAGGTGTGAGCAGTTTGGACTTATGTGTCCTCCTCTCACATCTCTGTAGCATCCAACTGGGTGGTCGTTTCTCCTCCCTAGAATTTGTTGTTGGTCTTTGGTCTTTCTTTCTTTGATGTCTTCCGTCATTGTTGAATCTCCTCTTTTTGAATTTTCCACTTGAATCACCTCTCCTATTGTCATGGCCATGATTTCCACCCGAGTGGTTACCGCTTTTTTCTGTATTCTTCCCTCCTCGCTGGTTATCATCGCTCCAATGACTGTTATCGCCGGTATTACCCTGGTTGTGGTCCCTCGGTTGAACATACTAATTATCACGCTCTAATAATTGAGCCCTGTTTAAAACATCTGAGTATAAAGAAAATTTATGAGAGATAAGATATTGTCGAAATGAGGTTCAAACCTGGATAACTCCGCGAACTTCGCCTCGTACTGGGACATCGTCATGTTGTTATGTTCCAGCCTAATAAACTTTATCTCCTTCATATGACTAATACTTTTAAGAAAGTACTTGTTATTGAACAGTTTCTAAAATTTTTCCCAAGACATGTTGAGTGCGGCTGGCTGGGTACGCTTCACAGATTCCCACTAGTAATCTGCCTCACCACGGATCATAAAGGTGGCAAATGGAACCTTCTGTTCCTCCGTGCAGCCCAGGACATCGAATATCTTGGTAATTTACTTAACCCACGTTTTCGCCTTAATCGGATCGGGCTTTCCCCAAAAATCTGGTGATCCTAACACCTTGAACTTCTTGGCTGTGATAAACCGTGCGTTCCTATCATTTCCACCCATATTTTGTGCACGAGTCTCCCTCGTCTGATTTTGCATGAACTGCAAAAAGCTTCTAAACATCGCACCATTCATCGTTTGCTCAGTAGTGTTGTTTACAGGAGGAATATTGTCTTCCTGTTGCACGTTCTCCTGGTTTGTGACTAAAGGTTGTTCCACAGTCTCATACACTCCATTGTTAACATTCTCAGCAGTCATTCTTAAATACTGTCATAGAACAAGGGTTAATTAAACAAATTAACATATCACATAATATCCCTATATTATGACCGACCAACAAATAAGCTTAGATAGGACACACTAGCGAAGGATTTACTCATCTCTCCCCTCCTAGCTCAATTCCCCGATCTCCGCCAGAAACCATATCCCTAAGCTTTGATACCAACTATGACGCCCCCAAAATAGGCATACAACACCCATTCTGAGTCGCCAAATACATGGTACAGAAAGCAAACTACAACTTCAATAATACAATTGTCGTGAAAAATACGACAACACATACTGTGAGTTTAAATATAAATATTGTCTTCTAGACAATATCCACACCCAAATAAAGTCCTCATTATAATTATTGATGCACTATTTTACAAAAATAGTGAGGAATGCTAAAACAACTATCTAGGACCATCACTCTATACCCCGACTGGTTCCTGTTATGTTCTCGCTTCTTAAGAAGAAAAATGGAACAAAAAGGAAAAGGGTGAGCTCAACTAGCCCAGTAAAGAATATTATGACTAAGATAATATACAACAAATTATCCTTAGTCTTCAACAGGGAAAAATCTGATAGAATATAATCAGCAACAAGTTTTAGATCAACAACTGCAGCGGAAACATCAATTCATTAGAAGAGTTAAGTAGAGAATAAAATCTACTATCATCTTATGAATTTAAAAGTCCATCATCAATATTTTATCCCTGTAACATCAATCAATATACATCTTTGCACTATGGGCCAAAGATATTCATTTGTATCACCAGTTAGTCATGTTCATCTCAACACCTGTTCATCTTTACACTACGGGCCAAAGATATTCATCAGGTAATCATTCATCTTTGCACTACAGGCCAAAGATATTCATCAAGTATCACCATTAAGGGTGAGGATGATGAAAAACATTTTAGAGAATGAATCCAGTGAGACAGAAGGGCAAATATTAGGGATTCGTATTTGATTTATCCAAATTCAATAATACTCCATAATAACCAAGTGTGAAGTAGAATTCAAAATAAAGATCAAAACATGGATACAATCAAAGATAGTAACCATAAAAGACATCTGGAAGAAAAAGAGAAAATTTCATTTTTCGATGAATAGTGTCGTATTTGTGAATAGTGTCGTATACGTGAATAGTAACCCTGACACACAAAAAGTTCCAAATTTGATTAAAAGTTCAGATCAATA
The DNA here is from genome assembly GCA_020205605.1 of Panax ginseng. Taxonomy (NCBI): domain Eukaryota; kingdom Viridiplantae; phylum Streptophyta; class Magnoliopsida; order Apiales; family Araliaceae; genus Panax; species Panax ginseng. The sequence goes on from CM035132.1 coordinate 178,770,855, forward strand.
CTTCGGCATAATGATATTGAAAGAAATAAAATCATATATGAAGAAAATAACATCCCTTACTTCAAAATAACTGTACTTCTGACTGGAATACTAGATATAGTACTGAAGGAACTTGCACCATATAGCAACACTCAAGTATCAAAATACTCACAAGAATACGCTTGATAATATAGAGAGAGAAAGAGAGAAAACTTTGTTTTTGGTGTGATTTTCAATTCTAACTTAGCCCTCTATTTATAGGAAAATATTAGCACGCCGAAGCTGACTTGACCTGCTACCTGATGGCTTTACCTGCTACTATTGCCACCCACCACATTTGAAATTCAATTAAGCACATTTCTCACCAACCAATTCTAGAATTTTCCAAAATGTTTTAACATTTAAACAATAATCAGAAACTTTAAAAATTCATAGAAAATAGCCCGTTTATCAGAAAAATACGAATTTTATATCCATTCCACACGAAATCGAATTCTCTACAACTTCGCAGAAGAAAGTTTTTCTAAATTCCAAGCGAAAATATCCAAAATCCACAAACGGATGATTTTAATACCTCGATCGACAAAATCTTGATAAAACATCTCAAAGATTAATTCTTTCATTAATAACCATATAAAATAAATAAATCCATCATTTATATCCACATCAAATAAATTTTTTCTTATCATATAAATCAATAATTAATTATTCCCAAATAATATTATAGAATTGCAATTATGACAACCAGGCCGTTCTCAGGAAAGATGGGGCTTTCCGATAAAGATTTCTCCTTACTGGCGCGCAATTAGATGACCAAACCTCTCCTTGATAGAACTTTCTAGACATTGTCAATAATGCTATCTAGTAATATTATTCAAATAATATGAATTATTGATTTGATAATGGGAAATACTGTGCAGTGACAATTATTAAAACAACAATAATATAAACTATCAGCGCAACAATTATTGAATCAATAAAATAAAATATTGAACAGTAATTATTGTAACAATTATTGAGTAGTGCCTTCTTACGTAAGAATTAATAATTCAACTATCTTTGTGCAATACCGTGTAGTGTCTTCTTGTGCGAGTATCATCGTATTCGTATTTTAACCACCGGGTATTCCAACATGTGTTAATTCGGTAACCATTATATCGTTAATTATAAAAACTCATACTTTGTCGTTTTCTTCATCCGAAATAATTATCCTCATTATGGGGCTCACGAATGACAATACAGCAGTCAATACGGATATTCCCGACAAAAAGAATATTCCACGACCAAATGAATATTCCCCGACAAAACGAATATTTTATAACCACTTGCTTATTTTGTAAAATTTGCACATTTAACCCATAACCAAAGCATTATATCAAATTAACTCCTTATTATTTCAAGATAATAAATAGAGAAAATTCAATTTTATTTATAATAAGTTGGGGTCTTCTGATGAAAGTTTTACTGATTAACTATTGAAACACCCGGTGTTAAAAGAAATGCGATGTCTGGCGTGGTTGCATAGTAAGTACCACGGTATTGATTATTGATGCTTACGTGAGAAGTCACTCAATTTTGTTCAATTATTACAACAGTAATTGTTGCATAGTATCTCACGTTATTTGATTCAGTTATTGTCAATATTTAATATATTATTAAATTAATAATTGAGACGATGAAGTTATTAGCATTATAATTTGCAATATTAACGATGTCTAGAAGTTACATCGAGGAAAGGTTTGGTCACCTAATTGCTTGCTTGATAGGGAGAAATCCTTATTGAAAGCCCTCTTTCCTGAGAACGACACGATCGATTAATAGTGTGAATTATAATAATGATGATGAGTTTTGTTTTATTAGTATTATTAATGTAATAAAATAGAAAAGCTTTTTATATAAAATAGAATATTTTTATAAAGTTATTTATTTTATTAGACTATAAATAGAATATATTATATTACATTATGCATAGTATTTTGCATAGTAAAATCTTTTATAAAAAGCGAAATACTTTTATAAAGTTATTTGTTTTATTAGATTATAAATAGAATATATTATATTTTATTATGTATAGTGTTGCATAGTGCTGCATAGTATTTTGTATAGTAAAATCTTTTTATATAAAACAAAATACTTTTATAAAGTTATTAGTTTTATTAGATTATAAATAGAATATATTATATTTTATTTAAAAGATTTTGTTTTATTAGAATATTTTATTAAATCAATATGGACCGCCGATTAAAAGTAAATCAATCAGGATGTTTCATGAATTAGTTACTATTCACCATTCTCCTATAAATAGAAGCTCATTCCTTCATAATTTCTTACGAATTCAATTAAATCGTAGAGAAAAACTATAGAAAATTCTTCTTCTATAATCTTGGCGTATTTCTTTAGAGTTTAAGAAAACTTTGAGCGTAGTGCAAGTTTTCTTCAAGTATATCGTCGCCCTACCGGTCGGAATATTCTTCTTTCAAAGGTAAGGGATATTATTTGTTGTACTCGTAAGGGGTATTATTTCTTTCGTATTCATGAAAAAAACTTTTGTTATTCCATTCTTTATTATTCTGTTGAAATAACCTGTATACGCGGACTAGCATATACTTGGTGAAATTCTTCTGTTATTCCATTCTTTATTATTATGTTGGAATAATCATTTTATGAGAAGTCTGCATACATGGTGAAATTCTTACATTATTCCATTCTTTATTATTATGTTGGAATAACTTTTTTTTATCACAATCTGCGCATACATGGTGAAATTCTTCTATTATTCCATTCTTTATCATTACATTTGGAATATCCCGCTTAGGTGCGTATTACGCTTGACACAGTTCCATTATTTATTATTACATTTGAATAACTTTTCATGCATGTGCGATCTATCGCATGCCGGTGAAGTATTTTGTTATTCCATTCTTTATTATTACATTGGAATATCCGCTCATGCGTGCGTTACGCATGACACAGTTCCATAATTTATTATTCTGTTGGAATATCCTGTCTATGGGTTTATGCATGACCTGGTTCTATTATTTATTATTCTTTTGGAATAACTTGTCTATACAGTCTATCGCACGCATGGTGAATTCTTCTGTTATTCCATTCTTTATTATTATGTTGGAATAACCTGTCTATGTGGATTATCATATGAATGATGAATGATCCTTCGTATTCATTCCTTATTAAATTGTGGAAATGATTTGTCTACATGGATTACCACATGGCGGGTGAAAATCCACTTGCAGTTTCATATATTCTATTATACTCAGTTGGTTAAAGTTTTAGCTTCTATACTCCATAAAATTAGTGGAATATCCTTGATATTTGTGCTTCATCCAGTATCTTTTCATGGAAATATTCTTCTAAGCATTCTTGAATTTTACTCTATAAAGAAGTATCATGTTAACAATTTGGACGTTATTGATTCCTGGATAAATTAATTCTTGAACTTGTTTTATTAAATTATTATGTCATTGTCATCATCCTCATGTTTATATTATGTTGAAAGTCATCTGTGGCCTGTAGTCCATAGATGGACTTGGTATGATTATGACCAGGGATTATTCGGTATAATCATGACCGTAATGTTACAAATGATGTGGAAAAAGTCCTCATTGGCCCATAATGCATTGATAGACAGTTTTTGGTATGATTATGGCTATGGATTCTCTTCGGCCAAGGGTGCAAAGATGAATTGTTTTATGGCATGATCAGGACCGTTGATGAAAACACGATTATCTTTGGCTCGTAGTGCATAGATAATTTGTGGTCGTGATACTGAAGAATATCATTGGCTTGTAGTGCAGGGATGATTTGATGATGTGGATTATTTATTAAGCCGAGTCTCAGCGATAAAAGTGATGAAAAACCTTTTAAATCATAGAAGATAGTAGATTTTATTCTGTACTTGACTCTTTTAATGGATTTCTTGTTTCGCTACAGTTAAACTTGATGTTTGTTATATTGTATCAGTTTAACACTATTGAAGGCTAACAATAATTTATTATGTATTATCTTAATCATAATATTTCTTACTGGGCTAGTTGAGCTCACCCTTTTGCTTTCATTATTCTCTTCAAGAAATGAGAACGTAGCAGGGACTAGTTGGGGAATGGAGTGACGGTTCAGATGATAGCATTAGTAGTCCTCACTATTTTATAAAATAGTGTGATAATAAATGTAATAAGATTGAATTTGAGTGTGGATATTGTCTAGAAGGCAATGTTCATATTAAAACTCTCAGATTTTGTTTTGTCGTATTTTACACGACAGTTGTATAATTAAGTTGTATTTGAATTCTGTACCATGTATTTGGCAACTCAGAATGGGTGATGTATGCCTATTTTGGGGGGTGTCACATTATTTAAATAATATTATTTGATAGTATTATTTGCAATGTCTAGAAAGTTCTGTCAATGAGAGGTTTGGTCACCTAATTGCGCGCCAATAAGGAGAAATCCTTATCAGAAAGCCCCCTCTTTCCTGAGAATGGACTGGTTATCATTATTGTGATTTTGTAATATTATTTGTGACTAATTATTTATTAATTTATATGATAAGGAAATATATATTTTTATATGGATATAAATGAAAGAATTAATGCTGAAATATTTTATTAGTATTTTGTCGAAATGAAGAACGAAATTTTAAAATTTTAAAAAAATAAATTTATTACTTGATTTTGTAAAATCTATAACTCTTTGTGTATAATGAGTTCGGAGATGAGCTATATATCAAAAGAAAACCCTGAAAATAAGCTAAACGTAGAAATTTGAATCACCCAAAAATTCTTTGTGAATTTTTCGTGGTGACTGTTTGAGTGAAACTAGTACGAGGGACTTATAGTCCGAAAATCAAATTAGTGTTCTTAAGCTCTATTGCGTGAATTATAATTTTGATCCGACCGTTGGATCGTTGTGATTTTTGGATATGTTATACATATATAATTTGAGTATATATCCACAAATTTTGAACCGTTAAAAATTAACGTATGATTTGTTATAAATTTTAAGAGATGTTGAAAATCGTCCGTATGTGGATTTCGGTTATTTTCTGTTTGGAATTTGGAAAATTTTCTTCTGTAAAGTTGTAGAGAATTCGATTTCCTATGGAGTAGACATAAAATTTGTATTTTTCTGATAAAAGGGCTATTTATTATGAATTGTTGAACTTTCAAAAATTAAAATATTTTTATTAAAAATATGGGTGGGCCCCACTTTTGGTTGTTGAGAAAAGTGGCTGATTTTTAGTGGGCCCCACTTGTGGTGGCTGAAATTTTTTTAAAGAAGTGTGCGTAGAAAAAAAATATATATTATTTTATTAATTTAATTAGTCTCCTTTGACATTCTAGCATTTTCCTATAAATAGGTGCTTAGGTTAGAATTGAAAATCACACCAGAAACATAAGTTTTCTCTCTCTATATTATCGAGCGTATTTTTGTGAGTATTTAGATACTTTGAGAGTTGTTATTCAATACAAGTTTTTTTCGGCTTTACATCCGATATTTCAGTCAAAAATACTACTCTTTTGAGGTAAGGGATAGTAAGGAATGATAAGAGATGTTATTTTCTTCGTAAATGATATTATTTCTTTCAATATCATTATACCGAAATATTCATACGAATTTTATTATGAAATTTTTACATTTTTGTGCCGGAGTTACTATTCACGTATACGGCATTTGTGACGCCCCCAAAATAGGTATACATCACCTATTCTGAGTCACCAAATACATGGTACATAAATCAAATACAACTTAATTATACAACTGTCGTGTAAAATACGACAAAACATAAACTGAGAGTTTAAACAAGAATATTGCCTTCTAGACAATATCCACTCCCAATAGAGTCCTCATAGACAGTATACAAACTCAAATTCAGTCCTCAATACATTTATTTTCACACTATTTAATAGAATAGTGAGGACTGCTAGCTAATACTATCATCCGGACCATCACTCCATTCCCTCGGCTCAAAAAGCTACGTTCTCATTTCACGAAGAGAATGAAAGAAAGAAAGGTGAGCTCAACTAGCCCAATAAAAAATATTATGACTAAGATAATGCAGGATAAAATATCATTAGCCTTCAACAATGTTAAACTGATAAAATACAATAGACATCAAGTTTAACTGCAGTGGAACATGCAATCCATTAAAAGAGTCAAGTAGAGAATAAAATCTACTATCTTTTATGATATAAAAGGTTTTTCATCACTTTTATCGCTGAGACTCGGCTTAATAAATAATCCACATCATCGAATCACCCCTGCACTACGACCAAGGATATTCTTTAGTATCACGACCACAAATTATCCATGCACTACGGGCCAAGGAAATTCGTGTATTCATCAATAGTCATTATCATGCCAACAACTGTCCATCAATGCATTACGGGCTAATGAGGACTTTTACCACATCATTTGTAACATTACGGTCATGATTATACCGAATAATCCCTGGTCATAATCATACCAAGTCCATCTATGCACTACAGGCCACAGATGACTTTCAATATAATATAAACATGAGGATGATGACAATGATATAAGAATTCAATAAAACAAGTTCACGAATTAATTTGTCCAGGAACCATTAATGTCCAAATTATCAACATGATACTTCTTTGTAGAGTAAAATTCAAGAATGCTCAAAAGAATATTTCCATGAAAAGATACTGGATGAAGTGCAAATATCAAGGATATTCCACTAATTTCATGTAGTATAAAAGTCAAAACTTTAATCAACTGAGTATAATAAAGAATGGAATAACAAAAGAAATCACCATGCATGCGTATGCCGCGATGTAGGCGAGTTATTCCAACGAGAATAATAAAAAGATTTTAAACCGTCCTCCAAGTAAACACACAGATGTGATATTTCAATGTATAATAATAAAGACGGAACCAGTCCTGTAAAACACATAAATGTGGATATTCCAATGTAATAATAGAAGAATGTCATCAAGTATAGGGTAGCCCGCGTATACATGTTATTCCAACAGAATAATAAGGAATGGAATAACAGAAGTTCTCTTCATGAATACAAAAGAAATAATACCCTTTACCTTTGAAAGAAACTGGATATAGGAGTAGTGAGATAGAAGGCTTCTCTTCTTCTATAGATTTTCTCTCTACAATTTCTCTCTATAATAATTGCTCTATAGCTTTAGCGAATTGGTGAGGAATGAAGGAAGAATGAGATTCTATTTATAGAAAAATATAGTTTCAATAATTGCACGTTTTGGGGCTCGAAAAATTACAGTACAATACCTCCAACTTTTCCTTTATTTTTAATTTAGTCATGCAAGTATTATCAATCTTTCACCAACTCCCCTAATAGTAAATAATGTGATTTAATAGTAAACCATGTGAATCAAAAGTTCTTGACATGTGAAAATACGAATTACAGTATAATACCTCCATCTATACCTCTATTTTTAACTTAGTCATGCAAGTATTATCAATCTTGCACCAACTCCCCTAATAGTAACAAGAATGTGAATCAATAGTACACACATATGAACAAATAGTTATAATCATGTGAAATAATAGCAATCAATTGCTCATTTATCCGGTTAAATACCCGATTGGTCAATATAACCTCCAGACATCAATTATTATCGAAATAAATCTCAATTTTCACTAACACAAATAATTCTAACACAATGAAACTATTTTTATCAAAAATATAAATTTTGAAATTTCAAAGTTTGACTTTTCCCAAAAAAGTCAACTATTGACTTTTTGACCAAATAGTGAATTCTGGAAAATTTTGTGTTTATAGACTATTTTTACTACTTTCGTCGTTCCGGACTCAAATATCACATCCGCGTCTCCAAATTCAACTCCGAACACAACTTCAATTTTTAATAACATTCATCATTAATATTATAACTCGCAATATTTATCAAGCAGGTTGTTCCCAGAAAAGAGGGGGCTTTCCGATAAGGATTTCTCCCTATTGGCGCGCAATTAGATTATCTAACCTCTCCTTGACAGAACTTCTAGACATTGTAAATATTGCAATTTATAATATGAATAACTTTGTCATCTCAACTATTGATTTAATAAAATAACATTTTATGCAGATGATACTGTGACAATAATTGTATCAATAATATAAGAGATATGATGCATCAATAATTGAGTATAACTGAATGACTTCTCACGTAAGTATCAATAATCAATACCGTGTGCTACTATGCAACCACGCGTATTACTGTACTTTTACTACCGAGTAGTTCAACAAAGATTAATCAGTGAAAACTTTCATTTATTATTTTCATAAAATATTTTTGTCGTTTTCTCGATCCGACAATAATTTCGCTAGGGGTCCACCAATGATTGTACCGTTATACGGATATTCCCTGACAAAAAGAATATTTCCCGACCAATCGAATATAATATGACAACTTGCATACTTTAAAAAATTTGTAAATATTACCCACAACTATAACATTATATCAAATTCATTCCATAATATTCAAAAATGATAATTATAGAAAAATCATCTTTATTCATAAAAATTGGGGTCTTACAACCTCCACTTCTTATGAAATTTCGCTCTCAAAATTAGGGTGCGTACCTGGTATGTCGAATAGGTGAGGATATCTTGACTTCATCTCAAATTCTAACTCCCAAGTCATTTCTTCCACGTCGTGGTTCCTCCACAAAACTTTGACTTGGGGTATAACCTTAGAGCGTAGAATATGATCCTTCATATCCAAGATTTTAACAGGTAACTCTTCATACGTTAAATCTTCCTCTATCTCGTCTGGTTCTAATTCAATAATGTGGTTCGGGTCTTTTACATATTTACGTAACATGGATATGTGAAACACGTTATGAACACGAGACATACTTGGCGGTAAAGCGAGTCTATACGCCACAGTTCCTACTCGATCGAGTATTAAAAATTGGCCAATGAATCGAGGATTGAGCTTTTCTCTCTATCCAAATCTCATAACTCCTTTCCATGGAGCAACACGTAACAACACATAATCTCCAACATCGAATTCCACGTCCTTTCGATGAAGATCAGCATAACTCTTTTGTCGATCTTGTGAGGTTTTAATACGTTGTCGGATCGTTTGAATCTTTTCTGTAGTCATACGCACCAAATCCGGTCCCAACAATGTTGCTTCACCCACCTCATCCCAACATACTAGAGAACGACACTTTCTTCCATACAACGCCTCGAATGGAGCCATGCCAATACTTTCTTGATAACTGTTGTTGTAGGAAAACTCCACCAATGGTAAGAACTTATTCCAACTTCCCTTGAAGTCAAGGATACAGAGTCTTAATAAATCTTCAAGACTTTGAATAGTCCTCTCTGATTGTCCGTCCATCTGAGGATGATATGCCGAACTAAATCGTAAATCTGTGCCCATAGCTTTTTGCAAACTAACCCAAAATCTTAAAGTAAACCTTGGGTCTCGATCAGAAACTATGGATACTGGCATACCATGCAATCTTACAATCTCGTTTATATACATACTAGCAAGACATTCAAGTGTATAAGTTTCTTGTATCGGTAAGAAATGAGCAGACTTGGTCAATCTATCAACAATGACCCAAATCGCATCAATGCCTTGAGAAACCTTGGGAAGACCAGTAACAAAATCCATGGTAATGTGCTCCCACTTCCATTTTTGGAATTTCAAGTGGTTGCAATGGACCTTTTGGCACTTGATGCTCCGCCTTGACTCGTTGACAAGTTAGACACCTTGAGATAAACCCCGTTATCTCTCTCCTCATATTGCTCCACCAAAATGTATGTCGAAGATCATGATACATTTTGGTTCTCCCAAGATGGATTGCAAACGGTGTGTTGTGTGCCTCCATCATGATTTTATACTTTAACTCAGGGTCGTTAGGAACACAAAAGTCTGGAGTTGGCTCGAAGTATTCCTTCTTCATCGATTCTTGCTTCCGGCATAGCACCTTCTTGCACTTTCTTTTTCATACGCATCAGCTCCAAGTCTGTAGTTTGAGTAGCTTTAACTTTATCGATTAAAGTCGGTTCTACTCGTATATTCATCATCATCACGTGGGTCCCTGGAGTCTTTATCTCTATCTCCATCCTTTGTAAGTCATACAAAATGGGCCTTTGCGTTGACAATATCGCACTTATACCCGCATATGATCTTCTACTTAATGCGTCAGCTACCACGTTCACTTTTCCGGGATGGTATTGGATGGTATGATCATAATCTTTCAACAGTTCAAGCCAACGTCGTTGTCGCATGTTGAGTTCCTTTTGAGTGAAGAAATATTTGAGGCTTTTATGTTCCATAAAGATCTCCACTTTCTCCTCATACAAGTAATGCCTCCAAATCTTTAGTGCAAAAACGACTACTGCCAACTCTAGATCATGAGTAGGATAATTCCTCTCATATTCTTTGAGTTGACATGAGGCATAGGCTATGACTTTCCCATGTTGCATGAGAACACAACCTAACCCTTTTCCCGAAGCATCACTGTAGATGACAAATCCCTCTGATCCATATGGTATTATCAGAACAGGTGCTGAAATGAGTCTCCTCTTGAGTTCTTGAAAACTCTTCTCACATTCCTCACTCCAACCGAATTTTGTATTTTTCCGAGTCAGCTGAGTTAATGGAGTAGCAATTCGAGAAAATTCTTCCACGAATCTCCGATAATAACTAGCTAAGCCGAGAAAGCTACGTACTTCGGTCACTAATTTGGGTTGCTCCCAGCTTTGAATAGCTTCAATCTTTCTTTGGGTCAACGGATATTCCATGACTTGATACTACGTGCCCAAGGAATGCTACTTCCTCGCCCGAACTTCGCATTTCTTCAACTTGGCATAAAGCTTATATTCACAAAGCTTTTGGAGTATCGACCTCAAGTGTTGCTTTCATGATCTTCACGGTTTTTGGAATAAATAAGGATGTCATCAATAAAGACGACCACAAAGTGATCCAAATATTCCTTGAATACTCGGTTCATCATATCCATGAAGGTAAAGCGGGAGCATTAGTCAATCCAAAAGACATGACTAGGAATTCATAATGCCCGTCTGGGAGTTCGGAAAAGTCTTTGGAATGTCATCGGTTCTAATCTTCAATTGATGATAATCGAAACGAAGATCAATCTTTGAAAAGAATTTGGCTCCTTATACCTGGTCAAACAGGTCATCAATACGTGGTAATGGGTACTTATTTTTGATGGTGACATGGTTCAACTCCCGATAATCAATAAAAAGTCGCATACTCCCATCTTTTTTTTTCACAAATAGAACGAGAGCACCCCAAGGAGACGTACTAGGACAAATGAAACTGATGTCTAACAATTCTTGCAGTTGGGTCTTTAACTCTTGAAGTTCAATAGGAGCCATTCGATATGGGGCTTTGGAAATAGGTTTTGTACCGGGTTCAAGGTCGATACAAAATTCAATTTCACGCTTTCTGGCGGTAGGCGAGAAGTTCTTCGTGGAATACGTCGGAAATTCATTAACAATAGAAATATCATTCAAAACTGACGTATTTTTGTTTAGATCCGTGACATGAGCTAAGAAAGCTTGACATCCATTTTTCAATAAACGAATAGCTTTATGGCTTGAGATGATAGTGATTGATTTTAATGGTTTGGTTGCTTGAATTCGCATAATAGGTTGGTTAAGAATATGAAAGCTAACAACCTTACGAAAACAATCAATTTTTGCATAATGAGTAGTTTACCAATCAATCCCTAGAATTACGTCAAATGCAAGTATTTTCAATGAAATAAGATCGACAGGTAATGTGAGGGTACCGATTTGAACTAAACAAGACTTATAAACAGTGGATGTAATGAAGGTTTCTCCCAATGGAGTTTCAACAGATAAGTCAAAGTCCAATTTCTCCGGAGTCAAATTTAAACGTTGAGCGCAAGTAGGAGAAATAAAAGAATGGGTAGAACCGGTATCAAATAAGGTATAGACTTTGCTAGAGTTTATAATAATCTTACCCGTGATAACCTCGTTCGGGTTCCTTGCTTTCTGGGAGGTCACAACAAACGCTCTCCCTTGCATTATCGGCTTTAACTTTTCTGGGACGGCCTTTGGTGCCTCTATCCTAGCTGAACTTGTCTTCGGTGAACGACAAAATTGAGCTAGGTGACCTTCTCTTCCATAATTATAACATGCTTTGGATGGCATCGCGCAGTTTCGACTAATGTGTCCCTCTCCTCCATATTTGAAGCATATAATAGGTGGTCGTTCTCCTTCCTTCACAACGGGTGCTGGTGCTGACGTCTTTCCATCATTATTGAATCTCCTCTTCTTGAAATGTCCATTCTTATTGTTTTGGCCCTGATTACCACTGAAGTGGTTACCATTTTTGGCATGCTGATTCCCTCCACGCTTGTTGTCACCACTTCGATGACTGCTCTCACTGGTATTATCATATTGCCGGCTGCTCTCTTTTGGTTGGGTTGACTCGTTATCACGTTCCAATAACTGAGCCCTATTAACAACATCTGAATACAAACACAGTTTATGAGAGATAAGATATTGACGTATCTCGGGTTTCAAACCTCTTAGAAACATTCGCGTCATTCTCTCCTCATTATCAACCAAATGGGACGCAAACCGGGATAGCTCGGCAAACTTGGCTTCGTACTGCGACACGGTCATGTTGTTTTGCTCCAGTTTAATGAACTCTACCTCTTTTATGTGACGAATACTTTCGGGAAAGAACTTGTCGTTGAACAATTCTTAAAATTTCTCCCAAGACATTTTTAGATTCCCACCAGTAATCTGCCTCTGCCCGCAACATGAAGGTGGCGAAGGGAACCTTTTGCTCCTTGGAGCAACCGAAGACATCAAATATCTTGTTGATCTGTTTTATCCACGTCTCCACCTTAAGTGGTTTTGGCTCTCCAAAAAACTCCAGTGGTCCGAGCTACTTAAACTGTTTGGCAGTGACCGTCCGAGAGTTTCCAGTGTTTCCACCTGCATTTTGGACAGGAGCCGCTCTCACTTGATGTTGCATGAATTGCATGAAGCCTCAAAACATTCCATTGTTCATCATTTGGTCAGTGTTGTTATTTGCATTAGAATTGTCGCCTTCCTGATGCACATTGTCCTGGTTATTGATCTGTGGAGACTCAACGGTCTCCTGTGCTCCATTAATGTTCTCAACATTCTCGGATGCCATTTTCAAATACTTCCACAAAACAAGGGTTAATTAACATATCACAAATTATCCCTAGACTCTGACCGACCAATTAAATACCAAATAAACTTAAGTAGGTCATACTAGCGAAGGAATTCCTCGTCTCTCCCCTCCTAGTTCTTGTCTCACATCTTAGACAGGGATCATATCTCTAAGCTTTGTTACCAATTGTGATGCCCCAAAATAGGTATACATCACATATTCTGAGTCGCCAAATACATGGTACATAAATCAAATACAACTTAATTATACAACTGTCGTGTAAAATAAGACAAAACATAAACTGAGAGTTTAAACAAGAATATTTCCTTCTAGACAATATCCATTCTCAATAGAGTCCTCATAGACAGTATACAAACTCAAATGCAGTCCTCATTACATTTATTTTCACATTATTTAACAGAATAGTGAGGACTACTAGCTAATACTATCATCCGGACCATCACTCCAATCCCCAACTCGTCCCAGCAACGTTCTCATTTCCTGAAGAGAACAGTGAAAAAAAGGGTGAGCTCAACTAGCCTAGTAAGAAATATTATGACTAAGATAATGCAGGATAAAATATCATTAGCCTTCAACAATGTTAAACTGATAAAATACAATAGACATCAAGTTTAACTGCAGCGGAATATGCAATCCATTAAAAGAGTCAAGTAGAGAATAAAATCTACTATCTTTTATGATTTACAAGGTTTTTCATCACTTTTATCGCTGAGACTCAGCTTAATAAATAATTCACATCATCGAATCGCCCCTACACTACGGCCAAGGATATTCTTTAGTATCACGACCACAAATTATCCATGCACTACGGACCAAGGACATTCGTGTATTCATCAATGGTCATGATCATGCCAACAACTGTCCATCAATGCACTACGGGCTAATGAGGACTTTTACCACATCATTTGTAACATTATGGTCATGATTATAGCGAATAATCCCTGGTCATAATCATACCAAGTCCATCTATGCACTACAGGCCACAGATGACTTTCAACATAATATAAACATAAGGATGATGACAATGATATAAGAATTCAATAAAACAAGTTCACGAATTAATTTGTCCAGGAACCAATAATGTCCAAATTATCAACATAATACTTCTTTGTAGAGTAAAATTCAAGAATGCTCAGAAGAATATTTTCATAAAAAGATACTGGATGAAGTGCAAATATCAAGGATATTCCACTAATTTCATGTAGTATAAAAGTCAAAACTTTAATCAACTGAGTATAATAAAGAATGGAATAACAAAAGAAATCACCATGCATGCGGTACTTAGATGAGACAAAGTTATTCAACGGATCGCACTACAAGAAACAGCCTAACAAATACCCGAATAATATCGGCGACCGCGATATGCAATGCTAATACTACTATCTCATGATCCATTATCTGCGGATCAGATTAACCAATCGCTAATACCACTCTCTGCGACCGCATGCGGTCGCTGATCGGTCGCTACCATAATTTTGCCTCCCAATTTTTGGTAGAAAATGTTGGCGCCAAGGTTTTGTGTGACTTAAAATCGAAATCAAACGATCGCGATTGACCGATATGTCCACATCATTAAATATCTCGCGATCGCACGCGGTCGTTAGAAAAGCGTCATTGATCAAATAAAACAAATCGGTCTCGTGCTCATGACATCGATGATCACAGAAGAAAAAAAAGGGGAGTTACACAGACGAGTGAGAAGAGGGAGTAGGGGGGAAGAGAATCGACCACCGCCAAGACTACCACACCACCTCACACCACCGCACACCACCAAGACCACTCGCTTCCACCACCGCACCACCATCGCACTACGCCGCAGAACCCTCAATTATCCCTAAATCCCTAAATCCCTAAATCTTTGTACTGATGAGTCAGTACACTATTTATTTATGCTGCATATATGAAACTTTATGTTCATATTGCCTATAAATTTTCTCTTCTTCAATGCTACCTTTTCTTTTCCTTCTTTAATTTGGAATCATCTAATTAAGGTATGCCCTCCAACTCAATTTTATTAAATTTAAATTATAGTTGGTTAGTGCATAATACTTTATTTGAGATGTTTTAATTTGTTGCTTGAAAATTCCTTTATTTATCTATCTGCATTTTTAAAGTTTTTGTTCTGCTTTGGAATTGAGTTTGCTACGAGGGCATTTCATGGGTTAGATATTGAGTTTGCAACCTTGTTTTCAATGTTCACTTGTATAGCATTTAGTTGTCGGGTTTGAAACCAACAATAAAAATTCAATGGTTTGTAGTTCCTCCGTAATGTTTACGTAGGTAAAAGCTCGATATGATTGGTAGTTCCTCTCTCTCTCTCTAATGTTAATACCGATAAATTGGTTTGATGCTCAAATTGATTAAACTTAAATCTTGATAATTATATATTTGTAAGTCGTAAAAAGATTCTAACCAATTGTCATTTTGTTAAGGAAGAATTTAGAGAAGAAAGGGAAGGATTAGAGAGAATCGGAGAGGAAGAAAGTAGATGGAAGGAGAAGGAAGAGAAAATAAATTTTGAATTTTGGAGGAGAAATTCAATTTAATTTATGATGCCATCTTCGATGACTTCTTGTAATTTTCTTTTCTAATCAATACGAGTTTGTGACTGACTCAAACGTTTTCATTCATTAACCATGTCATCAACACCGACTGACTTGCATTTTACTTGAAAATTCCAAATTTGCCAACCAACTCTTTTTAAGAAAGAGGCCAAGTCTTGCATTAATCGTTGTAATTGGATGATGATAAGTAGGCTTGATTTTTTTTTTTTTTTGTGATCATCAATTTCATAATTGCACACATGAATGAGGGACAACCGTCCCATTTCGTGATCAAATAGTAACCTCTGCTCGCATAACACGTCCATTTTCAGGATTCGTGATAATAGCTTGTGTTGATTAAGGTCCCACATTAAAAAACAATTATCTAATATGTAGAAATCGTTAATCGACTTTTTTTAAATGTGAGACCCTAATCAAGACAAATCAAGTATGATAGTTGTGTAGACAAGTTAATTCTCTATAAATGATTTATATCTTCGACTAATTTTATGTGGAATGTTGATTGCAAATTTGCAAGTAACATAAAAATTATGAACGATAAAATGGAGTCACATATCTCGTGTTTCCACATACTTCTTATATTTAATATCAAAATAGATTTGTTGCTAAAGATTATCATCATTGATAATCGAAAATGGTGCATAAAAACATGCCACATTATCATTTTCACCAAACATGTATCCTTAAAATCAATGAATAAACTATCAAATAATAATATCCATTTGAAACATCTAACATTACTCTAGAAAAAAATAAATAAACTAAAAACCCAGATAGACTTGAGAGTAAATATCGAAGACCATCTTGGTTGATTGAATATCTTTTATTCCTCAAGTATAGTATGATTGATTGAATCTTATATACATGCCGCCGTAGCATGTGGCTACCCATATTACGGGGAGACTCGCAAAAAATTTTATATTGGTCGGTAGTTGCGAACATTTATACTATTACCGAGCCTATTGGTGATCCACTAGAGCCTATTAAGGGATGTTGAGTCGATGGGTCAAGGGCTTGCACCGCCATGAGGCCACACGAGGCCACACCAAGCTTTGTCTAAGCTTCACGGGGCCAAGCCAAAGCTTGGTTGTTAACATGGTAAGCTATTAGGGGTCATTAAGCCAAAATAGGCGATCTACAGAGAACCTGTTAGTGTAACAGAGAAGGTAACTAGATTCACTTGGTCAATAAAGAGACTATTTTGGCTATAACAGAAAAATAAGGGTATTTAACACTTATGTATACAAGAATAAAACTACAAAAGTATGCTCTCAAGTCATATGCTTATAAGTATGCTTAAATGTCATTCATATGCTTACAAGTATGCTCAAGTCATATGATTACAAGTATGCTCAAGTCATATGCTTACAAGTATGCTTAAGTTATATGCTTAGAAGTATTCTTAAATGTTAATCATATGCATGCTTACAAGTATGCTCAAGTCATATGGTTACAAGTATGCTCAAGTCATATGTTAACATTTATAATGTTGTCTGTAGTAGGTACCGTGGAATCATGGACCTCTATTCGCATCAGAGTTGGATGGCACGACGAAAAAAGTCAAATGCCCAGATAGTGCTATAAATTTGAATTTAGAAATTGGTTGCCAAGTGTTTTTGGAGTATGCGATAGTCACCCTAATGTATGAATGGTAAGTCGCAGACATCGATGTCCATGTTTGAAGTGTAAGAATGTAAATTATATGGATAGAGACATGGTAAACTATCATTTACTTGTTTCGGGTTCATGAGAAATTACGAAGAAAGTCAGTGGGCACACGGGCAAAGAAGAAGAGATGGTGGCATCACACAAGTACACAATTCGGCCAAGAAGTATTTATCGTATGAATGAAATGGTTCATGATATTGCAGGAAAGATTTTGATTGGGAGCAAGGCGCAGAGAGCAACCTATGAATTCTCGATGCCAAAGACTTCTTTAAGTTGTTAGACGAGGGTAATGAGCCATCAGGCATGGTTGCACCAAACACACTACATTATCTCGCAGTGGCGACATTACTTAACATCAAGGCTAATCACAACATGAGCCATGAGTGTTTTGAGTCGCTCTTAAAGGCCATTAAGAGTATGTTGCTGACGGTGAGAAATTACCCGTAACTATTACTTTTGTAAGAAAATGGTGAAGAAGTTGGGTCTTGATACCAAAAGATCGATGCATGTCCCAACGATTGCATGTTGTTTTATAAGGAAAATGAATGATGACAAGGTGCACGCTTTTGAAGTCATGATCGGTTTAGGCCTAATAAAGAGGGTGTGACTACAAAAAAATCAAGTATACCGTTTAAGATTCTAAGGTATTTTCCAATAACACATCGGCTAAAAAGATTGTACATGTCTTCAAGAACAGCTGAACATATGAGTTGGCATGCAAAATCTCCAGCTAAAGATGGAGAACTAAATCATCCCACAGATGGGCAGGCTTGGAAAGATTTCAACTTAGCACATCCTGGATTTGCATTGGAACCTAGAAATGTGAGGCTTGGATTGTCCACCGATGGTTTCAACTGCTTGGCCACTCAAATTGCTCCGCACTCATGTTGGCTCGTGATTGTTACTCCGTATAACTTGCCTCCTTGGATGTGTATAAAAAAATACCATACTTGTTTCTTTCACTCGTGGTTCCCGGTCCCAAGAGTCCCGAAAAGAACTTAGATGTTTACTGATACCTCTTATAGACGAGTTGAAGGTATTGTGGGAGGATGGAGTATGACTTGGGATGTTGCAACGAAAACAAATTTCAACCTTAGGGCGTGCAAGTATGTGGACTATAAGTGACTTCCCAAACATGATATGTTAATTTGGATGGAGTACACACGGAAGTTGGCTTGTCCGTATTGTATGGAGCATACAAAGTCGTTTAATCTATCAAAAGGTCAAAAGCCTTGTTGGTTTGATCACATCGCTTGCTTCTACAGTAGATCACCCGCTTCAAGAAATAGAGAACACTTCGTGAAAGGGAAAGTAGACAATGATATGCCTCGCACCGCGATTGTCGAAACGGAGATGCGAGATCGTGTGATGAGATTGCTTGGTTATCCCATTTGGTAAGGTTGATGCCACAAACATAATCAATGGGTTTGGTGAATCTCATAATCGGGTTCGAGAAGCATCTTTTGGGAACCGCCTTATCGGTCTACAAATTTGATTCGCTATAATCTAGATGTGATGCATATTGAGAAGAATGTGTTTGACAATGTGTTTAACACTGTGATGAATGTTACGGGGAAGACAAAAGATAACGATAAGGCACGTTTGGACATGAAAGATATTTGTAAGCGTCCCGGATTAGAACTTTACGATTCTCCTAATGGTAAGATTGTCAAACCGCATGCAAGGTACACATTGTCCAAAAAGCAAGTTGAAGATGTGTGCACATGGGTTAAGTCTCTGAAACTACTAGATGGATACGCGTCAAACATTGCAAGGTGTGTTACGGGTGGGAAATTGCAAGGGATGAAGAGTCATGACTGTCATGTGTTCATAGAGAGGCTCATGCCTATAGCATTTCGGGATCTGCTTGATAAACCAATATGGGATGCTTTGACGGATCTTAGTTGTTTCTTCAAAGACTTATGTTCAAAATCATTAAATGAGAAGGACATGTCTGTACTTGAGAAGAACATCATAGAGATCACGTGTAAACTGGAAAAAATATTCCCACCTGGTTTTTTTGACTCCATGGAGCATTTGCAAATCCATCTTCCCTATGAATCTCGTGTTGGGGGTCCAGTTCAATATAGATGGATGTACCCTTTCGAAAGGGTGATGGGAAACCTTAAGAGAAAGGTGAAGAATAGAGCTTATGTCGAGGGGTCGATATATGCGAGGCATAGATTTCGATGAGATATCTACGTTGTCTCGCATCATTTTTCCTGACGAAATCTTGACAAAGGCCAATCGAGTATCGAGACATGATGATGGGGAAATGTTGAACTAAATGGTCGGCTCTCTCAGATTTGGTCTATCTATCGGGCCGCTGCTTATGGAAAAAGAAGCGATATTCCTGTTCTGAGCAAGAATTACATGTCGCATATACTTACATTCTTCTCAATTGTGAGGAGATTGATTTTAATTTGTGAGGTACACATGTAAACTTGATAATTTATCTTTTAAGTTGAAAATTTATTCCAATATCTTAATGTTTATAACATGGTATAGATTGTACGATGACGAAGTTAAAAGTGAAGCATCCCAAGATAACTAATAAAGATATTCAAATCAATCGGGATAAAAACTTTGCACTTTGGCTAAAGGACAAAGTAAGTTCAATTTTAAAGACGTAGTATATATATATACACTCATGTTAACTATGACTTCATTTAATAAGATGGAGTTTTTGTAGGCTTTGATCGAGGGATCAACGATTCCTACTTAATGTACAAGTCCTAGCTATGGGCCCGCATAGGGACCAAGTCACCGCAATGGTTACAAAATAAATGGTTGTGAATTTCACACAAAGGCATATAGGCGCCAGAAAAGAACAACGAACTCGAGTGTGTGTCCAAGGAGATTGTTACAATGAGCTTGGTCGTGCCTTTTATGGGGAGTTGGAGGAAATTGTAGAGTTGTGCGATAAGGCACACGTCACGGGGTCATATTCATTTGTTCAAGTGCCGCTTGGTTTGATTCGTAAAAAGGGATACGTGTTGATAGACATGGAATCGCGATATTGACCTCCATAGGTCTCAAGGTACTCCAACGAACCGCTTGTTTTACCAACTCAAACAAAGACAAGTATACTACACTCCTAGTCCCGTTAGAAAAGGGATAGATCGCCACAGATTGGCAAGTTGTAATTCATACTCCCGCCGCGTAGTCGTGTAAATTAGTTGATGGGGAGATTTACCAAGAGCGGATGCTTCATAGTCAAACTATAATAAATGTGGAGGACGACAATGAAGTAATCCAGTTAGATGGTGGAGATGAACCACGTGAATTAGATCCCGAGTCAATACTTGTGTCGATGACATTGATAATCGAGGAGGAAGAGTTATCGACCTAATCGACAAATCATCAATCAAGCGGATGATGGTTATGAATCACGCAACACGATACAAGATGATTCTCGAATCGACATCGACACTTGAACAAATGAAATGTATGTTTAGCATTACATGTTTTTTATATCATTGTCATGTTTATGTACTAAACTATTTAAATGCAATTTTGTTTATTGTCATTTTATATTCATATATATACATGTTTATATCAATTGCCATGTTTATGTACTAAACTATTTAAATGCAATTTTTGTTTATTGTCATTTTATATTCATATATATACATGTTTATATCAACGCTGTCGTGTGTATGTACTAAACTATTTAATATACAGATGGCTTCTAAAGCAAATGCAGAAAAAAGCTGGCTTGGGTAGGGGGCCTAATCAAGTGCCCAAGGCCCCTACTAATCCGGATGATCGGATTCTTATTCATTCATTCACCCTCCTCCGAATAAAGACGTATGTCCCGCATATATCATTTATATATAAGCATTTAAGATTCCATTTATTGTATATTGGTAATGTTTTGATTGATATTATATTGGTAATGTATATGAGTCTGAATTTTTTACTGCTTTAATTTGCATTCGATCAATCGTTATTGTTTTGGTCTTATTGTATTGAAAATTTGTATATTTCTCTTGGTTTGTGTCTTGGGTGCCTAGAAATGTCAATATATGCATGCCGTCGTGCATATGTGGCTAGTCTATATTGTAGGGAGACTCGCTAATTTTTTTAAGTATTATAAGTATAAGTTTGAAAATTGTTCATAAATATATAACTTAGATATAAATTGCTTTAATATATGCTAATTGATGTTGTATATTATAGTGATTTTTCAGATAATAAGATCGTCAAATGCATATCACAGTTGTGTTTACAGAATTGGCCTACACCTGTGATTACGTATGAAGACACCTATATCGCCCACAAGGATGCCGTTTAATTTGAATTTCGTATATCTTTTTAATTAATTATGATAAATAATATTAATATAATATTCAAAGGATAATTATTTAGTAATGTTATTATTGTTGTTTTATTTGCGTAAACCAGATAGATGGGAGGACGCTATGCAGCTTCAAAGAATACGTACATTATTCGCGTAAGTCGCCGTCCGCACCAAAGATAATTTAAATAAAGAAAGACAAAAAGCCCTTCACAATGCCGAGATCGACCATCCAGGCCATGGAGAAGATTATATGCACGAGCATAGTCCCTGGTGGTGCACCCAGTCCATATGGGTTGAGATGTGTGCCCAATGGACTACCGAGAGTCATGGGTGAAGAGACGAAAGATCGCCGCCAAAGAATGATCCTCTGCATACCCGATGGCGAAAAGGCTAAAGGGACATACAAGGGCGGTAGTATTTCACAGTTGCAACATATCACTGCCAGGGTACGTATTTAATTACAAGTTTTAATATGTTTACAATCATATTAAATTGTAGAAAATATATCACATTAATTTTTACTTAGTAATATTATGCTTTTTTTTGTATAGGAGTCTGAGTCTCAAGGTCAGCCTATCCATTGGCTGGATGTGTACGTGGCCACCCGTGATGGTCTGCCTGAGGCTATCCAGATAGCGGTAATAAATTTTAACAACTTGACCTTGTTTATCAATGCTTACAGAATTAATTTATTTTTAACTATTTTATTGTTAACATGATGACAGTGACACTTATAAGTGTTTATTGAATGAAGCGCTTATCCCCAAGGCACTCCACGTCCGCCTATCGATCAAGAGTTGTGGGAGAGGCGTGCATTGAAGAAGAACTACATTAAAGGTCAAGGACAACGACGACGCCCATCCTTCAATGGCTCAGTCGCTTCTTCTACCCCACCACATACCATCGAGCCATCCAAATTGTTCATACTCCTACCGATCGTGTGAGAGCTATATGTCGAGATCGAAATCTTCCGACGATCATCAAGCGGGCATTTGGGGCTCTGGATCCCAAGGAGTTAGCTAAAGCGCAAGTAAGCATAGCAAAGTAAGATCACAACATACGGAATGACGATGAGGTATAAAATCAATATGTTGTATATATATTGTCGTAATATACCAATATTAACATAGTTAGTATATATTTGTAACTTGTTTTATTATTTTGTTAATTGCGAGGTGATCAAGGAGGCGATGATCCTCGACGCACTCTCTTGATATCGCTTTTGTAGTTATAGTATAAGTTTGTACTTGTTTCATTCTTAGGATGTTTGTATATTGTTACTTAAACAAGTTTTGAAATGTTATTATATTTTTTCAAATTGGTTTTGAATGGTTTATATACTAGTTTGGTGTATGTGTTATATGGTGGACGATGGATGTTTATATTGTTGTGTATGTGTGTTGGGATAAAACAGGTACAAAACAGGTACAAGTTTTTGGGATTTATGCAAAACAAAGAAGATTCTCATTATTTTATTTTTTTCAGATCGATGATCGCACGCATCACCGATATCAATAATGACGGATAATAATTTGTGAGATTCAGCGACCGCTTCGGTCACCGATAATCGGTCATTGAAACGTGGAACACGCTACTTCAAATATGGACCATGTCGATTTCACGACAATGAATCGGATTTGTCATTCCGTTACGCTTATATCGATCATGCGATAAGACGGTCGCTAATAGTGGTCACTGATGTGCATTTTAGCGATCAGATTTTGTGCGACGCTTTCAAATGAACAAGACGCGGTCATTGATCGCTATCTCATGACGGTGTCTTGCGGTCACCGAAAAGCGCATTTGATAAATCTTTTTCTTGTAGTGAGAATAATAAAGATTTTAACCAGGTCCTGTAAAACACACGCATGTGATATTCCAATGTAATAATAATAAAGATTAACCGTGTCCTGGTGTAAAACACACACGCATGTGTGATATTCCAACAAAATAATAAAGACAGAATAATAGAAGAATGTCACTAAGTATAGGGTAGCCCGCGTATACAGGTTATTCTAACAGAATAATAAGGAATGGAATAACAAAAGTTCTCTTCTTGAATACATAAGAAATAATACCCCTTACCTTTGAAAGAAACTGGATATAGGAGTAGTGAGGTAGAAGGCTTCTCTTCTTCTATAGATTTTCTCTCTACAATTTCTCTCTATAATAATTGCTCTATAGCTTTAGTGAATTGGTGAGGAATGAAGGAAGAATGAACTTCTATTTATAGAAAAATATAGTTTCAATAATTGCACGTTTTGGGGCTCGAAAAATTACAGTACAATACCTCCAACTTTTCCATTATTTTTAATTTAGTCATGCAAGTATTATCAATCTTGCACCAAATCCCCTAATAGTAAATAATGTGATTTAATAGTAAATCATGTAAATCAATAGTTTTAGACATGTGAAAATATGAATTACAGTATAGTACCTCCATCTATACCTCTATTTTTAACTTAGTCATGCAAGTATTATCAATCTTGCACCAACTCCCCTAATAGTAACAAGAATGTGAATCAATAGTACACACATATGAACAAATAGTTATAATCATGTGAAATAATAGCAATCAATTGCTCATTTATCCTAAGTTAAATACTTGGATTGATCAATATAACCTCCAGACATCAATTATTATCGAAATAAATCTCAATTTTCACTAACACAAATAATTCTAACACAATGAAACTATTTTTATCAAAAATATAAATTTTGAAATTTCGAAGTTTGACTTTTCCCAAAAAAGTCAACTGTTGACTTTTTGACCAAATAGTGAATTCTGGAAAATTTTGTGTTTATAGACTATTTTTACTAATTTCGTCGTTCCGGACTCAAATATCACATCCGCGTCTCCAAATTCAACTCCAAACACAACTTCAATTTTTAATAACATTCATCATTAATATTATAACTCGCAATATTTATCAAGCAGGTTGTTCCCAGGAAAGAGGGGCTTTCTCGATAAGGATTTCTCCTATCATGCCGCGCAATTAGATTATCTAACCTCTCCTTGACAGAACTTCTAGACATTATAAATATTGCAATTTATAATATGAATAACTTTAATCATCTCAACTATTGATTTAATAAAATAACATTTTATGCATGATAATCTTGTAATGAATAATTGTATCAATAATATGAGTGATATGATGCGTGAATAATTGAGTATAATCGAATGACTTCTCATGTAAGCATCAATAATCAATACCGTGCTACACTATTCAACCACGCCAGACATCATTTTACTTTTACTACCGAGTAGTTCAACAATATTAACGGTAAAACTTCCGCCGTTATTTTCATAAAATATTTTTGTCATTTTCTCAATCCGACAATATTTTGTTATGGGGTCCACCAATGATTGTACCGTCGTATGGATATTCCCTGATAAAAAGAATATTTCCCGACCAATCGAATATAATATGACAAGTTTATACTTTGCAAAATTTGTAAATATTACCCACAACTATAACATTATATCAAATTCATTCCATAATATTCAAAAATGATAATTATAAAAAAATCATCTTTATTCATAAAAGTTGGGGTCTTACAGCATTATTCATGTATATGACACTATTTACGTATATGACATTATTTACGTATACGGTACTATGTACGAATATGGAGTACTATTTACGAATTACTATTCACGAGTTACTATTCACGAGTTACTATTCACGAGTTACTATTCACGGGTACTATTCACGACAAAATTGGTTTCTTTTTCTAACCAAATTATCGTTGATTTATGAATATTGCTCTTGAAATTAAATTCATGTTTTGATCATATTGTTTTTATTATCATATATAATATTTTTATAACCCTGGTGATGGAATTTATCTTTCACTTGAGTATAAAGATGGGTAGATTATTGGTATGATCGTGACTATGGTTTCTCTTTGGCTAGTAGTGCAAAGATGAATTGTTGACTGGTATGATCATGACCATTTAATTTATAAACGATTATCTTTAGCTTAAGTGCAAAGGTGAATTGATCAATGTGGTTATAATTATTATTTATATAAATTCTGAAATAATTATATATTTCTTTGAGATATTAATATCTTTGGCCCATAGTGCAAAGATATCTTGTTGTTGAATATCTTTGGCCTATAGTGTAAAGATGAACTGTTGATGAATATCTTTGGCCCGTAGTGCAAAGATGTCCTGTTGTTGAATATCTTTGGCCCGTAGTGTAAAGATGAATTTATTAGTATGATTATGAACAGGAACTGTGATATAACCATGATCTTTGATATTTCAGGTAAAGACAGGTGATATAAATTATCTACGTCCTAAATGAGAAGAGAAATTTAGAACCACAATTATGGTTATGAGTTATTCACATGATTGTGGACAGGAACTATTGATTGATGTTACAGGAATAAAACATTGTTGGTGGACTTTTAACATGGATAAGATAATAGACTTTATGGTCTATTTGACTCTTCTAATGGATTGCTCGTTCCTCCGCAACTATGGTTGAAAGTTTTATCATCTACCATATGTTCTAAATCTCTGATTTATAACTAACGAAGACTATTGATAATTTAATTATCTTTAGTCATGATATTCTTTACTGGGCTATTTGTGCTCACCCTTTTGCTTCACAATTCCTTTCAGGTAATAAGAGTGTAGTTGGGTCAAACGGGGATAACAGGGGAATAGAACGGTGGTCTATAGTTTTTGAGGTTCTCCATAAATAGTATGGAAATAATTTTATTGAGAACTTTAGATAAGTGTGTTGTATTTTATACGTCATTTAATAATTATATTTGGTGAATCAAAAAAGGTGAGGCGAACCCAACTTTGGAAGGGTGTTTTGCCACTATCATACAAGATGTCTAATGACATACAACCTCGTGTTATCATAAGACAGGGTTGTGCACATCCACTTGCTGAGTATATCTACGAGCACTACCTATATAACCTTGGAGTTTGGTTGAAATATAATTTTCAATTCGAGACAATGGAGATAATTATATGTCAAGAGAAGACTCACCATTGGAAAGAACATGATAGTAATCTTCTCATTTTTCTTTGGGGACTATTGGGTCAACCAAGGATAATTCTGTGGACATATGATATCTATCATAACTTAGATGCATGGCCTCCCATGTACGAAGGTTTCCTTGAGCATTTCTCAAAGATTTTAATTTCTAAAATAGTTATTGACTGTACCTTTATGTAAGGTGCCATTGTGACGTGCTATCCAAGGTTGGGATGAGAGTCACAGTTGGTATATATTTATATCAAAACTTACAACATGTGTTGTTGTATTTTGCACGATAATTGTAGTAATAAAATTGTAGTTATTTTATGTACCATGTATTTGATGACTCAGAATAGGTTGGATGGATTGGACCTATTTTGGGGTGTCACAATACCTATATATTATAATATATTTATTACATAACTTCTGTAAGACCTCATTTTTATGAATAAAGATTTAATTTTCTCGAAATATCTTTTTGAATAATAAGGTGCGAATTTGATATAATGTTATAGTTGTGGGTAATATTTACAAATTTTGCAAAGTAAGCAAGTTGTTATAAAATATTTGATTGGTCAGAAAATATTCGTTTTATCAGGAAATATTCGTATGATGGCACAATCATTGGTAGACCCCACAACAAAATTATTGTCGGAGTTAGAAAATGACAGAAATAACTTTATAAAAATAACGACAAAAGTTTTACCGTTAAACTGTTGAAATACGCGGTGATAAAAGTACAATAATACGCGTGGTTGCATAGTAGCACACGGTATTGTATAGTATCTT
This sequence comes from Panax ginseng, assembly GCA_020205605.1. Lineage (NCBI taxonomy): Eukaryota > Viridiplantae > Streptophyta > Magnoliopsida > Apiales > Araliaceae > Panax > Panax ginseng. Next base: position 178,798,356 of record CM035132.1, read on the forward strand.
TGATTATTGATGTTTGCGTGAGAAGTCACTCACTTTTGTTCAATTATTGCCACAATAATTGCTCCATAGTATATCTCACGTTATTGATTCAATTATTGTCATAATATTTTATATTATTAAATCAATAATTGAGACGACAAAGTTATTCATATTATTATTTGCATTATTGATGATGTCTAGAAAGTTCTGTCTAAAAAAGGGGTTTGGTCACCTAATTGCGCGCCAATAAGGATAAATTCTTATTGAAAAGCCTCATTTTTCCTGGATATGATCTGGTTGTTAATATTGCAAGTTATGATATTAATGATGAATAAATATTGTTAAAAATGTATTTTGTGAAGCCAAGTGAATTGAGATAAAAAGAGGAGATTTAAATGAAGTATTTGTTGTAATTTTGGCTTATTGCATGGACCCCCCACTTATATATATATATATAAGTGGAGGTGGAAGTCACTGGTTGAAAGTGGGAATTGGGTTAATATATATATATATATATATATATATATATATATATATATATATATATATGTATGTATGTATATATAAGTTTTATTTTTTTATGTAAAATAAAATATATTATATTTTATTATTTGCATAAGATCATAGATAGTGTTGTATAGTCTTTGCATAGTACAAAGGCATAGATAAATCGAGAAAAAAATCTCTAGGCAATTCAATTTGAATTACCGTGATGGTTTCACTGTTGGTCCGTGATTTCTAAAATTCAAATAGTATCATGTCATTCTCCTATAAATAGGATGTTCATTTTAAAAATGAAAATCTCACCAGAATCAGAGAATTCTTCTTCTATAATATTGAACATATTTCTTTAGAGTTTAAGAAAGTTTCGAGTGTAGAAAATAGTGCAAGTTCTCTTCTTGTTGTCTATTGTATTCTATCAGTTTAACATTGTTGAAGGCTAACCATAATTTATTCTGCATTATCTTAGTCATAATATTCTTTACTTGGCTAGTTGAGCTCACCCTTTTCTTTCATTGTTCTCTTCAGGAAATGAGAATATAGCTAGGACTAGTTAGGGAATGAAGTGATGGTCCAAGATGGTTGTTATATAGTAATACTCACTATTCTATAAAAATAGTGTGATAATAATTGTAATGAGGACTTATTTGAGTTTGAATATTGTCTAGGAGAAATTATTTGTAATAAAACTCACAGCTTATGTTTTGTCGTATTTTGCACGATACTTAACAATTGTATAAATTAAGTTTGTATTTGAATTCTGTACCATGTATTTGGCGACTCAGAATTGGTAATGTATAATCTTCTGATCAATCAATTATTGGCTCCATGATTTCACTTTTTTTTCTTCGCAAAAATCGAAATCCACATTGATTGCTTTTACTTATATATATATATATATATATATATATATATATATATATATATATATATATATATATATATATATATATAATATAATCCTCCTTTTATCAAATCATGCAAGATAAATTAATAATAAGATAAAAACTTTAAATATATATACATACATAATCTTTATAATTGATCTGAGAGTTTCATGATTTTATCTCACTTTTATTAAACAAATTTCTTTGGTCTTTGTATTGAAAGCTTTCGAACTACCGTTTTTTCCCTTGCAAATTTACTATGAATTTTTCCTCTTTCCTCGATTACACGTACCGCAAGACAAATTAGATATTTAATTATTTGTTTACTTATTAATATTTCTTGTTAATTCTCTTAATTATAATATGATTTAATTTTATCCGCATATAAATTAAATCCAATTAATTTTAAGGCTAAAATTTTACCAAATTAATTTATCCTTCACATATTAATACTTATTCGGTCCAGATCTTAAGCTCACCCCTTATCGAACTCACCCCCTTTAGTGACGAACCCGACGACGGTTCGATCATACAACCGTCATCTATACTTTTAGCGACTCTATATGTTTTACGTCGCTAAAAGTATAAACGATGGTTGTATGATCTAACCGTCGCCGGGTCCATCGCTAAAGGGGAGGTGAGCTCGGGTGAGTTGGATAAGGGGTGAGCTTAAGATCCGGACTCAATACTTATTAGCCCATATAAAATAAATAATTAGTTTGACCCAATAAAAGACAAAGCCCAATTAAATTATTTCAAATATAAATATAAATTTTATTTTATTTCTTTATTATTATTTTTTTCTGAGTATTACACCGCGAATTTCTGGGTTCTTTCTTTACTGACGATTCGAATTTCCACCTTTTGTGTTTAATATTTGGAAGTCTTTAGAAGTCTTTAGAGATGATGTCAAACTTTGGATATGGGTTGATAATTATAATTCTTCTTTTAAAGTCTATCAAACTCTACCATTTGATATAAATTTAAAAAATCTATGACTTTTTGAATATTAAATGTAAAATCTCAAATTTTACGAATAAAGATTTAATTTCCTCGAAATAATTTTTTTAATATTATGGAGTGGATTTGATATAATGTTATAGTTGTGGGTAGTATTTATAAATTTTACAAAGTATGCAAGTTGTGATATATTATTCGATTGGTCGGGGAATATTCATTTTAACAGGAATATTAAATGCGACAAAGAAAATCATTGGTGGACCCTCAAGAATCTTAATTATTGTTTTATTGAGAAAACGACAAAAATATTTTATAAAAATAACTACGGAAATTTTTACCAATTAATACTATCGAACTACTTTAAGTAGTAAAGTACAAAGAATACGCTGGCGTGGTTGCATAAAGTAGACACCTGTATTGATTATTGATGCTTACGTAATAAGTCACTCGGGTTTTGTTATATTAGTATTATTAATGTAATAAAACGTAAAAGCTTTTTATATAAAACACAATATTTTTATAAAGTTATTCATTTTATTGGACTATAAATAGAATATATTATATTCTATTATGCATAGTGTTTTGCATAAGTAATATCTTTTTATATAAAATGAATAATACTTTTATATAGTTATTTGTTTTATTAGATTATAAATAGAATATATTATATTTTATTATGCATAGTGTTTTATAGTAAAATTTTTATATAAAATGTAATACTTTTATAAAGTTATTCGTTTTATTAGATTATAAATAGAATATATAATATTTTATTTAAAAGATTTTGTTTTAAATCAACTGCTCATGAATTAGTTCTTATGCGATTTATTCTCCTATAAATGTTTTCATTCCTTACTAATTTCTTACGAATTCATTTGAAACTCTAGAGAGAGAAACTATAGAGAGAATTCTTCTTCTATAATCTTGAGCGTATTTCTTTAGAGTTTAAGAAAGCTTTAATAATAAGTCAAGAAGTTTTCTTCGAGTATATCCTCGCCTCTACCAAATTTAATACTCGTTCTTTCAAAGGTATGGAGTATTATTTCTTTTGTATTCATGAAGAGAACTTTTGTTATTCCATTCTTTTTTATTATGTTGGAATAACCTGTTTATGCGAAGTACCGCATACATAGTGAAATTTTTCTGTTATTCCATTTTTTATTATTATTATGGAATAACCTGTTTATGCGAAGTACCGCATACATGGTGAGATTCTTCTGTTATTCCATTCTTTATTATTATGTTGGAATAACCTGTTTATGTGAAGTACCGCATACATGGTGAAATTCTTTTATTATTCCATTCTTTATTATTATATTGGAATATCCTATTTATGAGAAGTACCGCATACATGGTAAAATTCTTCTATTATTCCATTTTTTATTATTATATTCGAATAACATGTTTATGCGAAGTACCGCATACATGGTGAAATTCTTCTATTATTCCATTCTTTATTATTATGTTGGAATAACCTATTTATGCGAAGTACCGCATACATGGTGAAATTCTTCTATTATTCCATTATTTATTATTCTGTTGGAATAACTTGTATACGCGGGCTACCCTATACTTGGTGAAATTCTTCAGTTATTCCATTATTTATTATTCTCATTGGAATAACTCAGATACACTGCTACCATATACTTGGTGAAATTCTTCCATTATTCCATTCTTTATTATTCTCGTTGAATATCATGTTCATATGCATGCTTTTACGCCGCACCTTTTGTTCCGCCTTTTATTATTTTGTTGGAATATCATGTCTGCATGCGCTTTTACGCGCCGGACTCGGTTCCGCTATTTATTATTCTATTGGAATAACCTGCCTGTGTGGTCTATCCCAGGCCTGGTGATTTCTTTTGTTATTCCATTCTTTATTATATGCAGTTGGTTAAAGTTTTGACTTCTATACTCCATGGAATTAGTGGAATATCTCTTGATATTTGGCGCTTCATCCAAAGATCTTTTCATGGAAATATTCTTCCGAGCACTCTTGAATTTTTTTTCTACAAAGAAGTATCATGTTGACAATTTGGGCGTTATTAGTTCCCTAATAAATTAATTCTTGAACTTGTTTTATTGAATTCTTATATCATTGTCATCATCCTCATGTTTATATTTTTTTGAAAGTCATCTCATGGCAGACATTGCATAGATGGACTTGGTATGATTATGAATGTGGATTATTCTTGATAATCATTTAACCGTAATGTTACAAATGATGTGGTAAAAGTCCTCATTAGCCCGTAGTGCATTGATGGACAATTGTTGGCATGATCATGACCATTGATGAATACACGAATATCTTAGGCCCATAGTGCATAGATAATTTGTGGTCGTGATACTAATGAATATCCTTGGCCGTAGTGCAGGGATGATGTGGATTATTTATTAAGTTGAGTAAAAGTGATGAAAAATCTTTTAAATCATAAAAGATAGTAGATTTTATTCTCTATTTGACTCTTTTAATGGATTGCTTGTTCCGCTGCAGTTAAACTTGATGTATATTATATTTTATCAGTTAAACATTGTTGAAGACTAATGATAATTTATTCTGCATTATCCTAGTCATAATATTTCTTACTGGGCTAGTTGAGTTCACCCTTTCTTTCATTGTTCTCTTCAGGAAATGAGAACGTAGCTGGGATGAGTCGGGGAACGGAGTGATGGTCCAGAGGATAACATTAATAGTCCTCATTATTCTGTGAAATAGTGTGTTAATAAATGTATTGAGGACTTATTTTGAGTTTTAATACTGTCTAGAAGATAATATTTGTATTAAAACTCACAGCTCTTGTTGTATATCTAAGATTGTATTTGTATCCTGTACCATGTATTTGGCGACTCAGAATAGGTGATGTATACCTATTTTTGGGGCATCGCAATTGGTATCAAAGCTTAGGGATATGATCCCTGGCTGAGATGTGAGACAAAAACTAGGAGGGGAGAGACGGGGAATTCCTTCGCTAGTATGACCTACCTAAGTTTATTTGGTATTTAATTGGTCGGTCAGAGTATAGGGATAATATGTGATATGTTAATTAACCCTTGTTTTGTGATAGTGTTTGCGAATGACATCTGAAAATGTTGAGATAGTAATGAAGCACATGAGACCATTGAGTCAGCTCAAAAAGGTAACGACCAACAACACGATAATAATCATACCGATGGCAACGGCCATCGGAACAATGATAACCATCATGGGGGAAATTATCATGCCAAGAATGGTAACCACTTTGGTGGTAATCATGGCCAAGATGATAGAAGTAGAAATTTCAAGAAGAGAAGGTCACCTAACTCGATTTTGTCGTGTAGTGAAGTCAAGTCCAGCTGGGATAATGATGCCAAAGGATGTTCCAGACAAGTCAAAGTCAGTAGTTTAAGTGAGAGCATTTGTCGAGGAACCTTAACGAGGTTGTTACGGGTAAGTTAATCATAAACTCTAGCAAAGTCTATACTGTGTTAGATACCGGTTCTACTCACTCTTTTATTTCACCTATTTGTGTTCAATGTTTGAATTTAACTCCGGAGAAGTTAGACTTTGATTTATCTGTTGAAACTTCGTTAGTAGCCTTCATTATCTCCACTGTTTATAAATCTTGTTGATTTAAATCGATACTTTCACGTTACCTGTCGATCTTATCTCTTTGAAAATATTTGCCTTTGATGTGATTTTAGGAATCGATTGGTTAACTACTCATCATCCTTTTTATAAGGTTGTTAGCTTTCATATTCCTAACCAACCTTTTATGCGAATTTAAGCAACCAAACCACTAAAGTTAATCACTATTATATCAAGCCATAAGTAAAGAGCCCCGATCCTTTCGTTGTTGACTTCCTTGTGTGGAATGCTCCAAAGCCAGACTTTCTGTAGGCGACGTCGTGAATGACGATGGCAAGTTGATAGGTATCAATGTGACGTACTATCCAAGTCTTGGATGAGGGTCACATTTTTGAATTATATTTCTATCGTTAATAAATTTCTTGACGTATTCCTGAAGACTTCTTTGCCTACCCCTAGAGCGTGAAATCGAATTTTATATTGACCCCAGTACAAAACCCATTTCTTAAACCCTCAAATATTTCTTCAACTAAAATGAATGTAACATGCGCTAAAGACGTTGACTCGAGCTGTTGAAGATTATGATCGTACCATTCAATACCATTGTAGGAAAAGTGAACATGGTAACTAACGCATTGAGTAGAAGATCGTATGTGGTTACAAGTACGAATATACGAACCCGCGTGAAGATAACAAATATACGATTAGAATCGACTTTAATCGATAAAGTTAAAGTTGCTCAAGCTACATACTCAGAGCTAATAAATGTGAAGAAGAAGGTTCAAGAGGGCGTTATTCTAGAAGCAAGAATCAACGAAGAGAGGAAATCTCAACCCTTGATTTAATTGGCCCATTTGAAATCCTCGATCGAGTAGGAACTATGGCCTATAGACTCATTTACCGCCAAGTATGTTACATGTTCATAACGTTTTTTTTCGTATCGATGTTACATAAATATGTGGACGACCCGAACCACATTATTAATTTAGAACCGGACGAGATAGCGAATAATTTAACGTATGAAGATGTACCTGTTAGAATCTTGAAATATATTTTGCGCTCAAAGGTTATACCTCAAGAGTTAGAATCTGACGAAGTATCCTCATTTATTTGGCATACCAGGTACGTACGTAAATTTCGAGGGCGAAATTTCATAAGGATGGGAGATTGTAAAATCCCAAATTTTACGAATAAAGATTTAATTTTCTCGAAATAATTTTTTTAATATTATGGAGTGGATTTGATATAATGTTATAGTTGTGGGTAGTATTTATAAATTTTGTAAAGTATGCAAGTTGTGATATAATATTCGATTGGTCAGGGAATATTCATTTTAACAGGGAATATTCGTACAACGGCAAAATCATTGGTGGACCCCACAACAGAATTATTGTTGGATTGAGAAAACGACAAAAATATTTTATGAAAATAACGGCGGAAGTTTTACCGTTAAAACTATTGAACTACTTTCGGTAGAAGAAAGTACATAATACGCGTGGTTGCATAAGTAGCACACTCAGATTGATTATTGATGCTTTCGTGATAAGTCACTCGCTTTTGTTTTATTAGTATTATTAATGTAATAAAACGTAAAAGCTTTTTATATAAAATGTAATACTTTTATAAAGTTATTCATTTTATTAGACTATAAATAGAGTATATTATATTCTATTATGATAAGTGTTTTGCATAGTAATATCTTTTATATAAAAAATGTAATACTTTTATAAAGTTATTTGTTTTATTAGATTATAAATAGAATATATTATATTTTATTATGCATAGTGTTGCATAGTGCCTGCATAGTATTTTTGCATAGTAAAATATTTTTATATAAAAAATGTAATATTTTTATAAAGTTATTTGTTTTATTAGATTATAAATATAATATATTATATTTTATTTAAAAGATTTTGTTTTAAATCTGGACCGTTCATGAATTAGTTACTATACAGTCCATTCTCCTATAAATAGAAGCTCATTCCTTCATAATTTTTTACGAATTCACTGAAACTCTAGAGAGAGAAACTATAGAGAGAATTCTTTTTCTATAATCTTGAGCGTATTTCTTTAGAGTTTAAGAAAGCGTTGAGCGTAGTGCAAGTTTTCTTCGAGTATATCCTTGCTCTACCAGTTGGAATACTGTTCTTTCAAAGGTAAGGGTATTATTTCTTTTGTATTCATGAAGAGAACTTCATTATTCCATTCTTTTTTATTATGTTGGAATAACTCGCTTATCTGAAGCATCTGCATACATGGTGAAATTTTTCATTATTCCATTCTTTATTATTATGTTGAATAACTCGCTTACGCCAAGCACCGCATACATGGTGAGATTCTTCATTATTCCATTCTTTATTATTATGTTAGAATAACTCGCTTATGCAAGCACCGCATACATGGTGAAATTCTTCTATTATTCCATTCTTTATTATTATATTGAATAACTCAAGCTTTTGCTAAGTAATCGCATACATGGTAAAATTCTTTTATTATTCCATTCTTTATTATTATATTGGCATAACTTGTTTATGCGAAGTACCGCATATATGGTGAAATTCTTCTATTATTCCATTCTTTATTATTATGTTGGAATAACCTGTTTATGCGAAGTACCGCATACATGGTGAAGTTCTTCTATTATTCCATTATTTATTATTCTGTTGGAATAACCTGTATACGCGGACTACCCTATACTTGGTGAAATTATTCTGTTATTCCATTATTTATTATTCTGTTGGAATAACCTGTATACGTGGGCTACCCTTACTTGGTGAAATTTTCTGTTATTCCATTATTTACTATTCTGTTGGAATAACATGTATATGCGGGCTACCCTATACTTGGTGAAATTCTTCTGTTATTCCATTCTTTATTATTCATTGGAATATCCTCGTTTATCGCGCTTTATGCTGGGACTCGGTTCCGTTATTTATTATTCTGTTGGAATAACCTACCTGTGCGGTCTATCGCAGGCCTGGTGATTTCTTTTGTTATTCCATTCTTTATTATATGCAGTCGGTTAAATTTTTGACTTCTATACTCCATGATATTAGTGGAATATCCTTGATATTTGAGCTTCATCCAGTATCTTTTCATGGAAATATTCTTCTGAACATTCTTGAATTTTTCTCTATAAAGAAATATCATGTTGATAATTTTTATTGAATTCTTATATCATTGTCATCATCCTCATGTTTATATTTCTTTTGAAAGTCATCTGTGGTCTATAGTGCATAGATGGACTTGGTATGATTATGACCAGGGATTATTCGGTGTAATCATGACCGTAATGTTACAATGATGTGGTAAAAGTCCTTGTCGACGTCGGGATTTTTGAGTGTCCCTTTTTCGTTAATTGTCTTTTGGTATTCTCATGTTAATGTGAGATTTGTTTGAAAAACAAGTGAAAAAGGTCCGACATGTATAATGTCGACGATTAACTTTAAGAGTCGCCAGTTGGTGTTTTTAACTGGTTGTACTAATCAAGACCAAAAAGGTTTGCACATCGACCCAAAGATTTGACAAATCGCTAAACCGTCTCTGAAACCGAGATTCATTAAGGGTTCGAGGGCTTGATTATGCGGAGGGAAGGTTTTAGGCATCCCCCGACATCCGTGTTACCACGATGACCGCCACTCTTCAAAGAAATTGTTATATGAATGTGTGTATATGTGTGTATGTGTGGATCAATGTGCAATTATCTGAAAGTAGTGTGAGGCCTCGTTTACACCTATATACAAGGGTTTGAATTTTATTTAGAAAAATCCAATTTTAACCACAAAATAGCAATGAAGTTTTGTAAAAGAGGTTTTTTAAACCCTGTGCTCAATAGGAATTGAGACCTTTTCATACTTCCATTTTATTCTTAAATGTTCGGCTTGTTTGCTTTTATTTTCGAGATGCGAGGCATCCTCAAGAAAACAATATACAAAGAGCGTCAACTCCTCATGGGCATGACAACAATCCAAGGAAACTCGATAATCGTAAAATAATGTACAAGTCGCCATACATGTAAAATGTCCATCATGGGAACCTAATCTAGATTCAAGAGATCAACTCGTGATCACATGATTCCTAGGCTCACAAGATAATGCGCAATTTATATGGAAAGCGAGGCGAGATATATATATATATATATATATATATAAATGATGATCAACCGCCATAAAGTGAACTCCAAAGTGGAATGAAATGTAAATAAAGTCAGTAAAAGCAATCAATCGCCACGGCGAACTCCAGTGAGATTTTAATGTAAAGAAAAGTCAGAATGGCCACATGAGTAAACTCCAAACTCCGATGAAATATAAATATATATATATATATATGTACAAATATATATATAAAAGTAAGTAAACGCATATAGGATGTAAATTCAGGCTCATCGGATATGTCCGATGCAATTAATTATATATATGTATATATAAAAAAGCTAGTAAATGCACCTGATATAAAATCCAGTGCTCATCGATATATGCCGACAACAATTATATATATAAATATATATATATATATATAAGCGGATAAACGCCTCGCATCAAGTTCAGGCTCAATCGAGGCATAACTCGATAATGTTAGTCCATATATACAAAATATATACATATATTAGTATATATATACAGACAGAAATGAAAACTACGAACCAAAGTCCGGGCAAACACACTCACACGACTATCAACGTGTACAACAGTGTGTGATAATAGGAGAAAGAGGTTTTATAGAATGTAAGAAGGCTTACAGTGGGCTACAAAAGTAGACTTCTTAGACTTTAAATGGATAAACACTCAGCTCCCGCCGGATAAAAAAGTAGCTATATATGAGCTAACTAGTGTTTAAAGAAGAGGAAACACTCAAAAGATGTGTATACAGAGCAAAATGGACAGGGCTTCCTCGCCTTTTTCCTTCTCTCTCCCTTCTCAAATGGCTAACCCCCACCTTCTATATATAGACGGATGGTCGCAGGTCAACCTGCGGCAGCCGCAGTTGAACCTGTAGCTGGTCGTGGTGGGCCCGGGCCTCGCGGGTCCCGTCGTCTCATAGTATGTGCACTCTCGTGCACTGTAATGTCCAATCAAACTTGCAGAACTTCAATCCGAGCATCCAAACGAAGTATATCTGTACTTCTTCGGATCGCTTGTGTCGAGAGTTACGTAATGACATGGATTAGAGGTTGTACGAAGTCAGGAAGAGGGGTCTATGCCCATGGTCTTCAAGCTTCAAAGCATATCCAAAGTACTGCTACACGTAATAGTCACTCGGGATTGTCAATCTTCGGCTCTTGTGGGACATTGTTGAATGTATGTATATATGTATGAAGCGTTGAGACGACGTGCCATTTGTCGAAGGAATAAGATGATGCTTGACTCCTCGCCGAGGTTATCGCCGGTTTGAGTTGAAAGTAGACGTTGCTCAGGGTTACAGCTGAGATTGGACTACTTGTTAGTAAGCTGCGATATCATCCTGTTGACATGGTAAGATGATGTTGTGACTCCTCACCGGGGTTATCGCCAGTTTAAGCGAAAAGTAGACGTTGCTCAAGGTTACATCTAAGATTGTACTGCTTGTTTGTGTGCCTCACTGTCATCTGTAGGTGTTGAAGCTGATTACATGTGTTTGAAACAAGCATTTCCGGGGTTATCGCCGGAACTGCGATGGCATCCCTTGGGGTTATCTCCAAGGAGGTTGTTACTCCCAATGTTGTCTCTGGGACTAGAACTGAACATCGCGGTGTTATCGCCGAGATGTAATCGGCCCTATTCTTGTTATTACCTAGATTTTGATCTGCGCATATCTCGGGGTTATCTCCGAGATTGGAAATGACATTCTCGTGTGTTTTTTTAGGTTTGAGTCGAACTTCCTAGAGTATCCTGATTGGGCCGATGTTCCCGCTTTGTGTTTCTGGTTTGGAGTCGAACTTCCCAGTAGTCTCTCGAATGGTTGTAGCCGCCTTTTTAGGGTTATCTCCAAAGACGAAATCTACCCTCCCCGCAATGTCGCAATAGGAGTGCGAAAAAATTTTGAGTGTCTCTGAGATGCCCTCTTTATCATATTCATGTAATGCAAGGCGTGGATAGGATAAAGAATCCTAGACACTTGAAATGCAGGCAAGATAATCATGATGCGATATGCAGCAACATGATGTAAATGTATGTAGAACGATTGTCATGTAATCCTGTTGGGATGACAATCAGTGATGGCTTGGACATGCGATCCAAGTCTCCAAGGATGTTGACGTTGGGACTACCACCAAAGTCTTGAATCCTAGACACTGGCTTATACTCCATAGAGGTACCTCTTGTGTGGAAGAGATCTGTGGGAATAAAGCTTTGTATGCTTTGAGGATGTGTATAATATGTTCCCTCATACTGTCGGAGTTACTGCCAACAGTTGGTTGTCATCAGGGTTGCCTGATCTTCGCTGATGTGTGTATCACCGGATATATCCCTACAGGGCGCATTGTCAAGTCTGCTTGACCTTCATCGATGTATGTGTCAATGGTAGAATTGTGTTATTGACCTTACTGGGGAAGGTTGCTTCAATGGGTTTATTTTCCATTGGTTGATATGACATCAAGGCTGCTTGACCTTCATTGATGTGTATATCAATGGTTGCATTGCGTTGTAACCCCCGCCGGGGATACGTAGATGCTCAAAAGATGTGCGTTGTGACCCCCATCGGGGATACGTAGATGTTTGATAACTTCAGTATTGTAACCCCCGCCGGGGAGGTTTAGGATTGTAACCCTGTAAAATGACGGCATCGGACCTTTGTGGGTTATTTTTGAGCATGGTTTGTGAAAGCTGAGCTCATTGGTATAGTATACCCTGCATTCAGGTGAATACCATTGAGTTGACGGGAGTTTAACTCGGACCGACAAGAAACCAGGATTTCAGGCTGTTCAGCTCAATCGCGTAGCGTTTTTATTCCTGATTTGGTTTTTTTAGCTTGTGAGACCTCCTTTGCAACTCTAACTGGAGCGAGCCAGAGGTGTGGGACACATGTAGGGGGTCCGTGCGTGTACTGCAGGGAGCCAGAGATTGACTATGGCCACCGGTACGCCTATGATAAAGCGGTGGTTGCTTTCATAAGTCATTTTCAAGTTGTGCAGCGAAGGAAATCTGAGAGCTCTTTTGCAAATCTGCTGAGTTCGGGTAACTTTCTACATATTCTGTCATCGTACAAGCGTTCTTCACTGTCCTGGTAACACATGCATGTATTATTTTCTAATTTTTGTCCGTTGGAAAATGACTTATCGCATGAAATGCATTTAGACACATAGTAGTGAATATGCATGCTGATATAACATGATAAGAAATATTCAACATAACAAATGTTAGTATTAAACCATGCTGAACATAATGATGTGAAAAAATTTGACTTTTAAAGCAGTCAAATTAGCACCTTTTACTGTCATTTCTTATCATATCTGAGGACAAATGAGTAAAGGTAGAATAGTAAATAATCCTGGTAATTAGACTACACTTACAGAATTTTACTGTGATGTGATGAATGCATACAGGATGTATATGACTGTGTACAGGTGTGCTACTGAATGGCCACCTAGTCATGCCTACGTGCATGTGGATAGTCCCATTTACATAGGGGGCTATGGCAAAATTTTCCCAAAATGTAGGCATTGGGTAGTTATGCATTTTTAACTCTACAGTAGATATATGTTAAAATAATGCATGTATGCATGTAATCATGAATGCATTTTGAAAAAGACTCCAAGTACGAAATTACCACACCCTTTCTGAGGTGATTTGGAGACTTGCTATCCAGATATTATGGATCTAGATCAGCCGAGCAGTTCCTGCAGGACCACTTCTGGTGTACCGAGGAGGGCTTTTGGAGAGTCTCAACGCCGTTCTATGAGACAGCCTCATCGTTTGGCAGAGGCGGTGGTACGTCCTATTCGGGTTGAAGTTTTAAATGTCGAGGACGAAGAGGAGGATGTACCGTTCGAGGTTCATGCTCCTGCTATACGGGTTCCCTGTAGGGAATTTCCAGGTATTCAAGTGGCTAACCCAGATCTTCTGGGTGACTTGAGTAGGCATCCTTCAGTATACCTACACGCAAACGAGGTATGAAGTTAGATCTTTAATCTTCCTTATTTCTTATTGATGAGGAGTCAAGGAGTCTGATGTTGATCTGCATTTAATGTAGGTTCCCGACTTCACACAGCCTCGAGGGAACTGGTTTAGCATCCACTCTATGTATCAGGCCTTGCATGATGACTATAGAGCGATCATCCATGGCTGGGGATTCGAGAGGTTCTTCTCCATTCTACCCCATCGCTGTCCCTGGGGTTACCTCAGGGCATTGTCTGAGTGGTGGTTCCACCGCACTCACCACTCCATTCTTTGGATCATGGTGATGATGACGGATTGGCTAGCCTATGTCGTAGATCCGACTCATGTGACATGATTGAGAGATTGACTAGCAAATGGACCCCAGCCACATCTTTTCATTCTAGATTTGGGCGAGATCCCGCAGAGGTAGATACTTTTGATCCTTCCAGCCTCTGGCCGGCCCCTCGATGACCCATTTTGTTTCTTGCTTGCAGATCCTCCTTTGTATCGACCTAACATCCCTGTAGATAGAGATCCAGTGACTCAGGAGGAGTTACATCAAGTGGATAGCATCGATGATGTGGACATTGACACTATTGACTTTTTTTGATGTATTTCTCGTTATCTCTTTTGATAGGCCTCTGTTAGTTGTTGGGTAGCTTCGCCCCATTCTTGCTATATCTTTTCATAGGCCTCTATTAGTTGTTGGGTAGCTTCGCCCCATTTCCCTGTATATTAGCTGTACAGAGATGTATTAGATGATGATATACTTAGAAATGTATACACAGTTTTCCATTCCCTATATCATATTGTCATCTATTGTATCATGTATGTTATTGTTATGCATATGTATGTATGTCCGGATATATTCAAAGATGATCCTGGATGGTCTTATGACACACTACCGTCAGATGTCTTCTTCTGACGCTTAGTCGTATTGATCATACCCCACCATTTATGGTGGTACTGGGTATGCGATCATGGTATGATAGTATATCACCATCAGACATTGTGATCGTAGATGATTTGCTATAGCATACTATGACCCTACTGATGTTTCAGGTTCCTCCAGGATTTGTAGAGGGCATGCTAGAGCATTGGGTATCAGACAGACAGGTATTCCGCTTTGGGACCCGTGAGTTGACTCCTACTTTGGAGGAGTATGCACGATTGACGATGCTGCCTCTAGACAGACCTTGCGTGCATATGGCGATGGGAGACATGAGCAAACAGTTCATGACCCTCACAGGATTGAGGCGTAGAGTAGTGCAAGATGAGATTACATCTGGCCATGTGATATCCCAGCATTTCCTGATTGATAGGTTTGGCTCTAAGGATAACTATGCACGGCATTCCGGGGATTTCACCACACCAGAGGATCATCATGCTCAAATTTTGAGTAGATGTATCGCTTCCTCTGTCGTATTATCATACGTCTACATGTCGCGGTACATGGATGAGCTAGATATCGTTGTTATCATGACAGTGAGAGCTCTCAAGGAGGGTCATACCATCATTCTTATGATTATCGCAGAGACCTTGAGGTCGGCTACATACTGCTGCACTTATCCGGCAGGAGTGTTCACAGCGAGCGGATTCGCCATGTCAGATGTATGTGTGGTTCATGTCACACTTGAGACCAATTGGCACATTTAGACATCATGGATTTTGTTTCACCCATGAGATAGCCATGTCGTACTCCTTTCAGCCTGCGGGGTGTACAGATGCTGCATCTTAGTCCGATTTCTTGGTAGAGATTGGAGATCCTTTTGATATATTGCCTTGTTCAGGGCTCAGCTCACCCTACAGCTTCATTACTCATGCTCCGGGCATGGATTACCTCCCTCTAGCTAGTTTGAGGGGCATGATTACTTACCACCCACTGGCCGTGATATGTCAGTTTGACCAGTTTTAGGATTTTCATCCGTATGTAGGGCAATGAGGTCAACCAGCGTCACACACCATTTGTCACGGAGGAGGATGATCCAGTTGTATGCCTGTTGGGATCAGCGAGAGTTGGCTAATTTTTCTGTCAGTCATCTAGGTAGTTCTGCAGAGTATTCCGCATGGATGGAGATAGAGACTTCATTGGCTGTGGCAGTATCCACAGTGCAGGAGACTGATTATGATGATGAGGAGCCTATAGAGGAGGCTGTCATTCCCATTGATGACTTGATTGCTGGGCTGCCAGCATTTGTGATAGATTCTCCCACCCCGAGTGCCACTGTTACCAAGTATTCGGCACAGCATTTGGAGCAGAGCTTACATCTGATGACCTACGACAGAGATCGGGCTAGGGCCACGATGTTGATAGCTCTTGATGAGAGAGATACTGCTCTGTTGGAAAGGGATGAGGCTAGATCAGCCAGAGATGCATTGATAGCTGAGCGGGATGTCGCCTTATCTGCTAGGGATGTGGCCATTACAGACAGCACTTTAGTGAGATCCCAGATGATGGTCAGTCTTACCGACATGAGTGCATACATTGATGAGCATTCTGCTACCATGCAGTTAGCCTCTGATCTGCTAGCTCGTGTAGATACCCTTGGACAGGAACTTGCAGCGTTACCTCCATCTTCAGAGAGGGATGCTATGTTAGATCTGATAGTCCGCATACACACAAATCTGTAGATAGCTTTGTATTTTCCTGCACAGACTAGCTTAGCCATTTTTGTCATGTACAACACATATGTATATATCAAACAGTATTATCTATGGCAGGGAAATATATGTTGATTCATTTCCCTTTTAGTTATGCCTTGATACTTGCTTGATATTTTCCTGTTTCTCCAGGGCCTTTGATCTTGATGCATTTTGAACTTATCCTTGATAGATGGACATTGAGACGTCGTAAGGTCACTCAGAACGGATTATTGATTTCTGAAAATCCCTACCATCTTTGGTGTCTTGGGACTGGTATCTGTATGGAAAAGTGTGGAGAGGATGGTAGTTTCTTCCTCTCTGAGATTGACCGCTCCACAGATGGTCGCCAATACTTCTATTTGTGAGAAGCCTAGTTAATTCCATCTCTTATGGGTTGGTATTTCTCTTTGAGGCATGATCGCAGCTTAGATGATCACCGAATCTTCTATTTGTGAGAAGAGGTTGGATAATTCCATCCCTTTGATCTGAAATTGATGAAGTGGGGCAATTTGAAGGTTAATCCCAGTACCGTGTGACAAGTATGTTTGTTCTGGTAGGGGTTAGACTGCACCATGAATGTCTACCTACGTACTCCTATTGAAGAGGAGATCAAGTCTGCGTAGTTCGAACCTAGTGTAGGAGGTTCAACGCTGTATGTGAAAGGCAGAAGGGTATAGAAGTGTTTTTGTTGTTTTTGTTGTTTTTGTGAAGAAAGGTTAGAAATGTTTTTGTTGTTTTTCTTTATTGCGACCGGGCCATATATAATATGGTTGCCTATGTACCCTCGGGTATAAGGGAGATCAGGTCGACGTAGTTCGCCCCTCAGGACAAATCGCAGCTGAAGAGAAGTGCAAATCCCATGTGCAGGCTATACTGCGGGGAGAATAAAGTTTAATCCCATAATGGGAATAAACTGCAAGTGTGGAAAAAGTCTGATCCCATCTTCAGGACAAACTGCAAGCGTAGAAAAGTTTAATCCCATCTTCAGGATAAACTGCAGGTGTGAAAAGTTTAATCTCGTCTTCAAGAGAAACAAGGGGTTTATGAAAAGTTTAGTCTCGTCTTCAGGAGAAACAAGGGGTTTATGAAAAGTTTAGTCTCGTCTTCAGGAGAAACAAGGGGTTTGAAATGCAAGGAAACCAGGCTGCTGGTGTGAAATGAAAGGAAACCAGGCTGCTGGTTTGAAGTGTAAAGAAATCAGGCTGCTGGTTTGAAATGAAAGGAAACCAGGCTGTTGGTTTGAAGTGAAAGGAAATCAGGCTGCTGGTTTGAAGTGTAAGGAAACCATGCTACTGGTTTGAAGTGTATGTTTCCCTGAGGGGCAGAAAAGCATGTAAAAAGGGTGAAAGGGTTCAAAACCGGAATGACTGGTGATTTGATGATCAAAACCAGGATGTTTGTTTGATGGTAACTTCAGACATAGTACCGTTTCACGGTGTCCAAGTTAATAAGCTGTGGAAATTCATCGCCATCCATTTCCTGCAATCTGAGAGCACCTCCTGTCAATACTTCCTTGACAATAAATGGGCCTTCCCAGTTAGGAGCGAATATTCCTTTAGATTGATCTTGGTTGTCAATGATCTCCTTCAAAACCAAGTCATATTGTTTGAATTGCCGCAGTCGGACTTTTTTGTTGTAGGATCGTGCGATCCTTTGCTGATATAACTAACCATGGAAGATAATCGTGGTTCGCCTTTCGTCTATCAGAAATAATTGGTGATACCTGTCTTGTACCCATTGGTCTTCATCCAACTGAGCATCCAGCAATACTCTGAGGGATTCCATTTCCACTTTTATGGGGAGCACTACCTCCATCCCATAGACTAATGAGTAGGGGGTTGCCCCAGTGGAAGCACGCATTGAAGTTCTGTAGGCAAATAAAGTTATGGGCAAGAGGTCAGGCCATCCTTTGTGATTGGTGGACATTTTCTGCATGATCTTCTTGATGTTTTCAACAACACCATTCATCTTTGGTCGGTAGATGACAGAGTTGAGATGTTTAATGTGGAATTTTTTGCATAATTCCTCCATCATTTTGTTGTTGAGGTTCTTTGCATTGTCTGACACAATGACCTCTAGTTGTCCATATTGATAAATAACATTGTTTCTGATGAACGCAATGATGACTTTTTTAGTAACCTTGGAGAAGGAAGCTGCTTCTACCCATTTGGTGAAGTAGTCGACCATGGTGAATATGAATCGATGTCCATTACTGGCTTTAGGCTCGATGGGCCTGATCACGTCCATTCCCCACATTGAGAAGGGCCATGGCGAACTCATATTGTGGAGTTCCTTTGGAGGGGCGTGGATAGCATTCCCATGGATTTGACATTGATAGTACCTCTTGACGTGATCATCACAGTCAGCTTTGAGTGTAAGCCAATAATGTCCTGTTCTGAGAATTTTCTTGACAAGTAGGGGTCCGCTCATGTGTGGGCCACATACTCCGCCATGGATCTCATCCATGAGTCGTTGAAAGCTTGGTCTTTGTCTGACATCCGAGGATACCTAATCCGCATCTCTTTTTAGAGTGTGCATCTCCTTTCGTGTAGAATTTCATAAAAAGTCGATGAATCCGCCTCTTCTCAGTTAGGCTCGCCTCAGCGGGTGTAGATCCATCTCGTAGATACTTCTTGATATGCTGATACCAAGGGTTGTGGATGGGAGGTAGTTCATCTGATACTTCTCTAACGTAATTCCCATAGACTAGGGCTTTCTGCATAGAAATTGTGATGCTTGGCATGTTTTCCTTCTCAGGTATGTAAACCAAGGAGGCCAACGTTCCTAATACGTCTGCAAAGTCATTCCTACTACGAGGAATATGTTGAAAGGAGATTTCTTCAAACTCCAAAGCCATCTGTAGAACTTGTCGATGGTAAGGCAGTAAATGTAATTCTTTGGTTTGATAGATTCCTATGGATTGCTTGACTACCAATTCAGAATCCCCAAAGACAGTTAACCGCCTGATACCCATTTAAAGGGCAAGTTTGAGTCCCACGATCTGACCTTCATACCCAAACCGTGTGTTGTTGGTGTTGATAAACCGCAATTGATGACGACGGACACCGCTTCCCCCGTCTGAGATATTAAACCGCTTCCACCTCCAGAGCCTTCTAAATTTACAGCTCCATCAAAATACATTTTTCACGAACAGCATGTATCGTACTGATGTGGTAGCTGAATTGCCATTACTCCTTCATCAGGAAAGTATGTTTCTAAGGGTTTGTAGTCCCCTGCAGGTGCGGCGGCCATTTGATCCGCAATTCCTTGAACTTTGACAGACTTTTTTGTCACGTAGACGATGTCAAATTGCTGGAGGATCAACTGCCATCTGGACAGTCGACAATTCAGTATGGGTTTGCTGAACACATACTTAAGAGGATCCACGCAGGATATGAGATGGGTTGTGTGACCATGGAGATAATGTTGTAATCTCATGGAAGCCCATGTTAAAGCACAACAAGTCTTCTCAATCAGAGTGTACTTGTGTTCACTGATGCTGAATCTTTTGCTGAGGTAATAAATAGCTCGCTCTTGGCCTCTATTGTCTTTCTGTCCCAGCATACAGCCCATGGCATTGTCATTTATGGATAGGTACATAAACAGGGGATCATCATCCTTGGGAGGTACCAAAATAAGAACGTTAATCAGCAGCTCCTTGATTGTGAGGAAGGCTTTTTGACACTCATCATTCCATTTCATGGAAGAGTTCTTCCTTAAAAATTTGAAGATTGGCTCACAGGTTGCTGTGAGTTGAGAAATGAATCCGCTTAATGAAGTTGATCCTTCCCAAAATCCCCGTATTTCCTTCTCTCATCTCGAGGAATGGGCATTTCCTTGATGGCCTCAATTTTGGTAGGATCCAGCTTCAATCCTTTGTGGTCGACTGGAAGCTTCAAGCAACTTGCCTCGACTTGACACCAAAGGCGCACTTGGCGGGATTCAACTTCAAGTTGTACTTACGTAACTGCTGAATGACTTTTTGAGATGGTCTAAATGGTCATCCTCCCTCCGAGATTTGATAATGATGTCATCCACATAGATCTCTATCTCCTTATGCAATAAATCATGGAAAAGGGCCATCATATCTCGCTGGTAGGTTGCCCTAGCATTGATGAGGCCGAATGACAATCGTCTGTAGCAAAAGGCTCCCCAAGGCATGATGAAAGCAGTTTTCTCACGATCTTCCTCAGTGACCATAATTTGATGGTACCCTGCAAAGCAATCAGCAAAGGAGTACATGTCGTATTGAGCAGTATTATCAATAAGAATGTGGATAAAAGGCACGGGAAAGCTATCTTTCAGGCAAGCTTTGTTCAAATCCCGATAATCCACGTACACTCGCACCTTTCCCCCTAGTTTAGGCACAGGAACAATGTTAGATATCCACTCCGGATATGAAGACACCATGATGATGCCAGCTTGAAATTGTTTCACAATTTCTTCTTTAACTTTTAAACTCCACTCAGGTTTCAATCGCCTGAACTTTTGCCTAACTGGCTTGAATCCTTCTTTAATGGGAAGGCGATGAAGAACAATGTCAGTAGACAAACCCACCATATCTTCATGAGACCATGCAAACACGTCCTGGAATTGGGTTAACAGTGCAACCATGTCATTCTGTTGATTTATGGTAATGTCTGAACCAATTTGGATTAGCTTAGGGTTGTCTAAGGTTCCAAGATTGAAAGGAATGGTTTGATCAAGATTGGGTTTGGGTTTGTCGGTGACCCATTCCTTAATCTCTTGAGGTGTCTCAATGTCCTCTTGGATGTTCATCAAGTCTGAGTCCAACTTTGCATCAAAGTTATAGCCCTTGTGGAGAGAAGGCACCTCATCGCTAAATGCGAGTACATCTAAATTCGTAGTTCAAAACAAAATATGCTTTCACTTAATATATGCAACTATTCGATCATACAAAAGTGTTAGCATGTACGTGATAAAATAACTGCTAGTGCTGTAAAGGAAAGCAAGAAATTAAAAGTTATCTACAGGACAGAGGGATTTTCTGCCCATTTTACCCTCGTCGACCAATGCATGGAGTGTTGCTCCAATTGTCGAGGGCAAAGTCCTGAAGGACTACAGTAATGGAAGGATCGTCAGTGTCTTCCTTTTCCCGAATGATAACCATGACATCTGGGCAATCATCGTCTAGGGTGTATCTGTTTGTATGTTCATCATGAACAATGACGTGAATGCCTGCCATCATCAAGGCAAGGTCATGTTTACATTTCCGCTCCTTTTCTTCCACCTCGGGATCAGGAATCAACACCTCTTTAGCTTTGATTGGCACTGGTTTCAAAAACAGCATAGCCACAACCCGGGCTGGAGCCTTTACTGGAGACTGTATCAACTCATGTGGTAAAGGCATAGAAAATCGCCGTGCGGCAGAAGCTTGAGGAACCTACTTGTGCTTATGAGGATTCCTGTGCTTGGCACTAGCAGAATAGCCTAGCCCGGCTGTCCCAATTTGACTGGACATTTAGATAGGGTGCTTAATACCCTGTTGATCCTTACCAAGCCCTTGTCCAGGTTGGTAACCCAATAACATCATTTCTTGAGTGGCTGACATCACTTCATCAGAAATCTTGGGTACGGGAAGTGGGACTCCAATAGAATGGTATTACGTGTTACTCACTTCTAGAGTATGGAAACTGACCGACTCAACTTCTAAATTGAAGCTGATAATTGGTAGAGTTCCTGGTCTAGGACCTTCCGGTTCAGCATTGACAGTGACTAGATTGTTGTTGATGATGTATTTGAGTTGTTGATGTAAGGTGGAGGGAACAGCTCCAGCCATGTGTATCCATGGTCTCCCTAATAGCAGGTTATATCCTGAATCTATCTTGAGGACGTGGAAGGATACATTGAATGTATTGGGACCAATCTCAATTGGTAATTCAATCTTTCCAATAGAATTTCACCAAGATCCATCAAAAGCTCTGATGATCGTATGACTACTTTGGATTCGCTTGAGATTGATATTCATCTTCACCAATGTGGCATAAGGACAGATATTTAGAGATGAACCTCCATCTATCAAAACTCTTGCTAGCATATACCCGAAAGACAACACTGCGATGTGTAGTGGTTTGCAATGACCGGTCCCTTCGGGAGGTATATCGTCATCAGTGAAGGATATCACATTTTTGTTGAAAATGTGATCAACCAAATGTTGAAATTTTTCCACGTCCACTGATTTTGGCAAGTAGGCTTCTTCCAAAACCTTTAGCAAGACCTTCTGATGATCTTCGGAAGAGAAAACCAAGTCCAGTATTGAAATCTGGTGTAGAGCTTCTCGCAAGCTTAAAACCACTTTGGCTTCATTGTGGCCCATGGTATGGAGGAATTTTTCAATCTTCTCCATGGGCAACTTCCCCTTTGCTTCGCAAGCAGGCTTGATAACCCGTTGAGGAAGGTACAGTGGATTTTCTTTTGACACTGTAGCAGTAATATGAGACATAGATCCTTCAGCTTCTCCATAATTCCATGGCACTTTGTGTAAGCTGACAAGAGGATGTTGTATTCTGCAATGTAAAGGAATTGGCTCTGGTGCGGCCACTTTCAAAGGATGGTCAGCTCCTTTGAGTTGAATTGGTTGTATGGGAAATACTTTGACAGTCTCATCATCCACCTCGGATATAACTGCTATTGATCCCTTCCATTGAGTAGGGTATGCATTCCCACCCTTAAGTTGCACAGTGTAATCATCTGCTACTTGCAGGACACCGCTATCAATAAGATTCTGAATGAGATGGCGGAGTGCCCAACATTCTTCTGTGCTATGACCGCGAGAATGTGAATGATATTGACACATTTCATCAGGATTGAATCGCCCTGAGCGGGGATTGATTGGAGGGAGAAGGAATGTAATTCTTCTTGGCCCAGATAGGTGAACTCCCTTTGATTGGCGAAATCCCGACGGGCTTTAGCACTTGCTCGCTTTGCAACCTTATCCTCCATAGCTTCGCTTTCTGAAGGTGTTGATGGAGCGTTCATGACAAATGGAAGGAGATAGGCATGCTTCTTCCTGATTAACTGGCGTGTGATTTGGTGATGGTGGGTCACCAGTTCTGCCAATTGCTCAATTTGTTTGCAAAGAGCTTTCATTTTTCATTCCATGGTGAATTGGAACTTTGCATAATCCCATTTGTCAACATCGTCTTTAATGGGTTGGGATGATTCATCCGTAGAATTGGAACCATGTCCAGTGCTCCAACTGATCATGTTGACCTCTTCCTCTTTGTGTTGAGGGAGAGGGTTGTCTTGTACATGAGGTTGATCTGGCTTGGTGACCACGATCTCACCATTGTCTATCAGATCTTGGATCTTGTGTTTCAAGGCCCAACAATCTTGAGTATCATGTCCGGGTGCCCCAGCATGATAAGCACACTTCCGATTAGCATTGAAACCCCTCCCATTAGGGTTGGCTGGCGGAAGAAGATGTGTAATTTTCTTCTTAGTAGTTAGAAGAGCAAGAATGTTCTCAAGTGAATCTCCTAAGGGTGTGAACGTTCGAGGTCAATTTACTTCTCCACTTTTAGGCAATGGAGGGTTTGAAGATTATGCTGGAAAAGGGGAGTAGTTTTTCCTATGCACAGGCATACTTGGATTGCCTTTATGTCCTTGTAGTATCAAGGAAACATCCTCCTCTTTCTCTTTATGGACCCTCCGGGGGTTGTTTCCATAAGATCCGGACTGGATGTGCTCAGCAACAGCTTTAAAAGCAGCTAGGTCTTGAATTTTATCGGACTTCAATCCCATTTCATCCATCTCGTCATGTTTGATCATTTCAGAAAATGGTTTGCCAATACCCGCTAGAACTCTTTCATAGAAAGGAGCTTCCTGTACATCTATGAAGGTCATGCCCATCTCTGATTCTATCAGGAAGGAATAACTTGAGCAGCAAGGCGCCTCCACCTTTGAGCGTACTCTCTGAATGACTCATTAGGTTATTTCTTGACCTTGGTAATTTGGTACCGATCAGGAGCCATCTGAGATTGAAAACTGTATTGAGTGAGGAAGGCATGAGCTAGCTCTTCCCAAATATGGATCTTAGAGTTGTCTAACTGGTATACCATGAATCAGGCTTCTCCAAATGTAATTTTCTTAAATAAACGCATTACGAGCTTTTCATCCTCAGCATAAGATCCGAGTTCTCCAATGAACAGCTTTAAATGCGTGTAAGGATCCCCTAATCCGTCATATTTCTCAAAATCAGGGGTTTTGAATTTCTCTGGATAATGCACACCAGGAAATATGCAAAGGTCTGTATATGAAACACTACCATGTGTTCCAATCCCTTTGGGAGAGTGAATGGTTTCCTCCATTTGGAGAACCTTCTTCCTGATATCACCAGTGTCTGGATCTCCTTTGAGATGTGTGCTTTCAGGGTCTTTGTTGGTTGTATCCAACTGACGTTCTGGAATTGTTTTTTCCAGACCTTGAACTCCCCCTTGTGCACAAGACTCTGTATGTGTAGGTATCTTCGTACCCTAAGTAGACTGGTGTAACTCTTTCAGTAGAACAACCAAGTCTGTGATTTGTTTACTTAATCCGTCAAATTCTTCTCGTGAAACAGATTAGAGCTGCTCGTAAGAAAACATGATTGGTTCAGAAGCTTGAGGCCTTTTTGGATTTAGAGCGGGTAATAGGCCCAATTGCTTCCCTACAAAAGACTTACGTAATTTAGTCTTAGGGTAATGTGAATGTTATCATAATATGTCCGTTTTAGGAATTTTGTCCTGCAAAAACGGTTGTTAATTGATAACATGTTATGCACAGGTATTCTTCATATTTTCCATTACATATGGGTGAACATGGAATAAAATTACAAGTAAATGCTTTTACAAGTAATTGAAAATGGAAAGCATGAAGAAACTTTCCTCCGCGTTTGGTTTATCAGAGGTTGACCTATCCTAGGGTTTCTCTCGCGACTTTTCGGCAATGAAGGTTCCTAGATCATCGCAATCTACTCAACAGGAGGTTAATCCGGTCTTTCAACTTGAGCGAATTTGGGTGGTGCCTTTCCTGAGCCCCGGGGAATTATTCTTCCCACGAGTCCAGTAATCAAACACCGACAGGATAGCCTCCTGATGGAGGGACCACACAACATACATTCACATACAACGTGTCTCACCGTTTATGCAAAATGATGACATGTGAGAAGCACTAATATCATAGATTGATATTTAGCAGTGCAGTAAGTAAAATGCATTCGTACACATTCATCAGAAATGTAAATGCAACAATCACACACAAGAATATAACAATTTTGAAAAGCTTGTAATAGCGGCTTAAGCCCTCTTACTGGAGTCCCCAGCAGAGTCGCCACCTGTCGACGTCGGGATTTTTGAGTGTCCCTTTTCGTTACTTATCTTTTGGTGTTCTCATGTTAATGTGAGATTTGTTTGAAAAACAAGTGAAAAAGGTCCGACATGTATAATATCGACGATTGACTTTAAGAGTCGCCATTGGTGTTTTTTTAATCGTTGCACTAACGCAATCAAAAGGTTTGTACATTGACCCAAAGGATTTGACAACGCTAAACGGGTCAGTGAAACCGAGATTCATTAAGGGTTCGGGGGCTTGATTATGCGGAGGGAAGGTGTTATGCACCCCTCAACATCCGTGTTACCACGATGACCGCCACTCTTCAAAGAAATTGTTATATGAATGTGTGTGTGTGTGTGGATCAATGTGCAATTATCTGAAAGTAGTGCGAGGCCTCGTTCGCACCTATATACAAGGGTTTGAATTTTATTTAGAAAAATCCAATTTTAACCACAAGATAGCAATGAAGTTTTGTAAAAGAGGTTTTTCAAACCTTGTGCTCAATAGGAATTGAGACCTTTTCATACTTCCATTTTATTCTTAAATGTTCGGCTTGTTTGCTTTTATTTTCGAGATGCGAGGCATCCTCAAGAAAACAATATACAGCAGTGTCGAACTCCTCATGGGCATGACAGCCATCCAAGGAAACTCAGACACTGTAAAATAATGTACAAGTCGCTATGCCGGAAAATGTCCATCATGGAAACCAATCTAGATTCAAGAAAAGAACACGTGATCACATGATTCCTAGCTCACAAGATAACGCAATTTGTATGGAAAGCGATAGCGATTATATATATATATATATATATATATATATATATATATATATAAGCTATAAATATATATATATATATATATATGAACATGATCAACCACCACGAAGTGAACTCCAGGCGGGACGAAATGTAAATAAAGCTGTAAAAGTAATCAACTGCCACAAAGTGAACTCTATGCAGGACGGAATGTAAAGAAAGCTGTAAATGGCCACAGAGTAAACTCTAGGCCTGACGGAAATGTAAATATATATATGTACAAATATATATATATATAAAAGCAGTAAACGCACCGGATGTAAATTCGGGCTCATCGGATATATCCGACAGCAATTATATATATGTGTATATATAAAAGCGAGTAAATGCACCGGATATAAAATCCAGGCTCATCAGATATGTTTGACAGCAATTATATATATATATATATAAAAGCAGATAAACACTCCAGACCGAAGTCTAGGCTCAATCGAGGCATAACTCAATAATGTTAGTCCATATATACGAAATATATACATATATTAGTATATATATACGATGTAAATGAAAACCACACTGATCAAAGTCCAGGAAAACACACTCACACGACTATCAACGTGTACAACAGTGTGTGATAATAGGAGAAAGAGGTTTTATAGAATGTAAAAAGGCTTACAAAGGTGGTGCAAAGTAGACTTCTTAGACTTTAAATGGATAAACACTCAGACTCCATGGGATAAAAAAGTAGCTATATGTGAGCTAACTAGTGTTTAAAGAAGAGGAAACACTCAAAAGATGTGTATATAGAGCAAAATGGACAGGGCTTTCTCGCCTTTTTCCTTCTCTCTCCCTTCTCAAATGGCTGACCCCCACCTTCTATATATAGATTTGATGGCCATAGGTCGACTGCTGGCGACCCATTTGAACTGAACTTGGGTGGTCGTGGTGGGCCCGGGCCTCGCGGGTCCTGTCGTCTCGTAGTACGTGCACTCGTGCACTTTAATGTCCAATCAAACTTGCAGAACTTCAATCCGAGCATTCAAACGAAGTATATCTGTACTTCTTCGGATCGCTTGTGTCGAGAGTTACGTAATGACATGGATTAGAGGTTGTACGAAGTCAGGAAGAGGGGTCTATGCCCATGGTCTTCAAGCTTCAAAGTCTATCTAAAGTACTGTCACACGTAATAGTCACTCGGGATTGTCAATCTTCGGTTCTTATGGGACATTGTTGAATGTATGTATGTATGAAGCGTTGAGACGACGTGCCATTTGTCGAAGGAACAAGATGATGCTTGACTCCTCGCCGGGGTTATCGCCGGTTTGAGTTGAAAGTAGACGTTGCTCAGGGTTACAGCTGAGATTGGACTACTTGTTGGTATGCTGCAATATCATCCTGTTGACTTGGTAAGATGACGTTGTGACTCCTCACCGGGGTTATCGCCGGTTTAAGCGAAAAGCAGACGTTGCTCAGGGTTACATCTGAGATTGGACTGCTTGTTTGTGTGCCTCACTGTCATCTGTACGTGTTGAAGTTGATTGCATGAGTTTGAAACAAGCATTTCTGGGGTTATCGCCGGAACTACGATGGCATCCCTTGGGGTTATCTCCAAGGATGGGGTTGCTACTCCCAATGTTGTCTCTGGACCGGGCCGAACGTCATGGTGTTATCGTAGAGATGAATCGCCTTCTCTCGGTGTTGTTGCCGATCTTTTGATCTGCATATCTCGAAGTTATCTCCGAGATTTGAAATGACATTCCCGGTGTGTGTTTCGAGTTTGGAGTTGAACTTCCGGTAGTATCCGGATTGGAACTGATGTTCCTGGTTTGTGTTCCGGGTTTGGAGCTGAACTTCTAGTAGTATCCGGAATGGTTGTAAGTTGTCTTTTAGGATTATTTCCAAAAGACGAACCTACCCTCCTGCAATGTCAGTAATAGGAATGCAGAAAATTTGGAGTGTCTACAGTCCCCATTGGCCCGTAGTGCATTGATGGACAGTTGTTGGTATGATCATGACCATTGATGAATACACAAATATCCTAGGCCCGTAGTGCATGGATAATTTGTGGTCGTGATACTAATGAATATCATTGGTCGTAGTATAAGGATGATGTGGATTATTTATTAAGCTGAGTTCCAGCGATAAAAGTGATGAAAAACCTTTTAAATCATAAAAGATAGTAGATTTTATTCTCTATGTGACTCTTTTAATGGATTGTTTGTGACGCTGCAGTTAAACTTGATGTCTATTATATTTTATCGCTTTAACATTGTTGAAGACTAATGATAATTTATTCTGCATTATCTTAGTCATAATATTTCTTCTTGGGGTTAGTTGAGCTCACCCTTTCTTTCACCGTTTCTTCTTGAAATGAGAACGTAATTAGCAGACGTAGTCGGAAGCGGAGTGATGGTCCGAGGATAACATTAGTAATCCTCACTATTCGTGAAATAGTGTGTTAATAAAGTATTGATGACTTATTTTGAGTTTTAATACTGCTCTGAAGATAATATTTGCATTAAAACTCACAAATCTTGTTGTATATTTAAGATTGTATTTGTATTTTGTCACTACGATTTGGCATGAATTCGAATATGTGATGTATACCTATTTTGGGGGCGTCACACTAAAATACTTTTATAGACTTTGTAAAAATCTTAATTCAATACCACATAACTTTTAAAGACATTAAAAAAATTATAATTAAATATCAGTAAATTTTTATAAACTCTTTAAATGTCTTAATTAAACACAACTAAACTTTTAAAATCTTTAAAATTCTTTAAAAATACACCCCTTAGTCTATCATCATTAACGGATATATATATATACATGTGGTGGATAATCTACCCAAAATCTTCATCAGTATTTTAGTTATTCTCAACTTATTATCAGAGAGAGAGAGAATTTCTATGGCGAGTCTGAGCTTCAATCCAACAAGATTTAGACACCCACCTGTTCAATCTCACAAACCCGTCTCCCACTTTTCTTCTTCATTCTCAAAATCCATAAAAATCCCATTTCAATTCTCCCCTCTAATATCCACATCTACCAAACAACCCAGAAAACCCCGCCAATTTCGACCCGATTCAGTATCCGAGAGCTCAGTTTCATTGCCGTTGGAAGCTGAAACAATTGATGAGGAAATACTTGATGACCCAACTGCAGAATTGAGCTATTTGGACCCGGAAATTGACCCAGAGAGCATTTCAGAGTGGGAATTGGATTTCTGTTCTAGACCCATTCTTGATATTAGAGGGAAGAAGATTTGGGAGCTTGTAGTTTGTGATAATTCTCTGTCTCTTCAGTATACGAAGTATTTTCCCAACAATGTTATTAATAGTGTCACTTTAAAGGATGCAATTGAATCGGTTTGTGATGAGCTGGATGTGCCTTTGCCTGATAAAATTCGATTCTTCAGGTGAATTTATTGGTAGTTTTTATTATTATTTAGGTGATTAATTAAGTGTTGCTGTTTTTTTTTTGTGAGTTAAAATTTGATACTGTAATGAGCGGTATTAAAGATCATGACACGTCATGACAATATGTATTTTGTTCAACATAATTATTTCATTAATGATGTGTCATAATTCTAAGACCACTCGTGTATAGAGTAACATGTTAGTGTATGAAACTTAATCTCTGTTTTTTTGGTGATGTGTTTTGTATAATATATAAAATTGATGTTTTTAATGGTTTGTAGGTCGCAAATGCAGACAATTATTACAAAAGCATGCAAAGAGCTCGCTATAAAGCCAGTTGCGAGTAAACGGGTTCGTATCTGTTATGTTCCGCAAAAACCCGAAATAATCTTGAATTTTTTGGCCATGTTTGCACAAAGCATACCATCAGAGTATAAATTTTCCAATATGGGGTTAGGACTTTAGCTCATTTTCTTGATAATTAAAGATTCAGCCTTTATGACTTTTTAAGATAACTCCTGCAGTTATATATAAGAATGTGGTAATGTGCTGATGCATATACTAAACAACACTCATGAAGCATGCTTATTGTAACAAGGTGCTGATGTGGGTGTCTCTCATCGTTATTTGTGGACGTACTTAGATTTTTGTGGAGTGGATGGGATTAGTAGAGGTGTCTTGTTTGGTTCTTTTGTTCTTTCAAAAGCTTGTTATGGAATAAACCGATAAAGCTGAATTTAGGCAGGAAATAAGATAATATTGATAAGAGAGGTGGGTGAATGATCAAGACCTTGCACGTTCTCTTGGTTGTATGTTGAACTCTTTGGTACCAAATATCTGGGCCTTTGAATAGGTGCCCCGTTCAAGGGTGGGCTTGGGTTCTTGAGCATTTCAAGAGTAGTTTACCTAATTGTAAACATCAACATCTGTATAACCGTATAAATCTATAAGATTTAGTTTGACCAATAGTACTGTTTCTAGTGTACCCACTTATTACTTCATAGCGCTGCCGTGAGGCCTATTTTTCTAGCTATAAGGTTCAAGAAGTTGAAAATTGATTCTTTGGGAAAGCTCAAAAGGAGAGAGCATGTTTTATTTAGTCAACTTGAAATAGGTGTGTGCCTGGAAGTGAAAATATTGGCTCTGTTCATTTGTGTTTTGTTTTATAACTGGCTGCGGAAATATTTAATAGAGAGAGTTTAAATTTAGGTGTGAAAGGTGGGCATCCGTGCTGGTTAGGATGTTTTTTGGAAGATGTTAAAGACTATTTTTCTTGTTCTGCAGTACGTGAAGGCACTCACATCTTGTAATTTATCTGTTTAGCAGGATTTTTGTGGATGCTATTATCTCCTTCCGCGTGCATGCATGTTCCCGGGGGAGGGGGGAGGGGGGAGGAAAGGTATTTTACCACCTGTTGACTCGGTTAATCAGAATATATCTTTAAATTGCTTGCTAAGAAAATTGCTGGGGAGGTTTCCTTATGAACTCCTTTACTTGATGCGAATGACCAGAAGTGTTGTGAAAATTGTATACCCCAAAAATGCAATTTTGCTTCTGCATAAGTTACTACAAACTGAATGTATATTTCCCATATTTATATATTCTTGTAAATTTCTTTCTGATATTTCTGTATTATCAATGTGTTTTTGTTAGCTATGAATATCACCAAAAGTCAAATATGAAGATAGAACTACTATTGATAGCCCGAAATTGCATACTTGTGCTTCTACATATGCTCCTACATATTGGATGTATAATTTTCCATATTTATGTCTTCTGTCAATTGCTTTATGATATTTCAGTGTCTATCACTACTTCTTTGGCTGGAAGATCGGTATGAAAATGTATATATGCGACATCCTGGTTTTCAGAAAGGATCTAAACCACTTCTTGCGCTAGATAATCCATTCCCAATGAATCTTCCAGATAATTTGTTTGGAGAAAAATGGGCTTTTGTCCAGTTACCCTTTTCAGGTATACTTAAATAAAAATTTCAATGATAAGTATATCTACTATATTTCTGTGCAGTCATATTAATGTAAAAATTATCATGTGTTATTTGAGAATAAGATTTCCCACATTGGACAATTTTAGTCTAGCAGTCTTATATATAAACACTATGAGCTAATCCGACCATAGTCGTTGGTTTTTGTTTGGATGCTTTAAACATTAAAGAAAGGGAATTCATCTTGGTGCTTGGTCTCAATGTCAAACGCACTCCACATTAAATAATTTAAGGTGTGCACATGTTTTGTTCAAGTCAACTAAACATTAGGGATGTGTTAGTGCTACACTGGATAAAGTAAGTCATAGGCATGGAATGATTTAGTAGTATTACTAATGTTAGGGTAATGCAATAATATTAGGACATTTGGGGATATTATTATGTAATAAGTGAGAAGTAATATTCGGGTTTGGGTTGTGTAGGAGTTCATATAAAGGATATTTTGCCTCTTGTGCATCAAGGCTTTGCATACGTGAGGGAGTGTTAAAGCATTATATATATATATATATATATATATATATATATATATATATTGTCAGATTCATTCAATAGCTATTAAGCTTTTTAGGACAATTGACAACTCGATCATTATTGTTTTATCTGTTAGCTTTACTCGCCAACCGAAATTCTCGTGTCTAATGTAAAAAGTTCAAGTTGAAGTAGGAAACTCAAACCTTTCAGATTCGTTGTGAAAGTGATTATCAACTTACTTAAATCTTTATCACATATATTTTCAACCATCTTTTAACCATTTTGTGAACATTGATATTGTGAATTAACTTTTGAGTTTTGTCTCAAGATGAATTAATCACAGTATACATTTTCAGATGTTAAGAAGGAGGTTTCATCCTTAGAGACAACATTTGCCTTTGGAGCAAGTCTGGATTTGGATCTATTGGGGATTGAAATTGATGAGAAGACATTGGTTCCTGGATTGGCTGTCTCATCTTCACGTTCTAAACCATTAACAGGTTTGTACTGCTGTGTGTTTTTAGTTTTCATTCCAATGTCAACTAATCCAGATTCATTTTTCTTTATTTGCTATGTGACGTCCCCAAATTCGGGTATCTTCCAACCCGGCATATGGTCTTCCACTGTACTAATATCCATACAATCATTCCATTGAAATACAACAAAATGAATGTAATTACTATCTTCTTATTACAATCAAAGTATAATCTTTTCGGTTCATAAACCTGTTACATCGCTCATTGTTCATAATGTATAATACATACAAACTTACTAAACTATTACCTGATGGCTAAGCATCCATCTTAGCTTTGCCTTTATCTCGTTTGGCATTCACAGTACGTTCATCTTTAACTGCAGTTATATAATTCACGCAAGAAGTGAGCATGATTTCAAAGAAGTTTAATCAAGGATAACAGAATACCACATTCATGAATTATATAACAATTCACATAATCGAACAATAGTTATGAAGTATTATGAATCAATAATACTTTAACGATTCATAACATCAATTCCCAAAGTATAGAATAGATTAGGAATTACGAGGCCGGTTAGATAGACCATGAACGATAACTTTCGGTTTCATACTTGAAAAGGAGTTCACAAGACTAAGGTCGTTCATCCACATAACTTACGAGCACTTCTAGGTGATCAACCTATAGTACTCCATGTTGATCAACACTCATTCATTAAACGTATTTACGTTTAATATTTTTGGCAAACTCATGCGTGCCCATCGAATAATCGATGAAAAATATTTTGTTTGTTCATGAACAAACCTTACATTTACGTCCGTACCAATTACTTGGCATAGGATAAGCGTTAACATTTCTATATAGAATGATATGAATAATAATCAATCTATATATTACGAATAGTCTAAATTGAGTTTAAAATCTGGCATCGACCCTTTCTTTAAAACAAGTCTTGCAATTCAGTTCAACGAAACACATAAAACTCGGCTAACATGGAAGTTAGACAAGTGTTAAGAAAACTTGCCTTTTAGCGTCTTCAAATATTTTACTCGACTGACCACAACCTTTACAGAATCTACATGATATATTCACATAACACACTGTAATTAGCTATCAAACAACTATTCACATTGTTCCTACAAGCTTCTTTCTCTTCTAGGTCTTTGTTAACTTAATATCTTCATTAAAGTCAACAAGACTTATTACCCTTCGTCTCGGTTTATCACTCAACTGACGTTTATTAACCGGACTCAAACATCGTTGATAAGTTACCAACTTTGTTCATTGTACATATCATGTTAACATGCATTACATTCCTAAGTTTCATACCATATACCTTAGTATATGTAGTATAGGAATAACTTTAATACACTTATGAAGTGTACAAACCTTATTCCTTTAGGTCCCCAAACAATTGAAGTTCAAAACCTAAATCAGAATCCAAGACCTTACACTTTCATATTTATGGCCTTGACTTTAAATCTAGATCGGCATCATGGCGCCCGATTAGCGATGGCTAACTCCGGTCTCGGTATTGCACAATGAGACTCCATACTACCAATGGTAATGCAGCCCCATTTAGCGATATGCAACATTCTTGTCTTGCATTGCGGCTGCATGCGGCGATTTATACTATGTATATGCATATTTCTGACCTCGATCTGAAATTCCCGAATTTAGAAAAATTTTGTGAAATTCTCGGGGCCATAACTTCTTCGTTATAAGCCCGATTTGGTCCGTTCAAAAGCCTACACGTCATAAATGACATAACCTACGTGTTCATATAAGAATTCGACACTTTTGAATCTGATAACTCAAAATTCACTATTGAGTTCATTTTCTAGACGTTCGTAAACGTTAATGAGCGTTCAATGCTCGTTTTCTTCGTTTTAAGTCGGAATCCGACGATTCTCGAACCCACAACTCTTAATCACCCTATCTCACGTGTTGACATTGAAAACGTTTTTAAGTCTCACGGCAACTTTTAACTACCATTCCGGAATTTCTACGTTTTCGACGTTTAACGTCTATTTCCGTAAAATTCGTCATAACTCTGTTACTAATGTTCTTTAAGCCAAATCACATGGAATACTCCATGGATTTCATATCTACATCCTAACCAAACAAGATGTATATATTAACGTATTGATGGAGCTCAATTGTTTATCAACAATCGATCTCAACAAACAATATTTTCATGGTTCAAAACTATATTAAACCATATGATTCTTATAATCTCATGACTTATAGAGATTGAATCTATGGTAAGTTATCTTTAATCCCTCATACAAGACATATACCACCCATTCTATGATACTCTAAGATAAAAGAAAATCTAAAAGAAATGGAGATGAAAGGTAAGGATTATACCTTAAGAACTCTTGGTGTTATTTCTTGGAAAACTCTAAGATCAAACTTCCAAAGTGTAAGATTTATGAGTCTAGCTCCTTTTCTCTCTCAAATAATCTAGGTTGGAATTTGTAAAACTCCTCAAATGAATCAATCTAGCCTCTTATTTATAGAAAACTAGAATGGAGGGCTTAATTGACAACTACCATCACCTCCTTACTATTCATGTGCAGTCACCAAGTAAAATACTTGGTGACCAAGCCTTATGCTTGGCTCCCACATCAAGTGGCTAGCCCACCACCCCATGGGTAATCCCCATGGGTTTTACCCATTCAGTGACCCATCGGTTCAACCCACGGTTCGGTTTTAATGAATTGGGCTTAACTAACTTATCATTGGGCCTTGATTTGGGCTTAACCCATTAACCCCTTGGGCTCACTACTTCAAATGATTGGACTAATCATAATCCAACACAATTGAATTAATCATTAAGACTTAACTTAATTATATAATACGAATCGTATCCCATACGTATAATTCACGTATTATCTATGTATACTACTCGTACAATAATCGGATTGTACTTCGTATTTACTCATCGTATTATACTTAGATACTAAATAGTATCACCAAATGTATAACAATCGTATTAACCCTAACGCAATTCCTCCTACGCATATTATTTCCTTCTCGGAAATCAATATACTTAACTTATAGGTTTTAAGTCCGCAGGCGAAAACTGCGTTTGCCATAAATGAAATATTATCAGATATTCCATCTAATCTCAATATTCTATCATCACGCGTTTCTCGGAATTTCAAAATAATTCCCCGAACAGAAACGGATGAATAGTGTTTTTTATGAAAATTTCTCGAAAAATAATTATTTTCGTCTTGGAAATTCCAAACAAATATTTCTAGCATGTAGCCAGAATACTAACCACGTTGGCACATTCTAGGTCATAGAACGACCTTCACAGAGCTTACTCACAAAGTAATCAATTAAATTCATTTAATTCACATAATCAAATAAAAATTTAATTGTCATAAAAATTCAATTTTCTCGAGCGTTACATTCTCTCCCCCTTATAAGGATTCTGTCCCCAGAATCTTAGCTTATAATTACATGAACAAATGAGGAAAATCTTCCTTCATTTTACTCTCGAGCTCTCACGCTGCTTCTTCAGCATTGTGGTTTCTCCATAACACATTTACTGAAGGTATTACCTTATTTCTTAAAATTTGTTCCTTCCTATCAATAATTTGAACTGGCAGTTCCTCATAGGACAAGTCTTCCTCTATTTGGATAGATTCATACTCTATCACGTGTTTATAGTCCGGTTTATAAGGACGCAACACTGACACATGAAACACATTATGAATGCGTTCCATCTCTGGAGGTAAAGCTACTTCATAAGCTACTTCTCCTACCCTTCTTAAAATCTCAAAAGGTCGTACAAACCTTGACTTAACTTCCTTTCTTTCCAAAACGTATCTTCCCTTCCAAGGCGATACTTTCGGAAAAACAAAAGATCCTACATCGAATTCTCTATTCTCTCTGTGAGGATATGCATACTTCCTCTGCCGGTCTTGAGCCGCAACTAATCGAGTACGTATTAACTTCACCATGTCCGCCGTCTGCAGTACCATCTCAGGTCCCAACATCCGACGTTCACCCACCTCATCCCAACACAATGGAGTTCGGCACTTCCTTCCATACAACGCTTCGTACGGCGGCATGCCTATACTAGTGTGAAAACTATTGTTGTATGAAAATTCCACCAACGGTAGATATTCGTCCCAACTTCCTTTGAAATCCATAACGCAAGATCTTAACATATCTTCAAGCGTTTGAATTGTCCGTTCACTCTGACCATCCGTCTGAGGATGATACGCCGTACTCAATCTTAATTGCGTTCCCATTTGTTCTTGCAAACTCCTCCAAAAGTTCGATGTGAATCGTGGATCACGATCTGACACAATTGAAACAAGTACTCCATGTCTGGAAATAATTTCCTTGACATACAACTTAGCTAACTGATTTAGGTTATATCTAACTCCTATTGGTAGAAAATGAGCCGATTTCTTCAATCGATCCACTATCACCCAAATAGCATCGTATCCTTTTCTTGTTGCTGGAAGTCCCACCACAAAGTCCATCGTGATGTGCTCCCACTTCCACTCTGGAATTTCTAACGGTTGCAACAACCCGCTAGGTCGTTGGTGTTCAGCCTTAACTTTTTGACAAGTTAAGCACTACTAACATATTTTGTTATCTCCCTCTTCATGTTCGGCCACCAAAAGTTCTGACGAAGATCTTGATACATCTTCGTACTATCGAGTACCTCGAACTATGAGCCTCCATCATTATTTTCTCCTTTAATTCGGGATCATTCGGAACCCAAATTCTTCCTTCAAAATGAAGTAATCCCTCCCTATCGAGGTTATACTTAGTCTTTTCTTCATCTTCTATCCTCTTCTGCATCTGCTTGCACTCCTCGTTGCTCAGTTGTACTCTCCTAACCTGCTCCACTATGGTCGGTTGGGTTTCCATGGAAAATAACATCTCCACTGCTTCCTACGATAACCTAAGTTCTAACTCCATTCTTACCATCGCTGTTACCAACTCATTCTGAGTCGTTAACATTGATAGTTTCTCTCTACCCTTCCTACTTAGCGCATCGGCTACTACATTTGCTTTCCCCGGATGATATAAAATATCACAGTCATAATCTTTATTAACTCTAACCACCTTCTCTGTCTCATGTTCAACTCCTTCTGTGTGAAGATATATTTCAGACTTTTATGGTTCGTGTATATCTCACATTTCTCACCATAAAGATAATGCCTCCATATCTTTAAGGCAAAATGTGACGCCCCCAAAATAGGTATACATCACACATCTTGAGTCGCCGAATACATGGTACAAAATACAAATACAATCTTTAATATACAACAAGAGAGCTGTGAGTTTTAATACAAATACCGTCTTCTAGACAATATCCACTCTCAGAATAAGTCCTTATTACATTTATTGTCACACTATTTAACAAAATAATGAGGACTACTAATACTATCATTTGGACCGTCACTTCGTTCCCTGACTAGTCCCTTGCCACGTTCTCATTTCTTTGAAGAGAACACGATTGAAAGAAATGGTGAGCTCAACTAGCCCAAGAAGAAATATTATGACTAAGATAATGCGAATAAATTATCATTAGCCTTGAACAATGTTAAACCGATAAAATATAACAAACATCAAGTTTAATCTGCGGTGAACAAGCAATCCATTAAAAGAGTCAAGTAGAGAATAAAATCTACTATCTTTTATGATTTAAAAAGTTTTTCATCACTTTTATCATTTGGGACTCGACAATAAATAATCCACATCATCAATTCATCCCCGCACTACGTGCCAATGATATTATTTAGTATCACGACCACGAATTATCCATGCACTACGGGCAAAGATAATTGTGTTTTCATCAACATTCTGATCATGTCATAAAATAATTCATCTTTGCTCCTCGCCGAAAGAGAATTCATAGCCATAATCATACCAAAAACCGTCCCATCAATGCACTACACAATTGATGAGGACTTTTTTCACATCATTTGTAACATTACTACTCCATGACTATACCGAATAATCCCTGGTCATAATCATACCAAGTCCATTTATGCACTAAAGGCCACAGATGACTTTCAACAAAATATAAACATGAGGATGATGACAATGATATAAGAATTCAATAAAACAAGTTCACGAATTAATTTGTCCAGGAACCAATAACGTCGAAATTGTCAACATGATACTTCTTTGTAGAGTAAAATTCAAGAATGCTCAGAAGAATATTTTCATGAAAAGATACTGGATGAAGCGCAAATATCAAGGATATTCCACTAATTTCATGGAGTATAAAATCAAAACTTTAACCAACCGAGTATAATAAAGAATGGAATAACAAAAGAAATCACCATGCATGCGGTACTTAGCATGATTAAGTTATTCAATGAGAATAATAAGTATCGGAATCGGGTCAAAGTAAATTCACGACCGATTGGATGTTCCAACAAAATAATAAAGAATGAAAAAACAATAGAAATCACCATACGTGCGGTGCCGCGACAGATTGCGGTTATTCCAATGTAATACTAAATAATCTGAATTAGGTCCCACAGAAAACGCATGCATACATGATATTCCAACGTAATAATAAAGACAGAACCGGTCAGTCCGCCAGAAAACGCATGCATACGATGATATTCCAACAAAATAATAAAGACTTTTAACCAAGTCCTACGTAAAAGCACATATCTGAGAATATTCCAAATGTAATAATAAAGAATGGAATAATAGAAGAATTTCACTATGTATGCGGTATCAGATGTATGAAAAGTTATTCCAACATAATAATAAAGAATGGAATAACAGAAGAATTTTACCAAGTATAGGATAGTCCGCGTATATAGGTTATTCCAACAGAATAATAAAGAATAGAATAACAGAAGTTCTTTTCATAAATACAAAAGAAATAATACCCCTTACGGGTACAACAAATAATATTCCTTACCGTAAAAGAAACTTGATATCGGAGTAGTGAAGTAGCAGAATATTTTTCTTCTTTCTCTCTATAATTTCTCTCTCTAGAGTTTCAGTGAATTCGTAAGAAAATAATGAAGGAATAAGCTTCTATTTATAGAAGAATGGACTGCATAGTAACTAATTCATGAACGGTCCAGATTGATTTACTTTAATTGGACGGTCCATAATTAAAGCAAAATCTTTTAAATAAAATATAATATATTCTATTTATAATTTAATAAAACGAATAACTTTATAAAAGTATTCTATTTTATATAAAAAGATTTTACTATGCAAAACACTATCTGAGATACTATGCAACACTATATGCATAATAAAATATAATATATTCTAATTATTTTCTAATAAAACAAATAACTTTATAAAAGTATTCTGTTTTATATAAAAAGATTTTCTATTTTATTACATTAATAATACTAATAAAACAAAACTGAGTGACTTATCACATAAGCATCAATAATCAATACCGTGTGCTACTATGCAACCACGTGTATTACTGTATTTTTACTACCGAGTAGTTCAACAGTATCAACGGTAAAACTTCTGCCGTTATTTTCAATAAAATATTTTTGTCGTTTTCTCAATCCGACAATAATTCCGTTGTGGTGTCCACCAATGATTGTGTCATCGTACGGATATTCCCTGACAAAAAGAATATTCCCCGACCAATCGAATATAACATGACAACTTGCATACTTTGCAAAATTTATAAATATTATCCATAACTATAACATTATATTAAATCCACACCATAATATTCAAAATTTTATTTCGAGAAAATTAAATATTTATTCATAAAATCTGGGGTCTCACACAAAAACTACCGCTGCCAATTCCAAATCATGAGTAGGATAGACCTTCTCATAATCCTTCAATTGACGTGATGCATAATGCTTGATGACTTTGCCGTACTTGCATGAAACACGCAACCCAGATCCTTTATCTGAAAGCATCGCTTATACATTACAAAATTCCTCAGATCGTCGGATAAAGACAATACAGTGGGCTCACTTAATCTCTTTTCAACTCCTCTGGCCTGCTTTCATTTTTTCACCCACATCACTTCACCGACTTTCTTGTCGATTTGTCAACTGAGTAGCTATTTTAGAAAAGTCCTAATGAACCTTCTATAGTATCCCGCTAACCCCAGAAAACTCCGAACCTCGGTTGGCGTTTTCGGTTGCTCCCACTCATTCACTGCTTCTACTTTTGCCGGATCCACGGAAATGCCATCCTTATCAATAACATGCCCTAGAAACTGCACTCTCTCAAGCCAAAATTCACACTTTGTGAATTTCGCATACAACTTCTCCTTTTTTAGTGTTTCTAACACTATTCTTAAATGTTCCACATGATCTTCTGGCGTCTTTGAATAGACTAGAATATCATCAATGAACACTACGAAAAACTTGTCCAAAAATTGTTTGAACAGCCTGTTCATCATATCCATAAATGCGGATGGCGCATTAGTCAACCCAAATGACATCACCTGAAACTCGTAATGACCATAACGAGTTCTGAACGCCGTTTTAGGTACATCTTCCTTCCTCACCTTTAACTGATGATATCCCGTGCGCAAATCTATTTTAGAAAAATACTTTGCCCCTTTTAACTGATCAAATAGGTCATCGATCTTGGGCAAAGGATATTTATTCTTAATCGTTAACTTGTTCAACTCTCGATAGTCGATACAAAGTCTTAACGGCCCATCCTTCTTCTTTACAAACAACACCGGTGCTCCCCAAGGAGACACACTCGGTTGAATGTACTTCCTATCTAACAGTTATTGTAATTGAACCATTAACTCCTTCATCTCAACTGGCGCCATCCGATATGGTGTCCTTGAAACTGGTGTCATTCCCAGTAACAGATTAATTACAAACTCAACTTCCCTATCTGGTGGAATACCCGGTAGTTCTTCCGGAAATACATCCGCGAACTTTTGCACTCTAGGTATCTGGTCCAAGGATGTTCCAACTCTTTGGGTATCCACAACATGGCACAGATAATCTACACACCCTTTTCTCAACATCTTCCTAGCAGGTCATGATGCATTAACAAGAGCGTCTCGGTGATTTATTTACTCAAGAACACTACCTTGGTTTTCTTAGAAAGCCGAAGGTTTACTCTTTTCCAATGGCAATCTATAATCGCCTTATGGTTAACCAACCAATCCATACCAAGAATTACATCAAATTCTTTTAACCTTATCGGTACCAAATCTACCGATAACTTATTCCCTCTAATTTCTACGCAACAATCCTTATGAATATGTTCAATGGGGGATTATCTCTTCGTTTGTTACCTTAGCGTCTAAAGGTATAGATAACTTCTCAAAGATTAACCTTAATCGCTTAGCAAATTCACATGCTATAAAAGAACAAGTAGCACCCGAGTCAAAAAGCACATAAGCATTTATCTCATCGACCTAGGAATGATACCTACTATTACATCCGCTGATGCAACCGCATCTTGGACGGTCATATTAAACGACGAAATGAGGGTCTACCCACCGATGGTGTTGGTCCAAGAATGGCTAATTTACCACTACCGTAACTCTTATTCCCCTCTAAACCCTTCTTCGGTAATTTCTTGCCATGTGGTCCATTAACCCACGAATAAAGCATCCTGGTTCTTCTTAGGTTAGATACGGTTGGATACAAATGCCCCTCCCGTCTACGCCAGCATACTTGCTTTCCCTTTAAATGAGACTCCCATTGTGAGGCTTTCCGCATGTCTTACATGCTTCCGCTTCTCCGCTTGGGATCTCCTCGCTTTACCCCCTTATTTCCGTGGTTAAAACTCTTTCTCTTTGGCAAGTTGCCGCTTTCGCTGGCAACTTTAGCCTTACTACCTCCCTTTAACTTGCTCTTGATCTTTACGCTCTTTGTGGTCTCGAGACAATGCCTCACCACCACCTTCACTTATTATCGCCTTCTCGTAATGGTCCCAGAGAAACTCTCGAAAACCGATATCCTACATTTGTAGAGCTGTGGTTTTAAGCCCTACTCAAACCTCAAGGCCTTCTCTCTCCTCTCAGATCCACCGGTGTGGAGCAAATCTAGCCAATTCGTTAAACTTGGCGACATCTTTGGGAACCGTCGTATCCCCTCGCTTAAGTTCTAGGAACTTAATTTCCATCCTACCTCAGCATGCTAGTAGGAAATAGTTCTCGAAGAAAACCTTCTTAAACTGCTCCCATGTAATGACCTCTGTCCCTAGCCCCCACCCTGGTGAGCCTCCCACCAAGAGTTGGCTTCCCCTTCATCATGTGTAAGTCGCAAAAGAAGTCTTTTATACCTCACCTCGCTTGTTATCTCAAACGCCTTTTCAATCTCTCTAACCCATGTCTGGGCCTCTAGTGGATCCGTCGTTCCTCGGAACTCTTGAGGACCCACACTTTTAAAGTCCTTAAAGGTAGTTGTTCTTGCTACCCCAGGAGCTACATGAATCCCACCCCCCACCTGGTTAAATGCAGGCGTTAATAAATTAACGAATTCTTGCATAAGGTTATTAGGACCCCTCTGATTCTCATTATGAGACTCGGCCTCTTGGTTACGTTGTCTCCTTCTCGGCGACATAATTATGATTAAATAAATAAAGCTTCGTTATTATCTATTTAACTACTCGGTTATCATTCAAATCAACAACAACCATTCATACCACAACAAGCACATTAAATAAAAACTTCATTATATAAATATACTTTCATAGTCAAAACTATTTACA
Organism: Panax ginseng; assembly: GCA_020205605.1. Classification (NCBI taxonomy): domain Eukaryota; kingdom Viridiplantae; phylum Streptophyta; class Magnoliopsida; order Apiales; family Araliaceae; genus Panax; species Panax ginseng. Next base: position 178,842,108 of record CM035132.1, read on the forward strand.
TCATGTTCCCTTAGCCAAAAGCTATTGCATACTATCCCGCGATTGCCTTCTACAAAAAATTGGGATTTACAAAAAGACTACCCTTTAGATATACAAAAGAGGGTTTTACGTCACTAATATACAAAAAGATCTAACGATCTACTAACACTGTCGAATGGCATTCTCATATTTCTAATTTACCAGAATCGACACTATATCTCGACTTATGGTATGTCGAGTCTGTCCTGACTCAATAGAATAACAAGCAATTTTCAGCTTGAAATCCTCATGAGCGCATTCGTGGATGTATGACATCCTAGCTATCTTTTGGTCTTTCTCAACCAGTTTATTTTGTAGCTCAAGGACCTCATCCTTATAGTCACGAGCCTTATCAGTCATAAGCATTTTTTCATCGTGCTCTGACTCAAAGTCTGCCTCTGCAGATTCTTTCGCCTCATTTAAGGCAGTTATTTCCTCATTCTGTGCCTCTACCACAGTGCGCAAATGCACATTCCTATCTAACACTGCCAGATACAATGCTCTCGTTGCATCCGGAGGTGTTGGCTCCTGAGTAGGCACCACCGTATTAACCGATGTCGCATCCATCTCTTCCTCTACATCTAGCATCTCGTTCAAGTATGATGCTAAACCCATAGTCTCCTCAGAGTATTCCTCCTCAGAGATGTACTCCACAATGTTTGAGTCGTCTAGTACAACTATCGGTACCTCCGCCACTAGCATTAGTACTATCTCAACTTGATTCACTGAATCCTCACTTATCATTTCCACGTTTCTAAACATCAAGCTATCGGTTGACATCTACAAACACATAACACGTTGATTAGTACATAATACACAATAGTATAAGCACAAATCACATTTAATATCTTTAAGATTAATTTCCATCTTTTAATCCTTTCGATACTGAGTTATCTCAATATCTTATTAATTCAATGGACTTGAATTTCATTCCTCAGACTTTACCTTCCTTAAGAGGTTATTAGCCTAAGGTTCTTTCCCCCCTTAAGTTTTATAATCTAAGGCTTTGATACCAACCTATGACGCTCCCAAATTCGGGTATCTTCCAACCCGACATATGGTGCTCCACTGTACTAATATCCATACAATAATTCCATTGAAATACAACAAAATGAATGTAATTACTATCTTCTTATTACAATCAAAGTATAATCTTTCCCAAGTTCATAAATCGGTTACATCGTTCATTGTTCATAATGTATAATACATACAAACTTACTAAACTATTACACAATGGCTAAGCATCCATCTTAGCTTTGCCTTTATCTCGTTTGGCATTCACAATACGTTCATCTTTAACTGCAGTTATATAATTCACGCAAGAAATGAGCATGACAGCTCAGCAAGTTTAATTAAGGATAACAGGAATACCACATTCATGAATTATATAACAATTCCGACTTAACTGAATAATAGTTATGAAGTATTATGAATCAATAATACTTTAACAGTTCATAACATCAATTCCCAAAGTATAGAATAGATTAGGAATTACGAACCAAATTAGATAGACTATGAACGATAACTTTCGGTTTTCATACTTGAAAAGGAGTCCACAAAGACTAAGGTCGTTCATCCGCATAACTTACGAGCACTTCTAGGTGATCGACTTATAGTACTCTATGTTGATCAACACTCATTCATTAAACGATTTTTACTTTTAATATTTTTGACAAACTCGCTCCCATCGAATAATCGATGAAAAATACTTTTGTTTGTTCATGTAGACAAACCTTACCTTCACGTCCCGTACCAATTACTTGGCATAGGATAAGCGTTAACATTTCTATATAGAATGATATGAATAATAATCAATCTATATATTACGAATAGTCTAGCCGAGTTAAAATCTGGCATCGACTCTTTCTTTAAAACAAGTCTTGCAATTCAGTTTAACGAATCACATAAAACTCGGCTAACATAGAAGTTAGACAAGTGTTAAGAAAACTTACCTTTTAGCATCTTCAAATAACTTACTCGACTGACCACAGCCTTTGCAGAATCTACATGATATATTCACATAGCACATTGTAATTAGCTATCACAACTATTCACATTGTTCCTACAAGCTTCTTTCTCTTCTAGGTCTTTGTTAACTTAATATCTTCATTAAAGTCAACAAGACTTATTACCCTTCGTCCTGGGTTTATCACTTTCCGTAGCGCTTTATTAACCGGACTCAAACATCGTTGATAAGGTACCAACTTTGTTCATTGTACATATCATGTTAACATGCATTACATTCCTAAGTTTCATACCATATACCTTAGTATAGGTAGTATAGGAATAACTTTAATACACTTATGAAGTGTACAAACCTTATTCCTTTAGGTCCCCAAACAATTGAAGTTCAAAACCTAAATCAAAATCCAAGACCTTACACTCATGACAAGCAAGCGGCCTATCTTGATCTTAGATCTGGGCCATGCGGCGCTAGTTAGCGATGGCTAACTCTGGGTCTCGATATTTGCGGTAGCGAGACTCCATACTACTAGCGGCACCATTTAGCAGTATGCAACATTATCGTCTTTGCACTGCCACATGGCGATTTATATTATGTTTGGCGGCGTAGTGGCTGCACCTCGATTCTGCGTAATTCTAATTTAGAAAAATTTTGTGAAATTTCTGGGGCCCTAACTTCTTCGTTATAAGCCCGATTTGGTCCGTTCAAAAGCCTACACGTCATAAATGACATAACCTACGTGTTCATATAAGAATTCAACACTTTCGAATCCGATAACTCAAAATTCACTATTGAGTTCATTTTCTAGACGTTCGTAAACGTTAATGAGCGTTCAATGCTTGGCTCCCACATCAAGTGGCCGGCCCACCACCCCATGGGTCATCCCCATGGGTTGCCCCATGGGGTTTACCCATTCGGTGACCCATCGGTTCGACCCACGGTTCACGGTTCGATTTTAATGAATTGGGCATAACTAACTTATCATTGGGCCTTGATTTGGGCTTAACCCATTAACCCCTTGGGCTCACTACTTCAAATGATTGGACTAATCATAATCCAACACAATTGAATTAATCATTAAGACTTAACTTAATTCTATAATACGAATCGTATCCCATACGTATAATTCACGTATTATCTCCGTATACTACTCGTACAATAATCGTATTGTACTTCGTATTTACTCATCGTATTATACTTAGATACTAAATAGTATCACCAAATGTATAACTCTCGTATTAACCCTAACGCAATTCCTCCTACGCATATTATTTCCTTCTCGGAAATCAATATACTCAACCCTTAGGTTTTAAGTCCGCAGGCGAAAACTGCGTTTGCCATAAATGAAATATTATCAGATATTCCATCTAATCTCAATATTCTATCATCACTCGTTTCTCGGAATTTCAAAATAATTCCCCGAACAGAAACGGATAAATAGTGTTTTTACGGAAATTTCTCGGAAAATAATTATTTTCATCTTGGAAATTCCAAACAAATATTTCTAGCACGTAGCCAGAATACTAACCACGTTGGCACATTCTAGGTCATAGAACGACCTTCACAGAGCTTACTCACAAAGTAATCAATTAAATTCATTTAATTCACATAATCAAATAAAATTTAATTGTCATAAAAATCTGATTTCCTCAGCGTTACATGCTATGTGTGGGGGGAGGGAGGGAGGGAGGGAAGGAAGGGGGATACTTCTCTATTGGTTTTAACAATACCTGAATTCAGTAAGGCCAAATGAATTGACAATCTTTCAAAGTCCAAATTTATGAAATTTAGCATTATAATTAAACAATTTAAACCGATCACATAAATTTTAATCAACTAAAAGACATCAACTTGAGCATTATATGTACACAATAATTCTCGAGAAAATGTTTAAATACATTATGATATGACTTCTTCCTTTTGGATGGAAAGGAAGTCCACTATGTTAATCATATTTCAACATTGCTAGCTAGTTCGCGGTTTTGCTATAAATTGAACAAATATGTAATCAAATATTTGTTCATCTATTGATTTAAAACTAGTTTGAAACTGGCGATGCGGCATGAACCAGAATCCTTGTTACGGTGCCTAACTGCTTGCTAACCTAGAACCCCCAAAGGGTATTGGTGGATTAAAACAGCGGGATGGAGGCTATGGAAGTCAAAATCCACTAAGCAACTTTTGCAGTTCCCAATAAGCTCCAAACTGGCCTTTGTGGTCTCCCTGGCAAGACTGAATACGGAAACCTATGTTACTTGACGAACCACTACCACCACACGGGCTTATCTAGATAAATATATTTTCTTGGTATTTTTCTTGGTAACAATGGGGCTGACCAGGTCTTGCATATATGCCACATACCTAGTCATACACACTATATTTGGACTTTTCCATGACCCCGTGCTTAAGCTTTCAACATCAGTCACATATCATAATTGGTCAGGGAGAACGATGAATGAGGTACACGCCAGGGGTGGGGGATGATTGTGCTTCACTAGGAAGAATTGGTGATGTTTTGATAACAAATGAAGATGATTATTGAATGGAATATGCCTTTATTTGATTTTGTTTCTATACGCTATTATGATACTTCATTCCGATTAAGCCTTGAGTAGTTTTGTGCATCGTTCATTCATGTAACTAAGCAAGTAGATCTCATTATATACTGAATGATTGCAGCTTGGATGAATGGTTTAGAAGTCTGTTCAATTGAAGCTGATGTAGCTCGGGCTAGCTTGATTTTATCAGTTGGGATTTCTACTCGCTACGTTTATGCCACCTATAAGAAAACCCCTGAAAGCACAAGTGAAGCTGAAGCTTGGGAAGCAGCAAAGAGGGCATGTGGAGGCTTACATTTCCTTGCCATTCAAGATGACTTAAATTCAGATGACTGTTGTGGATTTTGGCTCCTGTTGGACTTGCCGCCACCTCCTGTATAAATTAAGTTAAAATTTTCTTTATAATTTCCTTGTTAAGTTTTAGGGGATCAAATTTGTAAGTTGAATAGTAACAAGAAAGAGAAATGTAAGCAAATAAGAATTTAAAGACCATCTACTTGCATTTTATGATTGATGCAATACAAGAATGCTATGAAGATCAAGACTTCTTCATATTGTAGAATATATGGAATTTGGTGTATTTATATTTATTATTTAGGAAAATATAGTACTTTAATTTGGTCAAGTAATAATGAAATTCACGACTAATATTAATAACATCAAATAGCGTGATATGTTCACACATATATATATATATATATATATATATATATATATATATATATATATATATATATATATATATATATACAGTCAGATCTTAAACTCACTTTTTATGACGAATAGATGAATGCATTTATTCATCCGTCACTATATGTAGAACCGTTATTTTAGCTTTTAGCGACGGATAACATATAGCTGAATGGATCAATCGTCGCCATCCGTCACTAAAGGGGGGTAAGTAAGAGTTAGATAATGGGTGAAACTAAGATATATTCTCTCTCTCTCTCTCTCTCTCTATATATATATATATATATATATATATATATATATATATATAAATGGTTGAATGACACTTTTGTCCCTCCAAGTTGTCATCGAATATCAAAGTCGTCCCTAAAGCTCATTTTTCTTTAATTGGGTCACTAAAGTGACAAATTTGTGTCAATTTTGTTCCTTTTCCCAATTTTACCTAAATTCGCCCAAAGTCCGACCCGACCCATTTTAAAAGTGCAATTATGTCTTTACCATTATTATAAATATTATAAAAATAAAAGTAATAAAAAAAACATTTTTTTGTTTTTGTTCTTTGGTATGAGACTGGAATTTAACGGCTAGTAAAACACTTTTTAAAGTCATCTGATTTTATTTGGCAAAACTAATGATTTGGCCACCAAAGTTGGCACGTTTTACTGAATACCCGATTGAACTTTTAATTTTTTGAATTACACCACTGAACTAATTATTATTTTAAAATTAAGCCATTCCGTTAAAAAATATTGACAGACGTTAAATAATTGCTGACGTGGCGCTGACATGGCAAAAAAATTAAAAAAATAATGCTGACATGGGAAAAAAATACATAATACTCATTTTAAAGTTTTAAAAATAACAAAAACATAATAAAATAAAACAGAATTTTTAAAAAAATAAAAAATATAATTTTTTTTAAAAAAAAGGAACTTTTTTAAAAAAACATAATTATTTTAAAACAGATTTTTTAAAAAGTTTAGATTTTTAAAAACATAATTTTTTTTTAAAAATAATTTTTTAAAATAACAGATTTTTTTAAAAAACATAATTTTTCTAAAAACATATTTTTTTTAAAACGTAATTTTTTTAAAAACATAATTTTTTAAAAAACATATTTTTTTAAAAATGGAACTTTTTAAAAAAACGGAACTTTTTTAAAAAACATAATTTTTTAAAAAACCGAACTTTGTTAAAAAAACGTAATTTTCAAAGAAAACATACTTTTTAAAAAAAAACAGATTTTGTTTTCAAAAAAGATTTTAAAAAACATAATTTTTAAAAATTATATTTTTAAAAAAATCTGTTTTATTTTATTTAGTTTTTGTTATTTTAAAACTTTAAAATGAGTATTATGTATTTTTTTTGCCACGTCAGTACTATTTTTTTATTTTTTATGCCACGTCAGCAATTATTTAACGTCTGTCAATATTTTTTAACGGAATGGCTTAATTGTAAAATAATAATTAGTTCAGTGGTGTAATTCAAAAAATTAAAAGTTCAATCGAAATATTCAAGAAAACGCCAACTTTGGTACAAATCATTAGTTCTACCGATTTTATTTTATTAACTACTATTAAAACACTTTTTAAACTTAGAATTTAACTTGAATCAAAACACTATTTATCTATTTATGATCCTGAAAAACTTTAGAGTAACTTATTATTTTATAATAATTTTATTTCTTATAGAAGTCCTTTACTAATATTAATTATTCTCATGAGTCTAAATTAAAACACCTACGGATAATTGTTAATATATTTAACAATCATATATCAAATATTAACAAATTATTCTATTATTCTATTATAATTATCCACAAACTAAAATATTGAAACATAAGTAAACTATATTAAGCTGGAGCCATTTGAATTAATATTTACAACATAAATGGTGGAATTTTTATAATATAACTATACTAAAATATACAATCGTAATAATTAACTAGGATTAACTTATAAAAACACATAATGATAGTTTTATAAGTGCTTAGTATTTTAGTTATTTTTAAAGAAGGCAAAACACATGTTTATTTTATAAATAACATTATTTTTAATATCTTATTTGTTTTATATATGATGTTTATAAAAAAAAATGAATTTCACAAACTAACTTGCTATTGGTATTAGAATGATATCTGCTTACAAAAAAAAATAATACAAACCATATCCAATTGTCTACTATAATTAATATTATATTATTTGATAAACCTCTTTCAGATATGAATCTATCTGATTTAGAAGGGATAAATGTCTTCCATCCTCAACATAATATGATCATGTTGTAACATCTTAAGATTTTAATAATAAACAATGAAATAATAAAATTAAACTAAATTATATGCAATTAATAAGTTAAGTTGTGAAATTATTCACTATTAAAAAATTAATAGTTAATGTTAGAGAACAAAAATCTTTTTATGTTCCTATAAACTTTAATGTTAACTGATTATTCCACAATAAGTTTATTCTATAGTTCTTTAATTATTTGTCATACAATAAATTTTAAATTATGTTTAGAATTTTGTTTTACTCAACTTTAGACTCTAAATAACAAAATATTAAAAATATAAGAAAATATTATGATTACATAATAATTAATATAGAAGACATTTAGTTAATTAATGTTAAAAATAATTATGACTTATATATTGTGATTAAATTTTAGTTAATTTTAAAACTAAAAGTTAACTTATTATTATGTAACAATTTCATTTCTAAATAACTATATATTAAAAATATAGAAAAATATTATGAGAAAATAATAATTAATATTAAAAAGTATAATATATATTACAAAATATATTAATGATTAAACTTTAATAATCTTTTACTTAATCAATGCTAGAAATAAATCTCACTTATATATAGTTATTAAATTTTAAGTTGCCATTAAAAACATAAAACATGATGGTAACTTATTAATTTACAATAATTTTATGCCATATAGAATTCCTTAAACACCAAGTTTAGGCTTTTAACTTTCATTCATTTCATTTTTTAACTCTAAGTAACTATATATAAATTTGAAAGATTGAAAATAAATAAACTAAATATTAAATTTAAAAACTATATAAGTTGAATATTAAATTAAAAACAAAAAAAATAAAAACATATTACTAACATTCAATTGCATGTCTTTGATAATTGTTTGTTTGAGCAAAGTTTGTAATTATTCAATAATAAATTAAATTAAAAAATTCAAAAAAAATATTTTATAATCATCATATATATAGAATAAATAAGCAATTAAAAATAAATCTGTGCTTCGCATGAGACACTTAGGAAGTAAAATTAAAAAGCACAAACTATATCTTATTAAATGATTAGTTAGTAAACAAATATCCCAATAAAAAAGAAAAAAAACCCAAAAATGGGTATTTGCAATATAAAATTTCCAATTTAATTATATTCTGTAGCCAAGCAGACGGGCCGGGGAAGAGGCAGCACTATCGTACAAAGACCCAACCAAGGTTGGTAACATTTATAGCATAGAAACCCAGGTTCAAACATTTAAGTCTTCAATACATGATAAAGTATTAAATAATTATTATAATATTTTTAATTATTATAAATTGTTAAAATTAATTATCTTCTACTCGTCCATCTTCTCTTTCCCTAAGCTCTCATATCAACTGTGACGCCCTCAAAATAGATATACATCACCCATTTTGAATCGTCAATAACATGGTACAGAAACAACTTCAACGTTATTAATACAACATATAAACTGTGAGTTTAAATACAAATATTGTCTTCTAGACAATATCCATACCCAAATAAGTCCTCAATACAATTATTGATATATTAGTTTACAAAAATGGTGAGGACTACTAAAATGACTTTCTAGAACCTTCATTCCATACCCCGACTAGTATTCGCTACATTCTCGCCTCCTGAGAAGAAAAATGAAACAAAAAGGAAAAAGGGTGAGCTCAACTAGCCCAGTAGAGAATATTATGACTAAGATAATATAAAACAAATTATCATTAGTCTTCAACAGGAAAAATCTGAGAGAATATAATAAACTACAAGTTTTAGATCAATATTCGCAGCGGAAAATAATAATTCATAGAAGAGTTACGTAGAGAATGAAATCTACTATAATCTATGAATTTAAAAATCCATCATCAATATTTTATCCTCGTAATATCAATCAATATTCATCTTGAATCAAATTTTCATCTTTTGACTACTGTGCCAAAGATATTCATCGGGCGGTCATGTTCATCTCAACACTGCTCATCTTTGCACTACGAGCCAAATATATTTATCATAAAATCATTAATCTTTTGCACTACAAAAGCCAAAGATATTCAATTATATCATCATTTAGGACCGAGGATGATGAAAATATTTTAAAGAAAATGAATCCAAAGGAAACAAAAGAATAAATATTAAGGATTAAATCTTTCGGTTTATCCATGTCCAAAATACCTCATAAATAATCATAGTGGAGTAAAATTCAAGAATGATCAAAACATAGATACAATCAAAGCTAGTATCCATAATAGATATTTTAGACGAAAAACAAAAATTTAATTTTTTCCGTGAATAGTCTTAGTATTCGTGAATAGTGTCAGATATCGTGAATAAAGTCTCAGATACGTGAAATGCCGATACGTGAATAGTAACCCCCCACACAAAAAGTTCTAAATTTGATTAAAAGTTCAGATCAATACTTGAAGATAATGATATTGAAAGAAATAATATCATTTTAAAAAAAATATCCTTACCTCGAAAAGAATAGTACTTTGGGTTGAACTCTTTGGATATAGTCTGTGAAGAAACTTACACCGTATAGCAACACTCAAAGTATCAAAATACTCACAAGAATACACTCAATATATTGAGATAGAAAGAGAGAGAAGATTTCAGTTTCTGGTGTGATTTTCAATTCTAACCTAGGCATCCTATTTATAGAAAAATGCTTAGAACACCAAAGTAGAAAATTTAATATAACAATAATATAATTAAAAAATATTCAAGCCCACCTCTAGACATTTGAATTCAGCATGTTGCACATGTTAGTGTAGCCCACAAAACCAAAAAAACGTTTTTCTTAATAAACATAATTAAAACTTCCAAAAATCAATTATTTCGAAACTTCGGAACTTCAATAATTCATAATAAATAGCCATTTTATCAGAAAAATTTGAACCTCATGTTTTTTCCATAGGAAATTTCATTATCTACAACTTTGCAGAAGAAAGCTTTTCCAAATTCCAAACAGAAATTGATCGAAATCCACAAACGGGCGATTTTACAGGCTATAATCAAATTTCAATCAAGAAATGGGGTCCACCGACATGTTTAACATGTTTTTAACATTTATTGCAACAAAAATACTCTTCCTCCTCATATACTCATATATCCCACATTCATTGTAAAATATCAATATTATTATTTTATTAAAATATAATAATATATTTAAATAAATTATTTTATCAAAAAAAGATAAAATATTAATTTTCAACAATTGTCACATTAAAAATTTTCTCCATCTATATCCTCATAAAATCAATATGTTCCTTATCATATAAATCAATAATTAATTATTCATAAATAATATTATGTAATCACAATATCGAAAACCAGTGCAGCCTCAGAAAGGGGGCTTTCGATAAAGATTTCTTCTTACTGGCGCACAATTAGATGACCTAACCTCTCCTTAGACAGAACTTTCTAGACATTGTCAATATTGCTATCTAATAATATTATTCAAATAATATGAATTATTGATCCGATAATGGAAAATACTGTGTAATGACAATTATTGAAACAACAGTAATATAATCAACGCAGCAATTATTGAATCAATAAAATAAAATACTGAATAAAGAATTACCGTAATAATTATTGAGTAGTGCCTTCTTACGTAAGAATCAATAATTGGTGCAATACCATGTGTCTTCTTGTGTTTTAACCAATCGAGTATTCCAACAAGATAATTGTGAATAACTACGCCGTTATTTATAAACAACTTATACTTGTCGCTTTCTTCATCCAATCGATTTTCAAGTTATGGGGCCCACATATTAATACTACATTGCATAAATATTCCCCAACAAAGAAGAATATTCCACGACCAAACGAATATTTTATAACCACTTACTTATTTGAAATATTTGCGTATTTTACCCATAACTATCCACATTAATCAAATCAACCCTTACTATTTCAAAATAATAAATGGAGGAAATTTAATTTTATTTATAATAAGTTGGGGTCTTACAACCTCCCCTCCTTATGAAATTTCGTCCTCGAAATTGACGTACGTACCTGGTGTTTCGAAAAGGTGAGGGTACCTCGCTTTCATTTCCGTTTCCAACTCCCTGGTAATTTCCTCTATAGTATGGTTTCTGCACAAAACTTTAACTTGTGGTATGACCTTCATGCGTAGGATATGCTCCTTCCTATCCAAGATCTTGACAGGTACCTCCTCGTACGTTAAGTCTTCGGCTATCTCGTCTGGTTCTAACTCAATGACGTGGTTCGAGTCTTTCACATATTAATGAAGCACAGATATATGAAAAACATTATGAACACGAGACATACTTGGAGGTAACGCGAGTCTGTAGGCCACATTTCTTACTCGGTCAAGAATCTGAAATGGACCAATAAATCATGGATTGAGCTTTCCTCTCTTCCCGAACCTTGTAACTCCCTTCCATGGGACAACACACAACAATACATGATCCCCAATACTAAATTCCACGTCCTTTCGATGAAGATCCGCATAACTCTTTTGTCGATCCTGTGCCGTTTGTATATGTTGTCGAATCATTTGAATCTTTTCCGTAGTCATACGTACCAACTCGGGTCCCAACAATGTTGCTTCACCCACATCATCCTAACATATTGGAGAGAAACACTTTCGTCCATACAATGCTTCGAATGGAGCCACACCTATACTTGTCTGATAACTGTTGTTGTAGGAGAATTCCACCAATGGTAAATACTTATCCCAACTCCCTTTGAAGTCTAGGACACAGAGTCTTAATAGATCTTCAAGAGTTTGAATAGTCCTCTCTGATTGTCCGTCTATTTGAGGATGGTATGCCGAACTGAATCATAAATCCATGCTCATAGCTTTTTGCAAGCTAATCCAAAATCTTGAAGTGAATCTTGGGTCACGATCCGAAACTATGGATACCGACATGCCATGCAATCTCACAATCTCATTTATGTACATTTGAGCAAGACATTCAAGGGAATAAGTCTCCCGTATCAGCAAGAAATGAGCAGACTTGGTTAATCTATCAACAATAACACAAATAACATTTATGCCTTGAGAAACCGTGGGAAGACCCATAACGAAATCCATGGTAATATGTTCCCACTTCCATTTTGGAATCTCAAGTGGTTGCAATGGACCCTTAGTCACTTGATGCTCCGCCTTTACATGTTGACAAGTTAAACACATCGAGATAAACTTTGCAATCTCTCTCTTCATATTGTTCCACCAAAATGTATGTCAAAGATCACGATACATTTTGGTACTTCCAAGATGGATTGCAAATGGTGTATTGTGTGCCTCCATCATGATCTTGTACTTCAAATCAGAATCGTTAGGAACACAAAGTCTGGAGTGGACTCGAAGTATTCCTTCTTCATCGATTCTTGCTTCTGGAATAGCACCTTCTTGCACTTTCTTCTTCATATGCATTAGCTCTGGGTCTGCGGCTTGAGCAACTTTAACTTTTTCGATTAATGTTGGTTCTATACGTATACTTGACATCATTGCATGGGTCCCCGGAGTCTTGAATTCTATCTTCATCTTTTGTAAATCACACAAAATGGACCTTTGTGTTGACAACATCGCACTCGTTCCTGCATATGATCTTCTACTCAACGCGTCACCACCTACCACGTTCGCTTTTCCGGATGGTATTGAATGGTATGGTCGTAGTCTTTCAACAGCTCGAGCCAATGTCGTTGCCGCATGTTGAGTTCCTTTTGGGTGAAGAAATATTTGAGGCTTTTATGGTCTGAATATATCTCCACTTTCTCCCCATATAGATAGTGCCTCCAGATCTTTAGAGCGAAAACGACTGCTGCCAACTCTAAATCATGAGTAGGATAATTCCTCTCATATTCTTTAAGTTGTCGTGAGGCATAGGCTATGACTTTCCCATGTTGCATGAGAACACACCCTAACTCTTTGCCCGAAGCATCACTGTAGATAACAAATCCATCCGAACCAGATGGTATTGTAAGAACAGGTGCCGAAATGAGTCTCCTCTTAAGCTCTTGGAAACTCTTCTCACATTCCTCGCTCTATACGAATTTTGTATCCTTCTGAGTTAGCTGAGTTAATGGAGTAGCAATTCGAGAAAATCCTTCCACGAATCTCCGATAATAACCATTAAGCCCGTAAAAGTCACGATTTCAGGCCATCGCCTTTGGTTGCTCCCAACTTTGTATTGTTTCAATCTTCGCCGGATCAACATATACTCCATGTTTTGACACCATGTGCCCAAGGAATGCTACTTCCTCAAGCCAGAACTCGTATTTCTTCAATTTAGCATAAAGCTTGTTTTCACGAAGTCTTTGGAGTACCAACTTCAAATGGTGCTCATGATCTTCACGGCTTTTAGAATATATGAGGATGTCATCAATAAAGACAACAACGAACTGATCCAAATAATCCTTGAAGACTCGGTTCATCATATCCATGAAAGCCGCAGGAGCATTAGTCAATCCGAAAGACATGACTAAGAATTCATAATGCTCGTATCGAGTTCTGAAGGCAGTCTTTGGAATATCCTCAGTTCTAATCTTCAGTTGATGATATCCAGAACGAAGATCGATCTTTGAGAAGAATTGTGCTCCTTGCAACTGGTTAAACATGTTATCAATACGAGGTAGTGGATGCCTATTCTTGATGGTGACATGATTCAATTCCCGATAGTCAATACAAAGTCGCATACTCTCGTCTTTCTTCTTTACAAATAAAACAGGAGCACCCCAAGGAGATGTACTAGGACGAATGAAACCGATGTCCAACAACTCCTGTAGTTGGACCTTTAACTCCTGAAGTTCAATAGGAGCCATTCGATATGGGGTTTTAGAAATGGGCTTTGTACCAGGTTCAAGATCAATAAAGAATTCAACTTCACGTTCTGGGGGTAGACCGAGAAGTTCTTCAGGAAATACGTTAGGAAAGTCACTAACAACAGGAATATTATTCAAATTCATAACATGGGCTAAGAAGGCTTGACATCCGTTTTTCAATAAACGAATAGCTTTATGACTTGATATGACAGTGATTGATTTTAATGTTTTAGTTGCTTGAATTCGAACAACAGGTTGATTAGGAATATGAAAACTAACAACCTTACGAAAACAATTAATTTTGGCATGATGAGTAGTTAACCGATCAATCCCTAAAATCACATCAAAAACAAGTATCTTTAAAGAGACAAGGTCAATAGGTAATGTGATGGTGCCAACTTAGATCAAACAAGATTTATAAACAGTGGATGTGATGAAAGTTTCTCCTAACGGAGTCTCCACAGATAAATCAAAGTCTAATTTCTCCGTAGTCAAGTTTAAACGTTGAGCACAAGCAGGAGAGATAAATGAATGGGTAGCACCAGTATCTAGTAAGGTATAAACTTCGCAAGAATTTATGATTAGCTTACCCGTGATCACCTCGTTTGGGTTCTTCGCATTTTGACCAATAACAACAAACGCTCTTTCAGGAACCGTTGACTTTAACTTTCTTGGGACAGCCTTTTGAGTCACCGTCCCCGCTGAACTTGGTTTCGCTACCGTACAATCTCGAGCGATATGTCATTCCTTTCCATAATTATAACATACCTTGAACTGTTGTGGGAAGTTTGGGCTGATATGTCCTTCTTTCCCGCATTTATAGCATACGACCGGTGGTCGTTCTCCTCCCTTAGAACCGATTCTTTCTTTGGTCTTTGGCGCCTTCGCATTGTCATTGTTGTACCTTCTCTTTTTAAAATCTCCTCCCGACTCGCTTCTTCTATTCTCATGGCCATGATTACCACCAGAGTGGTTGCCGCTTTGTCCATATTCTTCTTTCTCCGCTGGTTATCATTGTTTTGATGACTGTTGTCACTGGTATGATCCTGGTTGTGGTCCCTTGGTTGCACGTACTCGTTATCTCGCACTAATAATTGAGCCCTGTTGACAACATCTGAGTAGAGAGAGAATTTATGAGAAATGAGATATTGATGTATGCCGGGTTTCAAACCTCTTAGAAACATCCGCGTCATACGTTCCTCATTCTCAACCAAATGAGGTGCAAACCTGGATAACTCTACAAACTTCGTCTCGTATTGGGACACCTTCATATTGTTTTGCTCCAGTCTAATAAACTCTACCTCCTTCATATGACGAACACTTTCAGGAAAGTATTTTGTCATTGAACAGTTTCTGAAATGTCTCCCAAGACATGCTGAGCGCGGTTGGATGAGTACGCTTCACAGATTCCCACCAGTAATCTACCTCATTACGGAACATAAAAGTAGCGAATGGAACCTTTTGTTCCTCTGTGCATCCCAAGACATCGAATATCTTGGTAATTTGTTTAACCCACGCCTCGCCTTTAATCGGGATCCGGCTTTCCCTGCACTTACGTGGTCCCAACTTTTAAATCGCTTGTGTTGTGACCAATATGCATTGCCATTGTTTCTTCTTGTATTTTGAACAGGAATATCCTTCGTCTTGTTTTGCATGAACCCTAAAAGCTTCTAAACACCTCAACGTTCATCGTCTGCTCCGTGGTATTTTTTACAGGAGAAACATTGACGGTCGGTTGCACGTTCTCCTCATTGGTGAGTACAGGCATCTCCACGGTCTCATTTACTCCACTGTTAACATTCTCAGTTGCCATTATCAAATACTACCATAAAACAGGGGTTAATTAAACAAATTAACATATCACATAATACCCCTATATTATGACCGACCAACAAATAAGCTTAGGTAGGACACACTAGCGAAGGATTAACTCGTCTCTCCCCTCCTAGTTCTATTCCCCGATCTCTACCAGAGATCATATCCTAAGCTCGATATTAATCATGGCGCCCCAAAAATAGGTATACATCACCCATTTTGAGTCGTCAATAACATGGTACAGAAACAACTTCAACTTTATTAATACAACATATAAACTGTGAGTTTAAATACAAATATTGTCTTCTAGACAATATCCATACCCAAATAAGTCCTCAATACAATTATTGATATATTAGTTTACAAAAATGGTGAGGACTACTAAAATGACTTTCTAGAACCTTCATTTCATACCCCGACTAGTACTCGTTACATTCTCGCTTCCTGAGAAAAAAAATGGAACAAAAAGAAAAAGGGTGAGCACAACTAGCCCAGTAAAGAATATTATGACTAAGATAATATAAAACAAATTATCGTTAGTCTTCAACAGGAAAAATCTGAGAGAATATAATAAACAACAAGTTTTAGACCAATATTCGCAGCGGAAAATAATAATTCATAGAAGAGTTACGTAGAGAATGAAATCTACTATAATCTATGAATTTAAAAGTCCATCATCAATATTTTATCCCTGTAATATCAATCAATATTCATCTTGAATCAAATTTTCATCTTTTCACTACAGGCCAAAGATATTCATCAGTCGGTCATGTTCATCTCAACACCTGTTCATCTTTGCACTACGAGCCAAATATATTCATCATAAAATCATTAATCTTTGCACTACTGGCCAAAGATATTTAATTATATCATCATTTAGGACTGAGGATGATGAAAAATGTTTTAAAGAAAATGAATCCAGTGAAACAAAAGAATAAATATTAAGGATTCGTCTTTCAGTTTATCCATGTCCAAAAATACCTCATAAATAATCATAGTGGAGTAAAATTCAAGAATGATCAAAACATGGATACAATCAAAGCTAGTATCCATAATAGATATTTTAGACGAAAAACACAAATTTAATTTTTCTGTGAATAGTGCCGTATACGTGAATAGTAACCCCGACACAAAAAGTTTCAAATTTGATTAAAAGTTCAGATCAATACTTCGGCATAATGATATTGAAAGAAATAATATCATTTTAAAAAAAATAATATCCCTTACCTCGAAAGAATAAGATTTCAATTTGGACTACTCTTGGATATAGTCTTTGAAAGAACTTACAATCAGATAGCAAATACTCAAAGTATCAAAATACTCACAAGAATACACTCAATATATCGAGATAGAAAGAGAGAGAAGATTTCAGTTTTTGGTGTGATTTTCAATTCTAACCTAGGCATCCTATTTATAGGAAAATGCTTAGAACACCAAAGTAGAAAATTTAATATAATAATAATATAATTAAAAAATATTCAAGCTCACCTCTAGACATTTGAATTCAACATGTTGCACATGTTAGTGTAGCCCACAAAACCAAAAAACGTTTTTCTTAATAAACATAATTAAAACTTCCAAAAATCAATTATTTCGGAAATTCGGAACTTTGGAACTTCAATAATTCATAATAAATAGCCCTTTTATCAGAAAAATTTGAACCTCGTGTTTTTTCCATAGAAAATTTCATTATCTACAACTTTGCAGAAGAAAGTTTTTCCAAATTCCAAACAGAAATTGACCGAAATCCACAAACGAACGATTTTACAAGCTACAATCAAATTTCAGTCAAGAAATTGGGTTCACCGACATGTTTTTAACATTTATTGCAACAAAAATACTCTTCCTCCTCATATACTCATATATCCCACATTCATTGTTAAATATCAACCTTATTATATTATTAAAATATAATAATATATTTAAATGAATTATTTTATCAGAAAAAGATAAAATATTAATTTTCAACAATTGTCACATCAAAAATTTTCTCCATCTATATCCTCATAAAATCAATATGTTCCTCATCATATAAATCAATAATTAATTATTAATAAATAATATTACAGAATCACAATACTGACAACCAGACAGTTCCTAGGAAAGAGGGGGCTTTCCAATAAGGATTTCTCCTTACTGGCGCGCAATTAGATGACCTAACCTCTCCTTAGACAGAACTTTCTAGACATTGTCAATATTGCTATCTAATAATATTATTCAAATAATATAAATTATTGATCCGATAATAGAAAATACTGTGTAATGACAATTATTGAAGTAATATAAAATATCAACGCAGCAATTATTGAATCAATAAAATAAAATTCTGAACAGTAATTACTGTAACAATTATTGAATAGTGTCTTCTTAAGTAAGAATCAATAATTGGTGCAATACTGCAAAGTAATCGTGTTTTAACCACCGAGTATTCCAACAAAGATAATTAGCAATAACTACGCCTGTTATTTATAAACAACTTATACTTGTCGCTTTCTTCATCCAATTGATTTCCGTTATGGGGCACACAAGGTCACATGTGGTTGTCTGAATATTCCCAAACGCGGTAAGAATATTCCACGACCAAACGAATATTTTATAACCACTTGCTTATTTGAAATATTTGCGTATTTTACCCATAACTATCCACATTAATCAAATCAACTCGTACTATTTCAAAATAATAAATGGAGGAAATTTAATTTTATTTATAATAAGTTAGGATCTTACAATTCTTACGTCTACGGACTCGTTAATTAAAGTACTACATAAACCCCAAAAAAGAAAAATTTTCCATCAAGCCAATTGGAACATAAATTCATCTGAAATCAAGGGTCACGTACACTGACTACTTTTAATTTTGACAGTTTTGACAAGCTTCCTTCCGAAGGGCATATCTCCCATCTCCGAACTCGGAATTAGATCAATCTTAAGTCTACGAAGTCGTTATTTAACGAACTACATAACCCCCCAAAAGGAATTTTTTTCCAGGAAACCATTTAAAACAGAAAACTGCACAAGGGCCAGGGGTTACACTAATTCTATTTTTAACTAGTTTTACTTAAAAATTCGCCATGGCTTAGTTGCAAAATCTTTTACTTCCGTTCCAATTGGGTGATGTTCATGACTCATAAGAGTATAACATTAACATGACACCCTAGAACTTAATTTTTACATTTCGTAAACTACCTCAAAATGTCACCAAAACAACCCCCTTTTAACAGTCCACTACTAGTCCGTTCTTGTATTCCTTTACGCATAGGTTCATATTCTCATTTTTGATTCCACTTTTCATGCAATTTAACAAGTAGTTTAAAATATGATATATAGCCTTATCACTCCAAAATCCTTCCATGATCTTCAAATAATACCAACCACCAACAAGGCACTTCTATTAAACTAAAGAAGTCTAATTTTTTTTAGAAGGATGATGAAGTTAGGGTTCTTACCTTTCTTGTTCTTTGCTTTCCTTGATCTTGGTTAGGACTTGATAAAAAAAAGATAGCTTGCTCCTTTTCCCTCTCCTCCTTGTCCGAACCTCTCTCTCTTTCTCTCTATATTCTCTTGTTCTTTGTTTTCTCTTTTCTAAATTCCAATTTCACTTTCCATCCGCATTTCTCGTACAAACAATATGTCAAAGTTCAAAAATTCGAAAATACGAAAACGTGTTTTTAGTGTGAATAGTGATTTTATGTCTTTTCAAATAAATGCTATATATGCCGTAATTCGAAAAGTTCAAAAAAGAAAAAAGCCTTTTCTGCTTTTAATGAAAAGTGATTTTGCGTTTTTCTTGAAAAAATTTAATTTTTTCTCAAAAATTCTAAACACTCATATAATTAGTCACATACTCCCTCCTATTCAGATTAAATGACGTTTTAGGGAGTTTAATTTTATTCTATATAAGTGTCGTTTTGGAATTTCTATGCAATATTGCACTATTTTTTCCTAATTTATCCCTCTATTTAATATGCTTAGTAAATGCAATTGTGGAGAGAGAAATAATTAATTAGGGACACAAAAGACATTTTATGTTATTTCTTAATAAGTGTGCTTAACTCTAAAATGACATTTAATCTGAATAGGAGGGAGTAACACATAAACTAGGTCGTTAATTAATCGACCTAAAAACTCATAATACATAATTTATTCCATCAAAATATTTATTTTATTTAATAATTATTAAAAATCTTATTACAAAGATATAATACGATTTCGATCGTTACAATATGTACATATTTTTTTGCTAAATTTAGATATGTATTAAAAGAAAAGATAATTACAGAAGGTAAGGGGCATACCCCAGATCAAGTTTATCAGTACCATCAAAGGACATGTCCAATGATGGTAAAACTATACTAAGACATTTAAACCCAAATGATCATAGTTATATTTAACAACATATTTTCTAAGAAGTTAAAAATGTGAAGTTTACATTTTATAATATGAATAATTTCACAAGCAAGGCATTCTGGGGTTTTGGTTGAGCCACCAAACATTCTAGAATTCGTTTCTTTCCAGATGAAATAAACTGTGGCAGATAAACCCAAGGATAGCATAAGGCGTTTGAACCTAGCTAGTGTGCTCGGGATGCATCACAAAGTCAGTAATCGAAGACCAATCTCTCTGAAATCCCCTCCAACCACAATATCCCATTACATAAAATAAGGCACGGAATGCATAATTGCAGTGAAAAAAGATATGAGAGAAACTTTCATTATGGAGAGAGCATAGCTAACATGAGCTGGAATATTAATACCATAACCCAAAAGCACATCTTTGGTTTTAAACCCATTATGAAATTCCAACCATAAGCTGCATGAAAATCTAGGGACTGAAAACTTGTGCCATACAATTCCTCCCCAATCAACCTCTTGTCCTCTACATCTAATAGAATTCCAAATTATAGCATTAGTTACCTCAGAGCAGGAGTCCTAAAGCAAATGATCCTGCTTATTTAAGTTAAAGTGCCGGGAATAATCAAAGGAAGATCGAACAAAAGTTAATAACATGGGCATTTATGGAGTTTGGCAGATTCCGGCCCGAATTCACCAAGATGGCAGCGACGGTAGCTTTAGCACCCAGTCCAGAATTCACGACAAGCGAGTCCCTAGCAGATTGGGCAATAGGGGACTGATTGATCCAAGGATCGAACCAAAGGCTTGTAAGGGTGCCATAACCAATACAATATTTAATATGCTCAATTGCAATCTCATAACCTTTCTCCAAATCCATGAGCAATCCGATGGAATTGCAAGGGACCATAAGTTTTTATCTTTGACAACATTGTTCTTAATCCATTTGGCCCATAACGAAGTAGTGTTGGGGTTTGCCACATTCCAAACATGAAGCAAGATAGATGAAGTGTTCCATTCCTTAACTTTTTTGAGATTAAGGCCCCCTTCAGCAAATGAGGCCATTTTGTCCCAAGCCACTTTGGCACCATGTTTCTGAAGGGAAGGCCCTTTCCAAACAAATCTTATCAAAATAGACTTAATGGTTTCGAGGATAGATGAAGGCAGGATAAAGAATGAGGACCAATATGATTGTAAAGCAAAGAGCACAGAACGTACCAGTTGGATTCTACCTAAAAAAGAGAGCATTTTGTTGTGCCAGAAAGAGATTCTCGAGGTAATCTTCTCAATCAGAGTGCTACAGTTAGCAATAGAGAACCTAGATGAAATTTGAGGGGAACACCCAAAACCTTGGTTGGAGTAAAACCTCTAGGAATGTGGAGTAGGCCCATATTACTGTTGGTCTCCTCCGAGCTGACATTAGCAAGGAAACACTGACTTTAAGCTAAATTAGGATAAAGCCCAAAAAGATCAGAAAAGGTAGCAAGGCTAGAAGCAAGGGTGGAAACCGAGGCAAGGTATCCATGGCAAAACAACATCAGATCATCAGTAAAGCACAAGATATTTATTTTAGTCTGGGTAGCTTTCCAATGGAACTTAAATGGATGTCTCTTAATATTTTCCTCAATGACTAGAGAAAGGAAAGGAATGTTGGATAATTATATAGGAATGTGCTATTGCATAGAATAAAATAGAAATTAATAATTATAATAAATTAATACTTACATGAATTGAGAGAAGTCATCTTGTATGTATCACGCTTTCGCTGCGCTTAAGGGTGAAGGTCTTCAATTGCATCTCTCAATCTTAAGATAGATGTATAGGTGTGTATAAAGTTCTTGAGACGACAATTGGGACCAAACCCTAACTCTTTTATTTATAGAATAGCTAAGGGTCAAAATCGTTCATCAAGATTATGAAACCCTAGGGCCCATTATGTCAAATACTATTAGGAATATAATTTATAATTTATAGGTTACATAATTAATTACCAAACCCATAAATAAAGTGATTAAATTAATACAATATCCCAATAATTACATAAATAGTTAAGGCCACATAAGGAATAAAATATTCCAACATTCTACCACTTGGCCGAAATACTATTTATATACAAAATATAACACTTACAATCATTAATTTGGCCAAGTATTAATTTAATATCTACATCTCGTTCAAATAAAAATACCAATGCGAATTAATACAATCTTTGTGTCACTATTAACACAAGATCCCCATTAGTTACACAATTAATACTTTTATTAAAACAAAGATTAACATTAAGCATAACAAGTATGAATAGAGTTTACATAAGTGGTAATAGATTAAACTCATTCATATGGTCCAAAACATAACCGTACTATTTGCTCATAAGTTCTCAAGTGTGCACAATAAAGAGAATAATAAACCATAAACATAAAGCGAAGTTCAAAACAACAAGCTCAAAAAATTGTTGTCTTACATCAAAATAACTCACTAATTAAGACTACCAGTTAAACCCATGCCGACAACATGCTCTAAAAAGAGCTTGGGTGGTAAGCCTTTCGTAAGTGGATCCATTAACATATCATGCGTACTAATATACTTAATGACAAAACTTTGATCTTCAACCCTTTCCCTGACAAATAAGTATTTAGTGTCGAGGTATAGTCCAGCACCACTCGAACTAGTGTTGTTGGATAAACTAACAGCAAAATCATTATCACAAAATACTTTCAATGGCCTTGAAATGGAATCTACAACCTTAAGTCCTGAAATAAGATTCCTCGATAATACGGCGTGACAAGTAGCATGATAATAAGCCACATATTCTGCCATCATCGTGGAAGTGGTAGTTAACTCCTGCTTATGATTTCTCCATGAAATAGGGCCTCCTGAAAGCATAAAAATGTTCCCTGATGTAGATTTCTTTTCGTCTTTACACTTAGCAAAATCAGAATCAGAATAACCAACAACTTCAAGGTTATCTATTTTTCTGAATGTAAGCATAAAATCCTTAATACCCTGTAAGTAGCGTAAAACCTTTTTGGTTGCTTTCTAGTGATCTAAACCTGGATTTGACTGATAATGTCCAAGCTTGCTAGTTATATACGTTATATCTAGACGTGTACAAACTTGAGCGTACATAAGACTCCCAACTATAGAAGCATATGGAATAAGACTCATTTGATCACGTTCAAGTTGATTCTTAGGGCATTGATATGTATGAGCCAAATTTGTCACCCTTAACAATAGGTGCAACAATAGGGGATCAATTTTGCATGTTGTATTTGTTAAGAACTTTGTCAATATAAGCTCTTTGGGACAATCCTAATATCTCACGAGACCTATCTCGGTGAATTTCAATACCTATATCATAAGAGGCTTCACTGAGATCCTTCATATCAAAATTTCCAGAAAGAAAACGTTTGGTCTCATACAACACGTCTAAGTTATTACTTGCAAGTAGTATATCATCAACATACAAAAAACAAGAATAACAAATTTACTCCCACTGACCTTCAAGTATATGCATTGATCCACTATATTTTTTTTAAAATCAAAATTACTCATCACCTCATGAAACTTAAGGTACCATTGTCGAGAAGCCTGTTTTAACCCATATATGGAATTCTTAAGTCTACATACCATATGTTCCTTGCCTTTAACCAAAAAACCTTTTGGTTGTGTCATATAAACATTCTCATGCAAGTTACCATTGAGGAATGCAGTTTTAACATCCATCTGATGTAACTCTAAATCATAATGAGCTACTAAAGTCATGACTATTCTAAATGAATCTTTCCTTGATACTGGAGAGAAAGTTTCATTATAATCCACACCTTCCTTTTGAGTGAAACCCTTAGCAACCAATCGAGATTTATACCTTTTAACGTTCCCTTTAGGATCTAATTTGGTCTTATAGACCCACTTACAACCAACAGGTTTAAAACCTTTTGGTAATTCTTCAAGATCCCAAACGTTATTAAGCTCCATTGATTTCAACTCATCATTCATGGCTTCAAGCCATTGAGTTGATTGAGCACTCGTAATGGCCTCTTTATAGGAGATAGGATCATTAATCTTACTTGAATCATAGTCAATCTCATTAAGATAGATTATAAAATCATCAAAATTAATAGGCTTTCTAGGTCTTTCGGACCTATGTAAAGGCTGCACAATTTCAAGAATATGATTTTCAATAATGTGAGGTTCAACATTAGGTGGTGGCTCAGCTATCTCAGGGGCATCATTCGCCTCAATTGGAGGTTGTTGTGCCTCACCCTCTTGAATTACAGGATTAAAAATATAAAACCTCTTTTCTTCAAGATCAATTTTTCTAGGCTCACCACTACCACTTAAATCACCATTCTTTAAAAACTCTGCATGCCTAGTCTCAACAATTCTAATGGTATGCGAGGGACAGTAAAATCAAAAACCCTTAAATCTCTTAGGATATCCACTGAAATGGCAACTAATGGTTTTAGAGTAAAGTTTCTTTATTTGTGGATTAAAAATCTTAGCCTCAACTGGACAGCCCCACACCCATAAGTATTTTACACTAGGTTTCCTACCTGTCCAAATTTCATAAGGAGTGTTAGGGACAGATTTGCTAGGAACCCGATTTAAAATATGAACAAATTGCCTTTAATGCCTCACCACAAACACATGGTAAGCTAGAATTGCATAACATACTATGTACCATATCTATAAGGTATGCGATTTACCTCTCACCACACCATTCTACTGCATGGTACCGTAGACATTGTATATCTTGAGTGACGATTCCATTTTCTTAACAAAATAAGGTAAATGGGCCAGACTATGACCAGATGTCGACTGCTTACCATAATACTCTCCTCCTATCCGATCTCTCACTACTTTAATTTTTCATCAAGTTGATTTTCAACTTCAGTCTTGAAAATTTTAAACATATTTAGTGATTCGGATTTTTCATTAATCAGGTAGACATAAGTATAACGAGAATAGTCATCAATAAACGTAATGAAATATTTGTGTCCACCAATTCACGGAGAAATGGTCCACATATATCGATGTGAATCACCTCAAAAGTGCACTACTTCTAGTTGCTCCTTTCTTATTACCTTTCACAAATTTTCCTTTTATACATTCAATACAATGGTTAAGATCAGAAAAATCTAGTGAATGAAGAATTCCATCCTTTATAAGACGTTGCATTCTGTCTTTTGAAATATGGCCCAAGCGTTGATGCCACAATTTTGAAGAATTCTCATTATCTAGTTTTCTCTTATTTCCACTTTTAGAGGTATTTTCTGTCACATTCATTGTTAACAAAGATTTAGCAAAGACATTATCCAAATTTATCTTATAGAGGTTTCCCTTTAAAGAGCCAGAACCAATAACATGAGAGTAATGATAAATAATTATTTTATTATTCCCAAACTTAAATGAAAATCCATCAACGTCAAGTTTAGATACAAAAATTAAATTTCGTGTCATACTGGGAACATAAAGAGCATCATATAAATACAAGGTGAAACCACTCTCCAAAACTAAAGGAAGAGTTCCTACAGCTTCAACTTGTATAGACTCTCCATTGCCAACTTTAATGGTTCTTTCCCCCTTTTGGAGTGTCTTCTTTGAAAGGAATCCCTGAAATGAATTAGTAATGTGAACCATATCACCAGTGTCAAGCCACCATGTATTAGAAGGAACATCAATTAGAAAGGATTCATAAGTTACATAATTGAAGGACGATATACCTTTCTTTTCAAGCCATTCTTTGAATTTAGGGCATTCTTTCTGAATATGTCCTTCTTCCTGACAGTGACATTTAGGACCCCTTTTGAGAGTTCTTTACCTAATAATTTGCCTTATTTGTTTTGGTAGAAATTTGCTTATCCTTATTCTTAAAACCTTTGCCATTTTTATGAGCCTTCTTCTTATTAGATCTAGTGGTAGTCAAATGAGCAACATTAGGTTTTTCAATCTTAAGTCTTTCTTCTTCTTAGACGCACATGGAAATTAACTCGCTCATCTTCTATTTTTCTTTCTGCGTGTTATAATTGATCTTAAATGGATCAAACTGTGCAGGAAGAGAAGTCATAATGAAGTGGACAAGAAAACCCTCAGAAATCGCTATGTCCATACCCTTTAATTTAAAGGCCATGTCGTTCATCATCATAATGTGCTCACGTACTCCACTAACCCCATCATACCTGCTAGTGATCATTTTCAAAATAAGGGTACTTGCGAGTTTTAGAAGAACCCTTGAATTGTTCCTCGACTAAAGTTAAGTACTCTTTAGCATTCTCAAAGTCAGGAATGGCTCCTCGAATGGTTGTTGTGATAGTGTTTTTCATAATCATAAGGGACATGCGATTGGATCGCTCCCACTTTTCATAAATAGATTTTTGCTCAATTGAACTTGTATCTGCAAGTGGAGCAGGAGGATCTTTTCGTAATGCATAGTCCAAATCCATAACTCCGAGAACAATTTTCACTTGCTGTTTCCAAACAGTAAAATTAGTTCCATTCAAGGCTTCAATTCCAGAGAGATACCCAGAAATACTAGTTGGAGTCAATCTTTGAAATATAATCAAGCTCATAAGCATGCTTACAAAAAACTAAAAGAAATCCACAATGTACAACAATAATTAATAATTAATCATAATAAAAACCAACTGTAGGGCAAGCAGTTAGTTACACAAAATGTGACGCCCCCAAAATAGGTATACATCACCCATCTTGAGTCGCCAAATACATGGTACAAAATTCAAATACAACTTAATAATATAGCTGTCGTGTAAAATACGACAAAACATAAGATATGAGTTTTAATACAAATATTGTCATCTAGACAATATCCACACTTAATGGAGTCCTCATTACATTTATTATTACACTATTTCACAGAATAGTGAAGACTACTAAAGCACCATCTAGGACCATCACTCTGTTCCCCGACTAGTTCAGCTGCGTTCTCATTTCCTGAAGAGAACAGTGAAAGAAAGGGTGCAACTAGCCCAGTAAGAAATATTATGACTAAGATAATGCAGAATAAATTATCATTAGTCTTCAACAATGTTAAACTGATAAAATATAATAGACATCAAGTTTAACTGCAGCGAAACAAGCAATCCATTAAAAGAGTCAAGTAGAGAATAAAATCTACTATCTTTTATGATTTAAAAAGTTTTTCATCACTTTTATCGCTGAGACTCAGCTCAATAAATAATCCACATCATCAAATCATCCCTGCACTACAGGCCAAAGATATTCTTTAGTATCACGACCACAAATTATCCATGCACTACGGGCCAAAGATAATCGTGTTTTCATCAACGGTCCTATTCATGCCATAAAATAATTCATCTTTGCACCATTGGCCGAAGAGAATCCATAGCCATAATCATACCAAAAACTGTCCATCAATGCATTACGGGCCAATGCGGTCTTTTTCCACATCATTTGTAACATTACGGTCATGATTATACCGAATAATCCCTGGTCATAATCATACCAAGTCCATCTATGCACTACAGGCCACAGATGACTTTCAAACAAAATATAAACATTAGGATGATGACAATGATATAAGAATTCAATAAAATAAGTTCAAGAATTAAATTATCCAGGAACTAATAACGTCCAAATTGTCAACATGATACTTCTTTGTAGAGTAAAATTCAAGAATGCTCAGAAGAATATTTCCAAGAAAAGATACTGGATGAAACACAAATATCAAGGATATTCAACTAATTTCATGGAGTATAGAAGTTAAAACTTTAACTAACTGAGTATAATAAAGAATGGAATAACAAAAGAAATCACCATGCATGCGGTATGTCATGATGTACAAAGTTATTCCAATGTAATAATAAATAATGTAAACCAGTCGTCGCATAATACGTACTCAACAGGATATTCCAAATGTAATAATAAAGAATAGAATAACAACAGAAATCACCATGCATGCGGTATGTCATGTATGTGTTATTCCAATAGAATAATAAATAACGGAACCGTGTCGTGAAATTACAGACCGCGCAGGATGTTCCAATGAATAATAAAGATTTTAACCAGTCCCACAGAAACGCATTGCATGTGAGATATTCTAACGTAATAATAAAGATTTTACCCGTGTCCCAAGCAGAACGCATGCATAAGAAGATATTCCAATAGAAAAATAAAGAATGGAATAATGTAAGAATTTCACCAAGTATAGGGTAGTCCAGATATACAAAAGTATTCCAATGTAATAATAAAGAATGGAATAATGTAAGAATTTCACCAAGTATAGGTAGTCCGCGTACAAAAGTTATTCCAATGTAATAATAAAGAATGGAATAATGTTATCTCTTCAAGAATACAAAAGAAATAATATCCCTTACCTTAAGAAGAAGAAAGTCGGATGTAGGAGTAGTGAAGTAGTAGAATACTTTTCTTTCTTCTCTATAATTTATCTCTCTGAGTTTCAAAGAAATTCATAAGAAATAATGAAGAAATGAGCTTCTATTTATAGAAGAATGGACTGCATAATAACTAATTCATGAACGGTCCAGATTGATATACTTTTAATCGGACGATCCATATTTAAAGAAAAATCTTTTAAATAAAATATAATATATTCTATTTATAATCTAATAAAACGAATAACTTTATAAAAGTATTCTGTTTTATATAAAAAGATTTTAGTATGCAAAATACTATGCAGGCACTATGCATAATAAAATATATTATATTCTATTCATAGAATAACTTTATAAAAGTATTTTGTTTTATATAAAAAGCTTTTCCATTTATTACATTAATAATACCAATAAAACAAAACTGAGTGACTTATCACATAAGCATCAATAATCAATACAGTGTGCTACTATGCAACCATGCGTATTACTGTACTTTTACTACCGAGTAGTTCAAAAGTATTAACGGAAAAACTTCCGCCGTTATTTTCATAAAATATTTTTGTGTCGTTTCTCAATCCGACAATAATTCCGCTATGAGGTCCACCAATGATTGTCTTGCTGTATTTAATATTACCATTTAAAATGAATATTCCCCGACCAATCGAATATTATATAACAACTTGCATACTTTGCAAAATTTATAAATATTACCCACAACTATAACATTATCTCAAACCCACACCATAATTTTGAAAAAAATATTTCGAGAAAATAAATCTTTATTCGTAAAATTTGGGATTTTACAATCTCCCCTCCTTATGAAATTTTGCCCTCGAAATTTGCGTACGTACCTGGTATGCCGAACAGATGAGGACACTTCGTCAGGTTCTAACTCTTGAGGTATAACCTTTAAGCGTAGATCTATATTCCAGAATTTTAACAGGTACATCTTCATACGTTAAATTATTCGCTATCTCGTCTGGTTCAATAATGTGGTTCGGGTCGTCCACATATTTACGTAACATTGATACGTGAAAAACGTTATAAACACGCGACATATTTGGCGGTAAAACGAGTCTATAGGCCACAGTTCCTACTCAATCAAGGATTTCAAATGAGCCAATAAAATCGAGGGTTGAGATTTCTTTTCTTCATCGATTCTTGCTTCTAGAATAACGCCCTCTTGAACCTTCTTCTTCACATTCATCAGATTCAGGTGTGTAGTTTGAGCGGCTTTAACTTTATCGATTAAAGTCGATTCTACTCGTATATTCGTTATCTTCACGTGGGTCCCTGTAGTCTTTAACTCTATCTTCATCATTTGTAAGTTATACTGAAATGGGTTTTTGTGTTAATAACATCGTACTCAAACGATACGATCTCTTCTACTCAACGCGTCGCCACCACATTCGCTTCTTCCACGATGATATTGAATGGTATGGTCGTAATCTTCAACAGCTCGAGCCAATGTCCTTGGCGCATGATACGTTCGTTTCGATTGAAGAAATATTTAAGGGTTTTAGAAATGGGTTTTGTATTGGGATCAATACAAAATTTGATTTCATGCACTAGGGGTAAGCTAAGAAGTCTTCAGGAATACATCAAGAAATTTATTAACGATAGAAATATCATTCAAAACTGTGACCGTCATCCAAGACTTGGATAGTACGTCACATTGATACCTATCAACTTGCCACCGTTATTCATGATGTTGCCTATGGAAAGTCTGGCTTCGGTGCATTCCACACAAGAAAGTCATCAATGAAAGGATCGGGGCTCTTTACTTATGGCTTGATATGACAATGATTGACTTTAGTGGTTTGGTTACTTTGAATTCGCATAACAGGATGGTTAGGAGTATGAAAACTAACAACTTTACAAAAAGCATGATGAGTAGTTAACCAATCAATTCCTAAAATCACATCAAAGGCAAGTATTTTCAAAGAGATACGATCGACAGGTAACGTGAAAGTGTTGACAATTTTGAATTATCCAGGTTCAAGAATTAAATTATCCAGGATGTTATTTTTTTACTTTTAAAAGAGTGAGTAGAACCGGTATCTAACACGGTATAGACTTCGCAAGAGTTTATGACTAATATACCCGTGATAATTTTATTCAGGTTTCTCGTCACGAAAAAAAATGCTTTCTCTTAAACTACCGGCTTTGGCTTGTCTGGGACATCCTTTGGCATCACTATCCCAATTGGACTTGACTTCACCATACAACAAAATCGAGCTAGGTGACCTTCTCTTCCGCAATTAAAACACGCTTTGGATTTCTGCGTATGAGTTTGGGCCGGATGTGTCCTTCCATCGCATTTGAAACATACGACCGGTGGTCATTCTTCTTCCTTTGAAACGGGTGCTGGTGTCGACGTCTTCACGTCATTGTTGAACCTTCTCTTCTTGAAATGTCCATTATTATTATTTTGGCCATGATTACCACCGAAGTGGTTACCATTTCTGGCATGTTGATTTCCCCCACGATGGTTATCATTGTTCCGATGACCATTGCCACCGGTATGATTATTATCGTGTTATTCGTCGTTGCCTTTTGGTTGTGCTGACTCATTATCGCGCTCCAATAACTGAGCCCTATTCACAACATCTGAATATAAAAAAAGTTTGTGAGAAATGAGGTATTGACGTATATTGGGTTTTAAACCTCTTAAAAACATTCGCGTCATTCACTCCTCATTATCGACCAAATGGGATGCAAACCGAGACAACTCGGCAAACTTAGCCTCGTATTGCGACACGGTCATATTGTTTTGCTCCAGCTTGATGAACTCCACCGCCTTCATATGACGAATACTTTCAGGAAAGTACTTGTCGTTGAACAATTCTTGAAATTTCTCCCAAGACATCTTGAGTGCGTCAAGTTGGGTACGTTTTACAGATTCCCACCAATGATCTGCTTCTTCATGCAACATAAAGGTGGCGAATGGAACTTTTTGTTCCTCTGAGAATTCCAAGATATTAAATATCTTGGTGATCTGCTTAATCCACGTCTCTGCCTTAAGTGGGTCTGGCTTTCACAAAAACTCCGGTGGTCCCAGCTCCTTAAACTGCTTAGCGGTGACCAACCGTGGGTTGCCATTGCTTCCACCTGCATTATGAACAGGAGTCTCTCTCGTTTGGTGTTGCATGAATTCTATTAAGCTCCTAAACGTACCGTCGTTCATCATTTGATCAGTGTTGTTTATAGGAGGATTATTGCCTTCTTAATGCACATTATCCTGATTATTGATATGTAGAGACTCACGATTTCCTGTGCTCCATTGATGTTCTCAACATTCTCGGATGCCATTTTCAAATTTTGCCACAAAATAATGATTTATTAACATATCACATATTATCCCTATACTCTGACCGACCAATTAAATACCAAATAAACTTAGGTAGGTCATACTAGCGAAGGAATTCCCCGTCTCTCCCCTCCTAGTTCTTGTCTCACATCTCAGCCAGGGATCATATCTCTAAGCTTTGATACCAATTGTGATGCCCCCAAAATAGGTATACATCACCCATCTTAAGTCACCAAATACATGGTACAAAATTCAAATACAACTTAATAATACAGCTGTCGTGTAAAATACGACAAAACATAAGATATGAGTTTTAATACAAATATTGTCATCTAGACAATATCCACACTTAATGGAGTCCTCATTACATTTATTATTACACTATTTCACAGAATAGTGAAGACTACTAAAGCACCATCTAGGACCATCACTCTGTTCCCCGACTAGTCCCAAATTTACGTTCTCATTTCAAGAAGAGAACAAGAAAGAAAAGGTGAGCTCAACTAGCCCAAAGAAGAAATATTATGACTAAGATAATGGAGAATAAATTATCATTAGTCTTCAACAATGTTAAATTGATAAAATATAATAGACATCAAGTTTAACTGCAGCAAAACAAGCAATCCATTAAAAGAGTCAAGTAAAGAATAAAATCTACTATCTTTTATGATTTAAAAAGTTTTTCATCACTTTTATCGTTGAGACTCAAATTTCAATAAATAATTCACATCATCAAATCATCCCCGCACTACGTGCCAAGGATATTCTTTAGTATCACGACCACGAATTATCCATGCAAGATGCGGCAAAGATAATCGTGTTTTCATCAACGGTCTTGATCATGCCATAAAACAATTCATCTTTGCACCCTTGGCCGAAGAGAATCCATAGCCATAATCATACCAAAAACTGTTCATCAATGCATTACGAGCCAATGAGGACTTTTTCCACATCATTTGTAACATTACGGTCATGATTATACCGAATAATCCCTGATCATAATCATACCAAGTCCATCTATGCACTACTGGCCACAGATGACTTTCAACAAAATATAAACATGAGGATAATGACAATGATATAAGAATTCAATAAAATAAGTTCAAGAATTAAATTATCCAGGAACTAATAACGTCCAAATTGTCAACATGATACTTCTTTGTAGAGTAAAAATTCAAGAATGCTCAGAAGAATATTTTCATGAAAAGATACTGGATGAAGCGCAAATATCAAGGATATTCTACTAATTTCATGGAGTATAGAAGTTAAAACTTTAACCAACTAAGTATAATAAAGAATTGAATAACAAAAGAAATCACCATGCATGCGGTATGTCGCATAGACAGGTTATTCTAACACAATAATAAATAACGGAACCGAATCGGGCATAATACGCATACCGGACGAGATATTCCAATGTAATAATAAAGAATGGAATAACAACAGAAATCACCATGCATGTGATATGTCGCATAGACAGGTTATTCCAACAGAATAATAAATAACGGAACCAGGTCAGGCGAAATTCTCACCGACAGGATGTTCCAACAGAATAATAAAGACGGAACCAGGTTTGGCGTAAACGCACAGTCAAGATATTCTAATAGAAAAATAAAGAATGGAATAACAGAAGAGTTTCACCAAGTATAGGGTAGTCCGCGTATACAGGTTATTCCAATAGAATAATAAAGAATGGAATAACAGAAGAATTTCACCAAGTATAGGGTAGTCCGCAGCATATACGGTTATTCTAACGAATAATAAAGAATGGAATAACGAAGTTCTCTCCATGAATACAAAAGAAATAATACCCTTACCTTAAGAAGAAGAAGAGTCTTTGGATGTAGGAGTAGTGAAGTAGCGAGAATACTTTTCTTCTTTCTCTCTATAAACTCTAAAGAAATACGCCGAGATTACGTAAGAAGAACTCTCTATAGTTTCTCTCTACAGAGTTTCAAAGGAATTAAATAAAGAAATAATGAAGGAATGAGCTTATTTATAGAAGAATGGATCCAGCATAGTAACTAATTCATGAACGGTCTGCATTGATTTACTTTTAATCTGGACGGTCCATATTTAAAGCAAAATCTTTTAAATAAAATATAATATATTCTATTTATAATCTAATAAAACGAATAACTTTATAAAATTATTACATTTTATATAAAAGATTTTACTATGCAAAACACTATAACAACACTATTCATAATAAAATATAATATATTCTATTTATAGAATAACTTTATAAAAGTATTCGCTTTTTATATAAAAAGCTTTTACATTTTATTACATTAATAATACCAATAAAATAAAATTGGTGACTTATCACATAAGCATCAATAATCAATCTGAGTGTCTTCTTATGCAACCACTCAGACATCTTTGTGCTTTTTACTACCGAGTAGTTCAACAAGATAATGTAAAACTTTGGTCGTTATTTTCATAAAATATTTTCGTCGTTTTCTCAATCCGATAATAATTCCGTTGCGGGATCCACCAATGATTGTACTATTGTACGAATATTTCCTGTTAAAACGAATATTCTCCGACCAATCGAATATTATATAACAACTTGCATACTTTACAAAATTTATAAATATTACCCACAACTATAACATTATCTCAAATCCACACCATAATTTTGAAAAAAATATTTCGAGAAAATAAATCTTTATTCGTAAAATTTGGGATTATACATAAAATCTATTTACAACACCCAAAAATAGATTTTAATGAGATGTTGGTGCATAATTATTAATCTTTCGTTGGTCCAATTAATAATATATTAATAACATCCCCATAAAATAATGCACAACACATTTTTCCACGCATCATCGTTGGGCAAAAAACGAAATAAACATGTTACTTATGCAATAAAATTCCATTTAATAAATTCTAATTCTAATTTTTTTCGTTGGGTAAAATTAAAATCTTTATTTATTAAATGTAACATTATGTGACTTTTCTTAATCTTTAATTGTTTCAATTAATAATCCTCTGTTGGACTGATTATTAATTTTAACAATAAAAGAGTCACGCATACACGTAAATTATTATGATCAAACTCAATTTTCTTTAAACATATTAATCAAGATTGAAAATTAACATTATTTAAAATTTACATGTAACAACTTAAAAGCCCTAATAATATATCACATCATGTTCACAAATTTTAAATTAAAATATATAATTATGAACATGAATTGATTATAAAATAATAACATCAATTTTAACATGAATACATGATGGCATAAAATATCATAAAATTATTCATACGTAAATAATAAATTGAACATATATAATTTTTAATATTCATGTTCTTACTCACGCATAACATTTTGAATAATAAAACTTAATATATATATATATATATATATATATATATATATATATATATATATATATATATATATACATATCGCAATTATATGTTAACGCATATAATGGTGCAGAATTACATCTTTAATCATATATATATATATATATATATATATAAACATGTTGCAAGTATATATATTAACACAAACAAAGTACTTATCAATTCAGTAGCATATTTGCTAATTCATATATGCTAATTGGCATCTCGAGAAGCGTGTAATAAAAAAACATGATAACAAAAGTAAGTAATGAATCAGGATTCAATATATATGTCAATTGGCATAACACTTTATGAATTCGTAAATAAACACTCAAAATCATAATCATAATCACAAAACAGAGAACTATACCTCCAGTAAATGAAGAACCAAAAAGACTGAGATACGATCAAATTACGGGAATTTATTTTTACTGAACTTTCTCCATTAATTAGCTATACACCGTAATTAAATAACTATACGGTATTAAACTCATAAAAATATAATTAATTTATTCTATACAATAACATAAGTATAACTTTGATACCAGATGTTGGATAATTATACAGGAACATGCTATTGCATAGAATAAAATAGAAATAATAATCATAATAAATTAGTACTTACATGAATTGAGAGAAGCCATCTTGTATGTATCACGCTTCCGCTGCGCTTAAGGGTGAAGGTCTTTAATTTCCTCTCTCAATCTTAGGATGGATGTATAGGTGTGTATAAAGTTCTTGAGACGACAATTGGGACAAAACCCTAACTCTTTTATTTATAGAATAGCTAAGGGTCAAAATCGTCCATCAAGATTATGAAACCCTAGGGCCCATTATGCCAAATACTATTAGGAATATAATTTATAATTTATAAGCCACATAATTAATTACCAAACCCATAAATAAAGTGATTAAATTAATACAATATGTAAGCCCAAAAATTACATAAATAGTAAAGGCCACATAAGGAATAAAATATTCCAACAAGGAAGTCCATGATAATCACAAAAAGGTAAGGATAGAGGGGGTCCCCTTGACGAAGGCCTTTTGCACCCTTGAAGTAACCACTCAAGGCACCATTCACTTTAACTGAGTATCTAGGAGTTGAGACACATGCCTTAATCCAATTAACAAACTTGGGAGGGAACTTCAGATGGATTAAGACATCAAAAATAAATTCCCATCTAACCGATTCAAATGCTTTTTTCAAGTCAATCTTAAGAGTACAACATGGTGGTCTCGAGGATCTATGGTAATTTTTCATTAATTCCTGAGCCAAAAGAATGTTGTCCCCAATTTTCTTTCCAGCAACACAAGCTGCTTGGGTCAAAGATATTTGAGAAGGAAGTGTGCTTTTCAGCCTGTTTGCGATGATTTTTGATATGTACATTTTGTTTATTCCCCAAGAGTGAAGAGTGAAAGTCAATTGTTGTTGAAAAATTAGGCTCACACAAATACACTAAGATAAATACAAACACTATTGTATGAGATATAAAATAATAACACCAAAAATTTACGTGGAAACCCAACTGAGAAAAAGCACGGGGAGAGATCTCAAAAAATTCACTATGATAATAATATGGAGATTACAAACTCTCAACTGAAAAATAAACTAACTGTTTATTTCTCTCTACACCCTCACTCTTAGAATGCTCTAACTGAGCTTCTCACTCTCTAACTCTCTTTTGTTTTGCTAAACTTCTTGTTGGTGTGGTGTATTTGAAATGAGGAGCCCAAGCTCCATTTTATAGGAGAAATCTGGAGTGGTTAACAAGAAATGGGGAGGGTTAAATTCCAAAGTCTGAGGGTAAGAGAATTTGGGGAAAGCTAAATTCCAAGGTGTAAGGGGAAGAGAATTTGGGGAGGAATAATGCAAGATAACTTTCAACAATCTCCACTTTGGCTTGCATTTTTCAAATAATGTGAACTTCTTTGTGTTTGTGAATGTATCCCTCTCCCTGGATACTCCACCACGAACTCAGCATTCGACGAAGTGAATTAAGTCCAAGCGATTACTTGAACTTTTCTCATAGAATCGACTTTGTGAGCATATCTGCAGCATTCTCTTTTGTGTGAACTTTGCGAACTGCAATGTCACCATTGTTCAGCCACTCACGAATCTTGTGATAACGAACATCTATATATTTGGTTCTGGCATGGAATACCCGGTTCTTTGCTAAATGAATAGCACTTTGACTATCACACTGAATCTAGACACTGCCATGCTTGAAACCTAGTTCTTCAACTAGTCCCTTAAGCCACAAATCCTCCTTGCTTGCCTCTGTCAATGCCATATACTAAGCCTCTATTGTTGATAATGCTATCGTAGACTGCAACACTGACCTCCAACATATACATCCTCCACAAAGGTGTATATAAACTCTGTCGTAGATCTCCTTGTATCTAGGTCTCCAGCATAATCCGAATCAACAAACCCTGTAATCTCACTTCTTGCGGTGTCACGATCAAACATAAAACTGTAATTGGTTGTACCTGCTAGATAACAAAAAATCCATTTCACAGCATTCCAATGTTCTTTTCCTGAATTTGCTATATACATGCTAACCACACTAACTGCTTGTGAGATATCTGGCCTTGTACATACCATAGCGTACATTAGAAAACCCAACGCATTTGCATACGGTACTTTGGACATACACTCCACCTCATCCTCTGTCTGTGGGCTCAACTATGAAGATAACCTAAAATGTGCTGCCAATGGAGTGCTAACTGGTTTAGTATTGTTCATATTAAATCTCTCTAAGACCTTCTTCACATATCCTTTCTAAGTTAGCCACAACTTTCCTTCCTGACGATCCCTGTGAATTTCCATACCTAGGATCTTCTTGGCTGACCTAAGATCCTTCATGTCAAATTCATTGTTCAGGAAATTCTTCAGCTGAAGAATATTTGATGTCCTCTTTGCTTCTATCAACATGACATCGACATATAACTTCAACAATAATAGAGAGCCATCATCAAGAGATCTAAAATACACATATGGATCATACTCCGATTGAGAGTAACCATGAGCCACCATGAAGTTGTCAAACTTCATGTACCACTGTCTCGGGGACTGCTTCAAACCATAGAGAGACTTCTTCAAACTACAAACTAAGCCCTCTTTTCCTGGTTGAATAAACCCCTCCGGCTGCTTCATGTAGATTTTTCTTCTAAATCACCATGGAGAAAAGCTGTTTTCACATCAAGCTGTTCTAACTCCATATCATGTGATGTTACAATAGATAAGATCAATCGAATCGACGTGTGTTTTCAAATCAAGCTCTTCTAACTCCATATCTCTTTGCCACTAACCTGGCCTTTAATCTATCACCTTCTTTATCAGTCTGAGCTTCTTTTTTCCTGAACACCCACTTGCATCCTATAGCCTTCGATCCTTTTGGAAGTTGAACTAACTCCCAAGTTTGGTTCTTTTGTAAAGACTCCATCTCTTCTGCCATCGATATCGCCCATTTATCATTATCCTCGTACTGAATAGCATTCTGATAGCTAGTTGGATCTCCACTACCAACAATCAAGGCAAAGGCAACCATGTCTTCAAACCCATATCTCTGCACTAGTTTGCTGAATCGTCTTTCTCGATCTCTAACAGGATTATAGGACCTCTCTTGGGGATCTGAAGGATGATCATCTTCAATCTCTTCAGGAAGCTCCACCTCAACTGGGTGTTTCTACAACTCACCTGCTGCAGATTCTTCATTTTCGGTCTTATTCAGCATGTGTTTCTCATTGAACACCACATCTCTACTGACAACCTTCTTCTTGGATACTGGATCCCATCTTCATATTTAAGGAAAATACATTCTTTTGACCTTGGATCAAGCTTGGACTGTTTCTTTTCGACTGGTAGATGAACATAAGCTGGATAACCAAAGATTTTCATCACAGAAAAATCAACTGGTTTCCCACTTTATACCTCTTCGGGGATTTTGTAATCAATTCCAACTGAAAGAGATCAATTTATCAAATAATTGGATGTGTTTATTGCCTCAGCCCAAAAATTCTTGGGCAATCCTGCATTCAACCTCATACATCTGGCACGTTCCAATAGAGTTTTGTTTTGACCGAGAAGTGTCTGGTGATACCTTTATCTTGGCAGAACTGTAGGAATGACATGTCCTTGTATTCTGTTCCATTATCTGATTTAAAATACTTTAACTTCTTCCGATCTGGTTTTCTACTTTAGCTTTCCACTGTTTAAAGATTCTAAAAACCTCAGATTTCTGCTTCATAAAATATACCCACACCTTTTTGGAGTAGTCATCTATAAAGCTAACAAAATAATGGGCTCCACCCATTGATGTATGCTTGAATGGGCCCCACACATCCAAATGTACATAATCAAGTACATTGTTACTGGTATGTGCTCCTGCCTTGAAGCTGACCCTTTGTTGTTTTTCGTACACGTAAAACTTGCAAAATTCCAAACTGCACGTTTTGACACCTTTCAACAACTACCTTTTGTGAAGTTCTTTCATTCCACCTTCATTCAAATGACCAAGTCACATGTGCCATATTTCTGTGCTATCACTATTGGAATTATCTTGTAAAGAAATTGATGCTCCACCAGCAATTATGTCCCCTATCAACTTGTAGAGGGTGCCCTTCTTTTGGCCCTTCATAATTACCATCGAACCCTTGGTAATTTTCATGACACCATCTCTTACTGAGATACTGTAACCAATAGAATCGAGTACTCCAACCGATAGCAAGCTCTTCTTCAATTCTAGAATATACCTTACATCACCCAATATTTTGACAACCCCGTCAAAATTTTTAATTTTGATGGTGTCTATCCCAGTAACTTTGCAGACTGCATTATTACCCAATAAAACTGTACCGCCATTGCAGGATGTAAAAGTATCAAACCAATCCCTATTAGGGGACATATGAAAAGAACAACCAAAATCCATGTACCAATCTGTAAGGCTGTCACTGTCTCTAACAGATAAGAGATCACCTTGTGAAGCTTCATTTTCTATTACTATGTACAGCTCTCCGTCGCTGCACACATCTGCTTGCTCAGCAACATTAGTAAAATTTTCAATCTGCTTACCTTTCTTCTTGTTATCCTTCTTCAACAATGGACACTGAATTTAGTAGTGACCCTTCTCATGGCAATGATAACACTCAACTTGAGATTTATCTTTCTTACCTAGTCTCGCCTGAGTCCTTTCTCGTTCTTTGTCGGAATACTTATTTCGATTAGGACCCCTGCCATGCCCATCTGAAAAAGTAAGAAGACTGTCTCCTTGATCTTTGGAAGTAGTGCCCATGAACTTATCCTGGTCCAGGACTGCTAACATCACATTGTCAACTGCAATCTTTTCCTTCCCTATAAGGAGTGTAGTCTGGAGAGTTGAGTATGAATCTGGTAGAGAGACAAGAAGCAATAAGGCTTTATCTTCTTCGTCTAACTTCACATCAATACTAGTTAGTTGGGTTACTAATCTATTAAACTCATTAATATGATTGACCAAATCTGACTCTTCTTCCATCCGAAGCCGGTATAATTCCTTCTTCAAATATAACCAATTTGACAAAGACTTTGACTTGTAAACTTTCTCAAGTTTCTCCCACAAGTCCTTCGAAGAGGTTTCTGTCAAAACTTGATATTTGATTTGTGGCGCTAAATTCAATCTGATTGTTGCCACGACCTTTGCTTCAAGTTCCATCCATTTTTCATCTTTCATAGTCGCTAATTTCTTCCCTTCTAGTGCCTTCGTTAATCCCTGCTGAGCCAATACATCTTTAATTGTACACTGCTAAATATTTAAATTTGACTTATCGTCAAATGGTTTAACTTCATACCTCACACTTGTGCTTGTCATCTTCGTATTTGTGACCTGCCTAATTTCTCTTTAAACGGATCGTACCAGTTGGCCAGGTAAGTGTAAGTCGGGTGGGAGTCTCTCTGCGTTTTTGAAACGGTGACAAATTAAATAACCACATTTCTTAAAGGCACTACCTTTTGAACAACTTTCCTAGACAACAACGGCGTGAACCTGGCTCTAATACCAAATGTTGAGAAATCAGGCTCACAAAAATACACTAAGATAAATACAAACACTAATGTATGGGATATAAAATAATAACACTAGAAATTTATGTGGAAACCCAACTGGGAAAAACCACGGGGAGAGATCTCAGAAAATT
Source organism: Panax ginseng (assembly GCA_020205605.1). Lineage (NCBI taxonomy): Eukaryota > Viridiplantae > Streptophyta > Magnoliopsida > Apiales > Araliaceae > Panax > Panax ginseng. The sequence continues at coordinate 178,883,774 of CM035132.1, forward strand.
CACTATGAAAATAATATGGAGATTACAAACTCTCAATTGAGAAATAAACTAACTGTTTATTTCTCTCTACACCCTCACTCTCAAAATGCTCTAACTGAGCTTCTCATTCTCTAACTCTCTTTTTCTTTGCTAAGCTTCTTGTTGTTGTGGTGTATTTGAAATGAGGAGCCCAAGCTCCCTTTTATAGGAGAAATCTGGAGAGGTCAACAAGAAATGAGGAGGGCTAAATTCCAAAGTTTGAGGGGAAGAGAATTTGGGGAAGGCTAAATTCCAAGGTCTAAGGGGAAGAGAATTTGTGGAAGGCTAATGCAAGACAACTTTCAACAATTGTCTACTTACCCCAATTCTCTTAACCTTCTTTGATAAAGATTGTAAATTTATTCTATATTCTTCACCAATTCTCTTGGCCCGGTGGTTTTCTTGGCCAAACAGTGAAAGAGAAGAGGAGTTTTTTTAATTTGAAGTCTGAGCTCTCGCACTTCTCTTATCTAACTCTTTGTACATATTTTGAAGAATTAGATTATAATGGAATTTTTTGCCCCACCAAGTTTAACATTTTTATTAATATGCTCACTTGAGTTTATTAACTTATAAATTTTGCCCCTCGAGCTTACCAAATATATAAAAAAAGTGAACATAGGAAGCTACTATAAGACATCAACTTTTATAAATAAAGATGAATTTTCTATAAATGTTATTTTTGAATATTATGGAATAAATTTGATATAGTGTTATAGTTGTGGGTAATATTTATAAATTTTGCAAAGTAAGCAAGTTGTTATAAAATATTCGTTTGGTCGGGGAATATTCTTTTTGTCGGGGAATATTCGTACGACGGCACAATCATTGGTGGACCCTGCAATGGAAATATTGTCGGATTGAGAAAACGACAAAAATACTTTATGAAAATAACGGCGGAGGTGTTACCGTTAAAACTGTTGAACTACCCTAAGAGTAAAAGTAGTACGATGTCTGGCGTGGTTTGCATAGTAGCACACAGTGATTGATTATTGATGCTTACGTGAGAAGTCACTCAACTATACTCAATTATTGCTACAAAGAATTGTCGCATCATATCTCTTATATTATTGATTCAATTATTGTCACAAGATCATCTCAGATAATATGTTATATTATTAAATCAATAATTGAGACGACAAGTTATAAATGATTAATAATTGTTGAAAGATTAATTATGTGTTGATTAAAAATAAAATGATTTATGGTAATATTTATTCAATCCTTGATGTATATAAAGAGTCCATTATGAGACGTTTGTGGTAAGTTTGGTTATTTTATGGGGGCCCATATGTCATCATCTAAGAGTCTATTCAATCAATAGTAATTACCTTCGTCAATAGTAATTACCTTCGTCGATAGTAATTACCTTTGTCAATAGTAATTACCTTCGTCGATAGTAATTACCTTTTACCAGACGTCAAACCACTTGTCGTTTCATATTACAAAAGCCGAACCACTTGTCGTTTCACATTACAAAGCGTCCAACCAATTGTCGTTTCACATTACGGGCATCAAACCACTTTTCTTTTCACATCACCAATCGTCGAGCCACTTGCCTTTTCACATGGCAAAAGCTAAGCTAGAAATCTTCTATAAATAGAGGCCTAGTGCTTCATTATTTTCACGAATTCATTCAAGCTATAGAGAGAGAAAGTATAGAGAGAATAAGAGAAAGAAGAAGAGTATTCACATTACTACACTCTGCAAAGATTTAGTCTCCTACTAATGTAAGGGGTGTTATTCTTTCTTATTCATGAAGAGAACTGTTGTTATTCCATTGCTTATTATTCTATTGGAATAACTTTTGATCATGGCTTTACCTATACTTGGTGACATTCTTCTATTATTCTTTGGAACATCCTGCAACCATGTGTTTTACACCGGACACAGGTTCCGTCTTTATTATTATTACATTGGAACATCCTCGTGCATGTGTTTTACACCGGACACAGTTCTCTTATTATTATCTTTGTTGGAACATCACATGCATGTGTTTTACACCGGACTGGTTCTGTCTTTATTATTATTACATTTGGAACATCACATGCATGTGTTTCTGGCCGACCGGTTCCATTCTTTATTATTACATTGGAATATCACGTCTGCATGTGTTTCTGTGCCGACCGGTTCCGTTATTTATTATTCATTGGAATAACCTACTGTAAGGGTCTATCGCATGCATGGTGATTTCTTTTGTTATTCCATTCTTTATTATACTCAGTTGGTTAAAACTTTGACTTCTATACTCCATGAAATTAGTGGAATATCCTTGATATTTGCGCTTCATCCAGTATCCTTTCATGGAAATATTCTTCTAAGTATTCTTGAATTTTACTTTACAAAGCAGTATCATGTTGACAGTTTGGATGTTATTGGTTCCTTGATAAATTAATTCTTGAACTTGTTTTATTGAATTCTAATATCATTGTCATCATCCTCATGTTTATATTATGTTGAAAGTCATTTGTGGCCTGTAGTGCATAGATGGACTTGGTATGATTATGACCAGGGATTATTCGGTGTAATCATGACCATAATGTTACAAATGATGTAAAAATTAAAAGTCATCATTGGCTCATAGTGCATTGATGGACAGTTGTTGGCATGATCATGACCATTAATGAATACACAAATATTCTTGGCCCGTAGTGCATGGATAATTGTGGTCGTGATACTAAAGAATATCCTTGGCCGTAGTGCAGGGGTGATTCGATGATGTGGAATATTTATTAAGCTGAGTCTCAGCTATAACAGTTATGGAAAACCTTTTAAATCATAAAAGATAGTAGATTTTATTTTCTACTTGACTCTTTTAATGGATTGCTGGTTCCGCTGCAGTTAAACTTGATGTTTATTATATTTTATCAGTTTAACACTGTTGAAGGCTAATGATAATTTATTCTGCATTATCTTAGTCATAATATTTCTTACTGGGCTAGTTGAGCTCACCCTTTCTTTCACTGTTCTCTTCAGGAAATGAGAATATAGTTGGGAGGAGTCGGGGAACGGAGTAATGGTCCAGAGGATAGCATTAGTAGTCCTCACTATTCTATGAAATAGTGTGATAATAATTGTAATGAGAACTCTTTTTGAGTTTGTATAATCTCTAGTAGACAATATTTGTATTCAAACTCACAGTTTATGTTTTGTCGTATTGTACACGACAGTTGTATTAGTAAGTTGTATTTGAATTCTGTACCATGTATCTGGCGACCCAAGATGGGTGATATATACCTAATTTTGGGGGCGTCACAGTTGGTATCAAAGCTTAGGGATATGATCCCTGGCTAAGATGTGAGAATAGTACTAGGAGGGAGAGCAGAAATTCCTTCGCTAGTATGACCTACCTAAGTTTATGTGCTATTTTATTGGTCGGTCAGAATATAGGGATAATATGTTACATTGCAATTAACCTTTTGTTTTGTGGCAGTATCTGAAAATGACATCTGAGAATGTTGAGAATAGCAATGGAGCACAGGTGACCGTTGATTCACTACATATCAATAACCAGGATAATGTGCATCAGGAAGGCGACAATCCTCATGCAAACAATAACACTGATCAAATGATGAATGATTAAATGTTCAGAGGCTTTATGCAATTCATGCAACAGCAGGCGAGAGCGGCTCCTGTCCAGAACGTTGGTGGAAATACTGGAAACTCTCGGGCGGTCTTCGCTAAACAGTTCAAGGAGCTGGGACCACCGGAGTTTAAGGGAGAGCCCAAACCACTTATAGCTGAAACATGGATAAAACATATCACTAAGATATTTGATGTCTTGGGATGCTCTGAAGAGCAAAAGGTTCCCTTTGCTGCCTTTATGTTGCGAGGAGAGGCGGATTATTGGTGGGAATCGATAAAGCGTACTCAACCTGCCGCACTAAAGATGTCTTGGGAGAAGTTCCAAGAGTTGTTCAATGACAAATACTTTCCCGAAAGTATTCGCCACATGAAGGAGGTGGAATTTATCAAGTTGGAACAAAACAATATGGCCGTGTAATAATACGAGGCAAAATTTGCGGAGTTATCCCTTGGTTTCGTCCCACTTGGTAGATAATGAAGAGAATGGCGCGAATGTTTTAAGAGGTTTGAAGTCGGAGATACATCAACATCTTATTTCTCATAAATTGTGTTTGTATTCAGATGTTGTAAATAGGGCTCAGTTAGTGGAGCGCGATAATGAGTCAACGCAACTAAAAGAGAGCAGTCGTTAAAATTATAATACCAGCGAGAGTAGTCATCGAAGCGGTGACAACAAGCGTGGAGGGAATCAACAGGCCAGAAATGATAACCACTTCGGTGGTAATCAGGGCTAAAACAATAAGAATGGACATTTCAAGAAAAGGAGATTCAACAATAATGGAAAGACGTCAGCACCAGCATCCGTTGTTAAGGAAGGAGAAAGACCACCTATCATATGCTTCAAATGCAGAGGGGAGGGACACATCACCAAAATTAGCGATGTCATCCAAAGCATGTTATAATTGTGGAAGAGAAGGTCACTTAGCCCGATTTTGTCGCTTCACAAAGACAAATTCAAATAGGATGGAGGCACCAAAGGTCATCCCGGAAAGGTCAAAGCCAATGAGTGCAAGGGAGAGCGTTTGTTGTGACCTCCCAGAAAGTAAGGAACCCGAATGAGGTCATCACGGGTAAGCTTATCATAAACTCTAACGAAGTCTATACTTTATTTGATACCGGTTCTACCCATTCTTTTATTTCTCCTACTTGCGCTCATCGATTAAATTTGACTCCGGAGAAATTAGACTTTGACTTATCTGTGGAAACTCCATTGGGAGAAACCTTCATTACATCCACTGTTTGTAAGTCTTGTTTGGTTCAAATCGGTACCCTCACATTACCTGTCGATCTTATTTCATTGAAAATACTTGCATTTGACGTGATTCTAGGGATTGATTGGTTAACTACTCATCATGCAAAAATTGATTGTTTTCGTAAGGTTGTTAGCTTTCATATTCCTAATCAACCTATTATGTGAATTCAAGCGACCAAACCATTAAAATCAATCACGATCATCTCAAGCCATAAAGCTATTTGTTTATTGAAAAATGGATGTCAAGTTTTCTTAGCTCATGTCACAGATTTAAACAAAAATACGTCAGTTTTGAAGGATATTTCTATTGTTAATAAATTTCCTGACGTATTCCCCGAAGAACTTCATGGCCTACCCTCAGAGCGTGAAATTGAATTTTGTATCGACCTTGAACCCGGTACAAAACCCATTTCCAAAGCCCTATATCGAATGGCTCCTATTGAACTTCAGGAGTTAAAAACCCAACTGCAGGAATTGTTAGACATTGGCTTTATTCGCCTAGTACTTCTCCTTGGGGTGCTCTGTTCTACCTTTCGTGAAGAAGAAAGATGGGAGTATCGACTTTGTATTGATTATCGAGAGTTGAATCATGTCACCATCAAAATAGGTATCCATTGCCACGTATTGATGACCTGTTTGACCAGTTGCAAGGAGCCAAATTCTTTTCAAAGATTGATCTTCGTTCCGGATATCACCAGTTGAAGATTAGAACCGATGACATTCCAAAGACGGCTTTTGAACTCCCGATGCAGGCATTATGAATTCTGGTCATGTCCTTTGGATTGACTAATGCTCCTGCTGCTTTCATGGATATGATGAACCGAGTATTCAAGGAATATTTGGATCACTTTGTGGTCGTCTTTATTGATGATATCCTTATTTATTCCAAAAGCCGTGAAGATCATGAGCAACACTTGAGGCTGACACTCCAAAAGCTTCGTGAATATAAGCTTTATGCCAAGTTAAAGAAATGAGAGTTCTGGCTTGCGGAAGTAGCATTCCTTGGGCACGTGGTATCAAGTCATGGAATATCTCATTGACCCAAAGAAAGATTGAAGCTATTCAAAGTCGGGAGCAACTTAAATCGATGGATCAAGTACGTAGCTTTCTCGGTTTAGCTGGTTATTATCGGAGATTCGTGGAAGGATTTTCTCGAATCGCTACTCCATTGACTCAGCTGACTCGGAAAGATACAAAGTTCGGTTGGAGCGAAGAATGTGAGAAGAGTTTTCAAGAACTCAAGAGGAGACTCATTTCAGCACTTGTTCTGATAATACCATCTGGCTCAGAGGGTTTTGTCATCTACAGTGATGCTTCGAGCAAAGGGTTGGGATGTGTTCTCATGCAACATGGGAAAGTCATAGCTTATACCTCGCGACAACTCAAAGAATGTGAGAGGAATTATCCTACTCATGATCTAGAGTTGGCAGCTGTTGTCTTTGCACTTAAAATTTGGAGGCATTACTTGTATGGGGAGAAAGTGGAGATCTTTACAGATCATAAAAGCCTCAAATACTTCTTCACTCAAAAGGAACTCAACATGCGACAATGACGTTGGCTTGTACTGTTGAAAGATTATGATTATACCATCCAATACCATCCTGGAAAAGCAAACGTGGTAGCTGACGCATTGAGTAGAAGATCATATGCAAGTACAAGTGCGATATTGTTAACGCAAGGGCCCATTTTGTGTGACTTGCAAAGGATGGAGATAGAGTTAAAAACTCTAGGGACGCATGTGACGATGGCAAATATACAAGTAGAACCGACTTTAATCAATAAAGTTAAAGTCGCTCAAGCTACGCTGGACACAGAGTCGATGCGTATGAGGAAGAAAGTCTGCAAGAAGGTGCTATCTGGGAAGCAATAATCGATGAAGAAGGAATACTTTGAGTCAACTCCGGACTTTGTGTTCCTAACGACCACGATTTAAAGTATAAAATCATGATGGATCTTTACTGACACACCGCTTGTAATCCATCTCGGTAGTACCAAAATGTATCATGATATTCGCTATACATTTTGGTGGAGCAATATGAAGAGAGAGATAGCTATTGTTTATCTCAAGGTGTCTAACTTGTCAACGAGTTAAAGCGAGCATCAAGTACCAAAAGGTCCATTGCAACCACTTGAAATTCCGGAATGGAAGTGGGAGCACATTACCATGGATTTTGTTACTGCGGTCTTCCTAAGGTTTCTCAAGGCATAGATGCGATTTGGGTCATTGTTGATAGATTGACCAAGTCCGCTCATTTCTTACCGACACGAGAAACTTATACACTTGAACGTCTTGCTCAGTATGTACATAAACGAGATTGTAAGATCGTGATGGTATGCCTAAGATCCATAGTTTCGATCGAGACCCAAGATTCACTTCACAATTTTGGGTTAGTTTGCAAAAAGCTATGGGCACGGACTTACGATTTAGCTCGGCATATCATCCTCGAAGACGGACGGACAAATGGAGGACTATTCAAACTCTTGAAGATCTATTAAGACTATGTGTCCTTGATTTCAAGGGAAGTTGGGACAAGTTCTTACCATTGGTGGAGTTTTCCTACAACAATAGTTATCAAGCAAGTATTGGCATGGCTCCATTCGAAGCGTTGTATGGAAGAAAGTGTCGTTCTCCAATATGCTGGGATGAGGTGGGTGAAGCAACGTTGTTGGGACCAGAATTGGTACGTATAACTACGGAAAATATTCAAACGATCCGACAACGTATAAAAACCTCACAAAATCGACAAAAGAGTTATGTTGATCTTCATCGAAAGGACATGGAATTTGATATAGGAGATCATGTGTTGCTACGTGTTACTCCATGGAAAGGAGTTACAAGATTTGGAAAGAGAGGAAAACTGAATCCTCGATTCATCGGTCCATTTTTAATCCTCGATCGAGTAGGAACTATGACCTATAGACTCGCTTTACTGCCAAGTATGTCTCATGTTCATAACGTTTTTCACATATCCATGTTACGTAAATATGTGAAAGACCCGAACCACATTATTGAGTTAGAACCGGATGAAATAGCAGAAGATTTGACGTATGAAGAGGTTCCTGTTCAAATCTTGGATAAGAAGGAACATATTCTACGCTCAAAAGTTATACCTCAAGTCAAGGTTTTATGGAGAAACCACGATGTTGAGGAAATGACTTGGGAGTTAGAATCAGAAATGAAATCAAGGTATCCTTACCTCTTCGACATACCGTGCACGTTACCACTAATTTCGAGGGAAATTTCATAAGAAGGGAGGTTGTAAGACCCCAACTTTTATAAATAAAGATGAATTTTCTATAAATGTTATTTTTTGAATATTATGGAATAAATTTGATATAGTGTTATAGTTGTGGGTAATATTTATAAATTTTGCAAAGTAAGCAAGTTGTTATAAAATATTAGTTTGGTGAGGAATATTCTTTTTGTCGGGAATATTCGTGATGCAGACGGCACAATCATTAGTGGACCCCGCAATGTATTATTATTCGGATTGAGAAAATGACAAAAATACTTTATGAAAATAACTATGAGGTGTTACCATTAAAACTGTTGAACTACCCTAGTAAAAGTACAAAGATGTCTGGCGTGGTTGCATAGTAGCACACCAGGTATTGATTATTGATGCTTACGTGAGAAGTCACTCAACTATACTCAATTATTACTACAAAGAATTGCTTTGCATCATCATATCTCTTATATTATTGATTCAATTATTGTCACAAAGATCATCTCAGATAATATGTTATATTATTAAATCAATAATTGAGACGACAAGTTATAAATGATTAATAATTGTTGAAAGATTAATTATGTGTTGATTAAAAATAAAATGATTTATGGTAATATTTATTCAATCCTTGATGTATATAAAGAGTCCGTTATGAGACGTTTGTGGTAAGTTTGGTTATTTTATGGGGGGCCCATATGTCATCATCTAAGAGTCTATTCGTCAATAGTAATTACCTTCGTCAATAGTAATTACCTTTGTCAATAATAGTAATTACCTTCGTCGATAGTAATTACCTTTACCGACGTCCAAACCACTTGCCGTTTCATATTACAGCGTCGAACCACTTGTCGCTTCACATTACAAAGGCCCAACCAATTGTCGTTTCACATTACGGGCATCAAACCACTTTTCTTTTCACATCACCAATCGCTGAAGCCACTTGCCTTTTCACATGGCGGTCTTAAGCTAGAAATCTTCTATAAATAGAGGCCTAGTGCTTCATTATTTTTCACGAATTCATTCAAGCTATAGAGAGAGAAAGTATAGAGAGAATAAGAGAGAAAGAAGAAGAGTATTCTGTTACTACACTACTGCAGTATTTAGTCTCCTACTAATGTAAGGGGTGTTATTCTTTCTTATTCATGAAGAGAACTGTTGTTATTCCATTGCTTATTATTCTATTGGAATAACCTGTATACGCGGTTTACCCTATACTTGGTGACATTCTTCTATTATTCTGTTGGAACATCCTGTCTATGTGTTTTACACCGGACCTGGTTCCGTCTTTATTATTATTCTGTTGGAACATCCTGTCTGTGTGTTTTACACCGGACCTGGTTCTGTCTTATTATTATGCTGTTGGAACATCCCATCATGTGTTTTACACCTGGACCTCGCTCTTTTATTATTATTCTTACATTGGAACATCCTCATCTCATGTGTTTTACGCCGGACCGGTTCCATTCTTTATTATTCGTTGGAATATCCCATGCATGTGTTTTACGCCGGGACCGGTTCCGTTATTTATTATTCTGTTGAATAACCTACCGTGCAAGATCATCGCATGCATGGTGATTTCTTTTGTTATTCCATTCTTTATTATACTCGGTTGGTTAAAACTTTGACTTCTATACTCCATGAAATTAGTGGAATATCCTTGATATTTGCGCTTCATCCAAAGATCCTTTCATGGAAATATTCTTCTAAGTATTCTTGAATTTTACTTTACAAAGCAAAGATCATGTTGACAGCTTGGATGTTATTGGTTCCTTGATAAATTAATTCTTGAACTTGTTTTATTGAATTCTAATATCATTGTCATCATCCTCATGTTTATATTATGTTGAAAGTCATTTGTGGCCTGTAGTGCATAGATGGACTTGGTATGATTATGACCAGGGATTATTCGGTGTAATCATGACCATAATGTTACAAATGATGTAAAAATTAAAAGTCATCATTGGCTCATAGTGCATTGATGGACAGTTGTTGGCATGATCATGACCATTAATGAATACACAAATATTCTTGGCCCGTAGTGCATGGATAATTGTGGTCGTGATACTAAAGAATATCCTCGGTAGTAGTTATGCGGGGGTGATTCGATGATGTGGAATATTTATTAAGCTGAGTCTCAGCTATAACAGTGATGAAAAACCTTTTAAATCATAAAAGATAGTAGATTTTATTTTCTACTTGACTCTTTTAATGGATTGCTGGTTCCGCTGCAGTTAAACTTGATGTTTATTATATTTTATCAGTTTAACACTGTTGAAGGCTAATGATAATTTATTCTGCATTATCTTAGTCATAATATTTCTTCTCGGGCTAGTTGAGCTCACCCTTTCTTTCACTGTTCTCTTCAGGAAATGAGAATATAGCTGGGACGAGTCGGGGAACGGAGTAATGGTCCAGAGGATAGCATTAGTAGTCCTCACTATTCTATGAAATAGTGTGATAATAATTGTAATGAGAACTCTTTTTGAGTTTGTATAATCTCTAGTAGACAATATTTGTATTCAAACTCACGCTTTATGTTTTTTGTCGTATTGTACACCGACAGTTGTATTAGTAAGTTGTATTTGAATTCTATACCATGTATCCACGACCCAAGATGGGTGATATATACCTAATTTTGGGGGCGTCACAATTGGTATCAAAGCTTAGGGATATGATCCTCGGCTAAGATGTGAGAATAGTACTAGGAGGGAGAGACGGGAATTCTTCGCTAGTATGACCTACCTAAGTTTATGTGCTATTTTATTGGTCATTGTAATATAGGGATAATATGTTACATTGCAATTAACCTTTTGTTTTGTGGCGATCTCGAAAATGACATCTGAGAATGTTGAGAATAGCAATGGAGCACAGGTGACCGTTGATTCACTACATATCAATAACCAGGATAATGTGCATCAGGAAGGCGACAATCCTCATGCAAACAATAACACTGATCAAATGATGAATGATTAAATGTTCAGAGGCTTTATGCAATTCATGCAACAAAGAAAGTAGAGCGGCTCCCCGCCCGTAACGTTGGTGGAAATATCGAAACTCTCGCCAGCGGTCTTCGCTAAACAGCAGTTCAAGGAGCTGGGACCACCGGAGTTTAAGGGAGAGCCCAAACCACTTATAGCTGAAACATGGATAAAACATATCACTAAGATATTTGATGTCTTGGGATGCTCAAGAGCAAAAGGTTCCCTTTACCGCTTTTTATGTTGCGAGGAGAAAGCGATTATTGGTGGGAATCGATAAAGCGTACTCAACCTGCCGCACTAAAGATGTCTTGGGAGAAGTTCCAAGAGTTGTTCAATGACAAATACTTTCCCGAAAGTATTCGCCACATGAAGGAGGTGGAATTTATCAAGTTGGAACAAAACAATATGACCGTGTCGCAATACGAGGCAAAATTTGCGGAGTTATCCCTTGGTTTATATCCCACTTGGTAGATAATGAAGAGAGAATGGCGCGAATGTTTTTAAGAGGTTTGAAGCTGGAGATACATCAACATCTTATTTCTCATAAATTGTGTTTGTATTCAGATGTTGTAAATAGGGCTCAGTTAGTGGAGCGCGATAATGAGTCAACGCAACTAAAAGAGAGCAGTCGTTAAAATTATAATACCAAATGGTAGAGTAGTCATCGGGCGGTGACAACAAGCGTGGAGGGAATCAATAGCCGTAAATGATAACCACTTGGTGGTAATCGTATAAAACAATAAGAATGGACATTTCAAGAAAAGGAGATTCAACAATAATGGAAAGACGCCAAAGACCAAAGATCCGTTGTTAAGGAAGGAGAAAGACCACCTATCATATGCTTCAAATGCAGAGGGAGGACACATCACCCAAATTGCGCGATGTCATTCCAAAGCATGTTATAATTGTGGAAGAGAAGGTCACTTAGCCCGATTTTGTCGCTCACCAAGACAAATTCAGCTAGGATGGAGGCACCAAAGGCCGTCCCCAGAAAGGTCAAAGCCAGAGTGGTGCAAGGGAGGCGTTTGTTGTGACCTCCCCTCAAAGTAAGGAACCCGAATGAGGTCATCACGGTAAGCTTATCATAAACTCTAACGAAGTCTATACTTTATTTGATACCGGTTCTACCCATTCTTTTATTTCTCCTACTTGCGCCATCGATTAAATTTGACTCGAGAAATTAGACTTTGACTTATCTGTGGAAACTCCATTGGGAGAAACCTTCATTACATCCAATCGCTTTGTAAGTCTTGTTTGGTTCAAATCGGCACCTCACATTACTGTCGATCTTATTTCATTGAAAATACTTGCATTTGACGTGATTCTAGGGATTGATTGGTTAACTACTCATCATGCAAAATTGATTGTTTTCGTAAGGTTGTTAGCTTTCATATTCCTAATCAACCTATTATGTGAATTCAAGCCGACCAAACCATTAAAATCAATCACGATCATCTCAAGCCATAAAGCTATTTGTTTATTGAAAAATGGATGTCAAGTTTTCTTAGCTCATGTCACGATTTAAACAAAAATACGCCGCTTTGAAGGATATTTCTATTGTTAATAAATTTCTGACGTATTCTCAAGAACTTCATGGCCTACCCTCGTAGCGTGAAATTGAATTTTGTATCGACCTTGAACCCGCAGACAAAACCCATTTCCAAAGCCCTATATCGAATGGCTCCTATTGAACTTCGTGAGTTAAAAACCCAACCGCAGGAATTGTTAGACATTGGCTTTATTCGCCTAGTACTATCTCTCTTTGGGTGCTCTGCTCTACTCGTGAAGAAGAAAGATGGGAGTATGCGACTTTGTATTGATTATCGAGAGTTGAATCATGTCACCATCAAAATAGGTATCCATTGCCACGTATTGATGACCTGTTTGACCAGCTTGCAAGGAGCCAAATTCTTTTCAAAGATTGATCTTCGCTCCTGATATCACCAAATGAAGATTAGAACCGGCGACATTCCAAAGACGGCCGTAACTCCCTAAGACGGGCATTATGAATTCTCGGTCATGTCCTTTGATTGACTAATGCTCCTCGCCGCTTTCATGGATATGATGAACCGAGTATTCAAGGAATATTTGGATCACTTTGTGGTCGCCTTTTATTGATGATATCCTTATTTATTCCAAAAGCCGTGAAGATCATGAGCAACACTTGAGGTCGACACTCCAAAAGCTTCGTGAATATAAGCTTTATGCCAAGTTAAAGAAATGAGAGTTCGGCTTATAAGTAGCATTCCTTGGGCACGTGGTATCAAGTCATGGAATATCCGCCCACCCAAAGAAAGATTGAAGCTATTCAAAGTCGGGAGCAACCTAAATCGATGGACCAAGTACGTAGCTTTCTGGGTTAAATTTGGTTATTATCGGAGATTCGTGGAAGGATTTTCTCGAATCGCTACTCCATCGACTCAAATTGACTCGGAAGATACAAAGTTCGGTTGGAGCTAAGAATGTGAGAAGAGTTTTCAAGAACTCAAGAGGAGACTCATTTCAGCACTTGTTCTGATAATACCATCTGGCTCAGAGGGTTTTGTCATCTACAGTGATGCTTCGAGCAAAGGGTTGGGATGTGTTCTCATGCAACATGGGAAAGTCATAGCTTATACCTCGCGACAACTCAAAGAATGTGAGAGGAATTATCCTACTCATGATCTAGAGTTGGCAGCTGTTGTCTTTGCACTTAAAATTTGGAGGCATTACTTGTATGGGGAGAAAGTGGAGATCTTTACAGATCATAAAAGCCTCAAATACTTCTTCACTCAAAAGGAACTCAACATGCGACAATGACGTTGGCTTGTACTGTTGAAAGATTATGATTATACCATCCAATACCATCCTGGAAAAGCAAACGTGGTAGCTGACGCATTGAGTAGAAGATCATATGCAAGTACAAGTGCGATATTGTTAACGCAAGGGCCCATTTTGTGTGACTTGCAAAGGATGGAGATAGAGTTAAAAACTCTAGGGACGCATGTGACGATGGCAAATATACAAGTAGAACCGACTTTAATCAATAAAGTTAAAGCTGCTCAAGCTACAGACCTGGAGCTGATGCGTATGAGGAAGAAAGTGCAAGAAGGTGCTATGCCGGAAGCAATAATCGATGAAGAAGGAATACTTTGAGTCAACTCCAGACTTTGTGTTCCTAACGACCCTGATTTAAAGTATAAAATCATGATGGATGCTGCACAACACACCGTTTGTAATCCATCCTGGTAGTACCAAAATGTATCATGATATTCGTCATACATTTTGGTGGAGCAATATGAAGAGAGAGATAGCGCTGTTTATCTCAAGGTGTCTAACTTGTCAACGAAGTTAAAGCGAGCATCAAGTACCAAAAGGTCCATTGCAACCACTTGAAATTCCGTAATGGAAGTGGGAGCACATTACCATGGATTTTGTTACACGGCCTTCCTAAGGTTTCTCAAGGCATAGATGCGATTTGGGTCATTGTTGATAGATTGACCAAGTCTGCTTCATTTCTTACCGATACGAGAAACTTATACACTTGAACGCCTTGCTCGTATGTACATAAACGAGATTGTAAGATCGCATGGTATCTTTCCAGATCCATAGTTTCGATCGAGACCCAAGATTCACTTCACAATTTTGGGTTAGTTTGCAAAAAAAGCTATGGGCACAGACTTACGATTTAGCTTTCAAGATATCATCCTCGTATTTGGACGGACAATGGAGAGACTATTCAAACTCTTGAAGATCTATTAAGACTATGTGTCCTTGATTTCAAGGGAAGTTGGGACAAGTTCTTACCATCGGTGGAGTTTTCCTACAACAATAGTTATCAAGCAAGTATCGGCATGGCTCCATTCAAGCGTTGTATGGAAGAAAGTGTCGCTTCTCAATATCTTTGGGATGAGGTGGGTGAAGCAACGTTGTTGGGACCAGAATTGGTACGTATGACTACGGAAAATATTCAAACGATCCGACAACGTATAAAAACCTCACAAAATCGACAAAAGAGTTATGTTGATCTTCATCGAAAGGACATGGAATTTGATATAGAGATCATGTGTTATACGTGTTACTCCATGGAAAGGAGTTACAAGATTTGGAAAGAGAGGAAATCAATCCTCGATTCATTCATCTGGCCCATTTTAATCCTCGATCGAGTAGGAACTATGACCTATAGACTCGCTTTTCATCGCCAAGTATGTCTCATGTTCATAACGTTTTCACATATCCATGTTACGTAAATATGTGAAAGACCCGAACCACATTATTGAGTTAGAACCGGATGAAATAGCGTAAGATTTGACGATGAAGAGGTTCCTGCTCAAATCTTGATAAGAAGGAACATATTCTACGCTCAAAAGTTATACCTCAAGTCAAGGTTTTATGGAGAAACCACGATGTTGAGGAAATGACTTGGGAGTTAGAATCTGAAATGAAATCAAGGTATCCTTACCTCTTCGACATACCGTGCACGCACCTTCTAATTTCGAGGGCTAAATTTCATAAGAAGGGGAGGTTGTAAGACCCCAACTTTTATAAATAAAGATGAATTTTCTATAAATGTTATTTTTGAATATTATGGAATAAATTTGATATAGTGTTATAGTTGTGGGTAATATTTATAAATTTTGCAAAGTAAGCAAGTTGTTATAAAATATTCGTTTGGTCGGGGAATATTCTTTTTGTCGGGGAATATTCGTACGACGGCACAATCATTGGTGGACCCCGCAACGGAATTATTGTCGGATTGAGAAAATGACAAAAATACTTTATGAAAATAACTATGAGGTGTTACCATTAAAACCGCTTGAACTACCCTAGTAGTAAAGAAATACAATGAATACGCGTGGTTGCATAGTAGCACACCAGATTGATTATTGATGCTTACGTGAGAAGTCACTCAACTATACTCAATTATTGCTACATGAATTTGCGTGATCATATCTCTTATATTATTGATTCAATTATTGTCACAAAGATTATCTCAGATAATATGTTATATTATTAAATCAATAATTGAGACGACAAGTTATAAATGATTAATAATTGTTGAAAGATTAATTATGTGTTGATTAAAAATAAAATGATTTATGGTAATATTTATTCAATCCTTGATGTATATAAAGAGTCCGCTATGAGACGTTTGTGGTAAGTTTGGTTATTTTATGGGGGGGGCCCATATGTCATCATCTAAGAGTCTATTCACAATAGTAATTACCTTCGCAATAGTAATTACCTTTGTCAATAGTAATTACCTTCACAATAGTAATTACCTTTACCGCACGCCAAACCACTTGCCGTTTCATATTACAAAAGTGCGTCCGAACCACTTGTCGCTTCACATTACATGTGTCGAACCAATTGTCGCTTTCACATTACAAAAGGCCAAACCACTTTTCTTTTCACATCACTACCGTCAAGCCACTTGCCTTTTCACATGGCAAAAGTGCTTAACCTAGAAATCTTCTATAAATAGAGGCCTAGTGCTTCATTATTTTCACGAATTCATTCAAGCTATAGAGAGAGAAAGTATAGAGAATAATAGAGAAAGAAGAAGAGTATTCTCACATACACTCATCTGCGAAGATTCAGCCTCCTACTAATGTAAGGGGTGTTATTCTTCTTATTCATGAAGAGAATCTGTTGTTATTCCATCGCTTATTATTCTATTGGAATAACTCAGATACGCCTGGTTTACCCTATACTTGGTGACATTCTTCTATTATTCTTTGGAACATCCTGTCTGTGTGTTTTACACCGTACCTGGTTCCGTCTTTATTATTATTCTGTTGGAACATCCTCGTCTCAGTTTTTACACCGGACCGGTTCCGCCTTATTATTATGCCGTTGGAACATCCCATCTGTGTGTTTTACACCTTGACCGGTTCCGCTTTTATTATTATTCTGTTGGAACATCTTGTCTCAGTGTTTTACGCCGGACCGGTTCCATTCTTTATTATTCTGTTGGAATATCCTGCTGCATGCGCTTTTACGCCGACCGTTCCGTTATTTATTATTCTCGCTGGAATAACTCGCTCATGCGGCCTATCGCCAGCATGGTGATTTCTTTTGTTATTTCATTCTTTATTATACTCAGTTGTTAAAACTTTGACTTCTATACTCCATGAAATTAGTGGAATATCCTTGATATTTGCGCTTCATCCAAGGATCCTTTCATGGAAATATTCTTCTAAGTATTCTTGAATTTTACTCTACAAAGTAGTATCATGTTGACAGTTTGATGTTATTGGTTCCTTGATAAATTAATTCTTGAACTTGTTTTATTGAATTCTTATATCATTGTCATCATCCTCATGTTTATATTATGTTAAAAGTCATCTGTGGCCTGTAGTGCATAGATGGACTTGGTATGATTATGACCAGGGATTATTCGGTGTAATCATGACCGTAATGTTACAAATGATGTAAAAATTAAAAGTCATCATTGGCCCGTAGTGCATTGATGGACAGTTGTTGGCATGATCATGACCATTAATGAATACACAAATATTCTTGGCCCGTAGTGCATGGATAATTGTGGTCGTGATACTAAAGAATATCCTCGTCCGTAGTGCGTAGGGTGATTCGATGATGTGGAATATTTATTGTCGAGTCTCAATTTATAACAAAGATTATGAAAAACTTTTAAATCATAAAAGATAGTAGATTTTATTTTCTACTTAACTCTTTTAATGGATTGTTGGTTCCACTCAGCTTAAACTTGATGTTTATTATATTTTATCGCTTTAACACTGTTGATTGAAGGCTAATGATAATTTATTCTCGCATTATCTTAGTCATAATATTTCTTCTCGGGCTAGTTGAGCTCACCCTTTCTTTCACTGCTCTCTTCGTGAAATGAGAATATAGGTCGGGACGACAGTCTGGGAACGGAGTAATGGTCCGTGAGGATAGCATTAGTAGTCCTCACTATTCGTGAAATAGTGTGATAATAATTGTAATGAGGACTCCTTTTGAGTTTGTATAATCTCTAGTAGACAATATTTGTATTCAAACTCACGGTTTTATGTTTTGTCGTATTGTACACGACATAGTTGTATTAGTAAGTTGTATTTGAATTTCGTACCATGTATCCGGATTTACCCAAGATGGGTGATGTATACCTAATTTTGGGCGCTATAATTACCTATCTTTTCTTTTGCTATCCGTTCTGTCTCGATCACAATTATAATACATTGATGGCAAAATTAGTTAATACTAAGAGTCATCATATATATTATTATTTTGTGATTGCTCAAAAGTCCATCACAAATTATTATCTTTTGTGATTGTTTTTAAAAACATCACAAATTTCATTATGTATTCTTACTTTTCTAATAGTGAAATTGAACATAAGAAGATCGAGAAGCAAGAATCAAAGCTTGAAGAGAAAAGAAGGAGAGAGAGTGGAAGAATCTTGTGATCAATAAGTACAACCATTTGGAAAATAGTCCTCTCAAAAAGGGTGAAAGGAAAAAAAAAAGGAAGAAAAAAATACTCTAAAGAGATGGCTTTGTTGAGTCTAGTTCAGGAGTGAAGAAACTTACTTAAAGCCTGCCTTCTTTCATCAACGATATAAAAGGAAAGAAGGGAGATCATGATGGTGAAAATATTGTTGTTCATTATTCTAAACCAAAAGTAGTTAATGAAAATTTATCAAAAGGAGATGTACTAAAGAATGAATGAAGTGGTGTTGAAAGTTTTGGAAGACTGCAAAATGTAAGGCATTTTGGTAGTAATAAGGAATAATGACGCCCTCAAATCCGGGTACTTAAAACTCGTACTAGGTTCTACACAATACCATTCATTCAACATATTAATACTTATATTCAAATCAAAAATATTACATCAGAGTATCCCAGGTACGAAGACCCTTTAAGTAATTCATTACATGATAGATAGTGTATTATTATTACAAAACATCTATTTACCACAAATAATGATCATCAATTACTTATCCACCTTCTCTTTTCCTTTATCTTTGCCAGATCCTTCTATACGTTCATGTTTCACTGAAAACATTTAATTTCAAAGTAAGAATGAACATTCAATTGCTTAGCAAATAATAATGCATAATAAGCACATGTAGAAAGATTAAATGTTTTTTCTTGATATATACTTTACAACGATTCAATAGTTGTGAAGTAATTGAAATAATTCTAAATAACATATCAAATCGTTTACAATTTTGAAACGATGTAGTGACTATAGATGCTTTGAAATTCAAAAGTCCTTAAACTTTGTTTTCATGTTTGTGAGAAAAGGTATAAAAGTAATTCAGATATTTAACCGTCGACTCACGACACGCTGGTTGAGCAACCCTTTATGCCTATGTTGATCAACACTACATACTTGTACTCACCGCCTTTTGGCACAATAATTTTTTTTTTTCAAATAAGGGATGTTCATTCTCAGACTAGAGTCCAATCAAAAGAAATTTGGTTGGAAAATGCTAATTAGTCTCAATAACAATTTAAGGATATAAATTTAAATCAATGAAAAGTTTTAACAAGTGTCTGGCCGAATCAACTAGCTTAAATTATTTTCTTAACAGTTCATACATATTGGAATTTTAAAGGTATGCTTTATAGCAGGGTATTGAACAACTTGTACGAATAACAAGAGATTTGAAAAACTTTGAGTTTCTTATATATATATATATATATATATATATATATATATATATATATATATATATATATATATTGTTGGGTCATGATATTTTCCCTATTGGGCCGAATGAATTGGGCTCACTTGTTCAAATTAGTCTATTGGGCTTTCATTATTGAACCTTGAAAGTCATTGAGCTTAGTCATCATATTATTTCTATTAAACCCTATGAGACCGGGTTGGTTCATTAGACTAATCCGTCATATATTTTAATATCTAATGACTTTGACTTGTAATGATGAAAAAGCATGATAGCTGACTGTTGTAACTGCCATGCATTAATGTGGATGGGATTATAGACGATCGGCGGTAGAAAATAGTGACCAAAGGTAGTAGGTAGACTGCATGCAGTCGGGAGAACCCATCAGATCAGGGGGCTGTATCACACGGTAGTGGGTGGCACGGTAAACCGGACAAGAGAGTATAACTTAGCAAGGGATTCTTCAAGAAGAGGTACGTTCACATACTTTCAACATTATTATCTTTCTCAATACACTAGAGAATATATCCTCCATTGTTAACCTTGTGAACACCGATACTGACTCTCACGCCTGAGCTATCCCCCGACGGTCGAAACCGTCAAGCTTTTGGTGTTTTATCGTGTTTACTGTGCAAGATCTGGACGTCTTACGTGATTGGGACGTGGCAGGAAATCTTGACGTTAACATATATATATATATATATATATATATATATATATATATATAGTATTTATGAGAATACTATCAGTTACATATAAACTTGCTCAATTACTTTATTAGAGTAAGTGAAGAAAAACTTGCCTTTTGCGTTGTTTAGATATTTGAACAAATTTGACGTTACTCGTCTAATAAACGCCCTACACAATTTGAGTTGTACATACGTATCGCCCTACACAATTTGAGTTGTACATACAATTAGTCACATATTCAAAGCAAGTATTTAGCTTACATATTCATATTGGTTATGCATATTTATTAGTGCTAACTCTTAGTTTACACTAGCTTTAGTTTACTTCTTACATTACTTATTTCATTTGATTCAAAATACTATTTATGTGCTTTTTATAATAGTTACCACAACATTTCAACGACTATACGCCATTTTCTCAACTCAGCGTAGGCGAAAGCATAATCCATATGCTCATAGTTACCACAACATTTCTCAACGACTATAACAGTTATGAAAAACCTTTTAAATCATAAAAGATAGTAGATTTTATTTTCTACTTAACTCTTTTAATGGATTGTTGGTTCCACTGCAGTTAAACTTGATGTTTATTATATTTTATCAGTTTAACACTGTTGAAGGCTAATGATAATTTATTCTGCATTATCTTAGTCATAATATTTCTTACTGGGCTAGTTGAGCTCACCCTTTCTTTCACTGTTTCTTCAGAAATGAGAATATAGGCGGGACGAGCCAGGGAACGGAGTAATGGTCCGAGAGGATAGCATTAGTAGTCCTCACTATTCGTGAAATAGTGTGATAATAATTGTAATGAGGACTCCTTTTGAGTTTGTATAATCTCTAGTAGACAATATTTGTATTCAAACTCACGCTTTATGTTTTGTCGTATTGTACCCATACAGTTGTATTAGTAAGTTGTATTTGAATTACACTACGTATCCGATTTACCCAAGATGGGTGATGTATACCTAATTTTGGGGGCGTCATAATTACCTATGCTGCCCTTGCTATCCGTCTGTCCCTGATCACAATTATAATACATTGATGGCAAAATTAGTTAATACTAAGAGTCATCATATATATTATTATTTTGTGATTGCTCAAAAAGTCCATCACAAATTATTATCTTTTGTGATTGTTTTTAAAAACTGTCACAAATTTCATTATGTATTCTTACTTTTCTAATAGTGAAATTGAACATAAGAAGATCGAGAAGCAAGAATCAGGCTTGAAGAGAAAAGAAGGAGAGAGAAGTGGAAGAATCTTGTGATCAATAGTACAACCATTTGGAAAATAGTCCTCTCAAAAAGGGTGAAAGGAAAAAAAAAAGGAAGAAAAAAATACTCTAAAGAGATGGCTTTGTTGAGTCTAGTTCAGGAGTGAAGAAACTTACTTAAAGCCTGCCTTCTTTCATCAACGATATAAAAGGAAAGAAGGGAGATCATGATGGTGAAAATATTGTTGTTCATTATTCTAAACCAAAAGTAGTTAATGAAAATTTATCAAAAGGAGATGTACTAAAGAATGAATGAAGTGGTGTTGAAAGTTTTGGAAGATCGCAAAATGTAAGGCATTTTGGTAGTAATAAGGAATAATGACGCCTCAAATCCGTACTTAAAACTCGTATTTAGGTTCTACACAATACCATTCATTCAACATATTAATACTTATATTCAAATCAAAAATATTACATCGTGAGTATCCTGTGCGAAGACCCTTTAAGTAATTCATTACATGATAGATAGTGTATTATTATTACAAAACATCTATTTACCACAAATAATGATCATCAATTACTTATCCACCTTCTCTTTTCCTTTATCTTTGCCAGATCCTTCTATACGTTCATGTTTCACTGAAAACATTTAATTTCAAAGTAAGAATGAACATTCAATTGCTTAGCAAATAATAACAGACAATAAGCACATGTAGAAAGATTAAATGTTTTTTCTTGATATATACTTTTACAACGATTCAATAGTTGTGAAGTAATTGAAATAATTCTAAATAACATATCAAATCGTTTACAATTTTGAAACGATGTAGTGACTATAGATGCTGAGCGGTCAAAAGTCCTTAAACTTTGTTTTCATGCTGTGAGAAAAGGTATAAAAGTAATTCAGATATTTAACCGTCTGACTCACGGGCACGTTGGTTGAGCAACCCTTTATGCCCTATGTTGATCAACACTACATACTTGTACTCACTGCCTTTTGGCACAATAATTTTTTTTTTTCAAATAAGGGATGTTCATTCTCAGACTAGAGTCCAATCAAAAGAAATTTGGTTGGAAAATGCTAATTAGTCTCAATAACAATTTAAGGATATAAATTTAAATCAATGAAAAGTTTTAACAAGTGTCTGGCCGAATCAACTAGCTTAAATTATTTTCTTAACAGTTCATACATATTGGAATTTTAAAGGTATGCTTTATAGCAGGGTATTGAACAACTCATGCGAATAACAAGAGATTTGAAAAACTTTGAGTTTCTTATATATATATATATATATATATATATATATATATATATATATATATATATATTGTCAGTCATGATATTTTCCCTATCAATAGAATGAATTGGGCTCACTTGTTCAAATTAGTCTATTGGGCTTTCATTATTGAACCTTGAAAGTCATTGAGCTTAGTCATCATATTATTTCTATTAAACCCTATGAGACCGGGTTGGTTCATTAGACTAATCCGTCATATATTTTAATATCTAATGACTTTGACTTGTAATGATGAAAAAGCATGATAGCTGACTGTTGTAACTGCCATGCATTAATGTGGATGGGATTATAGACGATCGGCGGTAGAAAATAGTGACCAAAGGTAGTAGGTGAGATCGCATGCGATCGGAGAACCCATCGATCGTAATGTCAGATCACACAGTGAAGGGGTGGCACGATAACCGATAAGAGAGTATAACTTAGCAAGGATTCTTCAAGAAGAGGTACGCTCACATACTTTCAACATTATTATCTTTCTCAATACACTAGAGAATATATCCTCCATTGTTAACCTTGTGAACACCGATCATCGACTCTCACGCTGAAGTTATCCCCTCTCACTCATTCGAAAACCGCTGAGCTTTTGGTGTTTTATCGTGTTTATTGTCGCGCAAGATCCGGACGCCTTACGTGATTGGGACGTGGCGGTGAAATCTTGACGTTAATATATATATATATATATATATATATATATATATATATATATAGTATTATGAGAATACTATCAGTTACATATAAACTTGCTCAATTACTTTATTAGAGTAAGTGAAGAAAAACTTGCCTTTTGCGTTGTTTAGATATTTGAACAAATTTGACGTTACTCGTCCAATAAACGTCCTACACAATTTGAGTTGTACATACAGACGTCCTACACAATTTGAGTTGTACATACAATTAGTCACATATTCAAAGCAAGTATTTAGCTTACATATTCATATTGGTTATGCATATTTATTAGTGCTAACTCTTAGTTTACACTAGCTTTAGTTTACTTCTTACATTACTTATTTCATTTGATTCAAAATACTATTTATGTGCTTTTTATAATAGTTACCACAACATTTCAACGACTATACGCCATTTTCTCAACTCAGCGTAGGCGAAAGCATAATCCATATGCTCATGTGTTCACTTAATGCTCTATTTCATTTATCTAATACTAATTAGTTTGATCTATAATTTACTTTTCATTGGAGTAGGTCATTCCATAATCATGCTATGTTAACTTGCTTATGATTGGAGGTTTTGAGTTAAAAAGAATTGTCATACATGTGCATCAAGTTTCTTTAAAAAATAGTACAAAAATTCAAATCTGGTGCACGATGCGATCGTGCTGGTTTTATGCCTGGAAGTGGTACGACCACGCCATTTCGACAGACAATAATACTTGCTCTGTTTTCTGCAGATTTTCGAATTTCTCTTCATACTACCTTTTTAACTTGCTTCTACACATTCCATAGATATAGAATCGTTCCAAATTTATATATGTATCATAATTCTATATTTGCAACAACTAATCTTCATAATTTAACTAATTTTTCTCATTAAAGCATTTAATCAAACACATTGTGGGCGAAGCTTGAAAACTTAGTTTTCATATATATATATATATATATATATATATATATATATATATATATGGTTTAACCTAGATTTCTCATAGAAACCCCTTTCTTATTCCTCCGCACATCAACAACTATTCTCCTTACTAAAACCCAAAAATTTTCACAACTAATTCACATCAATTCATATGAATTTACCCAAAATGTGAAAATATAACAAAAGTATAAATATTACCTTTTGATTGCTTTACACCAACTGATTTCTGGCTTAAAGTTGCTTCTTATTTTAGTCCACAACTCTTATTCTTCTTTTCTTTGATAGTAATTTGAAAGTATAGAGAATTTGATGATTTGTAGAGGAGATTGTAATGATATGGTTGAAACAGGGAGAAATTAGCTCCTAAATGTTTCTTTTATAAACCAATTTTTAGCTTTGTTTAGTACTCTGCCTAGCCTTGCTTAGTGTTTGATAACACTCTATTAAGTTTACAACTCCACCTTACCAATCTGGTGACTTAGCTTCTGTTTACAGCTCATGCTCATATACTCCCACCTCCTGCTCCTTATACCGGCAGCTCATGCTAACTAAACTGACTCAGCTTTCTCTATTTAAATATTTCCCACCAAATGCTTAAGTTATAACATATATTCCATGCATTATATATTATATTTCATTGTACTTTTATGTATTATAATTTCTTAATCATTTCAATAAAAAAAAATTGATACATTAAATAAAATGACTCATTTAATGTAACGAAAATAATAAATTAAAATAATTAATTATTTTAATTACTTATTTAATGTATACAACTAATTTTGTATAATTAAATATAATCATCTCCTTCTCTCCATAGATTGTTTTATAACAATTTATTTACATTAAAAATATACAATTTAGTATATTCCCTACTTTGTAAAAAAAATTAATTTAATTTACATCCATTTTGACTTAATATTACATATTATATTATTATTCATGCTACAAGTAATTATTGTAACATAAATATAACTATTCTTATTAAGTAAATAAATTTATTTATTTATTTAATTAGAATAAACTTTTAATCAACAAACTTTTAATTAGTGAATGAACTTCTTCATTTCATTTTGTAGCCAATTCAAGCTAACTTATTTAATATAATTATTTAATATAACTCTTCAAATAGATATATTTTCACATATATTCATATACAATTAATCCATCACGTAAAAATCACATATAATCACATATTTCACAGCACAATCAGTTATGTCATCACACTTAACATAAAAAAATTATTTATTATCTTTCGTATTTTAATAATTAATGTCCAAAAATATCTGAATTATTGTGACGATTTAAATTTTTGAAAATTTATAAAATAAGAATTTAAATTAATAAAATTCTTATAATGTAATATTAGATTGCATAAGTGAAATTGTTGTGACGCCCCCAAAAATAAGTATACACAATTCATTTTGAGTCGCCAAATACATGGTACATAATTAAAATACAAACTTAATTATACAACTGTCGTGTAACATAAGCTGAGAGTTTTAACACGAATATCGTCTTCTAGACAATATGCAAACTCAAATGAAGTTCTCATTTCAATTATTATTACACTATTTCACAGAATAGTAAGAACTACTAAAGCAACCATCTGGACCGTCACTCCATTCCCCGACTAGTCTCAGCTATATTCTCATTTCCTAAATAGAACAATAAAAGCAACGGGTGAGCTCAACTAGCCCAGTAAAGAATATTATGACTAAGATAATGCAGAATAAATTATCGTTAGCCTTCAACAGTGTTAAACTGATAGAATACAATAGAAAACAAGTTTAACTGCAGCGGAACAAACAATCCATTAGAAGAGTCAAGTATAGCATGATATCTACTATCCTCTATGATTTAAAAGTTTATCATCAATTTTATCGTTGAGACTCAGCTCAATAAATAATCTACATCATTGAATTATTCATACACTACAGGCCAAGGATATTCATTATTATCACATTCACGAATCATCCATGCACTATGGGCCAATGATATTCGTTATTATCACCAATGGTCATGATCGTGTCAACAACTGTCCATCAATGCACTACGGGCCAATCAGGACTTTTACCACATCATTTGTAACATTATATGTCATGATTATACCGATACATAGTCATAATCATACCAATCAACAGTCCATCTATGCACTATAGGCCAAAGATGACTTTTATCACAATATAAGCATGAGAATGATGACAATGATATAAGCATTAATCAACTAAATCAATGATAAATATTAAAGATTTTTAATTTATCCAAAGTTTAAAAATATCCAAATTGTCAACATGACAACTGCTTTATGGAGTAAAATTCAAGAATAATATTCATGTATCAAAAATAATTTGGACAGAAAAGAAATTAATTTTTTGGGTGAATAGTACCCCGATATGAAAAGATTAAATTTTAACAAGAATGTTCAGAAAATATCATTGTAAAAAGATAATAGATGAAGCACAAATTTCAAAGATATTCTACTAATTTCAAGGAGTATAGAAGCAATACTTAACAAAATGAGTGTAAAATTCGGAATCTGAAACGAAATAATTTTACTTACATACTACAGAGTATGAAAGAAAATATTATTTCTTACGAATATTGAACAAAAATAATATCCCTTACAATTATTGAACGAAAATAATATTCCTACGAATATTAAACGAAGATAATATTCCTTACAAATATTGACCGACAAAAATAATATTCCTTACGAATATTGAACGAAAATAAAATTCTTTACGAATACGAAAAATATTATCGTAAGCGAATAGGAAATAAATAATACCCCTTACCTTAAAAGGAGAGTATTTCTGTCTGGTAGGACGGGGATATTCTTGAAGAAAACTTGCACT
This sequence comes from Panax ginseng, assembly GCA_020205605.1. Lineage (NCBI taxonomy): Eukaryota > Viridiplantae > Streptophyta > Magnoliopsida > Apiales > Araliaceae > Panax > Panax ginseng. Next base: position 178,911,138 of record CM035132.1, read on the forward strand.
GTTTTTTACACTCAAAGCTTCCTTAAACTCTAAAGAAATACGCTCAATATTATAGCAGAAGAATTCTCTGATTCTGGTGTGATTTTTAATTCTAAACTAAGCATTCTATTTATAGGAGAATGACATGATACTATTTGGATGCACAGTAAAAAAAAAAATCACGGGTGAACAATAATTGAAATTCATGGGCGAATTCTGCTGAAAATTTAAAAAAAAATGATTTTACTATGTTGCACTATGCAGTATTATGCAAACAATAAAATTAATATATTCTATTTTATATAAAAAAACAAAACTTATATAGTATATATATAGAGAGAGAGAGAGTCCGTATCTTAAGCTCACCCCTTATTCAACTCACCCGAGCTCACCCCCCTTTAGCGACAGATCCGTGACAGTTTCTTATCATACTAATCGTAAATCTCTATACTTTTAGCTACGCTTATATGTTATCCGTCATTAAAAGTATGATTTACTATTGTATAATCGAATCGTCACGTCCGTCCGCTCATACATGGGGGTAAGCTCAGTGAGTTGGATAAGGTGAGCTTAAGATCCTCGATATATATATATATATATATATATATATATATATATATATATATATATATATATATATATATATATATATATATATATATATACATGTGTGTGTGTTTATATGTGTGCTAGTGTAAGACCCCAACTTATTATAAATAAAATCAAATTTTTCTTTATTCATTATTCTAAATTAATAAAGGATAATTTGATATAATGCTTTGGTTATGGGTGAAATGTGCAAATTTTACAAAATAAGTAAGTGGTTATAAAATATTCCTTTTGTCGGAGAATATTCGACTTAGCCATGCATCAATCAGTGGGCCCCATAACAGATAATTGTCAGATGAAGAAAACGACAAAGTATGAGTTTTTATAGTTGACAGCGTAATTGTTACCGTTAACACTGTTGGAATATCTGGTGGTTAAAATATAATAATAATACGCGTGGTTTGCACAAAGAGTAGCACCAGTATTGCATGATGATTGGTGAATTATTGATTCTTACGTAAGAAGGCACTACTCAATAATTGTTACAAAGAGTTACTATTCAATATTTTATTTTATTGATTCAATAATTGTCATACTGATAGTTTATATTATTGTTATTTTAATAATTATCATCGCACAAGATTTTCCATTATCGGATCAATAATTTATATTATTTGAATAATATTATTAGATAAAGATTATTGGCAATGTCTAGAAAGTTCACGCCAAGAAGAGGTTTGGTCATCTAATTGCGCGCCAGTAAGGAGAAATCCTTATCGGAAAGCCCCCTCTTTCCTGGGAACGGCCTGGTTGTCATAATTGTGATTCTGTAATATTATTTGGGAATAATTAATTATTGATTTATATGATAAGGAAATATTTATTTGATGTGGATATAGATGATTGATTTATTTATTTTATATGGTTATTAATAAAAGAATTAATGCTGAGATGTTTTATCAGTATTTTGTCAGATTGGAGGTATTAAAAAATCATCCGTTTGTGGATTTCGGATATTTTTGATTTAGAATTTGGAAAAAACTTTCTTCTGCAAAGTTGTAGAGAATTCGATTTTAGGCAGAATGGACATAAAATTCATATTTTTCTGATAAGCTGGCTATTTTCTATGAATTATTAAAGTTTCTAATTATTGTTTAAATGATAAAACATTTTGAAAAATTCTAGAATTGGTTGGTGAGAAATGTGCTTAATTGAATTTCAAATGTGGTGGGTGGAAATAGTAGCAGGTAAAGCCATCAGGTAGCATGTCAAGTCTGCTTCGGCGTGCTAACATTTTCCTATAAATAGAGGGCTAAGTTAGAATTGAAAATCACACCAGAAACAAAGTTTTCTCTCTTTCTCTCTCTATATTATTGAGCGTATTTTGTGAGTATTTAGATACTTTGAGTGTTGTTATACGATGCAAGTTCCTTTAGCACTATATCCAGTATTTCAGTCCGAAGTACGGTTTCTTTGAGGTAAGGGATGTTATTTTCTTCATATATGATATTATTTCTTTCAATATCATAATGCCGAAGAATTGATCTGAACTTTTAATCAAATTTGAAACTTTTTGTGTCGGAGTTACTATTCACGTATACGACACTATTCACATATATGACACTATTCACGAATGCGACACTATTCACCGAAAAATGAAATTCTCTCTTTTTCTTCCAGATGTCTTTTATGGTTACTATCTTTGATTGTATCTATGTTTTAATCTTTATTTTTGAATTCTACTTCACACTTGGTTATTATGGAGTATTATTGAATTTTGATAAACTGAAATACGAATCCCTAATATTTGTCTTTCTGTCTCACTGGATTCGCTTTCTTTAAGATATTTTTCATCATCCTCTACCCTAAATGATGATATTATCAATATCTTTGGCACAGTAGTGCAAAAGATGAATGATTAATTGATGAATATGTTTGGCCCAGAGTGCAAAGATGAACAGTGTTGAGATGAACATGACCAATCGGTGATATAAATGAATATCTTTGGCTCAGAAGTGCAAAGATGAATATTTGATTAAAGATGTATATTGATTGTTGTTACAAGGATAAAATATTGATGATGGACTTTTAAATCTTAGAAGATAGTAGAAACTCATTCTCTAATCGACTCTTCTAATGGATTTCGCTTCCACCGCAGTAATATTGATCTAAAACTTGTTGTCTATTATATTTTATCGTGTTTTTTTCCTCGTTGAGGACTAACGATAATTTGTTGTATATTATCTTAGTCATAATATTTTTACCGGGCTAGTTGAGCTCACCCTTTTCTTTTTGTTCCATTTTTCTTCTCGTGAGGTGATAACATAGCAGGATCGAGCCTGGGGTATGGAGTGATGGTTCTAGAAAGATGTTTTAGCAGTCCTCACTATTTCTATAAAATAGTGTTTGAATAATTGTAATGAGGACTTATTTGAGTGTGGATATTGTCTAGAAGACAATATTTGTATTTAAACTCACAGTATGTATTATCGTATTTCACACGATATTTATATTATTGAAGTTGTAGTTTGCTTTATGTACCATGTATTTGGCGACTCAGAATGGGTGTTGTATACCTATTTTGGGGGCGTCACAATTGGTATCAAAGCTTAGGGATATGGTCTTTGGCACAGATCGGGGAATAGAACTAGGAGGGGAGAGATGAGTAAATCCTTCGCTAGTGTGTCATATCTAAGCTTATTTCTTGGTCGATCATAATATAGGGATATTATGTGATATGTTAAATTGTCTAATTAACCCTTGTTTTATGACAGTATTTAAGAATGGCTGCTGAGAACGTTAACAATGGAGTGTATGAGACTGTGGAACAACCTTTAATTATAAATCAGGAGAACGTGCAACAGGAAGGCAATATTCCTCCTGTAAACAACACTACCGAGCAAATGATGAACGATGGAATGTTTAGGAGCTTTTTGTAATTCATGCAAAATCAGACGAGGAAAACTCGTGTACAAAATACGGGTGGAAATGATGGTAATGCGCGGTCTGTCACATCCAAGCAGTTCAAGGAGTTGGGACCACCAGATTTCTGGGGAAAGCCAGATCCGATTAAGGCGGAAATGTGGGTCAAGCAAATTACCAAGATATTCGATGTCTTGGGATGCACAAAAGAACAGAAGGTTCCATTCGCCACCTTTATGTTTTGTGGTGAGGCAGATTACTGGTGGGAATCCGTGAAGCGTACCCAGCCAGTCGCACTCAACATGTCTTGGGAAAGATTTCAGAAACTTTTCAATGATAAGTATTTTCCTGAAAGTATTCATCATATGAAAGAGGTAGAGTTTATTAGACTGGAATAGAACAACATGACGGTGTCTCGGTACGAGGTAAAGTTCACAGAGTTATCCAGGTTTGCACCTCATTTGGTAGAAAATGAGGAACATACCTTATCTCTAATAAATTTTCTCTGTATTCAGATGTTGTCAACAGGGCTCAATTATTAGAGAGAGATAATGAGTATACTCAACCGAGGGACCACAACTGGGTCATACTGATGATGAAGCTAATCATCGAAACGATGATAACCAATGAGGAGGAAAAATAATGACAAAGCGCCAAACCAATCGGGTGGTAATCGTGGCCCATGATAATAGGAGAGGTGATTCAAGTGAAAATTTCAGAAAGAGGAGATTCAACAATGACGGAAAGACATCAGCACCAGCACCAACAACAAATTCTAGGGGAGGAGAACTACCGCCAATTAGATGTTATAAATGCGGGAAAGAAGGACATATCAGCTCAAACTGTCCACAAAAATCCAAGGTATATTACAACTGTGGAAAGGAAGGTCACATAGCTCAGGATTGTTCTGTAGCAAAACCAAGTTCAGCGGGGATGGTGACTCCAACGGTTGTCCCAGATAAGTCAAAATCAGCGGTTCCTGGAAGAGCGTTTGTCGTGACTGTCCAAAACGCGAGAAACCCGAACGAGGTGATCATGAGTAAGCTAATCTTGAATTCTTCCGAAGTTTATACCTTTACTAGATAATTTGCTTCTACCCATTCTTTTATCTCTCCCGCCAGTGCTCAACGTTTAAACTTGACTCCGTAGAAATTGGACTTTAACTTATCTGTTGAAACTCCGTTGGGTGAAACCTTCGTTACATCTACAGTTTATAAATCTTACATGATTCAAGTTGGCACTATCACATTACCTATTGATCTTATCTCTTTAAAGATACTTGCTTTTGATGTGATTTTAGGAATTGATTGGTTAACCACTCATCATGCCAAAATTGATTGTTTTCGTAAGGTTGTTAGTTTTCATATCCCTAACCAACCTGTCATACGAATTCAAACTACTAAACCACTAAAATCAGTTACTGTCATATCAAGCCACAAAGCTATTCACTTATTAAAAAATGGATGTCAAGCTTTCTTAGCACATGTTATGGATTTGAATAAAGACAAGTCAAATTTGAATAATATTTCTGTGATTAGAGAATTTCCTGATGTATTTCCTGAAGAACTTTCCGGTCTACCCCCAGAACGTGATGTTGAATTCTTTATTGACCTTGAACCGGGTACAAAAACCATTTCTAAAACCCCATATTGAATGGCTCCTATTGAACTTCAGGAGTTAAAAGTCCAACTACAAGAATTGTTAGACATCAGTTTCATTCCTCCTAGTACATCTCCTTGGGGTGCTCCTGTTTTATTCGTAAAGAAGAAAGACGGGAGTATGCGACTTTGTATTGACTACCGAGAATTAAACCATGTCACCATCAAGAATATGTATCCGCTACCTCGCATTGATGACTGTTTGACCACCAGCCAGCAAGGAGCACAATTCTTTTCAAAGATCAATCTTCGCTCGGATATCATCAAATTGAAGATTAAAATCGAGGATATTCCAAAGACGCCTTCGTAACTCCCCAGACGGGCATTATGAATTCTTAGTCATGTCTTTTGGATTGACTAATGCTCCTGCTGCTTTCATGGATATGATGAACCGTGTATTCAAAGAATATTTGAATCAGTTCGTTGTTGTCTTTATTGATGACATCCTCATCTATTCAAAAAGTCGTGAAGATCATGAGCACCATTTGAAGCTAATACTTGAAAGGCTTCGTGAAAACAAGCAGCTGAAGAAATGCGAGTTCTGGCTTGATGAAGTAGCATTCCTTGGGCACGTGGTGTCAAAACATGGAGTATCTGCTGACCCGTGAAGATTGAAGCAATACAAAGTTGGGAGAGCAATCAAGTTTGGTGGAAGTCAAGTGCACTTTCTCGGGCTTAGCCGGTTATTATCGAGATTCGTGGAAGGATTTTCTCGAATCGCTATCTCCGCTAACTCACCGGTGACTTTAAAGATACAAAATTCATATGGAGCGAAGAATGCAAGAAGAGTTTCCAAGAGCTTAAGAGGAGACTTATTTCGGCACCTGTTCTGGCAATACCATCTGGTACGGATGGATTTGTTTTCTACAGCGATGCTTCAGGCAAAGGGTTAGAATATGTTCTCATGCAACATGGGAAAGTCATAGCCTATGCCTCATGATAACTCAAAGAATATGAGAGGAATTACCCTACTCATGATCTGGAGTTGGCAGCAGTCGTATTCGCATTGAAAATTTGGAGACACTACTTATATGGGGAGAAAGTGGAGATTTATACGGACCATAAAAGCCTCAAATATTTTTTCACCCAAAAAGAACTCAATATGCGACAACGACGTTGGCTTAAACTGTTGAAAAATTACGATCACACTATTCAATATCATCCTGAAAAAGCAAACGTAGAGTGGTATTTATCGAAAGAAGATCATATGCTAGCACGAAAAGCGATATTGTCAACGCAAAGGCCCATTCTGTATGACTTGCAAAGGATGGAGGTAGAATTAAAGACTCTGTGGACCCACATGATGATGATTTAATATACGAGTAGAACCAGACTTTAATCGATAAAGTTAAAGCTACTCAAGCTACTGGACTGGGGTGATGCGTATTATGAAGAATAAAGTGCAAGAAGGAGCTATTCCGGAAGCAAGAATCGATGAAGACGAAATACTTCAAGTCAACTCTAGACTTTGCGTTCCTAACGATTCTGACTTGAAGCATAGAATCATGATGGAGGCACACAACACCCCGTTTGCAATCCATCCTGGGAGTACCAAAATGTATCATGATATTCGACATACATTTTGGTGGAACAATATGAAGAGAGAGATCGCAGAGTTTATCTCGAGGTGTTTAACTTGTCAACGTGTAAAGGCGGAGCATCAAGTGCCAAAAGGTCCATTGCAACCACTTGAGATTCCGGAATGGAAGTGGGAACGCATTACTATAGATTTCGTTACAGGTCTTCCCAAAGTTTCTCAAGGCATAGATGCGATTTGAGTTATTGTTGATAGATTAACCAAGTCTGCTCATTTCTTGCCGATACGTGAGACTTATTCCCTTAAACGTCTTGCTCGTATGTACGTGAATGAGATTGTGAGATTGCATGGCATGCCAGTATCCATAGTTTCAGATCGTGACCCGAGATTCACTTCAAGATTTTGGGTTAGCTTACAGAAAGTTATGGGCACGGATTTATGATTCAGTTCAGCATACCATCCTCAAACGGATGGACAATCAGAGAGGACTATTCAAACCCTTGAAGATCTATTAAGACTTTGTGTTCTATATTTCAAAGGAAGTTGGGATAAGTACTTGCCACTGGTAGAATTCTCCTACAACAACAGCTATCAAGCAAGTATAGGCATGGCCCCATTTGAGGCGTTGTATGGACGAAAGTTTTGTTCTCCAGTATGCTGGGACGAGGTGGGAGAAGCAACATTGTTGGGACCAGAATTGGTACCCATGACTACAAAAAAGATCAAAATGATTCGACAACGTATTCACACTTCACAAGATCGACAAAAGAGTTATGCTGACCTTCATGTAAAAGGACGGGAGTTTAATATCGAGATCATGCATTGTTACGTGTTGCTCCATGGAAAGGAGTTACAAGATTTGGGAAAAGAGGAAAGCTCAATCCAAGGTTTGTTGGTCCATTTAAGATTCTTGACCGAATAGGAAACGTGGCCTATAAACTCGCATTACCTCCAAACATGTCTCGTGTTCATAATGTTTTTCACGTATCTATGCTTTGTAAATATGTGAAAGACCCGAACCATATTATTGAGTTAGAACCAGACGAGATGGCCGAAGATTTAACATACGAGGAGGTACCTGTTAAGATCTTGGATAGGAAAGAGCATGTCCTACACACCAAGGTTATACCACAAGTTAAGGTTTTGTGGAGGAACCATGCTATTGAAGAAATGACCTGGGAGTTGGAATCTGAAATGAAAGCGAGATACCTCACCGCTCAAAACACTAGTATCGTGACGCCAATTTCGAGGACGAAATTTTATAAAAAGGGGAGGTTGTAAGACCCCAACTTATTATAAATAAAATTAAATTTTCCTCTATTCATTATTCTAAATTAATAAAGGATAATTTGATATAATGCTTTGGTTATGGGTGAAATGTGCAAATTTTGCAAAATAAGCAAGTGGTTATAAAATATTCCTTTTGTCGGAGAATATTCGTTTGGTCGTGGAATATTCTTTTTGTTGGGAATATCCGTACGACGGCGCAGTCAATTGTGGGCCCCATAACAGGATAATTTTCAAATGAAGAAAACGATAAAGTATGAGTTTTTATAGTTGACAACGTAATTGTTACTGCAATAATCATCATTGGAATACCGATGGTTAAAATATAGTAATACGCCAGGTTGCACAAAGAAGACATGGTATTGCATTAAAGATTGGTGAATTATTGATTCTTACGTAAGACTACTCAATAATTATTACAAAGAGTTAATGTTCAATATTTTATTTTATTGATTCAATAATTATCATATTGATAGTTTATATTATTGTTGTTTCAATAATTGTCACTGCACAGTATTTCCCATTATCAGATCAATAATTCATATTATTTGAATAATATTATTAGATAGCATTATTGGCAATGTCTAGAAAGTTCTGTCAAGGAGCGCCAATAAGGAGAAATCCTTATCAGAAAGCCCCCTCTTTCCTGGGAACGACCTGGTTGTCATAATTGTGATTCTGTAATATTATTTAGGAATAATTAATTGTTGATTTATATAATAAGGAAATATTTATTTGATGTGGATATAAATGATGGATTTATTTATTTTATATGGTTATTAATGAAAGAATTAATGCTGAGATGTTTTATCAGTATTTTGTCAGATTGGAGGTATTAAAAAATCATCCGTTTGTGGATTTCGAATATTTTTGGTTTGGAATTTGGAAAAAACTTTCTTCTGAAAAGTTGTAGAGAATTCGATTTCAGGCAGAATGGACATAAAATTCGTATTTTTCTGATAAGCGGGCTATTTTCTATGAATTATTAAAGTTTCTGATTATTGTTTAAATGATAAAACATTTTGGAAAATTCTAGAATTGGTTGGTGAAAAATGTGCTCAATTGAATTTCAAATGTGGTGGGTGGAAATAGTAGCAGGTAAAGCCATCAGGTAGCAGGTCAAGTCTGCTTCAGCATGCTAACATTTTCCTATAAATAGAAGGCTAAGTTAGAATTGAAAATCACACCAGAAACAAAGTCTTTTCTCTTTCTCTCTCTATATTATCGAGCGTATTTTGTGAGTATTTAGATACTTTGAGTGTTGTTATACGGTGCAAGTTCCTTCAGCACTATATCCAGTATTTCAGTCCGAAGTACGGTTTCTTTGAGGTAAGGGATGTTATTTTCTTCATATATGATATTATTTCTTTCAATATCATAATGCCGAAGTATTGATCTGAACTTTTAATCAAATTTAGAACTTTTTGTGTCGGAGTTACTATTCACGTATACGGCACTATTCACGTATATGGCACTATTCACGAATGCGGCACTATTCACCGAAAAATGAAATTCTCTCTTTTTCTTCCAGATGTCTTTTATGGTTACTATCTTTGATTGTATCCATGTTTTGATCTTTATTTTTGAATTCTACTTCACACTTGGTTATTATAGAGTATTATTGAATTTTGATAAACTGAAATACTAATCCTTAATATTTGTCCTTCTGTCTCACTGGATTCGCTTTCTTTAAGATATTTTTCATCATCTTCAGTCCTAAATGATGATATTACTGAATATCTTTGGCCTGTAGTGCAAAGATGAATGATTAATTGATGAATATGTTTGTCCCATAGTGCAAAGATGAACAGGTGTTGAAATGAACATGACCAACTGATGATATAAATGAATATCTTTGGCTTGTAGTGCAAAGATGAATATTTGATTAAAGATGAATATTGATTGTTGTTACAGGGATAAAATATTGATGATGGAATTTTAAATCTTAGAAGATAGTAGAACTCATTCTCTACTTGACTCTTCTAATGGATTGCTGTTTTCGCTGCAGAATATTGATCTAAAACTTGTTGTCTATTATATTTTATCAGATTTTTTCCCTGTTGAGGACTAACGATAATTTGTTGTATATTATCTTAGTTATAATATTTTTTACTGGGCTAGTTGAGCTCACTCTTTTCCTTTTTGTTCCATTTTTCTTCTTAAGAGGTGATAACATAGCAGGATCGAGTCGGGGTATGGAGTGATGGTTCTAGAAAGATGTTTTAGCAGTCCTCACTATTTCTATAAAATAGTGTTTGAATAATTGTAATGAGGACTTATTTGAGTGTGGATATTGTCTAGAAGACAATATTTGTATTTAAACTCACAGTATGTATTGTCGTATTTCACACGACATTTGTATTATTGAAGTTGTAGTTTACTTTATGTACTATGTATTTGGTGACTCAGAATGGGTGTTGTATACCTATTTTGGAGGCGTCACATAGTGTGTGTGTGTGTGTGCGCGCGCGCGCTAGTGTGTGTGTGCAGTCCATGATTTTCTAAATTCAAATAGTATCCTTCCATTATCCTATAAATAGGATGCTTAGTTTAGAATTTAAAATCACACCAGAATCAGAAAATTCTTCTTCTATAATATTGAGTGTATTTCTTTAGAGTTTAAGGAAGCTTTTAGTGTAGAAAACAGTGTATGTTTTCTTCAAAAATATCCTCGCCCTACCAGTCAAAAATACTCTCCTTTTAAGGTAAGGGATATTATTTTTGTTCAATATTCGTAAGAAATAATATTTTCTTCCATACTTTGTAGTATGTAAGTAATATTATTTCGTTTCAGATTCTGAATTCTACACTTATTTTGTTAAAGTATTGCTTCTATACTCCTTTAAATTAGTAGAATATCCTTGAAATTTGCGTTTCATCGAGTATCTTTTCACGGGAATATTTTTCTGAGCATTCTTGTTAAATTTTAATCTTTTCATGCCGGGCTATTATTCACGAGGTACTATTCACGGGATACTATTCACCCAGGTAATATTCACCGAGAAAATTGATTTCTTTTATGTCCAAATTATTTTTGATACATGGATATTATTCTTGAATTTTACTCCACAAAGCAGTTATCATGTTGTCAATTTGGACATTTTTAAACTATAGATAAATTAAAAATCTTTAATATTTATCCTTGATTTCATTTGATTGATTTCTTATATCATTGTCATATTCCTTATGCTTATATTGTGATGAAAGTTGTAAGACCCAACTTTTTTTGAATAAAGAATAATTTTTCTCGAAATATATTTTTGAATATTATGATGTGGATATGATATAATGTTATAGTTGTGGGTAATATTTGGAAAATTTTGCAAAGTAAGCAAGTTGATATAAAATATTCGTTGTGTCAGTTAATATTCGATTGGTCGGGGAATATTCATTTTAACAGTGACTATTCGTATGATGGCATAATCATTGGTGGACCCCACAACAGAAGTATTATCGTAGTTAGAAAACGACGTAAATATCTTTTATAAAAATAATGACGAAAGTTTCATTGTTAAACCGTTGAACTACCCTATGGTAAAAAGTGCGAATGTCTGGCGTGGTTGCATAGTAGAACTTACACTATTGATTATTATTGATGCTTACGTGAGAAGTCACTCAGTTATACTCAATTATTGCTACAGTAATTGTTGCATAGTATCTCACGTTATTTGATTCAATTATTGTCACATTATCATCTGCATAATATTTTATATTATTAAATCAATAATTGAGACAACAAAGTTATTCATATTATTATTTGCAATATTGACAATGTCTAGAAGTTCTGTCAAGGAGAGGTTTGGTCACCTAATTGTGCGCCAATAAGGAGAAATCCTTATCGGAAAGCCCCTTCTTTCTTGGGAACGACCTGGTTGTTAAATATTGTGAGTTATAATATTAATGATGAATAATTGTTGAAGTATTAAGAATGTATTTATTGAAGTTAAGTGAATTACAAAAGTTAGAGGGAAATAATGCAAACTTGGAAGACTTTAGGGGTACTAAAGTGTAATAAGTTAAATCAATATGGACCATTTGTGGTGGTTTTAATAGTAAATCAATCTGGACCATTGATGGTGGTTTTAATAGTAAATCAATCTGGACTGTCGGTGGTGGTTTTAAAAGTAAATCAATCTGGACCATCGATGTGACGCCCCCACAATAGGTCCATTCCACCCAACCTATTCTGAGTCGCCAAATACATGGTACAAAAACAACTACAACTTTATTAATACAATTGTCGTGCAAAATACGACAACATTTAAACAGTGAGTTTAAACAAATATTGTCTTCTAGACAATATCCATACCCAAATAAAGTCCTCATTACAATTATTAATACACTATATATTTTACAGAATAGTGAGGACTACTATAACCACTGCCTTGGAACATCACTCCACACCCCGACTACTCCCCGCTATATTCTCGCTTCCTGAGAAGAAAAATGGAACAAAAAGGAAAAGGGTGAGCTCAACTAGCCCAGTAAAAAATATTATGACTAAGATAATATAGAACAAATTATCGTTAGTCCCCAACAGGGAAAAATCTTATAGAATACAATAGACAACAAGTTTTAGATCAATAACTGCCGCGGAAACAACAATTCATTAGAAGAGTTAAGTAGAGAATGAAATCTATCATCTATGAATTTAAAAGTCCATCATCGATATTTTATCCCTGTAACATCAATCAATATACATCTTGAATCAAATAGTCATCTTTGCACTACAGGCCAAAGATATTAATCAGTCGGTCATGTTCATCTCAACACATGTTCATCTTTGCACTACGGGCCAAAGATATTCATCATAAAATCATTCATCTTTGCACTACGTGCCAAAAGATATTCAAGAATATCATCATTTAGGACCGAGGATAATGAAAATATTTTAAAAAAACGAATCCAAAGAAACAAAAGAACAAATATTAAGGATTCGTACGTTAAACAATATGAGTTCAAAAATACTTCATAAATAATCATGGTGGAGTAAAATTCAAGAATGATCAAAACATGGATACAATCAAAGCTAGTATCCATAATAGATAATCTTGGACACAGAAAAGAAAATTTAATTTTTCCGTGAATAGTGTCGTGTTATGAATAGTAAAGTATATCGTGAATAAGATCAGATACGTGAATAAGAATCTCACACTAAAAGATAGAACTTTCACAAGAAAAATCATCATGCTTTGTGAATAGTGCTCATGAATAGTAACTCGTGAATAGTAACTCTAACATAAAAAGATCATAATCTCACAAGAAAAATCTTACCAATATTCCGGTATAATGATATTGAAAGAAATAATATCATTTTAAAAAAAATAACATCCCTTACCTCGAAAAGATAATACTTCTGACTGGAATACTGGATATTGTGCTGAAGAAAACTTGCACCGTATAGCAACACTCAAAGTATTAATATACTCACAAGAATACGCTCGATAATATAGAGAGAGAAAACTTCAGTTTCTGGTGTGATTTTCAATTCTAACCTAAGCACCCTATTTATAGGAAAATGCTTAGAACACCAAAGCAGAAATTTTAATAAAATAATATATTTTTAATCAAATTTTCCTTAGCCCACCACATCAAAAACACATTTTCCACACAAATGCACCAAAAATGAAAAACATGTTTTAAACAATTTTTGTAACAAAATCAATTCAGACCCAATATTTTGGAACTTCAATAATTCATAATAAATAGCCCTTTATCAAAAAAATTCAAACCTCAAGTCTTTTCCTTAGGAAATTCCATTATCTACAACTTTACAGAAGAAAGTTTTTCCAAATTCCAAACAGAAATTGACCGAAATCCACAAACGAACAATTTTATAGGCTATAATCAAATTTTAGTCAAGAAATGGGGTCCACCGACACACAAAACATGTGTTAATCATTTAATATCACAAAAATACTCTTCCTCCTCATTTATTCATATATTCCACATTCATTGTATCACCATTAAAATATAATAATAAATTATTTTATCAGAGAAGATAAAATATTAATTGTCAAAAATTGTCACATTAAAAATTTTCTCCTTCTATATCCACATAAAATGAATATTTTCATCATCATAAAAATCAATAATTAATTATTCACAAATAATATTATAGAATCACATTCATCGACAACCGTGTAGTTCCTGTGAAGAGGGGCCTTCCTAAGGGATTTCTCCTTCTCGACGCCAAATTAAATAACCTCTCCTTAGACAGAACTTTATAGACATTGCCAATAATATTATCTAATAATATTATTCAGATAATATGAATTATTGCTCCGATAATGGAAAATATTGTGTAGTGGCAATTATTGAAACAACAATAACATAAAATATCAACGTAGCAATTATTGATTCAATAAAATAAAATATTGAACAGTAACTATATAACAATTATTGAGTAGTGCCTTCTTACGGAAGAATCAATAATTGGTGTAATACTGTGTGCTACTGTGTTTTAACCAATTTAGTGTTTCAACAAGATAATCTTGAATAACTACGCCTGGCCATTTATAAACAACTTATATTTGTCGCTTTTTCTTCATCCAATCGCATTCTCATTATGGGGCCCACACAAGATCAGCTATCGTCCGTCATTTAATATTCTCCGACAACAAGAATATTCCATGACCAAACAAATATTCCCCGACAACAATGAATATTTTCTAACCACTTGCTTATTTAAAATATTTGCGCATTTTACCCATAACTAACCACATTAATCAAATTAACCCTTACTATTTCACAATAATAAATAGAGGAAATTTCATTTGATTAAAAAAAAAATTTGGGGTCTTACAGTCGATGGTGGTTTTAAAAGTAAATCAATTTGGACCGTCGGTGGTGGTTTTAAAAGTAAATCAATCTGGACCGTCGGTGGTGGTTTTAATAGTAATCAATATGGAACGTCCATTCTAATAGTGAATCAATCTTGACCGTTCGTGAGTTAGTTACTATTTAGTCCATTCTCCTATAAGTAGAAGCTAAATTCTTCTTTCATTCTCACCAATTCACTGAGATTCATAAGAGACACTATAGAGAGAGAAAATATAGAGAGCAAGAAGAAGAGTATTCTGCTACTTCACTTTTGCAGTATCCAACTTTCTACTAAGGTAAGGGGTATTGTTTATTTCGTATTAATAAGGAATACTATTTTTCGTATTCATCCTTTAGTATGTCGAAATAACCTTGCTCTACGCAGACATGTACCGTATGATTGTGTGAAAATCCATTTGCGCTTTCAGATGTTAATTCTTTTCATATTTTTAAATCTAAACTTACTATGGTAAGTATTGCTTTCTATAATCCTTGAAATTAGTGGAATATCCGTGAGTTTTTAAGCGCTTCATCCAAGATCATTTTATTGGAATATTGATATGAACTTTCTTATTAAATATCAATATTTTCACCCGAAATACTATTCATAAGTTACTATTCACCCGATTACTATTCACTATAATATTATTCACTCAGGTATTCGGGGCACTTTTCATGCCGGGGTACTATTTATGGGTTACTATTCACCCAATTACTATTCACTCAAATATTCTTCACTCGGATATTTGGGGCACTTTTCATGTCGGGTTACTATTCACGAGGTACTATTCCCGAAGTACTATTCACATGGTACTATTCACCGAAAAAATTTATTTCTTTTCTGTCCAAATTATTTTTGATACATGGATATTATTCTTAAATTTTACTCTACAAAGCAGTATCATGTTGAAAATTTGGACATTATTGAGTTTTGGATAAATTAAATTATAAATCTTTAAAAATTTATCCTTTACTTTCTTTTAATTGAATTCTTTTATCATTGTCATCATCATCATGCTTATATTGTAATGAAAGTCATATTTGGCTTACGTGCATAGATGGACTGTTGATTGGTATGATTATGACCAGGGATAATTCGTTATAGTCATGACCATTGATGATTACACAAATAATTCTTGGCCTGTAGTGCAAGAATAATTTGTGGACATGATATTAATGAATATCCTTGGCCCGTAGTGCATGGATGATTCGATGATGTGATCTATTTATTAAGCTGAGTCCCAGCAATAAAGTGAATGATAAACTTTTTAAATCATAGAAGATAGTAGATATCATGTTCTACTTGACTCTTCTAATGGATTGCTTGTTCCGCTGCTGTTAAACTTGTTGTCTATTATATTCAATCAGTTTAACATTGTTGAAAGTTAATGACAACTTATTCAGCATTATCTTAGTCATAATATTTCTTATTGGGCTAGTTGAGCTCACCCTTTTACTTCCATTGTTCTCTTCAGAAAATGAGAACGTAGCCGAAACTAGTCGGGGAACAGAGTGATGGCCCAAGATGGTGTTATAGTAGTCCTCACTATTCTATAAAATAGTGTGCCAATAAATGTAATGAGGACTCTATTTGAGTTTGGATATTGTCTAGATGACAATATTTGTGTAAAAACTCTCAGCTCATGTTGTATAATTAAGTTTGTATTTGTATTCAGTACCATGTATTTGGCGACCCAAGATGGGTGATGTATACCTATTTTGGGGGTGTCACAAAAGTCATCTTTGGCCCGTAGTGCATAGATGGACTGTTGATTGGTGTGATTATGACCAGGGATTAATCGGTATAATCATGACCTGTAATGTTATAAACGATGTGGTAAAGGTCCTCATTGGCCCGTGGTATATTGATGGATAGTTGTTGGTATTCTCATGACCATTGGTAATAATAACGAATATCATTGGCCCGAAGTGCATGGATAATTCGTGAATGTGATAATAATGAATATCTTTGGCCCGTAGTGCATGGATAATTCAGTGATGTGGATTATTTATTAAGCTGAGTCTCAGCGATATAATTGATGATAAACTTTTAAATCATAAAAGATAGTAGATATCATGCTTTACTTGACTCTTCTAATGGATTATTTGTACCGCTGCAGTTAAACTTGTTGTCTATTGTATTCTATCATTTTGACACTGTTGAAGGCGAACGATAATTTATTTTGCATTATCTTAGTCATAATATTCTTTACTGGGCTAGTTGAGCTCACCCTTTTATTTCATTCTTCTATTCAGGAAATGAGAATATAGATGAGACTAGTCGGGGAATGGAGTGATGGTCCGAGATGGTGGCTATAGTAGTCCTCACTATTCTATGAAATAGTGTGATAATAATTGTAATGAAGACTCTATTTGAGTTTGGATATTGTCTACGAGACAATATTCGTGTTAAAACTCTCAGCTATGTTTTATCGTATTTTATACGACAGTTGTATAATTAAGTTGTATTTGAATTCTGTACCATTTATTTGGTGACTCGGAATGAGTGATGAATATCTATTTTGGAGGCGTCACAGATCAATAATGTCATTTCAATAATATAGGTTACTATTTCGTTATAATTATTGATTATAAAATATTGTGCAGATAGTAGTGTAATAATTATTAATTCAATAATATGAGATACTATGCATCAATTATTGTGACAATTATTGAATGAAATACTGAGTGACTTCTTACGTAAGAATCAATAATTAGATATACTGAGTAATATCGCGTGTTACTGTGTAATACCGCGTGTTATTGTGCAATACTGCGTACTACTATGTAACAACGCATACTGTATTTTTATCACCGGATATTTCAACAGTTAACAACAAAAGTTTTCCCGTTATTTTATAAAAAGGTTATTTTTGTCTTTTTCTATATCCGACAGTTATTTCGTTATAGGACCCACCAATGATTGGTTATTTCGGTATCACCGTCGTACTATACCAAATATAATATTCCCTGACAAAATATATTCTCCGATAAAATGAATATTCCTCGACACGCTATTTATTTTCTATAATTTGCATATATAACCCATAACTTCATTTTCCTATCAAATTAACACCTTACTATATAAAATAATATATAAAGAAAATTAAATCTTATTCATAAAAAGTTGGAGTCTTACATAGGGTCTTAAACGATTGTCATGCTGGATCATCCGCTCAGAAAGCGGATTATATATATATATATATATATATATATATATATATATATATATATATATATATATATATATATATGTATACAACAATTGTATATTTATGTAGGATAATCAAGTACAACAAGCAAGATCAGAGTTTGTGGGTTGAAGATTAGGCTCTACTACGAGTCTATAAACTAGGAAAAAAAATTCCTGGACTTGTAAACTAGGAAATAAATTCTTGGACTTACACGATGTTTTGCATTAATGGTGATTTTAAAATCTCGCAAATGTATAATGCAATATATATATACACACAGATATTTAATATATAAAGCGCGAGGGAAATCCCTTCAACAATTTTGGTGAAGCTTTTTGACTTCCAAAACTACTCTTTCACTTTTAAAATAATTCCTATTTTATCCTTTTTATATTAATATTTTTTTACCTTTCTATTTAGTTCTTTAAATTTTTTAAAATTCATAAAAAAATTATATTTTATTCCATATAATTTATACATGCAACATGTGTGCCACCAAGTACTAGTATATAAAGTGGGATGAAAAGTAATCAGTTTTTGGTGTTAACAATTTTGTGAAGGTTTTGTGTTTCTTATTCTATCCTTTACATTCCTATTAATTCTCTTTTTTCTTCCTATTTTCTCTTTCCCACTATCTAACCATTCTATTCTCCCAGTTTCTCTAACTCTTTTACCATTTTACATTAAATCACACACGAAATTTATGTGCAGTTAACTAGTATGTTAGAAAATTTAGGTGGAAACTAACACACAAATAATACTTATATATGAATCGGTAAATATCCACAAAACGGAAGCGGTTGAATCGAATGTCAAATCTACAAGCAACACCACGAACACAGCTACTACGATCTTTCTTACTTCTCGTCAATATATAGTTGTTAAGAAATCAATGCGAACAAACTATTTAAGTGTTCACACCAAGTACACCGATGCCTATTGATGGAATCTTGGAAATACTAGAGAGAGTATTTAGAGAGAAACTGCATAGAAAAAATAATACGTTATTTTTCCTTAGTCCTACACACAATAAGCTTCAGTATTTAACGTAAAACCCAATACGTAAGGGATAAGTTTATAACTGACTAAATCAATCAGGAAAGTTATCTCATATAGAGTCCTATATCACGTATTATTTAAAAAACTTCTAAGTGATATGGGACTCTTCCAATCCTTATTGGGTTATCCAATACCCATACCCAAGTGGATGTTCATGATCCATGGGTCCGACACGGATTAATTACTAACATCTCCCACTCAGACACTTGGGTTATAAAGGTACATACTCATCTCAAAAACAATAATCTCTAGTGTGACGCCCCCAAAATAGGTATACATCACCTATCTTGAGTCGCCAAATACATGGTACAAAATTTAAATACAACTTAATGATATAACTATTGTGTAAAATACGACAAAACATAAACTGAGAGTTTTAATACGAATATTGTCTTCTGGACAGTATTCAAACTCAAATGGAGTCCTCATTACATTTATTATCACACTATTTAAAAGAATAGTGAGGACTACTAATGGTATCATTTGGACCGTCACTCCGTTCCCCGACTAGTCCCAACTATATTCTCATTTCCTGAAGAGAACAATGAAAGCAAAGGGTGAGCTAAACTAGCCCAGTAAGAAATATTATGACTAAGATAATGTAGAAAAAGTTATCGTTAGCCTTCAACAATGTTAAACTGATAGAATATAATAGACAACAAGTTTAATTGCAGCGGAACAAGCAATCCATTAGAAGAGTCAAGTAGAGCATAAAATCTACTATCTTCTATGATTTAAAAAGTTTTTCATCAACTTTATCGCTGAGACTCAGCTTAATAAATAAAATCGAATCATCCTTGTACCACGGACAAGGATATTCATGTAATCATCAATGGTCATGATTATACCGAATAATCTCTGGTCATAATCATACCAACAACTATCCATCAATTAACTACAGGCCAATGAGGACTTTTACCACATCATTTGTGTCGCCCCTAAAATAGGTATACATCACCTATTATGAGTCGCCAAATACATGGTACAGAATATAAATACAATCTTAATTATACAACAAGAGAGCTGTGAGTTTAAATACAAATATTGTCTTCTAGATAATATCCACTCTCGTAATAAGTCCTCATTACATTTATTGTCACACTATTTAATGTAATAGTGATGACTACTAGCTAATACTATCATCCCAACCATCACTCCGCTCCCCACTCTAGTCTCAAAATTTATGTTCCCATTTCCCGAAGAGAATAAAGAAAGAAATGGTGAGCTTAACTAGCCCAAAGAAGATATATTATGACTAAGATAATGCGTAATAAATTATCATTAGTCTTCAACAATGTTAAACCGATAAAATACAATAGACATCAGGTTTAATTGCAGCGAAACAAGCAATCCATTAAAAGAGTCAAGTAGAGAATAAAATCTACTATCTTTTATGATTTAAAAGGTTTTTCATCACTTTTATCACTGGGACTCAGCTTAATAAATAATCCACATCATCGAATCACCCCTCGCACTACTACCCAAGGATATTCTTTAGTATCACGACCACAAATTATCCCCTTTTACAAAGTGCTAAGGATATTCGTGTATTCATCAATGGTCATGATCATGCCAACAACTCGGCCCATCAATGCACTACGGGCCAACGAGGACTTTTACCACATCATTTTAACATTACTACCATGATTACACCAAATAATCCTCGGTCATAATCATACCAAGTCCATCTATGCACTACACAAGCCCACGTATGACTTTCAACATAATATAAACATGAGGATGATGACAATGATATAATAATTCAATAAAACAAGTTCACGAATTAATTTGTCCAGGAACCAATAACGTCCAAATTGTCAACATGATACTTCTTTATAGAGTAAAAATTCAAGAATGCTTAAAAGAATATTTCCATGAAAAGATACCGGATGAAGCGCAAATATAAAGGATATTCCACTAATTTCATGGAGTATAGAAGTCAAAACTTTAACCAACTGAGTATAATAAAGAGTGGAATAACAAAAGAAATCACCATGCATGTGGTACTTCACACAGACAGGTTATTCCAACATAATAATAATAACGGAACCAGTCAAAGTAAATTCAAGACCGAAGCAGGATGTTCCAATGTAATAATAAAGACGGAACCAGTCCTGTAAAACATACGCATGGATATTCCAAATGTAATAATAAAGATTTTAACCAGTCCTGTAAAACACACGCATGTAATATTCCAAATGTAATAATAAAGACAAAATCATGAAGAATGTCACCAAGTATAGGGTAGCTTAGATATATATAGGTTATTCCAATGTAATAATAAAGAATGGAATAACAAAAGTTCTCTTCATGAATACAAAAGAAATAATACCCCTCACCGTAAAAGAAACTAGATATAAGAGTAGTGAAGAAGCGAGAAAACTTTTCTTCTTTCTCTCTCTACGCTTTATCTCTTTAGAGTTTCAAAGAATTCGTAAGAAAATAATGAAGGAATGAGCTTCTATTTATAGAAGGATGGATTGCATAAGAATTAACTCATGAAACGGTCCGCATTGATTTACTTTAATCGGACGGTCCATAATTAAAGCAAAATCTTTTAAATAAAATATAATATATTCTATTTATAATCTAATAAAACGAATAACTTTATAAAAGTTTTCTGCTTTATATAAAAAGATTTTACTATGCAATACTATGCAGTACTACTATGCAACACTATACATAATAAAATATAATATAATCTAATTATTGTCTAATAAAATGAATAACTTTATAAAAGTATTCTGCTTTTATATAAAAGTTTTTCTCGCTTTATTACGTTAATAATACTAATAAAACAAAACTAAGTGACTTATTATATAAGCCTTAATAATTAATACCGTGCTACTACTATGGAACCACGCCAGACATCAGTATTTTTACTACCGAGTAGTTCAACAAAGATAATCTGTAAAACTTCTCGCCGTTATTTTCAATAAAATATTTTTGTCGCTTTCAATCCGACAATAATTACATTATGGGGTCCACTAATGATTGTATGTGGCCATACGGATATTCCCCGACAAAAAGAATATTTTCCAACCAATCGAATATAATATGACAACTTGCATACTTTGCAAAATTTATAAATATTACCCACAACTATAACATTATATTAAATTCATTCCATAATATTAAAAAATGATAATTATAGAAAATTCATCTTTATTCAAAAAGTTGGGGTCTTACAACCTCCCCTTCTTATGAAATTTTGCCCTCGAAATTAGGGTACGTACCTGGTATATCGAAGAGGTAAAGATACATTGACTTCATTTTAGATTCTAACTCCCAGGTCATTTCCTCAACATCGTGGTTTCTCCACAAAACTTTGACTTGAGGTATAACCTTGGAGCGTAGAATATGTTCCTTCTTATCCAAGATTTGAACAGGAACCTCTTCATATGTTAAATCTTCCGCTATTTCAGTTGGTTCTAACTCAATAATGTGGTTCGGATCTTCCACATATTTACGTAACATGGATATGTGGAAAACGTTATGAACACGAGACATACTTGGCGGTAAAGCGAGTCTATAGGCCACAGTTTCTACTCGATCGAAGATTAAAAATGGGCCAATGAATCGAGGATTGAGCTTTCCTCTCTTTCCAAATCTCGTAACTCCTTTCCATGGAGCAACACGTAACAACACATGATCTCCTATATCGAATTCCACGTCCTTTCGATGAAGATTAACATAACTCTTTTGTCGATCTTGTGAGGTTTTTATACGTTGTCGAATCGTTTGAATCTTTTTCGTAGTCATACGTACCAACTTCTTTCCCCAACAACGTTGCTTCACCCACCTCATCCCAAAGATACCGTAGAATCGACACTTTCTTCCATACAACGCCTCGAATGGAGCCATGCCAATACTTGCTTGATAATCATTTGTTGTAGGAAAACTCCACCAATGGTAAGAACTTATCCCAACTTCCCTTGAAGTCAAGGACACATAGTCTTAATAAATCTTCCAGAGTTTGAATAGTCCTATCTGATTGTCCGTCCGTCTGAGGATGATATGCCGAACTAAATTGTAAATCTGTGCCCATAGCTTTTTGCAAACTAACCTAAAATCGTGAAGTGAATCTTGGGTCACGATCAAAAACTATGGATACTGGCATACCATGCAGTCTTACTATCTCGTTTATGTACATACGAGCAAGACGTTCAAGTGTATAAGTTTGTCGTATAGGTAAGAAATGAGCAGACTTGGTCAATCTATCAACAATGACCCAAATTGCATCTATGCCTTGAGAAACCTTGGGAAGACCAATAACGAAATCCATGGTAATGTGCTCCCACTTCCATTCTGGAATTTTAAGGTGTTGCAATAAACCTTTTGGTACTTGATGCTCCGCCTTGACTCGTTGACACGTTAGACACCTTGAGATAAACAACGCTATCTCTCTCTTCATATTGCTCCACCAAAATGTATGACGAAGATTACGGTACATTTTGGTACTCCCAGGATGGATTGCAAATGGTATGTTGTGCGCCTCCACCATGATTTTATACTTTAAATCAGGGTCTTTAGGAACACAAAGTCTGGAGTTGACTCGAAGGATTCCTTCATCATCGATTCTTGCTTCCGGCATAGCACCTTCTTGCACTTTCTTCCTCATATGTATCAGCTCCGGATCTGTAACTTGAGCAGCTTTAACTTTATCAATTAAAGTCGGTTCTACTCGTATATTCGCCATCATCACGTGAGTCCTTGGAGTCTTTATCTCTATCTCCATCCTTTGCAAGTCATACTGTAACGACCCCAAAATAGGTCCATTCCATCCAACTCATTCTGAGTCGCCAAATACATGGTACAGAAAACAACTACAACTTTATTACAACAATTGTCGTGCAAAATACAACAACACATATATCTTGTGAGTTTGATACAAATATATATCAACCGTAATTCATGTCCCAACCGTGGACAAAGACTCTCATAATGACACCTTACATAAAGGTATAGTCGAAAACCTGCTTTTAGAAATTAGAATCTTTGGGAAGTGCTCAAGGAAACCTTCGTACATGAGAGGCCATGCTTCTAGGTTATGATAGATATCATATGGCCACAGAATTATCCTTGGTTGACCCAATAGACCCCAAAGAAAAACGAGAAGATTGCTATCATATTCTTCCCAATGGTGAGTCTTCTCTTGACATATCATTATCTCCACTATCTCTAATTGAGAGTTATATTTCAAATAGACTCCAAGATCATATAGATAGTGCTGGTAGATACACTCAGCAAGTGGATGAGCACAACCCTATCTTATGATGACACGAGGTTGTATGTCATTAGACATCTTGTATGATAGTGGCAAAACACCCTTCCAAGTTAAATTCACCTCACCCTCAACATCTATGTACCACCGCTTCTATTCCTTGTTATTCCCCCTGCTTAGACCCAAATACACTTTTATTACTTGAAAGGAATTGTGAAGCAAAAGGGTGAGCACAACTAGCTCAGTAAAGAATATCATGACTAAAGATAATTAAATTATCAATAGCCTTCATCAATAATAAATCAGAGATTTAGAACATATGGTAGATGATAAAAAAAAATTCAACCATAGTTGCAGCGGAATGAGCAATCCATTAGAAGAGTCAAATAGACCATAAAATCTATTATCTTCTCCATGTTAAAAGTCCACCAACAATGTTTTATTCCTGTAACATCAATCAACAATTCCTGTCCACAATCACGTATATAACTCATAATCATAATTGTAGTTCTAAATTCCTTTCCTCATCCAGGACAAAAATAATCTTCATAACCTGAAACATCAAAGATTATGGTTATACCAAATCACAGTTCATGTTCATAATCCTATTAATAAATTCATCTTTGCACTACGGGCCAAAGATATACATCAACAAGTCATCTTTGCACTACAGGCCAAAGATATTCATCAACAAGTCATCTTTGCACTACAGGCCAAAGATATTAATCCGTTGGTCATGTTCATCTAAACACCTATTCATCTTTGCACTACGGGCCAAAGATATTCATCAGAAATCATTCATCTTTGCACTACAGGCCAAAGATATT
This sequence comes from Panax ginseng, assembly GCA_020205605.1. Taxonomy (NCBI): domain Eukaryota; kingdom Viridiplantae; phylum Streptophyta; class Magnoliopsida; order Apiales; family Araliaceae; genus Panax; species Panax ginseng. The sequence goes on from CM035132.1 coordinate 178,936,196, forward strand.
CAATAATATCATCATTTAAGTCTGAGGATGATGAAAAATATTTTTAAAGAAATGAATCCAATGAAACAAAATGACAAGCATTAAGGATTTAGGATTCGTACTTTGTTTTATCCATGTCCAAAAATACCTCAAAAATAATCATAGTAGTGTAAAATTCAAGAATGATCAAAACATGGATACAATCAACGCTAGTATCCACAATAGATATTATAGACAAAAAGAAGAAATTTCATTTCTCGAATGAATAGTCAGATTCGTGAATAGTCTTGATATCGTGAATAAGAACTCTCGACACCAAAAGATAGAAATTTCACAAAAAACATCATCACGTTTCATGAATAGTACTCGTGAATAGTAACTCATAAATAGTAACTCGTGAATAGTAACTCATGAATAGTAACTCATAAATAGTAACCCCGACATGAAAAAGTTCCAAATTTGATAAAAATTTCCAACCAACATTCTGGCATAATGATATTGAAGAAATAATATCATTTTAGAAGAAAATAACCTCCCTTACTATCCCGTACCTCAAAAGATAGTACTTCTAGTTGAAACACCGGATATATGCTATGACTTGAACTTGCACCGTATAGCAATACTCAAAGTATACTCAAAATACTCACAAGAATACACTCGATAATATAGAGAGAGAAAACTTCAGATTCTGGTGTGATTTTCAATTCTAACTTAAGCACCCTATTTATAGGAAAATGCTTAGAACACCAAAGCAGAAAATTTAATAAAATATTATTATTATTTAATAAATTTCCTACGCACACCCAATACATCAGATTTCAAAGAATTAACATGTGCAACCAACTTGTTAAAACGTTTTTCTTAAAATAATTAATTAAAACTTCCAAAATCAATTATTTGAACTTCTAACTTCAATAATTCATAATAAATAGCCTTTTTGTCAGAAAATTCAAAACTCGCAATTTTTTATAGGAAATTCAATTCTCTACAACTTTTCAGAAGGAAGTTTTTCTAAATTCTAAAATGAATTGATCAATCAAATTCACAAACGGACGATTTTACAAGCTATAATCAAATTTCAGTCAAGAAATGGGGTCCACCGACATGTTTAACATGCTTTAAATATTTTTGGTAACAAAAATACTCTTCCTCCTCATATACTCATATATCCCACATTCATTGTAAAAATATCACCATTATTCTATTATAATAATATAATAAAATATTATTTTATCAGAAAAGATAAAATATCAATTTTTAACAATTGTCACTTTAAAAATTTTCTCCATCTATATCCACATAAAATTAATATTTTCCTTATCATATAAATCAATAATTAATTATTCAGAAATAATATTACAGAATCACAATAATGACAACCAGGCAATTTCCAGAAAATAGGGGGCTTTCCAATAAGAATTTCTCCTTACTGACGCATAATTAGGTGACCAAACCTCTCCTTAGACAGAACTTTCTAGACATTGCTAATAATATTTTCTAATAATATTATTTAGATAATATGAATTATTGCTTCGATAATGGAAAATACTGTGTAGTGACAATTATCAAACAACAAAGAATATAAAATATCAACGCAAAGAATTATTGAATCAATAAAATAAAATCTTCGAATAAAGAATTCATCGTAATAATTATTGAGTAGTGCCTTCTTACGTAAGAATCAATAATTCAAAAATATCGCAATACCGTAGCTATCGCGCGTGACGCGTACATTTTTACTTTACCCAACCTGCATATCCAACAAAGGTTAATTGTGAACTACTACGCTGTTATTTATAAAAACTTTAATTTGTTTTTTTCTTCATCCGATGCTTATTCTCATATTATGGGGCCCACAAATGGCTACGCCATTGCATTTAATATTCCCCAATGTAAAGAATATTCCACGACACCAAACGAATATTCCCCGACAACAATGAATATTTTATAACCACTTGCGTATTTTTGAAAAAAATTTCATATATCACCCTTAACTTTAACTTTTTATCAATTTAACCATTTACTGAATTGTAATTATAAGAAAAAATTGAATACTTTTATTTCATAAAATTCGGGGTCTTACAATCTCCCCTCCTTATGAAATTTCGTCCCCGAAATTTACGTACCTGGTATTTCAAAAAGTTGAGAATACCTTGCTTTCATTTCAGATTCTATCTTCCGGGTCATCATGATTTCTCCATTGCTCATCTCCCGTGAAAACTTCATTTGGGTTCCTCACTTGTTGGGAAGTCATGACAACCGCTATCCCTCGAACTACCCAGTTTTGACTTGTTTGGGGCAAAGATTTAAGCGTCATCACTACCGTTGGAACATACTTTTCTATAGGCATATTCCTCCTCAACCGCCTTCTTCGTATTCTCGATTCATGATCTGAATCATCAATCTTCGATCCATATCAAATTCAGATTGACCGCTCTGTACAGGGTAATTAAAAACTCGATGTTGAGTTCTCCCAATTGGTTTCCAAAAAGAGAAATTCATATCATCTATTTTAGTCTTCTTAGATCGGACATCTCTTTCCACAATATCCACGTGTCGTGTGGCTTTTACCCATGCATCACTTATTCTCACTCGTTTAGTTTTTTTTTCTTTCAACTCAGATTCCATCTTTATTATCTTATACTCTGCCAAAGAATGCTTCTATTCAAGCATCACATATCGGGTAACACAAGCTTGAATTGTTGCATCCTTTTGCTCCATGACCGCATGTCGTTCTTCAGCCTGCTCTTCTAACTCATGAATACGATTTTGAAATTCTACATTTTGATCATATAATACCTCTAATAAACTCTCCTCAGGTACCTCTTCTTCCTCTTCTTCCTCACACTCAGTTGTTACCTCTGCGACTATCTCGGGTGCAACTATCAATTCTTCACTCACGACATGGATATCTCTAATTCCTTCTTCGTTTGACATCACATTATCGTGGTTAGTGATTAGAGGTATTCCAACAGTCTCATTCACTCCATTGTTAGCATTCTCAGCTGTCATTCTCAAATACTGCCATAAAACAAGGTTAATTAAACAAATTAACATATCACATAATATCCATATATTACGATCGACCAACAATTAAGCTTAGGTAGGACACACTTGGCGAAGGATTTACTCATCTCTCCCTCCTAGTTCTAATCTCGATCTCCGCCGGAGATCATATCCCTAAGCTCGATACCAAATGTAATGACCCCAAAATAGGTCCATTCCATCCAACCCATTCTCGAAATGCCAAATACATGGTACGTAAAACAACTACAACTTTATTACAACAATTGTCAGTGCAAAATACAACAACACATATCTTTGTGAGTTTGGATACAAATATATATCAACTGTGATTCATGTCCCAACCATGGATAAGACTTTCATAATGACACCTTACATAAAGGTATAGTCGAAAACCTGCTTTTAGAAATTAGAATATTTGGGAAGTGCTCAAGAAACCTTCGTATACGGGGAGGCCACGCTTCTAGGTTATGATAGATATCATATGGCCACAGAATTATCCTTGGTTGACCCAATAGACCCCAAAGAAAAATGAGAAGATTACTATCATATTCTTCCCAATGGTGAGTCTTCTCTTGATATATCATTATCTCCACTATCTCTAATTGAGAGTTATATTTCAAATAGACTCCAAGATCATATAGATAAGTCTTTGTAGATATACTCAAAGAAGTGGATGAGCACAACCCTATCTTATGATGACACGAGGTTGTATGTCATTAGACATCTTGTATGATAGTGGCAAAACACCCTTCCAAGTTAAATTCACCTCACCTCAACATCTATGTAATTCACCGTTTCTATTCCCTTGTTATTCCCCGCTCACCCAAATTACACTTTTATTACTTGAAAGGAATTGTGAAGCAAAAGGGTGAAACACAACTAGCTCAAGAAAGAATATCATGACTAAAGATAATTAAATTATCAATAGCCTTCATCAATAATAAATCAGAGATTTAGAACATATGGTAGATGATAAAAAAAATTTCAACCATAGTTACAGCGGAATGAGCAATCCATTAGAAGAGTCAAATAGACCATAAAATCTATTATCTTCTCCATGTTAAAAGTCCACCAACAATGTTTTATTCCTGTAACATCAATCAATAATTCCTGTCCACAATCACGTATATAACTCATAATCATAATTGTAGTTCTAAATTCCTTTCCTCATCCAGGACAAAAATAATCTTCATAACCTGAAACATCAAAGATTATGGTTATACCAAATCACAGTTCATGTTCATAATCCTACTAATAAATTCATCTTTGCACTACGGGCCAAAGATATACATCAACAAGTCATCTTTGCACTACAAAGCAAAAGATATTCATCAACAAGTCATCTTTTTGCACTACAGCCAAAGATATTCATCCGTTGGTCATGTTCATCTAAACACCTATTTATCTTTGCACTACGGGCCCAAGATATTCATCGAAATCATTCATCTTTTTGCCTTACTACAGCCAAAGATATTCAATAATATCATCATTTAAGTCCGAGGATGATGAAAATATTTTTAAAGAAACGAATCCAAAGAAACAAAATGACAAGGATTAAGAATTAAGAATTCGTACTTTGTTTTATCCATGTCCAAAAATACCTCAAAAATAATCATAGTGGTGTAAAATTCAAGAATGATCAAAACATGGATATAATCAACGCTAGTATCCACAATAAATATTGTAGAGACAAAAAGAAGAAATTTCATTTCTAATGAATAGTCTTAGTAAGATTCGTAAAATAGTGGCCAGATACGTGAATAAGAATCTCAGACACCAAAAGATAGAAATTTCACAAAAACATCATCACGCTTTCATGAATAGTACTCGTGAATAAGAACTCATAAATAAGAACTCGTGAATAGTAATTCATGAATAAGAACTCATAAATAAGTAACCCCATACATGAAAAAGTTCCAAATTTGATAAACATTTCCAAACAACATTCGCATAATGATATTGAAGAAATAATATCATCCTGAAGAAAATAACCTCCTTACTATCCCTTACCTCAAAAGATAAGTACTTAGTAAAAAAACACTGATATAAAGGCTATGACTTGAACTTGACCAGTATAGCAATACTCAAAGTATACTCAAAATACTCACAAAAATACGCTCGATAATATAGAGAGAGAAAACTTCAGTTTCTGGTGTGATTTTCAATTCTAACCTAAGCACCCTATTTATAGGAAAATGCTTAGAACACCAAAGCAGAAAATTTAATAAAATATTATTATTATTTAATAAATTTCCTACACACACCCAATACATCAGATTTCAGCAATTAACATGTGCAACCAACTTGTTAAAAACGTTTTTCTTAAAATAATTAATTAAAACTTCCAAAAAATCAATTATTTCGGAACTTCGGAACTTCAATAATTCATAATAAATAGCCCTTTTGTCAGAAAATTCGAAACTCGCAACTTTTTATAGGAAATTCAATTCTCTACAACTTTGTAGAAAGAAATTTTTCTAAATTTCAAATAGAAATTGACCGAAATTCACAAACGGGCGATTTTACAAGCTATAATCAAATTTCAGTCAAGAAATGGGGTCCACCGACATGTTTAACATGCTTTAAATATTTTTGGTAACAAAAATACTCTTCCTCCTCATATACTCATATATCCCACATTCATTGTAAAAATATCACCATTATTCTATTATAATAATATAATAAAATATTATTTTATCAGAAAAGATAAAATATCAATTTTTAACAATTGTCACTTTAAAAATTTTCTCCATCTATATCCACATAAAATTAATATTTTCCTTATCATATAAATCAATAATTAATTATTCAGAAATAATATTACAAAATCACAATAATGACAACCAGGCAATTTCCAGAAAATAGGGCTTTCGAATAAGAATTTCTCCTTCTTCGACGCGTAATTAGGTGACCAAACCTCTCCTGATGTAACTTTCTAGACATCGCTAATAATATTTTCTAATAATATTATTTAGATAATATGAATTATTGCTTCGATAATGGAAAATACCGTGTAGTAGTGACAATTATCAAAACAACAAGAATATAAAATATCAACGCAGCAATTATTGAATCAATAAAATAAAATACTTGAGCGGTAATTCATCGTAATAATTATCGAGTAGTGCCTTTCTTACGTAAGAATCAATAATTCAAAATCTTGCGCAATACCGTAAAGCATCTTTGTGCAACAACGCGTATTATTTTACTTTACCCAATCGGGTATTCCAACAATGTTAATTCGTAAACTACTACGCCAAGTTATTTATAAAAATTTTAATTTGTTTTTTTCTTCATCCAAGCAGCTTATTCCATTATGAGGCTTCCACAAATGGTCATGGTCAATGCATTTAATATTCCCCCAATGTAAAAGAATATTCCACGACCAAACGAATATTCCCCACAACAATGAATATTTTATAACCACTTGCGTATTTTTGAAAAAATTTCATATATCACCCTTAACTTTAACTTTTATCAATTTAACCATTTGCTGAATTGTAATTATAAGAAAAAATTGAATACTTTTATTTCATAAAATTCGGGGTCTTACACATACAAAATGGGCCTTTACGTTGACAATATCACACTCGTACTCGCATATGATTTTCTACTCAATGCGTCAGCTACCACGTTCGCTTTTTCAGGATGATATTGAATGATATGATCATAATATTTCAACAGTCACTACTACAAAATTGTAAATAGACAACGCTTAAATTATAACACTTTTTAAAAAAATATTGTAATTTTTTTTTATTTAAAAAAATATTATAAATATATATACAAAAACATTATCTAATTAAAAGGGTATTTTTTTAGTTTTAATTAGATAACGTTTTATTTGTTGTTATCTATCAAAAAAAACACGGAGCTTAAATGTTTATCAATTTAAAAAGTTTGCTTTTCTTCTCGCTTTATCAGCCCTCGCCTCTCTTCCTTCTTTCTCCTCCCTCCATCCTGTCTCACATATCCCTCCAGCTTTCCAGATTCAAATGGAAACATGAGATCAACGACCAGATCTAAGACCTTCTTTCTCTCTCTATAGAAGATTCTCTCATTTTTACATAGTTTGTTATGTAAGTTTATAGATACGGATGTATATGTATTTATGTATGCTAGGGCTTTTTTTATTCTGATTTGGCGAGGCGAGGGGAGCATGTAAATGGAGAGAATGGAGGAATCGGGGTCGAAAATCATCGATTTTCATCCATGTTTGACTCACCATCATCGTCGAAGCTTTTTCCGATTTCTTCTCTGGTGCCCGATTATTCTTCCTCATCTTCGTGTTCGCCTTTATCTGGTGGCGCTAGTGTGTCTGTCGGCGTTGGTGTCGGTGGTTCAAATTACATTGAACACCATATCTCCCAATTTTTTGTGAGACATGAAGAACAATTCGAAGCTGTTACTTATGGAGAATTCAGATGGTAAAGAGATGCTGGAAGAGGTGAAAGTGCCTGAAATATCAAGAGGCGATGAGGCTGTTACTGAAGTCAGAGCAGAAGATGATAAGCAGGCAAGTCCATTGTTATTTTGATTATAATCAACATGATCTTAACTTTAGGTGTTTTGGAGGCTCATTTCAGTTTGATTTCCTGTAGGTAGATGCTTTAAAAACAGTTATCTATGATGGTACCAGAGTTGCTGAAAGGGATATTAATTTCTTACTCGAGATGCTTGAAAGACAGTTGCAGAAATTGGATAACATCAAGGCTGAAGGAGAAGGAAAAGTTCAGCGAAAGATGGAAGTTAGTATTGAATGTTGATTTTATTAATTTTACTTTATCATTTTTATGTGTTATTAATCAGTCACTGTTTTACACTATTAACTGCACCTTGTAATTTCTTATTAACATTTTCATTTTGTCAATTAGTTATTGCTTTCATCATTCAATAAATCTATGCTCTAGATTGAAAGATCTTAAGCTATGTCTACGATTTTGTTGGACATCTAATAAACTTAGAAATCTATTTATTATCAACTTCCAAAGTATTACTGTATTTATTTACATGATTTTTTGCTTTGAGTTGCATTTCTCGTCTATAAGAACCTTCAATATCACCTTATAACTCCCTTTTCAGGTGTGCCGTGTCCAGAGCCTTTTGGATACAGCTGGTAATCTTAAGCTTCCATTTTTGTTGATTTGCTTCTGGCATTTATATCTATCTATAGATGGTGAAAGCCCTGCCTGACAAGTTAAGGAATATTTTAGAGAGGAGAGAGGTACTAGAAACAGAAAAAGAAAAATTGAAGGATTGAACTTATATGTGTTTAAAATAAACTTTGATCTGATATAAACATGGTTACCATATTCCTGTGGTGCATGCGCCAACTTATTTGGGCACGAGGTCAAGCATGATGTACATTGGGTCAATTAGATTACAGTTTAAGCTTTTACCTCAATTGGTAATTTTTATAAGGTATCACACTCTAGTTTTGCAAGCTCTCATGTAAGCCTCCCCATTTGCATATGTTTTTTCATCTTGTTGATAGATCTTATGCACTTTGTTTTATTTGTGCAATATGATATACTTTCATTGGTCTCTCCACTTACAAAGATGGGATGAATGTGAAGAGGAGTTTAACGCATGATGTGTATTATTGAGCCCATTGTGCAACACTTAGAATAAATGAAAAAGAATGTAAACGTAATAGTTATATGCAGAGACTTCATGTTTGGCAAGCCAGTCTAATACTTAATTTGAACTCGATGCAACTTTGCGGGTACACAAAGTTAAAACTTAAAATGATCTCTTCCTTGGGATGACATGGAGTGTACATTGAGACTAAAGTTGTATCTGGTAAGGTCCTTTATGCTAGCTTAAATTGTTGTTAACTTTAAGAAATTGCAGGTGCGTCACTTGAGGCCCATCTTTTGTTGAGCATCATGAGGAGACGAAGTATTCATCAAAGCACACATCCTTTTGATTTAAACCGTAAGCACTAACTTTGGGCCTCTCACCTCACCTTTATATTATTTTTCCATGGCATTATTAATTAATCTAATCTATATAAACTTTCTGCCTTTCTCAAATTTAAAATAAGTAAAATCCCCCCAAAACATAGTCTCTGCTGTAAATTTTCCAGAAGAATATAGTCCCAGAAAACAGAGTTTTTGCCCAAATGTTCCAGAAGAATTTTGCTGGGAAAATTTTGGAATGCCATATTCCCAATTCAATTGATATTACTTTTATTATATATATATATTTTTTAATTGTCACCTTCTTTGATGCTACAGAGGAATGCTGCGGACCAGATTTTGCGGGAGTTGCAAAATAATCCCGACATGTGGCTTCAAGTTGTTCACATTCTTTCAAGTACACACAACTTGAATACGAAGTTTTTTGCTTTGCAGGTCAGTTTTAGTCCATCCACAGTTATCTACTTTTCACTTGATTTTTCATTACAAGAAAGAGATCTGATGTTAGAGTAGGCAGTCTAGAGTTCTTCAGTCAAGTGATTATGTATCGAGATATAAGGCCTTAATCTGTTTCCATGTGTTTTGTAAATTTTGGTACACTGCATGAGTCTTAAAGTTGGTTAATAGTTGGCAGGATGGTGAGTTGCAGTTAGATTTGAAGAACCTTTCCATTATCTCCATCGCCACATATCAGTTAGCAGTTTGGATTGTATTACATACTACACCACTTCCGGCAAATGCTTATTTATTGATCAAATTTGAGCATTTGTTTGGATTGCAATACGTGATTCAGTCACAAACAGGGTCTGACATGCATTTGAAAGTGAATTTAAATTGTTTCTTAGATTAAAGTTTATGCGCTGTAGTCCTTTTGTTTTGGTTTAGGACTTTTTCATACTCTCTTTTGTTTTCATATCATGTTGCCATATTCATTTCTTCCTTCCATGGCTTCAAAGAAGCTACGAGATGCAAGGTTAGTTTATGGGTTGGAGTGTTTGTGAAGTCTCAGTGCTGATGTGGCCCAATATTGATACAAATATACAATGCATTGTTAAAAGTATCCACAATCAGTTGGTGATTTATGGATAATATACTCCCCGAGTCTTTCACAGAGTTCTGGCTGCAAGAGGGATAAAACAGCAGATAAATTATGCGACCATTTCAAACTTGTGCTGTTAACATGCAGCCACAGTTGCTGTGTAATCATGTGTAATAAAATGGCATTCTCATATCCTTCATTCCTCACTGTATTTTATGTTTTTTGGCATCAACGCATTGGAGATATGTTCCATTTTTGCTGTGATCGGTTCTGATCTATGAATTAATGTCAACCCTGCAGATTAAGATGCTCCTTGGTGATTATGATGTTGTCCATGTTCGTCGAGGTGATAAATTGAAAACTAGGAAGGATAGATATGGGGTTGATAGGAGCTTACATCCACATCTCGACAGGGACACACGTGCAGAATTTATTCTTTGTAGAATTTCAAAATGGGTTCCACCAGGACGAACTCTTTTTATTGCTTCAAATGAGAGGACCCCGGGTTTCTTTTCTCCTCTCTGTGAGGTAATTAGTTTTGTTGCAATTCTTCTGTATCTTCACTTACTGACTACATGCTGCATGAGCCAAACTGATATATGTTCGCATCTAAACCAAAACAAACTGTAGTTTTAATGCTGCCCATAATAAATTAAACATTTATAATTATTTAATTTGGATACGACTTAAATGCAACTGTAATCTGTGTTTTTGTGAGAATCATTACATGAATCTACAAATTTATCCTTTTTAGCTGATGGCTAATGTTACAGGTACAAGTTAGCATATTCATCCAATTACAGCAACATATTGGATCCATTGATTGAGAATAACTACCAACTTTTCATGTTAGAAAGGCTTATCATGATGGGTGCAAAAAAATTCATTCGAACATTCAAGGAAGATGATACAGATCTCAGCCTTACTAACGACCCAAAGAAGAATACAAAGGTATGGCAAGTACCTGTTAATTTTGTCATCTGTATGGATTTCTGATGGTCATATATTGGGTGCAGATCAAGGATGGTTTTGCTGAGGGGAAAGATTTGGTTGTGAGTGATGTCTGCGAAGGTGTTGTTCAGGGTGACAGACAGCTGGCTGATCCATGTAAGCAAACTTTAAGAGCTGAAAGTGTATTTGGATCAAATTACAAGATTCATAATCTCAGTTGCGAGGTGAATTTCTTCATTTTGAAGATTTTTGGGTTAGAAATTAGCAGATGGCCATGAGCATTCTGGAATTTTTGAAGATAGTGAGAACCATGGGTACTTGCAGGGTTCCAGAAGCATGTCAGATCCAGAGTTGTCACTGGGAAATGGATGTTTGCGGGGGATTGGAGTATCAAAAAATGGCTTGGCAGAAGAGTTGAAGGTTGTGCATTTAACCCCTAGCCCATAACATAGCTGAAGTTCCTCATTCATATGGATTTGCATTCCTGTTTAGGGTTGGTGATGTTCTATTAATGGATCTTAGGGATGCTCAGAACCCTTGTTGTGTCTACAGAACAAGCTTAATTTTTATATCAACTGTTGTAGAGGAACTGAATTTTGTTGAAGAGTCGTGTAGAGTAAATAATGTTGATGAAGAATGTATTTTTGATGTGGCTACCACAACCTTTTTTTTTTTTTTTGCTCTTTATCTACAACATTTTAAAAATGTTATATAATTTGGTTAAAAACGTTGTCTGATATATTAAACTACAACGTTTTTATCCAGAAAACGTTATGGAATCATACATTCTACAATGTTTTTATGCATTTGCTAATTTATGAAAAATAAATTTACAACGTTTTTTCTTAAAAAACGTTGTGTATTGTGTTTAACTACAACGTTTTTAAAACGTTGTGTAAGGGTGTTAAATAGACAACATTCTTAACCACGACGTTTTCCTGATTGAAAGCACAACGTTTTTTTCGCGTTGTCTATTTACTGTTTTGTAGTAGTAAGTTCAAGCCAACGTCGTTGTCGCATGTTGAGTTCTTTTTGAGTGAAGAAATATTTGAGGCTTTTATGATCCGTAAAGATCTCCACTTTCTCCCCATACAAGTAATGTGTCCAAATCTTTAGTGCGAAGGCAACAGCTGCCAATTCTAGATCATGAGTAGGATAATTTCTCTCATATTCTTTGAGTTGTCGTGAGGCATAGGTTATGACTTTCCCATGTTGCATGAAAACACATCTTAACCTTTGTCCGTCCGAAGCATCACCGTAGATGACAAATCCTCGTAACCGGATGGTATTGTCAAAACAAAATTTGAAATGAATCTCCTCTTGAGTTCTTGAAAACTCTTCTCACATTCCTCGTTCCAACCTAACTTTGTATCTTTCCGAGTTAGCTGAGTTAGTGGAGTAGCGATTTGAGAAAATCCTTCCACGAATTTTCGATAATAACCAGCTAAACCGAGAAAGCTACGTACTTTGGTCACTAATTTAGGTTGCTCCCAGCTTTGAATAGCTTCAATCTTTGCTGGGTAAACAGATATTCCATGACTTGATATCACGTGCCCAAGGAATGCTACTTCCTCAAACTAGAACTCGCATTTCTTCAACTTGACATAAAGCTTATATTCACGAAGCTTTTAGAGTATCAGCCTCAAATGTTGTTCATGATCTTCACGGGTTTTGGAATATATGAGGATGTCATCAATAAAGACGACCACAAAGTGATCCAAATATTCCTTGAATACTCGGTTCATCATATCCATGAAGGCAGCAAGAGCATTAGTCAATCCAAAAGACATGATTAGGAATTCATCGGTTCTAATCTTCAACTGGTGAAATCCGGAACGAAGATCAATCTTTGAAAAGAATTTGGCTCCTTGCAACTAGTCAAACAGGTCATCAATACGTGGCAATGGGTACCTATTTTTGATGGTGACATGATTCAACTCTCGATAATCAATACAAAGTCGCATACTCCCATCTTTCTTCTTCACGAATAGAGCAGAGCAACCCCGAGGAAAGTATTAGGACGAATAAAGCCAATGTCTAACAATTCCTGCAGTTGGGTCTTTAACTCCTGAAGTTCAATAGTAGCCATTCGATATTGGGCTTTGGAAATGAGTTTTGTATCAGGTTCAAGGTCGATACAAAATTCAATTTCACGCTCTGGGGGTAGGCCAGGAAGTTCTTCAGGGAATACGTCAAAAAATTCATTAACAATAGAAATATCATTCAAAATTGACGTATTTTTGTTTAGATCCGTGACATGAGCTAAGAAAGCTTGACATCTATTTTTCAATAAACGAATAGCTTTATGGCTTGAGATGACAGTGATTGATTTTAATGATTTGGTTGTTTGAATTCGCATAATAGGTTGATTAGGAATATGAAAGCTAACAATCTTACGAAAACAATCAATTTTTGCATGATGAGTAGTTAACCAATCAATCCCTAGAATCACATCAAATGCAAGTATTTTCAAAGAAATAAGATCGACAGATAACGTGCGGTTACCAATTTGAATCAAACAAGACTTATAAACCGTGGATGTAATGAAGGTTTCTCCCAACGGAGTTTCAACAGATAAGTCAAAGTCCAATTTCTCCGGAGTCAAATTTAAACGTTGAGCGCAAATAGGAAAAATAAAAGAATGGGTAGAACCGGTATCAAATAAGGTATAGACTTCGCTAGAGTTTATGATAAGCTTACCCGTAATGACCTCGTGTAATGACCTCGTTCGGGTTCCTTGCTTTCTAGGAGGTTACAACAAATGCTCTCCCTTGCACTACCGGTTTTGACTTTTCTGGGATGGCCTTTGATGCCTCCATCCCAGCTGGACTTGTCTTCGGTGCACGACAAAATCGGGCCAGGTGACCTTATCTTCCACAGTTGTAACATACTTTGGATGGCATCGCACAGTTGGGACTGATGTGTCCCTCTCCTCCACACTTGAAGCATATGATAGGTGGTCGTTCTCCTTCCTTAACGACAGGTGCTGATACTGATGTCTTTCCATCATTGTTGAATCTCCTCTTCTTGAAATGTCCATTCTTATTATTTTGGCCATGATTATCACCGAAGTGGTTACCATTTCTGGCATGTTGATTCCCTCCACGCTTATTGTCACCGCTTCGATGACTGTTATCACTGGTATTATTATTTTATCGGTTGTTATCTTTTGGTTGGGATGACTCATTATCACGTTCCAATAACTGAACCCTATTAACAATATCTGAATACAAACACATTTTATGAGAGATAAGATATTGACGTATCTCAGGTTTTAAATCTCTTAAAAACATTCGCGTCATTCTCTCCTCATTATCAACCAAATGAAACGCAAACCGGGACAACTCGACAAACTTGGCTTCGTACTGCGACACGGTCATGTTGTTTTGCTCCAGCTTGATGAACTCTACCTCTTTCATGTGACGAATACTTTCGGGAAAGTACTTGTCGTTGAATGCAGCCTCTGGAACTTCTCCCAAGACATCTTCATCATGCGGCGGTTGAGTACGCTTTTACTGATTCCCACCGATGGTTTGCCTCGCACGCGCAACATGAAGGTGACAAAGGGAACCTTTTGCTCCTCGGAGCATCCCAAGATATCAAAAATCTTGTTGATCTGCTTAATCCACGTCTCCGCCTTAAGTGGTTTTGGCTCTCCAAAAAACTCCGGTGGTCCCAGTTCCTTAAACTGCTTGGCGGTGACCATCCGAGAGTTGCCAGTATTTCCACCTGCATTTTGTACAAGAGCCGCTCTTGCCTGATGTTGTATAAATTGCATAAAGCCTCTGAACATTCCATCGTTCATCATTTGGTCATTGTGGTTGTTTGCATGAGGAATGTCGCCTTCCTGATGCACATTATCCTGATTATTGATCTATGGAGACTCAACGGTCTCCTGTGCTCCATTGATGTTCTCAACATTCTCGGATGCTATTTTCAAACACTGCCACAAAATAAGGGTTAATTATCATATCACATATTATCCCTATACTCTGATCGACCAATTAAATATCAAATAAACTTAGGTAGGTCATACTAGTGAGGGAATTTCCCGTCTCTCCCCTCCTAGTTCTTGTCTCACACCTTAGCCAGAGATCATATCCCTAAGCTTTGATACCAACTGTGACGCCCCCAAAATAGGCATACATCACCTATTCTGAGTCGCCAAATACGTGGTACAGAATATAAATACAATCTTAATTATACAACAAGAGAGCTGTGAGTTTAAATACAAATATTGTCTTCTGATAATATCCACTCTCGAAATAAGTCCTCATTACATTTATTGTCACACTATCTAATGTAATAGTGAGGACTACTAGCTAATACTATCATCCCACCATCACTCCGCTTCCCGACTCATCCCAACAAGCGTTCTCATTTCAAAGAGAAACGGTGAAAGAAAGAGTGAGCTCAACTAGCCCAAAGAAGACATATTATGACTAAGATAATGCAGAATAAATTATCATTAGTCTCCAACAATGTTAAACTGATAAAATACAATAGACATTAAGTTTAACTGCAGCGGAACAAGCAATCCATTAAAAGAGTCAAGTAGAGAATAAAATCTACTATCTTTTATGATTTAAAAGGTTTTTCAGCACTTTTATCGCTGGGACTCAGCTTAATAAATAATCTACATCATCGAATCACCCCTGTACTACGGCCAATGATATTCTTTAGTATCACAACCACAAATTATCCCTGCACTACGAGCCAAGGATATTCGTGTATTCATCAATGATCATGATCATGCCAACAACGGTCCATCAATGCACTACAAGCCAATGAGGACTTTTACCACATCATTTGTAACATTACGATCATGATTACACCGAATAATCCCTGGTCATAATCATACCAAGTCCATCTATGCACTACAGGCCACAGATGACTTTCAACATAATATAAACATGAGGATGATGACAATGATATAATAATTCAATAAAACAAGTTCACGAATTAATTTGTCCAGGAACCAATAATATCCAAATTGTCAACATGATACTTCTTTGTAGAGTAAAAATTCAAGAATGCTCAGAAGAATTTTTCATGAAAAGATACTGGATGAAGCGCAAATATCAAGGATATTCCACTAATTTCATGGAGTATAGAAGTCAAAACTTTAACCAACTGAGTATAATAAAGAATGAAATAACAAAAGAAATCACCATGCATGCGGTACTTGGCATAGACAAGTTATTCCAATGAAATAATAATAACGGAACCAGTCAAAGAAATTGCATTCGACAAGATGTTCCAACAGTAATAATAAAGATTTTAACCAGTCCTGTAAAACACACGCATGTGATATTCCAATGTAATAATAAAGAGACGGAACTAGGTCCTAGTAAAAAAACACACAAAAACAGATATTCTAATGTAATAATAAAACGAATATTCCCCGACCAATCGAATATTATATAACCACTAGCTTACTTTGCAAAATTCGTAAATATTACCTACAACTATAACATTATATCAAATCCACACCATAATATTCAAAAATATATTTCGAGAAAAATTATTCTTTATTCATAAAAGTTGGGGTCTTAGATCTAGATTTCTTCGTACAGGTGCCTTGGCGTGCGACTGACGAGAAATAAATGATATCAAGGGCGAGAGCTCACATATTAAGTCTCCATCATAACTAATATGAAACATCTCAAAAAAAAAAAACTCCTCATGTCCTAGACCAGTCGATCATATTCTGTTTGAGTATTTCGAATCCTGCATTGGTATGCTAACCTTTAAAAAAATATATACATATAGTATAATACATAAAGTTTAAAATAGTTGCGCGCGCATAGCATAACCAACGACTGAATGTGATGCCAGACAAGTGTCTTCCCTAAACTCCCATGTCAATTTTTATTAACTTTGCTGCTTTCCCAGACAAGTACCCATGGAACCTCATTATGTGAACTTAGGAATACAAACTAGAGTAGCAACACAAAGTCTTTGTTTCATGACATAGGTTTAAGTTACTAAGGACAATAAATAAATGTATAGAGCTCACACAGTGATTGGATAGGGATCCACCACATCACTCTTCTGTATGTCGCTTCTTTTGCACACGAGGTACAATTCTCATGTTACGGTACAGTGCCAAAAAAATGTCACTCTAGCTAAAATAATACTGTACGGACAGTAGTTAATCGCTCTCTAGCATTTAACCTTAGAAAACATCCCTAGTTACTTCAAATAGTATCTAGTATGAATCTAATGTTCGGCAACCCAAAATAAAGCTATACCTTTTACAAGTGTTCGGTATGTAACGATACCTCTTCTTGGACCCAGCTAAGGCGATTAAATCATAGTGTCTCAAAAATGGTGCCCAACCATTTAGACCACCATAATATAGTCTCATCTCGCTATTACAAGCACCGAGGCAGGTTATCCGTGTGAGTAGATCAAGCTTTTTGCCTTGTGACATTTTATATGTGTGCTTATATACATACAACAAGTTAAAACATAGAACTGAATAAAAATCAACATTATGTAATAACTTTTATTGCATAAAAATATAGTAAACAATATCCAAAAGATGTCCATTATCAAACATAAAACATATAAAGGCCTATGAAGTCCCAAGCTCTTAACATGAGCTCGAAAAACATCCCTAGGGGCTTAGTCAAGGGATCAACAACCATGTCGCTCGTAGAGATATGTCTGAGGACCACCTCCTTTCGTGCCACAATATCCCTAATGTATTGAAATTTAGTCTCAATATGCTTGGCCTTTCCATGGTACTTGGGATCCTTAACGTAAGACAAAGCAGCCATATTCTCACAATGAATAATGACAGGGTCACTCGAATGTGATCCAACATGCAGGCACTTGAAGAATCTCCGTAACCATACATCTTCTTGTACTGCAAAGCAACATGCATTGTATTCGGACTCCATAGTGGATAAAGAAACACATGGTTGTTTCTTGCTTAACCAACTAATGGCTCCACAACAAAGCAATAAGTTATACCCAGTGGTAGACTTGCGCTCATCCAAGTCGCTAGCCAATCTGCGTCGCTGTACCCCTATAAGTGTAGCTCACCACCCTGATACCACAACATATAGTCCATCATGCCTCTCAAGTATCGAAGTATCCTCTTAACTGCCACCCAATGAGCAAATCCAGGATTGCTTTGAAATCGACTAACCATCCCCACTGCAAAACTTATATCGGGACGTGTACACATCATTGCATACATCAACTTACCAACTGCAGTAGCATAAGGAACATGAGCCATCTACTCTTTTTCTTGATCAGTCTTAAGGCAAAGATCCTGGCTTAGTTTATGACCCTTCTTAATGGGAGTGTCAACTAGTTTAGAATTATGCATACGAAAATGCTCTAAAATAGATTTTATATAAGTCTTTTGACTTAAACCCAAAAATCTTTTAGAGCGATCCCCATAGATCTTAATTCCGAATACAAATTTTGCATCACCCATGTCTTTCATCTCAAAATTAGATGATAACCACTTTTTAGTGGCGAAAATCAATCCCAAATCATTTCCAGCTACCAGGATGTCATCAACATACAAACACAAGATCATAAAGCTTTTTTCGACCCGTTTAACATACACACAATGATCTTCCTCAATCATCGTAAACCCATCAGCAATGATGGCTCGATGAAATTGAAAATACCATTGTCTAGATGATTGCTTTAAGCCATAAATGGAACGCTTGAGCTTGCACACTTTGCGCTCTTGTTCCTTAACTTCAAAGCCAATTGGTTGATTCATATAAATCTCCTCATCTAGTTCTCCATATAGAAATGCAGTTTTAACATCCATTTGATAAAGCTATAAATCTAAACGTGCGACAATAGCTAGAATAAGGCGAATGGAGCCAATTCTCACAACTGGTGAAAATTTCTCATCATAGTCCACACCTTCCTTTTGGGTGAACCCTTTCGCCACAAGACGAGCCTTATACTTGTCGATTGATCCATGCGTCTTTCGTTTAATTTTAAAAACCCATTTGTTTCCAATGGCCTTACGACCAGGCGGTAGATCAACCAGCTCCCAAACCTGGTTTTTCCTATAGAACCAATTTCATCCTTCATAGCATCTATCCATTCATTATGAGCAGGTAAAGTGAGAGCTCCCTTATATGTAGCAGGCTCATTATCATCTTTTAGAGCGTATATAAGGGCCTCTCCTTCAACCATAAGAAGGGATTCATCTTCAATTTAAAAAAATTTTGAGGTACTTTTGCACGTTTGCTACGACGTGGCTCAAGATTTTGTGAATCAGGTGGTGCCCCGTTAGGCGGTAGATCATTCCCACCATCCTTAGCGACAAAATGATGAGAATTAAATTCCCTTCCTTCGCTAAGGGATGGTGAAACGTCTCCCACTGATTCGGCCATTTCATATAGCTTAAAATCCTTTCTCGTGTCACCCCTGCTTGGAAACTCATTCTCTATGAATTTTACATCTCGTGAATCAATCTTAGTCATTAATCCATTAGGTTGTTCGCATATCATCACATAACCCTTCGAGTGTTCAGGATACCTTATAAAGATACCCTTCCTTCCTCTAGAGTCTAACTTCCCAAGTTATTGAGAAGGAATGCGCACATATCCTGCTGACCCCCATGGTTTTATGTGATGCCCCCAAAATAGGTATACATCACCTATTCTGAGTTGCCAAATATATGGTACAGAAATAACTACAACATCATTATTATAATTGTCGTGCAAAATACAACACATATACTGTGAGTTTAAATACAAATATTATCTTTTAGACAATATCCACACTCAAATAAGTCCTCATTACAATTATTGATACATTATTTTACAAAAATAGTGAAGACGGCTAAAACAACTTTCTAGAACCATCATTCCATACCCCGACTAGTTCCTGCTATATTCTCGTCTCCTGAGAAGAAAAATAGAACAAAAAGAAAAAGGGTGAGCTTAACTAGCCCAGCAAAGAATATTATGACTAAGATAATGTAGAACAAATGATCGTTAGCCTTCAATAAATCAGATAAAATATAATGGACAACCAGTTTTAGATCAATATTCGCAGCGAAAATAACAATTCATTAGAAGAGTTAAGCAAATAATGAAATCTACTATCTTCTATGATTTAAAAGTCCATCACCAATATTTTATCCCTGTAACATAAATCAATATGAATCAAATATTCATCTTTGCACTACAGGCCAAAGATATTCATTTGTATCACCAGTTGGTTATGTTCATCTCAACACCTGTTCATCTTTGCAATACGTGCCAAAGATATTCATCAGTTAATCATTCACCTTTGCACTACAAGCCAAAGATGTTCAGTTATATCACCATTTAGGACTAAGGATGATGAAAAATATTTTAAAGAAACGAATCCAGTGAGATAAAATGACAAAGATCAAGGATTCGTACCTTAGATAATCCAAGTTCAAAAATACTCCATAATAAACTATAGTGGAGTAAAATTCAAGAATGAAGATCAAAACATGGATACAATCAAAGATAGTAACCATAATAGACATCTTGGACAAAGAAGAGAAAATTTTATTTTTTTCTGTGAATAGTGTCATATTCGTGAATAGTGACATATACATGAATATTAACCCCGACACGAAAAGGTAAAAATTTCACAATAAAATTCATACCAATATTTCGGTATAATGATATTGAAGAAATAACATCATTTATGATAAAAATAACAACCCTTACCTCAAAAAAACAATACTTTTGACCGAAATATCAGATATAATGTTGAAGGAAACTTGCACTGAATAGCAACTCTCAAAGTATCTAAATACTCACAAAAATACGCTTGATAATATAGAGAGAGAAAACTTATGATTCTGGTGTGATTTTCAATTCTAACTAAGCACCCTATTTATAGGAAAATGCTAGAACGCCAAAGCAGACTAAATTTAATAAAATAATAATTTCCAAAATTTTCTATGCACGCCACAATTGATCAGATTTTAGCACACCATAGTGGGGCCCACCAAAAATTAGAATTTCTACAACAACGAAAAGTGGGGCCCACCCATGTTTTTAATAAAAACATTTATTTGCAAAACTTCAATAATTCATAATAAATAGCTCTTTTATCAGAAAAATTTGAATCTCATGACTATTCCATTGGAATTTTAATTCTCTACAACTTTGTAGAAGAAAGTTCTTTCAAATTCTAAATAGAAAATGTCTGAAATCCACATACAGATGATTTTTAATATCTCTATTCTGACAAAATACTGATAAAACATCTCAACATTAATTTCTTCATTTATATCCACATAAAATAAATATTTCTTTATCATATAAATCAATAATTAATTATTCATAAATAATATTACAGAATCACAATAATGATAACCAGGTCGTTCCCAGGAAAGAGGGGGCTTTCCGATAAGGATTTCTCCTTACTGGTGCTCAATTAGGTGACCAAACCCCTTTCCTAGACAGAACTTCCTTAGATAGTGCCAATAATGCTATCTAATAATATTATTCAAATAATATAAATTATTGATTTAATAATGAGAAATACTATGTGTGAGACCCCAGATTTTATGAATAAAGATTTAATTTTCTCGAAATATTTTTTTTATATTATGGTGTGGATTTAATATAATGTTATAGTTGTGGGTAATATTTATAAATTTTACAAAGTATGCAAGTTGTTATATAATATTCGATTGGTCAGGGAATATTCGAACAACGACACAATCATTGGTGGACCCCGCAACGAAATTATTGTCGAATTGAGAAAATGACAAAAATATTTTTATAAAAATAATGGCAAAAGTTTTACCGTTAAAACTGCTGAACTACTCGGTAGTAAAAAATACGATGTCTGGCGTGGTTGCATAAGTAGCACTACGGTATTGATTATTGATGCTTACGTGAGAAGTCACTCGCTTTTGTTCAATTATTTCACATAAAGAATTGCGTGATAGTATCTCACGTTATTTGATTCAGGTTATTGTTAATATTTTATATATTATTAAATCAATAATTGAGACGACGAAGTTATTAATATTATTATTTGCAATATTAACGATGTCTAGAAGTTCTGCCAAGGAGAGGTTTGGTCACCTAATTGCGCGCCAATAGGGAGAAATCCTTATTGGAAAGCCCCCATCGATAAGTAGTTTCACACATTATCTGTAACTGTACCATCAGTCGTAGTGCGGCCTTGTAGCCTTATTCACCACTACATGTATGACGCCATTCTCATGTGCCAAGTATGAAGTTAGCGAAATAATCTGACGAAGGTACTTTTTGTACAACAAATTTTAAGAATTGTTATGTGATGATAGTAGGACTGTAAAATGTTGATTTTAATGTTTCTATATCTAGAATGAACATGTTATTAACAATTAAATTGTTTTGTAACTTGATTATGTGATTTAAAAATCCAATTTTTTTTAAATATTGAATGTACTTAGTTATGTTGTAGAATGGTAATGGCTAACTATGTCATGATGACATATGTTTATAGGATATTCTGATTCGTATTGTTCAGTTTAATCTACAAACAAGGAAAGTTTTCTAACTCTACACTTTCGTTGAGCTAGTTCTATTATTACATTGTGCAAATTTACTCTTTTGTTGAGCAAGTTCTTTAACTCTACTTTTAGAATTGTGCAAGTGCTTAAATTTTCTTTGAACAAGTTCTTCTAATCCTTTTGTTGTTGAACTAATTATGGTTTTCAATTCAATTATGATATAATGATGTAATTTATTCTTGAGCAAGTTATTCTTGTATTTAACTTGTTGTTTAGCATGCAAATTTATATATTCTAATGTTGAACATTTTTATCGATCAAATTGCTATGCATGCTTAGTATTCAATTCTAATTAACCTTGGCTAGTATTGTTCAAGCAAGGTGTTATAATTATTCAAATTGTATGCTCTTAGATTATTCCTAAAGCATGACTTTAGTTTACTATGATCGATTCAATCACGATTATTCTATAGTATAATGTTATTGGTCTTATTCAACTAATCCTTAGTTGATGTTCATTGAATTCCAAATTACCTTGAGAGTTTATCCAAACCAAACTTCCTTTGGTGCGGACTTGTACTCCAAATACTGAGATGAACAACCCTATTGTTATGATTAGGGGTTAACTTACGCCTAGCGTTAAAATGTTTATGCACAATACATTGTATGAAGGGTTGATCCCCCTAAGTACGAGGTCCTTATAGTCTTATGACTGTTAAAGTTGGAGTTGAAAGATTACTTGCAACTGTGGACGTAGTTCGTGGTCTTACGACCCTTAGTGATGTATACTTTCCATATCTTGGTATTTCAGTTTCTGATTTTTGTTGATAGAGTACCATTCATTGTTGATGAGCCTAGTTTGGCAGTTATTATTGCTACACTCCCGTTGATTCCGTATTATATTCAGTGAGCAATTATTTTGCTCACTCTTGCATATTTTTAAACTTATTGCAGCTAAAGAAGAGAAGGTAGGTGAACCTTCGAATAGCAAAGGAAAGGGAAAAATATACAAGTGATGAAGACTTGTAATTTTATTTTGATTGAGATATTAGACTTTGTTCTTAATGATGTTATGTAATGATTTTTAATTCCGCATTTGAATGATTTTATTAAAGGTTAGACAACCTGGGAGATTTTTATTATGTAACCCTTTAATGGGAAAGGTTTTATTTATCCAGTTTTATTATGATTGGGTAGTTAGATATGAATATTTGATTAACTGAACACCAGATCCTGTGGGAATGAAGTACCTGGATTTGGGGGTGTCACAATGATACTAAAGAATATCATTGGCCTGTAGTGCAAGGATGATTTGATGATGTGGATTATTTATTGAGCTGAGTCTCAGCGATAAAAGTGATGAAAAACCTTTTAAATCATAGAAGATAGTAAACTTTATTCTCTACTTGACTCTTCTAATGGATTGCTTGTTCCGTTGTAGTTAAACTTGATGTTTATTATATTGTATCAGTTTAACACTGTTGAAGGCTAACGATAATTTATTCTGCATTATCTTAGTCATAATATTTCTTACTGGGCTAGTTGAGGTCACCCTTTCTTTCACTGTTCTCTTCAAAAAATGAGAATATAGCTGGGACAAGTCGGGGAACGGAGTAAAGGTCTAGATGATATCATTAGTAGTCCTCACTATTCTGTTAAATAGTGTGACAATAAATGTAATGAGGACTTCATTGAGTTTGTATACTGTCTAGATGACAATATACGTATTAAAACTCTTAGATTATGTTTGTCGTATTTTACACGACTGTTGTATAATTAAGTTGTATTTGAATTCTGTACCATGTATTTGACGACTCAGAATAGGTGATGTATACCTATTTTGGGGGCATCACAGTTGGTATCAAAGCTTAGGGATATGATCCCTGGCTGAGATGTGAGACAAGAACTAGGAGGGGAGAGATGGGGAATTCCTTCGCTAGTATGACCTACTTAAGTTTATTTGATATTTAATTGGTCGGTTAGAGTATAGGGATAATATGTGATATGTTAATTAACCCTTATTTTGTGATAGTGTTTGCGAATGACATCTAAAAATATTGAGATAAGCAATGAAGCACATGAGACCGTTGAGTCAGCTCAACCAAAAGGTAACGAGCAACAACACGATAATAATCGTCACTTCTGCGACAATTGGTCATCTAACAATGATAACCATCGTGGGGAAATTATCATGATAAGAATGGTAACTACTTCGGTGGTAATCATGGCCAAGATAATAGAAGTGGAAATTTCAAGAAGAGAAGGTCATTTAGCTCAATTTTGTCGTGTACCAAAGTCAAGTCCAGCTGGGACGGTGGCACCAAAGGCGGATACGGACAAAACAAAGTCGGTGGTTTCAGGAAGAGCGTTTTTCGTGACTTTTCAAAAAGCGAGTGACTCGAACGAAGTAAGCACGGGTTAGTTAATTATAAATTCTTGTGAAGTCTATACCTTATTAGATACCGGTTCTACCCATTCTTTTATCTCTCTTGCTTGCGCTTAATGTTTAAATTTAACCCCAGAGAAGTTAGACTTTGACTTATTAGTTGAAACTTCGTTAGTAAAAGCCTTCGTTACCTCCACTATTTATAAATCTTGTTGATTCAAATCGACACTTTCACGTTACCTGTCGATATTATCTCTCTGAAAATACTTGCATTGATGAGATTTTTGGATTCGATTGGTTAACTACTCATCATGATTTTTGTAAGGTTATTAGCTTTCATATTCCTAACCAACCTATCATACGAATTCAAGCAACCAAACCACTAAAGTTAAGCACTGTTATATCAAGCCATAAGTAAAGAGCCCCGGTCCTTTCATTGTTGACTTCCTTGTGTGGAATGCACCGAAGCCAGACTTTCCGTAGGGGACGTTGTGAATGACGATGACAAGTTAATAGGTATCAATGTGACGTGTTATCCAAGTCTTGGATGAGAGTCACAGTTTTGAATGATATTTCTATTGTTAATAAATTTCCTGACGTATTCTTGAAGACTTCTTAGCCTACCCCTAGAGCATGAAATCAAATTTTGTATTGACCCCAATACAAAACCCATTTCTAATACCCTCAAGTATTTCTTCAACCAAAAACGATCGTATAATGCGCCAAAGATATTGGTTAGAGCTGTTAAAGATTACGATTGTACCATTCAATATCATCGTGGAAGAGCGGACGTGGTAGCTGACGCGTTGAGTAGAAGATCGTATGCGTTTACGAATGCGATGTTGTTAACACAAAAATCCATTTTGTATAACATATAAATGATGAAGATAGAGTTAAATACTCTAGGGACCCACGTGAAGATAACGAATATACGAGTAGAATCGAATTTAATCGATAAAGTTAAACCCGCTCAAGCTACATACTCAGAGTTGATGAATGTGAAGAGGAAGGTTCAAGAGGGCGTTATCCTAGAAGCAAGAATCGACGAAGAGAGGAAATCTCAACCCTTGATTTAATTGGCCAATTCAAAATCCTCGATCGAGTAGGAACTGTGGCCTATAGACTCGTTTTACCGCCAAGTATGTCTCGTGTTCATAACATTTTTCACGTATCGATGTTATGTAAATATGTGGATGACTCGAACCATGTTATTAAATTAGAACTAAACGAGATAGCAGAAGATTTAACGTATAAGGAGATACGTGTTAAAATCTTGGATAAGAAGGATCATATTCAACACTCAAAGGTTATCCCTCAAGAGTTAGAATCTGAAATGAAGTCAAGGTATCCTCACCTCTTCTAAGATACCGTATATATACGTAAATTTCGAGGGCAAAATTTCATAAGGAGGGGAGATTGTGAGACCCCAGATTTTATGAATAAAGATTTAATTTTCTCGAAATATTATTTTTTATATTATGGTGTGAATTTGATATAATGTTATAGTTGTGGGTAATATTTATAAATTTTGCAACGTATGCAAGTAGTTATATAATATTTGATTGGTCGGGGAATATTCATTTTAACTGGGAATATTCATACAACGGCACAATCATTGATGGACCCCGTAATGAAATTATTGTCGGACTGAGAAAACAACAAAAATATTTTTATGAAAATAACGACGGAAGTTTTACCGTTAAAACTGTAGAACTACTCGGTAGTAAAAGTACAGTAATACGCATGGTTGAATAGTAACACACAGTATTGATTATTGATGCTTACGTGAGAAGTCACTCAGTTTTGTTCAATTATTGCTACAGTAATTGCTGCATAGTATCTCACGTTATTTGATTCAGTTATTGTCAATATTTTATATATTATTAAATCAATAATTGAGACGACGAAGTTATTAATATTATTATTTGCAATATTAACGATGTCTAGAAGTTCTGCCAAGGAGAGATTTGGTCACCTAATTGCGCGCCAATAGGGAGAAATCCTTATTGGAAAGCCCCCTCTTTCTTGGGAACGACCTGGTCGATTAATATTTTGAATTATAATAATGATGATAAGTATTGTTAAATGTATTGAGGTGTTTTTATGAAGTCACGGAAGTTTATATATATATATATATAAATTTTGTTTTATTAGTATTATTAATATAATAAAACAGAAAAGCTTTTTATATAAAACATAATACTTTTATAAAATTATTTGTTTTATTAGACAATAATTAGAATATAATATATTTTATTATGCATAGTATTTTGTATAGTAAAATATTTTTATATAAAATAAAATACTTTTATAAAGTTATTTGTTTTATTAGACAATAATTAGAATATATTATATTTTATTATGCATAGTGTTTGCATAATGCTGCATAGTATTTTGCATAGTAAAATCTTTTTATATAAAATGTAATACTTTTATAAAGTTATTTATTTTATTAAATTATAAATAGAATATATTATATTTTATTATGCATATTGTTGCATAATGTATCTGATAGTAGTTTTTGCATAGTAAAATCTTTTTATATAAAATAGAATACTTTTATAAAGTTATTTGTTTTATTAGATTATAAATAGAATATATTATATTTTATTATGCATAGTGTTGCATAGTGCCTACATAGTGTTTTGCATAGTAAAATCTTTTTATATAAAATAGAATACTTTTATAAAGTTATTCATTTTATTAGATTATAAATAGAATATATTATATTTTATTTAAAAGATTTTGTTTTATTAGAATATTTTATTAAATTAATATGGACCGTCCGATTAAAAGTAAATCAATATGGACCATTCATGAATTAGTTACTATTTAGTCCATTCTCCTATAAATAGAAGCTCATTCCTTCATTATTTCTTACGTATTCACTGAAACTCTAGAGAGAGAAACTACAGAGAGATTTCTTCTTCTGTAATCTCGAGCGTATTTCTTTAGAGTTTAAGAAAGCTTTGAGCGTAGAAGATAGAGCAAGTTTTCTTCAAGTATATTCCCGCCCTACCCTTCGAAATACTCTTCTTTCAAATGTAAGGGATATTATTTGTTGTACCTGTAAGGGGTATTATTTCTTTTGTATTCATGAAGAGAACTTTTGTTATTCCATTTTTTATTATTATGTTGGAATAACCTGTCTATGCGAAGTACCGCATACATGATGAAATCTTCTGTTATTCCATTCTTTATTATTCTGTTGGAATAACTCAGATCTGTGGACTACCCTATACTTGGTGAAATTCTTTTGTTATTCCATTTTTTATTATTATGTTGGAATAACCTATCTATGCGAAGTACTGCATACATAGTGAAATTCTTCTATTATTCCATTCTTTATTATTCTACTGGAATATCCTGTCGGTGTGTATTACGCCTGACCTGGTTCCATTATTTATTATTCTGTTGGAATAACCTGTCTGTGCGGTCTATCGCATGCCTGGTGAAGTCTTTTGTTATTCCATTCTTTATTATTCTGTTGGAACATCCTGTCGGTGCGTTTATGCATGCCCTGGTTCCGTTATTTAATATTCTGTTGGAATATCCTGTCTTTGCGTTTACGCATGGCCTAGTTCCATTCTTTATTATTCTGTTAGAATAACCTGTCTGTGCGGTCTATCGTATGCATGGTGATTTCTTCTGTTATTCCATTCTTTATTATTCTGTTGGAATACCTATCTATGTGGATTATCACATGCATGGTGAATGATCCTTTGTATTCATTCCTTATTAAATTGTGAAAATGATCTGTCTAAGTGGATTACCGCACGACGGCGAAAATCTATTTACAGTTTCATATATTCTATTATACTCAGTTGGTTAAAGTTGTAGCTTCTATACTCTATGAAATTAGTGGAATATCCTTGATATTTGCGTTTCATCCATTATCTTTTCATGGAAATATTCTTCTGAGCATTCTTGAATTTTACTCTACAAAGAAGTATCATGTTGACAATTTGGACGTTATTGGTTCCTGGATAAATTAATTCTTGAAATTATTTTATTGAATTATTATGTCATTGTTATCATCCTCATGTTTATATTATGTGGAAAGTCATCTGTGGCCTGTAGTGCATAGATGGACTTGGAATGATTATGACCAGGGATTATTCGGTATAATCATGACTGTAATGTTACAAATGATGTGGAAAAAGACTTCATTGGCCCGTAATGCATTGATGGACAGTTTTTGTTATGATTATGGCTATGGATTCTCTTCGGCCAAGGGTGCAAAGATGAATTATTTTATGGCATGATCAGGACCGTTGATGAAAACACGATTATCTTTGGCCCGCAGTGCATGGATAATTCGTGGCGTGATACTAAAGAATATCCTTGGAATATAGTGCAGGGATGATTTGATGATGTGGATTATTTATTGAGCTGAGTCTCAGCGATAAAAGTGATGAAAAACCTTTTAAATCATAGAAGATAGTAGACTTTATTCTCTACTTGACTCTTCTAATGGATTGCTTGTTCCGTGCAGTTAAACTTGATGTTTGTTATATTGTATCAGTTTAACACTGTTGAAGGCTAGCGATAATTTATTTTGCATTATCTTAGTCATAATATTTCTTACTGGGCTAGTTGAGCTCACCCTTTCTCTCACTGTTCTCTTCAAGAAATGAGAATATAGCTGGGACGAGTCGGGGAACCGAGAGACGGTCCAGATGATAGCATTAGTAGTCCTCACTATTCTGTTAAATAGTGTGACAATAAATATAATGAGGTCTTCATTGAGTTTGTACACTGTCTAGATGACAATATACGTATTAAAACTCTTAGATTATGTTTGTCGTATTTTACACGACTGTTGTATAATTAAGTTGTATTTGAATTCTGTACCATGTATTTGGCTACTCAGAATAAGTGATGTATACCTATTTTGGGGGCGTCACACTATGCAGTGATAATTATTAAAACAACAATAATATAAAATATCAACGTAGCAATTATTGAATCAATAAAATAAAATATTAAACAGTAATTACTGTAACTATTATTGAGTAGTGCCTTATTACGTAAGAATCAATAATCCAAAAATATTGTGCAATAACGCGTCTTTATTATGCAACCACACGACATCAGTAATTTAACCACCATTATTCCAACATTGGTTAATAAAGAATAACTATGCCATTATTTATAAAAACTCAAACTTGTCATTTTCTTCATCCCGAATAGTATTCCATTATGGGGCCCACAGATGGTTTCTTGTGGTCGTATTTAATATTCTCCCGACAAAGAAGAATATTCCACGACCAAACGAATATTCCCCGACAACAATGAATATTTTATAATCACTTGCTTATTTTACAAAAAAATTTACATTTCACCCATAACCAAAACATTATATCAAATTAACACCTTATTATTTCAAAATAATGAATATAGGAAATTCAATTTTATTTATAAAAAGTTGGGGTCTTACAACCTCCACTCCTAATAAAATTTCATCCTCGAAATTGACGTACGTACTTGGTGTTTCGAAAAGGTGAGGGTACCTCGCTTTCATTTCTGATTCCAACTCCCAGGTCATTTCCTCAATAGCATGGCTCCTCCACAAAACCTTAACTTGTGGTACAACTTTTATGCGTAGGACATGCTCCTTCTTATGGAAGATCTTGACAGGTACCTCCTCGTATGTTAAATCTTCGGCTATCTCGTCTGGTTCTAACTCAATAATATGGTTCGGGTCTTTCACATATTTACAAAGCATAGATATGTGAAAAACATTATGAACACGAGACATGCTTGGAGGTAATGTGAGTCTATAGGCCACATTTCCTATTCGGTCAAGAATCTTAAATGCACCAACAAATCGTGGATTGAGCTTTCCTCTCTTCCCGAATCTTGTAACTCCCTTCCATGGAGCAATACGTAACAATACATGATCCCCAATATTAAATTCCACGTCATTTCGATGAAGATCCGCATAACTCTTTTGTCGATCCTATGCCATTTGTATACGTTGTTGAATCGTTTGGATCTTTTCTGTAGTCATGTGTACCAATTCTGGTCCCAACAACGTTGCTTCATCCACCTCATCCCAACATACTAGAGAACGACACTTTCGTCCATACAACGCCTCGAATGGAGCCATGCCTATACTTGCTTGATAACTGTTATTGTATGAGAATTCCACCAATTGCAAGTACTTATCCCAACTTCCTTTGAAATCTAGGACACAGAGTCTTAATAGGTCTTCAAGAGTTTGAATAGTCCTTTTTGATTGCCCATCCGTTTGAGGATGGTATGCCGAACTTAATCGTAAATTCGTGCCCATAGCTTTCTGCAAACTAACCCAAAATCGTGAAGTGAGTCTTGGGTCACGATCTGAAACTATGGATACGGGTATGCCATGCAATTTTATAATCTCATTTACGTACATATGAACAAGATGTTCAAGGGAATAAGTCTCTTGTATCGGCAAGAAATGAGCAGACTTGGTTAATCTATCAACAATAACCCAAATCGCATCTATGCCTTGAGAAACCTTGGGAAAACCTGTAATGAAATCCATTATAATGTGTTCCCACTTCCATTTCTGAATCTCAAGTGGTTGTAATGGACCCTTTGACACTTGATGCTCCGCCTTTGCACGTTGACAAGTTAAACACCTCGAGATAAACTCCACGATCTCTCTCTTCATATTTTTCCACCAAAATGTATGTCGAAGATCATGATACATTTTGGTACTCCCATGATGGATTGCAAACACTGTGTGTGTGCCTCCATTAGGATTCTATGCTTCAAGTCAGAATCGTTAGGAATGCAAAGTCTAGAGTTGACTCAAAGTATTCCTTCTTCATCGATTCTTGCTTCTAGAATAACACCTTCTTATATTTTCTTCTTCATACGCATCAGCTCTGGGTCTGTGGCTTCAGTAGCTTTAACTTTATCGATTAAAGTCGGTTCTACTTGTATGTTTGATATCATCACGTGGGTACTTGGAGCCTTTAACTCTATCTCCATCCTTTGTAAGTCGTACAAAATGGGTCTTTGTGTTAACAACATCGCACTCGTACTCGCATATGATCTTTTACTCAACGCGTCAGCTACCACGTTTTCTTTTCTAGGATAATATTGAATGGTATAGTCTTAATCTTTCTAAAGCTTGAGCCAACATCGTTGCCGCATGTTGAGTTCCTTTTGGGTGAAGAAATATTTGAGGCTTTTATGATCTATATAAATATCCACTTTCTCTCTATACAGGTAGTGTCTCTAGATTTTCAATGTGAAAACGACTACTGCTAACTCCAGATCATGAGTAGGATAATTCCTCTCATATTCTTTGAGTTGTCGCGAGACATAGGCTATGACTTTCCCATGTTGCATGGGAACACATCCTAACCCTTTTCCTAAAGTATAGCTATAGATAACAAATCCATCCAAACCAGATGGTATTATCAGAACAGGTGCCGAAATGATTCTCCTCTTAAGCTCTTGGAAACTTTTCTCGCATTCCTCGTTCCATACGAATTTTGTATCTTTCCGAGTCAGCTGAGTTAACGGAGTAGCGATTTGAGAAAATCCTTCCACGAATCTCCGTTAATAACCAGCTAAGCCTAGAAAGCTATGTATTTCGATTACCGACTTAGGTTGCTCTCAAATTTGTATTGCTTTAATCTTCTCCGGGTCAACAGATACTCCATGTTTTGACACCATGTGCCCAAGGAATGCTACTTCCTCAAGCTAGAACTCACATTTCTTCAGCTTGGCATATAGCTTATTATCATGAAGCCTTTAAAGTACCAGCTTCAAATGGTGCTCATGATCTTCACGACTTTTGGAATAGATGAGGATGTCATCAATAAAGACAACCACAAAATGATCCAAATATTCCTTGAATATTTGGTTCATCATATCCATGAAAGCAACATGAGCATTTGTCAATGCAAAAGACATGACTAAGAATTCATAATGCCCGTACCGAGTTCTGAAGGCAGTCTTTAGAATATCCTCAGTTTTAATCTTCAGATGATGATATCCAAAACGAAGATCGATCTTTGAAAAGAATTGTGCTCCTTGTAACTGGTCGAATAGGTCATCAATGCGAGGTAGCAGATACCTATTCTTGATGGTGATATGGTTCAATTTTCGGTAGTCAATACAAAGTTGCATACTCCCGTCTTTCTTCTTTACGAATAAAACAAGAGTACCCCAACGAGATGTACTATGACGAATGAAACCGATGTCTAACAACTCCTGTAGTTGGACCTTTAATGTGACGCCCCCAAAATAGGTCCATTCCATCCAACCCATTCTGAGTCGCCAAATACATGGTACAGAAATAACTACAACTTTATTATTACAACATATAAACTGTGAGTTTAAATACAGATATTGCCATCTAGACAATATCCACACACAAATAAATCCCCATCATAATTATTGATACATTATTTTACAAAAATGGTGAAGACTACTAAACAACTCTCTCTAGAACCTTCATTCCATACCCCGACTAGTACTCACTACATTCTCGCCTCCTGAGAAGAAAATGGAACAACAAGGAAAAGGGTGAGCTCAACTAGCCCAGTAAAGAATATTATGACTAAGATAAAATACAACAAATTATCGTTAGTCTTCAACAGGGAAAAATATAATAGAATACAATAGACAACCAATTTTAAATCAATCTTAGTAATGAAATAATAATTCATTAGAAGAGTTAAGTAGAGAATGCAAACTACTATCTTACATATATGAATTTAAAACTCATCGTCGATATTTTATCCCCGTAACATCAATCAATATATATCTGGAATCAAATATTTATCTTTGCACTACTGAGGCCAAAGATATTCATCATTAGTCATGTTCATCTAAACACTGCTCATCTTTTTGCACCACGGGCCAAAGATATTAATCAATCGGTCATGTTCATCTCAACACTGCTCATCTTTCGCACCACGGGCCAAAGATATACATCAAGAAATCATTCATCTTTGCACTACAAAAGCCAAAGATATTTAGTAATATCATCATTTAGACCGAGGATGTTGAAAAATATTTTAAAGGAAACGAATCCAATTGAAACAAAGGAACAATTATTAAGGATTCAGATTTTTTAAACAATCCAAGTTCACAAATACTTCATAAGTAATCGTAGTGGTGTAAAATTCAAGAATGATCAAAACATGGATACAATCAAAGCTAGTATCCATAGTAGATATTTTGGACAAAAGAAGAAATTTCATTTTTGGTGAATAGTCTTTTATCGTGAATAGTGTCGTATACATGAATAGTAACTCTACATCAAAAGATAGAAATTTCACAAAAAACATCTTCACGCTTAATGAATAGTACTTTCGTGAATAAGAACTCGTGAATAGTAACTCATGAATAGTAACTCGTGAATAAGAACTCATGAATAGTAATTCCGACATGAAAAAGTTTCAAATTTGATAAAAATTTCCATCCAATATTTCGGCATAATGATATTGAAGAAATAATATCATTTTATAATAAAATAACATCCCTTACCTCGAAAGACAGTACTTCTAGTTGAAACACCTGATATAAAGCTATGAAACTTAAACTCTTGCACCGTATAACAATACTCAAAGTATACTCAAAATACTCACAAAAATACGCCGATAATATAGAGAGAAAAACTTCAGCTTCGTGTGATTTTCAATTCTAACCTAAGCACCTATTTATAGGAAATTGCTTAGAACACCAAAGCAGAAAATTTAATATAATATATTATTAATAATAAATTTTCCTACGCCTCTTTGGAAATCAGCTCCTAACATTTCCCATATGCTAACCTTCTAGAAAAATTAATAAAAAAACGTTTTTCTTTTCAAACAAATTTAAAACTTTTAAAAAATAATTATTTCGGAACTTTAGAACTTCAATAATTCATAATAAATAGCCCTTTTATCAGAAAATTCGAATCTCGCGACTTTTTATAGGAAATTCAATTCTCTACAACTTTGCAGAAGAAAAGTTTTCAAAATTCTAAACAGAAATTGACCAAAATCCACAAACGAAGCGATTTTACAAAAGCTATAATCAAATTTCAAATAAGAAATGGGGTCCAATTTACACATAAAACATGCTTTAAATATTTTTGGTAACAAAAATACTCCTCCACATATACTCATATATCCCACATTCATCGTAAATATATCATCATTATTATATTATTAAAATATAATAATATATTTAAATGAATTATTTTATCAGAAAAAGATAAAATTTCAATTTTCAACAATTGTCTCATTAAAATTTTCTCCATCTATATCCACATAAAATTAATATTTTCCTCATCATATGAATCAATAATTAATTATTCACAAATAATATTACGAGAATCACAATATTGACAACTAGGCGCCCAGGAAAGAGGGGCTTTCCAATAAGAATTTCTTCTTCTGACGCCAAGCAATTAGGTGACCAAACCTCTCCTTGAGATGTAACTTTCTAGACATTGCCAATAATGTTATCTAATAATATTATTCAGATAATATGAATTATTGCTTCGATAATGAAAAAATACCGTGTAATGACAATCAATGAATATAAAATATCAACGCAAAGAATTATTAAATCAATAAAATAAAATAATTTTGATAAGTAATTATCGTAACAATTATTGAGTAGTGCCTTCTTACGTAAGAATCAATAATTGGTGAAATCTCGTGTGCTCTTTGCTCAACAACGCGTATTAGTGTGTTTTAACCACCGGGTATTCCAACAAGATAATTGTGAATAACTACGCTCGTGGTTATAAACAACTTATTCTTGTCGTTTTCTTCCTCCAATCGCTTTCCGTTATGGGGCCCACAAAAAGATCATACCAATGCATTTAATATTCCCACAAGCATTCTGAATATTCCACGACCAAACGAATATTCCCGACAATAATGAATATTTTATAACCACTTGCTTATTCGAAATATTTGCGTATTTTACCCATAACTATCCACATTAATCAAATCAACCCTTACTATTTCAAAATAATAAATAAAGGAAAATAAATTGTATTTATTAATAATTTGGGGTCTTACATTTAACTCCTGAAAGTCAATAGGAGCCATTCGATATGGGGTTTAGAAATGGGTTTTGTACCAGGTTCAAGGTCAATAAAGAATTTAACTTCACGTTCTGGGGGTAGAGCAGGAAGTTCTTCAGGAAATACGTCAGGAAATTCACTAACAATAGAAATATTATTCAAATCTGACGTGTTTTTGTTCAAGTCCATGACATGGGCTAAGAAAGCTTGACATCCATTTTTCAATAAACGAATGGCTTTATGGCTTGATATGACAATGATTGACTTTAGTGGTTTGGTTGTTTAAATTCGCATAACAGGTTGGTTAGGAATATGAAAACTAACAACCTTACGAAAATAATCAATTTTAGCATGATGAGTGGTTAACCAATCAATCTCTAAAATCACATCAAAAGCAAGTATGTTTAAAGAGATAAGATCAACAGGTAATGTGATGGTGCTAACTTAGATCAAGCAAGAATTATAAACAGTGGATGTAATGAAAGTTTCTCCTAACAAAGTCTCAACAGATAAGTCAAAGTCTAATTTCTTTAGAGTCAAGTTCAAATGTTGAGCACAAGCAGGAGAGATAAAAGAATGGGTAAAACTGGTATCTAGTAAGGTATAAACTTCAGAAGAATTTATGATTAACTAACCTGTGATAACTTCGTTCGATTCCTCACTTTTTGGGAAGTTACAAAAAGTTCTCTCACTTGAACCACCGATTTTGACTTGTCTGGGAAAGCCTTTGGTGTCATCATTACCGCTAGAATTGACTTTCACTATAGGGCATATTCCACCCTCAATTGCTTCTTCATACTTCTGTTTCATGATCTGAATCATTAATATTCGATCCATATCGAATTGGGGTTGACCATAATTTACAGGGTAATTCAAAACTCGATGTTGGGTTCTCTCAATTGCTGTCCAAAAAGAGAAATACATATAATCTATTTTAGCCTTCTTGTATCGGACTTCTTTTTCCACAATATCAACGCGTCGTGCGACTTTTACCCATGCATCCTTTATTCTCACTCGTTTAGTTGTTTCTTCTTTCAGCTGATCCTTGACATACGAATTCTCAGATTCCAGCTTTTTCATCTTATACTCTGCCAAAGAGTGCTTCTGTTTAAGCATCATATATCGAGTAACACAAGCTTGAATTGTTGCATCCTTTTGCTCCACGACCATCTGCCGTTCTTTAACCTGCTCTTCTAACTCATGAATACGATTTTGCAATTCTACATTTCGATCATAAAGTTCTCCTAATAAATCCTCCTCAGGTTCCTCTTTCTCCTCACTCTCAGCTGCTACCTCTGCGACTAGCTCGGGTGCAACTATTAATTCTTCACTCACCACATGGATATCTCTAATTTCTTCTTCACCTATCATCACATTATCTTAGTTGGTGATTAAAGGTATCTCAACGGTCTCATTCACTCCATTGTTAACATTTTCAGCTGCCATTCTCAAATACTACCATAAAACAGGGGTTCATTAAAGAAATTAACATGCCACATAATATCCCTATATTCTGACCGACCAACAAATAAGCTTAGGTAGGACACACTAGTGAAGGATTTACTCGTCTCTCCTCTCTTAGTTCTATTCCCCAATCTCCGCTAGAGACCATATCCCTAAGCTTTGATACCAACTGTGACGCCCCCAAAATAGGTATACATCACCTATTCTGAGTTGCCAAATACATGGTACAGAAATAACTGTAACATCATTATTACAATTATCGTGCAAAATACGACAACACATATACTGTGAGTTTAAATCCAAATATTGTGTTCTAGACAATATCCACACTCAAATAAGTCCTCATTACAATTATTGATACACTATTTTACAAAAATAGTGAGGACTGCTAAAATAACTTTCTAGAACCATCATTCCATACCCTGACTAGTTCCCGCTATATTCTCCCATCCTGATAAGAAAAATAGAACAAAAAGTAAAAGGGTGAGCTCAACTAGCCCAGTAAAGAATATTATGACTAAGATAATGTAGAACAAATTATCGTTAGCCTTCAATAAATCAGATAAAATATAATAGACAACCATTTTTAGATCAGTATTCGTAGCGAAAATAACAATTCATTAGAAGAGTTAAGTAGAGAATAAAATCTACTATCTTATATGATTTAAAAGCCCATTATCAATATTTTATTCCTGTAACATCAATCAATATACATGTTGAATCAAATATTCATCTTTGCACTACATGCCAAAGATATTCATTTGTATCACCAGTTGGTCATGTTCATCTCGACACCTGTTCATCTTTGCAATAAGTGCCAAAGATATTCATCAGGTAATGATTCACCTTTGCACTATAGGCCAAAGATGTTCAGTTATATCACCATTTAAGACCGACGATGATGAAAAATATTTTAAAGAAACGAATCCAGTGAGATAAAAGGACAAAGATCAAGGATTCGTACTTTAGATAATCCAAGTTCAAAAATACTCTATAATAAACCATAGTGGAGTAAAATTCAAGAATGAAGATTAAAATATGGATACAATCAAAGATAGTAACCATAATAGACATCTTGGACAAAGAAGAGAAAATTTCATTTTTTCGGTTAATTGTGCCGTATTCGTGAATAGTGTCGTATACGTTGTAATGTGACGAATTATTTTATTTATGATTCTGAGGATAGAATCCTTTTAAGGGGGGAAAGATGTGACAACCGAGATTTTGTAAATTAATTTTGAATATTTATTTGATTGAATAAATATTTTTTGATGAATTAATTATTAGATTAATTAATTAATTGATAAAGTTGTGATAGATTAATTTAATTATATTTGTTACATTTATTAAATTAATGTGGTGAATTTTTATTATTCAAGTATGTGATTGTGAGCTTATTATA
Source organism: Panax ginseng (assembly GCA_020205605.1). Classification (NCBI taxonomy): domain Eukaryota; kingdom Viridiplantae; phylum Streptophyta; class Magnoliopsida; order Apiales; family Araliaceae; genus Panax; species Panax ginseng. Next base: position 178,974,882 of record CM035132.1, read on the forward strand.
TTAAAAAGAAATATTTAATAAGCCTAATGTTATTGTAATTAATTTAATTATTAATTAGAGATTTAATAATTTAATATTTTTATTAAATGAGAAATTTGATTATGTGACTATGTGCATTATTGAGAAATTATTAAATTTTATTTAAATAAATTAAATAAGATATTGATTTATTTTATAATTGGATGTGACATTATTTAAACTATATTATAAAAGTTTTATTAAATTAAATGGTTTAAACTCTATTCTAGCTAGCCAAACATGACACTATTGGAGTTGAGGCGCTTACCCATGACCGGGTAATCTGTCCCACCAACGCTGCCGCTTCTCTCTTTTTATCAGACGTCTTCTTTTCTTCCTTTTTCATTATTTGGCTAAGTTTGGTAAAACAGAGAGGGAAAAGAGAGAGAGTTTGAGAATTTAGAGAAATTGTTAAGAGGTTTGTGAGAGCCAGGAAGAATCAGAAGGAATTCATCTCCTATTTCACTCTATGCTTGGGTAATCTCTTCAACCCAATTTATATATTTACGTCTTTTAAAGTTTTTATGATATGGCTTTCATTTGTTCTGTAAATTTCTGTAAATTGGGTTATGTTGTTATATGAATATATATAATAATTCGAGTTGTAAGGCATGTTATATATATATATATATATATATATATATATATATATATATATATTGTGTTTCCATATCATTGGTTTCATAAGATTATGACGTATGATTTTGGCTTGTTATTTCAAAAATTTACAGAGTATGTGATATGGCCATAAGGCCTTATACGTGATTTTTATATGTCAAATATATGTTATTTTGCAAAATTCACACATTGATATAATTATGCATGTTAAAATGAATAAAACGAAATTTGAATGGTTGGATTTGGCTTTAAAACGAATCCGTAGTATTAAAATCCATCTTTTTGTTCAAGAACATCAAGAACAGTGGAAAATTTTATGTTTTAATTATGTGATTATGAGTTTAGTGGGTTAGAATCACTCCATAGATGTTAAGTAATGATTATATATGATTTTTAACATGTGGGTATGTTTAATTTGGAGAATTAATGACCTTGTATCATTTATTTCGTTGAACTCAGATTCTTCATGAATCGAGATCAAAATCTGAGTTTCAAATGGCCTTACAACTCCGAACTAAACTCTCAGCGTCATAGATTGCATCGTGTCACATATAGTGATGTCCCATGAAGTGCCATATAGCCACCATGTAAAACCAAGAGTTAAGATAAAAGTGAAATACAAATACCACTTAGCGCGTAATGTCCGAAAATGCAAATTTTTAATGTCCAAGTATGGAAATGTGATAGCAACCTAGTCTAATGATTATAAAAACTTGTTGGACCTATAATGAGATGTTAAAATGAATTAATAACATATCCATAACACAATTACGTGTGGATTGATTGATCGAATGCGTAATTAGTTTATTTTTCGTGAAGTCTTAATTTTGTACTATGTGTAATAATTGACTAAGTATAGTCATGAAGTCGAGATTAAACAAAGAATAATTTATGATGTTATTATTGACTGGTATTGTGAACGTAATTGGTATGTAGGATTTAATTCAAAGAACAAGTTTGTTTAAGTGTAATCTACGCACGAGGAAAGTTTCTAAACCTTATCTTGTTATATTGAGCAAGTTTCTTACCCTAAACTTTTGTTGAGCAAGTTCTCATTGTTATTGATCAAGCCTGTCTTATATATTAAAGTTTATTAATCTTCAAGCATGATGTTGTTATACAATAATTATTCTATTGTATACCTTTTTAGATGTTATTCAAGTTAAACATTCATTCATCGTTAAACCTTATTAGACTAGCGAACCCTTATTGATTTGACTAGTCCATAGTTGATGAGCATTCTAAATTTCAGAATCCCTTGATAGATTATCCAAACCAAACTTCCTTTGATGCGGACTCGAATGTCAAACTGAGATGAACAACCTCAGATAGAGATTATTTACGCTCAAATAAGATATATTGTGCACATATGGTACTAAGGGTTGATCCCCCTAAGTACGAGAAGAAGAGTCCATAGTTTTATGACTGTTAAAGGTTTCAAGTATAAACACTTGACAACTTAGGACATAGTTCAAGGTCTTACGACCCTCAGAATTTCTTTTGATTCTTGTTATTCATTCTTGATTCAAAAGTTGAGCTTTTATATCCGAAGTTATTAATTCTCTCGCATGTTATTATTCATTGTTATATTGTTATACTTGTGGGCAATCGTGCTCACTCTTGCGTAATAATAACATTGCAGTTAAGAACGAAAGAGTAGACAAACCTTCCACTAGTAAGGGCAAGGGAAAGCTTAACAAGTAATGAAGACTTTTTATTTATGTGATTATGTAATGATAGTTAGACTTGATATTATTTAAGACTTATTTGTTTATGTTTTCCGTACAGATGATTTAAGGTTAGAGTAACCTGGGATTTATTTATTATTCAGTTGATGTAACCCCATAAGGGGAGAGATTTATTATTTATTTATTCTATTGCATGGTTTGCATTTTATTTATGGGTAGATAGATAGATGATGTTTGTACAGTGAACACCAAATCCTGTGGAAATGGAAGTACTGGATTTGGGGGTGTCACATACGTGAATAGTAACCCCAACACGAAAAGGTAAAAATCTCATAATAAAATTCATACCAATATTTTAGTATAATGATATTGAAGAAATAACATCATTTATGATAAAAATAACATCCTTTACCTCAAAAGAACAATACTTTTGACCGGAATATCGGATATAATGTTGAAGGAAACTTGCACTGAATAGCAACTCTCAAAGTATTTAAATACTTACAAAAATATGCTCGATAATATAGAGAGAGAAAACTTATGATTCTGGTGTGATTTTCAATTCTAACTAAGCACCCTATTTATAGGAAATGTTAGAACGCCAAAGCAGACTAAATTTAATAAAATAATAATTTCCAAAATTTTCTATGCTTGCTCCAATTGATCAGATTTTAGCACACCACAGTGGGGCCCACCAAAAATTAGAATTTCCACACCAACCAAAAGTGGGGCCCACCTATGTTTTTAATAAAAACATTTATTTTCGAAACTTCAATATGTCATAATAAATAGCTCTTTTATCAGAAAAATTCGAATCTCATATCTATTCCATAGAAAATTTAATTCTCTACAACTTTGTAGAAGAAAGTTTTTCTAAATTCCGAACAGAAAATGTCTGAAATCCGCATATAGATGATTTTTAATACGTCCATTCCGACAAAATACTGATAAAATACCTCAGCTATAATTCCTTCATTTATATCCATATAAAATAAATATTTTCTTATCATATAAATCAATAATTAATTATTCATAAATAATATTACTGAATCACAATAATGACAACAAGGTCGTTCCTAGGAAAGAGGGGGCTTTCCGATAAGGATTTTTCCTTACTGGGGCGCAATTAGGTAACCAAAACCCTTTACTAGACAGAACTTCCTTAGACATTGCCAATAATGTTATCTAATAATATTATTGAAATAATATGAATTATTGATCTGATAATGGGAAATATTATGCAGTGACAATTATTGAAACAACAATAATATAAAATATCAACATAGCAATTATTGAATCAATAAAATAAAATATTGAACAGTAATTACTGTAACAATTATTGAGTAGTGTCTTCTTACGTAAGAATCAATAATCCAAAAATATTGTGCAATACCGTGTGCTACTGTGCAACCACACATATTATTGTACTTTAACCACCAGGTATTCCAATAGTGTTAATGGTAACAACTACGCCGTTATTTATAAAAACTCAAACTTGTCATTTTCTTCATTCGACCGTTTTTCGTTATGGGGCCCACAAATGGCTGCACCGTCGTATGAATATTCCCCGACAACAAGAATATTTCACGACCAAGAAAATATTCCCCGACAACATTGAATATTTTATAACCGCTTGCTTATTTTGCAAAAATTTTTACATTTCACCAAAAACCAAAATATTATATCAAATTAACACCTTATTATTTCAAAATAATGAATATAAAAAATTCAATTTTATTTATAAAAAGTTGGGGTCTTACATCTTAAATGATCAAGGGTTGGTTTTTTGCCTTCCCAAGACTCATATGGTGTAGAAGTAACTGATTTACTAGGCACACGATTAAGGATGTAGGCAGCAATTATTAATGCATCTCCCCAAAAATTAATTAGAAGATCAGCTTGCGCCATCATCGACCGAACCATCTCTAATAGTGTACGATCCCTTCTTTCTGCAACACCATTTTGTTGCGGAGTGTCAGGAATCGTTAGCTGTCTGATGATACCTTTTTCCTCACTGAGTCCTTTTAAATTTCTCAGATAAATATTCGCGTCCACAATCGGTTCTAAGAACCTTTATGGATTTATCTCTTTGATTCTTAACTTCAGCAACGAAACTCTAAAGCAATCTAATGCTTCTGACTTATGAGAAATTAAATAGACATATCCATATCATGAATAATCATCTATAAAAGTGATGAAATTGTTACCATCATGTCCTGCTCTAACATTCATTGGACCACAAATGTCAGAATGAATTAACTCTAAAGGATTAGTGGTCCTCACTGCCTTCCCAAAAGGTTTTCTTTTTTCCTTCCCTACTAAACAAGGTTCACATACAGGAAGGTTAACTTTAGCGAGTGAGCCTAAAAGGTGTTCTCGAGCTAGCCTTGTCATCCTTTCTTGGTCAATATGACCCAAGGCTAAGGCAGAGGGGCACATGCCCCCACTGGATTTTCACTTCTTCATATTATATATATATATATATATATATATATATATATATATATATATATATATATATATATATATATATATATATATATAGTCAAGTTCTCCAAATGAACTAGAGGTGGCAAACTAGAATCTAATCAAGAGTTAATAACAATTTTTTTCCGCCATATAAAGCATAAAAAAGCTTGGCTTTTCTATGCTATAGCGATGGAAAAAATCGTCGCTATAACCGGTTCGTTCTTAGTTCTCTCCCTCCAGTTCGCTGGAGAAAGTTGAGCTATATATATATATATATATATATATATATATATATACACACACACACACGCTTTAATTATTAATATATTCACAAATTTTAAAGCATGGTGGAACAAAATAAATAGAGTACTACAGTTATATTAATACACTACTATTATGTTACTGAAAAAAAGAATATATTTCTATATTGTTAAAATAAAATTCTTCTATAAGAACTTAAGTATTTTATTGTCTTGATCAATTTACTTCTCCTGAATACCAAGAAGGTAAAAAACAGAGGAGTTACAGTTATTAAAAATTATGAAAGATTTCGATTAGAGTTTCTATAATTTACCCAAATTTTCAAAAAAAAGTCCCTAGTAAATATTCCTATATTATGTAGACAGGTGCTGTCATTTCTTTAGTAGTAGTAGTATAAAATTCAAGATCAACATCATTATATTTATTTTCTCCCAATAACGTTTTCGGCTGTTGTGGAACAATCCACTAGTCACTTAATCAAACTTAAACATATTAAAGTATATTAAAATGTTTATCTATCATATTAACAAGATAGTAGCATATTCTTTTTTTCAATAACATAATAGTAGTGTACTAATATAACTGTAGTACTCTACTTATTTTGTTCCATGGGAAAAAGCACCTTTACCCCACTGTGGTTAAGCAATTAGCCACTGTGCTTTTAAAATATTCAATTGGCCCACTGTACTTTTTAAAAATGTTCAATCAAGCAATTCCGTCCAATTTTGCTCACGAACGTTAAACAATTAGGGGGAAAAAGCACCTTTACCCCACTGTGCTTTTAAAATATTCAATTAGTCTACTTTACTTTTAAAAAATATTCAATCAAACAATTCTGTCCAATTTTGCTCACAGACGTTAAAACATTGGGCTAATTTTTCTACGTGGCTTTTAAAAATAAAATACAAATGACGTGTCTCATTTTTCAGTGGGGGTACCATTACATCCTATTACCCCTTCACCGCATCGTGCCTCTCTTGAATCTCCAGGATCGCCTCCATCACTTGCCCCTCCCCGCTCTTACGAATTGCCTTCGCATGAAAGTCTTGCTTCTCATTCATCCACGCCCCAAAATAGGTATACATCACCTATTCTGAGTCACCAATTACATGGTACAGAATACAAATACAATATTTAATATACAACAAGAGAGCTGTGAGTTTTAATACAAATACTATCTTCAAGACAATATCCACTCTCAGAATAAGTCCTCATTACATTTATTGTCACACTATTTAACAGAATAGTGAGGACTACTAATACTATCATATGGTTCATCACTCCGTTCCCCGACTCGTCCCCAAATATATTCTCATTTCCTAAGAGAATAAAGGTGAAAGAAAGGGTGAGCTCAACTAGCCCAAGAAGAAATATTATGACTAAGATAATGCAGAATAAATTATCATTAGTCTACAACAATGTTAAACTAATAAAATACAATAGACATCAAGTTTAACTGTAGCGGAACAAGAAATCCATTAAAAGTGTCAAGTAGAGAAGAAAATCTACTATCTTTTATGATTTAAAAGGTTTTTCATCACTTTTATCACTTTTATCGCTGAGACTCAGCTTAATAAATAATCCACATCATCGAATCACCCCTGCACTACGGCCAAGGATATTCTTTAAGATCACGACCATAAATTATCCATGCATTACGGGCCAAGGACATTCGTGTATTCATCAATGGTCATGATCATGCCAACAATCATCCATCAATGCACTACGTGCAATGAGGACTTTTACCACATCATTTGTAACATTACTACCCATGATTACAATCGAATAATCCCTCAGGCATAATCATACAAAGTCCATCTATTCACTACAGCCACGTATGACTTTCAACAAAATATAAACATGAGGATGATGACAATGATATAAGAATTCAATAAAACAAGTTCACGAATTAATTTATCTAGAACTAATAATGTCCAAATTGTCAACATGATACTTCTTTTGTAGAGTAAAATTCAAGAATGCTCGTAAGAATATTTCCATGAAAAGATATCGGATGAAGCGCAAATATCAAGGATATTCCACTAATTTCATGGAGTATGGAAGTCAAAACTTTAATCAATTGAGTATAATAAGGAATGGAATAACAAAAGAAATCACCAAGCATGCGGTAGACCGCACATGTAGGTTATTCCAACAGAATAATAAAGATTTTAACCAGTCCCAAGAAACGCATGCAGACAAGATATTCCAACACAATAATAAAAGACTTTAACCAGTCCTGTAAAAAAGCGTGATGCATGTGATATTCCAAATGTAATAATAAAGATGTAATAATAAAGATGGAACTGTGTCCGCGAAAACGCATGCATAAAGATATTCCAATAGAATAATAAAGATTTTAACCAGTCATGCATAAAGCACAGCATGTGATGTTCCAACTGAATGGTAAAGAATGAAATAATGTAAGAATTTCACCATGTATGCGGTATCTTGATAGACAAAGTTATTCCAACATAATAATAAATAATGGAATAACAGAAGTTCTCTTTATGAATACAAAAGAAATAATACCCCTTACCTTTGAAAGAAATTGGTTATAGGAGTAGTGAGGTAGGAGACTTCTCTTCTTCTATAGATTTTCTCTCTACAATTTTTTTCTATAATAATTTCTCTATAGCTTTTGTGAATTGGTGAGAAATGAAGGAGGAATGAGCTTCTATTTATAGAAAAATATAGTTTCAATAATTGCACGTTTTCGGGCTCAAAAAATTACAGTACAATACCTCCAACTTTTCCTTTATTTTTTAATTTAGTCATGCAAGTATTATCAAACTTACACCACCTAGTAAATAATGTGATTCAGTAGAAAATCATGTGAATCAATAGTTCTAGAGATGTGAAAATACGAATTACAGTATAGTACCTCCATCTATACCTCTATTTTTAACTTAGTCATGCAAGTATTATCAATCTTGCACCAACTCCCCTAATAGTAACAAGAATGTGAAACAATAGTATGCACATGTGAACAAATAGTTATAATCATGTGAAATAATAGCAATCAATTGCTCATTTATCCGTTTAAATACCCGATTGGTCAATATAACCTCCAGACATCAATTATTATCGAAATAAATATCGATTTTCACTAACACAAATAATTCCAACATAATGAAACTATTTTTATCAAAAATATAAATTTTGAAATTTTAAAGATTGACTTTTCCCAAAAAAGTCAACTGTTGACTTTTTGACCAAATAGAGAATCCCGAAAAATTTTGTGTTGATAGACTATTTTTACTAATTTCATCGTTTCGGACTCAAATATTACGTTCGCGTCTCCAAATTCAACTCCGAACACAACTTCAATTTTAATAACATTCATCATTAATATTATAACTCACAATATTTATCAAACAATGTCGCTCCTGTGAAAGAGGGGCTTTCCAATAAGGATTTCTCCCTATCATGCGGCAATTAGGTGACCAAACCTCTCCTCGACAGTAACTTCTAGACATTGTAAATATTACAATTTAATAATATGAATAACTTTGTCATCTCAATTATTGATTTAATAAAATAACATATTATGCAGATGAAAATGTGACAATAATCGAATCAATAATATGAGAGATATGATGCAAAGAATTATCAGAGTAATAATTGAGTATAACCGAATGACTTCTCACGTAAGCATGCAATTATCAGAAAGCAATAATTGAGTATAACCGAGTGACTTCTCACGTAAGCATCAATAATCAATACCGCAGCTACTACGCAACCACGCCAGACATCGTATTTTTAATACTGAGTAGTTCAACAAGATAATTCAGAAAACTTTCGCCAATTTATTTTCATAAATATATTTTTGTCATTTTCTCAATTCGACAATAATTCTGTTGTGGGGTCCACTAATGATTGCGTCGTTCTACGAATATTCCCTGCTAAAATGAATATTCTCCGACCAATCGAATATTAAATAACAACTTGCATACTTTGCAGAATTTATAAATACTATCCACAACTATAACATTATAACAAATTCATTCCATAATATTCAAAAATGATAATTATAGAAAAATCATCTTTATTCATAAAAGTTGGGGTCTTACAACCACCCCTTCTTATGAAATTTCACCCTCGAAATTAGGGTACGTACCTGGTATGTCGAATAGGTGAGGATATCTTGACTTTATCTCAGATTCTAACTCCCAAGTCATTTCTTCCACGTCGTGGTTTCTCCACAAAACTTTGACTTGAGGTATAACCTTGGAGCGTAGAATATAATCCTTTTTATCCAAGATTTTAACAGGTAACTCTTCATACGTTAAATCTTCCTCTATCACATCCGCTTCTAATTCAATAATGTGGTTCGGGTTGTCCACATATTTACGTAACATGGATATGTGAAAAATGTTATGAACACGAGACATACTTGGCGGTAAAACGAGTCTATACGCCACAGTTCCTACTCGATCGAGGATTAAAAATGGGTTAATGAATCGAGGATTGAGATTTATCTCTTTCCAAATCTCGTAACTCCTTTCCATGGAGAAACGTGTAATAACACATGATCTCCAATATCGAATTCGACGTCCTTTCGATGAAGATCAGCATAACTCTTTTGTCGATCTTGTGAGGTTTTTATACGTTGTCGGATCGTTTGAATCTTTTCCGTAGTCATACGTACCAACTCCGGTCCCAACAATGTTTCTTCACCCACCTCATCCCAATATACTGGAGAATGACACTTTCTTCCATACAACGCCTCGAATAGAGCCATGCCAATACTTGCTTGATAACTGTTGTTGTAGGAAAACTCCACCAATGGTAAGAACTTGTCCCAACTTCCCTTGAAGTCAAGGACACAGAGTCTTAATAAATCTTCAAGAGTTTGAATAGTCCTCTCGATTGTCCGTCTGTTCGAGGGATGATGATACGCCAACTAAATCGTAAATCATGCCCATAGCTTTTTGCAAACTAACCCAAAATCTTGAAGTGAATCTTGGGTCTCGATCGTAAACTATGGATACTTTGGCATACCATGCAATCTTACAATCTCGTTTATATACATACTAGCAAGATGTTCAAGTGTATAAGTTTCTTGATTTGTAAGAAATGAGCGAGACTTGGTCAATCTATCAATAATGACCCAAATCGCATCTATGCCTTGAGAAACCTTGGGAAGACCAAGAATCTAAAATCCATGGTAATGTGCTCCCACTTCCATTCCGGAATTTCAAGTGGTTGCAATGGACCTTTTGGCACTTGATGCTCCGCCGACTTCGTTGACAAGTTAGACACCTTGAGATAAACCCCGCTATCTCTCTCTCTCATATTGCTTCCACCAAAATGTATGTCGAAGATCACGATACATTTTGGTACTCCCAGGATGGATTACAAACAGTGTGTTGTGCGCCTCCATCATGATTTTATACTTTAACTCAGGGTCGTTAGGAACACAAAGTCTAGAGTTGACTCGAAGTATTCCTTGTTCATCGATTCTTGCTTCCGGCATAGCACCTTTTTGCACTTTCTTTCTCATACGCATCAGCTCTAGGTTTGTAGCTTGAGCAGCTTTAACCTTATCGATTAAAGTCGGTTCTACTTGTATATTTGCTATCATCATGTGGGTCCCTGGAGTCCTTATCTCTATCTCCATCCTTTGCAAGTCATACAAAATAGGCCTTTGCGTTGACAATATCGCACTCATTCAAAGATATGATCTTCTACTTAATGCGCCGCCTACCACGTTCGCTTTTCAGATGGTATTGGATGGTATGATCATAATCTTTCAACAGCCTCAAGCCAACGTCATTGCCGCATGTTGAGTTCCTTTTGAGTGAAGAAATATTTGAGGCTTTTATGATCCGTAAAGATCTCCACTTTCTCCCCATACAAATAATGCCTCCAAATCTTTAGTGCAAAAATGACTGTTGCCAACTCTAGATCATGAGTAGGATAATTCCTCTCATATTCTTTGAGTTGTCGTGAGGCATAGGCTATGACTTTCCCATGTTGCATGAGAACACAACCTAACCCTTTGTCTAAAGCATCACTGTAGATGACAAATCCCTCCGATCTAGATGGTATTGTCAGAACAGGTGCTGAAATGAGTCTCCTCTTGAGTTCTTGAAAACTCTTCCCACATTCCTCACTCCAACCAAATTTTGTATCTTTTCGAGTCAGCTGAGTTAATGGAGTAGCGATTCGAGAAAATCCTTCCACGAATCTCCGATAATAACCAGCTAAGCCGAGAAAGCTACGTACTTCGGTTACTGATTTGGGTTGCTCCCAGCTTTGAATAGCTTCAATCTTTGCTGGGTCAACATATATTCCATGACTTGATACTACGTGCCCAAGGAATGTTACTTCCTCAAGCCAGAACTCGAATTTCTTCAACTTGGCATAAAGCTTATATTCACGAAGCTTTTGGAGTATCAGCCTCGAGTGTTGCTCATGATATTCACGATTTTTGGAATAAATAAGGATGTCATCAATAAAGACGACCACAAAGTAATCCAAATATTCCTTGAATACTCGGTTCATCATATCCATGAAGGCAGCAGGAGCATTAGTCAATCCAAAAGACATGACTAAGAATTCATAATACCCATACCGAGTTCTGAAAGCCGTCTTTGGAATGTCATCGATTCTAATCTTCAATTGATGATAATCGAAATGAAGATCAATCTTTAAAAAGAATTTGGCTCCTTGTAACTGGTCAAACAGGTCATCAATACGTGGCAATGGGTACTTATTTTTTATGGTGACATGGTTCAACTTCCGATAATCAATACAAAGTCGCATACTCCCATCTTTCTTTTTCATGAATAGAACATGAGCACCCCAAGGAGACGTACTAGGACGAATGAAACCGATTTCTAACAATTCCTGCAGTTGGGTCTTTAACTCCTGAAGTTCAATAAAAGCCATTCGATATGGGGCTTTGGAAATAGGTTTTGTACAGGGTTCAAGGTCGATACAAAATTCAATTTCACGCTCTGGGGGTAGGCCAGGAAGTTCTTCAGGGAATACGTCAGGAAATTCATTAACAATAGAAATATCATTCAAAACTGACGTATTTTTATTTAGATCCGTGACATGAGCTAAGAAAGCTTGACATCCGTTTTTCAATAAATGAATATCTTTATGGCTTGAGATGATAGTGATTGATTTTAATGGTTAGGTTGCTTGAATTCTCATAATAGGTTGGTTATAAATATGAAAGCTAACAACCTTACGAAAACAATCAATTTTTGCATGATGAGTAGTTAACCAATCAATCCCTAGAATTACGACAAATGCAAGTATTTTCAATGAAATAAGATCGACAGGTAATGTGAGGGTAACGATTTGAACTAAACAAGACTTATAAATAGTGGATGTAATGAAGGTTTCTCCCAATGGAGTTTCAACAGATAAGTCAAAGTCCAATTTCTCCGGAGTCAAATTTAAACATTGAGCGCAAGTAGGAGAAATAAAAGAATGGGTAGAACCGGTATTAAATAAGGTATAGACTTCGCTAGAGTTTATGATAAGCTTACCTGTGATGACCTCGTTCGGGTTCCTTGCTTTCTGGGAGGTCACAATAAACGCCTCCTCAGACTACACTGGGCTTTGACTTTTCCGGGACTACTTTGGTGCCTCTATCCTAGTTGAACTTATCTTCTGGTGAATGACAAAATCGGGCTAGGTGACCTTCTCTTCCACAATTATAACATGATTTGGACGACATCGCACAATTTGGACTGATGTGTCCTTCCCCTCCACATTTGAAGCATATAATAGGTGATCGTTCTCCTTCCTTCACAACGGCAAGTCTTTGGTCGACGCCTTTTCATCATTGTTGAATCTCCTCTTCTTGAAATGTCCATTCTTATTATTTTGGCCCTCGATTACCATCAAGTGGTTACCATTTCTAACATCTTCGATTCCTCCAAGCTTGTTGTCACCGCTCACGAGTGCTCTCACCGGTATTATCATTTTTCACCGCTTCTTCTTTTGGTTGGGTTGACTCGTTATCGCATTCCAATAACTGAGCCCTATTAACAACATCTGAATACAAACATAGTTTATGAGAAATAAGATATTGACGTATCTAAGGTTTTAAACCTCTTAGAAACATTCGCGTCATTCTCTCCTCGTTATCAACTAAATGGGATGCAAACCGGGATAACTTCGGCAAAAAATTGGCTTCAGTCTTTGCGACACGCTCATGCTTTGTTTTGCTCCAGCTTTAATGAACTCTACCTCTTTCATGTGACGAATACTTTCGAAAGTACTTATCGTTGAATGCTTCTTGAAACTTCTCCCAAGACATCTTCATGCGGCAGCGGTCAGGTATGTTTCTGATTCCCACCAAGAATCCGCTCACATCTCAACATGAAGGTGGCGAAGGGAATCTTTTTCTCTTCGGAGCAACCCAAGACATCAAATATCTTGTTGATATGTTTTACCCACGTCTCTGCCTTAAGTGGTTTTGGCTCTCCAAAAAACTCCGGTGGTCCCAGCTCCTTGAACTATTTGGCAAGGACTGTCCGAGAGTTGCAGTGTTTCCACCGCATTTTGGATGAGAGCCGCCTCTCCGACTTTGATGTTGCATGAATTGCATGAAGCCTCTAACATTCTATCATTCATCATTTGGTCAAGTTGTTGTTTGCATGAGGATTGTCGCCTTCCGATGCACATTATCCTCGTTATTGATCCGTGGAGACTCAACGGTCTCCGTGTGCTCCATTGATGTTCTCAACATTCTGGATGCCATTTTCAAATACTGCCACAAAACAAGGGTTAATTAACATATCACATATTATCCCTATACTCTGACCGATCAACTAAATACCAAATAAATTTAGGTTGGTCATACTAGCGAAGGAATTCTCCGCCTCTCCCTCTAGTTCTTGTCTCACATCTTAGCCAGGATCATATCCTAAGCTTTGATATCAATCATGGCGCCCCAAAATAGGTATACATCACCTATTCTGAGTCGCCAAATACATGGTGCAGAATACAAATACAATCTTTAATATATAACAAGAGAGCTGTGAGTTTAAATATAAATACTGTCTTCTAGACAATATCCACTCTCAGAATAAGTCCTCATTACATTTATTGTCACACTATTTAACATAATAGTGAGGACTACTAATACTATCATCTAGTTCATCACTTCGTTCCCCGACTAGTCCCGCTATATATTCTCATTTCACGAAGAGAACGGTGAAAGAAAGGGTGAGCTCAACTAGCCCAAGATGAAATTTTATGACTAAGATAATCTGAAATAAATTATCATTAGTCTACAACAACGTTAAACCGATAAAATATAATAGACATCAAGTTTAACTCTGATGAACAAGAATCCATTAAAAGAGTCAAGTAGAAAGAAAATCTACTATCTTTTATGATTTAAAAGGTTTTCATCACTTTTTTTATCGAGACTCACTCGACAATAAATAATCCACATCATCGAATCACCCTCGCACTACTGGCCAAGATATATGCTTTAGTATCACGACCATAAATTATCCATGCACTACGGGCCAAGGACATTCGTGTATTCATCAATGGTCATGATCATGCCAACAACTGTCCATCAATGCACTACGGGCCAATGAGAACTTTTACCACATCATTTGTAACATTACGGTCATGATTACACCAAATAATCCCTGGTCATAATCATACCAAGTCCATCTATGCACTACAGGCCACAGATGACTTTCAACAAAATATAAACATGAGGATGATGACAATGATATAAGAATTCAATAAAACAAGTTCACGAATTAATTTATCTAGGAACTAATAATGTCCAAATTGTCAACATGATACTTCTTTGTAGAGTAAAATTTAAGAATACTCAGAAGAATATTTCCTTGAAAAGATACTGGATGAAACGCAAATATCAAGGATATTCCACTAATTTCATGGAGTATGGAAGTTAAAACTTTAACCAACTGAGTATAATAAGGAATGGAATAACAAAAGAAATCACCAAGTATGCAGTAAACCGCACAAGTAGGTTATTCCAACAGAATAATAAAGACGGAACCAGGTCTGGCGTAAAACGCACAGACATGATATTCAAACAGAATAATAAAGACAGAACTAGGTCCGATGTAAAATGCACAGACAGGATATTCTAACAGAATAATAAAGACAAAATAATATAGATGGAACCAGGTTTGGCGTAAAATGCACAGACAAGATATTCCAACAAAATAATAAAGATGAAACCAGGTCATACGTAAAGCACAGACAGGATGTTCCAACGAAATGGTAAAGAATGAAATAACAGAAGAATTTCACCATGTATACGGTACTTCACATAGACATGTTATTCCAACATAATAATAAAGAATGGAATAACAGAAGTTCTCTTTATGAATACAAAAGAAATAATACCCCTTACCTTTGAAAGAAACTGGTTATAGGAGTAGTGAGGTAGCAGGCTTCTATTCTTCTATAGATTTTCTCTCTACAATTTCTCTCTATAATAATTGCTCTATAGCTTTTGTGAATTTGTGAGAAATGATGTGAGACCCCAGATTTTATGAATAAATATTTAATTTTTTCGAAATATTTTTTTTTAATATTATGGCGTGAATTTGGTCGAGAAATATTCTTTTTGTCAGGAAATATTCGTACGACGGTACAATCATTGGTGGACCCCACAACAGAATTATTGTCGGATGGAGAAAATGACAAAAATATTTTATTGAAAATAATGGCGGAAGTTTTATCGTTAATACTGTTGAACTACTCGGTAGTAAAATACGATGTCTGGCGCTGTGGTTGCATAAGAGCACACTACAGTATTGATTATTGATGTTTACGTGAGAAGTCACTCAGTTTTGTTCAATTATTGCTACAATAGTTTCTGCATAGTATCTCACGTTATTTGATTCAATTATTGTTGATTTATAAGTTTTGTTTTATTAGTATTATCAACGTAATAAAACAGAAAATCTTTTTATATAAAATAGAATACTTTTATAAAGTTATTCGTTTTATTAGACAATAATTAGATTATATTATATTTTAATATGCATAGTGTTGTATAGTGCCTGCATAGTGTTGCATAGTATTTTGCATAGTAAAATCTTTTTATATAAAACAAAATACTTTTATAAAGTTATTTGTTTTATTAGGCAATAATTAGAATATATTATATTTTATTTAAAAGATTTTTCTTTAATTATGGACCGTCCGATTAAAGTAAATCAATCTGGACCGTTCATGAGTTAGTTACTATGCAATCCATTCTTCTATAAATAGAAGCTCATTCCTTCATTATTTTCTTACGAATTCACTGAAACTCTAGAGAGAGAAATTATAGAGAGAAAGAAGAAGAGTATTCTGCTAATTCACTACTCCGATATCAAGTTTCTTTTACACTAAGGGATATTATTTGTTGTACCCGTAAGGGGTATTATTTCTTTCTTATTCATGGAGAGAACTTCTGTTATTCCATTCTTTATTATTCTCGTAGAATAACTTTTATATGCGTGGAATACCCTATACTTGGTGACATTCTTCTATTATTCCGCTTTTTATTATTCTAGGAATATCATGTCTATGTGTTTTTACACCGGACTTGGTTCTGCTTTTATTATTACGTTAGAATATCATGTCTCGTGTGTGTTTACATCGACCCGGGTTCCGCTCTTTATTATCCCGCTGGAATATCCTGTACATGCATTGTTACGTTTGACTGGTTTCACATTTATTATTATGTTAGAATAACTTTGTCTATCTGCAGCACCGCATGCATGGTGATTTCTGTTGTTATTCCATTCTTTATTATTCTGTTGGAACATCCTATCGGTGTGAATTTTGCCTGACCTGGTTCTGTTATTATTATTCTATTGGAATAACCTGTCTATGCGAAGTACCGCATACATGGTGATTTCTTTTGTTATTTCATTCTTTATTATACTAAGTTGGTTAAAGTTTTGACTTCTATACTCCATGAAATTAGTGAAATATCCTTGATATTTGCTCTTTATCCAGTATCTTTTCATGGAAATATTCTTCTGAACATTCTTGAATTTTACTCCACACAGAAGTATCATGTTGACAATTTGGACGTTATTGGTTCTTGGACAAATTATTTTGTGAACTTATTTTATTGAATTCTTATATCATTGTCATCATCCTCATGCTTATATTATGTTGAAAGTCATCTGTAGTCTGTAGTGCATAGATGGACTTGGTATGATTATGACCGAGGATTATTCTTAAGATAATCATGACCGTAATGTTACAAATGATGTGGAAAAAGTCCTCATTGGCCCGTAGTGCATTGATGGACAGTTTTTGGTATGATTATGGGTATGGATTCTCTTCGGCCAAGGGAACAAAGATGAATTGTTTTATGGCATGATCAGGACCGTTGATGAAAACACGATTATCTTTGGCCTGTAGTGCATGGATAATTCGTGGTCGTGATACTAAAGATTATCCTTGGCCTGTAGTGCAGGGATGATTTAATGATGTGAATTATTTATTGAGCTGAGTCTCAGCGATAAAAGTGATGAAAATTTTTTAATTCATAAAAGATAGTAGATTTTATTCTCTACTTGACTCTTTTAATGGATTGCTTGTTCCGCTGCAGTTAAACTTGATGTCTATTGTATTTTATCAGTTTAACATTGTTGGAGACTAATGATAATTTATTCTGCATTATCTTAGTCATAATATTTCTTACTGGGCTAGTTGAGCTCACCCTTTCTTTCACTGTTCTCTTCAGGAAATGAGAACGTAGCTGGGACTAGTCGGGGAATGGAGTGACGGTGCAGATGATAGTATTAGTAGTCCTCACAATTTTGTTAAATAGTGTGACAATATATGTAATGAGGACTTATTCTGAGAGTGGATATTGTCTAGAAGACAATATTTGTATTAAAACTCAAAGCTCTCTTGTTGTATAATTAAGATTGTATTTGTATTCTGTACCATGTATTTGGCGACTCAGAATAGGTGATGTATACCTATTTTGGGGGCGTCACAAATGAAGGAAGAATGAGCTTCTATTTCTATAAAAATATAGTTTCGATAATTGCATGTTTTGGGGCTCGAAAAATTACAATACAATACCTCCAACTTTTCCTTTATTTTTAATTTAGTCATGCAAGTATTATCAAACTTGCACCACCTCCCTAATAGTAAATAATGTGATTCAATAGAAAATCTGTGAATCAATAGTTCTAGACATGTGAAAATATAAATTATAGTATAGTACCTCCATTTTTAACTTAGTCATGCAAGTATTATCAATATTGCACCAACTCCCCTAATAGTAACAAGAATGTGAAACAATAGTATGCACATGTGAACAAATAGTTATAATCATGTGAAATAATAGCAATCAATTGCTCATTTATCCGTTTAAATACCCGATTGGTCAATATAACCTCCAGACATCAATTATTATTGAAATAAATATAGATTTTCACTAACACAAATAATTCCAACATAATGAAACTATTTTTATCAAAAATATAAATTTTGAAATTTCGAAGTTTGGCTTTTCCCGAAAAAGTCAACTATTGACTTTTTGACCAAATAGTGAATCCCAGAAAATTTTGTGTTTGTAGACTATTTTTACTAATTTCATTGTTCCGAACTCAAATATCACGTCTGCGTCTCCAAATTCAACTCCGAACACAACTTCAATTTTAATAACATTCATCATTAATATTATAACTCACCATATTTATCAACCAGGTCGTTCCTAGGAAAGAGAGGGCTTTCCAATAAGGATTTCTCCCTATTGGCGCGCAATTAGGTGACCAAACCTCTCCTTGACAAAACTTCTAGACAATGTAAATATTGCAATTTAATAATATTAATAACTTTGTCGTCTCAATTATTGATTTAATAAAATAACATATTATGCAGATGAAACTGTGATAATAATCGAATCAATAATATGAGAGATATGATGCAGCAATTATTGTAGCAATAATTGAGTAAAATTGAATGACTTCTCATGTAAACATACAATTCATCAGAGCAATAATTGAGTATAACCGGTGACTTCTCACGTAAGCATCAATAATCAATACCGCAGTCTACTACGCAACCACGCCAGATTACTATACTTTTACTATCGAGTAGTTCAACAGTATTAACGGTAAAACTTTCGCCGTTATTTTCATAAATATATTTTTGCCATTTTCTCAATCTGAAAATAATTCTGTTGTGGGGTCCACCAATGATTGCGTCATTGTACGAATATTCCCTTCTAAAACGAATATTCTCCGACCAATTGAATATAATATAACAACTTGCATACTTTGTAGAATTTATAAATACTACCCACAACTATAACATTATAACAAATTCATTCCATAATATTCAAAAATGATAATTATAGAAAAATCACCTTTATTCATAAAAGTTGGGGTCTTACATTGTCCGGTAGAGATTAGAGAGTCTAAGGTCGAATCTTCGGACTTCTCTCCGGTCACGGTGAAGTACCGGCGCTGGACGGTGTCCCGGTACTTGGCGACCATGCACTGGCAGAGGTCATGGAAGGAGGTCATGGGGTCGTGGAACGTCTTGCCGAGACCATTGACGACGGAGGTGCGTGTTCGATTAGAGGACCTACCGGGGCCACAGCCTGGGATGGTGTGGTTGGCGGCGTTGGAGCGGTCTAGGGAATCGAGGTAGAGTTTGATGAGCTTGGCCTTTTTGAGGGAGGAGGAGACGTGGTCGTCCATTTTGGAGTGGAGGTCTTTGATGGATTTGGCATTGTGGAGGGTTTTGGATTGGTTGTGGGAGGATTGTAGCTGGTTGTAGAGGGTTTCGAGGTGTTTGAGCTCGTCTTTAATGGCTTTAATAACTTGTAAGAATTTTTCCAGATTTACACCATCTCCAGCTCCTCCATTACTGGACATCTCAATGATGTTAGAAGGATTTTGATCATCATTGTTGTATCGAGAGAATGAGTCGGAGGTAAATAGATCGTTCATCTTCATAATTTAATTCCCTTTTGTTTTATTTTCAGGTGGTTGGCTAATTGAATGGAGGAGAAAATTAGTGGTGGAATATGAAATGGAATGATTAGGGTGAAGAATTAATAAAGGGAAGTAGAGGAGAGAGAGAGGAATTTTGGAGAGGAAAGAAACGCGGGAAGGAGCGGGAAGAAGAGTTGTTGTGGTAGTTAATTCTACTCTTTTCTTTCTTGTTGTAGTAGTAGAGGAGAGAGAGATAGGAATTTTGGAGAAGAAAGAATTGCTGAATTGAACGGAATTGCTTGATTGAACATTTTTAAAAAGTACAGTTGACAGTGAGACTATGAAAGTAGAAGTGAAGCAGATAAGAAAAGAGCTTTAACAGAAAGAAAAAAAGGCTTCACTCAAAAACAATGAGAATACCATTAAGAATGTCAGCTAAATTGAGAGCCGAGAAGGCCAAGAAGAAAGCTTTCAAAAGATTGGTAGATCAGAGAGAAGACTCAAAGAGCCACTCTACGAATAATTTAAAACCATCAAGAGCTGAAGAAGAACAGATATAGAACCAAATCTATACAAAAGTCAACCAAGGTTCGGTGTGCAAAAATCCTCAAATGGTGAAGGTGTGCAAGTTGAGATCAGATAAAGATAAGAACCAACCACAAGATCAGCTGCTCCAAAGAAGGAGTGAAAGACTGTTAAGTACTCAAAGAGAACGAGCTTCATAAATAACTTAACAATCTATCCAATAGTGATCCAGTCTCGATGCAAAATCCAAAGAGGATCACAACAAGCTGCTAAGTATCAAAGGATGAACAAGCTTAAAGTCATCTTAGCAGCTCAGCACCAACAACAACATCAACAAGAAGCTAGGGCCTGAGGTGTAAAACCCCAACTTTTTCAATAAAGATGAATTTTCTATAATTATCACTTTTAAATATTATGGAATGAATTTAATATAATGTTATAGTTGTGGGTAATATTTCCAAATTTTGTAAAGTATGCAAGTTGTCATATTATATTCGATTGGTTGGGAAATATTCTTTTTATCAGGAAATATCCGTACGACGATACAATCATTGGTGGACCCCACAACAGAATTATTGTCGGATTAAGAAAACGACAAAAATATTTTTATGAAAATAACGACGGAAGTTTTACCGTTGATACTGTTGAACTACTCGGTAGTAAAAGTACAGTAATACGCGTGGTTGCATAGTTGCACACGGTATTGATTATTGATGCTTATGTGATAAGTCACTCGCTTTTGTTTTATTAGTATTATTAACGTAATAAAAGCGTAAAAACTTTATATAAAAATGAATACTTTTATAAAGTTATTCGTTTTATTAGGCTAATAATAAAATCTTTTTATATAAAATGTAATACTTTTATAAAGTTATTCATTTTATTAGACAATAATTAGATTATATTATATTTTATTATGCATAGTATTGCATAGTGTTTTGCAAAAGTAAAATCTTTTTATATTAAATAGAAAACTTTTATAAAGTTATTCGTTTTATTAGATTATAAATAGAATATATTATATTTTATTTAAAAGATTTTGCTTTAATTATGGATTGTCCGATTAAAAATAAATCAATGCGGATCGCTCATGAGTTAGTTACTATGCAATCCATTCTTCTATAAATAAGCTCATTCCTTCATTATTTTCTTACTTAATTCACTTTGAAACTTTAGAGATAAACTGTAGAGAGAAAGAAGAAAAGTATTCTGCTACTTAACTACTCTTATATCCAGTTTCTTTTACGGTAAGGGATACTATTTGTTGTACCCATAAGGGATATTATTCTTTTGTATTCATGAAGAGAACTTCTGTTATTCCATTCTTTATTATTCTATTGGAATAACCTGTATATGCGGGCTACCCTATACTTGGTGACATTTTTCTATTATTCTGTCTTTATTATTCTATTGGAATATCCTATCTGTGTGTTTTACACCGGACCTGGTTCCGTCTTTATTATTCTGTTGGAATATCTTGTCTGTGTGTTTTACACCGGACCTGGTTCCATCTTTATTATTCTGTTCGAATATCCTGTCTGTGTGTTTTACACCGGACCTGTGTGAGACCCCAAATTTTATGAAATAAAAGTATTCAATTTTCCTATTTTGGTAAATGGTTAAATTGATAAAAGGTTAAAGTTAAGGGTGATATGTGAAAAAAATTTCAAAGTAAACAAGTTGTCATAAAATACCTGATTACTATTCACTCTAGTATTATTCACTCGAGTATTTGGGACACTTTTTTTGTCGGAGTACTATTCACGAGTTACTATTCACAGGGTACTATTCCCAAAATATTATTCACGGAGTACTATTCACCCGAGAAATATATTTCTTTTCGGTCCAAATCATTTTTGAGTACAATATTATTCCATGAAGAGATGTACTAATTTTTCAGACCGTTGGTTGAATTATAATAGTAAAAGCCTTTTATATAAAAGTATACTTTTTTATAAAGTTATTCTATAAATAGAATATATTATATTCTATTATGCATAGTGTTTTGCATAGTAATTTTTTTTTTATATAAAATGTAATACTTTTATAAAGTTATTCTATAAATAGAATATATTATATTCTATTATGCATAGTAAAATCTTTTTATATAAAACAAAATACTTTATTAAAGTTATTCTATAAATAGAATATATTATATTTTATTATGCATAGTATTGCATAGTGTTTTGCATAGTAAAATCTTTTTATATAAAACAAAATACTTTTATAAAGTTATTTATTTTATTAGGCAATAATTAGAATATATTATATTTTATTTAAAAGATTTTGCTTTAATTATGGACCGTCCGATTAAAGTAAATCAATTTGGACCGTTCATGAGTTAGTTACTATGCAATCCATTCTTCTATAAATAGAAGTTCACTCCTTCATTATTTCTTATAAATTCACTGAAACTCTAGAGAGAGAAACTATAGAGAGAGTTCTTCTTCTATAATCTTGAGCGTATTTCTTTAAACTTTAAGAAAGCTTTAAGTGTAGTACAAGTTTTCTTCGAGTATATCCTCACCCTACCAGTCGGAGTACTCTTCTTTCTAAGGTAAGGGATATCATTATTGTGTAAGAGATATTATTTGTTGTACCCGTAAGGGGTGTTATTCTTTCTTATTCATGAAGAGAACTTCTGTTATTCCATTCTTTATTATTCTGTTGGAATATCCCGTCTACATGCGTTTTATCTGGGACACGGTTCCGTCTTTATTATTCTCGTTAGAATAACTCAGTATCTGCCAGTATTCTGGCACACAGTGATTTCATTGTTATTACATTATTTATTATTACGCTGGAATATCCTCACATCAGGCGCTTTCTGGCGGGACTGGTTAATCTTTATTATTACTGTTGGAATAATTTGTATATCGGATTCTGGTATACCGGTGAAGTCTGTTGTTATTCTATTCTTTATTATTCTCATTGGAATAACTCAGTATAAAGTGGATTCTGCAGTATACCGGTGATTTCTATTGTTATTCCATTCTTTATTATTTTGTTGGAATATCCTGTCGGTGCGTATTATGCCTGACCTGGTTCCGTTATTTATTATTCTGTTGGAATAACCTGTTTGTGTGGTCTATCGCATGGATGGTGATTTTCGTTGTTATTCCATTCTTTATTATTATGTTGGAATAACTTGTCATCTTAAATCTTTAAATACATGGTGAAATTCTTTAATTATTCCATTCTTTATTATCTTTGTTGGTTATTGGTTTCACGGTTGTATGTCTTTGGCTTTGTGAAGTGCAAAGATGATATGTTGTTGAATATCTTTAGCCTGTAGTACAAAGATGATCTGTTGTTTGATAGCTTTGACCCGTAAATACGAAGATGGGCAGTATATGACATGATCATGACCGAAGTGGTGATACTAACGAATATCTTTGGCCGTAGTGCATGGATAATTCAATGATGTGATTGGCAGGATCATGACCATTAGTTAACAGTTGAATGTCTTTGGCCGTGGTGCACTGACAGGCAATTGATTGGTATGATCATGACCATTGGTTTTATAGTTGAATATCTTTGGCCCGTAGTGCAAAGATATACAACTGATTGGTATGATCATTGTTATTACATTTGAATATCTTCAGCCTTTGGGGTAAAGATATTGAGTAAACATTCTATTAAGCCTTTCTGGCAAGATGGAACTGTTAATTCACATTATTATAAATATGAATTGTGAATTTAACTAACATCTTTGGTGGTTCAGGTAAAAACAAGTGTTGAAAGTTCTATTTGTCTTGGGTACAACGAAGAACTATTGATGAGTATTACAAGAATGAAATATTAACGATGGACTTTTAATTTGGAGGAGAAAGTAGACATTATGTTCTACTTGACTCTTATAATGGATTGTTGATTCCGCTACAATTATGGTTAAAAAGTTTTATTATCTACCATATGTTCTAAATCTCTGATTTATTATTGGCAAAAGCTATTGATAATTTAATTATCTTTAGTTATGATATTCTTTACTGGGCTAGTTGAGCTCACCCTTTCTTTCATTTTTCTCTGCAGAAAATGAGAATATAGCTGGGACTAGTCGGGGAATGGAGTGACGGTCTAGATGATAGCATTAATAGTTCTCATTATTCTGTGAAATGGTGTGATAATAAATGTAATGAGGACACCATTGAGAGTGGATATTTTCTAGAAGGTAATATTATTGTTTAAACTCTTAGCTATGTTTTGTCGTATTTTACACGACTGTTGTATAATTAAGTTGTATTTGAATTTATGTACCATGTAAGTGGCGACCCAAGATGGGTGATGTATACCTAATTTTGGGGGCGTCACAATTGGTATCAGAGTTTAGGGATATGGTCGCTGGCGGAGATAAAAGTTTAGAACTAGGAGGGGAGAGATGAGTAATATACTTCGCTAGTGTGTGACTTACCTAAGCTGAAATTGTTTACTTGATAAGTTGACAAATTATGATATGTCAATTAACCTTTGTTTTGAGGGTATATTCTAGAATGATATCTGAAATACAGGAGATGAGAAATGGGAAAATCATGATAGAGCGGAATTATCTGGGAAGGTACAATCCGAAAAGAAAGCAAGGTATTCTCATCTCTTCGAATATCAGGTACGTACATAAATTTCGAGGGCGAAATTCCATAAGGAGGGGAGATTGTGAGACCCCGAATTTTATGAAATAAAAGTATTCAATTTTTCTATTTTGGTAAATGGTTAAATTGATAAAAGGTTAAAGTAAATGGTGATATGTGAAAAAAAATTCAAAGTAAACAAGTTGTCATAAAATACCTGGTCACTATTCACTCTAGTATTATTCACTCGGGTATTTGAGACCTTTTTTTGTCAGAGTACTATTCACGAGTTACTATTCATAGAGTACTATTCCCAAAGTACTATTCGCGGGGTACTATTCACCTGAGAAATATATTTCTTTTCGGTCCAAATTATTTTTGAGTACAATATTATTCCATGAAGAGATGTACTAATTTTTCAGACCGTTGGTTGAAATTATAATAGTAAAAGCTTTTTATATAAAACAGAATAATTTTATAAAGTTATTCTATAAATAGAATATATTATATTCTATTATGCATAGTGTTTTGCATAGTAATTTTTTTTATATAAAACAGAATACTTTTATAAAGTTATTCTATAAATAGAATATATTATATTCTATTATGCATAGTGTTTTGCATAGTAAAATCTTTTTATATAAAACAAAATACTTTATTAAAGTTATTCTATAAATAGAATATATTATATTTTATTATGCATAGTGTTGCATAGTGTTTTGCATTGTAAAATCTTTTTATATAAAACAAAATACTTTTATAAAGTTATTTATTTTATTAGGCAATAATTAGAATATATTATATTTTATTTAAAAGATTTTACTTTAATTAGGGACCGTCCGATTAAAGTAAATCAATTTGGACCGTTCATGAGTTAGTTACTATGCAATCCATTCTTCTATAAATAGAAGTTCATTCCTTCATTATTTCTTACGAATTCACTGAAACTCTAGAGAGAGAAACTATAGAGAGAGTTCTTCTTCTATAATCTTGAGCGTATTTCTTTAGACTTTAAGAAAACTTTGAGTGTAGTACAAGTTTTCTTTGAGTATATCCTCGCCCTACCAGTCGGAGTACTCTTCTTTCTAAGGTAAGTGATATCATTATTGTGTAAGAGATATTATTTGTTGTACCCGTAAGGGGTGTTATTCTTTCTTATTCATGAAGAGAACTTCTGTTATTCCATTCTTTATTATTTTGTTGGAATATCCCGTTTGTGCGTTTTACGCTGGACTTGGTTCCGTCTTTATTATTCTGTTAGAATAACCTGTATATGCGTATTACCGTATACCTGGTGATTTCTGTTATTATTACATTATTTATTATTCTGTTGGAATATCCTGTCTGTGCGTTTTACGCCGGACCTGGTTCCGTCTTTATTATTCTGTTGGAATAACCTGTATACTTGGATTACCGTATACCTGGTAAAGTCTGTTGTTATTCTATTCTTTATTATTCTGTTGGAATAACATGTATCTGCTGATTCTGTGATACCGGTGATTTCATTGTTATTCCATTCTTTATTATTTTGTTGGAATATCACAATCGGTGTAATTACATACCTTTGACTTCAGTTCCGTTATTTATTATTCTGTTGGAATAACCTATTTGTGTGGTCTATCGCATGCATGGTGATTTTCGTTGTTATTCCATTCTTTATTATTATGTTGGAATAACTTGTCTATGCGAAGTACTGCATACATGGTGAAATTCTTTAATTATTCCATTCTTTATTATACTGTTGGTTATTGGTTTTACAGTTGTATGTCTTTGGCCTATAGTGCAAAGATGATATGTTGTTGAATATCTTTGGCCTGTAGTGCAAAGATGATCTGTTGTTTGATAGCTTTGACCCGTAGTGCGAAGATGGACAGGTGTATGACATGATCATGACCAGTAGTGATACTAACGAATATCCTTGGTCATAGTGCAGGGATAATTCAATGATGTGATTGGCAGGATCATGACCATTAGTTAACAATTGAATGTCTTTGGCCGTGGTGCAATCGACGAGCAATTGATTGGTATGATCATGACCATTGGTTTTATAGTTGAATATCTTTGGCCCGTAGTGCAAAGATATACCACTGATTGGTATGATCATTGTTATTACATTTGAATATCTTCAGCCTTAGGGGTAAGGATATTGAGTAAACGTTCTATTAAGCCTTTGTGGAAAGAAGGAACTGTTAATTCACATTATTATAAATATGAATTGTGAATTTAGCTAACATCTTTGGTGGTTCAGGTGAAGACAAGTGTTGAAAGTTCTATTTATCTTGGGTACAACGAAGAACTGTTGATGAGTATTACAGGAATGAAATATTAACGATGGACTTTTAATTTGGAGGAGAAAGTAGACATTATGTTCTACTTGACTCTTCTAATGGATTGTTGATTCCGCTGCAATTATGGTTGAAAAGTTTTATTATCTACCATATGTTCTAAATCTCTAATTTATTATTGGCAAAAGCTATTGATAATTTAATTATCTTTAGTTATGATATTATTTACTGGGCTAGTTGAGCTCACCCTTTCTTTCATTTTTCTCTTCAGGAAATGAGAATATAGCTGGGACTCGTCCGGGAATGGAGTGACGGTCCAGATGATAGCATTAGTAGTCCTCACTATTCTGTGAAATAGTGTGATAATAAATGTAATGAGGACTCCATTGAGAGTGGATATTGTCTAGAAGGCAATATTATTGTTTAAACTCTCAGCTATGTTTTGTCATATTTTACACAACTGCTATATAATTAAGTTGTATTTGAATTTATGTACCATGTTTTTGGCTACTCAAGATGGGTGATCAATACCTATTTTTGGGGGCGTCACAACCTGGTTCTGTCTTTATTATTGTGTTGGAATATCATGTCTGTGTGTTTTACACCGGACCTGGTTCCGTCTTTATTATTCTGTTGGAACATCCTGTCAGTTCAAATTTTGCCTGACCTGGTTCTGTTATTATTATTACTGTTGGAATAACCTGTCTATGCGAAGTACCGCATGCATGGTGATTTCTTTTGTTATTCCATTCTTTTTTATACTCAGTTGGTTAAAGTTTTGACTTCTATACTCCATGAAATTAGTGGAATATCCTTGATATTTGCGTTTCATCCATATCATTTCATGGAAATATTCTTCTGAGCAATCTTGAATTTTACTCTACGCAGAAGTATTACGTTGACAATTTGGATGTTATTGGTTCATGGACAAATTAATTCTTGAACTTATTTTATTAAATTCTTATATCGTTGTCATCATCCTCATGTTTTTATTATGTTGAAAGTCATCTATGGCCTGTAGTGCAAAGATGGACTTGGTATGATTATGACCAGGGATTATTCGGTGTAATCATGACTGTAATGTTACAAATGATGTAGTAAAAGTCCTCATTGGCCCGTAGTGCATTGATGGACAGTTGTTGGCATGATCATGACCATTGATGAATACACGAATATCCTTGGCCCGTAGTGCATGGATAATTTGTGGTCGTGATACTAAAGAATATCCTTGGTCGTAGTGCAGGGGTGATTCGATGATGTGGATTATTTATTAAGCTGAGTCCCAGCGATAAAAGTGATGAAAAACCTTTTAAATCATAAAAGATAGTAGATTTTATTTTCTACTTGACTCTTTTAATGGATTGCTTGTTCCGCTGCAGTTAAACCTTGATGTCTATTGAATTTTATCGGTTTAATATTGTTGGAGACTAATGATAATTTATTCGCATTATCTTAGTCATAATATTTCTTCTTTGGGCTAGTTGAGCTCACCCTTTTCTTTCACCGTTCTCTTCTGTGAAATGAGAACGTGGTTGGGGGACGAGTCTGGGAATGGAGTGATGGTCCGGATGATAGTATTAGCTAGTAGTCCTCACTATTATGTTAAATAGTGTGACAATAAATGTAATGAGGACTTATTCTGTGAGTGGATATTGTCTTGAAGACAATATTTGTATTTAAACTCAGCTCTCTTTTTGTATAATTAAAATTGTACTTATATTCTGTACCATATATTTGGCGACTCAGAATATGTGTTGTATACCTATTTTAGGTGCGTCACAGTTGATATCAAAGCTTAGGGATATGATCCCTGCCTAAGATATGAGACAAGAACTAGGAGGGGAGAGACGGGGAATTCTTTCGCTAGTATGACCTACCTATGTTTATTTGGTATTTAATTGGTTGGTCAGAGTATAAGGATAATATATGATATGTTATTTAACTCTTATTTTGTGGCAGTATTTGAAAATGACATCCGAGAATGTTGAGATTATCAATGGAGAACAGTTGACCGTTGAGTCTCCACAGATCAATAATCAGCATAATGTGCATCAAGAAGGAGACATTCCTTAGGCAAACAACAACACTGACCAATTGATGAATGATGGAATGTTCAGAGGCTTTATGCAATTCATACGACATCAGGCGAGAGCGGCTCCTGTCCAAAATGCAGGTAGAAACACTGGCAACTTTTGGACGGTCACCGCGAAATAGTTTAAGGAACTGGGACCACCGGAGTTTTTTGGAGTGCCAAAACCACTTAAGACAGAGACGTGGGTTAAGTAGATCAACAAGATATTTGATGTCTTGGGATGCTCCGAGGAGCAAAAGGTTCCCTTTGCCACCTTCATGTTGCGGGCAGAGGCAGATTACTAGTGGGAATCTGTAAAGCGTACTCAACTTGCCGCACTGAAGACGTCTTGGGAGAAGTTCCAAAAACTGTTCAACGACAAGTACTTTCTCAAAAGTATTCGTCACATAAAAGAGGTAGATTTCATCAAGCTGGAACAAAACAACATAACCGTATCGCAATATGAAGCCAAGTTTGCCGAGTTGTCCCATTTTACATCCCATTTGGTTGATAATGAGGAGAGAATGACGTGAATGTTTTTAAGAGGTTTGAAACCTGAGATACGTCAATATCTTATCTCTCATAAACTTTGTTTGTATTCAGATGTTGTTAATAGGGCTCAATTATTGGAGCATGATAATGAGTCAACCCAACCAAAAGAGAGCAGCCGGCAAAATGATAATATCAGTGAGAACAGTCATTGAAGCGGTGACAATAAGCGTGGAGGGAATCAACAGGCCAGAAATGGTAACCACTTTGGTGGTAATCAGGGCCAAAATAGTAAGAATGGACATTTCAAGAAGAGGAGATTCAACAATGATGGAAAGACATCAACACCAGCACCCATTGTTAAAGAAGGAGAACGACCACCTATCATATGCTTCAAATGTGGAGGGGAGGGACATATTAGTCCAAACTGCGCGATGCCGTCCAAAACATGTTATAATTGTGGAAGAGAAGGTCACCTAGCCCAATTTTGTCATTCACCGAAGACAAGTTCAGCTAGGATGGAGGCACCAAAGGCCGCATCCCGGAAAAAGTCAAACCGTGTCTGCAAGGGAGAGCGTTTGTTGTGACCTCCCAAAAAGCAAGGAACACGAACGAGGTCATCACGGTAAGCTAATCATAAACTCTAAATAAGTTTATACTTTATTTGATCTTTGGTTCTACCCACTCTTTCATTTCTCCTACTTGCGCTCAACGTTTAAATTTGACTCCGAAGAGATTAGACTTTGACTTATCTGTTGAAACTCCGTTGGGAGAAACCTCCATTACATCCACGGTTTATAAGTCTTATTTGATTCAAATTGGTAACCGCACGTTACCTGTCGATCTTATTTCTTTGAAAATACTTGCATTTGATGTGATTCTAGGGATTGATTGGTTAACTACTCATTATGCAAAAATTGATTGTTTTCATAAGGTTGTTAGCTTTTATATTCCTAATCAAACTATTATGCGAATTCAAGCAACCAAACCATTAAAATCAATCACTGTCATCTCAAGCCATAAAGCTATTCGTTTATTGAAAAATGGATGTCAAGCTTTCTTAGCTCATGTCACAGATCTAAACAAAAATACGTCAGTTTTGAATGATATTTCTATGGTTAATGAATTTTCTGACGTATTCCCTGAAGAACTTCCTAGCCTACCCCCAGAGCGTGAAATTAAATTTTGTATCGACCTTGAACCTGATACAAAACCCATTTCCAAAGCCCATATCGAATGGCTCCTATTGAACTTCAGGAGTTAAAGACCCAACTGCAGGAATTGTTAGACATTGGCTTTATTCATCCTAGTACTTCTCCTTGGGGTGCTCCTATTCTATTCGTGAAGAAGAAAGATGGGAGTATGCGACTTTGTATTGATTATCGGGAGTTGAATCATGTCACCGTCAAAAATAGGTACCCATTTCCACATATTGATGACCTGTTTGACCCGGTTGCAAGGAGCCAAATTCTTTTCAAAGATTGATCTTCATTCCAGAGATATCGCCAGTTGAAGATTAGAATCGATGACATTCCAAAGGCGACTTTCAAAACTCCTAATGCGAGGCATTATGAATTTCTAGTCATGTCTTTTGGATTGACTAATGCTCCTGCTGCCTTCATGGATATGATGAACCGAGTATTCAAGGAATATTTGGATCACTTTGTGGTCGTCTTTATTGATGACATCCTCATATATTCCAAAACTCGTGAAGATCATGAGCAACACTTGAGGCTGATACTCCAAAAGCTACGTGAATATAAGCTTTATTAAGAAATGCGAGTTCTGGCTTGAGGAAGTGGCATTCCTTGGGCACGTGGTATCAAGTCATGGAATATCTGTTGATCCAGCAAAGATTGAAGCTATTCAAAGCTGGGAGCAACCTAAATCGATGATCAAGTCGTAGCTTTCTCGGTTTAGCTGGTTATTATCGGAGATTCGTGGAAGGATTTTCTCGAATCGCTACTCCACTAACTCAGCTGACTCAGAAAGATACAAAGTTCGGTTGGAGTGAGGAATGTGAGAAGAGTTTTCAAGAACTCAAGAGAAGACTCATTTCAGCACCTGTTCTGACAATACCATTTGGTTCGGAGGGATTTGTCATCTACAGTGATGCTTCGAGGCAAAGGGTTAGGATGTGTTCTCATGCAACATGGGAAAGTCATAGCTTATGTCTCACGACAACTCAAAGAATATGAGAGAAATTATCCTACTCATGATCTAGAGTTGGCAGCTGTTGTCTTCGCACTAAAGATTTGGAGGCAATACTTGTAAGGGGAGAAAGTGGAGATCTTTACGGATCATAAAAGCCTTAAATATTTCTTCACTCAAAAGGAACTCAACATGCGACAACGACGTTGGCTTGAACTGTTGAAAGATTATGATCATACCATCCAATACCATCTTGGAAAAGCAAATGTGGTAGCTGATGCATTGAGTAAAAGATCATATGCGGGTACGAGTGCGATATTGTCAACACAAAGGCCCATTTTGTATGACTTGCAAAGGTTGGAGCTAGAGATAAAGACTCCAGGGACCCATGTGATGATGGTTAATATACGAGTAGAATCGACTTTAATTGATAAAGTTAAAGCTGCTCAAACTACAGACCTAGATCTGATGCGTATGGGAAAGAAAGTGCAAGAAGGTGCTATGCTGGAAGTAAGAATCGATGAAGAAGGAATACTTCGAGTCAACTCCAGACTTTGTGTTCCTAACAACCCTAATTTAAAGTATAAAATCATGATGGAGGCGCACAACACACCGTTTGCAATCCATCCTGAGAGTACCAAAATGTATCGTGATCTTCGTCATACATTTTGGTGGAGCAATATGAAGAGAGAGATAACGCTATTTATCTCAAGGTGTCTAATTTGTCAATGAGTCAAGGAGGAGCATCAAGTACTAAAAGGTCCATTGCAACCACTTGAAATTCCAGAATGGAAGTGGGAGCACATTACCATAGATTTCGTTACTGGTCATCCCAAGGTTTCTCAAGGCATTGATGCAATTTGGGTCATTGTTGATAGATTGACCAAGTATGCGCACTTCTTACCAATACGAGAAACTTATACACTTGAACGTCTTGCTCGTATGTACATAAACGAGATTGTAAGACTGTATGGTATGCCAGTATCCATAGTTACTGATCGAGACCCAAGATTCACTTCACAATTTTGGGTTAGTTTGCAAAAAGCTATGGGCACGGATTTATGATTTAGTTTGGCATATCATCCTCAGACGGATGGACAATCAGTGAGGACTATTCAAACTCTAGAAGATTTATTAAGACTCTGTGTCCTTGACTTCAAGGGAAGTTGGGACAAGTTCTTCTGGATTGGTGGAGTTTTCCTACAACAACAGCTTATCAAAACAAGTATTGGCATGTCTCCATTCGAGGCGTTGTATGGAAGAAAGTGTCGTTCTCCAGTATGCTGGGATGAGGTGGGTGAAGCAACGTTGTTGGGACCAGAGTTGGTACGTATGACTACGGAAAAGATTCAAACGATCCGACAACGTATAAAAACCTCACAAGATCGACAAAA
Source organism: Panax ginseng (assembly GCA_020205605.1). Taxonomy (NCBI): domain Eukaryota; kingdom Viridiplantae; phylum Streptophyta; class Magnoliopsida; order Apiales; family Araliaceae; genus Panax; species Panax ginseng. Next base: position 179,008,343 of record CM035132.1, read on the forward strand.
GAGTTATACTGATCTTCATCGAAAGGACGTGGAATTCGATATTGGAGATCATGTGTTGTTACGTGTTGCTCCATGGAAAGGAGTTACGAGATTTGGAAAGAGAGGAAAGCTCAATCCTCGATTCATTGGTCCATTTTTAATCCTCGATCGAGTAGGAACTGTGGACTATAGACTCGCTTTACCACCAAGTATGTCTCGTGTTCATAACGTTTTTCACATATCCATGTTACGTAAATATGTGGAAGACCCGAACCACATTATTGAGTTGGAACCAGACGAAATAGCGGAAGATTTAACGTATGAAAAGGTTCATGTTCAAATCTTGGATAAGAAAGAACATATTCTACGCTCCAATGTTATACCTCAAGTCAAAGTTTTGTGGAGAAACCACGATGTTGAAGAAATGACCTGGGAGTTAGAATCTGAAATGAAGTCAAGGTATCCTTACCTCTTCGATATACCAGGTACGTACCCTAATTTTGAGGGCGAAATTTCTTAAGAAGGGGAGGTTGTAAGACCCCAATTTTTTGAATAAAGATGAATTTTCTATAATATCATTTTTGAATCTTATGGAATGAAGTTAATATAACGTTATAGTTGTGGGTAATATTTACAAATTTTGCAAAGTATACAAGTTGTCATATTATATTCGATTGGTCAGGAAATATTCTTTTTGTCAGGAAATATTTGTACGACGGTACAATCATTAGTGGACCCCACAACAGAATTATTGTCGGATTGAGAAAACGACAAAAATATTTTTATGAAAATAACGGCGGAAGTTTTACCGCTGATAATCTTTGTTGAACTACTCGATAGTAAAAGTATGCAAGAATACTGCTGCGTTGGTTACATAGTTGCACACTGGTATTGATTATTATGCTTATGTGATAAGCCACTCGGTTTTGTTTTATTAGTATTATTAATGTAATAAAAGCAGAAAAAACTTTTATATAAAAAAATGAATACTTTTATAAAGTTATTCGTTTTATTAGGCTAATAATAAAATCTTTTATATAAAATAGAATACTTTTATAAAGTTATTCATTTTATTAGACAATAATTAGATTAGATTATATTTTTATTATGCATAGTGTTGCATAGTATTTTGTATAGTAAAATCTTTTTATATAAAACATAAAACTTTTATAAAGTTATTCGTTTTATTAGATTATAAATAGAATATATTATATTTTATTTAAAAGATTTTGCTTTAATTATGGACCGTCCGATTAAAGTAAATCAATCTGGACCGTTCATGAGTTAGTTACTATGCAATCCATTCTTCTATAAATAGAAGCTCATTCCTTCATTATTTTCTTACGAATTCACTGAAACTTTAGAGAGATAAACTGTAGAGAGAAAGGAGAAAAGTATTCTGCTACTTAACTACTCTTATATCAAGTTTCTTTTACGGTAAGGGATATTATTTGTTGTACCCGTAAGGGATATTATTCTTTTGTATTCATGAAGAGAACTTTTGTTATTCCATTCCTTATTATTCTATTGGAATAACCTGTATACGCGGGCTACCCTATACTTGGTGACATTCTTCTATTATTTTATCTTTATTATCCTGTTGGAATATCCTGTCTGTGTGTTTTACACCGAACCTGGTTCCGTCTTTATTATTTTGTTGGAATATCCTGTCTGTGTATTTTACACCGGACCTAGTTCCGTCTTTATTATTCTGTTAGAACATCCTGTCGGTGCAAATTTCGCATGACCTGGTTCCGTTATTATTATTCTGTTGGAATAACCTGTCTATGCGAAGTACCGCATGCATGGTGATTTCTGTTGTTATTCCATTCTTTATTATACTCAGTTGGTTAAAGTTTTGACTTCTATACTCCATGAAATTAGTGGAATATCCTTGATATTTGCGCTTCATCCAGTATCTTTTCATGGAAATATTCTTCTAAGCATTCTTGAATTTTACTCTACACATAAGTATCATGTTGACAATTTAGACGTTATTGGTTCCTGGACAAATTAATTCTTGAACTTGTTTTATTGAATTCTTATATCATTGTCATCATCCTCATGTTTATATTATGTTGAAAGTCATATGTGGCCTGTAGTGCATAGATGGACTTGGTATGATTATGACCAGGGATTATTCGGTGTAATCATGACCGTAATGTTACAAATGATGTGGTAAAAGTCCTCATTGGCCCGTAGTGCATTGATGGACAGTTGTTGGCATGATCATGACCATTTATGAATACACAAATATCCTTGGCCCGTAGTGCATGGATAATTTGTGGTCGTGATACTAAAGAATATCCTTGGCCGTAGTGCAGGGGTGATTCGATGATGTGGATTATTTATTAACCTGAGTCCCAGCGATAAAAGTGATGAAAAATGTTTTAAATCATAAAAGCTAGTAGATTTTATTCTCTACTTGACTCTTTTAATGGATTGCTTGTTCCGCTGCAGTTAAACTTGATGTCTATTGTATTTTATCAATTTAACATTGTTGGAGACTAATGATAATTTATTCTGCATTATCTTAGTCATAATATTTCTTGCTGGGCTAGTTGAGCTCACCCTTTCTTTCAACTTTTTCTCTTGAAAATGAGAACGTAGCTTAGGACGAGTCGGGGAACGGAGTGATGGTCCAGATGATAGTATTAGCTAGTAGTCCTCACTATTATGTTAAATAGTAAGACAATAAATATAATGAGGACTTATTCTAAGAGTGGATATTGTCTAAAAGACAATATTTGTATTTAAACTCACAGCTTTCTTTTTGTATAATTAAGATTGTATTTATATTCTGTACCATGTATTTGGCGACTCAGAATAGGTGTTGTATACCTATTTTAGGGGCGTTACATGAGGGGTCTTCTCCTAGGGACTAAACTGAGTTTCAAGTCTACTGGACATGAAGAGTTCTTAGTAAACTAGAGTTCCAAGTCTGCTGGACTTAAAGAGTTCTTATTAAACTAAAGTTCCAAGGCTACTGGACTTGAAGGAATCGTAGTGATTCAAAGATTTAAAGACTTTCTTAGTGGAATCCCTGCTTATTAAAGCAGAAGAGTGGATTAGGAGCTTGAGTCTCTAAACCACTTAAAATTCCTTATGTCTTTTATATACTGTCATTTACAATATAAATCTATAACTGCTATGAATATGATAACTACTTACATCTGAACTAACTCTAGAAAAATGGTCAACATAACATCTATGAAGGGGAACCTTAACTTATTCCGCTGTGTTTGAAATAATTCTTAAGTTTGTCATCTGCTAATTACTTAGCAATGTAAACTAAAATGGAAAAGATTTTTGAAATCAAAAAGGATCTATTCAATCCCCCCTTCTAGATCTATTGTGTGCCCTCTGGGAACTAACAATTGGTATCAGAGCAAGTTCTCATATTTTATTCTAAAAGCTAGCGCTTTGAGTCTAATCCTAGGCATAAACCATGTTCTAAACTTAATTTAGTAATAAGTCGCTTGTGATTACTAATGAACTCACACGTTAGAAATTATGCTTATAGGTAAATGTGCATATTACCCCGAAGCTTCTCAGATTGGTTGTGACTCCCCCAAAACAGGTATACATCACCCATCTTGGGTCGCCAGATACATAGTACATAAATTCAAATACAATTTAATTATACAACAGTCGTGTAAAATACGACAAAACTTAGTTGAGAGTTTAAACAAGAATATTATCATCTAGACAATATCCACACTCAATGGAGTCCTCGTTACAATTATTATCACATTATTCTGTAGAATAGTGAGGACTACTAAAGCCATTTATCCTGGACTATCACTCCATTCCCCGACTCGTCCCAGCTATATTCTCATTTCCTTAAGAGAACAATGAAAGAAAGGGTGAGCTCAACTAGCCTAGTAAGAAATATTATGACTAAGATAATGCAAAATAAATTATCCTTAGCCTTCAACAGTATAACAACTGATAGAATACAATAGACAACAAGTTTTAGATAACAACTGCAGCAGAATAAGCAATCCATTAGAAGAGTCAAGTAGAGCATAAAATCTATTATCTTCTATGATTTAAAAAGTTTTTCATCAACTTTATCGCTGAGACTCAACTTAATAAATAAACCACATCATCGAATCATCCATGTACTACGGGCCAAGGATATTCATGTAATCATCAATGGTCATGACTATACCGAATAATCTCTGGTCATAATCATACTCATAACTGTCCATCAATGCACTATGGGCCAATGAGGACTTTTACCAAATCATTCGTTACATTACGGTCATGATTATACCGAATAATCCCTGGTCATAATCATACCAAGTCCATCTATGAACGTAAGCCAAAGATGACTTTCATCACAATATAAGCATGAGGATGATGACAATGACATAATAATTCAATAAAACAAGTTCAAGGATAAATTTTAAAGATTTATAAATTAATTTATCCAGAAATCAATAACGTCCATATTGTCAACATGATACTTCTTTGTAGAGTAAAATTCAAGAATGCTCAGAGGAATATTTCCATGAAAAGATACTGGATGAAGCGCAAATATCAAAGATATTCCACTAATTTCATGGAGTATAGAAGCCAAAACTTTAACCAACGGAGTATAATAGAATATATGAAACTGCAAATGGATTTTCACCCGCCATGCGATAATCTACGTAGACAGATCATTTCCATAATTTAATAAGGAATGAATACGAACGATCATTCACCATGCATGTGGTAAATCCATTATGGACAAAGTTATTCAATGAATAATAAAGAATGGAATAATAGAAGAATTTCACCATGTATGCGAGATTTATGTATAAAGTTATTCCAACATAATAATAAAGAATAGAATAACGTAAGAATTTCACCATGTATACGGTGATTTAGATATAACGAGTTATTCCAACATAATAATAAAGAATGGAATAACAGAATCTCTCTTCATGAATAAAAAAAAAATAATACCCCTTACCTCAAAAGAAGATTAGATACTGGAATAGTGAGGTAGCAGACTTCTCTTCTTCTTTCTCTCAATAATTTCTCTATAATAATTGCTCTTGTGAGACTTAGTGAATTGGTGAGAAATGAAGGAAGAATGAACTTCTATTTATAGGAAAATATAGTTTCGATAATTGTACATTTTGGGGCTCAAAATATTATAGTATAATACCTTCCTCTTTTTCTTCCTTTTTAATTTAGTCCTACAAGTATTATCAAACTTACACCACCTCCCCTAATAGTAAGTCATGTGAATAAATAGTAAATCATGTGAATCAATATTTCTAGACATGTGAAAATACGAATTACAGTATAGTACCTCCATCTATACCTCCATTTTTAACTTAGTCATGCAAGTATTATCAATCTTGCACCACCTCCCTTAATAGTACAAGAATGTGAATCAATAGTACACACATGTGAATAAATAGTTATAATCATGTGAATTAATAGCAATTAATTGCTCATTTATCCGGTTAATTATCTGATTGGTCAATATAACCTCCAGACATCAATTATTATCGAAATAAATGTCAATTTTCACTAACACTAATAATTCCAACACAATGGAACTGTCAATTTCATCTTTAATCAACACAAACTTATTCATCATTAATATGATAATTCATAATATTTAACAACCAGGTCGTTTCCAAGAAAGAGGGGGCTTTCCGATAAGGATTTCTCCTTATTGGCTCGCAATTAGGTGACCAAACCTCTCCTTGACAGAACTTCTAGACATTGTCAATATTGTAAATAATAATATGAATAACTTTTCTCAATTATTAATTTAATAATATAACATATTATGCGGATGATACTGTGACAATAATTGAATCAATAATATAGAGAGATATGATGCGTGAATTCTTGTAATAATATTTGAGTATAAGCGAGTGACTTCTTACGTAAACATCAATAATCGATCTGGTGTGCTTTACTATGCAACCACACGACATCGCATTTTTTACTACCGAGTAGTTCAACAGTTTTTAATTCAGTAACACTTTCACCATTATTTTTATAAAAAGATAATTCTGTCGTTTTCTAACTACGACAATACTTCCGTTGTGTGGTCCACCAATGATTGTGTCATCGTACGAATATTCCCTGTTAAAACGAATATTTTCCGACCAATCGAATATTATCTAACAACTTGCATACTTTGAAAAATTTATAAATACTACCCACAACTATAACACTATCTCAAATCCACACCATAATATTCAAAAAAATATTTCGAGAAATTTAAATCTTTATTCATAAAATTTGGGGTCTCACAATCTTTCCTACTTATAAAATTTCGCCCTCGAAATTTATGTACGTACCTGGTATGCCAAAGAGGTGAGGATTCCTTAAATACCTTTATCGTCGAAAACATTACACGTTGCATACGTGCATGCCCGATGCCCTCCGATTGCCTCTGAATGCACATCAGTCCCTAAAATAGTCATTTTAGGCCTTGATACCGACCTCAAATCTCAAAACATAAAGAATGAAAGATTTAGGTCTACTCGTATGACTAATCTTGAATCATCTTGAATCACTCCAATCGGAGTTTTTATGAATAATTTATGCCCAATTTACTAAAGGACGTCCGGACAGATTTTGGCTTAACACTAGACCAGTGCCTAGGCGCCCAAATTTGACCTTGGGCAAGTGCCTAAGCGCTCGACCTTTGGCTCTTAACTCCAATTTTCCAAATTTTGCAACTTTTGACACACATACTTTAAATCTTCATAACTTCTTCATCTCTTATCGGAATTAGTCCGTTTTCGAGGCTATGGAAAGCTTGTAACATGCTCTATAAAACCCCATGATTTCATAATTTTTCAGATTCATTAATTATTCCAAAATTTGGCTCCAAAGTCCCCCAAGACTAAGTTTTTACTAACAACAATACGTGAAAAACGTTATGAACACGCGACATACTTGGCGATAAAACGAGTCTATAGGCCACAGTTCCTACTCGATTGAGGATTTCAAATGGGCCAATTAAATTGAGGGTTGAGATAATGCCTTATATCTTTCCGAGTCATTTGAGTTAATGGAGTAGCGATTCGAGAAAATCCTTCCATGAATCTCCGATAATAACCAGCTAAGCCCAGAAAGCTACGTACTTCGGTCACCGTCTTCGATTGTATTTCTTCAATCTTCGCCGGGTCCATAGATACTCCGTGTTTTGATACCACGTGCCCAAGGAATGCTACTTCCTCAAGCCAGAACTCGCATTTCTTTAACTTGGCATATAGCTTATTTTCACAAAGCCTTTGGAGTACCAGTTTCAAATGGTCCTCATGATCTTCACGACTTTTGGAATATATGAGGATGTCATCAATAAAGACAACAACGAACTGATCTAAATATTCCTTGAATACTCGATTCATCATATCCATGAATGCAGCAAGAGCATTAGTCAATCCAAAAGACATGACTAAGAATTCATAATGCCCGTACCTAGTTCTGAAAGCAGTCTTTGGAATATCCTCAGTTCTAATCTTCAACTGATGATATCCAGAACGAAGATCGAACTTTGAAAAGAATTATGCTCCTTACAACTAGTCAAACAAGTCATCAATACGAGGTAGTGGATACCTATTCTTGATGGTGACATGGTTCAATTCCCGATAGTTAATACAAAGTCGCATACTCCAGTCTTTCTTCTTTGCGAATAAAACAAGAGCACCCCAAGGAGATGTACTAGGACGAATGAAACCGATGTCCAACAACTCCTGTAGTTGGACCTTTAACTCCTGAAGTTCAATATGAGCCATTCGATATGGGCTTTTAGAAATGGGCTTTGTACCAGGTTCAAGATCAATAAAGAATTCAACTTCATGTTCCGGGGGTAGACCGGGAAGTTCTTCAGGAAATACATCAGGAAAGTCAATAACAACAGGAATATTATTCAAATTTGACGTCTTTATTCAAATCCACAACATGGGCTATGAAAGCTTGACATCCATTTTTTAATAAACGAATAGCTTTATGACTTGATATGACAGTGATTGATTTTAATGGTTTAGTTGCTTGAATTCGAACAACAGGTTGATTAGGAATATGAAAACTGATAACCTTACGAAAATAATCAATTTTGTCATGATGAGTAGTTAACCAATCAATCCCTAAAATCACATCAAAAGCAAGTATCTTTAAAGAGATAAGGTCAACAGGTTATGTGATGGTTCCAACTTGGATCAAACAAGATTTATAAACAGTGGATGTGATGAAAGTTTCTCCTAACAGAGTTCCAACAGATAAGTCAAAGTCCAATTTCTCAGGTGTCAAGTTTAAACGTTGAGCACAAACAGGAGAGATAAATGAATGGGTAGCACCGGTATCTAGTAAGGTATAAACTTCACAAGAATTTATGATTAGCTTACCCGTGATAACCTCGTTTGGCTTCCTCACATTTTGACCAATCACGACAAACGCTCTTCCAGGAACCGTTGACTTTGACTTTTCTGGGACAGCCTTTTGAGTCACCATCCCCGCTGAACTAGGTTTCACTACCGTACAATCTGGAGCGATATGTCCTTCCTTTCCACAATTATAGCATACCTTGAACTATTGTGGCTAGTTTGGGCTGATATGTCCCTCTTTCTCGCATTTGTAGCATACGACCGGTGGTCATTCTCCTCCCTTAGAACTAGTTGCTGCTTATACTGACGTCTTCGTATTGTCATTGTTATATCTCTTCTTTTTCAAATCTCCCCCCGACTCGCTTCTTCTATTTTCATGGCCATGATTACCACCAGAGTGGTTGCCGTTCTTGTCCGTATTCTTCTTTCTCCGCTGGTTATTGTTGTTCTGATGACTGCTATCACCGGTATGATCCTGGTTGTGGTCCCTCGATTGAACATACTCGTTATCTCGCTCTAATAATTGAGCCCTGTTGACAACATCTAAATAGAGAGAAAATTTATGAGAAATGAGATATTGACGTATGCCGGGTTTTAAACCTCTCAGAAACATCCGCGTCATACGTTCCTCATTCTCCATCAAATAAGGTGCGAATCTGGATAACTCTGCAAACTTCGCGTTTAAATCTTTGGGACACCGCCATGTTATTCTCGCTTCTAGTCTAATAAACTCTACCTCCTTCATATGACGCGAATACTTTCGTGAAAGTACTTATCATTGAACAGTTTACAAATGTTTCCCAAGACATGCTAGTTAAGGACGGTGGATGGGTACGCTTCATGATTTTCACCAATGAATCACCTCATTCTGAACATAAAGGTGGCGAATGGAACCTTCTGTTCCTCCGTGCATCCCAAGACGTCGAATATCTTGATATCTTGCTTAACATATCACATAATATCCCTCTATTATGACCGACCAAAAAATAAGCTTAGGTATGACACACTAGCGAAGAATTTACTCGTCTCTCCCTTCCTAGTTCTATTCCCCGATCTCCGCCAGAGATCATATCCCTAAGCTCTGATACCAACTATGATGCCCCCAAAATAGGTATACATCACCCATTCAGAGTTGTCAAATACATGGTACAGAAACAACTACAACTTTATTAATACAACATATAAACTGTGAGTTTAAATACAGATATTTCCATCTAGACAATATCCATACCCAAATAAGTCCTCATTACAATTATTGGTACATTATTTTACAAAAATGATGAGGACTACTAAAACAACTTTGTAGAACCTTCATTCCATACCCCGACTAGTACTCGCTACATTCTCGCCTCCTGAGAAGAAAAATGGAACAAAAAGGAAAAGGGTGAGCTCAACTAGCCCAGTAAAGAATATTATGACTAAGATAATATAAAATAAATTATCATTAGTCTTCAACAGGAAAAAATCTGAGAGAATATAATAAACAACAAGTTTTAGATCAATATTCGCAGCGGAAATAATAATTCATAAAAGAGTTATGTAGAGAATGAAATCTACTATAATCTATGAATTTAAAAGTCCATCATCAATATTTATCCATGTAACATCAATCAATATACATCTTAAATAAAATATTCATCGTTGCACTACAGGCCAAAGATATTCATCAATCGGTCATGTTCAACTCAACACTTGTTCATCTTTGCATTACGGGTTAAAGATATTCATAAGAAAATCAACCATCTTTGCACTACAGGCCAAAGATATTCAATTATATCATCATTTAGGACTGAGGATGATGAAAAATATTTTAAAAAAAACGAATCCAGTGAAACAAAAGAATAAATATTAAGGATTCGTATTTCGGTTTATCCATGTCCAAAAATACCTCATAAATAATCGTAGTGGAGTAAATTTCAAGAATGATCAAAACATGGATACAATCAAAGCTAGTATCCATAATAGATATTTTGGACAAAAAATTAAAATTTAATTTTTTGTGAATAATAGTCTTATATTAAATGAATAAGACTGTATCATCGTGAATAATCAGATACGTGAATAGTAACTCTGACACTAAAAGACAAGAATTTCAGAAGAAAAATACTCACAATATTCTGGCATAATGATATTGAAAGAATTAATATCATTTTAAAAAAAATAATATCCCTTACCTCAAAAGAATAGTACTTCTGGCTGGATTACTGGGTATAGTGCTGAAGGAAACTTGCACCGTATAACAACACTCAAAGTATCAAAATAATCACAAGAATACGCTCAATATATCGAGAGAGAAAGAGAGAGAAACTTCAGTTTCTGGTGTGATTTTCAATTCTTACCTAAGTACCCTATTTATAGGAAAATGCTTAGAACACCAAAGCAGAAAATTTAATAAAATATATATTTATAAAAATTATTCAAGCCCACCTCTTTGACAACTGAATTCAGCCGCCAATATAGCCCACCATAATGACAAAAACATTTTTCTTAAAATAAATAATTAAAACTTACAAAAATCAATTATTCCGGAACTCCGGAACTCTAATAATTCATAATAAATAGCCCTTTTATTAGAAAAATTTGAACCTCATGTCCTTTCCATAGAAAATTCAATTCTCTACAACTTTGTAAGTTTATGTTTTTCCAAATTCCAAACAAAAATTGACCGAAATCCACGAACAGACGATTTTACAGGCTATAATCAAATTTCAGTCAAGAAATGGGGTCCACCGACACACAAAACATGTGTTAATCATTTAATGCAACAAAAATACTCTTCCTCCTCATATACGCATATATCCCACATTTATTGTAAAAATATCATCATTATTAGATTATTAAAATATAATAATATATTTAAATTAATTATTTTATCAGAAAAAGATAAATATTTATTTTTAACAATTGTCACATTAAAAATTTTCTCAATCTTTATCCACATAAAATCAATAATTAATTATTCTCAAATAATATTACAAAATCATAATACTGACAACCAGGCAGTTCCTAGGAAAAGGGTGCTTTCCAATAAGGATCTCTCCTTACTGGCGCACAATTAGATGACCAAACCTCTCCTTAGACAGAACTTTCTAGACATTGCCAATAATGTTATCAAATAATATTATTCAGATAATATGAATTATTACTCTGATAATGGAAAATACTGTGTAGTGACAATTATTAAAACAACAGTAATATAAAATATCAACGCAACAATTATTGAATCAATAAAATAAAATACTTTGAGCGATAATTCTTTCAGAACAATTATTGAGTAGTGCCTTCTTACGTAAGAATCAATAATTGGTGCAATACCGTGTGCTACTGTGTTTTAACCACTGAGTATTTCAACAGTATTAACGGTAATAACTACGCCATTATTTATAAACAACTTATATTTTTTGTTTTTTTCATCCAATCGCTTTCTGTTATGGGGCCCACACAAGACTGCGCCGTATTATGAATATTCCCCCGACAGCAAGAATATTCCACGACCAAACGAATATTCCCCGATAAAAATGAATATTTTATAACCACCTGCTTATTTGAAATATTTGCACATTTTACCCATAACTAATCATATTAATCAAATTAACCCTTACTATTTAAAAATAATAAATAGAGGAAATTCAATTTTATTTATAATAAGTTGGGTTCTTACAGGTTTTGTACTAGGGTCAATACAAAATTCGATTTCACGCTCTAGGGTTAGGCTAAGAAGTCTTCAAGAATACGCCAGAAAATTTATTAACAATAGAAATATCATTCAAAACTGTGACTCTCATCCAAGACTTAGATAACACGTCACATTGATACCTATCAAATTTCCATCGTCATTCACACCGTCGCCTACGGAAAGTCTGGCTTCGATGCATCCCAAGAGTTGGAAGTCACCAGCGAAAGGCTCGGGGCTCTTTACTTATGGCTTGATATAACAGTGATTAACTTTAGTGGTTTGGTTGCTGGCTTCGGTGCATCCCAAGAGTTGGAAGTCACCAGCGAAAGGCTCGGGGCTCTTTACTTATGGCTTGATATAACAGTGATTAACTTTAGTGGTTTGGTTGCTTGAATTTGCATAACAGGTTGGTTAGGAATATGAAAGCTAACAACCTTACGAAAATAATCAATTTTGGCAATGATGAGTAGTTAACCAATCGATTCCTAAAATCACATCAAAGCCAAGTAATTTCAAAGAGATAAGATCGACAGGTAACGTGAAAGTGTCAATTTGAATCAACAAGATTTATAAACAGTGGAGGTAACGAAGGTTTCTACTAACGAAGTTTCAACCAATAAGTCAAAGTCTAACTTCTCTGGGGTCAAATTTAAACGTTGAGCGCAAATAAGAGAGATAAAATAATGGGTAGAATCGGTATCTAATAAGGTATAAACTTTGCAAGAATTTATAATTAACTAACCCGTGATAACTTCATTTAGGTTCCTCACTTGTTGGGAAGTTATGAAAACCGCTCTTCCTTGAACTACCCGGCTTTGACTTGTCTGGGGTAGCATTTGGTGTCATCATTACCATTGAAATTGACTTTTTTATAGGGCATATTCCACCCTTAATTGCTTCATCGTACTCCTGTTTCATGATCTGAATCATTAATTTTCAATCCATATCAAATTGGGGTTGATCGCCATGTACCAGGTAATTCAAAACTCAATGTTGGGTTCTCTCAATTGCTGTCCAAAAAGAGAAATACATATAATCTATTTTAACCTTCTTAGATCGGACATCTCTTTCCACAATATCAATGTGTTGTGCTGCTTTTACCCATGCATCACTTATTCTCACTCGTTCAGTTGTTTCTTCTTTCAGCTCAGATTCTAGTTTTATCATCTTATACTCTGCCAAAGAGTGCTTCTGTTCAAGCATCACATATCGGGTAACAGAAGCTTGAATTGTTGCATCCTTTTGTTCTACGACCACCTACCGTTCTTCAGCCTTCTCTTCTAACTCATGAACATAATTTTGCAATTCTAAATTTCGATCATAAAATTCTTCTAATAAATTCTCCTCAGGTTCCTCAAGTTCCTCTTCTTCCTCCTCTTCCTCTTCTTCCTCACTCTCAGCTGCTACCTCTGCCACTATCTCGGGTCCAACTATCAATTCTTCACTCACCATCTGGATATCTCTAATTCCTTCTTCGCCTGACATCACATTATCTTGGTTGGTGATTAAAGGTGTCTCCTCGATCTCATTCACTCCATTGTTAACATTTTCAGCTGCCATTTTCCAATATTGCCACAAAACAAGGGTTAATTAACATATCACATATTATCCCTATACTCTGACCAACCAATTAAATACCAAATAAACTTAGGTAGGTCATACTAGCAAAGGAATTTCCCGTCTCTCCCCTCCTAGTTCTTATCTCTCATCTCAGCTAGGGATCATATCCCTAAGCTTTGATACCAACTGTGACGCCCCCAAAACAGGTATACATCACCCATCTTGGGTCGTTAGATACATGGTACATAAATTCAAATACAACTTAATTATACAACAGTCGTGTAAAATACGACAAAACTTAGTTGAGAGTTTAAACAAGAATATTATCATCTAGACAATATCCACACTCAATGGAGTCCTCGTTACAATTATTATCACATTATTCCGTAGAATAGTGAGGACTACTAAAGCCATTTATCTTGGACCATCACTCCATTCCCCGACTCGTCCCAGCTATATTCTCATTTCCTGAAGAGAATAATGAAAGAAAGGGTGAGCTCAACTAGCCTAGTAAGAAATATTATGAATAAGATAATGCAAAATAAATTATCCTTAGCCTTCAATAGTATAACAACTGATAGAATACAATAGACAGCAAGTTTTAGATCAACAACTGCAGCGGAATAAGCAATCCGTTAGAAGAGTCAAGTAGAGCATAAAATCTATTATCTTCTATGATTTAAAAAGTTTTTCATCAACTTTATCATTTGAGACTCGACAATAAATAAACCACATCATCGAAATCCATCCATGCACTGAGTGCCAAGGATATTCATGTAATCATCAATGGTCATGACTATACCGAATAATCTCTGGTCATAATCATACCCATAACTGTCCATCAATGCACTACGGGCCAATGAGGACTTTTACCACATCATTCGTTACATTACGGTCATAATTATACCGAATAATCCCTGGTCATAATCATACCAAGTCCATCTATGCACGTAAGCCAAAGATTACTTTCATCACAATATAAGCATGAGGATGATAACAATGACATAATAATTTAATAAAACAAGTTCAAGGATAAATTTTAAAGATTTATAAATTAATTTATTCAGAAATCAATAACATCCAAATTGTCAACATAATACTTCTTCGTAGAGTAAAATTCAAGAATGCTCAGAAGAATATTTTCATGAAAAGATACTAGATGAAGCGCAAATATCAAAGATATTCCACTAATTTCATGGAGTATAGAAGCCAAAACTTTAACCAACTAAGTATAATAGAATATATGAAATTGCAAATGGATTTTTGCCCACCATGAGATAATCCACGCAGACAGATCATTTCCATAATTTAATAAGGAATGAATACAAAGGATCATTCACCATGCATGTGGTAAATCCACATAGACAGGTTATTCCAACAGAATAATAAAGAGTGGAAAAACAGAAGAATTTCACCATATATGTGGTACTTCGCATAGACAGGTTATTCCAATATAATAATGAAGAATGGAATAACATAAGCTCTCTTCATGAATACGAAAGAAATAATATCCCTTACCTCAAAAGAAGACTGGATACTAGAATAGTGAGGTAGCAGACTTCACTTCTTCTTTCTGTCTATAATTTCTCTATAATAATTGCTCTTATGAGACTTAGTGAATTGGTGAGAAATGAAGGAAGAATGAGCTTCTATTTATAGGAAAATATAGTTTCGATAATTGCATATTTTGGGGCTCAAAATATTATAGTATAATACCTTCCTCTTTTCTTCCTTTTAAATTTAGTCCTGCAAGTATTATCAAACTTGCACCACCTCCCCTAATAGTAAATCATGTGAATCAATAGTTCTAGACATGTGAAAATACAAATTACAGTGTAGTTCCGCCATCTATACCTCCATTTTTAACTTAGTCATGCAAGTATTATCAATCTTGCACCACCTCCCCTAATAGTACAAGAATGTGAATCAATAGTACACACATGTGAACAAATAGTTATAATCATGTGAATTAATAGCAGTTAATTAATCATTTTTCCGGTTAATTACCCGATTGGTCAATATAACCTCCAGACATCAATTATTATCGAAATAAATGTCAATTTTCACTAACACTAATAATTCTAACACAATGGAACTGTCAATTTTATATTTAATCAACACGAACTTATTCATCATTAATATTATAATTCACAATATTTAACAACCAGGTCATTCCCAGGAAAGGGGGGGCTTTTCGATAAGGATTTCTCCTTATTGGCGCGCAATTAGGTGACCAAACCTCTCCTTGACAGAACTTCTAGACATTGTCAATATTGCAAATAATAATATGAATAACTTTGTCAGCAATGAATATAAAGATTTCCACATCAATGCCTAACATCATAGGAAAGTCTTGGCAACTTTAAAATGTTGTCAATGTTGACAATGTCTAGAAGTTAATATGATTAACTTTGCCATAATAACACCAATGAATATGAATAATATTGACAATGTCTAGAAGTTAATATGGATAATATTGACAACATAGGAAACTCCAAGGTTAAATGTAGTAACAAGCTGTCAGCAATGAATATAAAGATTTCCACATCAATGCCTAACATCATTTTAGCAAGACAAATGACTGTCAAGAAACTGACCGTATAAAGGTACGGTTCCTCATTAATACGTACATGAACATTATGTTGTATTGCCTTATGTACTACAACAATACTCTATCAAGAGATCATACTCTTCCTGAAAAGGGAAAGAGAGAGAGTACATTGAGGTTGGATACTTCAATTTTCAACAAACTCTCTGTCCACTCAAAGTTCAGGTTGAAGATAACATCTTGAAAGAAGTATGGAGCATATCGTAAGTTAATCTAAATCCTACGAAGCTTAAGTGGATTAACTCTTGCTGAAGGATTGGTAAGTATGTAAATATATACAAAACCAATGCTCATTCTTGATAAAATATAGAGTATGATCAACATTAGAGGAGAATCTTAAAGATTCTTAAAAATTGATTATCTCCATGAATCAACCAGATGCAAATAAGCAATAGAGTTGATTCCTACCCCGAGAACATTCAAAATATATGAACATATCCAATCAAAGAATGAAAAAATAAAAGAAAAAGAATGTCCTATCAAAATATTAATCATTCACACACTCATCATCATGCATCATAAATGTAAGACCCCAAATTTTATGAATAAAGATTTAATTTTATCTAAATATCATTTTGAATAATAAGGTGTGGATTTGATACAATGTTATAATTGTGGGTAATATTTACAAATTTTGCAAAGTAAGTAAATTGTCATAAAATATTTGTTTGGTCGGAGAATATTTGTTTTATCAAGGAATATTCATACATGGCACAATCATTGGTGAACCCCACAACAGAATTATTGTCGGATTTAGAAAATGACAGAAATAACTTTTTATAAAATTAACGACAAAACTTTTATCGTTAACTGTTGAAATACCCGGTGATAAAAGTACAGTAATACGCGTGGTTGCATAATAGCACAAGGTATTGTACAGTATCTTTGATTATTGATGCTTGCGTGAGAAGTCATTTAGTTTTATTCAATTATTGCAATGGTAGTTGATGCATAGTATCTCATATTATTGATTCAGTTATTGTCACATTATCATCTGCATAATATTTTATATTATTAAATCAATAATTGAGACGACACAGTTATTCATATTATTATTTGTATTATTGACAATGTCCAGAAAATTCTATCGAGAAAATGGGTTAAGTCATCTAATTGCGCGCTAATAAGGAGAAGTCCTTATCGGAAAGCCCCCTCTTTCCTGGGAATGATCTGGTTGTTAATATTGCGAGTTATAATATTAATGATGAATAAATATTATTAAAAATGTGTTTAAAGAAGCCAAGTGATTTGTGATAAATAGAGGTTTTTTTATAAAGTATTTGTTATAAATTTGGCTTATTACATAGACCCCGACTTACTCATTTTTTAAAATCGTCGGTAGAAAGTTGTCTCAATTTTTGTTTTATAGTAATAAAACAGAAAACTTTTTATATAAAACAGAATACTATTTATAAATAGAATATATTATATTTTATTTGATTGCATAGTATTGCATAGTATTTGTATAGTACTGCATAGTGCAGCATAGTGCTGCATAGTAAAAATCATGTGAATTCTGATTCTACGCCCGTGAATTCATCTGAAATCCTACTGTGCAGTCCGTGATCTTTCCTAAATAGTATCATGCCATTCTCCTATAAATAGAATGCTTTGTTTAGAAATAAAAATCATACCAGAATAAGAGAATTCTTCTTCTAAAATATTGAGCGTATTTCTTTTGAGTTTAAGGAAGCTTTGAGTGTAGAACACGGTACAAGTTTTCTTCAAAAATATCTTCGCAATACCAGTCAGAAGTACTTTCCTTTTAAGGTAAGGGATATTATTTTCATTCAATATTCGTAAGAAATAATATTTTATTCAATACTCTGTAGTATGTAAATATTATTTCGCTTCATATTCCTAATTATACACTTATTTTGATAAGTATTACTTCTATAATCCTTGAAATTTGCGCTTCATCTAGTATCGTTTCACAAAAATATTTTTCTGAACATTCTTGTTAAATTTTAATCTTTTCATGTCGGGGTACTATTCACGAAGTACTATTCACGGAGTACTATTCACCCGGGGTACTATTCATGAAAAAAAATAATAATTTCTTTTCTGTTCAAATTATTTTTGATACATGAATATTATTCTTGAATTTTACTCCACAAAGCAGTTATCATGTTGACAATTTGGACATTCTTCCACTCTAGTGAAATTTAAGTAGGCACACTTAGAAGGGGGGGGGGGGTTGAAAAGTGTGGGAACAAACGATGTCAAACTTTTGATTTAATAAAAATTCTTTTGGATATTTAATGCAGGAGGCTGGATTCTAAATCCTTATAGATTAAAAAGTTAAGACAAGATGTTGAGTTGATGTAAGACTTTTTAAAATGCTTAATTTAGAAGCTTAGCCTTTTTCAGAAGTGATTATGTGAAAACAAGTTGCTGAATTAGGTTTGTAAGTTTATAGATATTGAATGCAGCTTGCTGGTTAGTTAGCAGAGTGATAATGCAGCTTGCTGGATAGTTAGCAGAGTGATGGGATAATTTAGCACAATAAGCAATCACATGAACACAAGAAATTTTTACGTGGTTCAGCCCCTATCCTCTATTCTAGTGGCCTAATCCACGTCCAATACAAACTAGTATTGGAGACTCTCTTTATTAATCAACTTTGTTTACAATTAAACCCCTTTACAAGACAAGTTTAACAAACTTTGAGTACTTATACTCCCCAAGCACCTTTGCTCCCGAGCACCTTTGCTCCCCGTGCACCTATGCACCCTTAAGCACCTATGCTTCCTTGAACTCGCTTGCAAAACCCCTAATCCAACCCGAATTAGAAACCTTAGACTAACAAATTAGTCTACCACATGTTTAGAGAATTGATCAAATATATGACAACAAAATAAACTACGATCAAAGCAATAATTATATCAACAATTCAAGGCTCAACTAAAATGCAATGATCAATATGAAAGATAAAGATATCACCGATTAAAGCGCAAAGAGAAAAGCTGAAATTAATTGAGAGTTTGATGCACAACAGCCTTGTAGCGATTCTTCACAATTTAGAAACTTTGAAAACCCTTGCGAATTATATGTGAAGAAAGTAAATTTTCAGAATAGTATTCTAAGTATTCTGCTTGTTGTATATTCTGATTTCTTGTTCGATAATAAGCCTTGCCAGTTCCTTTTATATTGAAACATTGTATATACCCGTTAGAAGGCAATACTAGCATATAGATGTTGCAAATTAAGTGCATTGGACCGTTGATAGTCATACAAAGGAAGGCTAATGCATAATCAATTCTATGCATGATATCAGCAAAGATATTCCCACTAATTAATTCTTTGAATCCAATCACTATATGCCTATATATATTAATAACCGAGAGACCTGTTTGGTTCATGTATTGCCATCATATATATTAGATAGATCTTTCAATATAAATGATACCTTTAATATGGAAAGTGAATAAATTATTTAATTATGCAATCATGCTTCTTAAGGAGATCCGTGAAAGAATAATTATTTAATTGGTAGCTTGACATTTTCAATATGGAAGCATGTGAGTCAATCATGGATACTGCTTTGCTAATTGATTCCCAATAATGTAATATGAGTGGGAAAGAATATTTGTCAATATATTATCGTTACTTGATGTCACCCACCCATGGTAATTATGGAAACATATTGCTAAAGATCGGGTAGGACTTTTAATTAAATAAAAAACTCATTTTAAGCTAGTAAGGAATTATGTTCCTTAAGATTGGATATGTCCATCAATAAAATATTTAATCAGGATTCACTTATATAAATAAGAAACACCTTAAACAGAAAAGAGAATCAATTCTGATCAATCTAATTCGAATTATATGCCCAAACTATTTTGTTCCATAATAAAATAAGCACTTCATGAAATTCACAATTATTTCCATATTCATTTTGAAACTCCAATTAATTTGTTCCATAATTAATTATTTTCATGATTATGACAAACCCAATAATAAAACACCATATCCCAAAATTTATGGAGACAATATTGGTTAGAGATATGAAAGATAATGATATTTTTAAAACTTATTTACTAACCAACTCCATCAATTATGGGAAGTATCAATATTTAAAAATATTTCCATATTTATTTTGAAATCCCAATTTAATTAGATTTGCCCTCACTAATTAGCTTTCCAAAAATATTCATTTACCCAATCTTGGTTGTGTATGTTTATGCAAGTAAAAAGATTCCTCCTTTATAATAGATACTATCAATTCGTTGTAAGCTAAGAGGAGAAAATCACTAATTCATCCGCTAGAGTGCTAAACCAATTATGATATATATAAGACAATCACTTTATTAATTAATTTAAAGTCATATTATTATTAAATTATCTTCTCAATAGTATTATTACCGTTACACACGTGGAAGGAGTAACATGATTTTAGTGGTTTACTAATCATGTTTATTCAAAAAATACCATAACCATTTACACAGTTATTTCCTTTTAAGACCCAATATACTTGTTCCTTAATTTAATCAATAAACATGGAATATATATTTAACTTTTATACTGTTAGACATATGTAGCATGATATCAGCCCATATCTTAAATAAATTTTAAGGAAAGTTCAATAAATCATGGAAAACATAATGAATAAATCAATCCCAAGATATGTGTTATATATTTATTAAATCCTTTAATTATGGGAAGGCTTCAAAATTAGCTTTTCAAAAAATTACTCCAATTTAATTAATATTTGATCCTTATTAATTTTGAAAGCTTAATTAAATATTTTCATAATTAATCTTTAATTAATTAATCATTTTAATTTATTCCATAATTAATTAATGATGCAATGCAATGCAAATCCTAGAGCCTTGATTGAGAAATAATTAAAGCTAGGATCTTACATTTATTTCCTAATGACTCAAGCAATTCTTCAAGCCTTCATGTCTTTAATCCTTTAATAAATCAAAGCTTCATGAATTCTTTTAATATCCTATAAATGCATGAGTAAACATTTTAGTACAATAGGAAAGTCATCATCAAAACCTAAGGTTGGAATATGACCAAGTCAACATCTAGATTGAATGAAAAATCTTTAATATTTATCCTTGATCTCGTTTGATTGATTCTTATATCATTGTCATCATCCTCATGCTTATATTGTGATGAAAGTCATCTTTGGCCCGTAGTGCATAGATGGACTGTTGATTGGTATGATTATGACTAGGAATTATGTATCGGTATAATCATGACCTGTATTGTTACAAATGATGTGGTAAAAGTCCTCATTGGCCCGTAATGCATTGATGGACAGTTATTAGTATAATCACGACCATTGATGATAATAACGAATATCCTTGGCCCGTAATGTATGGATAATTTGTGGATGTGATACTAACGAATATTTTTGGCCCGTAGTACATGGAAAATTCGGTGATGTGAATTATTTATTGAAATGTGTTACAGATATAAAATATTGATGATGAACTTTTAAATCATAGAATATAGTAGATATCATGCTCTACTTGACTCTTCTAATGGATTGCTTGTTCTGCTATAGTTAAATTTGTTGTCTATTGTATTCTATCAGTTTTACACTGTTGAAGGCTAAGGATAATTTATTCTGCATTATCTTAGTCATAATATTATTTACTGGGCTAGTTGAGCTCACCCTTTTCTTTCATTGTTCTCTTCAGGAAATGAGAATATAGCTGAGACTAGTCGGGGAATGGAGTGATGGTCCAAGATGGTGGCTATAGTAGTCCTCGCTATTTTATGAAATAGTGTGATAACAATTGTAATGAGGACTTCATTTTCGTTTGGATATTGTCTACGAGATCCTATTCGTGTTAAAACTCTAAGCTTACGTTTGTCGTATTGTGTAAATTAAGTTTGTATTTGAATTCTGTACCATGTATTTGGCGACTCAGAATGGGTTGTGTATACCTATTTTGGGGGCGTCACAGTTGGTATCAAACCTTAGGGATATGATCCCTTTTTGAGATTTGAGACTAGAACTAGGAGGGGAGAAACGGGTAAATCCTTCGCTAGTATGACCTACCTAAGCTTATTTGTTATTTAATTGGTCGGTCAGAATATAGAGATAATATGTGGTATGTCAATTAACCCTTGCTTTGTGGCAGTATTTGAAAATGGCTTCTGAAAATTTTGAGACAAACAATGGAGCAAATGAGACCTTTGAGACACCGCTGATCGATAACTAGGATAATGTGCATCAGAAAGGCAATAATTCTAATGTAAACAACAGCACTGACCAAATGATGAACGATGGGATGTTTAGGAGCTTTCTGCAATTCATGTAACACCAAACAAGATAGATTACTATTTAAAATGCATGTGGAAACAATGGCAACTCTCGGCTAGTCACCGCTAAGCAATTCAAAGAGCTGGGACCACTGGAGTTTTTGCGAAAGCCAGAACCACTTAAGGCAGAGACGTGGATTAAGCAGATCACCAAGATATTTGATGTCTTGGAATTCTCTGAGTAGCAAAAGGTTCCCTTAGCCTCCTTTATGTTGCTAGGAGAGGCAGATTATTGGTGGAAATCTGTAAAATATACTCAACCTTTCGCACTAAAGATGTCTCGGGAGAAGTTTCAAGAATTATTTAACGACAAGTACTTTCCTGAAAGTATTCGTCATATAAAGAAGGTAGAATTCATCAAGCAGGAGCAAAATAATATGACCATATCGTAACACGAGGCTAAATTTACAGAGTTATCCCGGTTTGCATCCCATTTGGTAGATAATGAGGAGCGTATAACACGAATATTTCTGTGAGGTTTGAAACCCGAAATACGTTAAAACCTCATTTCTCACAAACTTTGCTTGTATTCAGATGTTGTGAATATGGCTCAGTTATTGGAGCGCGATAATGAGTCAGCCCAACCAAAAGATAGTAGTCATCAAAACGAATATACCAGTGGTAGAAATTATCGAAGCGGTGATAAAAAACGAGGAAATCATCATGCCAGAAATGGTAACGTCTTCGGTGGTAATCCTGACCAAGATAATAGAAGTGGAAATTTCAAAAGAGGAGATTCAATAATGATGGAAAGACAGCAGCGCCAACACCCATTTTCAAGGAAGGAGAATGATCACCGGTCGTATGCTACAAATGCGGACAGGAAGGACACATCAGTACAAACTTTACGCAGCAACCCAAAGTGTGTTACAAATACAGAAAGGAATGTTATTTAGCTCAATTTTGTCATGCAGCAAAGTCAAGTCCAGCTGGGATGGTGGCACCAAAGGCTGTCCCAGACAAGTCAAAGTCGGTAGTTCAAGGGAGAGCATTTGTCGTGACCTCCCAAAAAGCAAGGAACCCAAACAAAATTATCACAGGTAAGCTAATCATAAACTCTTACGAAGTCTATACCTTATTTGAAATCGGTTCTACCCATTCTTTTATTTCACCTACTTTCGCTCAATGTTTAAATTTGACTCCAGAGAAATTAGACTTTGACTTATCTGTTGAAACTTCGTTGGGAGAAACCTTCAATAAATCTATTGTTTATAAATCTTGTTTGATTCAAATCGGCACCCTCACATTATCTGTCAATCTTATCTCTTTGAAAATACTTGCATTTAATATGATTTTAGGGATTGATTGGTTAACTACTCATCATGCTAAAATTGATTATTTTCGTAAGGTTGTTAGCTTTCATATTCCTAACCAACCTATTATGCGAATTTAAGCAACCAAACTACAAAAGTCAATTACTGTCATATCAAGCCATAAAGCCATTCATTTATTGAAAAACGGATGTCAAGCTTTCTTAGCCTATGTCACGGATTTAGGCAAAAATACGTCAGATTTAAATGATATTTCTATTGTTAATAAATTTCTTGACGTATTCCCTGAAGAACTTCCTGGTCTACCCCCAGAGCATGAAATCGAGTTTTGTATTGACCTTGAACTCGATACAAAACCAATTTCCAAACCCCATATTGAATGGCTCCTATTGAACTTCAGGAGTTAAAGACCCAACTACAGGAATTGTTAGACATCAGTTTCATTCATCCTAGTACGTCTCCTTGGGGTGCTCCTGTTCTATTCATAAAGAAGAAAGATGGGAGTATGCGACTTTGCATTGATTATCGGGAGTTGAATCATATCACCATCAAAAATAGGTACATGTTGCCTCGCATTAATGACCTATTTGACTAGTTACAAGGTGCCAAAATATTTTCAAAGATCGATCTTCATTTTGGATATTATTAGTTAAAGATTAAAACTGATGACATTCCAAAGACTACTTTCAAAACTCAGTACGGGCATTACGAATTCCTAGTCATGTCTTTTGGATTAACTAATGCTCTTGCTGCCTTCATTGATATGATGAACCGAGTATTCAAGGAATATTTGGATCATTTTGTGGTGGCCGTTATTGATGACATCCTCATATACTCCAAAAGCTGTGAAGATCATGAACAGCACTTGAGGCTGATACTCCAAAAGCTTCGTGAAACAAGCTATATGCCAAGTTAAAGAAATGCGAGTTTTGGCTTGAGGAAGTAGCATTCCTTGGGTACATGATATCGAATCATGGAATATTAGATGATCCGACGAAGATTAAAGCAATATAAAGTTGGGAGAAACCTAAGTCAGTAACCGAAGTACGTAGCTTTCTGGGCTTAACTGGTTATTATCAAAGATTCGTGGAAGGATTTTCTCGAATCGCTACTCCATTAACTCAGCTCACTCGAAAAGATAGAAAATTTAGATGGAGCGAGGAATATGAGAAGAGTTTCCAAGAACTCAAGAGGAGACTCATTTTAGCACCTGTTCTGACAATACCATCTGGTTCGGAGGTATTTGTCATCTACAGCGATGCTTTAGGAAAAGGTTTAAGATGTGTTCTCATACAACATGGGAAAGTCATAGCCTATGCCTTAAGACAACTCAAATAATATGAGAGGAATTACTCTACTCATGATCTAGAGTTGGCAGCAGTCGTTTTTGCACTAAAGATCTCGAGACATTACCTGTATGGGGGAGAAAATAGATATCTATACGGATCATAAAAGCCTCAAATATTTCTTCACCCAAAAGGAACTCAACATGTGACAATGATGTTGGCTCGAGCTGTTAAAAGATTATGATCATACCATTCAATACCATCATGGAAAAGTGAACGTGGTAGCTGACGCGTTGAGTAGAAGATCATATGCGGGTAGGAGTGCGATATTGTCAACGCAAAGGCCCATTTTGTATGACTTACAAAGGATGGAGATAAAGTTAAAGACTTCAGAGACCCACGTGATGATGTCAAATATACGAGTAGAACCGACTTTAATTGATAAAGTTAAATCTGCTCAAGCTACGGACCTGAATCTGATGCCTATGAGGAAGAAAGTACAAGAAGGTGCTATTCTAGAAGCAAAAATCGATGAAGAAGGATTACTTTAAGTCAACTCCAAACTTTGTGTTCCTAACGACTCTAATTTGAAGTATAAAATCATAATGGAGGCGTACAACACACCGTTTGCAATCCATCCTGGGAGTACCAAAATGTATCATGATCTTCGACATACATTTTGGTGGAGCAATATGAAGAGAGAGATAACAGAGTTTATCTCAAGGTGTTTAACTTGTCAACGTGTCAAGGTGGAGCATCAAGTACCAAAAGGTCCATTACAACCACTTGAAATTCCAGAATGGAAGTGGGAGCACATTAACATGGATTTCACTACTGGTCTTCCCAAGGTTTCTCAAGGCATAAATGCAATTTGGGTCATTGTCGATAGATTAACCAAGTCTGCTCATTTCTTACCTATACGAGAAACTTATTCACTTGAACGTCTTTCTCGTATATAAATAAATGAGATTGTAAGATTAAATGGTATGCCAGTATCCATAGTTTTTTATCGAGACCAAAGATTCACTTCAAGATTTTAGGTTAGTTTGCAAAAAGCTACGGGCACGAATTTACAATTCAGTTCGGTATATCATCCTCAGAAAGACGGGCAGTCGAAGAGGACTATTCAAACTCTTGAAGATATATAAAGACTTTGTGTCCTAGACTTCGAAGGAAGTTAGGACAAGTTCTTGCCATTAGTGGAATTTTCCTACAACAACAATTATCAAACAGGTAAAGGCATGGCTCCATTCGAGGCATTGTACGGATGCAAGTTTCGTTCTCCAGTATGCTGGGATGAGGTGGGTTAAGTAACATTGTTGGGACCGAAATTGGTATACATGACAACGGAAAATATTCAAATGATTCGGCAACGTATACAAACCTCACAAGATCGACAAAAGAGTTGTGCTGATCTTCATAGAAAGGACGTGGAATTCAATATTGGAGATAATGTATTATTATGTGTTGCTCTATGGAAAGGAGTTACGAGAGTTTGAAAGAGATGAAAGCTTAATCCTAGATTCATTGGTCCATTTGAAATCGTCGATCGAGTTGGAACTGTGGACTATAGACTCGCCTTACTGCCAAGTATGTTTCGTGTTCATAACGTTTTTCACATATCTATATTATGTAAATATGTGGAAGACCTGAACCACATTATTGAATTAGAACCAGACGAGATAGTGAAAGATTTAACGTATGAAGAGGAACCTATTAAAATCTTGGATAAGAATGAACTTATTCTACGCTCAAAGGTTATACCTCAAGTTAAAGTTTTGTGGAGAAACCATGATATTGAGGAAAAGACCAGGGAGTTAGAATCTGAAATGAAAACAAGGCATCCTCACCTTTTTGACATACCAGATACGTACACCAATTTCGAGGACAAAATTTCATAAGAAGGGGAGGTTGTAAGACCCCAACTTTTATGAATAAAGATTTAATTTACTTTAAATTTCATTTTGAATAATAAGGTTTGGATTTGATATAATATTATAATTGTGGATAATATTTACAAATTTTGCAAAGTAAGCAAGTTGTCATAAAATATTCGTTTGGTCGGGGAATATTTGTTTTATCAAGGAATATTCATACGATGACACAATCATTGGTGGACCCCGCAACGGAATTACTGTCAGAGTTAAAAAATGACATAAATAACTTTATATAAAAATAACGGCAAAACTTTTACCGTTAACTATTGAAATACCTGGTGATAAAAGTACAGTAATACGCGTGGTTGCATAGTAGCACATGGTATTGTACAATATCTTTTATTATTGATGTTTACGTGAGAAGTCACTCAGTTTTATTCAATTATTGCAACAGTATTTGATGCATAGTATCTCATAATATTGATTCAGTTATTGTCACAATATCATCTGTACAATATTTTATATTATTAAATCAATAATTGAGATGACACAATTATCCATATTATTATTTACATTATTGACAATGTTTAGAAAATTGTATCGAGGAAAGGGGATTGGTCATCTAATTGCGTGCCAATAAGAAGAAATTCTTATCGAAAAGCCCCCTCTTTTTTAAGAATGATCTGGTTGTTAATGTAACGAATAAATTTATCGAGTCGTGATTCTGGGGACAGAATCATTTTAAGGAGGGAAGGATGTAACGATCGAGAAATTTTGTAATTAATTTAAATATTTATTAAATAAATTTTTTTATTAAAGTTATTTATTAAGGAAAATAAATAATTGATGAAATGGTGGTGCATTGATTTAGTAATTAAATTGATGAATGGTAATTTTATTATTTGAAGATTTAATTTAATAAATTAATTAAATTAAATGTATTGTTTAATATTTAAGAAAATAATTAAATTAAATCAAGTGATGTTTTGGTCTAATTTAAATTAAATTAGATGTATAATAATTTATTAATCATAAGTGTAATTATAATAAAAATTATAATAATTATTATTATTATAGTTGTAGGTTATTTAAATTAATTAATTTAAAAGTGTGACACATGAAATCATATAGTATAAATATTATTAAAATAAATTGGAAGAGGGGAAATTGTGGTTAGCCAAACAGGCCTTATGGCCTTGGCCTAATTTAACTGACGTGAACTTTTTGGTTCTTACCTGACGTACGTGGAAGAGAGGCCATATTAGTTTATAATCTACGCGTTCTATTTTTTTCCTAAGACTAACTAAAGTTCAGAGAGAGTTTGGTGAGAAGAGGGAATTACAGAGAATATAGAGAAGAAGGAAACACAGAGGGTTAGGGGAGGATTCTATCATCTTGCTAGTAGGAAATTCAAGGTATAATCTATTCCTAAATTTCTAAGTTTTAGTTTTGTAATTTAAAGTTCTCTATAATTGATTTTGTTGAATTTTTGTTTCAAATGTTGATTATATGTATGTATACTCTTTACAAACTTGTTAGTTATAATTTATAATCTTATATTGGTGATTAGTTCATGAAAAATTTGGATTTAAGAAGAAAGATTTAATAACAGTGATATATTATATAATATGTCTTATTTAAGTACAAAATTTGATGTCTAATATTTGGTATAATCGGTAAATGGATGTTAGATTATGTTAGTACATCAAGAAACGAAAACAACATAATTTGAATCGTGTCAATTGGTTAAGAAACAAAGTTGTCGCAATCAAATTCGCTAAAAGTGTTAAAAGTGAAAAAATTGAAAAAATGGGGGTTTTGATCCTTAAAAGTTAATTATAAATAATGTTATGTTGTTAGAATTATGAATTTCATGCTTATTGACTATTATTGCAAAGTTTTAGTTGTTAAGTTTTGTAAGTTTCTGTGGAATTGGGATAAATTTGTTGGATTGCTATGTAATTTAGTCATAATGAACTCGATTTAAATACGTACGTATCAAATAGCAATTGCTTTGCATTACTACAGGCATAAACTGTGAGACCCCAGATTTTATGAATAAATATTTAATTTTCTCAAAATAATTTTTTTAATATTATGGTGTGGATTTGATATAATGTTATAGTTGTGGGTAGTATTTATAAATTTTACAAAGTATGCAAGTTGTTGTATTATATTCGTTTGGTTGGGGAATATTGTGACGCACCCAAAACAAGTATACATCACCCATCTTGAGTCGCCAAATACATGGTATAAAAATTTAAATACAAACTTAAATATACAACTGTCGTGTAAAATACGATAAAATATAAACTGAGAGTTCAAACAAGAATATTGTCATCTAGACAATATCTACTCTCAATGGAGTCGTCATAGACAGTATACAAACTCAAATTCAGTTCTCATTATATTTATTGTCACACTATTGAACAGAATAGTGAGGACTACTAATGCTATCATCTGGATCGTCACTCCGTTCCCCGACTCATCCCAGCTATATTCTCATTTCCTGAAGAGAACAGTGAAGGAAAGGGTGAGCTCAACTAGCCCAGTAAAAAATATTATGACTAAGATAATTCAGAATAAATTATCCTTAGTCTTCAACAATGTTAAACTAATAAAATACAATAGACATAAAGTTTAACTGCAGCAGAACAAACAATCCATTAAAAGAATCAAGTAGAGAATAAAATCTACTATCTTTTATGATTTAAAAAGTTTTTCATCACTTTTATCGCTTGGACTCAGCTAAAAAAATAATCTACATCATCGAATCACCCTAGCATTTACGGCCCGAGATATTCTTTAGTATCACGACCATAAATTATCCATGCACTACGGGCGAGGACATTCATGTATTTATCAATGGTCATGATCATGCCAACGCTCCATCCATCAATGCACTACGGGCGATGAGGACTTTTACCACATCATTTGTAACATTACGGTCCATGATTACAATCAATAATCCTCAGTCATAATCATACCAAGTCCATCTATGCACTACAGGCCACATATGACTTTCAACATAATATAAACATGAGGATGATAATAATGATATAAGAATTCAATAAAACAAGTGTGACGCCGCCAAAATGGGTCTACACAACCCATTCTGAGTTATCAAATTTATTGGTACAAATCCAAATACAAACTTCCTATTTACAATAATTAACTGTCGTAAAAAATACGACAAAACATAAGTTATGAGTTTTAATACAAATATTATCTCGTAGACAATATCCAAACTCAAATGAAATCCTCATTACAATTATTATCACACTATTTTATAGAGTAGTGAGGACTACTATAGTAACCATCTTGGACCATCACTCTATTCCCTGACTAGTCCCAACTATATTCTCATTTTCTGAAGAGAACAATGAAAGAAAATGGTGAGCTCAACTAGCCCAGTAAAGAATATTATGACTAAGATATGTAGAACAAATTATCCTTTGTCCTCAATAGGGAGAAATCTGATAGAACACAATAAACAACAAGTTTTAGATCAACAACTGCAGCAGAAATAGTAATCCATTAGAAGTGTCAAGTTGAGCATGATGTTTACTATCTTCTATGATTTAAAAGTCCATCATTAATATTTTATCCCTGTAACACCAATCAATAATTGTTTCAAACACCTGTCCATCTATGCAATACGGTCATGATATTCGTTTATATCACCAGTGGTCATGATCATGCCAAACAACTATCCATCTATGCACTACGGGCCAAAGAGGACTTTCAACACAAACCTTTATCTATAACATTAAAGGTCATGATTATACCAATACACAATTCCTGGTCATAATCATACATATTAGTTCCCAGAGGGCACATAATAGATCTAAAAGGGGGGGTTTGAATAAATCCTTTTTGATTTCAAAAATCTTTTCCATTTTAGTTTACATTACTAAGTAATTAGTAGATGACAAATTTAAGAATTATTTCAAACACAGGGGAATAAGTTAAGGTTCCCCTTCATAGATGTTATGTTAACCATTTTTCTAGAGTTAGTTTAGATGTAAGTAGTTATCATATTTATAGCAGTTATATATTCATAATGTAAATGATAGTGTAAAAGACATAAGGAAGTTTAAGTGGTTCAGAGACTCAAGCTCCTAATCAACTCTTCTGCTTCAACAAGCAAGGATTCCACTAAGGAAGTCTTTACATCTTTGAATCACTAAGATTCCTTCAAGCTAACAGCCTTGGAACTTTAGTTCACTGAAAACTCTTCAAGTCCAGCAGACTTGGAACTCTAGTTCACTAAGAACTCTTCAAGTCCATCAAACTTGGAACTCAGTTTAGTCCCTAGGAAAAGGACCCCTCAGGCCCTGGCTTCTTGTTGATGTTGTTGTTGGTGCTAAGCTACTAAGATGACTTTAAGCTTGTTCATCCTTTGATACTTAGCAGCTTGTTGTGATCTTCTTTGGATTCTGCATCGAGACTGGATCACTATTTGACAGACTGTTAAGTTGTTCATGAAGCTCGTTCTCTTTGAGTACTTAACAGTCTTTCATTCCTTCTTTGGTGTAACTGATCTTGTGGTAATTGGTTCTTATCTTTATCTGATCTAAGCTTGCACACCTTCACCATTTGAGGAATTTGCTAAGTCTTTGCACTTTTGGTAGACTCAGCCTGGCATTTAGCATCCCCCGAACCTTGGTTGACTTGTGTACAGATTTGGTTCTGTATTTGTTCTTCTTCAGCTCTTGATGGACGTTCATGATGATTCGTAGAGTGGCTCTTTAAGTCTTCTTTCTGATCTGCCAATCTTTTTAAAGTTATCTTCTTGGCCTTCTTCACTCTCAACTTAACTGACATTCTTAATGGCATTCTCATTGTTGTTAAATGAAGCCTTTTTTTCTTTCTGTTAAACCTCTTTTCTTATTTGCTTCACTTCTACTTTTGTAGTCTCACTGTCACTGAGACATATTCTGTTTAGCTCTGTAGAACTCTTAGAATTAATAGCTTGTCAAAACCAACCCTTTTTCTGCATCCAAGCTTTAGTTTTTAAATATCCTTCCATGAGCTTCCCGTTAGACAATAGCCGTTGGAAGCTATTTGAATTGATTCACAGACCTCGAGTTATTTAGTGCAGACTGCTGATGTGACGTGACAGCCCCCTCTTCACTTTTCTGACACTGTAGTCTACTATTTCACCTACCACATCAGAGATGTCACTTTAACGTGTCAGGCTGGTAGTCACCTTTATTTCTTCTTTTTGACTCCTCGATCATAACATCAAGAGTTATAATTCTGCATCAATGCTTTCAATCAACAACGTTCGAATGTCAGTCTTTGTATTGAGACGTTGCCAAGGCTTCAATACTCAGATGATCGAACTCTATGATTTTGATGTAGATGACCTTGAACTTGATCGTAGTTAGTCTTTTGAATATTGCCCGTTGACTGATTGAGACAACACTACAATTCTGAGAGTGTTCTTTGGATTTGCAATGTAAAACCTCTCTTCCTTCACTCTTATAGTGCTTCAACACTTCTGCTTGCCTTTGACTTGCAATAGATACTGACAACTTGTTTGAATGCTCTGGCCCTGCTAAATTTCAAGGCTCATCTAATTTTTCATTCTGAGCTCTATTTCTCCTTGTGATCTCTTGTTCACATATCATCAATGGTCTGACCAATGCTTAATCTTCTTTGTCTATGCTTTATAAGTTGGCCAGTATCTCTGTATAAACCGCATTAGTTCCTGTTCCTCATTTGGCAAGCACTATGATCCTGGCCATTCCCACGATCGTCATCTTTTGTTTATCTTGACAGCTACTGCATTGCTGACTTCCTTTTATCAGTCATATTATTTGAAGTCTTCTTACTATTGCTTATGGAAGACTTCCTTGAATGGCTTCACTTTTCAATCAGGATGCTGATTGAATTGATACTTCAATCTTCTGTTTGCTTGCAAGCCATTTGGTGATTGCTATCTAGATTTCTTAGATGTATCTTTAGTTCTGACCAGAGGCTACATTCTTTAGATGCTTTGGAAGTGCTCATGTGTTGAGAATTGTGTTATCACTATGATTCTTCTTTGGCGTTGTGAGCACTGATAAACTTTTTTGAAGACTTTGTTCTACAGACTTTGATCTAGCTTTGGTTCTGTAGTCACTATGACTCCGAGAGCAGATTGTACACCAGACTACAATTCTTGTATTAACACTTGTTGTCCTTGTCTGATCTAGCTCGACTATGATCATGATAGTGGTGTCTTATCATGTTTGTTCTTGATTCAGTCTGATAAAGAGAACACTATGATTTCTCTTAAGCATAGGTGGATTACGATCTTTACTTACTTGATTTGCAGACTTTACGCTTTCGAGAGCAGACTACGATCCTTGACTTAGCTCAGCATGCTCTTGGACCAACTCTACGATTCAAAGTGAGGCCCTCTGAGGCAGACTACGATTTTGTAGAAACTTACTTGATACTCTATGATTCTTCCTTGGCTTCTGCTGTCAGACTACAAATTTTGAGAGTTACTCTCCTTTCAGACTTTGAGGGCTGGTGTAGTGCTCAACGGTAAGACATGCCTATCTATTGTTATCTCTCACTTGAATTGAAGAAAGTCTCCTTACTGCTCCCATGATGATCTTCCTGGCTCATAGGAAGAGAAAAAGAATCCAAAATGAAGTAAGATAAAAAGGAGGCATGAATGGCTCGGGAGATGTATATATATGAATATATGTATAGTGTGACGCCCACAAAATAGGTATACATCACCTACTCTAAGTCTCCAAATATATGGTACAGAATACAAATACAATCTTTAATATACAACAATAGAGCTGTGAGTTTTAATACAAATATTGTCTTCTAGACAATATCCACTCTCAGAATAAGTCCTCATTACATTTATTGTCACACTATTTAACGTAATAGTGAGGACTACTAATACTATCATCCGGTCCATCACTCCGCTTCCCAGGCTCGCCCACGGCTATATTCTCATTTCCTGAAGAGAACAGTGAAAGAAAGGGTGAGCTCAACTAGCCTAGTAAGAAATATTATGACTAAGATAATGCAGAATAAATTATCATTAGTCTCCAATAATGTTAAACTGATACAATATAACAAACATCAAGTTTAACTGCAGCGGAACAAGCAATCCATTAAAAGAGTCAAGTAGAGAATAAAATCTACTATCTTTTATAATATAAAAGGTTTTTCATCACTTTTATCATTTGAGACTCGACAATAAATAATCCACATCATCGAATCACCCCTGCACTACGGCCAAGGATATTCTTTAGTATCACGACCATAAATTATCTATGCACTACAAGCCAAGGACATTCATGTATTCATCAATGGTCATGATCATGCCAACAACTGTTCATCTATACACTACGGGCCAATGAGGACTTTTACCACATCATTTGTAACATTACAGTCATGATTATACTAAATAATCCCTGGTCATAATCATACCAAGTCCATCTATGCACTACAGGCCACAGATGACTTTCAACATAATATAAACATGAGGATGATGAAAATGATATAAGAATTCAATAAAACAAGTTCAAGAATTAATTTGTCCAGGAACCAATAACGTCCAAATTTTCAACATGATACTTCTTTGTAGAGTAAAATTCAAGAATGCTCAGAAGAATATTTCTATGAAAAGATATTGGATGAAGCGCAAATATCAAGGATATTCCACTAATTTCATGGACTATAGAAGTCAAAATTTTAACCAAATAAGTATAATAAAGAATGGAATAACAAAAGAAATCACCATGCATGCGGTACTTCGCATAGACAGGTTATTCCAATAGAATAATAAAATAGTGGAACCGAGTCGAGCAAAATTACATTGCAAGCGGGATGTTCCAATGAATAATAAAGAATGAAATAACAATGTAAATCACTATGCATGTAGTACTTTGCATGAGGCGAGGTTATTCAACGAGAATACTAAATAACGGAACCCGAGTCCAACAGAAAAGCATGCAGACGTGATATTCAAATGTAATAATAAAGACGGAACCCAAGTCCGTACGTAAAATGCATAAACAAGATATTCCAATGAATAATAAAGAATGGAATAACGAAATTTCACCAAGTATAGGGTAGCACTAGCATGATCTGAGTTATTCGATAGAATAATAAAGAATGGAATAACAAAAGTTCTCTTCATGAATACAAAAGAATAATACCCATTACCTTAAGAAATTGAATATTGGAAAAGAAAGGTACCAGACTTCTCTTCTTCTTTCTCTCTATAATTTTCTCTCTCTAGAGTTTCAGTGAATTCGTAAGAAATAATGAAGGAATGAGCTTCTAGAAGAATGGACTGAATAGTAACTAATCTATGAACGGTCCAGATTGATTTAATAAAATATTCAAATAAAACAAAACTTTTAAATAAAATATATATATATATATATAATAAAACTAACCCCCCCCCCCCCCCCAACCCGTGATTCCCCAGGAATCTATATATATATATATACTAATTATTTTGAAAAACGGGTAAATGGGGGTCCACAAAATAAATAAATTTACATCACATACTTCATAAAAATCACCTTAATAATTTTAACACCATTTATCATCTTTATTATAATTCACAATATTAATTGACCAGGTCGTTCTCAAGAAAGAGGGGGCTTTCCAATAAGGATTTCTCCTTATTGGCGCGCAATTAGGTGACCAAACCTCTCCTTGGCAGAACTTCTAGACATCGTTAATATTACAAATAATAATATTAATAACTCTGTCATCTCAATTATTGATTTAATAATATATAAATTATTGACAATTATTGAATCAAATAACGTGAGATCTTATCGAAAGAATTCTTGTAGCAATAATTGAACAAAACCGAAAGTGACTTCTCACGTAAGCATCAATCTGGTGTCTTCTTCTAACAACCACGTATTCTTGTACTTTTAATCTTGAGTAGCTCAACGGTTTTAAGCGTAAAACTTCCGCCGTTATTTTCATAAAAATATTTTTGTCGTTTTTCTCAATCCGACAATAATTACATTATTAAGGGTCCACTAATGATTGTCTTGAAATCGTCACGGATATTCCCCGACAAAAGAATATTTCCAGACCAATCGAATATAATATATGACAACTTGCATACTTTGCAAAATTTGTAAATATTACCCACAACTATAAAATTATATTAAATTCATTCCATAATATTCAAAAATGATAAATATAGAAAATTAATCTTTATTCAAAAAGTTGGGGTCTTACAACCTCCCCTTCTTATGAAATTTCGCCCTCGAAATTAGGGTACGTACCTAGTATGTCGAAGAGGTAAGGATACCTTGATTTCATTTCAGATTCTAACTCCCAGGTCATTTCCTCAATATCGTGGTTTCTCTACAAAACTTTGACTTGAGGTATAACCTTGGAGCGTAGAATATGTTCCTTCTTATCCAAGATTTGAACAGGAACCTCTTTATACGACAAATCTTCCGCTATTTCATCCGGTTCTAACTCAATAATGTGGTTCGGGTTTTTCACATATTTACGTAACATGGATATGTGAAAAAACGTTATGAACACTGAGACATACTTAGCGATGAAATCAAGTCTATAGGCCACGGTTCCTACTCGATCGAGGATTAAAATGGGCGATGAATCGAGGATTGAGCTTCCTCTCTTTCCAAATCTCATAACTCCTTTCCATGGAGCAACACGTAACAACACATGATCTCCTATATCGAATTCCACGTCCTTTCGATGAAGATCAACATAACTCTTTTGTCGATCTTGTGAGGTTTTTATACGTTATCGAATCGTTTGAATCTTTTTCGTAGTCATACGTACCAAATCCGGTCTCAACAATGTTGCTTCACCCACCTCATCCAAGCATACTGGAGAACGACACTTTCTTCCATACAACGCCTCGAATGGAGCCATGCCAATGCTTGCTTGATAACTGTTGTTGTTGGAAAACTCTACCAATGGTAAGAACTTGTCCCAACTTCCCTTGAAGTCAAGGACACAAAGTCTTAATAAATCTTCCAGAGTTTGAATAGGCCTCTCTGATTGTCCGTCCGTCTGAGGATGATATGCCGAACTAAATCGTAAATCCGTGCCCATAGCTTTTTTCAAACTAACCCAAAATCGTGAAGTGAATCTTGGGTTATGATCAGAAACTATGGATACTGGCATACCATGCAGTCTTACAATCTTGTTTATGTACATACGAGCAAGACATTCAAGTTTATACGTTTCTCATATTGGTAAGAAGTGAGCAGACTTGGTTAATCTATCAACAATGACCCAAATTACATCAATGCCTTGAGAAACCTTGGGAAGACCAGTAACGAAATCCATGGTAATGTGCTCCCACTTCCATTCTGGAATTTCAAGTGGTTGCAATGAACCTTTTGGTACTTGATGCTCCGTCTTGACTCATTGACAAGTTAGACACCTTGAGATAAACAGCGCTATCTCTCTCTTCATATTGCTCCACCAAAATGTCTGATGAAGATCACGATACATTTTGGTACTCCCAGGATGGATTGCAAACGGTGTGTTGTGTGCCTCCATCATGATTTTATACTTTAAATCAGGGTCGTTAGGAACATAAAGTCTGGAGTTGACTCGAAGTATTCCTTCTTCATCAATTTTTGCTTCCGGTATAGCACCTTCTTGCACTTTCTTCCTCATACGCATCAACTCCAGGTCTGTAGTTTGAGCAGCTTTAACTTTATCGATTAAAGTCAGTTCTACTCATATATTCGCCATCATCACATGGGTCCCTAGAGTCTTTAAATCTATCTCCATCCTTTGTAAGTCACACAAAATGGGCATTTGCATTGACAATATTGCACTCGTACCCGCATATGATCTTCTACTCAATGTGTCAGCTACCATGTTCGCTTTTTCCAAGATGGTATTGGATGGTATGATCATAATCTTTCAATGAGATTCAAGCCAACGTCATTTGTCGCATGTTGAGTTCCTTTTGAGTGAAGAAATATTTGAGGCTTTTATGATCCATAAAGATCTCCACTTTCTCCCCATACAAGTAATGCCTCCAAATTTTAAGTGAAAACCATAATATTTGCTAACTCTAGATCATGAGTAGGATAATTCCTCTCATATTCTTTGAGTTCTTAGAGAGCATAGGCTATGACTTTCCCATGTTGCATGAGAACACATCCTAACCCTATGCCCGAAGCATCACTATAGATGACAAATCCTTGAGCGGATGGTATTGTCGAGCAGTCTTTGAAATGAGTCTCCTCTTGAGTTCTTGAAAACTTTTCTCACATTCCTCATTCCAACCATTTTTTGTATCTTTCCAAGTCAGCTGAGTTAATGGAGTAGCAATTCGAGAAAACCCTTCTATGAATCTCCGATAATAACCATTGGCCAAGCAAAAAAGCTTCGCACTTGATTCTTGATTTAGGTTTCTCCCATCTTTGAATAGCTTCAATCTTTGCTGGGTCAACAGATATTCCATGACGTGATACCACGTGCCCAAGGAATTTTATTTCTTTAAGCCAGAAATCGCATTTCTTCAACTTGGCATAAAGCTTATATTCACGAAGCTTTTGGAGTATCAGCCTCAAGTGTTGCTCATGATCTTCATGGCTTTTGGAATAAATAAGGATGTCATCAATAAAGACGACCACAAAGTGATCCAAATATTCCTTGAATACTTGGTTCATCATATCCATGAAAGCAGCAGGAGCATTAATCAATCCAAAAGACATGACTAGGAATTTATAGTGCCCGTACCGAGTTCTGAAGCCGTCTTTGGAATGTCATCGGTTCTAATATTCAATTGGTGATATCCAGAACGAAGATCAATCTTGGAAAAGAATTTGGCTCCTTGCAATTGGTTAAACAGGTCATCAATACGTGGCAATGGGTACCTATTTTTGATGGTGACATGATTCAACTCCCGATAATCAATATAAAGTCGCATACTCCCATATTTCTTTTTCACGAATAGAACATGAGCACCCCAAGGAGAAGTACTAGGACGAATAAAGCCAATGTCTAACAATTCCTGCAGTTGGAACTTTAATTCCTGAAGTTAAATAGGAGCCATTCGATATGGGACTTTGGAAATGGGTTTTGTATCGGGTTCAAGGTCGATACAAAATTCAATTTCACGCTTCTGGGGTAGGCCGGGGAAGTTCTTGAGAATACGTCGAAAATTCATTAACAATAGAAATATCATTCAAAACTGACGTATTTTTGTTTAAATCCATGACATGAGTTAAGAAAGCTTGACATCCATTTTTCAATAAACGAATAGCTTTATGGCTTGAGATGACAGTGATTGATTTTAATGGTTTGGTTGCTTGAATTCGCATAATAGGTTGGTTAGGAATATGAAAGCTAACAACCTTACGAAAATAATTAATTTTTGCATGATGAGTTAACCAATAAATCCCTAGAATCACATCAAATGCAAGTATTTTCAAAGAAATAAGATCGGCCATTAGCAGACGTCTGGTCTTGATTTGAACTAAACAAGACTTATAAGCGATGGATGTAATGAAGGTTTCTCCCAACGGAGTTTTCAACGAGATAAGTCAAAGTCTAATTTCTCCGGAGTCAAATTTAAACGTTGAGCGCAAGTAGGAGAAATAAAAGAATGGGTAAAACCGATATCAAATAAGGTATAAACTTCACTAGAGTTTATGATAAGCTTACCCGTGATGACCTCGTTCGGGTTCCTTGCTTTCTGGGAGGTCACAACAAACGATCTCCCTTACACTACCGGCTTTGAATTTTCTGGGATGGCCTTTGGTGCCTCCATCCAAGCTGAACTTGTCTTCGGTGAGTGACAAAATAGGGCTAGGTAACCTTTTCTTCCACAATTATAACATGCTTTGGACGGCATCGTGCAGTTTGAACTGATGTGTCCCTCCCCTCCACATTTGAAGCATATAATAGGTGGTCGTTCTTCTTCCTTCACAACGGGTGCTGGTGCTGACGTCTTTCCATCATTGTTGAATCTCCTCTTCTTGAAATGTCCATTCTTATTGTTTTGGCCCTGATTACCACCGAAGTGGTTACCATTTCTAGCCTGTTGATTTCCTCCACGCTTATTGTCATCGCTTCGATGACTGCCCTCACTAGTATTATCATTTTGCCGGTTGCTATCTTTTGGTTGGGATGACTCATTATCACGCTCCAATAACTGAGCCCTATTAACAACATCTGAATACAAACACAGTTTATGAGAGATAAGATATTGACGTATCTTAGGTTTCAAACCTCTTAAAAACATTCGCGTCATTCTCTCCTCATTATCAACCAAATGGGGCCTGGCCGGGACAACTCAAAGAAACTTGGCTTCATCTTTGCGATAAGATCATGTTGTTTTGTTCCAGCTTGATGAACTCTACCTCTTTCATGTGACGAATACTTTCGGGAAAGTACTTGTCGTTGAACAGTTCTTGGAACTTCTCCCAAGACATCTTCAGTGCAGCAGGTTGAGTACGCTTAATAGATTCCCACCAGTAATTTGCCTCCGCCCGCAACATGAAGGTGGCAAAGGGAACCTTTTGCTCCTCGAAGCATCCCAAGACATCAAATATCTTGTTGATCTGCTTTATCCACGTCTCCGCCTTAAGTGGTTTTGGCTCTCCAAAAAACTCCGGTGGTCCCAGCTCCTTGAACTGTTTGGCGGTGACCGTTCGAGAGTTGCCAGTGTTTCCACATATTTTGGGCGAGAGCCGCCTCTCTACTTTGATGTTGCATGAATTGCATGAAGCCTCAGAACATTCGATCGTTCATCATTTGGTCAGTGTTGTTGTTTGCATGATGATTGTCACCTTCCTGATGCACATTGTCCTGGTTATTGATTTGTGGAGACTCAACGGTCTCCTGTGCTTCATTGATGTTCTCAACATTCTCGGATGCCATTTTCAAATACTGTCACAAAACAAGGGTTAATTAACACATCACATTTTATCCCTATACTCTGACCGACCAATTAAATACCAAATAAACTTAGGTAGGTCATACTAGCGAAGGAATTCCCCGTCTCTCCCCTCCTAGTTCTTGTCTCACATCTTAGCCATGGATCATATCCCTAAGCTGTAAGACCCCAAATTATTAATAAATGAAATTTAAATTCCTCTATTTATTATTTTGAAATAGTAAGGGTTGATTTGATTAATGTGGTTAGTTATGGGTAAAATGCGCAAATATTTTAAATAAACAGGTGGTTATAAAATATTCATTTTTATCAAGGAATATTCATTTGGTCGTGGAATATTTTTCTTTGTCGGGGAATATTAAATGCGGCAATGACGACCTTATGTGGGCCCCATAACGGAAAAGCAATTGGATGAAGAAAATGACAAATATAAGTTGTTTATAAATAACTTGGCGTAGTTATTTACAGATTAATACTATTAAAATACTAAATTGGTTAAAACACACGAAGATTACACGGTATTGCACCAATTATTGATTCTTACGTGAAGGCACTACTCGATAATTGTTACGATAATTCTTTATTCGATATTTTATTTTATTAATTCAATAATTCTTTGCATTGATATTTTATATTCTTTGTTGTTTCAATAATTGTCACTACTACGGTATTTTCCATTATCGAACAATAATTCATATTATCTGAATAATATTATTGGATAACATTATTGGAAATGTCTAGAAAGTTACATCAAGGAGAGGTTTGGTCATCTAATTGCGCCGATGAAGAGGAGATCTTTATTGAAAGCCCTCTTTCCTGTGAAGGCTGCACAGTTGTCGATATTGTGATTACGTAATATTATTTGTGAATAATTAATTATTAATTTATATGATGAGGAAAATATTGATTTTATGTGGATATAGATGGAGAAAATTTTTAATGTGACAAATGTTGAAAATTAATATTTTATCTTTTTCTAATAAAATAATTCATTTAAATATATTATTATATTTTAATAATATAATAATGGTGATATTTTTACTATAAATGTGGAATATATGAGTATACGAGGAGAAAGAGTATTTTTGTTGCATTAAATGATTAACACATGTTTTATGTGTCGGTGGACCCCATTTCTTGGTTGAAATTTGATTATAAATGGTAAAATCGCTTGGTTTGTGGATTTCGGTCAATTTCTGTTTGGAATTTGGAAAAACTTTCTTCTGCAAAGTTGTAGATAATGAACTTTCCTATGGAATAGACATTAGGTTCGAATTTTTCTGATAAAAGGGCTATTTATTATGAATTATTAAGGTTTCAAAGTTCCGAAATAATTGAATTTTGGAAGTTTTAATTATTTTTTTCAAGGAAAATGTTTTTGTGACATTTGGTGAGTTGGTGGCTGATGTTTTTGACCAAAGAAGGCTGTTAAGGAAATTAAGAAAAATAAATTATTATTTTATTAAATTTTCTACTTTGGTGTTCTAAGCATTTTCCTATAAATAAGGTGCTTAGGTTAGAATTGAAAATCACACCAAAAACTGAAGTTTTCTCTCTCTTTCTCTCTCAATATATTGAGTGTATTCTTATGAGTATTTTGATATTCGGAGTATTGCTATACGGTGTAAGTTCCCTTCAGCACTATATTCAGAATTCCAGTCAGAAGTACTGTCTTTTCGAGGTAAGGGATGTTATTTTCTTTTTAAATGATATTATTTTCTTCAATATCATTATGCCGAAATATTGGTTTGAACTTTTAATCAAATTTGGAACTTTTTGTGTCAGGATTACTATTCACGTATACGGCACTATTCACGTATACAGCACTATTCACGAATACGGCACTATTCATCAAAAAATGAAATTTTTGATTTTCGTCCAAAATATCTATTATGGATACTAGCTTTGATTGTATCCATGTTTTGATCATTCTTGAATTTTACTCCATTGTGATTATTTATGAGGTATTTTTGGACATGAATAAACCAAAATACGAATCCTTAATATTTATTCT
Organism: Panax ginseng; assembly: GCA_020205605.1. Classification (NCBI taxonomy): domain Eukaryota; kingdom Viridiplantae; phylum Streptophyta; class Magnoliopsida; order Apiales; family Araliaceae; genus Panax; species Panax ginseng. The sequence continues at coordinate 179,051,147 of CM035132.1, forward strand.
TTTGTTTCACTAGATTCGCGCGTTTTCTTTAAAATATTTTTCATCATCCTCAAATGATGATATAACTGAATATCTTTGGCCTGTAGTACAAAGATTAATAATTTCATGATGAATATCTTTGGCCCGTAGTGCAAAGATGAACAGGTGTTGAGATGAACATGACCGACTAATGAATATCTTTGGCCTGTAGTGCAAAGATGAATATTGATTGATGTTACAGGGATAAAATATTGATGATGGACTTTTAAATTCATAGATAATAGTAGATTTCTTTCTCTACGTAACTCTTCTATTAATTATTATTTTCGCTGCGAATATTGATCTGAAACTTGTTGTCTATTGTATTTTATCAGATTTTTCCCTATTGAAGACTAACGATAATTTGTTCTATATTATCTTAGTCATAATATTCTTTACTGGGCTAGTTGAGCTCACCCTTTTTCCTTTTTGTTCCATTTTTTTTCTCAGGAGGTGAGAATGTAGCGAGTACGAGTCGGGGTATGGAATGATGGTTCTAGAGAGTTGTTTAGTAGTCCTCACCATTTTGTAAAATAATGTATCAATAATTGTGATGAGAATTTATTTGGGTATGGATATTGTCTAGAAGACAATATTTGTATTTAAAATCACAGTTTTTATGTTGTATTAATAAAGTTGTAGTTGTTTCTGTACCATGTTAATGACGACTCAAAATGGGTGATGTATACCTATTTTGGGGGCGTCACAGTTAGTATCAGAGCTTAGGGATATGATCTCTGGCGGAGATTGGGGAATAGAACTAGGAGGGGAGAGACGAGTAAATCCTTTGCTAGTGTATCCTACCTAAGCTTATTTGTTGGTCGGTCATAATATAGGGGTATTATGTGATTTGTTAATTTATTTAATTAACCCTTGTTTTATGGCAGTATTTAAGAATGGCAACTGAGAATGTTAACAGTTGAGTAAATGAGACCGTGGAGACGCCTGTACTCACCAACGAGGAGAACGTGCAACAGGCTGGCAATGTTCCTCCTGTGAACAACACCACCGAAAGACGCGAGATGATGAGCGATGGGATGTTTAGAAGCTTTTTGCGATTCATGCAAAATCGAGACGAGGGAGACTCGTGTTCAAAATACGAGGAGGAAATGATAGCAATCCATGGGTTATCACACGGTGAAGCGATTCAAAGAGTTGGGACCACGAGTGCAGGGAAAGCCGAATCCGATTAAAGGCGAGGCGTGGGTCAAACAAATCACCAAGATATTCGATGTCTTGGGATGCACGAGGAGGAACGAAGGTTCCATTCGCCACCTTTATGTTTAAGTAATGAGAAGCGATTACTAGTGGAAATCTGTGAAGCATACCCATCCAGCTGCACTCAGCATGTCTTGGGAGACGTTTCAGAAACTTTTCAATGACAAGTACTTTCCTAAAAGTATTCGTCATATGAAGGAAGTGGAGTTCATTAGACTAGAACAAAATAACATGACGGTGTCCCAGTACGAGGCAAAGTTTGCAGAGTTATTCAGGTTTGCACCTCATTTGGTGGAGAATAAGGAATGTATGACGCGGATGTTTCTGAGAGGTTCGAAACCCGGCATACGTCAGTATCTCATTTCTCATAAATTTTCTCTCTATTCAGATGTTGTCAACAGGGATTAATTATTAGAGCGAGATAACGAGTACGTTCAACCAATGGACCACAACCAGGATCATACCAGAGATAGCAGTCAACAGAACAACGATAACTAGCGGAGAAAGAAAAAGACGGACAAAAATGGTAACCACTCTGGTGGTAATCATGGCCATGAAAATAGAAGAAGCGAGTCGGGGGGAGATTTTAAAAAGAGGAGATTCAACAATGACAATTCGAAGACGTCAGCACCAGCAGCAACTGGTTCTAAGAGAGGAGAATGACCACCGGTCGTATGCTACAAATGCGGGAAATAGGGACATATCAGCCCAAACTAACCACAACAGTTCAAGGTATGTTATAATTGTGGAAAGGAAGGACATATCGCTCGAGATTGTACGGTAGCGAGACCTAGTTCAGCGAGGACGGTGACTCAAAAGGCTGTCCCAAAAAAGTCAAAGTCAACGGTTCCTGGAAGAGCATTTGTCGTGACTGGTCAAAATGCGAGGAACCCAAACGAGGTGATCAAGGGTAAGCTAATCGTAAATTCTTACGAAGTTTATACATTACTAGATACCGGTGCTACCCATTCATTTATCTCTTCTGCTTGTGCTCAACGTTTAAACTTGACTCCGGTGAAATTGGATTTTGACTTATCTGTTAAAACTCCGTTAAGAGAAACTTTCATCACATCCACTATTTATAAATCTTGTTTGATCCAAGTTGGCACCATCACATTACCTGTTGACCTTATCTCTTTAAAGATACTTACTTTTGATGTGATCTTAGGGATTAATTGGTTAACTACTCATCATGCCAAAATTCATTGTTTTCGTAAGGTTGTTAGTTTTCATATTCCTAATCAACCTGTTGTTCGAATTCAAGCAACTAAACCATTAAAATCAATCACTGTCATATCAAGTCATAAAGCTATTCGTTTATTAAAAAACGGATGTCAAGCTTTCTTAGCCCATGTTATGGATTTGAATAAAGACACGTCAGATTTGAATAATATTCCTGTTGTTAGTAAATTTCCTAACGTATTTCCTGAAGAACTTCCCGGTCTACCCCCAGAACGTGAAGTTGAATTCTTAATTGATCTTGAGTCTGGTACACAGCCCATTTCTAAAAAAAAACCCCATATCGAATGGCTCCTATTGAACTTGAGGAGTTAAAGGTCCAACTACGAGGAGTTGTTGGACATCCGGTTTCATTCGCCTACTAGTACATCTCCTTGGGGTGCTCTGTTTTATTAAGTAAAGAAGAAAGACGGGGAGTATGCGACTTTGTATTGACTATCGAGAATTGAACCATGTCACAATCAAGAATAGGTATCCACTACCTCGTATTGATGACTGTTTGACGATTCAAGGAGAACAATTCTTTTCAAAGATCGATCTTAGATTACGGATATCATCAGCTGAAGATTAGAACTGACGATATTCCAAAGACTACTTTCAGAACTCGGTACGGGCATTATGAATTCCTAGTCATGTCTTTTAGATTGACTAATGCTCCTTCGGCTTTCATGGATATGATGAACCGAGTATTCAAGGATTATTTGGATCAATTCGTTGTTGTCTTTATTGATGACATCCAAATATATTCTAAAAGTCGTGAAGATCATGAGCACCATTTGAAGCTGGTACTCCAAAGGCTTCGTGAAAACAAACTTTATGCTAAGTTGAAGAAATGTGAGTTTTGGCTTGAGGAAGTAGCATTCCTTGGGCATGTGGTGTCAAAACATGGAGTATCTGTTGATCCGACGAAGATTGAACCAATACAAAGTTAGAAGCAACCAAGAAGGCGGTGGCCAAAATCGCAGCTTTTCTCGGGCTTAAATTGGTTATTATCGGAGATTAAGTGGAAGGATTTTCTCGAATCGCTACTCCATTAACTCAGCTAACTCGGAAAGATATTAAATTCGTATGGAGCGAGGAATGCGAGAAGAGTTTCCAAGAGCTTAAGAGGAGACTCATTTCGGCACTTGTTCTAACAATACCATCTGGTACGGATGGATTTGTTATCTACAGCGATGCTTCAGGCAAAGGGTTAGGATATGTTCTCATGCAACATGGGAAAGTCATAGCCTATGCTTCGCGACAACTTAAAGAGTATGAGAGGAATTATCCTACTCATGATCTAGAGTTGGCAGCAGTTGTTTTCCCGCTAAAGATTTGAAGGCACTATCTATTTGGGGAAAAAGTAGAGATATATTCAGACCATAAAAGCCTCAAATATTTCTTCACCCAAAAGGAACTTAACATGCGGCAACGACGTTGTCTCGAGCTATTGAAAGACTAAGACCACACCATTTAATACCATCCTGGAAAAGCGAACGTGGTAGCTGACGCATTGAGTAGAAGATCATACGCGGGAACAAATGCGATGTTGTTAAAACAAAGGCCCATTTTATGTGATTTACAAAAGATGAAGATAGAATTTAAGAATCCGGGGACCCATGCAATGATGTTAAGTATACGTATAGAACCAAATTTAATCGAGAAAGTTAAAGTTGCTCAAGCCACAGACTCGGAGCTCATGATTATAAAGAAGAAAGTACAAGAAGGTGCTATTCCAGAAGCAAGAATCAATGAAGAAGGAATACTTCGAGTCCACTCCAGACTTTGTGTTCCTAACGATTCTGATTTGAAGTACAAGATCATGATGGAGGTACACAATACACCATTTGCAATCCATCCTGGAAGTACCAAGATGTATCATGATCTTCGACATACATTTTGGTGGAACAATATGAAAAGAGAGATTGCGAAGTTTATCTTGAGGTGTTTAACTTGTCAACGTGTAAAGGTGGAACATCAAGTGCCTAAGGGTCCATTGTAACCACTTGAGATTCCAAAATGGAAGTGGGAACACATTACCATGGATTTCGTTACGGGTCTTCCCACGGTTTCTCAAGGCATAAATGTTATTTGGGTTATTGTTGATAGATTAACCAAGTCTGCTCATTTCTTGCCGATACGGGAGACTTATTCCCTTGAACGTCTTGCTAGTATGTATGTAAATGAGATTGTGAGATTGCATGGCATGCTAGTAGCCATAGTTTCGGATCGTGACCCAAGATTCACTTCAAGATTTTGGGTTAGCTTGTAAAAAGCTATAAGCACGGATTTATGATTTAGTTCGGCATACCATCCTCAAATGGACGGACAATCAGAGATGACTATTCAAACTCTTGAAGATCTATTAAGACTCTGTATCCTAGACTTCAAAGGCAGTTAGGATAAGTATTTACCATTGGTGGAATTCTCCTACAACAACAGTTATCAGGCAAGTATAGGTGTGGCTCCATTCGAAGCATTATATGGACGAAAGTGTCGCTCTCCAATATGTTGGGATGAGGTGGGTGAAGCAACATTGTTGGAACCCGAGTTGGTACGTATGACTACAGAAAAGATCCAAATGATTCGACAACGTATACAAACAGCACAGGATCGACAAAAGAGTTATGCGGATCTTCATCGAAAGGACGTGAAATTTAGTATTGGGGATCACGTGTTGTTGAGAGTTTCTCCATGGAAGGGAGTTACAAGATTCGGGAAGTGTGACGACCCCAAAATCGGGACCATTTCTCTTCCCGATCTTGTGCGTTAATACTACCTTGTTATAGCTTTAAAACATTATTTAATGTTAAAATAGCTAAAAATGCGAAATAAAAAATTTTTTTTCTTTCTTTCCATTCATTCATTCCCTGAATCGCAACCTTTATACTGAAATCATATCTATTATATGATTTATTTAACCAGAGTTATATACATATATTTATACAACTCAATCCTCAACACGAATTCTTTCTTATATAGTAATGTTACTAAATCACTTTATTTTTATAAAATATTCATTACAATTCATCTAGAGAAAATATTCTTCGTAGAATATTTTAAACTATACTTAACTGCCAGTTATAAATAACAAAACCATCAATCATAGCTTTATACAATTTCTAATTCAAGAAAATGTATTCATTTCGTCTGTTGTTCAGTCTTCATCATCCGTATAGCAAGTAATATTGCATAACATCATTAACCTGCAAAAAGTTTGTGTTTGCAAGATTGAGCTCGACAGCCCAGTAAATTTAACACTTTCTTCTTCATACGCATCAGCCCCAGGTCCGTAGATTGAGCAGCTTTAACTTTATCAATTAAAGTCGGTTCTACTCGTATATTCGCCATCATCACGTGGGTCCCTAGAGTATTTAATTCTACCTCCATCCTTTGCAAGTCATACAAAATGGGCCTTTGCATTGACAATATCGCACTCGTACTTGCATATGATCTTCTACTCAATGCGTCAGCTACTACATTCGCTTTTCCAGGATGATATTGAATAGTGTGATCGTAATCTTTCAATAGCTCAAGCCAACGTTGTTGTCGTATATTGAGTTCTTTTTGGGTGAAGAAATATTTGAGATTTTTATGGTCCGTATAAATCTCTACTTTCTCCTCATACAAGTAGTGTCTCCATATCTTCAACGCGAAAACGACTGCTGCCAACTCTAGATCATGAGTAGGATAATTCCTCTCATATTCTTTAAGTTGTCGTGAGGCATAGGCTATGACTTTCCCATGTTGCATGAGAACACATCCTAACCCTTTGCCTGAAGCATCGCTGTAGATAACAAATCCATCCGTACCAGATGGTATTGCCAAAACAGTCTTAAAATGAGTCTCCTCTTAAGCTCTTGGAAACTCTTCTCGCATTCTTTGCTCCATACAATTTTGTATCTTTCCGAAGTTAATGAGTTAATCGGATAGCGATTCAAAAAATCCTTCCACGAATCTTCGATAATAACCACCAGCCCGAGAAAGTTGCGTCTTGATTCTGCATCGACTTCGGTTGCTCCCAACTTTGTATTGCTTCAATCTTCGCGTCAATGGATACTCCATGTTTTGACACCACGTGCCCAAGGAATGCTACTTTCTCAAGCGAACTCACATTTCTTCAGCTTGGCATAAAGCTTGTTTTCACAAAGCCTTTTAAGTATCGACTTCAAATGGTGCTCATGATCTTCACTATTTTTGAATAGATGAGGATGTCATCAATGAAGACAACAACGAACCCATCCAAATATTCCTTGAATACCCTTGGTTCATCATATCCATGAAAGCAGCAGGAGCATTAGTCAATCCAAAAGACATGACTAAGAATTCATAATATTCGTACCGAGTTCTGAAGGCAGTCTTTGGAATATCCTCAATTTTAATCTTCAGCTGATGATATCCAGAACGAAGATCGATCTTTGATAAGAATTGTGCTCTTTGAAACTTGTTGAACAGGTCATCAATGCGAGGTAGCGGATACCTATTCTTGATGGTGACATAGTTTAATTCTCGGTAGTCAATACAAAGTCACATACTCCCGCCTTTCTTTCTTCTTACTGAATAAAATGGAGCACTCCAGGAGATGTACTTAGGGCGATGAAACCGATGTCTAACAATTCACAGTAGTTGGACTTTTAACTCCACGAAGTTCAATAGGAGCCATTCGATATTGGGTTTTAGAAATGGGCTTTGTACGGTCTGAGGTCAATAAAGAATTCAACATCACGTTAAGGGGTAGGCCGGGAAGCTCTTGAAATACATCGGAAATTCTCTAACCACAGAAATATTATCCAAATCTGACTTGTCTCTGTTCAAATCCATAACATGGGCTAAGAAAGCTTGGCATCTGTTTTTCAATAAACGAATAGCTTTGTGGCTTGATATGATAGTGACTGATTTTAGTGGTTTAGTAGTTTGAATTCGTATGACAGGTTGGTTAGGAATGTGAAAACTAACAACCTTACGAAAATAATCAATTTTGGCATGATGAGTGGTTAACCAATCAATTCTTAAAATCACATCAAAAGCAAGTATCTTTAAAGAGATAAGATCAACAGGTAATATGATAGTGCCAACTTAGATCATGCAAGATTTATAAACTGTAGATGTAACGAAGGTTTCACCCAACGGAGTTTCAACAGATAAATCAAAGTCTAATTTCTCTGGAGTCAAGTTTAAACGTTGAACACAAGCAGAAGAGATAAAAGAATGGGTAGAACCGGTATCTAGTAAGGTATAAACTGTGCAAGAATTCAAGATTAGCTTACTCGTGATCACCTCCTTTTGGGTTCCTCACGTTTTGGCCAGTCGCGACAAACGCTCTTCTAGAAACCGCTGATTTCGATTTATCCGGGACAGCCCTTGGAGTCACCATTCCCGCTGAACTTGGTTTCGCTATAGTACAATCTCGAGTGATGTGTCCTTCCTTTCCATAGTTGTAACATACCTTGGATTGTTGTGGAGAGTTTGGGCTGATATGTCCCTCTTTCCCGCATTTGTAACATCTAACTGGCGATCGTTCTCCTCCCCTAGAATTTGTTGTTGGTGTTGGTGCTGCTGCTGATGTCTTCCCATCATTGTTGAATCTTCTCTTTCTGAAATTTCCACTTGAGTCACCTCTCCTATTATCATGGCCACGATTACCACCTGAGTGGTTACCGCCTTTTTCCGTATTTTTCCCCTCTCGCTAGTTATCATCGCTCGATAATCTTCTTTGTCATCGATATGACCACAGTTGTGGTCCCTCAGTTGAGTATACTCATTATCACGCTCTAATAATTGAGCCCTGTTTACAACATCTAAATAAAGAAAATTTATGAGAGATAAGATATTGTCGAATCTCGGGTTTAAGACCTCTCGAAACATCCGCGTCATCGTTCCTCATTTTCTACCAAATGAGGTGCAAACTGATAACTCATGAAACTTACCTCGTCTTTGAGACAAATCATGTTGTTCTTTTCCAGTCTAATAAACTCCACCTCTTTCATATGACGAATACTTTCTGGAAAGTACTTGTCATTAAACAGTTTCTGAAATCTTTCCCAAGACATGTTGAGTCTTGGTGGTTTCCGTGCGCTTCACCATTCCCACGATGTCTCGCCTCTCCACGGAACATAAAGGTGGCGAATGGAACCTTCTGCTCCTCCGTGCATCCCAAGACATCGAATATCTTGGTAATTTGCTTGACCCATGTTTCCGCCATAATCGGATCGGGCTTTCCCCAGAAATCTGGTGGTCCCAACTCCTTGAACTGCTTTGCTGTGACAGACCGCACGTTGCTATCACTTCCACCCATATTTTGTACACGAGTCTCCCTCGTCTGGTTTTGCATTAACTGCAAAAAACTCCTAAACATTCCATCATTCATCATTTGCTCGGTAAGACAAGGGTTAATTAAACAAATTAACATATCACATAATATCCCTATATTATGACCAACCAACACATAAGCTTAGATAGGACACACTAGCGAAGGATTTACTCATCTCTCCCCTCCTAGTTCTATTCCCCGATCTCCGCCAGAGACCATATCCCTAAGCTTTGATACAAACTGTGACGCCCCCAAAACAGGTATACAACACCCATTCTGAGTCTTCAAATACATGGTACAGAAAGCAAACTACAACTTCAATAATACAATTGTCGTGCAAAATACGACAACATATACTGTGAGTTTAAATACAAATATTGTCTTCTAGACAATATCCACACCCAAATTAAGTCCTCATTATAATTATTCATACACTATTTTACAGAAATAGTGAGGACAGCTAAAACATCTTCCTAGAACCATCACTCCATACCCCGACTCGATCCTGCTATGTTCTCACCTCCTGAGAAGAAAAATGGAACAAAAAAAAAAGAGTGAGCTCAACTAGCCCAGTAAAGAACATTATGACTAAGATAATATACAACAAATTATCGTTAGTCTTCAACAGGAAAAAATCTGATAGAATACAATAGACAACGAATTTTAGATCAACAACTGCAGCGGAAACAACAATCCATTAAAAGAGTCACGTAGAGAATGAGTTCTACTATCTTCTAAGATTTAAAAGTCCATCATCAATAATTTATCCCTGTAATAACAATCAATATACATTTTTAATCAAATATTCATCTTTGCATTATAGGCCAAAGATATTCATTTATATCACCAGTTGGTCATGTTCATCTCAACACCTATTCATCTTTGCACTACGGGCCAAAGATATTCATCAGTTAATCATTCATCTTTGCATTACAGGCCAAAGATATTCAGTAATATCATCATTTAGGACTGAGGATGACGAAAAATATATTAAAGAAAACGAATCCAGTGAGACAGAAGAACAAATATTAGGGATTCGTATCACAGTTTGTCCAAGATCAATAATACTCCATAATAACCAATTTTGAAGCAAAAATCAAAAATAATGATCAAAACATGGATACAATCAAAGATAGTAACCATAATAGACATTTTGGACAAAAAGAAGAAATTTCATTTTTCTATGAATAATTATAATTATACGTGAATAGTCTTAGTATCGTGAATAATAACCCCGACACAAAAGGTTCTAAATTTGATTAAAACGTTCACCAATATTTCGGCATAATGATATTGAAGAAAATAATATCATTTAAGAAGAAAATAACATCCCTTACCTCAAAATAACCGTATACTACATATGTATTTGGATATAAAGTTTAAAGAAAACTTGTACCAAACAGCAACTCTCAAAGTATATAAATACTCATAAAAATACGCTCGATAATCTAGAGAGAAAGAAAACTTATTTCTGGTGTGATTTTTAATTCTAACCTAAGCGTCTATTTATAGGAAAATGCTAGAACGGCATAGGAGACTAAATAATAAATTAATATTATTATTATTCAAAATTTCCTACGCATGCTTTGTTAAAAATCAAGATCAGCCAACTTTGAATAAAAATAGCGACCCACATGTGTATTCCACACCAACCAAAAAGGGGTCCCACCCATAAATTAATAAAAATTATTTTATTTTTTGAAACTTCAACAATTCATAGAAAATAGCCTATTTATCAGAAAAATATGAATTTTATGTCCATTCTGCCTAAAATCGAATTCTCTACAACTTTGTAGCTTTGAGTTTCTCCAAATTCCAAACCGAAAATATCTGAAATCCACAAACGGATAATTTTTAATACTTCCCTTCCGACAAAATACTGATAAAACACCTCAGCATTAATTCCTTCAATTATAACCACATAAAATAAATAAATCCATCCTTTATATCAAATAAATATTTCATTATCATATAAATTAATAATTAATTATTCATAAATAATATTACAGAATCACAATTATGACAACTAGGCGGTTCCACAGAAGAGGAGCTTTCCAATAAGGATTTCTCCTTTCTGGCGCCATAATTAGATGACTAACCTCTCCTTAACAAGAACTTTCTAGACATTTCCAATAATACTATCTAATAATATTATTCAAATAATATGAATTATTGATCTGATAATGAAAAATATTGTGCAGTGACAATTATTGAAACAATAATAATATAAACTAACAACGCAGCAATTATTGAATCAATAAAATAAAATATTGAATATAATTCTTTGTAACAATTATTGAGTAGTGCCTTCTTTACGCATGCGAATCAATAATTCAACAATCTTGTCTTAATCTGGTAATATTTCTTTGTGCAACCACAGCGTATTCATCGTATTTTAACCACCGAGTAATCCAACGGTGTTAATTGGTAATAATTTACTGCCAATTATTTATAAAACTTAAACTTTGTCATTTTCTTTCATCCAACCGTTTTCTGTTATGGGCCCCACAAATGACTGCGCCGTCGTACGGAGATTTCCGACAAAAAGAATATTCCACGACCAAACAAATATTCCCCGATAGAAATAAATATTTTATAACCACTTGCTTATTTTATAAACTTTGCACATTTCACCCATAACCAAAGCACTATATCAAATTAACCCATATTAATTTAGAATAATGAATAGAGAAAAATTTAATTTATTTATAATAAATTGGGGTCTTACAAGAACCGGTATCTAGTAAGGTATAAACTTCACAAGAGTTCAAGATTAACTTACCCGTGATCACCTCGTTCAGGTTCCTCACATTTTGGCCAGTCACGACAAACGCTCTTCCAGGAACTGCTGATTTTGACTTATTCGGGACAGCCTTTGGAGTCACCATCCCTGCTGAACTTGGTTTTTGCTTTCTGAGCGATCTCTCGAGCTATATGGCCCTCCTTTCCATAGTTATAACATACCTTGGATTGTTGTGGACAGTTTGGGCTGATATATCCCTCTTTCTCGCATTTGTAACATCTAACTGGCGGTCGATCTCCTCCCCTAGAATTTGTTGTTGGTGCTGGTACTGCTGCTGATGTCTTCCCATCATTGTTGAATCTCCTCTTTCTGAAATTTTCGCTTGACTCACATCTCCTATTATCATGGCCACGATTACCACCCGAGTAGTTACTGCCTTTGTCCGTATTTTTCCCTCCTCGTTGGTTATCATCGTTCTGATGACTCTTGTCACCGGTATGACCCTGGTTGTGGTCCCTTGGTTGAGTATACTCACTATCTCACTCTAATAATTGAGCCATGTTGACAACATCTGAATACATAGAAAATTTATAAGAGATAAGGTATTGACGAATCTCGGGTTTTAGACCTCTCAGAGACATCCGCGTCATACGTTCCTCATTTTCCACCAAATGAGGTGCAAACCTGGATAACTCCGCAAAATTCTCCTCGTACTGAGACACCGTCATGTTGTTTTGTTCCAGTCTAATAAACTCTACCTCCTTCATATGACGAATACTTTCTGGAAAGTACTTATCATTGAACAGTTTCTAAAATCTTTCCCAAGACATGTTGAGTGTGGCTGGCTGGGTACGCTTCACAGATTTCCACCAATAATCTGCCTCTCCACGGAACATAAAGGTGGCGAATGGAACCTTCTGTTCCTCCGTGCATCCCAAGACATCGAATATCTTGGTAATTTGCTTGACCCACGTTTTCGCCTTAATCGGATCCGGCTTTCCCCAGAAATCTGGTGGTCCCAACTCTTTGAACTGCTTGGCTGTGACAGACTGCACATTGCTATCACTTCCACCCGTATTTTGTGCACGAGTCTCCCTCGTTTGATTTTGCATGAACTGCAAAAAGCTCCTACACATTCCATCATTCATCGTTTGCTCAGTAGTGTTGTTTACAGGAGGAATATTTTTTTCCATTGCACATTCTCCTGGTTTGTGACTAAAGGTTGTTCCACAGTCTCATACACTCCATTGTTAACGTTCTCAGCAACCATTCTTAAATACTTCCATAAAACAAGGGTTAATTAAACAAATTAACATATCACATAATATCCCTATATTATGACCGACCAACAAATAATCTTAGATAGGAAACACTAGCGAAGGATTTACTCATCTCTCCCCTCCTAGTTCTATTCCCCGATCTCCGCCATGGACCATATCCCTAAGCTTTGATACCAACTGTGACGCCCCCAAAGTAGGTATACAACACCCATTCTGAGTCGTCGAATACATGGTACAGAAAGCAAACTACAACTTCAATAATACAATTGTCGTGCAAAATACAACACATACTGTGAGTTTAAATACAAATATTGTCTTCTAGACAATATCCACACCCAAATAAGTCCTTATTACAATTATTCATACACTATTTTACAGAAATAGTGAGGACAGCTAAAACATCTTTCTAGAACCTTCACTCCATACCCCGACTCGATCCTGCTATGTTCTCACCTCCTGAGAAGAAAAACGAATTTCATTTAATCCGTATTCATAATCCTTTCCTGAATCTGTACCGATTCATAGCACAACTGATACACAACAATCTTGCTGTAAACTTTCCAATCATCAGATTAATTCTTTCTGGCTGTCATAACATTATCAGATCACGGGGTGATCTCATCGTATATATTACGATTCATTTAAATATCTTGATCGTTTTGTTTTACGATCTCCTATCCCTGCACTTTAGTCTTTTAGACTCTATCTAACGACCATTAATGTTCACTTTTATTATCAGAGTTAGGGAACTCTGTGTCTTAACAACTTACCGAGATTCATCTTTGAATCTTACCGACCAACTAACTCTATGTGAGTCAGTACTTATCCTAATCACTGCGGTTATTGGTCTCAGGTATTCCTACCTAAGCTTCATAACCAACAGCTCTGATACCAACTGTGGCATCCCCGAATCCGAGTCCCAAATCACCGCAGATTCGGTTCAATCATTCTATTACTATTGCGAAAGATATAAACATAAATTATTTATACAATACACTTTACACACTATTTTCCCCAAGGTCGAGTAACCTTAACTTATACAAAAATCATAACTTATCTAGCTAATAACATTATTATCATACAACACTATTACAAATCTAATCTCGCACACTAACTTTAAGTTGGAACTGTCTTTAACCTTTTCTTGATTTCGAACGTATTCGCCTTATCTGCAATGTTTATCATGATATAGCAAGGGTGAGCATGAAAGTTGCCCAGCAAGTTTAAATATAATTTAAGGATATATCATGATTGAAAGAGTCAGAATAATAAGCTGGCTATAATTCATCAATATAATTGAGAACTGGCACGAACAAACTTTTGACTGAACAAGTATTAACATGAACAAATATATCTGGACCAACTGGTAATGAAGGTGATCGACCTTTCATACCGACTTATACATGCAATATGTACAGTACAATTCCACATGGCAATCAAAGAATGATTAACCATAAGCATAATCTAATGAAACAACTCTTAGTAGAGTTAAGTAAAAACTTACTGAATGATTGATTACCATTCTATGATTTATATCGCTTTATCCAAGACCTAATATTAGTAATATAGATCTCCAATATTAGAATAATATCATCACAATATAATACTATTATATATACACATAGAATAACCTAAACACATTATCACATAATCCTATCGATCATACAAAGACATAAAACTTAGCATCAAGTCGACTATTGCGGTCCGAAGTTGAAACCAATATAATTCTATCATCCCGACGATTACAGTCGGACAAATATCGAGTTTAAGTTCAATTAAACTCTTGCTAAACAATTGAACAATTAACTTAGATAACTTTATTATCAGTCAAAACATTTTTCACAGGCTTGTAATAATTTTCAAATAATTATTACCATTTATCATAATTTTTCAATCACTTATATATCGTATTTAAATGAATTAAATACCACATAATTCCTTAATCATTAATATTTATTTATTACTAAATATTAATGAAAATCATAACATAATATTATAATATAATTATACTATATCAAAGTATTTTTAATACCTTAAAATCATATTTATATGATTTTTAAATGTATAAATCAATTATCCGATAATTGCTATTAATATTAAAATATTAATATTTTCATGACAAAATATCAAAAGTTATATTTTATAACTTAAAAATATTTTTCTAACACTTAAATCATTTTATATGATTTTTAAATCATTAATTCTATTTTTCTATAATTTATTTAATATATTATTAAATAAATTAATCACCATTAATAATAAATTATTAATGAAATTAATCAAAAAATATTAAAAGTCATCAAAAATAACTTAAAATATTTTCTAGTACCATAATATAATTTTTCATGATTTTTCATGAATTAAAACCATTTTTAAATTATTTATTTAATATTATAATTAAATAAATAAATACTAATTATATTCAAAAATATTAAATATTTTTGAAATATACTCAAAATAATTAAAAACTATTTTTCAGGCTTTAAAATAATTTTTTATAATTTATTATGTATTTTTAATAATTAAAAACTAATTATTTCAATTTATTAAATAAAATAATAATTTTTAGTAATTAAATGTCGCTAAAGAGGCCCTATAGCGACAAAACCGTTGCTATAGGTGTTCTTTGGTTGTTCTTCAACAAGCCCAGAAATCATGTCAGACTTCGAGGTTGCTAGTTTGACCGACTTTTAATCTATGATCTAGTTGTTTTCGAGGTTGCTTGATGTTTTAGAATTGTAGTATAAATGTAATACTATCATTATCTATAAATTTCATGGACATCCAACAACTAAACATTAAGATCTGGGCATCCAAAATTCATGTCAGGCATGTTCTTCATTTCTGGGTTTTACCAGAAATGAAGAACAGCACAGGTGCCTAGTTTGCAAGCCTTGAATCTAGCGTTCTGGACTTTGTCAGTGTAATATTAAGGTTCAAACATGTAGTATACATGTCCGGCTTCAATTATATATCATTATACCATAACAACAACATCACGATCGCAAGATCTGGGTCGGTCAAAGTTGTTGTTAAAAACGTGTTCTTGACAAATCTAGGTTTTCCAGATTTTGTCCTAAGCTGGTGGTCAACGATGGTTTGACTACTCATTACTATTATTATATGCAAGATCTAGGTGTTCTAAAGACTTGTATGTGAAGATCTCATACCATTCTATAACATATCAACAACAACTTGGCCAAACACTTAAACCACAGCAAGATCAAAAGCTTCAAAAACGTTGTCAGACCATTCTGGGTTGCCCAGAAACTCAGTTGGTCATGATCGGTCAACGACCTTTGATGGCTTATAACATGAAATCTACAACTGTTCTGGACTTGATTCAAGTTGGAGATCAAAGACCACATATCATACTACAAGTACAAACTCTTAAAACACCAAAACAATTAACAGAAACGGATTTATGAGGTCTGACATTTGACTGTCAGACACTAATTTTCCAGATTTCCAGATTTGCAAAATCTTTAAATTCGAGCATCAAAATGATATGATCTAGGTTTTGACAACCCAGATCATCAAATGACACCCTTTAACATAAATCTAACCAACAAACAACAACAAATAACATAAAATCTAAGAATTTCGAATTTTAGGGTTCTTATACCTTTGAGGCTTTGATCTACAATCTGATCCACATGATTTGTTTTTGGTGTTTTCAGAACTTGAATATGGACTGGTCCACTTAACAATTTCGTGGCTAAGAGCTTGAGAGAGTTTGGTTAAAGGTTGTTGACCAAATGAGCTACTTTTGAGACTTCTCTCTCTCTCTCTCTCAATCTATAAATAATTGATATGATACAATGTATGTTGTCTACTAACTTGGCTGAGATATTAGATATCTTGCACATGCTAGAAATAGGGTGGTTCACCAACTCCTTTAGGGCTAGATCTACAAGCAACAAACTAAATAATGCACAAAGGGTACTTTAGACATTTTGCACACAATTTTAATTCTAAAATGGTCATTTGACCAAACCCTTAGGGTTTAGGGTTTAACCCTTTAGGTTTTGGCAACTAGATTTCCAAAATTTCCAATGTAGATTTTTAAAAATAGAAAATTAATATTTTCTAAATTGTAATTAGGATTCTATAATTATAAAAAGATTTCCTAATCACGAAATTCAATCTTGCTAATTAGGATTATTATTTCCTAATTAAAATTGCTAATTTAGCAATTAGGGTCAAAATTGTACATTAGGGTTTATAACCCAAGAATTAGGGTTTAAAAATAGAAAAATAATATTTCTAATTTAGAAATTAGAATTCCTAATTAGATTAGGGTTTTCTTATAACTTGAAAATTAGGATTAATGTTTCCTAATTAACATTAAAATTTATTAAACTAACAATCAGGTTTTCCCTAATTATAAATTAGGGTTACAAATTAGGGTTCCTGATAATTAGGGTTTCTAATTATCAGAATTTTCTAATTAATCAATTGGGGTCATCCCCAATTAGATTATCATTAATACACAAAAATCGTATACATTTTATTTAAATCCCCAATTAGGGTTTTAATATACCGAATTAGGGTTTTAAATTTCCGGAACTGAACTTAAGGTTTCCAGAACCGGTTTCTAGGGTTTCTTATCAAACGTTAGGGTTTTCTAATAGAACGTCGATATTCGACAATAATCTTAGAGTTTGACACTGATAAAATTTATCTGGTCAGCCCTTGACCCTTAACCACATTTTGAACACATACATAACCATATACACAGAATTTATTCACATATATATACTTAATCCTGAATAATTCACCTAAATCCTTCACAGAATTTTGAAACCCTCAAAATTCCTTCCCAAAAATATCAAACGCATACACTTATTTTCTATCTAGGTCTATTATTTGACCTTAAATCAATCATTTAAGATTTTAATAAATTGTCTAATTTCTCGGGTTGTCACAGTAACTACTGTAACAATTATTAAGTAGTGCCTTCTTACGTACAAATCAATAATTCAACAATACTGTGCAATACCGTGTACTACTGTGCAACCACGCGTAATATTATATTTTAACCACCAGGTATTCCAACAGTGTTAAGGGTAACTACGCCGTTATTTATAAAAACTCATACTTTGTCGTTTTCTTCATCCAAAAGTTATTCTGTTATGAGCCCACGAGCGCCGTCGTATGAATATTCCCCGACAAAAAGAATATTCCCCGACCAAAAGAATATTCCCCGACAAAAATGAATATTTTATAACCACTTGCTTATTTTGTAAAATTTGCACATTTCACCCATAACCAAAGCATTATATCAAATTAACACCTTATTACTTTAGAATAATGAATAGAGGAAAATTTAATTTTATTTATAATAAGTTGGGGTCTTACAGTTTTGTTCAATTATTGCTACAGTAATTGTAATAACCATGAATTTTAAGTCACCATGTATGTATGTACATTTTTTTTAAACTTTGTGTTATATATGGATACATATATTTATGGATTTCATTAAAAATGAAAGCCTTGTGACCTAATTATACATTAGGTAAGGATATTAAATAACCTAAGGGTTATGGTAACACGAAAAGTTAGTATTTTATATGTATACTAACTTAAGTGGGTAAACTTAGTATTTCAAGTGACTAATAATTTTAAACCTTATTCTTGTAAATCTAATTAGGTTATGAGATAAAATCATATGTATAAGTAATTAAACTTCATATGATTGGAGATGAAAGCCCTAAATTATCAAATTGGGTAACATTATTAAAATTGTTGGACTATGTTTTTATCTAGCCCAAATCAATTAAAAGAAAAGCCCAAGGAAAATAAAATGTAATCCAATACTTAGCCCACTTGATTGGGGGTATTCTAGACATTTGATTAATCAAAATTGGGCATTTAAAATAAAAGCTAAATGGTGGATATTATGAGGATCCTAAGTGGAATAATTAATCTAGCTTGTCCATTAGTAGACATGATTAAACATAAGGACAATGTTGTAAGGCTCCCATTGGGTGCCACTCCATTATGCACATTTAATCATGTTTAACCTAAGGTAAGTAATAATACAAAGTGTTTTACCTAATGGGCAACAAAATGATTGTGGGAGAATTAATAATGAATTGCCCATTACATTTTGAATGCACATCTCATTCTTCCAATATTTCATTTTCTCTCCATCTTCTTCATCTTCTTCTTCTATCTCTTGCTCCCAAGCTAGCCAACTTCAAAGAGAGAAAAGAGATAGAGAATTTCGTCCATAGAAAGAAAAAAATATAGGAGTGCTAGTTGTTTATGCCCCCTAAGTTTATTAGTTACTTTGGAAAATCAAGGAAGGTAGCCACTAAGTCAAGGTATAATGTACCTTCATCTTCTTCTCTTACCTTGTTTTGATAGCTTGAGTTTTGATGGGGTTATGTACAACTACTCAAGATACACTAGTTATACATACCATCTTGCATGGAACTAAGTATCTTGAGTGTTGGATCTAAGGCTTAGAGGAAGAAAATGAGCATATGTTCTCCAAGGGTGAAAACTCTTGTTTTTCTTCCACTAAATCTTGTGTAACTCAAGTTCTACAACTTGGAATTATGATCCGTCGAAGGGGGGTGCTAGATACATGAGTTATCTAGTAAACCCAAGTGGTAGATCACAAATCTAGCATGTTTTGGAACCTTTAAGATTATTTTTCCCAAAACAGTCCACTTTATATGCTAAAGCTTTGAAACTCTAAATCATTTCTCTTGACTTGTTTTTCATGAGGCTTTGTTTTTTCAGTTCCTTGTCTTGTAAAAATCTGGAAAAATATTACAGAGGTACTTTATGAAGTTATCTACGCGTAGGAAAAAGAAAGCGGACACGTTTGAGTTATATATTGTGCGTAATGACTATTTTCGTAAAGGACTCCATAAATATTATCCTACTGAATATCTCACTTGTGTATACCTCGGAAAATTCCAAAATGTTTACAGTAGCTTCATATATATTAAGAGAGCATACCCTTAAAATTTGATTTTTCTCGAGTAAACTCAATTTATGAAAAATAGAAAGCAAGATCCGAAAGTGTTTTGGACACTTTAAAAATAGTAAATCATTTTCTAAAATTCTAGAAAAATTAGAGGATCATTGTTGGTTCATATTCTATTAAAATCCGTGTTGAGAATTTTGAAATCAGTTTGCTATTTTTCCTAAAAATGATTAGGTTGTGAATAAAAGGAAATAAATAGTTAAATGATGTCTTTAATGAGAAAAATATGATTTTTATGCTTGAATGCTCATAATATATTATATCATGACTATCTTAGGGCATTTTGGTAATTTATAATAATAAATATTACTTGTGACCTTTTATGGATATTAAATAAAAGGTTATTAAAGGATGAACAATTAGAATAAATTGTTTATTAATTTAATAAATCATTGGAATATTATTATAATACTAATAATATTATAATATGATGTTGTTATGTAAATAAAAATATTAGATTAGAGTATTATTATTAAATAATAATATTCGAGATTAAATAAAATATTATTAAATGATTAATAATATTAGTAAGTGAATAAAATATTATTAAATGATTAATAATATTGGTAAGGGATAAAATATTATTAAATGATTAATAATATTAGTAAGTGAATAAAATATTGGTAAATGATTTAAAGTATTATTAGTGAACCAATAATACTAGAGGGTGAATTAATATTATCTAAGTTAATAATATTATGTGAATTAAAGGTAGTCGTTAATTAATAATAACACTATCTAGGCATGATAATGTTTATAAGATGTGATTACATAATCTGATGTTATGCATTGACTAATTGAAAGACTAATTATAGGTCTCTCAAAGGAAGATAATTTAACTACATAGTGGATAGAAATTTATTTCAGAAATGTAACTCTCTGATCGAGGCAAGTTTCTTAACTCAACTTGAGTTATTATTTTCAAAGCATGCTAGTGAATAATTATTGATGATTATTCACGTCTTTATCGATTATTGAAATTAGCACTTTGTGCAATCGAATTCGCTCTCTTTTGCCATTGAATCGTGAATTAAATTAAAGTTCTTCATTTATGAATCTGTTTATGATAGATCTATGCTAATTGTATCGGCTAGATCAAGCATGTCTAAATTTGTTAAATCAAATGGATTTTAAATAAGCTGTTTTATTAATTGATATGGTAAGAACTCTTGATTTGAGAAATGGACAAATTTGATTAAGGCATGATATCAATGTCGGATTATTAAGTGTTTATGCATAAATCACGGGGTATGAAAGGTCGATCCCTCAATACCAAAACTTTTTAAAGGTCCATTTAAATCATCGAAGCACCTTGGCAAATGTTCATGGTTATTCAAAACCACTCGATTCATGTTATTTAATTATCGAATATTCAATTGTTGATTATTAATTCATGTTCCTTCACAATCTTATATTATTGTTGAACATTGAAGGCAATATTTCTTTCTAAGTCATGATATATCTCCTTTGTCTTTATAAACTTGTGAAGCAAATTAGTTTCTTACTCTTGCTATATTATGACCTCTATTTTCGCTTAAGCTTCAAGGATCTAATGCGAAGGACAAGGGCAAGGCAAGATCCGGGAGTAATTCTAGAATGAATGTTAAATTAGTTATTATCTAATGGAATTTCTTGAGTAAACTATTTGTATTATAAATAGTGTATTTAAAGTTAAGTTGTTAGAGACCTTGGGACCATGTTTTGAGACTTTTGTATAATGAACAATGTATGTTTATTATTTCAAATAGTTATAGAATGCTTATGATGATGATAGGATCGTGAGCCTTTGAATGAGGTTAGAAAACCCGGATTTGGGGGCGTCAAGATAATTCTTTATAAGTATCTCACGTTATTTGATTCAATTATTGTCGATATTTTATATATTATTAAATCAATAATTGAGATGACAAGTTATTCATATTATTATTTTCAATATTGACAATGTCTACAAGTTACATCGATGAGAGGTTTGGTCACCTAATTAAGCGCTACCAATAGGAGAAATCCTTATTGAAAGCCCTCTCTTCCTAGGAACGACACAGTTTGTTAAATATTGCGAATTATAATAATGATGATTATATGTTGTTAAAAATATTAAGGGGATTTTTATGAAGTATTTGTCGTAAATGTTGCTTATTTTATGGACCCCATTTACCCATTTTTCAAAATAATCGGTAGAAAGTTGTTCAGTACAATAAAGGCGGGGGACCACATGTGGGGCCCACGGAAGAAAATTGAGAAATGGGGGGGGACATCTGGGAAGTCACGGAAGTTTATATATATATATATATATATATAAAAAAAAATTTTATTTTATTATTATTATAAATGTAATAAAATGCAGAAAATTTTTTATATAAAATGTAATACTTTTTATAAAGTTTTGTTTTATTTGATTATAAATAGAATATATTATATTTTATTATGTATAGTGTTTGCATAAAGGCTGCGTAGTGTTTGCATAGTAAAAAATTTATATAAAACAAAATACTTTTATAAAGTTATTTGTTTTATTAGATTTTAAATAATATATATATATATATATATTATAAAGTTTGTTTTATTATATAATTATAAATAGAATATATTATATTTTATTGCATAGTATCCTTTCCATTTTTCTATAAATAGGATGCTTAGTTAGAATTAAAAAACACACCAGAAATTCAGAGAATTCTTCTTCTATAATTTTGAGTGTATTTCTTTAGAGTTTAAGAAAGTTTTGAGTGTAGAAAATAGTGCAAATTTTCTTCAAGTATATCCCCGCCCTACCCGTCGGAATACACTTCTTTTTAAGGTAATGGATATTATTCTTTCGTATTCATGAAGAGAGTTGTTTTCTTTCAATACTCGTAAGGGTTGTTATTCCATTCTTTATTATTATGTTGGAATAACTTTTATCTGGCAAGTACATCGCATACATGGTGAAATTCTTCTCCGTTATTCCATTCTTTATTATTACTGCATTGGAATAACTTTTATGCATGCTGTCTATCGCATCTTTGGTGAATTCTGTTGTTATTCTATTCTTTATTATTCTGTTGGAACATCATGTCTATGCGGATTACGCATCCTGATTCCATTCTTTATTATTCTCATTGGAACATCCCGCATGCATGCGGATTATGCATGACCGGTTCCATTCTTTATTATTACTCATTGGAATATCCTCACATGCATGCGGATTATGCATGACCTAGTTCCATTCTTTGTTACTATGTTGGAATAACCTATCTATGTGGATTACCGCATGTATGGTGAATGATCCTTTGTATTCATTCCTTATTAACTTGTGGAAATGATCTCGTCTGCGTGGATTACCGCATGGCGAAGCGAAAATCCATTTGCGGCTTTCATATATTCTATTATACTCGGTTGGTTAAAGTTTTTGGCTTCTATACTCCATGAAATTAATAGAATATTCGGATATTTGCGCTTCATCCAGTATCTTTTCATGGAAATATTCTTCTGAGCATTCTTGAATTTTTACTCCACAAAGCAGTATCATGTTAACAATTTGGACGTTATTGATTCCTGTATAAATTAATTTATAAATCTTTAAAATTTATTCGTGAACTTGTTTTATTGAATTATTATGTCATTGTCATCATCCTCGTGTTTATATTATGTTGAAAGTCATATGTGGCCTGTATTTCATAGATGGATTTGGTATGATTATGACCAGGTATTATTCGGTATAATCATGACCGTAATGTTATAAATAATGTGGTAAAAGTCCTCATTGGCCCGTAGTGCAATGATGGACAGTTGTTGGCATGATCATAACCATTGATGAAAATACGAATATCCTTGACCCGTAGTGCATGGATAATTTTTGGTTGTGATACTAATGAATATCATTGGTCGTAGTGTAGGGATGCTGTGGATTATTTATTGAGTTGAGTCTCAGCGATAAAAGTGATGAAAAACCTTTTAAATCATAGAAGATAGTAGATTTTATTCTCTACTTAACTCTTCTAATGGATTGCTTGTTCCGCTGCAGTTAAACTTGATGTTTGTTATATTGTATCAGTTTATCACTGTTGAAGGCTAACGATATTTTATTCTGCATTATTTAGTCATAATATTTCTTACTGGGCTAGTTGAGCTCACCCTTTTGCTTTCATTGTTCTCTTCAGGAAATGAGAACGTAAAGCGAGGACTAGTCGAGGCATGTGACGTGTGACTCATCCAAATGATAGCATTAGTTGTCCTCACTATTCTATGAAATAGTGTGATAATAAATGTATTGAGGACTTATTTTGAGTTTGAATACTGTCGAGAAGATAATATTTGTATTAAAACTCACAGCTCATGTTGTATATTTAAGATTGTATTTGTATTCTGTACCATGTATTTGGCGACTCAGAATAGACTTCAAGCGATTTAGCTTTAACCATGTTTAACGGTCCCACATTATTGGTTGATAGAGAATCAGGTGATGTATACCTATTTTGGGGGCGTCACATTAGATAGTTTATGAATTATGTATAAGTTAAGGTTACTCGATTTTGGGGAATAGTGTGTAAAGTGTATTGTATAAATAACTTATGTTTATATCTTCCCCAAATAGTTATAGAATGATTGTACCAGATCCGTGGTGATTTGGGACCCGAATTTGGGGCTGTCACATATGCTCTTTTCTTTTCTTTAATTTCCTTATTAGATTAGATTAGATTAGAACCCTAGATTAGCTAAGATTTGGGGATTGAAGCAATTGAATATCATTAGAAGTTCAGAAGTGAAACAAGAGAATAAACTCAGATTTTCTATTCTTAATCCCTAATTCTCTTTACTTATATTTGTATCTTTCAATGTATATTCACTTATAGATCATGGATTCTAGTTCAATCATGAATTAAACTCTATTTTGAGATTACTATAGATCTTGTTGTGTAGTTTACTTTAATATACTTCCTTGTTAGTCTTATTAATTGTTATTAGATTGTCTATTATGATTTGTGTTGAATTGTTTAATTGTCTATCTATCAATTACCGTGATAATTCATATGAACTTGAGAGACGAAGTATGGGTTTAGATCTGCTCTTAATAGCTTGTGTTTGTATGTTTTACATGGTGATGGAATGTATGATTTGTGCCTAGGATAGAGATATACTGAAGCACCACTCGTAGTCAATTGAGGACTTGGACTTAAACCCTATTTATTTGTAAATCGCATAGACATATAGTGGTTTAAGTAATGTGGGTGTTCATGTGTATTCTATCAATTGTGAATTATATGTGATATGAATTTGGTACATCAAGAGATGACCATGTTTCACTTTTGTGTTCTCGACTAACAATCCGATATAACTAATTTGGCTTAACAGGAAGTGTGTTGATTTAAATGATTCAATAGGTGAAATTGTAATCTCAAGTCTTCATTATCTAGTCTCATTCTAGGGGTAGTTAGTATTATTTAATTTCATAGTTTAAATATAAAATATCAAAGCAATCGTTTAAATAAGATTGAGTTGGTTACGGGTTAGTGCTTGGTAAGCTTTATTAGTAATTCCTCGTGAGAACGATACTCTACTTACTCTTTATTATTTGTTGACCGTGTATACTTGTACGCATATATTGATCGAGATTACGACCAACGGTTCTAACTTGACATACTCAAACACTATAATTATCATCATATATGTTATATAAATCAATCCCAAGCTTTAGTTTTGTCTAATATTTGATTTTTATTAAAACATTGTCAAGCATTTGGAGTGCACTGATTTAAAACCCTCTCTTCATAGCCATTTGATTGTGATATAAACCCATTTTGTCCTCCTTATGTCTCCACACAACCAACCTATCTCCTTTACTCTATTTCCAGCCATTAACAGTCCATTATACAGCCAACTAAATAAATAACCAACAATTAGAAACTAGATAGTTCATGCTCCTTTTATATTACCACATTAGATTCTAATATATGCAACATAAACTGAACATGATCTCCATACTTAGCTCATTTGATTTCAGAATATAATATCACATCTTTGTTAACCAGTGAACTATCACTGATTACTAAAATTTCAGTTAGGCATACATATCTAGTCAATTCATGGTGCTAACTATTTTTATATATAAACTAGCTAACACATCTTGCTTACATTTCACATTTATAATATGAAAGGGATGAGTGATGCTACCTTCCGTTTGATTAATTATGTTCCTTTGCTATCTTTTGAACTGAAACTCAGTTGCCCAACACAAACAAGAAACTTCAACTCTTCCCTGCTCTAGCCGAATGGAGGAATTGGAATTTTTCTAGGAGAGGAATTGGAATTTGCTTCTCACAAATTTTATGTGTTCTCCAATTAATAGGGATGCTGAGTTTACAAGGCTATCATACTTCATTCCATGCCAGCTCCTGTTTCCCTATAAACATAGAGTTTACTAGGCTATGATACTTTAGCCCATGCCAGCTCCTACTTACTCTTTACCCTTATTACAGCTCTTACTTTAAGCAATAACCTCACATCTTAGTTTACATAATGCCTTATGTATATGTATTATTTAAATAATACATTTTATACATTATCCACATTTCACATAATGCTTATCACACACATAAAAAATAATATTTAGTGTGACAATTTCCCCTCTTAGTAAAATAATTTACCTTTATTAAATTATTTTAATATTTTCTATTTATATTACCTTATTTTCAATTAAAATAAGATAATATATTAAGTGTAGTACTTTTCTCATATTAAAACAACTTATCCTCATAAATTGTTTTAATATCCTTTTAAGGTATATCATAATTTTGTATACCCTAGCTTAACTCTCGTATTCAATTTATTTTGAATAGTTTACACATATACACAGTAAATATATAAATATATTTACTCAATCACAAATATTCACACCACATTGCACATATACACACATGTACTATAAATAATATTAAAATAAAAATTTTATTTACTAAATTTTTATTTTAATATTAATCTGAAAATTCAAGTTATTACAAACACACCACATGAAACTTCTTTAGATGCTTATATAGATCTTCACCTATAAAACCACGAAAAGTAGGCAAAAGATGAATTAGTCCATAGTTAAGTTCAAAAGCAACATCTAAAGTAGGATATTCAATACACAATGATGATTGATCAATATCAAGAGTAGTCAGTTCTTTTAAAGTCTTGTTATTGTTTGGCACCGCCATCTTTTCCTCTTCAAGTGATGGAACAAGAGTTTCTTCTATATCTACAGTTTTCTCTCTCTCTCTTGATCAAAATTTAAGTCAATAGAGTGAGAGGATTAAGTGATAAAATGAAAAGAACAAGAGCAAAAAAATAATAAATAAATAAATAAGCGAGAACAAAGAATAAACAAAAACAAATAACATTCCATAAAATAAATTAAATAGCTTAATATTTATTATTTAAAATTTTGGAAATATTAAACTTAAATTAAATCCACCAGGTTTCTACAAGGGTATGAATTTGGTCTCCTTTTCTTTTCTATTTATTGATAATTATGCACAAAGCGTGATCATGGTGATGGTTTGTATGAAAAATTTTAAATTTCGTTTTATCGTGTTTCCACACCTTTTATGTAATTTGATTGCATGATCGAGCTATATACAAACCTAACAGTTTTAAAAACAACAAATATGATACTCCCTCCTTTCCATTATATAAGTCATTTAAGACATAATCATGCATATTAAGATATCTCATTAATTCTAATGTTAGTTAATTAATGTTGGTTTGAAATTTCATTACTACCCATGTACTAATTTATTACTCTTCCTTCTCTCTCTCAATTATTTTATTTTTTTAGGGACGAAATAGAAAATGATTAGTTTTTCTCCTAGATATATGTAAAACTTCTTATATTATGTAGAAAAAAATCTTCTAAAACGATTTATATAATGGAAAGGAGGGAATAATTAGTTGTGCTTTATAGTTAGTATACAATTGTTATATTTATTTTTGTTAAAATTTAGAATTTCACAAATTGATTGATCTAAAAAGTTAAAATGTATTTATAATTTTGGAACGGATGTAATATTATTTTTATAAGTATTTTTTTTATAAATTTTCAAGACTCATGCACGGCCTCACATACGAGATTGAACTCTGTATCTAATACTATCAAAATATAATGGCTTAAATATAAATAACTATCATAAACTAATAATTTTTTTCACTTCGGTGATCAATTTTTTAATTTTTTCAATCAGTTCATTAAATTATCAATTTTTTTCATTTTCGTTCAATTGAACCTGTCATGTCATAAATTGATGATGTGGCCCCGCTGACTAAGCTAATCAATGTCTACGTGTAATTAAAAAATAGACTTAAATATAAATTATCACCCAGAACTATTGACAATTTTCCACTTTGGTGATATATCGATCTTTTAATTTTTTTCAATCAGGTGATTGAACTATTAATTTTTTCTACTTTGCTTTAATTGAAGTTGCAAAGTCATAAATTGATTACGTGACTTTAACACCTACAATGTGTTTGATGATGTGTTAAAATAATACTCATTTTATAATTAGTTTAAATCATTTTATAAAAACTAAATAAACATAAATGAAATATTATATTATAATTTAACAATAAAACTAAAATTATTTAAAAATGAAACCTCTATTTAAGAGGTTCTTTTTTATTCGAAAAAAAGAAGTAATAATTATGAAAAATATTACTTATCACTATCATTAACACCTAAATTTTCAAACAAAACAAAAGGGAAAAAATATATCTGTAACTAATTATTAGATTTCATCTTACTTACAACTATCATTAACTATTTCTTTTCTACAAAATAAAAAATAGTATTAAATTATTAGAACAAAATTTACACAATCACTTTCCATGTACTCAATGAGCTCTTAGTTAATGGAGAAAACCAATTAAAAATTAGTAATTAAAAAATAAATAACTCACCATTTTGCCTATGTGAACCCATCATCTTCAATTTCAATTGAACTAAGGAAAAAATTAAAAGATCGATCACCAAAATGAAAAAAGATCAATAGTTCAGGATAGTAATTTATATTTAAGTCTAATTTTTAATTACACGTAGGCATTTATTAGCCTAGTCTGCGGGGCCACGTCATCAATTTATGACGTGGCAGGTTCAATTAAACGAAAGTAAAAAAAATGATAGTTTAATGATCTGGTTGAAAAAATTAAAAGGTTGATCATCAAAAAAGAAAAAAAAAATAATAGTTTAAGATAGCTATTTATATTTAAGCCAGCTATAATCCATAAAATTGTGTCAGACTTTGTTCACGGACAGGGTCGGAGCTCCCTTTTTGAGTAAGGTGATCAATGTAACGTGTGATTGTAATAATTTGTGAAGTTGTGGTCTTGAATGGTAAAAATAAAAGTTTATCCACCTTATCATAAAGAAAGATTTATATTATTGAACTTTGACCCCTTAAAATTTCAAAATAGTGTAATATACAAAACATTATCATATCTTCCTATTTTAAACCCTTTCAACAAAATTTCAACCCACCTACCAAAATATGACGTCGGAATTCAAACGGAACTCACATTTTGGAACGGCGTAATTTAAAGTGTAAACTTTGTTAAAAATCTTAGAAATGGACTCAAATCCTCGGAGATATAATTAAATTGCTAGGTACAATGATATTTTCTTGAGACATAATTTTAACTTTTTTTAGTAACAAAAATAAAAGCATGAAACAAGCACCACTACTACTACTATTACTACTAATACTTGTCAAACACGTCTAAGCCCTTGCCTATTCCTGCTACTTCCAGTAGCTTTGTTACTATCCACATAATTCCTCAATGAAGGAGATTGAGTTAGCCCATATGGAGCCACTGTTGTATTCAGGTTTACATTTTTCTGCAGCATTCTCCTCCTAGCCATGTAGCCTCTTAGCCAAGGGGTAAAGTCCTCATTGATCTTGATCACTAGGAAGAAAAGTATGCGATAAATCACAATCATGCTGAAAATGACACTGAGATCCACCCATTTTGATCGATGCACGTCGATTTGGAACACGTATTCCAATACATAATCGCCGGGGATTTTTGGAAGTTTATCCGGCGTGTTGTTGTCGAAAATTAGTCCCTCCAGATCATTTTGGTATTGTCCCTGTATAGCAGTAGCATTTTATAAGCATTAGTTTCATCATCTTACCATTTGGGACTAGTACATTTTCTTAAAAAATAAATAATACTACATCTGTCCAGACCCTGATGCCCATTTGGGCAGTATACGAAAACGAGTTGCATTAGAGTTGCATTTCCGAATCCAAATCCCTCTGTCCAAAAATAAGAGTCTCCTTTGACTTCCTCACTTTTTTGAGACCTTTTATTTTGGGACAATTAAGTATTAGTGTGTTTCAAGAGGCCAAAAGTAGAAACTGTTGCAAGACATAATTGTTCCTTTGGGGACCAACACTAAATAACAAGTAAAACTACCACCAGTCCCAAAATTAGAATGCCATTTGACTATGACTTCTGTTTTCTTAAGCATTTTAAGGTTTGTTCTTAAGTCTTTTCTTTTTCTTTTTTTTCTATTAGGAGTTTTCCGGTCTTGCGACCAGACTATGTCTCCGAACAAGACTTCCGAAACAGGCCGAAACTTACGGTTTGTGGCCCTTATACTGCTTTCAATGGGAGTCAAATTAGGACTTCCAAGTTTACGGCTGATCCCATGCTCTCCCTTAAATCACTTGAGTCAAGCTTTGGGGGTTTTGTTGTTAAATCTTTTAAATATTGGTTTTAAACAAAATGCCTAATAGTGAAGAAAAAAGCTGTTGGGGCATTAATTTTGGGACACAGTAGGGGCTAGGGAGTACTAGTGTACCTGAAGAGCCCAGAAGTGAAAACTGATGTAAGACATTGGGTATCGCCAGACCGGCTTTGGAATATCATTGGGAAGTCTGAAGTATCCAGATACCAGCATGAATATCCCCTAACATTTGGATGGAAAAAGTCAAGCCATATTAACTGAAAATACATAAGATTAATACAAGTATACATGTATTAATTATTTAATTTACACAAATTATTACCTGAATTCCGGCACCTATGATAATTCCCATGAGAAAATTTGGAACAATACTTGCGATAGCCATCATCAGGCTCTCTACAACAGTGACACTCGCGTACAGGCACAAAACGAAGAAGAGATAATGCGTAAATCCTGGATGAAGATGGACCATGAAATAACAAATAGTTCCGGAGATGAATGTAATCATCATCAGAAATGGCATTGCAGATATTGTGTTGCTGATCACAAATGCAGCCACCCCATAGTGCCCATTTAGCCTTTCTCTTTGGAAAACCTGTTCAAATATTTAGTGTTAGCAGCAGAAAAATGTAAGCTTGGTAATAAAATTGTCAGTATTTAGTACTGCATCTATCCAAAAAGGAGTGTCCCATTTGCACTTTTGACTTAAAAAAAATAATGGTCCAAGTGCCTAATATGCCGGAAAACAAGTCAATCTGACCTTCATTTTTGAGACAGAGCAAGTGCTTATGGTAAAACTTACCTTCATATCTTCAACAAAGGAAGGAAATCCACCAATGGACATGAATGTGACAAATCCAAACACAAACGAGGCACAAGCTCCCCTTGCCTATATGTAAGATTAATTGTCAACAGAAATTAATAAAGAAAATCAAAAAATAAGAAATTGTGTTCACTTCATAGTTATCATTCTAGCAACTTACTAATTACTGTATTTTTGTTAATTTCTAGAAGCCGGTACAAAATCACTACAGTATATCTATTAACTTGTAGCTGTCATATGGCATTTTCTAAATAGGTAGACTGACTATCTTCCCTTGGTTAAGAGTCACCGGGTACTATCGTTTCAAATTATGGTATGAGAACTAAGATAGTTCATGCATTCTTTCGTTACATGTACCGAGTCGATCAGTGTGCCTGGTTTAGAATCAAATGTTGAAAGTGAACATTCTAAGAGTGGATATTAGTAAAGATGAGAATAAATACCAGAATGGCATTGTAACTTGTTCCAACATCCAAATAGATTGTTCCTATGCAGATAGTGACCAAAACATAGATTACAAGCCGCAGCCAGTAATAACCAAAGTCCCTAGACATGTTGATGAACGAACGCTTGGTTAACGTAAAGGCCTGCATCAAGAAACTAGCCTGACTGCCTCCTGAATCTAGCACAGTTCCTTTCTGCACAACAAATGAGAATAGGATCAGGATCTAATCCTACCTATACACTTATAACTTGTTCTCCCTATGGCCTAGAAAAGGGAAAAGGGTGCTTACAACTTTGGACATTTCCTCGACCCTTTCTAGTGCTGAGTAACAGTTTTGAGATGAACGATAGAAGTCGGTAAGAGTTCGAATAGCCTCAGCTGTTGTCATCTTTTCCAAAGGATCGTCATTTGCTTCAAACTGATCATCGAAAACCATATGAACAACAAATTTTATGCAATAAAGATAAACAACTTGTTGATTTAAAAGAGATCAGAAGGGGGGAAACAGAATTTGGTATACCCTCAGTTTCATGGATCCTTTTAGAGTAGCCTTAACTTTGTCAAAATCTGAATTAATGCAGCGTAGAAAATGGTCGGACGGGTTTCTCAGAGCTGGGCATGGAAAGCCAGCTTGTGCAAAGAACTGCTCAAACACACACACACACACACTTATTAGAGCTTCATCTTAGTAAAACATAATACATAGACAAGTGCTGTAACATGAGAAAAAAATTGTTAGGATTCTTGATTCATTTAAAAGTTTTATATAGGAAAAAAAATAGAATCTTGCCTCGTATGCCTCTGAAGCCTGACCAAAATAAACAGTCTTTCCTCCAGAAAGCAAGTACAAACGATCAAACAGTTCAAAAACTTCACTGCTTGGTTGATGTATAGAGGCTATGACAGTTCTCCCGTCTCTAGAAAGAGAGCGTAACGTCTGAGTTACAAAAAATGCCGAAGCACTGCCAACAAAATTCAATCAACATTCAATATCGGTACAAGAGGAAAAGTTCATGTGTGTTGATAAATCTGAATACACATAAAAAAAGTCAAATAAGACTCTCATTTACTCAACTAAGAGCAAACAAACATAGCCCGAGAGTTTTACCTATCAAGTCCACTTGTAGGCTCATCAAGAAAGAGCAATCTAGGCCTCATCAGGATTTCAAGGGCAATACTAACTCTCCTCCTTTCGCCCCCACTGATCCCTCGCAAGTGCCAATTTCCAATAACAGTATCAGCACAATCTTGAAGTCCCATTTCTATAATTGTACTCTCAACCAACGACCGCTTCTCTTGCCAAGCCATTTTGTCAGGGAGACGAAGGCGAGCTGAATATGAAATTGTTTCGCGAACCGTGAGAGTACCAATCAAGTTATCATCTTGAGTTACATATGCCTGAATGATGATCCATTTAAAATAGAAAAATCATTTAATCAATTTCTACAAATTGGCGAATTTAAATTACTTGAATCACAAGTTTTGTATGCATTTATAGTATAAAAAAAAGGAAATCAAATCATCTAGAGAAAAAGATGTGCATAATTCTTTCCAGTTGTAATTAAAGCATAACACTACAGACTAACATGAAGTCAGCAAAACACAATCCAACAGCAATCAAACAAGAATCAATCACATATATACACTATTCCTCTTTTCA
Organism: Panax ginseng; assembly: GCA_020205605.1. Taxonomy (NCBI): domain Eukaryota; kingdom Viridiplantae; phylum Streptophyta; class Magnoliopsida; order Apiales; family Araliaceae; genus Panax; species Panax ginseng. Next base: position 179,084,570 of record CM035132.1, read on the forward strand.
GCTATCAAACAAACAAATTCAAGATGATGGTTCAATTTAATGGTATAAATAAACAGAAATTGAAATATATCCCATAAACACATATACTCCATCCGTCCAAAAATGAGAGCCACATTTAACTTTTTGGTGCATTTTAAGATTTATTAAAAAAAAATCTAGTAACAAAATCTTAAAATATAACATTAAAAGGAAAATATTATGTCTAGGAGTGACTTAAGAAAAACTAAAGAAAGTCAAATAAAACACTCATTTTAGGAGAGATGGAGTACATCATAATGTTATGTAACCAACTCATCTAAAAGATTAGATGGATGAGGACCCAACAATGTATATCATGTATGTTGTTGATAACACTCACCCTCAAATGCAATTTTTTATAGATAACAAGACCTTTCACAACTGAAACTCTAATACCATGTTAAGTAATCAACTCATCTAAAAGCTTAAGCTATTTAACGAAGGGTCCAACAATGTACTCATGTTATTGATATGGATGGAAAGATATGAAAACAGAGAGAGACAAAAGATCAAGAAAACTTACAGCAGTCCCAAAAGAGAGCTTTGTTTTACGACCATTAAGATAAATATCCCCGGAAAGAAAGCAATTTGCCGCAAGGCGGCTCGACAGAGAATCCAGCAGAGTAGATTTCCCTGAACCAGAAGGACCCATAAGCGCCGTAAAGGTCCCCGGCTCGGCGTAGCCAGTGAGCCCTTCCAGCAAATTTTGAGTCTCCCCATTGCTCAAAGTGACCATAACTGTCAGATCTTTCCAAGCCAACCGAGCCGAAACATCGCCTATGAATTCTGTATTAGTTTTCTCTTTCCACAAAGTTTCACTCAAAGGACTCAATCCGCCTATCACCATTCCATTCCCTTGAGGCTTATGTGCTTCTATTTCCATCATTACATCATTTGTGGAAATTGACATGGCTAACTTTTCTCTTGTTTGACTGTTCTTTCTGTTCCCCTGTTTTTATTTTCCACTGAAATCTGAACTTAAAGGAGGAAAACGAGTAACAAATAGTGGAAAATATTATATGGGTATTGAAGTATAGAATCTAAAGGAAAATGGGTTAGCATTAATTTATCAAACTAGGTGAAGATCTGAAGGAAAATGGGAAGGGAAGGAAAGGAAAAAGCAGAGGAAATAAAGAAAATGGAGAAATGGGATTTGGATGAGAAATGAGGAAACTGTGAATTTGACTGGAATATTAGTGCTGAACCCATGCAAAAACAGCCTAAAACCTCAACTTAAAACTGATTTTATTTTTTTTTTTCTTATTTTTTTCTTATTTTTTTCATATCTTCTTAACTTTTATCCACTCTCATAAATATCATATAGGCATATGATATTTTGCTTTGTTTTTGGATGGTCATTTAATAGGTTCTGGTGGCAGATGCTGGTGGGGAAACATTTAATTCAAACTGACCCTTAATAACCTTTTAGCCTCACACGTTATCACATACTCCCTCTGTCTTCTCTACCTTATTGGAGGTATATTTAATTATTTGGCTTTTTTCTTCATTCCCATAGACATTACCTTGAATTATTTTGCTACTGAGTTTTATTTACTTTATAATTAATCATTAGCTTTGTAGTAAGAGCATTCATAACAGCTTTCTTGATGTACTTCTATCCCCATATTTGAAGAATATATCAATAAATCAAGATGTCAACAGCTTTATCTTTATATATATTCTCTATTTTAATCCCTATATATGATTTGACTCACTCGCATGAGGAATCAAAAAAGCGTTCTCTATTTATGTAAAATGACATTTCACACCCTATTTATTGCAATTTTATGTTGGTTAAAGGATCTTATCTCACTTAATTCTTTGATTTGGGTATGCCTATCAAATTCACTCATTTTTATTTTTTAAACAAAGAATTTAAAGAAGAAAGATAACTATAAAAAAAAAATTAAAATCACCAAAATTTTGATTTTGATCATTTTTTGTAAAAATATTACTAATAATTATAAATTTTATTATTTTATAATTAAAATAAAGTTTTCATAAACACATAATTATCGTTGCACATTTTGATTTCTAGCAATATCTATTTTTAAATTAAAATAATTGCAATTTTTAAATTCAAACAATAATTACTTTTAAATAAAAAATAGTTACAACGTTCAAAATATGATTTGACTGTTGGAACTTTCAAATTTTAACTTTTAAATTTTAATTTTAAATTTCAAAATTTAAAATTTAAGGAATCAATATAAGGAACCTGTTGGGTACATAGTGAAAAAATTGAATCCCTATCCTACAGAATGATCCAATAGCAATGCAGAGTGAGGATAAAAATAAAGAAACTGTTATGAATGCTCTAACAATTGCAAGGTACTCCATATGCCAAGGATCTAGATTACAAGCATTTTAAATTACACAATTCATTTAGACAATTTTCCTGAAATGACTTGTGTGTGAATTAGGATTTTCTCCGTTTTATGATCGAGATTTAAAATGTGTTGGAATGTGACATCATAATAATAAGAGACAGAAATAAATAAATAATGATGAAAATATACCAAGAATGAAGACTCTCCATTTCATTTGAAATGGAGAGAATCCTAGTATGGTGAGTGGCTGATGTCTGCGTTGGTATAGTTTGGTCATAGAAATTATTTATCCTTATTTTTATAGCTATACTATTTACACTAGTAACGCATGTGTCTTCAAATGTTATATTAAATTTATATCATCCGAAATACAAGTTGTTACTAAAATATAATAAATAAATATTTTTGAAATTCAAATTTCTTAAAGAATGTATAGCAAATGAAAGAATAATATGATTTTGGGACTAAGGGAGGAGGACTATTGATCAATATTTGCAAGCATGCATACAGTATGAACCAAGGGAATAATATACATTGATCAGGCCAGTTACATCTAATTTTTGTCACACTATATTGGGCAGCCACACCAGTCAACCAGTGAACAATGAAGTAAGTAGTTGACACACAACCAACCAACCCACCAACCTATTAGATTCTCTTTATTTTATCTTAAATTTGAACAACTACCATTCTTGATAAAATTTGAAATGACAATTGCAGATTATCAGGACACCTGTTAGGTTTTGATTACCAGCCCAAAACATAAACATAACCTTTGGTTATGTTTGTATTGGTTTCCTAGACATATCCTTAATTATGGCTTGATCTTGGGGCTGGCTTGTTGCAAAAATGGTCACACATAAACACACTCGTTGAGATAATTAAGAAATAAAAATTTATATAAAAAAGTTAATTAGTAAAAACAATGAGGAGAGATATCAGAAGCATACCTTTTAAATAATCACATAAAAAAATAAACATGTAACTAAAACTATTTAATCATATGCGGACAGGGATTTTAGACCGGAAGAACAAAATGAATTTGTTCTCGCGAATAAATTGATTGTACTGTCCAATTGTTTGCGGGAACAAATTCATCTTATTCTTCCGATCCAATTTTCTTATCCAAAACTCTTGTCTGCGTAGAATCACTCAATTAATAATTTTGATATTATAATGTATAGGAATATAGTTTCAGGATTATAATTCTTGCAAATAAACATTGGCATAGAGGACTTAGAATACTCAAAAGAAAATTATTAAATCCACAACAAAAACACAGTCGCTATACATTTGCAGCGACACTTTTATTGTAAAAATAATATAAAATCTTATGGAATTAACAATTCCATATATAGAACCTTAAAATCATCCTCATCCTCCAGCTCCTGTTTTCACCACCTCCTTGTCCCACAAAATGCTCACACTAAATATATCTTTTCGAAGCAATTCAAGTCTCTTTAAAGAAATTAAAATTTTGTCATGGCAATTAAAGTCTTTTCGGCGCAAACTTAAATCTTTTATAAAATTGGAAGCCTAATAAAGAAACGTCTAAGTTTTAATATTTGATATTGAAGTGACAAATACAATGCACCGCCCTTGAACTCTATACATATTATTATATTAAAATTTTATTTTGAAGATGGGAGATGTTTAAATTATATTGAATATGATACATGTTAATGTCAAGATCTTTTCACGCGCCTCAATCACGTAAGAGCGCGTTTAATCCTGCACAGTTCAACAAATTAATACCAGAAGCTTGACAACTTGGACCGTCAGAGGATAGCTCCGACGTGAGAGTCAGTACAGGCCGATACAAGGATTATAATAGAGGATATGAGTTCTAGTGTTGTTACAGATAAAAAAAATATCAGTTACCTCTAATTATGTTGTACTCGGTCCTCATATACTCCAACTCCGATTTTATGCAATAGGCACTTGCTGACACCATCCCTCGATCGGTGGTAGCTTACCAACATCCCATCACCTTTTTCCACCGCCGGTCAAATCTGTCCAATCCTCATTAATACAATGCAGGATATCAGTCAACAGTTATCTAAATCATCATCACCGGTCAAAGCCCAATTTAAACCATTACATTCCTAATGGTCAGGCCCAATGACCCGGTCCAATAATTTCAAGATCCAACAGAAATAGCCCAGCATCTTGGCCCAATGGTTCAGCCCACTATACATAAAATATCATGGCTCAACATTGCCCCCAGTCTTTTATTAAACAAACTGTTTAATAGAAGACTACGAATGGTTCATAATGGTAAAAGAATTGTGGCAAGATCCGATAAGGTCCAATATAAAATTAACCGTGGCCCATTAGGTTAATCACAAATAGCAAGATAAGTTATAACCGGAAGTTCAATTGAGAGGCCCACTCCGATTAATATCTTTTCAAATTAATCATCATTGCTGGCATTAAATGTGCCGCCCTCGAGCTTTGTGAATAGCGGAAAAAACCGCCCCTATAAAAACCCTTTTTTCCCCCCAATGTGAAAGCTTTACTAGCTAATTTTGAAATTCAGACTCCTTAAGCTTCCTTCTTCCTTTTGTTATCTCTTTCTCTGCAAACCTCCATTAATGGCGTCCCAAGAATCCGACCAAGATATTCCTCTGGAGGTGACCCCCCTCACCTCTATTCCTCCTAGCCCAAGCCCTACCAAGGGGGCTTCGGGATCAAACCCCAAATCAACTGTTACATCTAGCTAGAATATACCACCAAAACTGATTCCCAAACCTTCTAAGTTCTTCAAAAATGAAGAACATTTCCCCCATGCCAATACTCCTTCTACTGCTACAGAAGTCGAGCTGCGTAACATTCGGACTCGATATCAGATTTTGGATACCCACTTGGTAAGGGCTCCAGATCCCTAGGAACGAATGTACCAGCGACCTGAAGGCTGGACCGCCATGCCGGTGACCCTTCTCGAAAAGGGAGTTCGCCTACCCCTCCACGCCTTCGTCGTTACTCTACTAGGGTTCATAGGCGTGGGATTTGCCCAATTAGTCCCCAACTCCTATATCTACATCTTGGCCTTTATCGCCTTCTGCCACGAATTAGGGATTCCACCTGCTGTCGATTTCTTCTTCACTCTCTTCTCAGCTGGTAAATCTCTGGAACGAGGTTTTAAGATGCTGAGAAAACAATCCCCCAAACCTACTACCAAGTTCGAGAAGCGACCTCTGATGGATACTCCTTCAAGCAACTAGGGATGACATAAGGAGTGGTTCTTCGTCAAAGGACCCGAAGTCTCCTCTATTCCTGATTGGACCACTTTCAAGCGTATCTCTGCAGACTTCGGAGATATTTCAGAGGAACGTGTGAGAGAAATGGCGAGTCTTCTGGAGAAGATTCCCACGAAAGAATGGAGCTTCGGACTTTTGAGCAAGCAAGCATGGTTGTACGACCATAAATGTAAGTCCCAAACCCAATTTGTTGTATAATTTTACCAATTTCCATCAGTAATTATTCTAAATAATTGTTCTTCATCCTTCGCAGTATCTTTGATCAAGCCGACCTCTTCAGACATAAGAGATCTTAAAGAATTTCTGTTTGGAAATGCTTCGGAATCTCATGTCGAACCTTCAGCTGATGAAGCTCAACCAACTGATCCCCAAACTGTTGTACCCCCTCCCACAACAGAATATGTTCCACCTCGCCTGAAGAAAAGAGCTGTTCGAAAAGACAAACTGGTTCCTCCTCCATCATTCAATGAAAGTTTGCTTGACATGCCTCTGGACGAACGAACTCGAGTTCTTCGTACCAAAAAGAGGAAAACTAAGGTAACCCCTCTCACCGCTGATGATCTTCGAGTACCCTCCACCGGAACTTCTCAACCACCTACCATCCCGATAGAAATCCAGGTTTCTGAAGATGAACCTGAGGAACAAGTTGATCCCCTTCCAACACTTGTTCGAAAAAGAAAGCATTCTTCAATCGATCAATCAGAACCAATACTTAAAGTTATACCTACCCAACCATCACCACCTAAAACTGTATATACTCAGCCACCACCGCCTCCCGAATAACCCATATCCTCTTCACCAAGACCTTCTAGATCTGAAGCTATGCCAGAAGTTGTGGCTTCTCCCACAATGTGGCAGGAGCTCAATGAAAACTTTCCATTTCAGATCTATAACGCCTTTGTGCGGGATACCGATGTTCATCGGTTCAGAAATAGTTCCATCATGGACTTGATCGATGAAGGAATGAAATATCAAGCCAAAGTAAGTTATTTAAAATTTATTCTCTTGAGATTTCGTATATCCATCCAATACTAACTGATTAGTTCTGAATATTTGTATGCCAACGCTGTTTTTGGGCGCCTTCGTCCCAAATATAAGGAGGTTGAAGCTGAAGAAGACGCATCCCGGAAAGAACGCTCTATACTGAGGTCGGCCTTGGCCAAAGAAAGAAGTGATCATAATATCACTCAATTTAATAATGAATGTCTTCGAAAAGATCTTGCCCAGACCAAGGAACAATTGGAGAAAATTAAGGCGGATCACCGGGTGATTACTGATATGAACGTGGATCTAGTTCAAAGGAATGAAGCCCTCATTCAGAAAAGTGAGACCCTCGCCAAAACCAACCAAAGTCTGGCGCTGCAAGTAAATGAGTTTGAAACTAGGGAGCTGCGACATTTGAAAGAACGTCAGAAGCTTGACAATGAGGTTCGAGAGCTTCGAGCCCTTAGAGACTTGGGTCCACCATTGACCGAAGATCTTCGTAAAAACATCCAGAATAATTATCAAAAATTGGCTGAGCTGAATGAGGAAATTGTTCGGATGTTTTCGGAAGAGTACGAAGAATGCCGAAGCAAAGGCAAGGCAAAACTTGTCGAAGCCAAGGTAGATCCATCTCTCATCGACTCATCGGACGGCGAAGACGATGCTTGAAGATGGCTTCCCTTCTTTTCAGACTTAGGAATTTCTGTAAAAATTTCCATCTTTTTATGTAAATAGTTTAATATTAATGAAATGTTAACTCCGATCCTTATTACTCCTTTATGATCATTTCTTGTCAATAATTCAGTATTAATCAAATTGAAAAATGTACAAGCTCTTTTTTAAACTTAACTTTAAATTGTTAGCTAATAATCAAGTGAATTATATAACAGTTAAGATTAAGCAATAACACAATCCGAACTCAACACTTAAACAAAATAAGGTAATAAAGTAATGCAATACTTATTCGTTACTGAAGTGTGAGACAGATCTGCAAAAGATTAATTCGCCATCTTTAAGAAGAATAGTTCCAACCGAACCTCCAAACGTGCTTGTTCATCATAAGAACTTTGTTTACCAACTAAGGGCCTAACAAATTCCTCTGAACAATTTGTTTCACCATCGAATAGTCAAATGAGTCCACCCAATCCTCCAAACACCATAAGAACTCCAGAATAATTAATTCGCCATTGAATGGTCGAATTTACCATAGAATGGTAGGCAAGTCCACCCGAACCTCCTTACACCTTAAAAAGTTCATAATGATTAATTACCATCGAAATGGTAGGCAAGTCCACCCGAACCTCCTTACACCATGAAAACTCCTTAACAATTGGTTTACCATCGAATGGCAAACAAGTCCACCCGAACCTCCTTACACCACGAAAACTCCTTAACAAGTGGTTTACCATCGAATGGCAAACAAGTCCACCCGAACCTCCTTACACCTTTAGACAAAATACCACTGTACAGAACTCAATTTGGAGAAAATGAATCTTTTATTGATGAAGACTAACATGATTACAAACTTCTGTACATTGATATTATCTCTACTGAAAATACTTCCAAAGCCTTCCAGCGTGCCAAGTATTCTTTATTTCTGATCCATCTAATGCCCTTAACCGATAGGTCCCTGATTTCGGTACTTCAACAACTTCGTAAGGACCTTCCCATTTCGGCATTAACTTTCCCAAATTCTGAGGCATAGAAGCTTCGACTTCTCTGAGAACAAAATCTCCTACTTCAAACCTTCGAAGCTTTACCCCTTGTTATAATGCTTAGCTACACGACGCTGATAGGCTGCGAATTTGATCAAAGCTATCTCTCTGACTTCTTCCAGTAGATCTATATTGACCTTCAGCCCTTCATCATTGTATATCTCTTTAAACTGACTAACCCGAAGACTTATAGATCCAATCTCCACAGGGACTAAGGCATCAGTACCATAAACTAACCTGAAAGGTGAATCTCCCGTTGTAGTCCTCGCCGTAGTCCGATAAGCCCATAATACACTGAGCAATTCTTCTGGCCATCTTTCTTTAGCTTTATCCAATCTATGTTTGATCCCATTCAGAAGCGTCTTGTTGGTTACTTCAACCTGTCCATTAGACCGTGGATGAGCTACTGAAGTCTTTTTGTGCTGAACCCCCAGTTCCTTCAAAAATGCTTCAAACTTTGATCCCACAAACTGACGTCCGTTGTCTGATATCACCACCTTTGGAATGCCGAAACGAAACACTATAAATTCCTTTAAAAACTTTAATAATACCCCAACTTTTATGAATAAAGAATAATTTTCTCGAAATATATTTTTGAATATTATGGTGTGGATTTGATATAATGTTATAGTTGTGGGTAATATTTACAAATTTTGCAAAGTAAAGAAGTTGGTTATATAATATTCGATTGGTTCGGGAAATATTCGCTTTTAACAGGAATATTCGCATTTAGACGACGACAATCATCAGTGGACCCTACAACGGAAGTATTGTCGTAGTTAGAAAATGATGTAATTATCTTTTTATAAAAATAACTACGAAAGTGTTACCGTTAAAACCGTTGAACTACCCAAGAGTAGTAAAAGTACAAAGAATACGCGTGGTTGCATAAGAAGACACCAGATTGATTATTGATGCTTACGTGAGAAGTCACTTAGTTATACTCAATTATTGCTATAAGAATTGATGATCATATCTCTCATATTATTGATTCAATTATTGTCACAAAGATCATCATCTACATATATATATATTATTAAATCAATAATTGAGACTTAAAAGTTATTCATATTATTATTATTGCAATATTGACAATGTCTAGAAGTTCTGTCAAGGAGAGGTTTGTCACCTAATTGCGCCACCAATAAGGAGAAATCCTTATCGAAAAGCCCCTCTTCCCGGAACGACCTCGTTGTTAAATATCAGAATTATAATATTAATGATGAATAAGTTCGTGTTGATTAAAGATGAAATTGATAGTTCCATTGTGTTGGAATTATTAGTGTTAATGGAAATCGACATTTATTTCGATATTAATTGATGTCTGGAAGTTATACTGACTAGTTGGGTAATTAATCGAATAAATGAGCAATTAATTGCTATTAATTCACATGATTATAACTATTTGTTCACATGTGTGTACTATTGATTCACATTCTTGTACTATTAGGGGAGTTGGTGCAAGATTGATAATACTTGTATGACTAAGTTAAAAATGGAGGTATAGATGGAGGTACTATACTGTAATTCATATTTTCACATGATTATAACTATTGATTCACATGATTGAACTATTGATTCACATTATTTACTATTAGGGGAGGTGGTGCAAGTTTGATAATACTTGCAGGACTAAATTAAAAATGAAGAAAAAGAGAAAGGTATTATACTGTAATATTTCGAGCCCCAAAACGTGCAATTATCGAAACTATATTTTCCTATAAATAGAAGCTCATTCTTCCTTCATTTCTCACCAATTCACAAAAGCTATAGAGCAATTATTATAGAGAGAAATTATAGAGAGAAAGAAGAAGAGAAGTCTGCTACCTCACTATTCCAAAGATCCAGCTTTTTTTCTAAGGTAAGGGTATTATTATTCTTTCGTATTCATGAAGAGAGTTATTTTCTTTCAATACTCGTAAGGGTTGTTATTCCATTCTTTATTATTATGTTGGAATAACCTGTCTATGCGAAGTACCGCATACATGGTGAAATTCTTCTATTATTCCATTCTTTATTATTCTGTTGGAATAACCTGTCTGTACGGTCTATCGCATGCCTGGTGAATTCTATTATTATTCCATTCTTTATTATTCTGTTGGAATATCCTGTCTGTATTGATTACGCATGACCGTTTCCATTCTTTATTATTCTCGCTGAATATCCTCGTCTGTATGCGGTTATTACGCATTTACCGGTTCCATTCTTTATTATTCTCTTGAATAACTCGTCTCTGCTGATTACGCACACCATGCATCGTGAATTCTTCGGTGAATTTATTCCATTTCTTTATTATTCTGCTGAATAACCTGCCTATGTGATTACCGCATGCATGGTGAATGATCCTTCAGATTCATTCCTTATTAAATTGTGGAAATGATCTGCTTACGTGGATTACCGCATGGCGGCAAAAAAATCCATTTGCGCTTTCATATATTCTATTATACTCAAATGGTTAAAGTTTTGCTTCTATACTCCATGAAATTAGTGGAATATCCTTGATATTTGCGCTTCATCCAAAGATCTTTTCATGGAAATATTCTTCTCGAGCATTCTTGAATTTTACTCCACAAAGAAGTATCATGTCGATAATTTGACGTTATTGATTTCTCGATAAATTAAAATTATAAATCTTTAAAATTTATCCTCGAACTTGTTTTATTGAATTATTATGTCATTGTCATCATCCTCATGCTTATATTGTGATGAAAGTCATCTTTGGCTTACGTGCATAGATGGACTTGGTATGATTATGACCAGGATTATTCTAGATAATCATGACCGTAATGTGACGAATGATGTGGTAAAAGTCCTCATTGGCCTGTAGTTCATCATCGATGGACAAATTGTTGGTGTGATTATGACCAGGATTATTCAAGATATAGTCATGACCATTGATGATTACATGAATATCCTCGGCCGTGATGCAGGATGATTCGATTTTATTTATTGTTAAGTCGAGTCTCAAATGATAAAGTTGATGAAAAACTTTTTAAATCATAGAAGATAGTAGATTTTATGCTCTACTTGACTCTTCTAATGGATTGCTTGTTCCACCGCAGCTAAAACTTGTTGTCTATTATATTCTATCGCTTTAACATTGTTGAAGGCTAATGATAATTTATTCTCGCATTATCTTAGTCATAATATTTCTTATCGGGCTAGTTGAGCTCACCCTTTTCTTTCACCTGTTTTCTTCAGAAATGAGAACGAAGCCGGACTAGCTTGGGGAACTGAGTGATGGTCTCCAGATGATAGCATTAGTAGTCCTCACTATTCTATTAAATAGTGTGACAATAAATGTAATGAGGACTCCATTGAGTGTGGATATTGTCTAGATGACAATATTCTTATTAAAACTCTTAGATTATGTTTTGTCGATTTTACACGAATCGTTGTATAATTAAGTTGTATTTGAATTTTGTACCATGTATTTGGCGACTCAAGATGGGTGATGTATACCTATTTTGGGGCGCCACAATTTGGTATCAAAGCTTAGGATATGATCCCCGGCCGAGATGTGAGACAAGAACTAGAGGGGAGAGACGGGAATTCTTTCAGCTAGTATGACCTACCTAAGTTTATTTGGTATTTAATTGGTCTCACGTAGTATAGGGATAATATGTGATATGTTAATTAACCCTTGTTTTGTGGCAAGATTTGAAAATGGCATCCAAAATGTTGAGATAAGCAATGAAGCACATGAGACCGCTGAGTCACCACAGATTAATACCTGTGATAATGTGCAACAGAAGACAATAATCCTCGTAAACAACAACAATGATCAAATGATGAACGATGGATGTTCAGAGGTTTTATGCAATTCATGCAACATCAAAGCGAGGGCGGCCCCGGCCCAAAATGCAGTGGAAACACCGACAACTCTTGACGGCCACCGCTAAGCAGCTTCAAGGAGCTGACCACCGAGTTTTTTTGAGAGAGCCAAACCACTTAAGGTGGAGACGTGGATAAAGCAGATCAACAAGATATTTGATGTCTTAGGATGCTCCGAGGAGCAAAAGGTTCCTTTTGCCACCTTCATGTTGCAGCAGAGGTAGACATCGGTGGGAATCAGAAGCGTACTCAACTCCGCCGCAGACTCAAAATGTCTTGGGAGAAGTTCCAAGAACTGCTCAACGACAAGTACTTTCCTAAAAGTATTCATCACATGAAGGAGGTAGAGTTCATCAAGCTTGAGCAAAAAAAATACGACCGTGGCGCAAAGACGGTTAAGTTAAGTTTGCCGAGTTATCTCGGCTTATATCCCACTTGGTTGATAATGAGGAGAGAATGACGCGATGTTTCTAAGAGGTTTGAAACCCGAGATACGCCAATACCTAATTTCTCACAAACTGTGTTTGTATTCAGATGTTGTGAATAGGGCTCAGTTATTGAGCGCGATAATGAGTCAACCCAACTAAGAGAGAGCAATGACAAGTCGATAATACCAAAGGTAGCAAATCATCGGCGGTGACAACAAACGTGAGGGAATCAACATGCCAAAAATGGTAATCACTTCGGTGGTAATCATGGCCATGACAATAAGAGTGGACATTTCAAGAAGAGGAGATTCAACAATGATGGAAAGACGCCAAGACCAAAGACCGTTGTTAAGAAGGAGAACGACCACCGGTCAGATATTACAAATGTGGAGGGAAGGACACATCACCCAAACCATGCGATGATGCAACCCAAAGCGTGTTACAATTTGTGGAAAAGAAGGTCACCTAGCCTGATTTTGTCATGCACCAAAGTCAAGTCCAAATTGGATGGAGGCATCAAAGGGTGTCCTGCATAAGACAAAACCGGTAGTTCAAGGGAGAGCGCTTTGTCGTAACCTCCCAAAAAGCGAGGAATCCGAACGAGGTGATCACGGTAAGCTAATCATAAACTCTAGTGAAGTTTATACTTTATTTGATACCGGCTCTACCCATTCTTTCATTTCTCCTACTTGCGCCAACGCTTAAATTTGACTCAGAAAATTAGACTTTAACTTATCTATTGAAACTCCGCTGGGAGAAACCTTCATTACATCCACTGCTTATAAGTCTTATTTGATTCAAATTTAAATCGCACGCTACCTCGTCGATCTTATTTCTTTGAAAATACTTGCATTTGATGTGATTTTAGGGATTGATTGGTTAACTACTCATCATGCTAAAATCGATTATTTTCGTAAGGTTGTTAGCTTTCATATTCCTAACCAACCTATTATACTAATTCAAGCAACCAAACCACTAAAATCAATCACCGTCATATCAAGTCATAAAGCTATTCGCTTATTGAAAAATGATGTCAAGCTTTTCTTAGCCCATGTCACGGATTTAAATAAAAATACGCCGATTTGAATGATATTTCTATTGTTAATAAATTTCCGACGATTCCTCAAGAACTTCCCGCCTACCCCCTCAGAGCGTGAAATTGAATTTTGTATCGACCTTGAATCCAGATACAAAACCCATTTCCAAAGCCCCATATCGAATGGCTCCTATTGAACTTCGTGAGTTAAAAACCCAACTACAGAATTGTTAGACATCGGCTTCATTCGTCCTAAGACGCCTCCTCGGGGTGCTCCTGCTCTATTCGTGAAGAAGAAAGATGGAAGTATGCGATTTTGTATTGATTATCTGGAGTCAAATCATGTCACCATCAAAATAGGTACCCGCTGCCTCGCATTGATGACCTGTTTGACCAAATAGTAAGGAGCCAAATTCTTTTCAAAGATCGATCTTCGCTCCGATATCATCAAATTGAAGATTAAAACCGATGACATTCCAAAGACTACTTTCGTAACTCTCAGACGGGCATTATGAATTCCTAGTCATGTCTTTTTTGATCGACTAATGCTCCTGCCGCCTTCATGGACATGATGAACCGAGTATTCAAGGAATATTTGGATCACTTTGTGGTCGCTTTTATTGATGACATCCTCATATACTCCAAAACCCGTGAAGACCATGAGCAACACTTGAGGCTGATACTCCAAAAGCTTCGTGAAAACAAGTTATATGCCAAGTTGAAGAAATGCGAGTTCTGGCTTGAGGAAGTTGCATTCCTTGGGCACGTAATATCAAATCATGGAATATCTGCTGACCCGCAGAAAGATTGAAGTAATTCAAAGCTCGGGAGCAACCAAGTCAAAGATCAAGTATGAGCTTTCTTGCTTAGTCAAGTTATTATCGAGATTCAGGGAAGGGTTTTCTCAAATCGCTACTCCATTAACTCAAATTGACTCAAAAAGATACAAAATTCGGTTGGAGCGAGGAATGAGAAAAGAGTTTTCAAGAACTCAAGAGAGACTCATTTCAAAGACTGCTCGACAATACCATCCGGCTCGAGGGATTTGTCATCTACAAAGGATGCTTCAGTGCAAAGGGTTAGATGTGTTCTCATGCAACATGGAAAAGTCATAGCCTATGCCTCATGACAACTCAAAGAATATGAGAGGAATTATCCTACTCATGATCTAGAGTCATAAAGCAATGCTTTTTTGCACTTAAGATTTGGAGGCATTACCTGTATGGAGAGAAGGTGGATATTTATACGGATCATAAAAGCCTCAAATATTTGTTCACTCAAAAGGAACTCAACATAAAGCAACGAAGATGGCTTGAGCTATTGAAAGATTATGATCATACCATCCAATACCATCCTAGAAAAGTGAACGTAGTAGTCGACGATCGAAAGTAGTAAGATCATATGCGGCACGAAAAGCAATATTGTCAACGCAAAGGCCCATTTTGTATGACTTACAAAGGATGGAGATAGAGTTAAAAACTCCAGGGACCCATGTAATGATGGCGAATATACGAGTGGAACCGACTTTAATCAATAAAGTTAAAGTCGCAAGCTACGCACCGGAGCCGATGCGTATGAGGAAGAAAGTGCAAGAAGGTGCTATTTCGTAAGCAAGAATCGATGAAGAAAGAAATACTTTGAGTCAACTCTGCACTTTGTGTTTCTAACGATTCTCGACTTGAAGTATAAAATCATGATGGAGGCTCACAACACACCGCTTGCAATCCATCTCGGGAGTACCAAAATGTATCGTGATCTTCGACATACATTTTGGTGGAGCAATATGAAGAGAGAGATAGCGGGGTTTATCTCAAGGTGTCTAACTTGTCAACGAGTCAAGGCGAGCATCAAGTGCCAAAAGGTCCATCAGCAACCACTTGAAATTCCAGTAATGGAAGTGGGAGCACATTACCATGGATTTCAAGCATCGGTCTTCCCAAGGTTTCTCAAGGCATAGATGCGATTTGGGTCATTGTTGATAGATTGACCAAGTCTCGCTCATTTTTTACCGATACGAAAACTTATACACTTGAACGCCTTGCTAGTATGTACATAAACGAGATTGTAAGATTGCATGGTATGCCAAGATCCATAGTTTCGATCGAGACCCAAGATTCACTTCAAGATTTTGGGTTAGTTTGCAAAAAGCTATGGGCACGGATTTACGATTTAGTTCGCATATCATCCTCAAACGGATGGGCAATCGAAAGGACTATTCAAACTCTTAAAGATTTATTAAGACTCGTGGTCCTTAACTTCAAGGAAGTTGGGACAAGTTCTTACCATCGGTGGAGTTTTCCTACAATAATAATAGTTATCAAGCAAGTATCGGCATGGCTCCATTTGAGGCGCCAGATGGAAGAAAGTGTCGCTTCTCAAAGATGTCGGATGATGAGGTGGGTGAAGCAACGTTGTTGGGACCGGAGTTGGGTACGTATGACTACGGAAAAAGATTCAAACGATCCGACAACGATAAAAACCTCACAAGATCGATAAAAGAGTTATGCCGATCTTCATCGAAAGGACGTGAAATTCAATATCGAGATCATGTGTTGTTACGTGTTGCTCCATGGAAAGGAGTTACGTGATTTGGAAAGAGAGGAAAGCTCAATCCTCGATTCATCGGCCCATTTTTAATCCTCGATCGAGTAGGAATCATGGCCTATAGACTCGCCTTTACCGCCAAGTATGTCTCGTGTTCATAACATTTTTCACATATCTATGTTACGTAAATATGTGAAAGACCCAAACCACATTATTGAATTAGAACTAGACGAGATAGAGGAAGATTTAACGTATGAAGAGTTACCCGTTAAAATCTTGGATAAAAGGATCATATTCTACGCCCCAAGGTTATACCTCAAGTCAAAGTTTTATGGAGAAACCACGATGTGGAAGAAATGACCGGGAGTTAGAATCGAGATGAAGTCAAGATATCCTCACCTCTTCGATATACTAGTAACGCATCTCTAATTTCGAGGACGAAATTTCATAAGAAGGGGAGGTTGTAAGACCCCAACTTTTATGAATAAAGAATAATTTTCTTGAAATATATTTTTTGAATATTATGGTGTGGATTTGATATAATGTTATAGTTGTGGATAATATTTACAAATTTTGCAAAAGTAAGCAAGTGGTTATATAATATTCGATTGGTCAGGGAATATTCATTTTAACAGGAATATTCGTATTTACTAAGACAATCATCAGTGGACCCCACAACGGAAGTATTGTCGTAGTTAAAAACGACGTAATTATCTTTTATAAAAATAACGGCGAAAAGTTTACCGTTAAAACTGCTGAATTACCCAAGAGTAAAAGTACAAGAATACGCTGGTCGCATAAGTAGTACACTAGATTGATTATTGATGCTTACGTGAGAAGTCACCATTTATACTCAATTATTGCTACAAAGAATTGTTGCATCATATCTCTCATATATTATTGATTCAATTATTGTCACAAAGATCATCTATAATATATATATATTATTAAATCAATAATTGAGATGACAAAGTTATTCATATTATTATTTGCAATATTGACAATGTCTAGAAGTTCTGCTAAGGAGAGGTTTGGTCACCTAATCATGCGCCCAATAAGGAGAAATCCTTATCGAAAGCCCCTCTTCCTCGGAACGACCTCGTTGTTAAATATTGTGAATTATAATATTAATGATGAATAAGTTCGTGTTGATTAAAGATGAAATTGATAGTTCCATTGTGTTGGAATTATTAGTGTTAGTGGAAATCGACATTTATTTCCATATTGATTGATGTCTGGAAGTTATGCTGACCAGTCGGGTAATTAATTGGATAAATGAGCAATTAATTGCTATTAATTCTCATGATTATAACTATTTGTTCACATGTGTGTACTATTGATTCACATTCTTGTACTATTAGGGGAGTTGGTGCAAGATTGATAATACTTGCATGACTAAGTTAAAAATAGAGGTATATATGGAGGTATTATACTGTAATTCATATTTTCACATGATTATAACTATTGATTCACATGATTGAACTATTGATTCACATTATTTACTATTAGGGGAGGTGGTGCAAGTTTGATAATACTTGCAAGACTAAATTAAAAATGAAAAAAAGAGAGAAGGTATTATAATCGTAATATTTCGAGCCCCAAAACGCAAAATATCGAAACTATATTTTCCTATAAATAAGCTCATTCTTCCTTCATTTCTCACCAATTCACAAAAGCTATAGAGCAATTATTATAGAGAGAAATTATAGAGAGAAGAAGAAGAAGTCTCAAGTCCGCTACCTCACTATTCCAAAGATCCAAATCCAAAAGAAGGGTATTATTCTTTCGTATTCATGAAGAGAGTTATTTTCTTTCAATACTCGTAAGGGTTGTTATTTCATTCTTTATTATTATGTTGGAATAACCTGTCTATGCGAAATACCTCTTACATGGTGAAATTCTTCTGTTATTCCATTCTTTATTTTCTGTAGGAATAACATGTCTGTGCGGCCTATCGGATGCCTGGTGAAATTCTGTTTTTATTCCATTCTTTATTAATCTGTTGGAATATCCTGTCTGTGCGGATTACGCATGACCTTGTTCCATTCTTTATTACTCTATTGGAATATCCTGTCTATGCGGGTTACGCATGACCTGGTTCCATTCTTTATTATTCTGTTGAATAACTTCCATTCATGCGGATTACGATCGCTGTGAATTCTTCTGTTATTCCATTTTTTATTATTCTGTTGGAATAACCTGTCTATGTGAATTACCGCATGCATGGTGAATGATCTTTCGTATTCATTCCTTATTAAATTATAGAAATGATCTGTCTACGTGGATTACCGCATGGCGGGCGAAAATCCATTTGCAGGTTCATATATTCTATTATACTCAGTTGGTTAAAGTTTTGGCTTCTATACTCCATGAAATTAGTGGAATATCCTTGATATTTGTGCTTCATCCAGTATCTTTTCATGGAAATATTCTTCTGTGCATTCTTGAATTTTACTCCACAAAGAAGTATCATGTTGACAATTTGGAAGTTATTAATTTCTGGATAAATTAAAATTATAGATCTTTAAAATTTATTCTTGAACTTGTTTTATTGAATTATTATGTCATTGTCATCATCCTCATGCTTATATTGTGATGAAAGTCGTCTTTGACTTACGTGCATAGATAGACTTGGTATGATTATGATCAGGGATTATTCAGTATAATCATGACCGTAATGTGACGAATGATGTGGTAAAATACACCGAGCCATCGAAAGTGCTTTCTTTAGTGGTAGCCAATTTTGATAATGCATCGGCAATGGAATTGTCGTTACGATCTACTCCTTGAAACTCATAGGAGAGGAAATATTGTAGTTGATCCTTCAATTCTGCTAGGTACTTGATCATGCGTGCTCCTCGAGCTTCATATTCCCCTGAAATTTGTTTAACGACCAACTGTGAGTCACTGTAGATGATTATCTTCTGCACTTCAAGACTCTTTGCCAGGCGTAATCCTGCTAACACCGCTTCATACTCTGCCTCGTTGTTTGTTGCTCTGAACCCAAATCTGATGGTTTGCTTCACTTTGAATCCCTCTGGACTCGTCAAAATAACTCCTGCTCCACTGATGTCCGAAGTCGAAGATCCATCTGCATATAGCGTCCACAAACTCTGATTCTGTTGAAGTACTGCAACTGGTCGTCAGACACTTCAGCTTTTCCCAAACTGTCATCAGCTTCTGAAAATGAACAGTCTACTAAGAAATCAGCCAAAGCTTTCCCCTTGATAGTAGTCCGACGATGGTACTCTATGAAGAATTGGGACAACTCCATAGTCCATGCATCAAGTCTCCCTGAGACTTCAGGTTTTCCCAGCACCTTCTTCAATGGTTGATCCATATATATTATTATCAAGCGACCTTGGAAATACTGCTGAAGATTTCGACTATCTATAATCAGAGCAAAGGCAAACTTTTCAAGGTTTGGATATAGTGTCTCAGCATCTCTCAGAACATGGCTTATGTAATACACCGGATGCTATTTACCCCCCACTTCTCGTACTAGAACTGCCCCAACTGCCAACTAACTAGCTGCCAAATACAGGTACAGTGGTTCAACAGGAAATGGTTTTACCAATAAAGGAGCCGAAGACAAGTACTTCTTTATTCCCTGGAAAGCGTCTTCACATTCCAAAGTCCATTGGAACGTCTTAGCATTCTTCGGCCCTTTCAACGTATTAAAGAACGGTAAACATCTTTTTGGTGATTTGGACATAAATCTCCTCAAAGCTGCAATTTGACCAGTCAAGCGTTGAAAGTCTTTGTAAGATTGAGGGGACTTTATATTTAAAATAGCTTGGATCTTTTCTGGATTAGCCTCAATTCCTTGTTTGCTGACTAGATAACCCAGAAATTTACCAGCACCAAGTTCGAAGGTACATTTGGTAGGATTCAGCTTCAAGTTGTAATGACGTATTGTCTGAAAACATTCTTCTAAATCATTCAAGTGTCCCTGTACGGTTATGCTTTTGACAATCATGTCATCAACATAGACCTCCATATTCCGACCCAGCTACCTCGTGAAGACGAAGTTCATTATCCGTTGATATGTAGCTCCCGCATTTATCAAACCAAACGTCATTTTTTTATAAGCATATACCGAACGATGCGTAATGAACGCCGTCTTCGGTATATCCACTTTACTCATAGAAATTTGGTAATAACCAAAAAAATCATCCATAAAGCTAAGTAAAGCATACCCCGAAGTTGCATCAATAAGTTGATCAATGTGAAGCAAGGGATAGAAATCCTTCGGGCAAGCTTTATTTAGGTCCGTGCAATCTATGCAAACTCGCCATTTCCTGTTCTGCTTTTGTACCAGCACCACATTCGCCATTCACTCTGGATAATTGATCTCAAAAATAAAATCAGCATCCAGTAGCTTGGCGATCTCCTCATCAATAATCTTCTGGCGTTCTGGCGCAAATATCCGCCTCTTTTTCCGAACTGGCTTCTTTGCTGGATCCACTTCTAGCCGATGCTCTGCAACCTTTCTACTTACCCCCGGCATATCACTTGGTACCCAGGCGAAGATGTCAACATAACATCAAAGTAATTCTATTAGGTTTGTCCGGAAAGGTTCCGGCATACCTGAACTTATCTTCGCCGTTTTATCCTTCTTTCCCAGAATCAACTCGAACTACTTTGTCTCCCCAACTGGAATGACTAACGGTTCTGAACTACTTTCACTGAAAGGCTCAATCTCAATAGTCATAGCTTGCTATTACTTATTGACGCCTACCCCCGAAGCAATCACCGCATTCCGGTAACATCGTCTAGCCAAATCCAAATCCCCAGCCACTTCACCAATTCCATGTGTTGTTGGGAACTTGATTTTGAAGTGAGGAATTGATGTTACCGCCTGGAGAGCAGTCAAAGTGGGTCTTCCCAATATGGCGTTGTAAGTCGAGTCCACATGCACAACATAAAATTTACATGTAATTTCTACCTGTTGTAGAGCTGTTCCGAAGATAACCGGTAGCTCAATAGTTCCCGCCACTTTAACTGGATCATTGTTGAAGCCATATAAAGGTGCCTCCTGTCAGATCTCCATCTTTCGTCCATCTTGATGCATCCTCTGATAAGCATGGGCATATAAAATATCCACAGAAGACCCATTATCAACCCTCATCCTCTTCATATCCACTGAACCCACTTGTGTTGTAATTACCAAGGCTCCTTCATGGGGTTCAATGGGCTCCAAAGGGTAATCTTCATCTGTCAAGGAAATTACTGTCCCTGGATACGATCTGTCAGTCTTCGGGAGCGTACCCACCACCGACATAACCGAATCCAAGTATCCTCGTCTCTTCTTCCCATTCATCTTCCCTGTTGTCCTTCCAGTAATAACATCAACAACATGCCTAGGTGGCTGATTTAGAGCAAGTTGTGCAGGTTGAACTGGTTGAGCAGCCTAAACAGACCTTTCATTCTTCTGTTTTTCTCCTTGGTGCTCTCTTCCTGCCACATACTGGACCAATACACCACTTTGAACCTTCTTTTCCACGAATTCCTTTAAACTACAACAGTCATTCGTGTCGTGACCAGATGCTTGATGATAATCACAATACTTGTGAGTATTACCCGATCCCGGTTTAAGGTTATCACGAGGTGGTTCAAAGTAGGGTTGGTCTTTGATCTGATCCAAAAATAACAACCCTATCCGTATTCAGTTGAGTGTATACCTTGTTCACCTTCTAGGTGGGAACAGGTGGACGATTCCCTCCTTGACGCCAATTGTTGTTATACTTCTTCAAACTCCCTTTTGGACGATCATTATTCCCCTCGTTCTTCTTCTGATCGCCTTTAGCTTTGTCTTTGTCTTTCAACTTGACTGAAGAAGGACGCCTCAAGCTATTCATAGCTTTCTCCACCACAATATAGCCTTCTGCTTTATCAAAGGCTTCAGATAAACTCTTCGGGTGGTGGAACATCAGCTTCTTCACCAGTTTCTCGGACTTCACCAAATCTAAATCATTCTGAAACAGCTTGAAGATCATTGAGGTCAGTTATTTGGCCGACTGCTTCCCTGAACCACTTCACGTACTGACCCAAAGACTCATTCGAATATTATCAAACTTGAGCTAATGAACCAGTAGGTTTTCCCCTTCTTCTGTTGCTCCCAAAACGAGCATGGAATTTACTACATAAATCTGTCCAGGATGAGACTGAGTCTGAAGGCAAAGTTCCCATCCACTTTCTTGCATCCTTTCTGAGCGTCGTCACGAACGTTTGACATTTGGCTGCATCTGAGAAGTCATAGTAATCCATTAACCTATCAAACACCTGGTTATGGTCATAATGATCACCAGAACCATCGTAACTTTCCATATATGTAAGTTTTTTAGTGGAGTCGGCTTTTTCCTTAAGAATTTCCGAAGAAAAAGGAGAAGCCTTTTTCCCCAAAATATCTTTCACTTGATGAACTTCGGCTAGCTATTTCCGAAGCTCTTTCAATTCTTTGACTAAAAATTCCACTCCTTCCGGTTGCGAGGAGACTTCTTTCTCTGGAGAAATCTTCTTCTTATGAGTAGACTGGCCCTTACCATCCAAACCCACTACTCTAGACGGACTTCTCTGGTGGTGAGTATCTACAAGGCGGTGTGCCTTCATTGGATTCTCGGGAGTATGACTTCTAGATCTGCTTCGGCGTGGGGCTCTGTAGCTGTATCGAGAATACTCAAGGCGGAGTGCCTTCTTTGTATTCTCCGGTGTGTACTCCCTAGACCTGCTCCTTCGTCGGCTTCTACCATGATCCCGAGAATCAATAGGGTGGGGTTCCCTCTTCGGTCCCTCAGGAGAATGGCTTCTTGACCTTCATCGATCCTGAGGTCAGCCTCGAGATACTTAACCAGAGTGTACAGGCTCCTTTCCTCCTCTTAGTTGCAGTTGTGTAGATTTTCTATGGCCTTCGAATTGAGCATAACTTGACGCCTCATCCTTTAGTTCCACCATACGAAGCATCTGCTCAGCAATTTCTTCCCTCTGCTTCAGGAGAACCTCTAAGGCTTTGTCAGCTTCTTCTGCCATCTGAGCCAACTTGGAAGCTCTATCATCACGACCACATCGGTGTAGGGTTTTAGGCGGTGTGCCTTCTACCCTTCTCCGACCATGGTCAGGTCCTTTCTTAGCTGCAAAAACCAATCTTCTCTTAGCATCACGTTTGACTCAAGTGCATGAGAACCTTCTAAACGCTCTTTAGAAACAAGATTATCATATCAGAGCACTTTTTGAAGGACCCAATCGATCCTTAATGAAATACGTTGTAATGATTTAACTCACGCCCACCATCGGCCTGCCCTTTGGTCAGAAATCATCTCTTCACCATAACTTCTGATGTAGAATAGTTGTTTTTTGTGATTGAAATTCAAGAACACTAGACAATCAGCCCCTCCTTCTAACGCCAATGTTAACACCAAGATCTTTCCACGCTACTCGACCACATAAGAAGCGCGTCCAATTCTAGCATAGCCAATGTGATCAATACTAAACTTGGCTTTGGACCGTCGGGGGATAGTTCCGGCGTGAGAGTCAATACAGGCTGATACAAGGATTATAACAGAGGATATGAGTTCTAGTGTTGTTACAGATAAAAAAAATATTGGTTACCTCTAGTTATGTTGTATCCGGTCCTTATATACTCCAACTCCGGTTTTGCATGCAACCGACCTGCCTGACACCATCCCTTAGACTGGTAGCTTACCAGTTGATCCCATCACCTTTTTCCACCACCGATCGAATCTGTCCAATCCTCATTAATGCAATATAGGATATCAGTCAACAGTTATCTAAATCATCATCACCGGTCAAAGCCCAATTTAAACCATTACATTCCGAATGGTCAAACCCAATTAACCGGTCCAATAATTTCATGATCCAAAAAAAATAGCCCAGCATCTTGGCCCAATGGTTCAGCCCACTATACATAAAATATCATGGCCCAACAAAACATATCCCCTCCCCTCAATTATATCATACATATAATTTGTATGTTTCTGATTGAATGAACTCATTTTCACTAGTATTATTTTTTTTCTTCTAATAGTTGTAATGTTGTTGACTTAAATTTAAATTCTTGGCACATTTACTTTGCCTCTTTTGATTGATAACATTATGGTTTTAAAATTCGAACTGGAGCGCCGGTTCAACCGGTTAAAATTAGAAACGACGGTATTCTAATTCGGTTTGAACCAATAAATCATTTTTTTATCAAAAACTAGTTAACCCATCGGTCGAACCGGTGATTCAACTAGAAAAATTGGTTAATTAACTAACTGAACCGGGTTTTATTTTTGTACTATTTTTTTTAATATTAAAAATAATCACTTTTAGTAATACTGTAACTCAACTTTATTATGTTTTAGTTTATAAAAAATGATATTTTTTAAAATTTTATTAATTACTAATAATATATATTTTTATATATGGGTTAAGTTCAGATGATCACCTGGGGTTTGGGCGGTTTCCCACTTAACCACCTGTAGTCAGTAAAGCTATATTTAAACTCCCGACCTTTTGAGTTGAAGTGAAAAAGTGCTTTCCGTCTTAACTCCGTTAATTGAGTTGGCTAAAGACTAAATTACCCTCTAGTGTTCATCTTCATAACTTCATAACTAAATGTTCCCATTAGTGTTCATCACAAATTTTTTACTCCTCCATAAACAATCAATTTTCGCCACAAAAACATAGATCTACATCACAATTCCCTCACAAATCCATCTCAAGCAAGCCCAAGAGACCCATACACAACCTGCAAATGCAATAGCGGCTACATCAACATATTCATGCTCGACTTTGCAACAAGGCCTGCAACTCCATTCAAATCTTCACTCACTTGATCCAACTAGGTAAAAACAATGTTCACACACTCGTTTCAATCATTCTCAGTCTCCCCAACTATTAATTTAAGTTTCTAAAACATCTACATCATAGATTATTTCGAAAAAAACCATTTCCAGCTCATAAGAAGAAATTTTTTTTGGAAACATCCATATGCTATATTGACGTGGGTTTATTTGGAAACTTAACGAATAACATTTTTTGTGTACTTTGCTCAATCTCAACAAAACCCATAAAAGATATAATACAGAACCCATATTCCAAAAAGCAAAGATAAAAAATAAACTAACCTCAATTGGAACAAACTCAAACGAATCACGAAAACCCATATTCCAAAAAGCTCTGACAGAATAATGACTATACCCATGTATAATCACAGCCAATTTCAACAATGGAACAATCAATGGCACTTTAATTAGCTCCCAAATCAATAGAAAATTACATATCTGGTAATGGACTGTTGTGTTATTAACATACCAAAAGAAAAAGGAAAATCAGAAAATGAAACTTTCAATTCTTTTACAAACAACTAAGACATTACAACATTACTTATCTAGAGCACCTTGATTTTCATATTAGACTTGAATGCAACTTGACCCAAATTGAGACTCATGCATTGAAACTACGACCTGTGCATAGCAAATTTGAAGTCAACCAAATACCGTTGGTTCCCTACATTGGAAATTGTCCCAACTGTTTTCCATATGAAATTATCTCTGCACCTTTTCTTATCACCATTCTCTGCATCAGACATTAGATAAAATATTGAAGAATAACCACACACACACACAATGGAAATGTGAAAACTTGCATAGATGCTGATGAAAATCATGAAGATTATCTTAAATCTATAAAATTTAGTACCTTGTAATTGTCAACTAACCGAGTAAGCATCACAATTACAGGGCAAATGATCTTCGAGTACCATCTCCCGTAAATCTTCAAAGGTGTGTGGCATTGGACCTTGTGTGGCTATGAATCGAGAAATACTTTCAGACAGAGAAGTCTACAAACACAAATTATAAATTACAAGCAACGAATGTGATTTCTAACACTACTCGTGGGTTTATTTGGAAACTTAACAAATAACACCTCCGTTTCGAGTTCGGATGCTCTAGCGGCAAAAAATACCTAATTAACCAATTAAGACAAAAACCCATAAACCCATCTCTCTCTACCTTCAAATTCCAACACATTTTCTCCAAAAGAAGCTTCAATTCCCACATCAGGATTCTCATTCGGTTCCTCTCATGAATCTCATCATCCTCTTTTATCCACCCCCACGCCTTCTCCCTCTCCAATTGACCACCATCTTCTACCTTCAAGCGATTCGACCTAGAATTTACAGTAACCGATCCTCAACCATCTTTCTACCTTCAAGCTTTGCTTAGACGCTGCAAAGCTAGGGTTTTAGCACGTGCACGGACC
Organism: Panax ginseng; assembly: GCA_020205605.1. Classification (NCBI taxonomy): domain Eukaryota; kingdom Viridiplantae; phylum Streptophyta; class Magnoliopsida; order Apiales; family Araliaceae; genus Panax; species Panax ginseng. The sequence continues at coordinate 179,110,985 of CM035132.1, forward strand.
CCTAGACAAAGAGGGGACTGATGATGTGAGACTTCCATAAGCGCCACCTCCCATGTCGTCTTTGATTTCCTCATATACTTACCCATTTTTGTTTTTTCCTAATCTATCATCGAATTCTAGACAGAGAAAGGTAAAAACAGGGGTGGATGAAAGAGAAAGAGGAGTATGAGAAAGTCGGGAGCTGATTTCAGTTGTTTGTTTAGAGAGAGAGAGTAGTGAGCTTCAGGGTAGATCTGCTCTCTTAACAGCAACGAGGAAGAAGAAGACCTATTTTAGACATTTACCCTTGTTTTTGATTATTACATGCCCCTTCTCACGCGCTTTTGGCGTTTGACTTACACGCACGGTTAAGTTGGATGGAAAATATGACGTTTTCTCTTCAACTCAAAAGGTCGGGAGTTTAAATGTAGCTTTATTGACTACAAGTGGTTAAGTGGGAAATCGCCCAAACCCCAGGTGGTCATCTGAACTTAACCCTTTATATATTAATGACATCATTGAGTCAATAACGGTTCGACCACTGGTTGGACCAATGACCCATCCACCTGGTACCTTTTCGGCTTTTCCGGTTCGATAAACGTTTTAAGTCTGAAAACATTAGATAACACTTCATTTTCTACTAAAAAAACTTATTATTTTTATGTAAACTATACTATTTGTGTTATATTTTAAGACTAAATCTCAAAAAAAAATTAAATGAAAAAAAATTGTTTTACTTATTATTATTATTACTTACCGGAGAGGTGATGTAGTGCGATGCTTTGCTACGGCAGGTATAGTGGATCAACCAGTGGGCTAGCGTTGATATTGAAATCTTTGAACCGGAGTAAATATAGTACGATTTTGGTATAAAAAATAAAATAAAATAAAAACTTATTAACTTGCTTTGGGCTTGTGCTTGGTCTGGGCCAGGGGCCTTAAATATGCTTTTTATTTTAGACTAAAACACAGTTTGAACCCCAAAGTTTGTAACATTGTTGAGGTTTACACCCTAATATTTAAAACGTATTAAAGTGCACCCTAAACTTCTTTTTTGCTAAATAAAATACTCCCTCCGTCCAATTAACTGGTCAAAATTGACCGGTTGTGCTTGTAATCAAAATTTTGAATGGATAATTTCGATAAAACATGTTTAAGAAATAAAAATAAATAATTTTTCAATTCATCTTCCATGGCTCTGTCGAATTTCTCTCCTCATCGCCATGGTTGACCAGAGTTTCACCAGAACCCTCTCATAGCGGTCGGGGTCGTGGCCTTTAGCTCATCCATCCGAGCCATGGGATGCCCCAGATTCGACACAATTTAGAACTCTCCCACTACTCCATAGTCCGATCCGGTGAAGTTCAACACGAACGGACCTTGTGTAGTCATGTTCATGTGTCGAACTAACTAGTAACAACATGGTCAACCATGGCACCTTGCAGCAACAACAGAGAGAGGTCGGCATTGCGGCACAACAAGAAGGAGATATGCCAAGATTGAATGGAAAATCATCAATTTTCACATGGAATTTTAACCTTCCCTCAAATTCAAAGCCACAACACGAATACACACACACACACACACACACACACACATATATATATATATATATATATATATATATATGACGAGGGGAGTAAATGAAACATCCAAACACTTCCTACCCAAACTTAATTTATTATCCATTCAACAAACAACTACCCAGAGTAGCAACTTCTTCTAATTCTACATGCATTATTAATTAATTATTTTCTTATCTTCCATCTTCTTCCCCAATTTTCCTGAAAAAAGGCTATTGTCAAAAAGCATCTCTCTCTTCTCTTTGTGCATTGCTTTCAACCAAATCAAAACCTCCGCAAAAGCAACTTTCCCACAAAAAAAAACCTATCAAAAAGGATACAAATCGCCAAATCAGAACCAAAATAAGAGACAGAATACCCAAGTTAAGAATCAGTGGAAAAATTAGTCTTCTTCATTCATGGATTGCTCTGCTTCTCGTTCCCATCCCTTCTCACCATACCCAACACTGAACAACCACCCGCTAATTACTTAGTTTCTTCTTCACCATATTCTTCCTCAAATTCTTTCTCCGATTCTTATTACTATTAAACCTTAATTTCCCACATCATATCTCTACCTACCCCTCTCATCCACCACCCTCCTCTGCGCAAAGGCGACACCAACCATTTAGTTTCTGTAAGACCCCGAATTTTATGAAATAAAAGTATTTAATTTTTCTTATAAATATTATTCTAAATAGTAAGTTGATAATTTAATAAATGCTATAGTTATGGGTGATATGTGCAAATTTTACAAAGTAAGCAAGTTGTCATAAAATATTCGTTGTGTCAAGGAATATTCGTTTGGTCGGGGAATTTTCTTATTATCGGGGAATATTTGTACAACAGTGCAATCATTAGTGGACCCTACAACGGAATAATTGTCAGATATAGAAAGCGACAAAAATAACATTTTTATAAAAACAACAACAAGACTTTTACCATTAAACTATTGAAATACCCAGGGATAAAAGTTCAGTAATAAATGTTGTTACATAGTAGCACACAGTATTACACAGCATCTCTGATTATTGATGTTTACGTAAAAAGTCACTCGGTATTTCATTCAATAATTATCACAATAGTTTTTGCATAGTATCTCATATTATTGATTCAATTATTGTCACAGTATCATCTGCACAATACTTTATATTATTAAATCAATAATTGACACGACACAATTACTCATATTATTATTAGCATTATTGAAAATGTCTAGAAGGTTTTGTCGAGGAAAGGGGTTAGGTTATTTAATTGCGCGCCAGTAAGGAGAAATCCTTTTTGGAAAGCCTCCTTTTTTCTGGGAACGATCTGGTTGTCAATATTGTGAGTTATAATATTAATGGTGAATAATTATTGAAAAGGTTAAAGATTTTGTTGATTAAAGATAAGTGAATTACAAAAGTTAAGGGGGAATAATGCGAACTTGAAAAAATTTAGAGGTACCAAAGTGTAATAATTTGACCAATCCATGTGAACTTGAATCAACCAATCAGAGAAGATGTGATGCCCCCAAAATAGGTATACATCACCCATCTTGAGTCGCCAAATATATGGTACAAAATTCAAATATAACTTAATAATACAGCTGTGGTGTAAAATACGACAAAACGTAAACTGAGAGTTTTAATAAGAATATTGTCATCTAGACAATATCCACACTCAAAAGAGTCCTCATTACATTTATTTTCACACTATTTAACAGAATAGTGAGGACTACTAATACAATTATCTAGGCCGGTCACTCGCTTCCCGACTAGTCCTCGCTACGCTCTCATTTCAAAGAGAACAATGAAAGTAAAAGGGTGAGCTCAACTAGCCCAAAGAAGAAATATTATGACTAAGATAATGCGTAATAAATTATCGTTGGCCTTCAACGATGTTAAACCGATACAATATAACAAACATCAAGTTTAATCTGCGGTGAACAAACAATCCATTAAAAGAGTCAAGTAGAGAATAAAATCTACTATCTTTTATGATTTAAAAGGTTTTTCATCACTTTTATTCTTTGGGACTCGACAATAAATAATCCACATCATCCCTACACTACGGCCAAGGATATTCATTAGTATCACAACCACAAATTATCCATGCACTACGGGCCAAGGATATTCGTTAATTCATCAATGGTCATGATCATGCTAACAACTGTCCATCAATGCACTACGGGCCAATGAGGACTTTTACCACATCATTTGTAACATTACGGTCATGATTATACCGATTAAACCCTGGTCATAATCATACCAAGTCCATCTATGCACTACAGGCCACAGATGACTTTCAACATAAAATAAACATGAGGATGATGACAATGATATAAGAATTCAATAAAACAAGTTCAAGAATTAATTTATCCAGGAACCGATAACGTCTAAATTGTCAACATGATACTTCTTTGTGGAGTAAAATTCAAGAATACTCAGAAGAATATTTCCATGAAAAGATATTGGATGAAGCGCAAATATCAAGGATATTCCACAAATTTCATGGAGTATAGAAGTCAAAACTTTAACCAACTAGGTATAATAAAGAATGGAATAACAAAAGAAATCACCAGGCATGCGATAGACCGCACAGACAGGTTATTCCAACATAATAATAAATAACGGAACCCGGTCATGCGTAAATGCACAGACAAGATATTCCAACAGAATAAAAAATAATGGAACAAGGTCATGCGTAAACGCATGCATGTGATATTCCAAATGAAATAATAAACAATGTAACCGGTCATGTAAAAGCGCATGCATGGATATTCCAATGAATAATAAATAATGGAACTAGGTCATGCGTAAAAGCATGCGAGATGTTCCAACAGAATGTTAAATAATGGAACCAGTCATAATACGTAAAAGCACGCATGTGGATGTTCCAATAGAATGATAGAGAATGGAATAATGTAAGAATTTCACCATGCATGCGGTGCTTGGCATGACAAAGTTATTCTAACATAATGATAAAGAATGGAATAGCGGAAGAATTTCACCATGTATGCGGTACTTGATGAGACAGCAGTTATTCCAACATAATGATAAAGAATGGAATAATGTAAGAATTTCACCAAGTATAGGGTAGCTTCACAGATCAAAGTTATTCTAACGTAATAATAAAGAATGGAATAATGTAAGTTCTCTTCATGAATACAAAAGAAATAATATCCCTTACCTTAGAAAGAAGAGTATTGGATATAGGAGTAGTGAAGTAGTGAACACTTTTCTTCTTTCTCTCTATAGTTTCTCTCTCTAGAGTTTCAGTGAATTCGTAAGAAATAATGAAGGAATGAGCTTCTATTTATAGAAGAATGGACCCAATAAGTAACTAATTCATGAACAATCAAGATTGATTTACTTTTTAATCTGGACGGTCCATATTGATTTAATAAAATATTCCAATAAAACAAAATCTTTTAAATAAAATATAATATATTCTATTTATAATCTAATAAAACGGATAACTTTATAAAAGTATTATGTTTTATATAAAAAAGATTTTACTATGCAAAACACTATATCGCAGACATTATGCAAAACACTATGCATAATAAAATATAATATATTCTAATTATTGTCTAATAAAACAAATAACTTTATAAAAGTATTTTGTTTTATATAAAAAGATTTTACTATGCAAAATACTATGCATAATAGAATATTATATATTCTATTTATAGTCTAATAAAACGAATAACTTTATAAAAGTATTCTGCTTTTTTATATAAAAAAGCTTTACATTTTATTACATTAATAATACAAATAAAACAAAATTTATATATATATAATATATATATATATATATATATATATATATATATATATATAAACTTTAACTGACTTAAAAAGACACCTCAATATATTTAACAACATTTATCATCATTATTATAATTCACAATATTAATCGACCAGGTCGTTCCCAGGAAAAAGGGGGCTTTCCAATAAGGATTTCTCCCTAGTGGTGCGCAATTAGGTGACCAAACCTCTCCTTGGTAGAACTTCTAGACATCGTTAATATTGCAAATAATAATATTAATAATTTCGTCGTCTCAATTATTAATTTAATAATATATAAAATATTGACAATAATTGAATCAAATAACGTGAGATACTATGCAACAATTACTATAGCAATAATTGAACAAAACTGAGTGACTTCTCACGTAAGCATCAATAATCAATACCGTGTGCTACTATGCAACCACGCGAATTATTGTACTTTTTACACACCGTGTTTCAACAATTAATTCTGTAAAACTTCCGTCGTTATTTTCATAAAAAGATATTTTTATCGTTTTCTCAATCCGACAATAATTCTGTTGTGGGGTCCACCAATGATTGTGCCGTTGTACGAATAGTCCCTGACCAATCGAATATTATATAACAACTTGCGTACTTTGCAAAATTTATAAATATTACCCACAACTATAACATTATATCAAATTCATTCCATAATATTCAAAAATGATATTTATAGAAAAATCATCTTTATTCATAAAAGTTAGGGTCTTACAGAAGAGATGGTGCAAGCATGACATCATCCTTAAATAAACACAAAGATGATGTCATCATGATAATGTTATGATGATGTCACCTGGTGGAAGATGAGTGAGGGACTAAGGTGTATTTAATGAGGTACTAAAGTGTAATTAACCTATGTACCAAATTGTAATAAGCCTAGCCCCCTAATGTGCAATTATCAAAACTATGTTTTCCTATAAATAGAGAGCTAAGTTCATTAGTTCTTCACTTATTTACAAAACCAAGTTATAATCAAGAGTAAGAAAGAGAGAGCTCTTGTGAGTATACTTTGAGTGTAGTGCAAGATCTCTTCAAGATAATCTCCACTATTTAACTCATAACTACTCTCATATTAAAGTAAAGGATGTTATTTTCTTAATACTCATAAAGGTTGTTATTCTATTCCTTATTAATCTATGGGAATAACCCGTCTATGCATATTACCGCATGCTTGGTGAATAACCCTTCGTATTCATCCTTTGTTAAATTGTGAAAATGATCTGTCAACGTGGATTACCGCATGGCAGATGAAAATCTATTTGTGATTTCGTATATTATTTCATTTCATATTCCTAAATCTAAACTTACTATGATAAGTATTGCTTCTATAATTCTAATCTTTTCATGTCAGGGTACTATCCATTAGGGGTACTATTCATTCGGGGTACTTTGCATGACGGGGTACTATTCTTTCGAGTACTATTCATGTCAGGGTACTATTTACGATAAAATTAGTTTCTTTTTCTGTCCAAATTATCTTTGATATATGAATCTTATTCTTAAATTTGAATCCACGTTTTGATCATCATGTTGACCATTTGGACATTCTTGAACTTTGAATAAATTGAATTATAAATCTCTAATATTTATCTTTGATCTCACTTGATTCATTCATTATATCATTGTTATAATCCTCAAACTTAAACCGTGGTTAAAGTTATCTTTGGCCCGTAGTACAAAGATGAACTGTTGATTGGTATGATTATGACCAGGAACTAAGTATTGGTATAATCATGACCTTTAATGTTACAGATAAAGACTGGTGATGAAAGTTCTCTTTGGCCCATAGTACAAAGAAGAACTGATGATTGATATATTTGGTCGTAGTGCAAAGAAGAATTGTTGATTGATATATTTGACCCGTAGTGCAAAGATGGACAGATGTTTGACATGATCATGACTACTGATGATACAAATGAATATCTTTGGCCCGTAGTGCAAATATAGACTATTGTTTGGCATGATCATTGGTTTTACAATTGAACATCTTTGGCCCGTAGTGCAAAGATAGACAATTGATTGGTATGATCATGACCATTGATATTACAGTTAAATATCTTTGGCCCTTAGTGCAAAGATAGATAATTGATTGGTATGATCAAGACCATTGTTGTTACATTTGAATGTTTTTGGTGTAGGGTGTAAAGACGATATGATTATTGAGTGTCTTTAGCCTTTATGGCACGGACACTGAGTGAAAGTTCTATTAAGCCTTTGTGGCAAGGAGAAACTGTAAATTTATATGATTATAAACATGAATTATGAATTTAATTATAATCTTTGGTGGTTCATGTAAAGACAAGTGATGAAAGTTCTCTTTGTCTTGGGTACAACAAAGAACTATTGATGGGTATTACAGGAATGAAATATTAATGATGAACTTTTAATTTGGAGGAGATAGTAGACATTATGTTATACTTGACTCTTCTAATGGATTGTTGATTCTACTACAATTATGGTTGAAAATTTTTATCATCTACCATATGTTCTAAATATTTGATTTATTACTGATGAAGGCTATTTGTGACGCCCCCAAAATAGGTATACATCACCCATCTTGAGTCGCCAAATACATGGTACAAAATTCAAATACAACTTAATTATACAACAGTCGTGTAAAATACGACAAAACATAATCTAAGAGTTTTAATAAGAATATTGTCATCTAGACAATATCCACACTCAATAAAGTCCTCATTACATTTATTGTCACACTATTTAACATAATAGTGAGGACTGCTAATGCTATCATCTGGACCGTCACTTTGTTCCCCGACTAGTCCCGACTACGTTCTCATTTCCTGAAGAGAACGGTGAAAGAAAGGGTGAGCTCAACTAGCCCAGTAAAAAATATTATGACTAAGATAATGCATAATAAATTATCATTAGTCTTCAACAATGTTAAACTGATAAAATACAATCGACATCAAGTTTAACTGCAGCGGAATAAGCAATCCATTAGAGGAGTCAAGTAAAGCATGATATCTACTATATTCTATGATTTAAAATGTTTTCATCAATTTTTATCGCCGAGACTCAGCTTAATAAATAAACCACATCATCGAGTCATCCTCGCACTACGGGCCAAGGATATTCATTAAATCATCAATGGTCATGACTATACCGAATAATCCCTCGTCATAATCATACCAAAAAGCGGCCCATCAATGCACTATATAGCTATCAAGACTTTTACCACTTCATTTATAATATTACAGTCATGATTATACCGAATAATTCCTGGTCATAATCATACCAAGTCCATCTATACACGTAAGCCAAAGATAACTTTCATCACAATATAAGCATGAAGATGATGACAATGACATAATAACTCAATAAAACAAGTTCAAGAATAAATTTTAAAGATTTATAAGTTAATTTATCTTGAAATCAATTACGTCCAAATTGTCAACATGATACTGCTTTGTGGAGTAAAATTCAAAAATGTTCAGAAGAATATTTCCATGAAAAGATAGTGGATGAAGAGAAAATATCCAGGATATTCTACTAATTTCATGGAGTATAGAAGCCAAAACTTTAACCAAATGAGTATCATAGAATATATGAAACTGCAAATGGATTTTCACCGCCATGCATGCAGTAATCCACGTGAGATGCATCATTTCCATAATTTAATAAGGAATGAATACGAGGATCATTCACCATGCATATGATAATTCATATAGACAAAGTTATTCCAATGTAATAATAAAGAATGGAACCAGTCATGCGTAATCCGCATGCATGTGATATTCCAACAAAATAATAAGGAATGGAATAACGTAAGAATTTACCATGCATGCGATAGATCGCATGTAAGTGTTATTCCAACATAATAATAAAGAATGGAACCAGTTCAGCGTAATCCGCATGCATGTGATATTCCAAATGTAATAATAAAGAATGGAATAACAAAGAATTCACCATGCATGCGATAGACCGCATGCATGTTATTCCAATGTAATAATAAAGAATGGAACCAGTGTCTAACAGCGTAATCCGATATAGACAAGATATTCCAACAGGATAATAAAGAATGGAATAACAGAAGAATTTCACCATGTATGCGGTACTTCGCATAGACAGGTTATTCCAATATAATAATAAAGAATGAAATAACAGAAGCTCTCTTCATGAATATGAAAGAAATAATACCCCTTACCTTAGAAAGAAACTAGATACTGGAGTAGAGAGGTAGCAGACTTCTCTTCTTCTTTCTCTCTATAATAATTGCTCTATAGCTTTAGTGAATTGGTGAGAAATGAAGGAAGAGTGAGCTTCTATTTATAAGAAAATATAGTTTCGATATTTGCACGTTTTGGGGATCGAAATATTACAGTACAATACCTTCAACTTTTCTTTCATTTTTAATTTAGTCCTGCAAGTATTATCAAACTTTCACCACCTCCCCTAATAGTAAATAATGTGAATCAATAGTTCAATCATGTGAATCAATAGTTATAATAGTGTGAAAATACGAATTACAGTATTGTACCTCCATCTATACCTTTATTTTTAACTTAGTCATGCAAGTATTATCAATCTTGCACCAACTCCCCTAATAGTACAAGAATGTGAATCAATAGTACACACATGTGAATAAATAATTATAATCGTGTGAATTAATAACAATTAATTGCTCATTTATCCGGTTAAATACCCTACAGGTCAGTATAACTTCCAGACATCAATTAATATCGAAATAAATGTCGATTTCCACTAACACTAATAATTATAACACAATGGAACTATCAATTTCATCTTTAATCAATACGAACTTATTCATCATTAATATTATAACTCACAATATTTAACAACCGTGTCGCTTCCTGTGAAAGAAGGGGCTTTTCGATAAGGATTTCTCCTTATTGGCGCCAAGCAATTAGATGACCAAACCTCTCCTCGATGTAACTTCTGTAGACATTGTAAATATTATAATTTAATAATATGAATAACTTTGTCGCCTCAATTATTGATTTAATAATATATTATATTATACGATGATACTATGACAATAATCGAATCAATAATATGAGAGATATGATGCAAAGAATTATCGTAGCAATAATTGAGTATAACCGAAAGTGACTTCTCATGTAAGCATCAATAATCAATACCGCAGTGCTACTATGCAACCACGCCAGACATCAGACTTTTACTACTAAGGGTAGTTCAACAGCTTTAACGGTAAAACTTCCGCCGTTATTTTTATCAAAAGATAATTATGTCATTTTCTAACTACGACAATACTTCCGTAGGGGTCCACCAATGATTGTGCCATCGCATTTAATATTCCCTCGTTAAAACGAATATTCCCCAACCAATCGAATATTATATAACCACTTGCTTACTTTGCAAAATTTGTAAATATTACCCACAACTATAACATTATATCAAATCCACACCATAATATTCAAAAATATATTTAGAGAAAATTATTCTTTATTCAAAAAAGTTGGGGTCTTACAACCTCCCCTTCTTATGAAATTTCATCCTCGAAATTAGGGTGCGTACCTGGTATGTCGAAGAGGTGAGGATACATTGATTTCATTTCAGATTCTAACTCCCAGGTCATTTCCTCAACATCGTGGTTTCTCCACAAAACTTTGACTTGAGGTATAACTTTAGAGCGTAGAATATGATCCTTCTTATCCAAGATTTTAATAGGTACCTCTTCATATATTAAATCTTACTCTATCTCGTCTAGTTTTAATTCAATAATGTGGTTCGGGTCTTTCACATATTTACATAACATAGATATTTGAAAAACGTTATGAACACGAGACATACTTGGCGGTAAGGAGAGTCTATAGGCCACAGTTCCTACTCGATCGAGGATTAAAAATGGGCCAATGAATCGAGGATTGAGCTTTCCTCTCTTTCCAAATCTTGTAACTCCTTTCCATGGAGCAACACATAACAACACATGATCTCCAATATTGAATTCCACGTCCTTTCGATGAAGATCAGCATAACTCTTTTGTCGATCTTGTGAGGTTTTTATACGTTGTCGGATTGTTTGAATCTTTTTCGTAGTCATATGTACCAAATTCGGTCCCAACAACGTTGCTTCACCCACCTCATCCCAGCATACTGGAGAAGGACACTTTCTTCTATAAAATGCCTCAAATGGAGCCATGCCAATACTTGCTTGATAACTGTTGTTGTAGGAAAACTCCACCAATGGTAAGAACTTGTCCCAACTTCCCTTGAAGTCAAGGACACAGAGTCTTAATAAATCCTCAAAAGTTTGAATAGTCCTTTCCGACTGCCCATCAATTTGAGGATGATATGCCGAACTAAATCGTAAATCTGTGCCCATAGCTTTTTGCAAACTAACCCAAAATCTTGAAGTGAATTTTGGGTATCGATCAGAAACTATGGATACTGGAATACCATACAATCTTACGATCTCGTTTATGTACATACTAGTAAGACGTTCAAGTGTAAAAGTTTCTCGTATCGGTAAGAAATAAGCAAACTTGGTCAATCTATCAACAATGACCCAAATCGCATCTATGTCTTGAGAAACCTTGGGAAGACCAGTAACAAAATCCATGGTAATGTGCTCCCACTTCCATTCTGGAATTTCAAGTGGTTGCAATGGACCTTTTGGCACTTGATGCTCCGCCTTGACTCATTGACAAATTAGATACCTTGAGATAAACCCCGCTATCTCTCTCTTCATATTTCTCCACCAAAATGTATGTCAAAGATCACGATACATTTTGGTACTCCCAGGATGGATTTCAAATGGTGTGTTGTGCGCCTCTATCATGATTTTATACTTCAAGTCAGAATCGTTAGGAACAAAAAGTATGGAGTTGACTCGAAGTATTCCTTCTTCATCGATTCTTGCTTTCGGAATAGCACATTCTTGCACTTTCTTCTTCATACGCATCAGCTCCAGGTCTGTAGTTTGAGCAGCTTTAACTTTATCGATTAAAGTTGGTTCTACTCGTATATTCACCAACATCACATGGGTCCCTGGAGTCTTTAACTCTATTTCCTTCCTTTCTAAGTCATACAAAATGGGTCTTTGCGTTGACAATATTGCACTCGTACCCGCATATGATCTTCTACTCAATGTGTCAACTACTACGTTTACTTTTTCCAAGATGGTATTGGATGGTATGATCATAATCTTTCAACAACTCAAGCCATCGTCGTTGCCGCATGATGAGTTCCTTTTGAGTGAAGAAATATTTAAGGCTTTTATGATCCGTATAGATCTCCACCTTCTCTCCATACAGGTAATGCCTCCAAATCTTAAGCGCAAAAACGACTGCTGCCAACTCTAGATCATGAGTAGGATAATTCCTCTCATATTTTTTGAGTTGTCGAGAGGCATAGGCTATGAATTTCTCATGTTGCATGAGAACACATCCTAACCCTTTGCATGAAGCATCACTGTAGATGACAAATTCCTCCGAGCCAGATGGTATTGTCGTAACAGGTCTTTGAAATGAGTCTCTCTCGAGTTCTTGAAAACTCTTTTCACATTCCTCGCCCAAACTGAATTTTGTATCTTTTCGAGTCAGCTGAGTTAATGGAGTAGCGATTTGAGAAAACCCTTCTACGAATCTTCGATAATAACTAGCTAAGCCAAGAAAGCTACGTACTTCGGTCACTGACTTAGGTTGCTCCCAGCTTTGAATTGCTTTAATCTTTGTCGGGTCAACAGATATTCCATGATTTGATATCACGTGACCAAGGAATGCAACTTCCTTAAGCTAGAACTCGCATTTCATCAACTTGGCATAAAGCTTGTTTTCACGAAGCTTTTGGAGTATCAGCCTCAAATGTTGCTCATGGTCTTCGCAGGTTTTAGAGTATATGAGGATGTCATCAATAAAGACGACCACAAAGTGATCCAAATATTCCTTGAATACTCAGTTCATCATATCCATGTAGGCAGTAAGAACATTAGTCAATCCAAAAGACATGACTAGGAATTCATAATTTCCGTACTGAGTTCTGAAAATAGTCTTTGGAATGTCATCAGTTTTAATCTTCAATCGATGATATCCTAACGAAAGATCAATCCTTGAAAAGAATTTGGCTCTTTGCAACTGGTCAAACAGGTCATCAATGCGAGGCAAGGGGTACCTATTTTTGATGGTGACATAATTCAACTCCCGAAAATCAATACAAAGTCGCATACTTCCATCTTTCTTCTTCACGAATAGAACAGGAGCACCCCAAGGAGACGTACTAGGACTAATGAAATTGATGTCTAATAATTCCTGTAGTTGGGTTTTTAACTCCTGAAATTCAATAGGAGCCATTCGATATGGGGCTTTAGAAATGGGTTTTGTACCAGATTCAAGGTTGATACAAAATTCAATTTCATGCTCTGGGGTAGGCCAGGAAGTTCTTCAAGGAATACGTCAGGAAATTTATTAACAATAGAAATATCACCAAACTCGACGATATCTTTATTTAAATTAAGTGATATGGGCTAAGAAAGCTTGACATCCATTTTTAATAAACGAATAGCTTTATGACTTGATATGACAAAGGTGATTGACTTTAGTGGTTTGGTTGTTTAAATTAAGTATAATAGGTTGCTTAGGAATATGAAAGCTAACAACCTTACGAAAATCGTGGACGCCCCAAAATAGGTATACATCACCTATTCTCGAGTCACAAATACATGGTATGTAATACAAATACAATCTTTAATATACAACAAGAGAGTCATGAGTTTTAATACAAATACCGCTTCAAGACAATATCCACTCTCGAAATAAGTCCTCATTACATTTATTGTCACACTATTTAATGTAATAGTGAGGACTACTAATACTATCATCTCGTCCATGACTCGCTTTCCGAATCGTCCCAAATTTATATTCTCATTTCAAGAGATCGAAAGAAAGAAAGGGTGAGCTCAACTAGCCCAAGAAGAGATATTATGACTAAGATAATGCGTAATAAATTATCATTCGCTCACAATAATGTTAAACCGATAAAATACAATAGACATCAAGTTTAATCGCGTTTGAACAAGCAATCCATTAAAAGAGTCAAGTAGAGAATAAAATCTACTATCTTTTATGATTTAAAAGGTTTTTCATCACTTTTATCACGAGACTCAAATTTTAATAAATAATCCACATCATCGAATCACCCCTCGCACTACTACCCAGGATATTCTTTAGTATCACGACCACAAATTATCCATGCACTACGGGCCAAGGACATTCGTGTATTCATCAAAGGTCATGATCATGCCAACAACTGTCCATCACTGCACTACGGGCCAATGAGGGCTTTTATCACATCATTTGTAACATTACGGTCATGATTATACCGAAAAATCCTAGGTTATAATCATACCAAGTCCATCTATGCACTACAGGCCACAGATGACTTTCAAAAAAATATAAAATGAGGATGATGACAATGATATAAGAATTCAATAAAACAAGTTCACGAATTAATTTATCCAGAACTAATAACGTCCCAAATTGTCAACATGATACTTCTTTGAGTAAAATTCAAGAATGCTTAGAAGAATATTTCCATGAAAAGATATCGATGAAGCACAAATATCAAGGATATTCCACTAATTTCATGGAGTATAGAAGTCAAAACTTTAACCAACCGAGTATAATAAGGAATGAAATTACAAAAGAAATCACCAAGCATGCAGATATCGCATGCAAAATTTATTCCAACAAAGTAATAAAGATTTTAATCGTGTCCGGCGTAAACGCATGCATGTGATATTCCAACGTAATAATAAAAACTTTTAAACGTGTCCAAATAGAAAATGCATGTATGTGATATTCCAAATGTAATAATAAAGACAGAATCAAGTCATGCGTAAAGCACAGACAGGATGTTCCAACAGAATGGTAAAGAATGAAATAACAGAAGAGTTTCACAATGTATGCGGTACTTTGCATAGACAGGCTATTCCAACATAAGGATAAAGAATGGAATAACAGAAGTTCTCTTCATGAATAGAAAAGAAATAATACCCCTTACCTTTGAAAGAAATTGGATATAGGAGTAGTAAGGTAGCAGGCTTCTCTTCTTCTATAGATTTTCTCTCTACAAATTCTCTCTATAATAATTGCTCTATAGCTTTAGTGAATTGGTGAGAAATGAAGGAAGAATGAGCTTCTATTTATAAAAAAATATAGTTTCGATAATTGCACATTTTGGGGCTCGAAAAATTATAGTACAATACCTCCAACTTTTCCTTTATTTTTAATTTAGTCATGCAAATATTATCAAACTTGCACCACCTCCTCTAATAGTAAATAATGTGATTCAATAGTAAATTATGTGAATCAATAGTTCTAGACATGTGAAAATACGAAGCTACAAAGATAAGACTCTCCATCTATACCTCCATTTTTAACTTAGTCATGCAAGTACTATCAATCTTGCACCAACTCCCCTAATAGTAAAAAGAATGTGAAACAATAGTATACACATGTGAACACATAGTTATAATCATGTGAAATAATAGCAATCAATTGCTCATTTATCCGGTTAAATACTTGATTGGTCAATATAACCTCCAGACATCAATTATTATCGAAATAAATGTCAATTTTCACTAACACAAATAATTCCTACACAATGAAACTATTTTTATTAACAATATAAATTTTGAAATTTTGAAGTTTGACTTTTTCCCGAAAAAGTTAACTGTTGACTTTTTGACCAAATAGTGAATCTCGAAAAATTTGTGTTTATAGACTATTTTTACTAATTTCATCATTCCGGACTCAAATATCACGTCCGCGTCTCCAAATTCAACTTCGAACACAACTTTAATTTTAAAAACATTCATCATTAATATTATAACTCACAATATTTATCAACCAGGTCGTTCCTAGGAAAGAGGGGGCTTTCCAATAAGGATTTCTCCTATCATGCCGCAATTAGGTGAACAAACCTCTCCTCGATGTAACTTCTGTACATTGTAAATATTTCAATTTAATAATATGAATAACTTTGCAGTCTCAATTATTGATTTAATAAAATAACATATTATGCAGATGATATTGTGATAATAATCGAATCAATAATATGAGAGATATAATGCAGCAATTACTGTAGCAATAATTGAGTATAACTGAGTGACTTCTCACGTAAGCATCAATAATCAATACCGCATGCTACTTACGCAACCACGCCAGACATCGCTTTTTTTTACTACCGAGTAGTTCAACAAGATAATTCGTGAAAACTATTTCGACGTTATTTTCATAAATATATTTTTGTCATTTTCTCAATCCGACAAATATTCTGTTGTGGGGTCCACCAATGATTGCGCCATTATACGAATATTCCCTGCTAAAACGAATATTCTGCGACCAATCGAATATAATATAACAACTTGCATACTTTGCAGAATTTATAAATACTACCCACAACTATAACATTATAACAAATTCATTCCATAATATTCAAAAAAGATAATTATAGAAAAATCATCTTTATTCATAAAAGTTGGGGTCATACAACCTCCCCTTCTTATAAAATTTCGCCCTCAAAATTAGGGTACGTACCTGGTATGTCGAATAGGTGAGAATATCTTGACTTCATCTCAGATTCTAACTCCCAAGTCATTTCTTCCACGTCGTGGTTTCTCCACAAAACTTTGACTTGAGGTATAACCTTGGAGCGTAGAATATGATCTTTCTTATCCAAGATTATAACAGGTAATTCTTCATACGTTAAATCTTCCTCTATCACGTCCGGTTCTAATTCAATAATGTGGTTCGGGTCTTCCACATATTTACGTAACATGGATATGTGAAAACGTTATGAACACGAGACATACTTAAAGCAGAAAGCGAGTCTATACGCCTACGCCTCCTACTCGATCGAGGATTAAAATGGGCCAATGAATCGAGGATTGAGATTTTTTCTCTTTCCAAATCTCGTAACTCCTTTCCATGGAGCAACACGTAATAACACACGATCGCCAATATCAAATTCCACGCCCTTTCGATGAAGATCAAAGATAACTCTTTTGTCGATCTTGTGAGGTTTTTATACGTTGTCGGATTATTTGAATCTTTTCCGTAGTCATACGTACCAAATTCGGTCCCAACAACGCTGCTTCACCCACCTCATCCCAACATACTGGAGAACGACACTTTCTTCCATACAACGTCTCGAATAAAGCCATGCCAATACTTGCTTGATAACTGTTGTGGTAGGAAAACTCCACCAATGGTAAGAACTTGTCCCAACTTCCCTTGAAGTCAAGGACACGGAGTCTTAATAAATCTTCAAGAGTTTGAATAGTCCTCTCTGATTGTCCGTCCGTCTAAGGATGATATGTTGAACTAAATCGTAAATCTGTGCCCATAGCTTTTTGTAAACTAACCTAAAATCTTAAAGTGAATCTTGGGTATCGATCAGAAACTATGGATACTGGAATACCATACAATCTTACGATCTCGTTTATATACATATTAGCAAGACGTTCAAGTGTATAAGTTTCTCGAATCGGTAAGAAATGAGCAGACTTGGTCAATCTATCAATAATGACCCAAATCGCATCTATGCCTTGAGAAAGCTTGGGAAGACCAGTAACGAAATCCATGGTAATGTGCTCTCACTTCCATTCTGGAATTTCAAGTGGTTGCAATGGACCTTTTAGAACTTGATGCTCCGCCTTGACTCATTGACAAGTTAGACACCTTGAGATAAACCCCGCTATCTCTCTCTTCATATTGCTCCACCAAAATGTATGTTGAAGATCCCGATAAATTTTGGTACTCCCAGGATGGATTGCAAACGGTGTGTTGTGTGCCTCCATCATGATTTTATACTTTAACTCAGGGTCATTAGGAACACAAATTCTGGAGTTGACTCGAAGTATTCCTTCTTCATCGATTCTTGCTTTCGGCATAGCACCTTCTTGTACTTTCTTTCTCATACGCATTAGCTCCAGGTTTGTAGCTTAAGTAGCTTTAACCTTATCCATTAAAGTCGGTTCTACTCGTATATTCGCCATCATCATGTGGGTCCCTGGAGTCTTTATCTCTATCTTCATCCTTTGCAAGTCATACAAAATGGGCCTTTGCGTTGACAATATCGCACTCAGATTCAAGATATATGATCTTTTTACTTAATGCGCGTCACCACCACGCTCGCTTTTCCAGATGGTATTGGATGGTATGATCATAATCTTTCAACAGCTTCAAGCCAACGCCAATCACGCCGCATGTTGCATTCCTTTTGAGTGAAGAAATATTTGAGGCTTTTATGATCCGTGAAGATCTCCACTTCTCCCCATACAAATAATGCCTCCAAATCTTTAGTGCAAAACGATCACGCTAACTCTGTATCATGAGTAGGATAATTCCTCTCATATTCTTTGAGTTGTCGTGAGGCATAGGCTATGACTTTCCCATGTTGCATGAGAACACAAACTAACCCTTTGCCCGAAACATCACTATAGATGAAAAATCCCTCCGATCCAGATGGTATTGTCAGAACAGGTGCTGAAATGAGTCTCCTCTTGAGTTCTTGAAAACTCATCTCACATTCCTCACTCCAACCGAATTTGTATCTTTCCGAGTCAGCTGAGTTAATGGAGTAGCAATTCGAGAAAATCCTTCCACGAATCTCCGATAATAACTAGCTGCTCGCCGAAAGCTACGATTTTGATCCATCGATTCAGGTTGCTCCTAACTTTGAATAGCTTCAATCTTTCTTTGGGTCAATGATATTCCATGACTTGATACTACGTGCCCAAGGAATGCTACTTCTCGCCGTAACTCGCATTTCTTTTTAACTTGGCATAAAGCTTATATTCATGAAGCTTTTAGAGTATCGACCTCAAGTGTTGCTTCATGATCTTCATGGCTTTTGGAATAAATAAGGATGTCATCAATAAAGACGACCACAAAGTGATCCAAATATTCCTTGAATACTCTCGGCTCATCATATCCATGAAGGCAAAGGAGCTTTAGTCAATCCAAAAGACATGACTAGGAATTCATAATGCCCGCATCGAAGTTCTCGGAAGCCGCCTTTGAATGTCATCGCTTCTAATCTTCAATTGGTGATAACCGAACGAAGATCAATTTTTGAAAAGAATTTGGCTCCTTGTAATCGGGTCAAACAGTCATCAATACGCGGCAATGGGTACTTATTTTTTATGGTGACATGGTTCAACTCCCGATAATCAATACAAAGTCGCATACTCCCATCTTTCTTTTTCACGAATAGAACAGAGCACCCCAAGGAGACGTCTTAGACGAATGAAATCGATGTCTAACAATTCCTCGCATTGGGTCTTTAACTCCTCGAGTTCAATAGAGCCATTTGATACGGGCTTTGAAATAGGTTTTCAGACCGGTTCAAGGTCGATACAAAATTCAATTGACGCCTAGGGGTAGGCCATGAAGTTCTTCAGTGGAATACGTCAGAAATTCATTAACAATATAAATATCATTCAAAACCGACGTATTTTTATTTAAATCCGTGATACGAGCTAAGAAAGCTTGACATCCGCTTTTCAATAAACGAATAAATTTATGGCTTGAGATGATAGTGATTGATTTTAATGGTTTGGTTGTTTGAATTCGCATAATAGGTTGGTTAGGAATATGAAAGCTAACAACCTTACGAAAAACAATCAATTTTTGCATGATGAGTAGTTAACCAATCAATCCTTAGAAATTACGCCAAATGCAAGTATGCATGTGAATGTTATTCCTATCTATATATGATTTGATTATGATATATATATATATATATATATATATATGAATGAATATGCAAGTATGCTTGCATTAAGAAAAGTCAGAAAAGTTCTTTGATAGATTATAGAACATATATGTACAAGGACTTAGAATGAATTGATCAAATGTGTTAGTTGATCCTACATAAGCAAAAAACAACTTTGTAAAGTCCTTAAAAAGAAATGATGTACAAGGACTATAAATATAGAAAGATCAAACATGTTAGGTTGATCTTATGATGTAATAGATAGGCTTGTTCGATCGTCGAACACTACACTATCGTAGTCCCGCAAAAATCGTATAACTCTTCCATCGAGAATCGTCAAGATATAATCTCGAGAGTTATCGCCGAGAGAGACAGAAGGATAAGATCTGTCAAGAATAAGTAGATCTCTGAGTTTGTTCGTAATCGCCAGAGAGAGCGATCAAGGATCGTAGCTGTCAAGTCGAGACTAAATTCCTCGTAGAGTCTACTAATCATACCAGAGGAGGAAGATCGTGTCGAGCAATCATATGAAGACAACAAGCACAACGACAAAAAATCATAGAGTGTCAAGATCTCGATCTCAACCGCCAAAGCTGAAGTCAAGAATCGTAGAGTGCGTAACTAAGACCTCACATGTGCTCACAAAGCCAAAGAAGAATCGCTGAGAGCAAACTATTCTAATCATACACTCCCTGAATGAAAGCCTCGATTGGTAATGCAAAGATACATCTCACCAAGGAAATTAGAGGGCACTCAACGAATGGCATACAAGCTAACTGAAGTTCTAAGCACCAACCCAATCAGCATCAAGGTTGAGTTTTAAAGCCATTTAAGATGAAGTTTTCCACAAGTAGATCAGAAGAAGACTTCTGTAACTGACTAAGGAAAGTCAGCTAGTGCAGTAGCTATCAAGCAGAAAGAAGACAACGATCTTGAAGATGACCAAGATCGTAGTGTTTGTCATAACAAAGAAGAAACTGATGGAGTATACACAAAGATACTGGTCAACCTCTGAATAACAAGGCTAAAGTGATTAAGCATTGGGTCAGTCCATTGATGATAAGTGAACGGGAGATCACAAGGAGAAAGCGAGCTGGACACGCCACAAATCTGAAGTGTCTTGTTATTCAGAAGGGGCCAGAGCAAAGAGTCAAGCCATCAATATCTAAGAACAGTCAAAACAAACAGAAGAAATGAAGCACTGCACAAGAGAAGGAAGAAGTGTTCCTCCTTGAAGGTCGAATGAACACTCTTCAAGATCGTAGTGTTGATTCTACAAGTCAAGAAGCAGCAATCAACAAGACACTACGATCAAGTCCATAAAAGTTATGCATCAGAATCGTAGAGCTCGAACAACTGAAGATTGAGGCATTGGCAACGGCTCAATCTGAAGATTGATATTCGAATAAAGCTTATTGAGAGCATCGATGCAAAAGGACAACCTCTGATCAAGAAATCAGAAGGAGGAAATAAAGTCGCCGACACCGCCAAGATATGAAAGTGACATCTCTACGATGGGGGTAGGTGAAACAAGAGAAGCGCAGTGTCGAAAAGTCGTAAAAAGATGTCATGTCACATCTGCAGTCTGCACCAAATAATTCGAGATCTGTGAAGCCATTTGAATAACTTCCAACGGCTACTTTCCAACGGGAAGATTGGGAAGCAGTATAAATCAACAGAGCCTCAGAGATCAAGAGAGATGAATGATCGAAAGTTGTAGAATCGTTGAGTTGGTGAATGCTATAGTTGACTCTACGAGTTCCACCAAAGATCAACGGAACAAGTCTTAGTGACAGTGAGACTACCAAGGTGGAAGTGAAGCAGCTTTGAAGCAGAACTCAAACAGATACAAGCTTCACTCAACAAAGATGAGAATGCCACTGAAGATGGCAGCCAAGTTGAGAGCCGAGAAGGCCAAGAAGATAGCATTCAAAAAGGTGGTTGAATACAAAGAAGATCAGAAGAGCCACTCTACAGATCACCATGAACCGAAAGCTGAAACTAAACCAGTGCAGAACCATGTCTGCAAAGTATTCAAGAAGGGTTCAGGGATTGCTAAGTGCTAGACGAAGACTACTTAAAGCACAGAGACTTAGCAAATCCAGATGGTGATGGTGCATAGCTGACATCAGATGAAGATGAGCTGAAGAGAGTGAAGATCAACTTGCACCAAAGAAGATGTGGTCCAGACTTTTAAGAAGATGCAAAGAGGACCACATCAAGTCATAAGTCTGTAAGATGATCATAGATTAATGACATCTTAGCAAATTTCAAAGACCAACAACAACAACAACTACAACAACAAGAAGCCGTGGCCTAAGGGGTCTCTTGTCTCGAGGGACTAAACGAGTTTCCAAGCTCATTGGCTTGAAGAGTTCCTAGGAACTAGAGAAGTTCCAAGGTCACGCCGCCTTGAAGAGTTCTTAGTGAATCAAGTCCCAAGGATGTTGGCCTCAAGGAATCTTAAGTGATTCAGTGGTGCCCTTCCTTAGTGGAAATCTCGCTAGTTGAAAGCGTAAGAGTGGATTAGAGCTTGAGTCTCTAAACCACTTAAAACCCCCGTGTCTTTTTTACTTTATGTCATTTACATTTATGTACATTAACTTCTATATAAGCATGCTATGTATGTTTTTAATCTACTACATTGAACTAACTCTCACGAACAATGTATGTATGATCATGAATATATCAATGAAGGGATCTTTTACTTATTCCAACAGTGCTTGAAAAGATTCTTATGTTTGTCATATACTAAGTCATTAGCAATACAAAATAAACCAAAAAAAGAATTTGAAATTTAAAAGGATCTATTCAACCCCCCTTCTAGATCTATATTTTGCCCACTCGAACTAACAATTGGTATTAAGAGAGCAGTTCTCATACTATATTCAAAAGCTAATCGCTTTGAGTTTGATCCTAGGAACAAACATTATTCTAAACTTATTTTAGTAGTAAGTCACTTGTTTCATACAGATGAGCTCACATGTTGAAAATATTGTGTACAGGTAAATGTGTATACACCTGAAGCTGCTCAGATTGGTCCATGCTCTTGATTGCAATATCAACAAGACCAATTCTTGCTCATGGTCAATCTTGTAATCAAGACCAAGCTAGAAAGCTCAAGAGAAATCAACGAAAAAGAGTCAAACATCCACCACCTTCGAAAAGATGAAAAGGCCACATATGCTAAGAAATGCTTATCCGAGAAGAAAGAAGAAGATCTTCTCAAACATGTGTTTGGCTAACCAAAGAAATTGGATGTAAACTTAGCAAACTTAAGGATGCCAAAGAATTAAAATGTCAAGATTCTCTTAGCTTACATATTCAAGACCACAACTGATTGACTGAAAGTCAACTAAAGCAACAAGCTGTCGAGAGCAAATGAGAAACTATGCACATCAATGCCTAATCTCAAGATGTCAAAGTTAAATGACCATAAAGAACTAACAATAGAAAGGTATACTTCCTCACTAGTACAACTATGTACATCATGTTGCACCTCCTTATGAACTATGACAGTATTCCTTCCAGAAATCATAATCTACCTAAAAAGGTGAATATAGAAAGTACACTAAGGATGGAAACTCAATTGCCTATAAACTTTCTCTCCATCCATGTTTTAGGTTAAAGATGACATCTTAAAAGGAATTTGAAATGGGTCATAAGAACATCTCAAAGTCAAATTTATTTTAGGTAAAGTAATCTTTGCTTGATGGTTCAAGATGTATGTATAAACCTATGTTCTAAGTGTTTTGATAACACACACAGTATGATCGGGCTTCTGCAAAGTATCTCGATGATTTATAGAAATCGATCACCTCCATGAATCAACCAGATACAAATAATTCGTAGAGTTGATTCTCACTCGTGAACATTTAAACTCGAGAACATAACCATGCAAATGATGAAACCATCAAAGAAAAATAGTATTTTTTTAAAGAACAAATCTTTCACACACTCACCTTCATGCATCTCAAAATGTATTATCTAAATTAGTTACATGCATGAAAATGAATGTTGGTGATCAATATGATGATTTTCCAAATATAAGGAGGAGCAGGGGTTTAGAAAACTAACCTAGCAGGACCCATTTAACCATGGGTACCAAAAATAGAAATTTATAACCTGCAGGTACTTGGTCTTACTGGCCACACTAAGGAATGTCAAGCGAAGACTTCATCCAAAAAAGATTCAACCAAAGAGAAGGCTTAAGACTATTCAGAAATGATTCTAATAAAATTCCTATATGTCAAAGCCTTTCCTTGAAGACTTGCTGAGCTAATCTAAATGAAGCTCACATGGTCATTGATCTTTGTATGGAAACAGCCACTCAACCAAAGAAGAAAAAAGGGTCTTACATGCTCAATCATGCAAAGCATGTCATAAGAAAAGAATCCTCAAGGAAGTTGACTATAAAAGATTGTCGAGCCTCAAACATAAGGAATTCATGATGAAAGCAGAACTCAGCAAACATAAAATGACAAGATAAACTACGTTCGTAGTGCTATCAAAGGATCGTAGAATGATCAACCCGAAAAATGCTCATCTCTACGATATAGGAAGATTCAATGACTTTAGCCAAAATGAGATATGCATGGCTGCCTTTTGCTACACATAAAGAAGAAAAACTTATGTTTCTAAGAGAAGACAGTATCAACTATGGGGGAGCAGTAATCTGCTAATAATACACAAGTTCTAAATCATCAGAAGATATACTATGAAGCAGTGTACCAGTTACAGAGTCCCAATACTTTGTGGCTGATGAACCAAATGAATATCCATAGTCAGTAGGAACGTCTCAAAATGTACTACTGATAACCTTTCAGCCACCTAAATCAAAATTATGGAAGTACCTATGATCAAACATCGGATCGCAATGCAAGAGCAGAAGGACATCACAATTACAGCCAGTGCAGATGTCTAAAAGTTGGAAGAGGGACTCCCCAATAGAAAAGGTCAAATGAGATATCAGTGCAAATCACTTCTAAAAGTACTTCATCTGGAAAGCGCCTCAGGGACAAACCTGACCCTTAGATCACTCTAAGAGGTTGGCCCTTCCTGAGCTACCTTAACCCATAAGGAATGCTCAGTATAAGTTCATCTCAATGACCAAGTCAGTCAACGATCGTAAAGAAGAGTTTTGAGAGAACTCAATGATCGTAATGCAATCTCAACAATAGTAGTACAAACTCAACGATCGTAGAAGCAGACTCGACGATCGCAGATTTACCAGAAGATACTCTAGCTCATGAGGAGCTTGGAAAAACGAGACAACTGCTCTACCATTCTAAAGTATGAGGAGATAAGTTCAAATGTTGATTGAAAGACATCCTGCAAACGAATCGAAAAGTGCTCAAACCTTCATAAGGTACATCAAGGGTCAAGCTATGCGCTTCAAGATAAGGATTAAATGTCAAAACCATCCATTGCGCAAAGATCTCAAAAGTTGATCGTTGAGACAACAATGGAAATCGTAGAGTCCATAAAATGCCTTATGATGATACTCTACGAACTCAAGAAGGTCAATGGTCAAAACCACGCCAATCAAACGTCTACTCTCTAAAAGAGACATCCAACCGAAAAGTTAATGGGGAGTTATAGCTATTATTCGGGCATCGTGCAATCAATGGCTAGTTGACACGCCATAAAAGTATATGCAGTATAAGAAGAAAAACTCGCAATAAAACAAATTCAAAATCTGCAAATAGTTACCAAAATCCATCGAACCTTTCTCCCTCCCATTTTCAAACCCTAGAATTCCCTTCATAGCCAAACCACAAAAACTTCCAGAGTTCAAGTCACAATCAGTCATACCTCATAAGTCCCTCTGAATCAATATCCACACTCCTCGAATGGCAGACTAGCGAGTAATCACTGGCATTCAGTTAGGAACCAAATTGTTCGAAAAATCTGAGATGAAGTTCAAGAATATCCTCCAACTTTTGAAAAAGGCAGGGCTCTTAGAATGTCTTGAGGTAAGCACACGAATATATGGTGACCCGGTCAAAGAGTTTCACTTAAACGCAACTATAAATTCTGGGATTCTCTCTACCAAGGTCAAGGGTCAAATTCTAAAGCTAAGCTCTTCTGACATCAATCAATGCTTAAACCTTCCTGACCAAGATCTGAAAAGCCTGGAAGAGATCGACACTGAAAAAGCTAAGAAGATTATGCAGTATAAAAGAAACCCTAGTCTGAAGGACATGAAGAAAAAGGAGTTTTATGAAGAATACGAGTTCTTGGCTGAAATAGTGGGTAAATGTATCTTATGCAAAGACACTGCACATGATACTGTGATTGATCAATAGCTGAAGATCATGTTTGCCATAGTCCTGAAGGAACATATCAACTATGGAGCTGTCCTGCTTGACCAGTTGTCTAAATGGCTGGATAAAGAAGAAAAAAAAAAGTCAACTGAAAAAACCACTCACAAAGGTTTTTCATGGGAGATTCTTAAGTATCATACTTAAAAAAAAATTGAAGAATAAAATTAAGAATGATGAGGGCAAAATTCTCAATGTTCACAAAGTTATGTCTCCTCAGCTGTTCGCAAACTGGAAGAAGAATCCAAAGGAAAACAGGAGGTTAACTACAATAGAAAGCAGCAAAAAGATCTCTGAAAAAAAGAGAAAGGCAAAGGAGGAAGTAAGCTCTGAGTCAGGTGACTCTACACCAGTTGCTATCACACCATCAAGCAAGAAGCCCAAGAATATGAAGAATGCTAAGGGTTCATCAAGCTATGTCTCCACTGATAAGAAGAAACAAGAAGAAGAAGGAGAACCAGCTTCAACTACTGAAAACCCGAAAAGGAGAAGAAGCAACAGATTACTTCAGGAACCTTCAAGAAAGAAAGCTAAGGTGGTAAACAAACCAGTCCCAGTTTTCCAAGAAAGTTCTTCCAACAAAGAAAACCATAAAGAGTCTGAAGAGGAGAAGGGAACTGAAAGATCAAAGATTAAACCCTCAAGGAACAAGTTCAACAATGAAGAAGAAGTTGAATCTAAGGCAGAAAGAACCAAAGTTGATGATGAAGAAAAAGAATATGCAAGTCCTGTGAACAACTCTCAGAGCATTCACTCTGATGATGAGGAAAAGCTTCAAGATGACCCAAGTGCATGTCCAAATGCAAATGCTCCAACAAGCCCAAATGATAGGACAAATGATGTTGATTGTGAAGCTGAAGAACATGCCCCTACTACTGCTGAACATCAAGCTAGCCTGTTTGGTGATGAAAATGAAGAAGATCCTGAAGAAGAAGGACATGCCCCTGTCAATGATGGAAATCAAGAAAGCACACCTAATGACTCGAAAGCCTCAGAGTCTGAAGAAGAAGAAGAGTCTGACTCTCCTATAGCTGAACCTCCAAGAAGAAGAAGGAGCCACAGATTGATAGCTCAATTTGCCTTCAAAAGGAGAAGTGATCACTCTAACACTGTCATTGAGCTAAGTGACGATGAATCTAAGTCACAGGAAGAAAGTGCTGAAGATGAATCTAGTAATGAAGAAGATGAATCCATGGATGATCTAGCTGAAGAAGGTTCTGGAAATGAAATTCAGCAAGAAGAATTCACTGATGAACCTGAGGAAAGGAGTCAACAAGATTCAGACTTAAAAAGAGAAGAAATAGAGAAAGATTCTAATTCTGCACATCAGTAGTCAGAAGAGTCAGAAGATCCTCTTGTCATCTCCTCAGCCAGGAGTATAAGAAGAATAGAAGAGGAAGCTTTGAATGAACCACCAGAAGCATCTCCAAAAACTCCAAGACTAGAACTGGTGGCTCAGAACTTCTCTAAGGAAAAAAGTGATACAACAATGATGATCAAAGACAAGCCCCACTACAAAGTTTATAGACATGCTGGCAACCTTTATATTCCTTATGATCGCAGAGTCGATTAAGAAGGAAGAAGAATCATGACCGAAAGGATAATCGTGGAGTCTGATTACTCTACCATTGATGATGTTCAAATCCAAATTGAGAAGCCTCCATCTACTCAAGCTCAGATATCCAATATCCCCTCATCTTCCAATTTTAATTGGTACTCAATGATTCATCAAATTGTCAACACCTTCAAAAATCTGTCTAAGGATGCAGATCGTAGAATTCAATCTAATTTACAACAAGAGACAATGAACCAAATGAACAAATTACCACAGAGCTGGAACTATTGAAGAACTCTGAGAGTTAGTCAAGAAGATTTCTATCATCATCGAGAATCAAAGATGTTGACATGAATGGAGATGATTCAATTCAAGATAGACTCCAAGCAACTATGGCTGATGTATCTCTCAAAATCAAAGAGAGAGATAGCATCTACCTGAAAGCCATACATGACCTGAATGCTGAGGCTCTACAAGCACAAAAGACAAATGAAGAGAAACTCCAAGTCCTCTCTGACAAGATTGACAATATGAATCAAACTTTCTCTGTGCAACTTGAGTTAAGTCAACAAGAACTCAAGAATGAGGTTGGTAACTCCTCTTATCTAATGGAGCAGCTTATGTACAACATGGAGCAGCTCTATCAAATGATTAATGACAAAAAGGGGGAGAAAAAGAGGCATAGAAAGAGGCGGAGTAAAAAGCATACAAGTAAGGGTAAGGTGAGAAGAGTAAACAAAAAAAGAAAGAGGCAAAAGAAGAAGATAGAGAAAAGAAAGATAGTTCATCATCTAAGGGGGAACCAAAGAATGATGAACCTATATTTGCAAAAGCCGAGGGGGGAGCCAAGAAGAAGAGGAGAGGAGATCCGAGGGGAGCGCATAAAAAATATAGTCAATGTCAGATGAGTGAGGCAACGAAGAAGAAGATCAAATGAGATGATTACACATCCTGAGAACATACACGGAGCCAAAGAGGTACATCTCTAACTAGTTAGGTATGTTCGGATCCGTGATGTAAAATGTCGATGTATTAAAATTCTACATCATTATAAATGACATTCATGATTATCTGCTTTAGAAATACAACTGCTCACTGTATATAAGATTCATTTATAACATGCATATGCACTTATTGTTTTTGTCATAATCAAATAGGGGGAGATTGTCAGGAATAAGAATGTGAATGTTATTCCTGTCTATATATGATTTGATTATGATATATATATATATATATATATATATATATGAATGAATATGCAAGTATGCTTGCATTAAGAAAAGCTGTAAAGTTCTCTGATAGATTATAGAAACATATGTATAAAGACTCAGAATGAATTGATCAAATGTGTTAGGTTGATCCTACATAAGCAAAATAGCTTTGTAAAGTCCTTAAAAAGAAATGATGTACAAGGACAATAAATATAGAAAGATCAAACATGTTAGGTTGACCTTATGATGTAATAGATAGGCTTGTCTGATCATCGAACACTACACCATAAATCGTAGTCTGCCAGGAGAGTCAAGGATAACTCGAGAACTATCGAGGTAGAATTGTAGTCTGCAAGATAGTAGATCTCGGAGTTTCGTAGACTACCGGAGAGAGCGAGGAAGGATCGAGTGTGTCAAGAAGAACTTCCTCGAGCCGTAATCTCTTTGAAGAAGTCATGTTCGTAATCGTGAGAGACAAACTTGCCACTGAGTCGACCGAGCAACAGCCAAAGCCAAGTCAAGAATCGTAGACTACACTCAGAGTCGTAGAGTCTACTAATTATATAAGAGGAAGAAATCGTAGTTGAGCAAGATCAGATGAAGACAACAAACACAATGACAGAAATCGTAGAGTGTCAAGATCTGATCTCGGAATCGTAGTGTCTGCGCAGCCAAAGCTGAATCGTAGAGTGCTGAACTAAGACGTCAACAAATGTGCTCACAAAGCCAAAGTAGAATCATAGAGCAAACACGATTCTCAATATATGAGCACTCCCAGAACATCCAAAGGAATGAAGCCTCTGATTGGTAATGCAAAGATACATCTCACCAAGGAAATTAGAGGGCACTCAACGAATGGCATACAAGCTAACTGAAGTTCTAAGCACCAACCCAATCAGCATCAAGGTTGAGTTTTAAAGCCATTTAAGATGAAGTTTTCCACAAGTAGATCAGAAGAAGACATCAGAATCGACTAAGGAAAGTCAAATAGTGTAAGAGCTATCATCAGCAGAAGAAGACAACGATCTTGAAGATGACCAAGATCATAGTGTTTATCAAACAAAGAAGAAACTGATGGAGTATACACAAAGATACTGGTCAACCTCTGAATAACAAGGCTAAAGTGATTAAGCATTGGGTCAGTCCATTGATGATAAGTGAACGGGAGATCACAAGGAGAAAGCGAGTCGGACACGCCACAAATCTGAAGTGTCTTGTTATTCAAAAGGGGCCAGAGCAAGGAGTCAAGCCATCAGTATCTAAGAATAGTCAAAGCAAATAGAAGAAATGAAGCACTGCACAAGAGAAGGAAGAAGTGTTCCTCCTTAAAGGTCGAATGAATACTCTTCAAGATCGTAGTGTTGATTCTACAAGACAAGAAGCAATAATCAACAAGACACTACGATCAAGTCTATGAAATTTATGCATCAGAATCGTAGAGCTCGAACAACTGAAGATTGAGGCATTGGCAACGGCTCAATCTGAAGATTGATATTCAAATAAAGCTTATTGAGAGCATCGATGCAAAAGAACAACCTCTAATCAAGAAATCAGAAGGAAAAAGTAAGGTCGTCAACCTGCCCAAGATATGAAAGTGAAATCTCTGATAGGGGTAGGTGAAATAGTAGACTGCAGTGTCAGAAAGTTAGAAAAAGATGTCATGTCACATCTGCAGTCTGCCCCAAATAACTCGAGATCTGTGAAGCCATTTGAATAACTTCCAATGGCTACTTTCCAATGGGAAGATTGGGAAGCAGTATAAATCAACAGAGCCTCAGAGATCAAGAATCGTAGACTACACTCAGAGTCGTAGAGTCTACTAATCATACAAAGGAATGAAGCCTCTGATTGGTAATGCAAAGATACATCTCACCAAGGAAATTAGAGGGCACTCAACGAATGGCATACAAGCTAACTGAAGATCTAAGCACCAACCCAATCAACATCAAGGTTGAGTTGTGAAGCCATTCAAGATGAAGTCTTCCACAAGGAGATCAGAAGAAGACTTCTGTAACTGACTAAGGAAGTCAGCTAGTGCAGTAGCTATCAAGCAGAAAGAAGACAACGATCTTGAAGATGACCAAGATTGTAGTGTTTGCCATAACAAAGAAGAAACTGGTGGAGTATACACAAAGATACTGGTCAACCTCTGAATAAAAAGGCTAAAGTGATTAAGCATTGGGTCAGTCCATTGATGATAAGTGAACGGGAGATCACAAGGAGAAAGCGAGCTGGACACGCCACAAATCTGAAGTGTCTTGTTATTCAGAAGTGGCCAGAGCAAGGAGTCAAGACATTAGTATCTAAGAACAGTCAAAGCAAATAGAAGAAATGAAGCACTGCACAAGAGAAGGAAGAAGTGTTCCTCCTTGAAGGTCGAATGAACACTCTTCAAGATCGTAGTGTTGATTCTACAAGACAAGAAGCAACAATCAACAAGACACTACGATCAAGTCCATGAAAGTTATGCATCAGAATCGTAGAGCTCGAACAACTGAAGATTGAGGCATTGGAAACGGCTCAATCTAAAGATTGATATTCGAATAAAGCTTATTGAGAGCATCGATGCAAAAGGACAACCTCTGATCAAGAAATCAGAAGGAAAAAGTAAGGGGTAGGGGTAGGTGAAACAGTAGACTGTAGTGTCAGAAAGTCAGAAAAAGATGTCATGTCACATCTGCAGTCTGCACCAAATAACTCGAGATCTGTGAAGCCATTTGAATAACTTCCAACGGCTACTTTCCAATGGGAAGATTGGGAAGCAGTATAAATCAACAGAGCCTCAGAGATCAAGAGAGATGAATGATCGAAAGTTGTAGAATCGTTGAGTTGGTGAATGCTATAGTTGACTCTACGAGTTCCACCAAAGATCAACGGAACAAGTCTTAGTGACAGTGAGACTACCAAGGTGGAAGTGAAGCAGCTTTGAAGCAGAACTCAAACAGATACAAGCTTCACTCAACAAAGATGAGAATGCCACTGAAGATGGCAGCCAAGCTGAGAGCCGAGAAGGCCAAAAAGATAGCATTCAAAAAGGTGGTTGAATACAAAAAAGGTCAGAAGAGCCACTCTACAGATCACCATGAACCGAAAGCTGAAACTAAACCAGTGCAGAACCATGTCTACAAAGTATTCAAGAAGGGTTCAGGGATTGCTAAGTGCTAGACGAAGACTACTTAAAGCACAGAGACTTAGCAAATCCAGATGGTGATGGTACATAGCTGACATTAGATGAAGATGAACTGAAGAGAGTGAAGATCAGCTGCACCAAAGAAGATGTGGTCCAGACTTTATGTAAGATGCAAAGAGGACCACATCAAGCTGCTAAGTACAGAAGATGATCATAGATTAATGACATCTTAGCAGCTCAGCACCAACAACAACAACAACTGCAACAACAAGAAGCCAGGGCCTAAGGGGTCCTTGTCTGGAGGGACTAAACGAGTTTCCAAGCCTGCTGGGCTTGAAGAGTTCCTAGGGAACTAGAGAAGTTCCAAGGCTGCTGGCCTTGAAGAGTTCTAAGTGAACTGAAGTCCCAAGGATGTTGGCCTTGAAGGAATCTTAAGTGATTCAGGGTGCTTCCTTTCCTTAGTGAAAATCCTGCTAGTTGAAAGCAGAAGAGTGGATTAGGAGCTTGAGTCTCTAAACCACTTAAAACCCCCTGTGTCTTTTACTTTATGTCATTTACATTGTGTACATTAACTGTTATAACTGCTATGTATGTTTTAACTGCTTACCATTGAACTAACTCTACGAACAATGTATGCATGATTATGTATATATCAATGAAGGGGATCTTTTACTTATTCCGATGTGCTTGAAAAGATTCTTATGTTTGTCATATGCTAAGTTATTAGTAATACAAAATAAACCAGAAAAGAATTTGAAACGAAAAAGGATCTATTCAACCCCCCCCCCCTCTCTATCTATATTGTGCCTACTGGGAACTAACATTTTCAATGAAATAAGATCGACAGGTAATGTGAGGGTACCGATTTGAGCTAAACAAGACTTATAAACAGTGGATGTAATGAAGGTTTCTCCCAATAGAGTTTCAACAGATAAGTCAAAGCCCAATTTCTCTGGAGTCAAATTTAAACGTTGAACGCAAGTAGGAGAAATAAAAGAATGGGTAGAACTGGTATCAAATAAGGTATAGACTTCGCTAGAGTTTATGATAAGCTTACCCGTGATGACCTCGTTCGGGTTCCTTGCTTTCTGGGAGGTCACAACAAACGCTCTCCCTTGCACTACTGGCTTCGATTTTTCTGGAACAGCCTTTGGTGCCTCTATCCTAGCTGAACTTATCTTCGGTGAATGACAAAATCGGGCTAGGTGACCTTCTATTCCATAATTATAACATGCTTTGGACGACATCGCGCAGTTTGGACAGATGTGTCCCTCCCCTCTACATTTGAAGCATATAATAGGTGGTCATTCTCCTTCCTTCACAACGGGTGCTGGTGCTGACGTCTTTCCATCATTGTTGAATCTCCTCTTCTTGAAATGTCCATTCTTATTATTTTGGCCTTGATTACCACCGAAGTGGTTACCATTTCTGGCATGTTGATTCCCTCCACGCTTGTTGTCACCGCTTCGATGATTGTTCTCACTGGTATTATCATTTTGTCGGCTGCTCTCTTTTGGTTGGGTTGACTCGTTATCGCGTTCCAATAACTGAGCCCTATTAACAACATCTAAATACAAACACAGTTTATGAGAGATAAGGTATTGACGTATCTCGGGTTTCAAACCTCTTAGAAACATTCGCGTCATTCTCTCCTCATTATCAACCAAATGGGACGAAAACCAGGAAATTTCGGCTAACTTGGCTTCGCAGATCTTGCGACACCTGGTCATGTTGTTTTGCTCCAGTTTAATGAACTCTACCTCTTTCATATGACGAATACTTTCGGGAAAGTACTTGTCATTGAACAGTTCTTGAAACTTCTCCCAAGACATCTTCAGTGCGGAAGGTTGGGTATGCTTTAAAGATTCCCACCAGTAATATGCCTCTGCCCGCAACATGAAGGTGGCGAAGGAAACCTTTTTTTCCTCGGAGCAACCCAAGACATCAAATATCTTGTTGATCTGTTTTACCCACGTCTCCGCCTTAAGTGGTTTTGGCTCTCCAAAAAACTCCGGTGGTCCTAGCTCCTTGAACTGTTTAGCGGTGACCGTCCGAGAGTTGCCAGTGTTTCCACCTGCATTTTGGATAGGAGCCGCTCTCGCCTGATGTTGCACGAATTGCATGAAGCCTCGGAACATTCCATCGTTCATCATTTTGTCAATGTTGTTGTTTGCATGAGGATTGTCGCCTTCCTGATGCACATTGTCCTGGTTATTGATCTGTGGAGATTCAACGGTCTCTTGTGCTCCATTGATGTTCTCAATATTCTCGGATGCCATTTTCAAATACTGCCACAAAATAAGGGTTAATTAACATATCACATATTATCCCTATACTCTGACCGACCAATTAAATACCAAATAAACTTAGGTAGGTCATACTAATGGCGAATTCCCCGTCTCTCCCCTCCTAGTTCTTATCTCACATCTTAGCCAGGGATCATATCCCTAAGCTTTGATACCAACTGTGACGCCCCCAAAATAGGTATACATCACCAATCTTGAGTCGCCAGATACATGGTACAAAATTCAAATATAATCTTTAATATACAACAAGAGAGCTGTGAGTTTTCATACAAATACTGTGTTCAAGACAATATCCACTCTCAAAATAAGTCCTCATTATATTTATTGTTACATTATTTAGCAGAATAGTGAGGACTACTAATACTGTCATCTGGTCCATCACTCTGTTCCCCAACTCGTCCCAACTATATTCTCATTTCCTGAAGAGAACAGTGAAAGAAAGGGTGAGCTCAACTAGCCCATTAAGAGATATTATGACTAAGATAATGCAGAATAAATTATCATTCGTCTACAACAATGTTAAATTGATAAAATACAATAGACATCAAGTTTAACTGCAGCGGAACAAGCAATCCATTAAAAGAGTCAAGTAGAGAATAAAATCTACTATCTTTTATGATTTAAAAGGTTTTTATCACTTTTATCGCCGAGACTCGACTTTAATAAATAATCCACATCATCGAATCACCCCTCGCACTACGTACCCAAGGATATTCTTTAGTATCACGACCACAAATTATCCATGCACTACTGCCAAGGACATTCATGTATTCATCAATGGTCATGATCACGCCAACAACTCATTCCATCAACGCACTACGTGCCAATGAGGACTTTATCACATCATTTGTAACATTACTACTCATGATTATACCGAATAATCCTCGGTCATAATCATACCAAGTCCATCTATGCACCGGCAGCTACGATAACTTTCAAAAAAAATATAAACGTGAGGATGATGACAATGATATAAGAATTCAATAAAACAAGTTCACGAATTAATTTATCTAGGAACTAATAACGTCCAAATTGTCAACATGATACTTCTTTGTAGAGTAAAATTCAAGAATGCTCGTAAGAATATTTCCATGAAAAGATATCGGATGAAGCGCAAATATCAAGGATATTCCACTAATTTCATGGAGTATAAAGTCAAAACTTTAACCAACTGAGTATAATAAGGAATGGAATAACAAAAGAAATCACCAAGCATGTGGTAGACGACAGCAGAGTGTTATTCCAACAGAATAATAAATATCGAACCAGTCCGGCGTAAAACGCATGCATGTGATATTCCAACATAATAATAAAACGAAACTAAATCACGCGTAAAAGCATGCATGGGATGTTCCAATGAATGGTAAAGAATGAAATAACATAAGAATTTCACCATGTATGCAGTACTTCGCATAGACAGGTTATTCCAACATAAGGATAAAGAATGGAATAACAGAAGTTCTCTTCATGAATACAAAAGAAATAATACCCCTTACCTTTGAAAGAAACTGGACATAGGAATAGTGAGGTAGCAGGCTTCTCTTTTTCTATATATTTTCTCTCTACAAATTCTCTCTATAATAATTGCTCTATAGCTTTAGTGAATTGGTGAGAAATGAAGGAAGAATGAGCTTCTATTTATAGAAAAATATAGTTTCGATAATTGCACGTTTTGGGGCTCAAAAAAGTATAGTACAATACCTCCAACTTTTACTTTATTTTTAATTTATTCATGCAAGTATTATCAAACTTGCACCACCTCCCCTAATAGTAAATAATATGATTCAATAGTAAATTATATGAATCAATAGTTCTAGACATGTGAAAATACGAATTACAGTATAGTACCTCCATCTATACCTCCAACTTTTCCTTTATTTTTAATTTATTCATGCAAGTATTATCAAACTTGCACCACCTCCCCTAATAGTAAATAATGTGATTCAATAGTAAATTATGTGAATCAATAGTTCTAGACATGTAAAAATACGAATTACGATGACAAAGACTCCCATCTATACCTCCATTTTTAACTTAGTCATGCAAGTACTATCAATCTTGCACCAACTCCCCTAATAGCAACAAGAATGTTAAACAATAGTATACACATGTGAACAAATAGTTATAATCATGTGAAATAATAGCAATCAATTGCTCATTTATCCATAGTATTTATAGACTATTTTTACTAATTTCATGGTTCCGGACTCAAATATCACGTCCGCATCTCCAAATTCAACTCTGAACACAAATTTAATTTTAAAAATATTCATCATTAATATTATAACTCACAATATTTATCAACCAGGTCGTTCCCAGGAAAGAGGGGGCTTTCCAATAAGGATTTCTCCCTATTGACGCGCAATTAGGTGACTAAACCTCTCCTTAACAGAATTCTAGACATTGTAAATATTGCAATTTAATAATATGAATAACTTTGTCGTCTCAATTATTGATTTAATAAAATAACATATTATGCAGATGATAATCGCGACAATAATCGAATCAATAATATGAGAGATATGATGATGCAAAGAATTCATCGAAAGTAATAATTGAGTATAACCGAGTGACTTCAACGTAAGATCAATAATCAATACCGTGTCTACTATGCAACCACGCCAGACTATACTTTTACTATCGAGTAGTTCAACAGTATTAACGGTAAAACTATTCCGCCGTTATTTTCATAAATATATTTTTGTCGTTTTCTCAATCCGATAATAATTTTGTTGTGGGGTCCACCAATGATTGTGCCGTTGTACGAATATTCCCTGTTAAAACGAATATTCTGCGACCAATCAAATATATTATAACAACTTGCATACTTTGCAGAATTTATAAATACTACCCACAACTATAACATTATAACAAATTCATTCCATAATATTCAAAAATGATAATTATAGAAAAATCATCTTTATTCATAAAAGTTGGGGTCTTACAAAAACAATCAATTTTAGCATGATGAGTAGTTAACCAATCAATCCCTAAAATCACATCAAATGCAAGTATTTTTAAAGAAATAAGATCGACAGGTAACGTGCGGTTACCGATTTGAATCAAACAAGACTTATAAACGGTGGATGTGATGAAGGTTTCTCCTAACTCAGTTTCAACAGATAAATCAAAGTCTAATTTATCCGGAGTTAAATTTAAACATTGAGCGCAAGTAGGAGAAATAAAAGAATGGGTAGAACCGGTATCAAATAAAGTATAAACTTCGCTAGAGTTTATGATTAGCTTACCCGTGATCACCTTGTTTAGATTCCTCACTTTTTAGGAGGTTACAACAAACGCTCTCCCTTGAACTACCAGTTTTATCTTGTCTGGGACACCCTTTGATGCCTCCATCCCAGCTGGACTTGTCTTTGGTGCACGAAAAAATCGGACTAGGTGACCTTCTTTTCCACAATTGTAACACGCTTTTGGATCGCATCACGCAGCTTGATCGATATGTCCCTCCCTCCGCATTTGTAACATACGATCGGCTATCGTTTCTCCTTCCTTAACAACAAAAGCCGGTCTTGACGTCTTTCCATCCTTGTTGAATCTCCTCTTGAAATGTCCACTCTTATCATTATAGCCATGGTTACCACCAAAGTGATTATCATTTCGCATGTTGATTCCTCCACGCTTGTTGTCACCGCTTCAATGATCGCTACCACCGTATTATCGACTTATCGGTTGCTGCTCTCTCTCGATTGGGTTGACTCATTATCGCGCTCTAATAACTGAGCCCTATTCACAATATCTGAATACAAACACATTTTGTGAGAAATTAGGTATTGACGTATCTCGGGTTTTAAACCTCTTAGAAACATCTGCGTCATTCTCTTCTTATTATCAACCAAGTGGGACGAAACCGAGACAACTCGGAAACTTAGCTTTGTCTTCAAGCGCTTGACTACCATATTATTTTGCTCAAGCTTGATGAACTCTACCTCCTTCATGTGACAAATACTTTTAGGAAAGTACTTGTCATTGAAAAGCTCTTGGAACTTCTCCCAAGACATTTTGAGTGTGGTAGGTTGAGTACGCTTTTGCTGATTTCCACCAAGAATCACCGTCAAAACATGAAAGTGGAAAGGAACCTTTTGCTCCTCGAGCATTCCAAGACATCAAATATCTTGTTGATCCGCTTTATCCACATCTCCGCCTTTAAGTGGTTTTGGCTCTCCAAAAACTCGTGGTCCCAGCTCCTTAAATCGCTAATGCGGTGACCATTCCAAGAGTTATCGTTGTTTCCACCTACATTTTGGACAGAGCCGCTTTACCGATGTTGCATGAATTGTATAAAGCCTCCTAACATCCCATCGCTCACCATTTCATCAAGCATTATTATTTACATGAGGATTATTATCTTCCTGTTGTACATTATCCTGGGCATTAATCTGTGGTGACTCAACGGCCTCATGTGTTTCATTGTTTATCTCAACATTTTTGGATGCCATTTTCAAATACTGCCACAAAAAAAGGGTTAATTAACATATCACATATTATCCCTATACTTTGGCCGACCAATTAAATACCAAATAAACTTAGATAGTTCATACTAGCGAAGGAATTCCCCGTCTCTCCCCTCCTAGTTCTTGTCTCACATCTCAGCTAGGGATAATATCCCTAAGCTTTGATACCAACTGTGACGCCCCCAAAATAAGTATACATCACCAATCTTGAGTCGCCAGATACATGGTACAAAATTCAAATACAACTTAATTATACAACAGTCGTGTAAAATAGGACAAAACATAATCTAAGAGTTTTAATAAGAATATTGTCATCTAGACAATATCCACACTCAATGGAGTCCTCATTACATTTATTGTCACACTATTTAATGTAATAGTGAGGACTACTAATGCTATCATCCTGACCGTCACTCCATTCCCCGACTAGTCCTGCCACGCTCTCATTTCCTCAAGAGAATAAAGGAAAGAAAGGGTGAGCTCAACTAGCCCAAGAAGAAATATTATGACTAAGATAATGCAGAATAAATTATCATTAGTCTTCAACAATGTTAAACTGATAAAATACAATAGACATCAAGTTTAACTGTAGCGGAATAAGCAATCTATTAGAAGAGTCAAGTAGAACATGATATCTACTATCTTCTATGATTTAAAATGTTTTCATCAATTTTTATCGCTAAGACTCAGCTTAATAAACAAACCACATCATCGAGTCATCCCTGCACTACGGGCCAAGGATATTCATTAAATCATCAATGGTCATGACTATACCGAATAATCCCTGGTCATAATCATACCAAAAACTGTCCATCAATGCACTACAGGCTACTGAGGACTTTTACCACATCATTTATAACATTACAGGTCATGATTATACCGAATAATCCATGGTCATAATCATACCAAGTCCATCTATGCACGTAAGCCAAAGATGACTTTCATCACAATATAAGCATGAAGATGATGACAATGACATAATAATTCAATAAAACAAGTTCAAGAATAAAATTTAAAGATTTATAAGTTAATTTATCTTGAAATCAATTACGTCCAAATTGTCAACATGATACTGCTTTGTGGAGTAAAATTCAAGAATGCTCAGAAGAATATTTCCATGAAAAGATACCGGATGAAGCGCAAATATCCAGAATATTCTACTAATTTCATGGAGTATAGAAGCCAAATCTCTAACCAAATGAGTATCGTAGAATATATGAAACTTCAAATGGATTTTCACCAGCCATGCGGTAATCCACGTAGACAAATCATTTCCACAATTTAATAAGGAATGAATACGAAGGATCATTCACCATGCATGTGATAATCCACATAGACAGGTTATTCCAACATAATAATAAAGAATGGAATTAAGTCATGCGTAATCCGCACAGATAGGATATTCCAACAAAATAATAAGGAATGGAATAACAGAAGAATTCACCATGCATGCGATAGATCGCACAGACAGGTTATTCCATCAGAATAATAAAGAATGGAACCAGTGTCTAGCGTAATCCGTATCCAGCATGCATAATAATATTCCAAATGTAATAATAAAGAATGGAATAACAAAGAATTCACCATGCATGCGATAGACTCCATGCATGTGTTATTCTAACAAAATAATAGAGAATGGAACCAGGTCTAGCATAATCCGCACAGACGGGATATTCCAACAGAATAATAAAGAATGGAATAATAGAAGAATTTCACCATGTATGCGGTACTTCACATAGACAGGTTATTCTAACATAATAATAAAGAATAGAATAACAGAAGCTCTCTTCATGAATATGAAAGAAATAATACCCCTTACCTTAGAAATAAACTGGATACTGGAGTAAAGAGGTAGCAGACTTCTCTTCTTCTTTCTCTCTATAATTTCTCTCTATAATAATTGCTCTATAGCTTTAGTGAATTGGTTAGAAATAAAGGAAGAATGAGCTTTTATTTATAGGAAAATATAGTTTCGATAATTGCACATTTTGGGGCTCGAAATATTACAATATAATACTTTCAACTTTTCTTTCATTTTTAATTTAGTCCTGCAAGTATTATCAAACTTGCACCACCTCCCCTAATAGTAAATAATGTGAATCAATAGTTCAATCATGTGAATCAATAGTTATAATCATGTGAAAATACGAATTACGAGATAGTACTTCCATCTATACCTCCATTTTTAACTTAGTCATGCAAGTGTTATCAATCTTGCACCAACTCCCCTAATAGTACAAGAATGTGAATCAATAGTACACACATGTGAACAAATAGTTATAATCATGTGAATTAATAGCAATTAATTGCTCATTTATCCGATTAATTACCCAACTAGTCAATATAACTTCCAGACATCAATTAATATCGAAATAAATGTCGATTTCCACTAACACTAATAATTCCAACACAATGGAACTATCAATTTTATCTTTAATCAACACGAACTTATTCATCATTATTATTATAATTCACAATATTTAACAATCAGGTCATTCCCAGGAAAGAGGGGGATTTCCGATAAGGATTTCTTCTTATTGGCGCGCAATTAGGTGACCAAACCTCTCCTTGACAGAACTTCTAGACATTGTCAATATTGCAAATAATAATATGAATAACTTTGTCATCTCAATTATTGATTTAATAATATATATTATGCAGATGATATTGTGACAATAATTGAATCAATAATATGAGAGATATGATGCATCAATTACTGTAGCAATAATTGAGTATAACTGAGTGACTTCTCACGTAAGCATCAATAATCAATACCGTAGTGCTACTATGCAACCACGCCAGACATCGTCTTTCTTTTTACTACCGGGTAGTTCAACGCTTTAACTAAGAAAACTTCCGCCGTTATTTTTATAAAATATAATTATGTCGCTTTCAACTACGACAATACTTTCGTTAGGGGGTCCACTAATGATTGTGCCGTCGCATTTAATATTCCCTCGTTAAAACGAATATTCCCCACTAATCGAATATTATATAACCACTTGCTTACTTTTCAAAATTTGTAAATATTACCCACAACAATAACATTATATCAAATCCACACCATAATATTCAAAAATATATTTCGAGAAAATTATTCTTTATTCATAAAAGTTGGGGTCTTACACTATTGATAATTTAATTATCTTTAGTCATAATATTCTTTACTGGGTTATTTGTGCTCACCCTTTTGCTTCACAATTCCTTTCAGGTAATAAAATTGTAGCTGGGTCGAGCGGAGATAATAAGGGAATAGAGTGATGGTCTGTGACTGTTGAAGTTTCTCAATACATTATAAAATAGCATGACAATATATGATTGTATTAAGGAATTAAAATGTATGTGTCGTATTTTATACGTAATTTAATAGTTGATTTTGGTGAACAACAATAGAGTGATGAGAACCCGACTTTGGAAGCGTAAAAAATGCACCTCATTAAAATGAAGAGGCCATAATTGTATTGGAAGCTTAAAGGGTGTGTTGTCACTATCATACATGATGTCTAACCACATACAAATTCGTGTTATCATAAGATATAGTTGTGTGCATCCACTTGTTGACTATATCTATAAGCATTATATATATAATCTTGGAGTATAGTTGGAATATAGTCCTGAGTTTGAGACAATAGAGATAATTATATGGCAATAAGATATACACCATTGGAATGAATAATATAGTAATCTTCTCATTCTTCTTTGGGGTCTATTGGGTCAACCATGGTTAATTCTCAATTCCTATGATATATATTATAAATTAGATGCATGGCCTCCCATATATAAAGTCTTCCTTGAGCATTTTCTAAAGATTTTAATTCTTAAAACAGTTATCGACTGTACCTTTATATAAAGTATCATTGGTTTAGAGTGTGAGTACTGTTATTTGTATTAAAACTCACATCTTATGCGTTGTCGTATTTTGCACAACAATTTAATAGTTGTAAATAGAAAGATTTGTATTTAAATTTAGTAATGTGTATTTAGATTTGTATTT
The DNA here is from genome assembly GCA_020205605.1 of Panax ginseng. Taxonomy (NCBI): domain Eukaryota; kingdom Viridiplantae; phylum Streptophyta; class Magnoliopsida; order Apiales; family Araliaceae; genus Panax; species Panax ginseng. The sequence continues at coordinate 179,154,029 of CM035132.1, forward strand.
AAATTTAGTAATGTGTATTTGACGACTCAAAATGGGTTGTGTAGACCTATTTTGGGGGCGTCATGGTTTCTCTCACCTCCACCGCCTACGACTCTCTCATCTTAGTTGACCCGATCCCTAATTCTATCACCTCCAATTCTGACCCATCATCATCATCATCATCATCATCACCTGACTTTGTAATCAACACTTGGGAGTTAATGGAAGGCCTTAATGAGCTCGACTTCGATTTTATTCAACACCCAAAATCCAATTCATCAATTTGTGATATACTCATATCGTTTTCTATCAAGAAAGTTGATGATACAACCGAGTTATTGAATTCTTTTGAATTGGTTGAGCATTCTGATTCAAAGCAGGTTGGGGTTTGGTTTTATATTTGGGGGTGTGGTTTATTTTTTATTTTTTTAATGTTTTTAATTTTTTTAAACATGATTTACTGATTTTGCCCTTTACAAAATGGGTTTACAATAATATCCAGTCATTTTTAACCGGTTAATTGTACGGATGGTGCATTTTGTTTAGCAAAAAAGAAGTTTAGGGTGTTATTAGATACGTTTTAAATATTAAGATGCAAACCTCAACAATGCTACAAACTTTGAAGTGCAAACTGTCTTTTAGTCTTTATTTTACTTCAAAGATGGATCTGAATTGACCTGAAGCCTAAAAAAACACGACTTGCAAAATCAAGCCTAAAACATGAAAAATAAAGCTTTTTTAGACATGTTCTATTTTATTTTATTTTTCATTTTACCCTTCCCCATCCATATAAAGGCTAAGTTTGAGGATATTTTTATCCACCAAATTCAAAAAATATATTTATTTATATTTGTATCATTTTCTGTATTAAACATTCTTTTTTAATCGATTTATGAAACTTATATAGGTCAAAGTGTGACGCCCCCAAAATAGGTATACATCATCCATTCTCGAGTCGCCAAATATATAAAGTATGTAATACAAATACAAACTTAAATATACAACATGAGCTATGAGTTTTAATACAAATATTGTCTTCTGGCAAAGATTCAAACTCAAAATAAGTCCTCAATACATTTATTATCACACTATTTCACAGAATAGTGAGGACTACTAATGCAAACATCTAGACCGTCACTCCGTTCCCCGACTAGTCCCAGCTATATTCTCATTTCCTAAAAAGAACAATGAAAGCAAAGGGTGAGCTCAACTAGCCCAGTAAAAAATATTATGACTAAGATAATGCAAAATAAATTATCGTTAGCCTTCAACAGTGTTAAACTGATAAAATACAATAGACATCAAGTTTAACTGCAGCGGAACAAGCAATCCATTAGAAGAGTCAAGTAGAGCATGATATCTACTATCTTCTATGATTTAAAAGAATTTATCATCAATTTTATCGCTGAGACTCAGCTTAATAAATAATTCATATCATCGAATCACCCATGCACTATGACCAAAGATATTCATTAGTAACACGGCCACAGATTATTCATGCACTACGGGCCAAGGATATTCGTGTTTTCATCAATAGTCATAATCATGCCAACAACTATCCATCAATGCACTACGGGCCAATGAGAACTTTTATCACATCATTTGTAACATTACGATCATGATTATACTAAATATTCCCTAGTCATAATCATACCAAGTCCGTCTATGCACTACGGACCAAAGATGAATTTCATAACAATATAAGCATGAGAATGATGACAATGATATAAGAATTCAATTAAATGAAAGTAAAGGATAAATTTTAAAGATTTATAATTTAATTTATCTAGAATTCAATAATGTTTAAATTGTCATATAACCTTGGTGCGTAGGACATACTCTTTCCTATCCAAAATCTTAACAGGTACCTCCTCGTACGTTAAATCTTCAGCTATCTCGTCCGGTTCTAACTCAATAATATGGTTCGGGTCTTTCACATATTTACGAAGCATAGATATATGAAAAAACATTATGAACACGAGACATGTTTGGAGGTAATGTGAGTCTATAGGCCACATTTCCTATTCGGTCAAGAATCTCAAATGGACCAACAAACCTTGGATTGAGCTTTCCTCTCTTTTCAAATCTTGTAACTCCCTTCCATGGAGCAACACGTAACAATACATGATCTCCAATATTAAACTCCACGTCCTTTCTATGAAGATCAGTATAACTCTATTGTCGATCTTGTGAAGTTTGAATACGTTGTCGAATCATTTGGATCTTTTCTGTAGTCATGCGTACTAATTCTAGTCCCAACAACGTTGCTTCTCCCACCTCGTCCCAGCATACTGGAGAACGACACTTTCTTCCATACAATGACTCAAATGGAGCCATGCCTATACTTGCTTGATAACTGTTGTTGTAGGAGAATTCCACCAGTGGCAAGTACTTATCCCAACTTCCTTTGAAATCTAGAACACGTAGTCTTAATAAATCTTCAAGGGTTTGAATAGTCCTCTCCGATTGTCCGTCTGCTTTGAGGATGATATCTTTGAAATCAATCAGAATCTGCGCCCATAGCTTTCTGCAAGCTAACCCAAAATCTTAAAGTGAATCTTGGGTCACGATCCAAACTATGGATACCGGCATGCCATGCAATCGCACAATCTCATTCACGTATACGAGCAAGACGCTCAAGGAATAAGTCTCACGATAGGCAAGAAATGAGCGGACTTGGTTAATCTATCAACAATAACCCAAATCGCATTTATGCCTTGAGAAACCTTGGGAGGACCTGTAACAAAATCCATGGTAATGTGTTCCCACTTCCATTCCGGAATCTCAAGTGATTGCAATGGACCCTTTGGCACTTGATGCTCTCGCTTTACACGCCGACAGTTAAACACCTCGAGATAAACTCCGCGATCTTTCTCTTTCATATTATTCCACCAAAATGTATGTCAATATCATAATACATTTTGGTACTCCTGTGATGGATTGCAAACGGGTGTTGTGTGCCTCCATCATGATTTTATGCTTCAAATTAGAGTCGTTAGAACACAAAGTCCGGAGTTGAATCTAAGTATTCCTTCTTCATCGATTCTTGCTTCCAAATAGCTCCTTCAGCACTTTCTTCTTCATACGATCGACGTTCCGTAGTCCGAGCTTGAGCAGTTTTAACTTTATCGATTAAAGTCGATTCTACTCGTATATTCGCCATCATCATGTGGGTCCCTGGAGTCTTTAATTCTACCTCCATCCTTTTCAAGTCATATAAAATGGGCCTTTGCGTTGACAATATTGCACCCGTACTTGCATATGATCTTACTACTCAATCGTTAGCTACTACGTTCGCTTTTCGTAATGATATCAATAAGGTGATCGTAATCCTTTAATGGCTCAAGCCAACGTCGTTGCCGCATATTGAGTTCTTTTTGGGTGAAGAAATATTTGAGGCTTTTATGGTCCGTATAAATCTCCACTTTCTCTCCATACAAGTAGTGTCTCCAGATTTTCAACGCGAAAATGACTGCTGCCAACTCTAGATCATGAGTAGGATAATTCCTCTCATATTCTTTGAGTTGTCGTGAGGCATAGGCTATGATTTTCTCATGTTGCATGAGAACACATCCTAACCCTTTGCCAGAAGCATCGCTTTAGATAACAAATCCATCTGAACCAGATGGTATTGCCAGAACAAGTGCCGAAATGAGTCTCCTCTTGAGCTCTTGGAAACTCTTCTCGCATTCCTCGCCTCCATACGAATTTTATATCTTTCCGAGTCACCGAGTTAACTGAGTAGCGATTCAAGAAAATCCTTCCACGAATCTCCGATAATAACTAGCTAAGCCTCGTAAAGTTGCATGCTTTTCGCACACCGACTTTGGTTGCTCCCAACTTTGTATTGCTTCAATCTTCGTCGGGTCAACAGATACTCCATGTTTTGACACCACGTGCCCAAGGAATGCTACTTCCTCAAGCCAGAACTCGCATTTCTTCAATTTGGCATAAATCTTGTTTTCACGAAGCCTTTCAAGTATCAGCTTCAAATGGTGCTCATGATCTTCACGGCTTTTGGAATAGATGAGGATGTCATCAATAAAGACAACAACGAACTAATCTAAATATTCGTTGAATACTCGGTTCATCATATCCATAAAAGCAGCAAGAGCATTAGTCAATCCAAAAGACATGACTAAGAATTCATAATGCCCGTCATCGAGTTCGAAGGTAGTCTTTGAATATCCTCGCTTTTAATCTTCACCGATGATATCCGAATCGAAGATCGATCTTTGAAAAGAATTGTGCTCTCTTATCGGGTCGAACAGGTCATCAATGCGAGGTAATGGATACTATTCTCTGATGGTGACATGGTTTAATTCTCGGAGTCAATACAAAGTCGCATACTCCTGCTTTCTTCTTCTTTAATGAGATAACAGAGCACCCCAAGAAGATGTACTTAGACGAATGAAACCGATGTCTAATAATTCCTCAGTAGTTGGACTTTTAACTCCTCGAAGTTCAATAGAGCCATTCGATATGGGGTTTTAGAAATGGGCTTTGTATGCGGCTTCAAGGTCAATAAAGAATTCAACATCACATTCGGGGTAAACCGGGAGCTCTTCAGAAATACATCGTGAAATTCTCTAACCACGTAAATATTATTCAAATCGACTTTGTCTTTATTCAAATCCATAACATGGGTTAAGAAAGCTTGACATCCATTTTTCAATAAATGAATAGCTTTGTGGCTTGATATGACGTTGGACTGATTTTAGTGGTTTAGTAGTTTGAATTAGTATGACAGGTTGGTTAGGAATATGAAAACTAACAACCTTACGAAAACAATCAATTTTGGCATGATGAGTGGTTAACCAATCAATTCCTAAAATCACATCAAAAGCAAGTATCTTTAAATAGATAAGATCAACAGGTAATGTGATAGTGCCAACTTGGATCATGCAAGATTTGTAAACTGTAGATGTAATAAAAGTTTCACCCAACAGAGTTTCAACAGATAAGTTAAAGTCCAATTTCTCCAGAGTCAAGTTTAAACGTTGAGCACAAGCAGGAGAGATAAAAGAATGGGTAGAACCGGTATCTAGTAAGGTATAAACTTCGCAAGAATTCAAGATTAGCTTACCCGTGATCACCTCGTTCGGGTTCCTCACGTTTTGGCCAATCACAACAAATGCTCTTCTAGGAACCGCTGATTTTGACTTATCCGGGACAGCCCTTGGAGTCACCATTCCCGCTGAACTTGGTTTCGCTATAGTACAATCTCAAACGATATGTCCTTTCTTTCCACAGTTATAACATACCTTGGTTGTTGTGGACAGTTTGGGCTGATATGTCCCTTTTTCCCGCATTTATAACATCTAACTGGAGGTCGATCTCCTCCCCTAGAATTTGTTGTTGGTGCCGGTGCTGCTGCTGATGTCTTCCCATCATTGTTGAATCTCCTCTTTCTGAAATTTTCACTTGACTCACTTCTTCTATTATCATGGCCACGATTACCACCCGAGTGGTTACCACCTTTGTCCGTATTTTTCCCTCCTTGTTGGTTATCATCGTTCTGATGACTGCTGTCACCAGTATGACCCTGGTTGTGGTCCCTCGGTTGAGTATACTCATTATCTCTCTCTAATAATTGAGCCCTGTTGACAACATCTGAATACAGAGAAAATTTATGAGAGATAAGGTATTGACAATCTCGGGTTTCAGACCTCTCAGAAACATCCGCGTCATACGTTCCTCATTTTCTACCAAATGAGGTGCAAACCTGGATAACTCCGCGAACTTCGCCTCATACTGAGACACCGTCATGTTGTTCTGTTCAAGTCTAATAAACTCTACCTCCTTCATATGACGAATACTTTCTGGAAAGTACTTGTCATTAAACAATTTCTGAAATCTTTCCCAAGACATGTTGAGTGCGGCTGTCTAGGTACGCTTCACGGATTCCTATCAGTAATCTGCCTCTCCACGGAACATAAAGGTGGCGAATGGAACCTTTTGCTCTTTCGTGCATCCCAAGACATCGAATATCTTGGTAATTTGCTTGATCCATGTTTCTGCCTTAATCGGATCGGGCTTTCCCCAGAAATCTGGTGGTCCCAACTCCTTGAATCGCTTGGTCATGCGATGCATCATCGCCGCCATCATTTCCACTCGTATTTTGTACACGAGTCTCCCTCGTCTGATTTTGCATGAACTGCAAAAAGCTCCTAAACATTCCATCATTCATCGTTTGCTTGGTAGTGTTGTTTACAGGAGGAATATTGCCTTCCTGTTGCACGTTCTCCTGGTTTGTGACTAAAGGTTGTTCCACAGTCTCATAAACTCCATTGTTAACGTTCTCAGCAGCCATTCTTAAATACTGTCATAAAACAAGGGTTAATTAAACAAATTAACATATCACATAATATCCCTATATTATGACTGACTAACAAATAAGCTTAGATAGGACACACTAGCGAAGGATTTACTCATCTCTCCCCTCCTAGTTCTATTCCCCGATCTCCGCCAGAGACCATATCCCTAAGCTTTGATACCAACTGTGACGCCCCCAAAATAGGTATACAACACCCATTTTGAGTCGCCAAAATACATGGTATAGAAAGCAAACTATAACTTCAATAATACAAATGTCATGTAAAATACGACAACACAACTGTGAGTTTAAATACAAATATTGCCTTCTAGAAAATATCCACACCCAAATAAGTCCTCATTACAATTATTCATACACTATTTTACAGAAATAGTGAGGATAGCTAAAACATCTTCCTAGAACCATCACTCCATACCCCGACTCGATCTTGCTATGTTCTCACCTCCTGAGAAGAAAAATGGAACAAAAAGGAAAAGGTGAGCTCAACCAAATTAAAGAAAGAATATTATGACTAAGATAATATACAACAAATTATCATTAGTCTTCAACAGGGAAAAATCAGATAGAATATAATAGACAACAAGTTTTAGATCAACAAATGCAGCGGAAACAACAATCCATTAGAAGAGTCACGTAGAGAATGAATTCTACTATCTTCTAAGATTTAAGAGTTCATCATCAATATTTTATCTTTGTAACATCAATCAATATACATCTTTTAATCAAATATTCATCTTTGCACTACAGGCCAAAGATATCCATTTATTTCACCAGTTGGTCATGTTCATCTCAACACCTGTTCATCATTGTACTACAGGCCAAAGATATTCATCAGTTAATATATCATTCATCTTTGCACTACAGGCCAAAGATATTCAATAATATCATCATAAAGGACCGAGGATGATGAAAATATTTTAGAGAACGAATCCAATGGAGATGTAAGGACAAATATTAGGGATTCGTGTATTACGCTTTATCCAAGATCACTAATACTTCATAATAACCAATTTTGAAGCGTAATTCAAAAATAACGATCAAAACATGGATACTGATCAAAGATAGTAGCCAAAATAGATATTTTGGACAAAAGGAAAATTTTTATTTTTGGTGAATAGTCAGATTCGTGAATAGTCTTAGTATACGTGAATAGTAACTCTTACACAAAAAGTTCCAAATTTGATTAAAAATTTCACCAATATTTCGGCATAATGATATTGAAGAAAATAATATCATTTCGAAAGAAAATAACATCCCTTACCTCAAAATTACCGTATTTCTGACTGAATTTTGGATATAAAGTCGACAGAAACTTGCACCGTATAGCAACACTCAAAATATCAAAATACTCACAAGAATACGCTCGATAATCTAGAGAGAAAGAAAACTTGTTTCTGATGTGATTTTCAATTCTAACCTAAGCGTCTATTTATAGGAAAATATTAGAACGCCAAAGGAGACTAAAATAATAAATTAATATTATTTATTTTTCAAATCCTACGCACACCTTCACCAACCAAGCCAGCCAAGTTGGAAGAAAATAGCAATCCATGTGTTATTAACACCAACCAAAAAGTGGGTCCCCCCATAAATTTAATAAAAATTATTTTATTTTTCCGAAACTTCAACAATTCATAGAAAATAGCCCGGTTATCAGAAAAATACAAATTTTATGTCCATTCTGCCTGAAATCGAATTCCCTACAACTTTGTAGCTTTGAGTTTTTCCAAATTCCCAATAGAAAATATCCAAAATTCACAAACGGATGATTTTTAATACTTCTAGTCCGACAAAATACTGATAAAACACCTCAGCATTAATTCCCTTCATTTATAACCACATAAATAAATAAATGCATCATTTATATCCACATCAAATAAATATTTTCTTATCATATAAATCAATAACTAATTATTCTCAAATAATATTACAGAATCACAATTATGACAACCAGGCCGTTCCCAGGAAAGAGGGGGCTTTTCAATAAGGATTTCTCCTTATTGGCGCGCAATTAGATGACCTAACCTCTCCTTGACAGAACTTTCTAGACATTGCCAATAATGTTATCTAATAATATTATTCAAATAATATGAATTATTGATCTGATAATGGAAAATACTGTGCAGTGACAATTATTGAAATAATAATAACATAAACTAACAATGCAGCAATTATTGAATCAATAAAATAAAATATTGAATAAAGAATTCACAGTAACAATTATTGAGTAGTGCCTTTCACGTGCGAATCAATAATTCAATAATCTTGTCGCTGTACCGGTATTATTCTTGTCAACCACGCCAGACATCGTATTTTAACCACCAGGTAATCCAACAGTGTTAACGGTAATAATTACGTCGTTATTTATAAAACTCAAACTTTGTCGTTTTCTTTCATCCAACCGTTTTCCATTATGTGGCCCACAAATGACTGCACCGTCGTACGGAGATTCCCGACAAAAAGAATATTTCACGACCAAACGAATATTTCCCGACAAAAATGAATATTTTATAACCACTTGCTTACTTTGCAAAATTTGCACATTTCACCCATAACCAAAGCATTATATCAAATTAATACCTTATTAATTTAGAATAATGAATAGAGGAAAAATTCAATTTTATTTATAATAAATTGGGGTCTTACAATGCATAGTAGACATATATTTAGGAAATTATTTTGTTTTTATATTCCAATTACGTCCAGATTACATTTTCCTTTAATTTAAAAGGAATACATTTATTTTTGTTATAATCATCCAACTTATATTGATGGGCAGTAAAATGTTAAAATAAAATAAATTTTAAAAATCTTATATCATTTTTTATAAAATTTTATTGATTTATATTTTTAATATTTAATATTTAACATTTTAAAAAAGGAAATATCGAATCCAATTAAGCTTTAAGCTAACTAACGACCTTGGGCATAACTTGTAGACCTAACTAGACCACAACCTAACGGACAAAGCCTTGCATAGTAGGCCTAAGTCAACGTGTTGTCTTGGTTTGGTTAAAAGCTCAAAGCCTATCAGGCTTAAGGTCAAACCATGCTAGATCAGGTTTGGGCCTAACTCGATCAAATCAAGGCTATTCAAAATCAATCTGAAGATTGATCTCGTTTAACATATAAGATTATTATTTTTTTAAATTTAGTTTTTGATATTTTCAGATTTAAAATATTTAAAATTTATTAAAAATTATGAAATAATAACACTTATAATATTTTTTAGATAGTTTACAATATTTAACATAGTATAAAATTAAATAGATTTATGTTAACTTTGATTTTGAAATTGTCTAAATTGAATTCAAAAAGTCAATAATAATCTTATATTTAAAATATTTAAAATGAATGAACATAATTTAGTTAATAAAATGATAAGTATTGCAAATTATTTAAAAATTCTACCAATTATTAAATTTTATTTCGTAATTATTATTGAATAATTTTAATTTTAATATTAAAATATTATAAATAAAATTTTAAAAATCGATCTTATAACTTAAAATAAAAAATATTAAATTACAAAATAGAATTAAAAAATGTATCTCTAATCCGGACTGAATATATATATATTTTTCTCTCTATCAGTATTATTTCCCAAGTGCAAATTATGCTATGCCAAAAGCAGCAAATATTCCCATTATTTTAAAATTTCATTTTTTATTTGCACGGACAAGAAAACTATAATATCAACTCTACTACTCCCAGTCAGTCCCAGATGACTGAATTTCCCAGAAACCAATGAACCATAGACCCAACTGAACTCTCTCTATACTCTCAAGTCAGGCCTAGGGTTTCAAATTTCGTATTTCCGATCAATCAATCAATCAATCTCTAGAGAGTTATGCAGTAGGCGATTTTGCTAATTACAGGCACAGAGATACAATTTAGTTCACTTATTAATGGCGTTCCAAGGCAAAAAGCTCATCAACGATCCCAATGGTAAAGAATCTCGCCTCTGTATCACTTTCCTTTACTTCTTCGCTGCATTTTATCATCGGATTGTTGCTTGATGTTTCGTTTCTTATTATTTTAATTCTTAAAACAGTTTCGTTTCTTAGGAATTGGGTTTCTTATCGAATTTCTTGATTAAATTGTTGACTAGATAAATTTTTACGGTAATGAGGAGAAGATGTTGTTATCAATGATAATTTTAGAGTTTATTTGTTACGTTCCTAACTTTGTGGTTTTTATTTCTAAATGTAGAAATTAAGTGTTTGTTTTGCATTTTTTTATAAATTATTTAAGTTTCTAGTGGAATTTACTATAAAATAGGAACTAATTTGTGTATATACGAAGTGCATAATGCTCCAACAACAGTAAAAATTGAGTATGTCTTCTTGTTCTTTTCTTAAAACAGTCATGAAACACCTTTATGGTGATTTCTGAAATTAAAGTATTTTCAGAAATAAATATGAAAATAGAATACAGAAATGCAGTTAGAATACTTGTTCTTTTGAATTCTTAATAAAAACAAACTTAGGAAAACAGATTTGTAAATGCTTCCAAACAGACCCTTAGAACTATTACCTACTGGTTGGGATCTTTCATTTTATGAAAACAACTGTATCGTAGAGAAAGTACAGCTTACAAATCATTTTTGTTATGAGTAAACTTGGGTCATATGTTGTTTTTATTATTGTTCAGTTGCAGAAAAGAGAGAAAACAGTACAATGCAACCTGGTAAAATCTTTTGCTATAATAGAAGTGTTTCTCTTTGAATTCTCTCTCCCCCCCAAAGAAAAGGATTCTAGTCGAAAAACCAAATTGTTTAGTCTTTCATAAATAACTATGTTTCTAAATTTATCCTTAATTTCTTGCTAGGACTTTCTTTTTTGTTTTTTCATTTCTTTGGATGACTCTTTTTCCTCCTCGTTGTATTCTCTCGTCTATGGTAAATCTTCTTACGCTGCATTTTCTTATTTTTTATGAAAGTGTTATAAACCACCTATTGTATAACATAGCTTAAGTTTACATACCAAAAAATATAAGAAAAGAATATATAGCTTAAGAATATACAATTTCTACTAATTTTTAAGCCAAATAATTTGATGGTTGGCAATACATAAAATATTGATGTGATAGGTTATTGGTGTAATAGACCTATTAAGTTGATATTTGGCAACACAAATATTTTTTAAATTATAATTTAAAGAAAAAATATCTAATCTAGTTTTCTGACCACAAATTTTGTTTGTGGCTTCTTGGGTCACCCAAAAAGAAGGGGCTCTTAGATTGGAAGATGGGATGATTCAGTAGCATAAACAAAATAAAACATAATATTCAGCACTTTTCTCAATTCTTCCATTTGCTCTGTAACCAAGACAGAGGGTTAACCTCTATCTTTCTCTTTGTTCTTGTTTATTTTCTTTTTTTATTTGTGGTACGTGGAGTTGAAAGTTTTGTTGATGTTGGTGGCAGATGTAGTGACTGAGTTCATTGAGGGTCTTGTGGAAACTTATCCTGGATTGCAGTATTTGGATGGTTTTCCAGAGGTAATATATTGTACAATATATGTGCTTGTTTACAAGGTGGATGCCCCGTTCTATGCGCGTCTTTTGTAATTTCTATTGACTACTTCCTATATATGTATATATAGGTGAAGGTTGTATTACGTGCTGATGTTTCAAGTAAAAGCAATGACAAAGTTGCAGTTATATCAGGTCTGTTGTCTTATGAATTAAAACTTATGTTTGTCTACTTCAAAACTGGAGTCATTATCCATTAAGTTATAAGTTTGTAACTCATAAATTCTTAAATCAGGTTCACTCTCCTCATTCTCCCTCACTCTCTCTCTTGATTATGAGATTTGTCCGTGAGTTATTTTTTCATGCATTCAGTGTTTAAGCTAGAAATGCTGATTGCTATTGATGAGGAGCAGAAGAAGATCAAAATATTAACTATTACTTTATATTATTACTTACTACTTAGATATAAATAATTAGTTCAATTTTATTATGCAAGTGTTAAAATATTAAGGGTATTCTAGTGTATTAATTATTTATGATAGTAGATAATTAATAGGATTTGATTTCCTAATTTAATTGGGTTATTTGATCTTTTACTTGGTCATTTAGTATTAGGGTTTTTCTTTCTTCTGATATAATCCATCATTACATACATAGAAGGATTGATTATTTTTGAATTAAGCCTTGTACTTTTGTGGCTTTTAGTCTAATTACCTTCTTTTAATCCCCGTTATTCCTACCTCCATTCTTGTCCTACATCATCTGGGATTATACGAACTTGGTGATTAACCTGTTTTCTTCATACCCTAATTTTTGACCTCCATCTTTTGTCGAAGTTCTCTAGAGCGTCGAGAATAGCATTCGAGACCACAACGTAGTCTCAAATTATTCTAAAATCGAGACGACAACTTAGTCCCAAACCTATCCCAAAACTGAGGTGACAATGTAGTCTTAAATTTATCCCAAAACCGAGATGTCAACGTAGTCTCAAATCTATCTCACAAAAAATCTCCCAAGTTCCCAAAGAATCATCTCTGAACCAACAAACCAACTGTAGAAAAGCATGTTATAGGATTTGATATAGTGCGCTTTTGACTTGGTATCGATTTCAGTTTTGGTATCGGTGATCCATGACTGAATTCACGCTAGTTAGATGTTCCAATTTTTTCTAAAATCTATGAAGAAATTATAAATAATAAGAACAACAAGATGGATTGATGAGCACAAAACATCATCAGGTGTACATAATATTGTCCAAATGATAATACAAATATCTCACAAACTTGTCTATTGTTGTATTGCATAATAATTGAAGAATAATTTTTTAACACTCTAAAAAGTACTAAACACAATAAAAGAAGCTAAATAATTATAAATATATCATATTCTGCCCCTCCTCTACATCATCATCATCTTTTAGTTCTTTGGTAATAGTTATTATTATTTTTTGATAAGTTAGTATGTACATGTTCATATTTATTTACTAATATAGTAATATTTATTACTTATTTACTATTATTATTATTGTTATTTTTGTTGTTGTTGTTGTTCTTATTATTATTATTATTCCCTCAGTCCCACAAAAAGAGGCCCATTTTTGATATTATTATGCTCTTTGTTACATCGTTATTTTGCCTTTATTTGTCCGTTATGTAGTTATTTTTCCTGTTACAGTGAAATTTCGTCTATACACAACCTTTACATTGATAATACTTGAAATTACAATTTGTGTCTCGTTAATGGACTCTTAGATGACATGAAGAGGAATTTTACTTATAATTTCATCAAGTGCAAGTTAACTATTCTTTGGTGTATTGGTGAATGTCATATCACAGGAGGTGGAAGTGGCCACGAGCCTGCTCATGCTGGATTCGTAGGAGAAGGAATGCTGACAGCAGCTATTTGTGGAGATGTTTTTGCCTCTCCGCCAGTTGATTCTATTCTTGCTGTAAGACCTTCTGCCACTAAACCTACTAACAAGAAAGATTCTTATTATTACTAAGCGGTTCTTTTTCAGTTCTTCCTTTAGATTCTTGCAAGCTAACATTGTCCAACTTTAGGGCATACGAGCTGTTACTGGTCCTATGGGGTGCCTCTTAATTGTCACGGTATTATTTAATGTCTCTTTAATTAAACAACTTCAATTGTTTCATTGTTGTGTTGTCTATGTATATGAAATTGGCATCTCTACAGATGAAGTGGAAAAATAATTAAATGCTTTAAAACTGCTAAGACTAATTGTTAAAATTTTTATTTCATAAGCGTGTCCCAATGAAATCAAGTATTTCTAGTGATAGAGGAGGAAGTAGTAGCTTAAAAGGGATTTTGAGTGGTTGAGCCAAGGTTAAATTATTTATAATATCACAATCTTGGTTTGGACAGAACTATACTGGGGACCGTTTAAATTTTGGTTTGGCCACTGAGCAAGCAAAATCTGAAGGTTACAAAGTAGAGGTACATTTCTATATGAACCTTCTCAGCATATCGTAAAGTCGTGGAAATAAAATAATCTCTATGCATAAATTGATATCAAATTAATGTTTATTTACTAATCAGAAAAGTGAAATAAAATTAATGTTTGTTAATATGTATTTATGACATGTAGATGGTAATTGTTGGAGATGATTGTGCCTTGCCACCACCTCGAGGTATAGCTGGACGAAGAGGTTTGGCTGGGACAATACTAGTTCATAAGGTTTTATTTATCTTTTTTGCTAGCTTCCCTTATGCACTTGTGCGCACTAAAACAAGCACACTACATGTCTGTCGGCATTCTACAACATTTTCATTTCCTTTTGTCAGTTTTTTCTTCATATTTCTTGCAAAACAAATGTCATGAGAGATGAACTTCTAAATGCTATCATGAATGAATTTCTTATGTCCCTTTCCCTTTCTCTCTCAATATATTACTTTTCCATTGAAAGATATATGAATGCTTTTATAGATATTGTTATAATATTGCTCTTTAAATAATATTCTCCCTTGAAACTTTTTCCAAATATTGAGGTTAGATTGTGTATTTTATTATATTTGTCTCTTATGTTGTTGTAATGGTTAAGGGTCATTTACATGTAAGATTGGCAATGGAATTTGTATTTACTTGTAATTCTATAATTTTTATATCCTTTTGTCTAATACAGGTTGCTGGAGCTGCAGCTGCTTCTGGTCTTTCACTTGCTGATGTTGCTGCAGAAACAAAACATGCATCTGAAATGGTTGGGACCATGGGCGTTGCTTTGTCTGTATGCACGCTGCCAGGTCAGGTTACTTCAGATCGTCTGGGCCCAGGAAAAATGGAACTTGGTCTTGGCGTTGTAAGTAAAGTAGCCTATTTGGCTATTTGTTGATGTTCTGATTATACTTGCAATACTCCTGTATTATATTCATTTGTTAAAAATCTAACGGTATTCTTGGTCAAATTTTCAAGCTATGGTTTGTTTAAATATCTAAGTTAGGTATCTCTTCATGTAGTTGCTGATTATTATTTTGAAGACATGGCATCCTGGTGTTACTTCTGTTTACTCTTCAAATATTTTCTTTTCTTGGGTTACTCTTATAAATATGGTCATAAAGTTTGTATGCTTTTCAGCATGGGGAACCAGGTGCTGCTGTAGCTGACTTGCAGCCTGTGGATGTTGTGGTTTCTCATGTTCTTAATCAGATACTATCACCGGTATGTCATTATAGACAAATATATATGGTTCAACTAAAATGATAGGGAATTGATATTTCCACAGGTATGGGGCCGATTTTTAATCAAATTAATACTGATACAATAAAGTAACAAGAAATGAGACGAGAATTCCCAATCTACCCCTTCTCATCTACTAAGCCTTGATTTTGTAATTCTCTCTCTTTCCTTTATCTTTCTTTTTCCCTAAACTCGCTTTATTGGCCCCTCGATACATCCATCAAAGACAGTAAAAGTGCTTTCCGACGAGTTCATGGCCAACTCAGAGAACTTCACCCCGACAAGTAGATGCACAAATTTAATTTTGGGTTCTTCAATTTCAGCCCCAATTCCCAACTTCCAACAAGGTCCTTCACAATCCGCACCAAGGCAGCAAACATTGGAGAGAACTTGTTTATGCTGACGATCGGACGATCAGAACAGATGGGAAACTTCATGTTCGAGGAAATCGTTGAGACTTTGATGCCGTGTACTTTAACATATTTTGATGTCGTGTACTTCTATACTTTTTACAGATTTTGTCGAGTGTCTCTGCTTCTCTCTTTTCATCGGAGATATACTTATGAATGTGATTATATTCAGTATTCTAGAAGTTGCTGGTATAAGGAGCTGAGAGAACGTAAAATGGGGGAGAGAAATTGAGTAAGATGAAAGGGAGGGGTAAATTGGGAATAAACGTGAATATCTTGTTACTTTATTGTATCACTATTGATTTGGTTAAAAATGGGCCCCAAACCTGTGGAAATATCAAATACTCCTGCGGAAATATCATTTCCCAAATGGTACCATGTTTATCTGTGCATGAAATGAATGCTTTCTATCTGCCATCTTCTGTGTATTTAAAATAGCCAATTAGTAATTTGTAAGTATCGAGTATTATTAACTAAACTATTCTTTTTCGAAAATCTTGTTTATATTAGGATGTTCATTTTGTTTATTCTAGTTCATATTTTGCCTAGCCTAGTTGCTGAATGCCGAGGAGTCCTATTTTGTGACCTTGGTCTTAGTAGTAGTCTGGATTGGTCAATTCCCCTGTTTGTTGGCTGGAAGCCTTAATAGACTGGGATTTCGGGAAATATGGCTATGGGCTATACTTGAGTTGGTCAAAGCTTTGTAGTGTAAAGAAGATTCTCTTCTTCTGCTCTTCTTATTTTTTGGTTGTGCATGCGCCCTCAACCAATATCAGAGCGTAACGAGATCCACAACAGGACATTTATGTTTGTCACATTTTACTCCATGTTCAGAACAGGACAGTTATGGATTTCCTATGGATGTTGTCAAATATTAAGTTTTATTTGTATAACTCATTTATTTATTTAATCTTTGGTAGCTTTAATCACAAACGAAGAATGATATTTTGACTTCTTATTTCCCTGATATTGAATACCTTTTGTTTCTTCGTGGCTGTTTCACTGGTATTGGAGGTAAAGTGATTTAGCAAAACCAGTGTTTTGCTAGATTAAAGAAGACCATCTTCTTTCACTCTTCTTATTTTTTGTTTGCGCATGGGTCAAACAATATCAGAGCATAACAAAACCGCAACAGGACATTTAGACGATGTCACATTTTACTCCATTTTCAGAACATGACATATAGGTGATTTCCAATGGATGTAGTCAAATATTAAGTTTTTGTTAGTATCATTTACTTTCTCGGTAAGTAATTTTTGGTAGCTTTAATCACAAAAGAATAATGCAGAAACCCTGATAGGAATTCTTATTTCTCTGACGTTGAATACCATTTGTTTGTTTGAGGCTGTTTCATTGATCTAAGAGGTAAAGCATTTTAGTAAGACCAGTCTTTTGCCAGGGTATGTTGTTTTTGCAATATGTTTTACTCCAGTTATTTGTGTGCTTGTTTCTTGATGGAAGTTTCTGCTGATTGAATGGGCTCTGCAATGCTCATTAAGATGTTTGATTTTTTTCCTAAGGCAACTTTATTTTATGTGCTTTCATCTATTACATGTTCATACGAGATTACTTCTACTCTTGTGACTTGTCTTTTCAGGAAACTAACTATGTTCCTATTAAACGCGGGAGTAGAGTTGTGCTTATGATTAATGGGTAGGTCCAAACATAACCGTATGTCCTCTTCTACACTAGAAAAGGTATTCTGAAATGGAGAAACATAAGTGTCATTGCATGTTGAAAGCCGAATGAATACAGACTATTATAACAGGGATTGATTAGTGGCTTATTGTTGATTATCTTTTCTCTGTACTGTTTTCTTTTTCTGGTAGCACTGAATCTTGAATCTTATTGTTCTTAAACATTCTTTCCATGTTTTACTGCTACAAATCTTACCAAATACGTGAATATTAGGATTTGCATGCACGAACGAATCATCTCCAAAATGAAAAATGGGGAAAGAACTAGTAGAAGAGTTGCCTATTATCTCATTGCTGGTCCTATGTTTCTCTTTTTGCCAAAATATTGACCTAATATGTTTTGTGGAAGATTAATGGTTCTTAATGACAAGTTTAGAGGAGAAGAGTAGTTAAAGAGTTTTCACCTTAACCTTAAGATAACCTCTTTTTGTTGGTTAGAAGTTATGTAGCTTTCCTTTTCTCAGGGAAAGGGGAAAAGAAATAGATAACACACGGTCTACTTTTTTTGTTGATCCCACCCCCCCAAAACCCCTGGTGCGAATATGAAATTTTTGTATAGGACACACTAGGCACAATCTTTTACAATAATAAATTATGGCCTATAAAGTTTAGTATAGAAAAAATCTTGAAAAAGTATTTATGTCTAACCGTGTTTTTAACAGACCTAAACTTTCAGAAAGAAAAGGTAACACAAAAAGTAGGACTCTCTTTCCAGACAGAGGGAGTATTGATTTGTGCCAAAAGGCATACTATTTGTAGCATGTAGGACTCTTTTTTTCCAGAGTGGGAGTATTGATTATGTCAAGAGCATAATATTTCTTTCTCTTTATTCTTTGGGTTGTCTTCATGATTTTTGGCAGTGACGCATGACAATATATTTATATTTGAAGACATTAATTACTTATCTGTGGGTTAGTTACCCTTGTTGATCTTAAATCAGAAGAGCATTAGAGGTCATATTAACATAAGCTATACATTGTAACTCATAAAATATGACCTTTGATCTAAAATTAATTGCAGATTGGGTGGTACCCCGATTATGGAATTGATGATCACAGCTGGAAAAGCTGTTCCTAGATTGCAACTTGAACATGGACTGGCAGTTGATAGGGTGTACACAGGGTCATTTATGACTTCTCTTGATATGGCAGGTAAAGTTTGAATGAGCCCTTTGTTTGTCCAACAAAGTGCTATGTAACAGTTTCTGTTTTGGACAGGGTTTTCAATATCTGTTATGAAGGCAGATCAAACAATTTTGCAACGTTTGGATGCTTCAACTAAGGCTCCACATTGGCCTGTTGGGGTTGATGGTTAGTGATTGAACTGAAATTTGTTTTTCTTCCCCCTCTTTCTTTGGTGTTTCTTCTTGTTAATTTCAATGGCAATGTCATCGCAAGCTTTTCTTTTCTTTTCTTTTTATTTTGTTGGTCGAGTATGACAGTACAAGCTTCTTAGGTAACTCCTTTCATCCAATTTACAAGACTCCTTTCTATTTTTAGGCGTCCCTAGGGCCTTGATAAGTGAGACCTTGCTATCTTAACCATTCATATATATATATATATATATATATTATATACATATATAATGATTGTAACAACTATATCCGATGGTTGTAAGTAAAAGGTACGACACATTAGAAATTTCTTAAAACTATTTGCGGTCAAATCAGGACACTTAAATTGGGACACTGGGAGTATATATTTGTGCATTCTTGGAAAAAATTGAGTACCCAATCATCACAAAGTAATTTTTTTTTGAAAAATACTCAAAGTAACTAGTCCCTCCTTTCTAAAATATAATATCATTATTGACTTTTTAAGTTAACTTGAGACATTTTCAAAATTAAAGTTGACATGGATTCAATACAATGATGAATATTATACACTACTTAAAAAATAATACTGATTGGAAGATTTATTGTTATTAATGAATTATCTTAATTTTGAATTTGAAAATGTTGCAAATTTATTTTTAAAAGTCGATCTTATAATTTAGAATGGAGGTAGTATTATTAACTATCACTAAATTATATCAATATAATTAAGAGTTAAATGCGCTTTCATTTTGCATATTGCATTATATACTTCAAAACGTGAAACTTTGCACCCCGCTCTTTTAGCGAACCAACACATAACACCTTTTGACCCAAATTCGTCTCTAAAAGTGACAAATTTTGAGTCGGAGGGTGTTATGTGTCTATTCACTAAAAATGCGGGATGCAAAGTGTCACGTTTTGAAATATAGGATGTAATGTGCAAAATAGGGTAAACTTGGGGGATCAAACTACATTTAACTCTATAATTAACTATCACTAAATTATATCATTGTTAATAGTTTCGAATTGCTTGCAGGTAATCACCCACCTGCCAAGATTCCTGTTCCTGTCCCACCATCTAGGTCGACAAAGACTGATGAGGTTTGTTCATTGTTAAATATGTTTCTTTGGCATTTAATCGTATCTAAACATCTCTAAATTTCATATTCTAGAGTTATTTATCTAATAGTCTGCTGTATGTGGAATTGATTTGATTTATATAAAAGGTGCTTTTAGTTCATGCATTAACTATCATTATTAACCTTGAATCGTGACTGTATGGTGTCCTTGTTTCTTTTTTACTTTCTTGTGAAGTTAATTTTCCTTTGTGTTTGGTCTTACAAGTTGTAACCACGATGCCACGACGAGTCATTCTTGATGGCCATTGCCAGGATGCTGGCGACCGTACATTACGGCGCCTTTTACGCAACAAGTCGTTTACAATGTGCAATTTATATATTATTTATTTTACTTTACATATATTTATTGACAATAAAATTTCATATACATTAAAACCCAGAGGAATATCATTAAAAACACAATTATGTAAATACTTAGCAATAACAATCCAAAAATAAAACACTTGATATTAAAAACTAGTAGAAAAAAATGAAGAATTCAACAAACACCACATAAAAAATAAAGTAGAAATCAACCATCGCATATTAAATAACTAATAAAACACCACATAGCAAGCAAAAATAATGTCTAGACTCTACACTAGTCTCTAAACATCGTTCAAGCAAACTCACCAAGAAAAAAGTCGATCTTTATCTCCTCCACGAGAACTACTCTCATTCAAATGGCGTAGGTGGTCTTTCTCCAAAATCATCCTCCACATCTTCATCATCATTTAGAATTCTCTCTTCATCAACTTCATCATCAGAGTCTGAATCCATCAACTTTGATTCCCTTGAAGTTGAACCACCAACACGTCGAGAGTACGTAATGACATTATCACTATTTAATACGAGCTCTCCTTGAAGGATTGTGACCCTCAAGTGTGTTGGATGCACTGGTTGTTCGATCCAAATCATTCCATGTAAGATCCTCCTCGGGGTGAACATTGGCCTCATTATTGATCCATTCATTATTCCATTTAAAGTCATCAATGGCTAATGGATTAAATTTTTTTCCAAGTTCACATCTCTTTTGGAACCTTGAAACGATCTTTTGATTTTGATTGTATTGGACATACAACAAGTCACTCAATCGTTTGTGTTCCAATCTATTCTTTTTATTCGTATGAATATAAAATAAATAAAACAAAAAATCATAATATTAATGATAAAATTTTAATTATATAAAAAATAGTTAGTATTAGTAATGACTTGTTACTTTCGAACCAACAATAGAAAGTACTTACAAACTCAAATGTACTCCAATTGCGTTCACAACCGGAAGAACAACAAAGGCCTAGAATTCTTTTTGCAAATTTTGTAAGCTCAATTGCCAGCCCTCCAAAAGCGATCCACCAATCAACTAGCAAATATTTTAAAAAAATATAAATACTTTTAAAAGGAGGAAAAAGAAGAATGTATATAATTATAATTTATATTTATATCTTTATACATATTTCAATATACTTACGAGGATTCTTTAATTTTCGTTACCTAATCGCCATTTCTCTTGCAAAAGTATCTCGAGAAACATCATAGTTATCGACTAGATTGCTTATCTTGTCTAGCAAATCTAGTTCGGGTACCATCTTTGCAAGAATGTTATTGAAGTATTCTCGTAGAGTGCAAGCTAACTCTGAACATTCCTCTTTGGTATCAAAGTACTTGCCCGGATTGAGAAACAACGCAACCTCATATAATTTTTGCTCCATTTGGCTTTCCCATCGTCGCTCAACAATGTCAATCACCTTCTTGTAGAGTCTCTGTTTGTTATCAAATGAATATTTGATTTTTTCTTCGCACAGTGAAAACTTCTGGCATCGCAAGCTCCTCATCACCATCAACAATCCTCTAGACTACAAGAAGTGGTTGTGACACCCTAATGCAATCCTCAACATGATGCCAAAATGTATAGTTGAAATTACAGTATCAAATACTTTCTTCCTCTCGATAGCCGACAAATGACTTAGATTTTGTCTAATCCTCGCTTATGAACAAATGCCTCAATGCATCTCTATGCTTGTACAAACTCTACAAGGTGAGGAAAGCTGTAACAAATCTAGTAACTTCGGATCTGACAAGATCTCTCCCATTTGTTTTTTCTCTCTTCGCATCAAGAAGATAACCATGTCTGTAAATGAATGTTGTGATTCTTCTTGCATTTGTGATTGTGGGCTAGAATTGCTTCAGCTTGCCTATGCCCTCTAGAATAAGGTCTAGGCAGTGAGCGACACAAAGTGTCCAAAACAGTGTAGGCCTCCTTTCCATTAGTATATGCTCCACGACCTTGTAATTAGAGGCATTGTCTGAGACTACCTGAACAATATACTCGGGGTCAATTTCCTCAATCTTACTATCAACGAGATTTGCCAACATTGTGGCATCTTGTGTCTGACCGAAGGCATCGACATAACCCATGAAGGAAGCCCCTTTTGGACTATTCACAAGGAAATTCTACAAGTGTCTTTTTCTCCTATCTGTCCAACCATCCGACATGAGTGTGCAACTATATTGCTTTTAAGAAACTTCACGCCTTTAACACATCGGTTTGCTTCTTTGCCTTCTGAAGTAAAGGAACCCCCGACTTATGATACGTTGGAGGCTTTAAACTCGACCTATATTGCATTATGGACTTGATCATTACCTCGAAGCTCCTTGCATTTGCAACATTGAATGATATATCACTCATAAAAAAAGTTAGAAATGTGCACATGGACTCTCTCCTTTTCCTCTGGTGTTCTCAAACGATTTTCAATAGTCGTTTGGCTCAAACGCTTGTAATGCCTCTCCTGTACAACTTCTTCGGGAGTTTTCCTTAGAAGTGCTTCAACCGTCTTTGTCAGAGCTTTTGGTTGTGTCTTTTGGAATTGAAAAACAGTTTTCTTCCTTTTGGAAGCGGTCCTAGAACTTCTTTTGGAAGCGGTCTTGTGTCTTTTGGAATTGAAAAACAGTTTTCTTCCTTTTGGAAGCGGTCCTAGAACTTCTTTTGGAAGCGGTCCTAGAACTTGGGATGGTGTTAGAGGAAGCATTGGAAGCCATGATTGGAGGAGCAGATGATTGTTCTTTTTGTACTTCTACTACATCATCATCTAGCTCAACTGGCTTGTTCCTTTTTTTACTATTCAAAGCCGTTTGTATCTCCTTTATAATTTTTGTTGATGTTTTAGGGCACTTCGCTACATTTTCAAAATTTTCAGCTAGATGTTGCTTGAGCCTCTTGACGCCTGAATGACATTTCTTCCCACAAAGTATACATTGCACGACATCCTTATTACTTATATCCGATCCATAGTTGTTAAATGCCAGTGGCGGTATGTCGGTCAAGTTTGAAGCAAGCAAAGCGTACCAACGACTTGGTTCGGGATCGCAAGTCGAGCGCTGGAAAAACAGCGACGCCATGGGCGCCTTCCTCCGACGGACGACGAGAGAAGTTGGCGGCGACTTGATCTGTTGGGCCTTTTGGGTTTTAAAAAATATCAAAAGCGACGTCGTTTTTCCATCAACGCCTCTAATCCTAGATCTAATCGCGAATCAAGAGCGAAATGAAGAAAAGCGAACTAAACAAGAGTAGAGGGAGAGCAAGCAATAGTACTTACCAAGCGACTACGGCCGACGAAACGACGATCGACGACGAAGCGATGAGCGGCGACAACGAAAGCAATGAGCGGCGACGAGCGAAGATTTTGACGAAGGCGATGAAATGCGGTGACGGCGACGACGATCTTCGGTATGGGTTTCTGACGACGAGTTCGCCGCTCTCTGTTTTCTTTTCTTCTCTGTTTCTTCTCGATTTCTTTTCTTCTCTTTCTCTCTTTCGCCGCTCAACTCGTGATATGTCACTTGTTCTTTATGGGTCGTGATATCTTGCTTCTTTATTTCTTTTACACCGCTCCACAATTTGTCAATCATCACATATATATAAATTTATATATTTATGTTTTATATAATATATATAAATATAAATTTATATATATATATATATATAAATTTATATATTTATATTTTATATATGTAGTATGTATAATGTCTTGGAATTTTTTTTTCAATGTATAGATAAAATGCTGGAATTTTTTTTTTTCAATATATAGATAAAATGCATTGAATATTAATTAAGTTTCATAATTGTCATCATTTTTACACTTTTATGTATATGTATTTTCCAATTTAATATGAGAGTTGTTTATTGTTTACTCTTTTTTTGTAAAAAGTAAAATAAAATGTCAAATGTCTCAATTGTCTCTAATATATTGTTTGATTGATTGTATTTTGTAGAAACTAGAAAAAAATGGCGGAAAGTTCGGGGGCCGATAATTATGATATAACGAAGGACCCTAAAAGAAAAGCAAAATCGAACGATCCGGGTTGGAAATATGGATATTGGCCGGATTTAAGTAATAGGGATGTCGTGCAATGTACGCTTTGTGGGAAGAAATGTCATTCGGGCATCAAAAGGCTCAAACAACATCTAGCCGAAAATTATGGAGATGTAGCTAAGTGTCCCAAAACAACAACAGAAATTATGAGGGAGATGCAAGCGGCTTTGAATAGTAAAAAGAGGAACAAGCCACTTGAGCTAGATGATGATGATGATGTAGTAGAAGTGCAAGAAGAACAATCATCTGCTCGTCCAAGCATGGCTTCCAATACTTCTTCTAACACTATCCCAAGTTCTGGGACGGCTTCTAAAAGGAAGAATACTGTATTTCAATTCCAAGTTCCACAACCAAAAGCTAAGACGGTTGAAGCACTTCTAAGGAAGACTCCCGAAGAAGTTGTAGAGGAGAGACATAGCAAGCGTTTGAGCCAAACGAGTATTGAAAGTCGGTTGAGGACACCGGAGGAAAAGGAGAGAGTCCAAATGCACGTTGCCGATTTTTTCTACGAATGTGGCATACCATTCAATGCTGCAAATTCAAGGAGATTTGAAGTAATGGTCGAGTCCATAGGGCAATATGGGCCAGGTTTCAAGCCTCCAACGTATCACGAATTGAGGGTTCCTTTACTTGAGAAGGCAAAGAAGAAAACCGATGACTTAAAGAAAAAACATGAAGTTGCTTGGAAGGAATACGGCTGCTCACTCATGTCGGATGGTTGGACAGATAAGAGGGGAAGACACTTATTGAATTTTCTTGTTAATAGTCCGGAGGGGACTTATTTCATGGGTTCTGTTGATGCCTCCAGTCGGTCTCAAGATGCCACATTGTTGGCAAATCTACTTGATAGCAAGATCGAGGAAATTGGCCCCGAGTATGTTGTTCAGGTGGTCACAGACAATGCCTCTAATTACAAGGCAGCGGGGCATATACTAATGGAGAGGAGACCTACACTGTTTTGGACACCTTGTGCCGCTCACTGCCTTGACCTTATGTTAGAGGACATAAGCAAGTTGAAGCAATTTCAGCCCACAATCACAAATGCAAGGAGAATTACAACATTCATTTATAGACATGGTCGTCTTCTCAGAGTCGCGATGAGGGAAAAACGATGGGAGGGATCTTGTGAGACCATGCGCTACTAGATTTACTACTGACTTTCCTCACCTTTGCGAGTTTGTACAAGAATAAAGATGCATTGAGGCATTTGTTCATCAATGAGGATTGGTCAAAATCAAAGTTGTCGGCTACTGAAGCGGGGAAGAAAGTATGTGATACTGTTATTTCAACAACATTTTGGCATACTGTTGAGGATTGCATTAGGGCGTCACAACCACTTCTTATAGTCTTGAGGATTGTTGATAGTGATGAGAAGCCTGCTATGCCTGAAGTTATTGCTGCGATGGAATGCGCGAAGAAAAAAAATCAAAGATGCATTTGATAACAAACAAAGACTGTATAAGAAGGTGATTGAAATTGTTGAGCGGCGATGGGAAAATCAAATGGAGCAAAAATTATATGGGATGCGTTGTTTCTCAATCCGGGCAAGTACTTTGATATCAAAGAGGAACGTCGGTGTTTGCTAATGCTTTACGAGATGACTTCAATGACGTTCTTGCAAAGATGGTGCCCGAGTTAGATTTGCTAGACAAGATAAGCAATCTAGCCGACAACTATGATGCTTCTCGCGATACTTTTGCAAGAGAAATGGTGATTAGGCAACGGAAAATAAAGAATCCTCGTACGTATATTAAAATATATATATATATATATATATATTTATATGATGATGATTTATATATACATTCTTCCTTTCTCCTTTAAAAATATTTATATTTCTTTTAAATGTTTGCTAGTTGATTGGTGGAATGCTTTTGGAGCGCGAGCTATTGAGCTATCCTCATTTGCAAAAAGAATTCTAGGCCTATGTTCTTCTTCTTCCGGTTGCAAACGCAATTGGAGTACATTTGAGTTTGTAAGTACTTTCTATTGTTAGTTCAAATTTCAAAAGGAATAAATCATTCACTATTATTAAAATTTTATCATTAATATTATTATTTTTTGTTCTATTTATTTTAGATTCATACGAAGAAGAGGAATAGATTGGAACACAAACGATTGAGTGACTTGGTGTATGTCCAATACAATCGAAAAATCGACTCAAGGTTCCAAAAGAGGCGTGAACTTGGCAATAATTTTGATCCATTAGTCATTGATGACTTTGAATGGGGTAATGAATGGATCGATAATGATGCCGATGTTGTTCATCCCGGGGATCTTACATGGAATGATGTGGATCGAAAGCAACCTGCATCATCCAACACGCTTGAGGGTCGCAATCTTTCAAGGAAATGCTCGTGCTAATACTAGTAATAATCTAGTGACATACTCTCGACGTGGTGGTGGTTCAACTTCAAGGAAATCAAGGTTGATGGATTCCGACTCCGATAATGAAGTTGATGAAGAAGAGGGAATTCCAAATGATGATGAAGATGTGGAGGATGATTTTGGAGAAAGACCACCACCTACGCCTTTGAATGAGAGTAGTTCTCGTGGAAGAGATGAAGATGACCTTTTCTATGATGATTTTGATTGAATGATGTTTCTAGACTAGTGTAGAGAGTCTAAACATTATTTTGGCTTGCTATGGTGGTGTTTTATTAGTTATTAGACTATATATTTGTGATGGTTGGTTGCAACTTTATTTTTTATGTGGTGTTTGTTGAATTCTTAATTTCTTTTAATAATTTTTAATATCAAGTGTGTTGTTTTTGGATTGTTATTGCTAAGTATTTACATAATTATGCCTTTAATGTTATTCCATAATGTTATGTTTTAAGTTTTAATGTATATAAAATTTTATTGCCAATATACTTGTTAAGTAAAATAAATAATATATAAATTGTACATTATAAACGACTTGTCGCCTTACGGACGCCATGGCGGTCGCCTAGGCGTCCAGGCAGTCGGCTACCGCCATGACTCGCCGTGGCGCCGTAACAACTATGATCCGATCAATATCTATATTTTCAACCCGGATCGTTCAATTTAGTTTTTGTTTTAGGATCCTTAGTTATATCATAACTATCGGCCCCCGAACTTTGCCATTTTACTTTTTACACAATACAATCAAATAAAAAATATAAGACAAAATTGATCCAAATAACAAATCATTCATCAACATATTATCTACTTTTGTTTTTACTTTTGAATCATTGAATGTATTACTTTTGGTCCATACTCCATAATTAATTAATTATACAAACAATAATCACTGTTCACTGTCCAAAACATAAGCAGACAAAATTTTAAATATCTTTTTAGTCGACAATAATGATTATCAGTGTATGTATCAACATGGAACTTGACCTCATGTTCAAAATGTAACCACCCAAGTTAAAAAATACACATGCAGGTATATGTCTCAGTTCCAAAAAGATTGAGAAAGAATTATTTAGTACCTACTGTCTAACACATTATATTTTAGTAGTTAAACACTGCCAACTGTCCAAAAAAATACTGTCTAAAACAACATATTATGTAAAGTTTACAAATTTTAATAGTTAAAAATAATAACCATGTTCAAAACAATATTATTTAATCATATACAAGTCAAGATAAGTATTACAGACAAGTTACCCAGCAGATTTTAATTGAAGATAAGTAGACTAAGGCTACCCAACATATCACAAACAAAATACCCAGCATAGCAGCGAGAGAGAAGGAAGATACCCAACACAACAACAACATATTTCACATGTGAGAGAGAATGAAGGAGAGAAAACAGACCTGGGTTCGTGATTGGGGGAGGCGTGACTGAGGGAGGCTCGGCTGGTGGAGGTTAAGTCGAAAAGGAACTAAGGGGAAGAGTCGCGAAGTCGTGAGGAAGAGGAGCCGGCGAGTCGCCATGTCCCTGAAAGTAGAATGCAGAGGAGTCGTTGTCGTGAAGGTAGAGGACTGAGAGGAGTCGATGTCGTGATTTTAGGACTTTAAACTTCATCACGATGGCTGTTCGGTAAGTAGAAGATCCATGGGTCATGGGTAAAAAAAGAAGAAGTGCCAAAGCTATCAAGGCATTCGCCTTGGCAGCTCGACATCTCATGTTGTAGCCTAGCCTTGCCTCAAGTCTATGCACGACATGACCTTCTCTTCATTGCCAGGACGCTTAGGCATCGCCGTAACAACTATGGTTGTTACCACTGTCCAGGATACAACAATTAATAAAGAACACTGTCATATTACACAACTCAATTCTTCTATGTTTTTTTGTTAATCTTAATCTCCTTACTCTACATTCTGATGGAAACCCTTATGGCCTTGAATGTTCTAGGAAACAGGATATCTACATTCATTGGCACAAACTCTATATATATTTTTCTGTGTTAGAAAAGTAATTTTGAGAAAGGAAAAGAGTACATAGATGGAGGGCGCGGAGTTCTCCAAATCTAGTAAGCAACGCGTCCCAAAGCAGACTTGACAAATTAAAAACTACACAAATATAGCTAGCAAATAGTTCTCTAGACTTAAATACGACAATGAAGATACAAGGAGAATTAGATTCTTTCTTTTGCCTTGCATCATATAAATGGTGATAATCATGATGGCATGGAATAAAAATAGACAAGTAAATAAAAGAATCTCAGACAAAAATAAAAACTAGACAAAACTAAATGTATTTAAAAAATTCTATAACTGTTTAATGGTTGACTACTGTTTTATGGATGTAACTGACCTTGTGGCCATTTATTCTCATTGTAGACATTGAGTAGACCACTACAGCTTAATCAACAAGGCCATATTCTTGAGGTGGCTATTGAAGCAGCTGCCTCTGCTGTTATTAATCTCAAGGACAGTTTAAACGACTGGGATAGTAAAGTTGGTGATGGAGACTGTGGGTCAACAGTAAGTCAGCCAATGAAACTAGATTGTTATTGTTTGATTCATCGTAAATTGCATATGCTGTGTTGATTTCTTGTGACTGTCATCAATTTCTTGGGGCCTTACAGATGTTTAGAGGTGCGACAGCTATTCTTGAAGATCTGAAGAAGCAGTAAGCTCTCATTTCATTTTTAAAAATATGTTTGAGACTTCATGCTTTTTGGAATATGTATCTGTGAAGTGTAGAGTCTGACTGAGTACGAACAAAATTATGCTGTCAATACACAATCTAACAAGCACAGTGTGAAGATCAGCACATAGAAATTTACTTATTAAAGAAATAAAAGAAAAAAAATAAAGATTAGCACATGAAATCAAGTTATAATGAAATGCTTCTAGTCCTCCACCAACAAATTTTTATGTTGGCAATTGTGTGCTTTTGAAAGTTCCTTATATATGTGAACTATTATAATATGACATCTGTTTAATATTCTCAGCTTGCAAGTTCATATTCTACACGAGTAAATAATGTAAGCCATTACCGAGGATCTCTTACTGCCACTGTTCTAAAAATCTCCGCCTAGGTCCGCCTAGGCCCCGCCTAGGCGTTAGGCCCCCCCTTGGCGCCCCGCCTAGGCGCTAGCCCCCCCTGGTGCCTCACTTAGGCCCAAGGCGGCAAAAAATCCCTTCAGGAGCCTAGACGAAGAGTTTTTTTTTTATATTTTAATAACTACCAAACCAGATCTTGATATATTTATTTTTCTAATGATTTACCATATTCGTAATACAGGTTGTAGTATATCAAATCACAACAAGAAGTGAACAATATCAAGTCAAAATGGATAATTTTATTATAGTTGTAATTTTTTAAATTTGTGCCAACTTCAAATTATATAAATGATGATACATTTGTAATATTTAGTTTAATTTAATATATTTCTTAAATTTATGTTTAGTTTCTTAAGTTTTAATATTGAATTAAATTCTTGAAATTTTAAATTTTATTATTTAATAACAATCATGTTTATGAATAAAACTAATACGTTAAAAATATGTTTGAACTTTGAACAATTGCATGTTTGTGTTTGACCTTTGACATTAACAATGTGGATATGTGTTTGAACTTTAAGCAAAGACCTTTATTATCTTTATTATAGATTGTTTTGCTTTATATTATTGTTTTGTTTGGATAAATGTGAGATAAAATATTAAAATTGGCTTAGAATAAAAAATCCCGCCTAAGCCCCCCTCGGTCTCCCGCCTCCCGCCTAGCGCCTTTTAGAACATTGCTTACTGCCAATGGTTTTTCTCTAAGTTCCCTGTTTATTGAGCAAGAATATGAGAACAATAAAGTATGAAGTACCTAAGATGTGGAGTATCATGACTTGGGAGCTTCTACACTTTATATATAATATATAGTCTGCGGGAGTTCTACAATCCCATGAAGGTGGCAGTTCAGCAAGCCTGATGTGTGTTTTTATCTCATGTATGAACAGTTGTAATTTTTTAGTTTTTATTTATTTATTTAATTTTTTTAACCATTTGTACAACTGTGTATGCACGAGCTACAACCCACAAAGTAGGAATGTTGGGTATCCCCTTTAACGAGACTGATGGGCTCCCGTTCTCTCTCGTTCCAAAATATAATATCATTATTGATTTTTTGAAGCCAATTTGAGATTTTTTCAAACTCAAAATGGACATCGATTCATTCGATTCTAATGATTTACCATATTCGTAATACAGGTTATAGTATATCAAATCACAACAAGAAGTGAACAATATCAAGTCAAAATGGATAATTTTATTATAGTTGTAATTTTTTAAATTTGTGCCAATTTCAAATTATATAAATGATGATACATTTGTAATATTTAGTTTAATTTAATATATTTCTTAAATTTATGTTTAGTTTCTTAAGTTTTAATATTGAATTAAATTCTTGAAATTTTAAATTTTATTATTTAATAACAATCATGTTTATGAATAAAACTAATACGTTAAAAATATGTTTGAACTTTGAACAATTGCATGTTTGTGCTTGACCTTTGACATTTGCAATATGGATATGTGTTTGAACTTTAAGCAAAGACCTTTATTATCTTTATTATAGATTATTTTGCTTTATATTATTGTTTTGTTTGGATAAATGTGAGATAAAATATTAAAATTGGCTTAAAATAAAAAATCCCGCCTAGGCCCCCCTCGGCCGCCCGCCTCCTACCTAGTGCCTTTTAGAACATTGCTTACTGCCAATGGTTTTTCTCTAAGTTCCCTGTTTATTGAGCAAGAATATGAGAACAATAAAGTAGGAAGTACCTAAGATGTGGAGTATCATGACTTGGGAGCTTCTACACTTTATATATAATATATAGTCTGCGGGAGTTCTACAATCCCAAGAAGGTGGCAGTTCAGCAAGCCTGATGTGTGTTTTTATCTCATGTATGAACAGTTGTAATTTTTTAGTTTTTATTTATTTATTTAATTTTTTTAACCATTTGTACAGCTGTGTATGCACGAGCTACAACCCACAAAGTAGGAATGTTGGGTATCCCCTTTAACGAGACTGATGGGCTCCCGTTCTCTCTCGTTCCAAAATATAATATCATTATTGATTTTTTGAAGTCAATTTGAGATTTTTTCAAACTCAAAATGGACATCGATTCATTTGATTTTAGTCAACACAATGATTATTTTTGTAAACTATCTACAAGTTCTACTAATTATAAGATTTGTTGTTTCGTAATATTTAACGAGTCTTATCAATTTAAGTTTAAAAATGTCTCAAATTGACTTCCAAAAGTCAATAATGATCTTATAATTTGAAATGAAGTATTTGTAATATATATTTTTAATAAGATTTTATTTTTCCGATTAAGTAATATGATATTTTAATTTTGTAGTATCTTATAGATCTTCTCGTTATGAAGAAGGGAGAGTAATGTTTGTGTACATAACTTTTTTTGTTGATAAATGTATAAACAACAATTGCTTGAGTACAAGGTTTGTGCGCTCAGTGAAAAGAATGTTCTCATCAAGTCAAGAGCATATATTCCAACTTCCAAGTTCTAACCCTCTATTGCTCTTAATTCTAATTAATACTATTATGTAACATATTAAATTTTTGCTGTCTGGCACAGTTATGCTGCATTGCAGTGGACTCGCACAGTAAACTAATGACATTTAATTCCACTTACTGGATTCTAATATCACTGGATCGATCACTTGAATTCATGAGTTTGACTAGAGAACTTTCCAGAGTTGGCAACCCAATCTATTAATTTAGGGTTATTTCATCTTGGTGTTAGGAATTATCTAGCTGTTATCAGACCAGATCTTTATACTGGGTGAGTAGTGAGTTAGTTCCTCAATGATTCAAGGGCTAATATTTGGGAAATCCCTATGCACATTTGAGGAAACTTAGAGGTGCAATTACAGTCATATTTGGACACTTATGAAGGGTTATTTGCTGAATTTTTATTTGGAGATCAAATACTGGATATTGCCTCTTATATTGGGGAAATTCGTTCGTCAAAAGATGAAAAGAGTAATAATGATGAATGCTTTAATTGGAGTTTCCTTTGATATTACAGATATTCTTGAAAGTAACAAAAGCATAATGCAGATGGATTTCCTTTCCTCAATACGAGGTTTTTATAATTAACTGTCTTAAGTAGCATGGACAAGACTAGCAGCATCATTTAACAAAATTAGTAGGGTTAGTGTGTCTGAGATGGATTTTGTTTTAAGTGGGGGGTGAGTCGCGAGAAAGATTAGCAACAATAAGAATGAGTATAGCTTGAAAACTTTTCTTTAGTTTTTCTTTATCTAATTTTCAGTTTGCTATCTTATGTTTTCCAGCTATCCACTCAACGACGCTGCGGAAACAGTTAATGAAATTGGATCTTCTATCAGAAGAGTTATGGGAGGAACAAGTGGGATCATGTATATACATTCTCCATCTTTTAAACTTAATTGCTTGATTTTTCTTAATTCATTTACTTATCTATGTAATAATCTTTGAAACAGATATGATATATTCTGCAAGGCTGCATATGCTCAGTTGAAGGCGAACAGTCATTCTGCCACAAAACCATTGTGCTGTGAGATAATAACTCTGCATTTAAATTCTAACTTTGGCACCTATATTCTTGGCTTTCTATTGTTTACTTATGACGCTTCTGGTTTAGGGGCTGATGCGCTTGAAGCTGCCATTGCTGCAGTCAGTAAATATGGCGGTGCTTGTGCGGGTTATCGCACATTGTTAGACGCACTAATTCCAGCAGCATCCGTTCTAAAAGAGGTTATTTTTTATTATCTCTGTGTATGCCATTCATTACTAATTTGGCATTAAATTTATTGACTGATGTATTGGTCTTCATAATCAGAGGTTGATTGCTGGTCATGATCCTGTCAGTGCCTTTGTTCTCTCATCTGAAGCAGCAGTGTCTGGAGCTGAGGCCACGAAATACATGCAGGCTCAGGTGTTTTACTTCATTGCTTCTCCTTTTAGCTCAGAATTTCATATATTTCCCTCCATCCCTTCTTTGTTATAAACCTTTTCAAGATTATGAAAGACAATAGCTACATTGGCTGAAGTTATTTTGATTGGAGCTTAACAATAGGATTAAATGCTAATGTTGCTAATATATTTTAAGGGACAAGGCATGATGATTTCCAATACTGCGGATGAAATGATTCTGATTCTAACACCAATATTGATGGAAATATATTTCCTTGGATAAAGAGCGCAAAAGCCTCCTCCAAAAATAGTTAGAAATACTTTGAAAGTGCGAAGTGCTTTTTTTTTTATTGTCTAAATTGAAAATTGGTCATTTTGCATCCAATTAGGTGGACGACCTTCTGAACTCGATATCACTATCTTTTCATTTTAGTAAATATATAACTAGAAAAATAATTATCAACTAATTTAAATTTTATTCGTTAGATATACCCACGGTGGGTGTGTTCAGCTAGCTTATTTAGAGTTGTGTTGCTTTTAGAGCGGCAAAAATATTCTTTATCCCACTGAAGTTGGCACATTTTGTGCAACAGGTCATTGAACTAAAAACAATTGCAATTTAAAAACTGAATTGTTAAAAACACTGTAATTATCCTATTTTGTCAAATTGGCTACAACAATTTCCTGCTTGGCTTTTCTTAAAAAAAATAAAAATGAGTCACTAATTTCCTTGGGCCTTCTTAGGAATTTTCTCATATTTCTTTTTTGTTTCTCTTTTTTCCCCTTCTTTTTGTTCTTCTAACGCAGATGGTGCGGCGATGATGATGGGCTGGAAAACTTCCTTCATCCTCTCTCCGGTTAGGATGAAAACTCCCTTCTTCCTCTCTCTAATCAGCAAAAATATACTTTACCTCATCCAATTTTGGGCTTCTAGTTGATCTGGAAAAAAAAGGAGAAGAGAGATGTTAAGAGGAAGAAGAGAGAGAAGATGGGTTTGTGTTTTGAGTTTTATAAAATTTTAGATCTGGAACAAAGACGAGAATAAGATGGATTGATGATGGGTTAGATGATTGGAACATCGGAACATTATAGTTTAATTTCAATTGATGCTTTCTGTCAAGCATAACCCTAGTCATTTTTTGTTAGGTTTTAATATCTGAAATATTCTCTAAGTAACAACCTCACATGTCCATGTGCTGGTGGTGTAGGATAAGTAAAGTAAGTGTAGGTTAAGCTTTATTTAACTGCAAGTTATTTTCATTTTGAGCTTTATGAACGATTATATGAAATATTGAGTCTCTTTGAATTCTTCTCCATATTTTTTCTTCACCTCCATTCTACCCTATTTCTGCCCTTTCTTTCTCTCCCAAACTCTGTTTCAGTCTCTTTCTGCTTTAATTTATCTATTCTCACTGTTAGGAACTCATCTAGTTCCTAACAAATTGGTATCAGAGCTGTTCGACAGTTTAGAACCCTCTTCTTCTTCACTTCGAACTCCATTTATGAGTTCTCTGGGTTACTAGTTGGAGTCCTTAACTGGAGGAATTGTTACTGATTTCTTTTGGGTAATCATCTGCAAGTATTACCCAACAAAAATAGTTGGTATTGAAGTACTTAAAACACAGCAGCAGTAAGGAGGAAATTCTGCTCTGTTTGCCCCTGTTTTCTGGTTCAACCTGCAACTGAGGAATTCAACAACATTTTCATATTGTTTATGGTAGAAATCACTTTTTCTCTACTCGTTTACATCTATTCTAAGTAGCCCAGTCCTTAAACTCACACACAAATACCATTTGATGGAACTGAATCTCATATTTCAGTGTTCGTCATTTACCGACAAAAAATCTTACAAAGCTGAAATTATAACACTTAGATCTGAATATTGCCACTATAATTAGTATATTTTGTATTTTTATTCTAATTAACAAACTGATCAGATGGTTGAATCTTTTGTTAAATTCTAGTTATGTGGGTGAAAACTTGTCGAACTGGGATTTTTTCATTTCTGAGAGACCCATTTGATTGTTGTTGAAAAGAGTGATATGAATTCTACTTAATCAGGTGCCCTAGACAAAGCTATAGCAGATTTGAGTAGTTTATTGTCCTATTCTTAAATTTTTCTTTCCAGTTTAGACAATTTTCTGCTATAACAGTGACAAAAATGGCTCTATTACACTGATAGTGTCCATAGTTGTTACTAGTATACTTATTTTGACCACTAGTTCTTCACTAGCTTGTTTACTCTATATAGGTGCATCTAAGCTTTAGACTAGATGTACTTAAATTTCCAAAAAATTGGAATAATTGTTCTAGAGTAGTTATTTTCACCACCAAAATTAACACGCAAGCTCATTTACTCCAATTGGTCTAGTGTTAACACTAGATCAATTCATTGATTGAACTCTGAAACTTAATAATTCTGAGTTTCAATTTCTTCACTAAACAATTCACCAACATGGCTGGACCTTCACATTCGAACTCCAACCAAATGCTGCAACAAGACTTTCTAAGTTTGAGAGAGTACACTCGTGAGAAACTGTAGAATATTGATGTTAAAATGGATTTCTTCATGGATAAAATTACTAAGATGCTTCAGTCTAAGGGTTCCATTGATGGGAATGACTTCTCTAATTCCTTTGGAGATAGGGATGGGCCTTGTAGAGCTCACAAAAAGGGAAAAGGTATTTATAGAGATTCCTATCACATGAGAGCACAAGAGGAAGAGGATGATAACAGTGATGGTGACTAAGATTCTGCAAACACATGGAGAAACTAAAAAGATGGTGAAAATGCTTAGGCCCGACATCCTATATTTGGCCTTCAAGTTAGTAAAACAACATGAAACCCCAATACTTAAGCCTTACACTTATAACCCAAAAAACAATTCCCCTCCATCAAAGTCTCTACCTTAAGAACTACCTAACTTCACCAACCATTGGAAATCTCAAAAAAGACCCCACTCCTAACAATTCAAACCATAAATCAGCCCTGTTGACCTACCCTAAACACAACCAAAACCAAATGCATACAACACCAAGGGCTATAACTGCTGCAGAAAGAGATGAAAGGAGAAATAAAGGCCTATACTACTATTGTGATGAAAAATTTGTTAAAGGACATCAATGTACTACTCCCAGAGCCTTTATGATAACTTGTGATGAAGAGGATGCCAATAAAGATTATGACACTCCCCCCATCTTTGATGAAGACCCAGAGGCTAGCGAAGAGGAACCCTTGAACCAATCGACCTTAGTAGCTATATATGAGCTTCAGAAGGAAGCCAGGGATCAAGACTTGATTATAACGGCAACAACAGGACATTACAAACTGCAAATCTTAATAGATGCGGGCAGTACATTGAGCTTCCTAGATTCTAGTATGGCTGAACAAATGAGAATGAGTAGAAGTTGTGGAGCCTATAATAGTGGGCTTGCCTAATGGACAACAAATAATCTGTTCACACAAGTGCTCTAAATTCAGATGGCAATACCAAAAAAATGAATTCATTACTGAAGTTTTGATACTTCCACTTTCTAAATGGGATGCTATATTGTGAGTAAGCTGGTTAAAAAGTTTAAGGCCTGTGCTATTTGACTATGGTAACCTAACCTTAGAATTCACAAGAGGGGATCAAAGTGTTAAACTCACAACACTGGAAGCATGTCCTAGTACAGAAGCACAATCCCTTTTGAATAACCTCACCATAGCTCAACCCTCTTGGATGACACAACTTGTTGATAGTTATGAGGAGGATCAAGAAGTATCACAAGTCATTACAGAACTCCTCATGACACTAATGGGTCCTAATGAGCTTGAATTTAGAAATGGATTGCTTAAGTTCAGAGGCAAGTTGGTGGTTGGATCTCATGGAGATTTAAGAAAACAAGTCTATGAAGAATTGCATGAAAAATGAATTGGGGGGCACTCAGGGGCTAGGGCCACCATTAAGAGGATTGAACAATATTTTTATTGGAAAGACCTAAGGAAGGATATCATTAAATGGATAATTGAATGCCCTACTTGTCAAGCAGTTAAACATGAACACACTCACCCACCAGGCCTGCTTCAGTCCCTACCTATATCAAGCACCATTTGGAAGGACACCTCTATGGACTTCATCACAGGGTTGCCAAACTCTAGAGGATTTGAGAGTATTTGGGTTATCACTGACTGAATGAGTAGATATTAACACTTTATACCACTGATGCAGCCTATCACAGCTAAGTCTATAGCTCAACTCTTTTTCGAGCACATATTTAAGTTACATGGATTGCCTTCCTCTATAGTTAGTGACATGGATCCTATTTTTCTGAGTGAATTCTGGCAAACACTTTTTAAATTAATTGGCACCTGGTTACATTTAAGTACAACCTTGTACTGAGAGAGTCAACCAATGCCTAGAGCAGTACTTAAGATGTATGTGTGGAAATGCACCAAAACAGTGGAGCATATGGTTACCCTTAGCCGAATGGTGGTTCAATACTACTTTCCATACTACTCTTAACAATTCTCCTTACCATGTGGTGTATGATGTTGAGCCTTACCAACTCTTGATACCACCAACAGGCAGTACCAACTTAGCATCGGTAGAAGAATTGCTAAAAGACAAGGAGGAACAACTAGAAGTGTTATCAAGATTAACCTAGAGAAGGCACAACATAAGATGAGATCTCAAGCCAATAACAAGAGAACATAGAGGGAATTTAATGTTGGAGAAAAGGTCTATCCAAAACTTCAACATTACAGGCAAAGTTCAGTATCTCTTGGAAAGAATGTTAAGCTCTCTCCAAAATTTTACGGTCCTTTCACAATACTAGACAAGGTGGGCAAGGCAGCCTACAAACTAGACCTTCCAAACACTTCTAGAATACACCCCACCTTTCATGTATGTCAGCTCAAGAAATATATAGGAGGCAGAAATCAGTCCTCACTTCCCTATAATGACCAAGGATGGCAGCTGTAAGAATCCTGGAGCAAAGGGTGATACAAAGGAACATCAAAGAAGTTTACCAGTACCTTATTCAATGAAAAATTGTAGTGTGGATGAAGCAACCTAGGAAGATGAAGGAACACTTCAACAAAAAATTTCTGATTTTAACATTTGATCCACGAGGGCATGGATTTTAAAGGATGAGGGAATTGTCAAGCATAACCCTAGTCATTTTCTGTTAGGTCTTAATATCTAGAATATTCTCCAAGTAACAACTTCACGTGCCCATGTGCCCGTGCCCATGTGCAGGTGGGGTAGGATAAATAAAGTAGGTGTAGGTTAAGATTTATTTTCCTGCAATTAACTTTAGTACAAATATGTAAGCAGTGAGTTATTTTCATTTTAAGCTTTACGAACGATTATATGAAATATCTAAGAGAGTCTCTTTCAACTCTTCTCCCTTATCTCTTCCACACCTCCATTCTACCCTATTTCTGCCCTTTCTTTCTCCCCCAAACTCTGTTACAGTCTCTTTCTGCTAGGATATATTAGGAACTCATATAGTTCCTAACACTTTCACTAGTTTTCTAGCTGAAGATGCATGTTTATTCCGTATTGAAGGATATATTAGCAAATTGGAATCATGTAGCCCTCAAATGAACTAATTTTCACAGGTGGTAGAAGATGACTTAGTCGCAGCTACCATTTTTTTCTTAGATGAAGATGGGAAGAAGATAGAACTGACCCTTTTTTAAAATTTTATTTTTTTTAGTTCATTCATGTGAACTTTTTTGCTGGGTCATGTGAGTCAACTGACTTGGCTGCTCAATTTTTTACCACTTCATTCTTCTTTTTATTCCAGTTGGCCACGTAGGAGAAATAAAATTTGATTTGGATGTCCGTTTGATTAATTTGACAGAATGGGATAATTGTAGTATTTTTAATAGTTCAATTTCCTAATTGCAGTTTTTTTAGTTTAATGGGCTATTGCACAAAATGTGTCAACTTGAATGGGGTAAAATATATTTTTGCTGTTTTTGATCATCTTATTTGGTTCAAATGCATTGCACTATTTTTGGTGCGTTGCATTTGGACCAATAAGCTGCATCTGTGAGCTAAATAAGCTGCTTTTAGTATAAGCTAGAACAAGATTATCAAGTGCGTTTGGGGTCTAAAAGCCCCCAAAGCCATGACTATATAAAACTTGGAGCTTTAGATGCCTTTGAATTACATCTCATTGTTAGAGGCATAAATACATAAATACTTTGGTTGAGTATGTGCCTTTTAAGTTTGGTATAAACGGAAAGGAACAATCAATCACTTGGGAATAAGGATATTGGCCTTTTAAAAAGGTGTATGTAAAAGCAAAAGTGGAGTTCACAAGCACTTGCTAAGGTGATGTCGATGCATCTGTTGGGTTGATTTGTTTATGTGAAATGGCCTGGCTGCTGACTGCTGTGGTGGTTGATCTGCTCACATGTAATGCAAGTATAAATGCTTGCGCATATGATTGCTTGTAATAGATAGATTAAAAGGGATTTGGAAATACTTATTACAATGGATAGTTTTGGTCATGGTCTAGGTTTAGGGGTGATGTGGTGTAGGGTCAGTTTGCTCCATTAAACATCCTGGTTGCTAAATTGGTTGTTTTTTCCCCAATGTGAGTATTCATAATAAACATAAGAAAGGTGTTTTGGATATACTCACTACCAATGGATTGTCATGAGCTTGTCCATGCAATAGATTTAGGACCCATGTTCATAAAAGGACTTCAAATCAAGTAGCTTTGCTTTATGTGCATCTACCTATAAGCAATTAGTATATAGCGTATGAAGAGAAGAGGAGCATAGTAGATATTATAACAGAAGAAAAATCTTTGCCAAACACGATGAATGCCAACAGATCCTTTGTACCTTTGAGAAACCCCTCAATTTAGTAAGTGAGGGCATAGAGCTAACTTTTACGAAGAATGTGTAAATTTGACTAAGTGCACCTTAAAAGTGAGAATTGCGATCTTAGAATACCACCAGTTAGTGAGAACACGTTCTATGAATACTATGCCAACTGCTCAATACTTAAATAGGCCGGGTTGTAATTTTTGCATTGATTTTCTAGCATTTGTAAATCTGTGTATCATACCATTCTTCGTCTTCTCTTTCATGCATTTTCTGTTTCACTGAATACAAAGACACTAATAAACTAGCTTTTGTAGGCTGGTCGTTCAACTTATGTCCCTGGGGAGGTCCTTGCATCGATTCCGGATCCAGGTGCCATGGCTGCAGCCTCATGGTATAGAGCAGCGGCCTTAGCTGTGAAGGACATTAAGTACTAAGCCTCGTAACTACATTCATCAGGCTATTG
Source organism: Panax ginseng (assembly GCA_020205605.1). Lineage (NCBI taxonomy): Eukaryota > Viridiplantae > Streptophyta > Magnoliopsida > Apiales > Araliaceae > Panax > Panax ginseng. The sequence goes on from CM035132.1 coordinate 179,195,054, forward strand.
TATCAAACTGAAGAAGAGTTTAACCAAGTACATTTTTGTTCATAACTTTACTCTAACTAATTGTGCTCTCCGCTTTTCGCATTCTGGGCGAAGCTGCGAGAGCGAGTTGGTTCATATGGTTCACAAAATTTCCATTGGACGATGTAATATCCGGCACTCTTTCACCTTGCAAATTTTATGAGACTAATGCTGTAATACATCTAAAACTCCCAGCTCAAAGTAATGATTTTATATGACCATGTGTTTCTCTAAATGGGGAAGACTTAATGAGAAGATCTTAATGAGAAGATACGAGTGCGAATTGTTTTGGCTGCTTTGGGTATCTGCGATTTTCTTAATCCTGTTTGGGTAATTGTAGGTTTTTCTATTCACATTTTACTTTTTTGTTCTCATACTAGTCTTCATTCCCATCTGCAGTGCATTGCAACGAGTTGACTATTATAGTAGCTGTTGTTGACGCCGTCATTGAATTGTTGGCAACTGTGAAATGTGAAATAGTTTGATTTATTTATCTATATATCAATTTTAATTTGTTAATTTTTTTTTTGAGACTAAGCAATACTCGTTACAGCCTGAACAAGAGAAACCACAAGTGGCTGAAATGACTCCTGGTAAAAAGCAGCCTCATGCATTACAGTACTTGCATGGTCACAAACCCATGATATCGACTCCTGCTACGTACACTTTGCACAACTTGACGCAGAGTTGATGAGGGTCTCGTTCCAGCAAGTGATATTTTCACGCGAGTTTCCTTCGTATGGAGGAGGGACTCGCTCAGGGACCATATATATATATGAGAAAAATATATATACACAGCTGTGTTGTACATAGTTGACTATGATGATGGTTTTTTTGAACTAACGACAACTCACCTGTTGCTATAGCTATTATGGTCTATGGCGACAGGTAGCTATAGCAACAGGTGAACTGTTGGTATAACTCAAAAAAATTATCGTCATAGCCGACTGTGTATTACATAGCTGCGTATGTTCATATAGTCATATATATATATATAGAGTTCGGATTAGGTCCGGACTCCCGCATTTTAACAAAATTTGGATTTTTTATTTATTTAAAACAACTAAAAATAAAAATTTATGAAACTTGAATTTTTACATAATACAGTGTTTTGGGTGTGATTTGGATACATATATCAAAACATGTCTGTACAGTCTGTGCAGATTGTATATATATTTTTTGGTATAGGTATCCAAATCATGTCCAAAATATTATATTATGGAAAAATTTCAGTTCCATAATTTTTTTTTTATTAGTTCTACAAAAAAAAAAAAAAAATTCGGTCCGCATTTTAATCAGGTCCGGACCTGATCCTAATTCTCTCTCTCTCTCTCTCTCTCTATATATATATATATATATATATATATATATATATTAGCCATTAGGAAAGGTTTTAATGTCTCACAAATGTAAAAATATCACAAACATAAGGCCACAAGTTAAATGTGCTTGGAATTAAAGAAAGTTATTTCCATTGCATTATTAGTACATCAATATTATCATTTGTTGGTGCACACAACACAATTATTAGGAGAGAGATTTTTATAGACTACTAGAATTTATTCATAGTACAAATTTTTTCTGTGATTCTTTCACCACTACCTACATAATGTCTTATATTCTTGCACTGAGAAAGTAGAAAATACCACCATATAAGCAAAAAGATTACAATTGCTCCCCTTTATTCTTTACTTTATTATTCTTTTTAACAAAGGTCAAGTTTATGCATAATAATATTATAGGTCTGAAATTGAATTGGAAGATGGAGAGAAGAAGAGGAGATATTTCAGAAGAAGATGAAGATGAGAAGTTTAACAATAATAAGAAAATTGAGGAGCTTCAATTAGACTCATGTACCAAATCATCATCTTGGAAAAGTAGATTGGGATTTTTGAAGAATGGGGTTGGTGCTTATTCTCAGCCTCAGGGGCTTTTCATTCATCCTGATAATTGGTTAGCTCTCTCTCTCTTTCCCTCTCTCAAAATTATACTATCAGAAAGTATTCTTGTTTGTTTTTCGCTTTTGGGCTTTTGTAATCTAAATATATTTAAAAATATTGTTAGTTTAAATACAACTTATTTCAGAAAAGTAATTTTAATTTTATTTTTTTTACAAACGCAACTTTTAAGGCTTAAAATTATTATATCATTACGCACCAAATTCACTTTTCCAACGCCTCCAAACCCAAACACACCAAAACGAACAAAAGTTTTTTTTTTTAAATACTTTAAAAAAATAGTTCATTACTTAATAAAAAAGAAAAAAAAAGAATTTTTTTCACAATATAATAATAAAGTTTGTAGACATCATCATTTAAAAATATAAATATATTTTAAAATGAAAATCTACCTAATTTATACACAATATAACAACAACGTTTTTAATTATTTGTCTTAATTGATAATATAAACAAATGATTTATTTTCCACTGTCAGTCGCATCATTTTTGACATAGGAAAATGATATATATTGCGAATGTTTTACGATAGATTTTTGATTGCCCGTATTACTAATAATTTTTTTAAAGGGATGTGTAATAAGTGAGATCCTCCTTTAATTCTTACTAATGCATAAATTTATCGTAATAAGTATTGGTTAACGATTGGAGGTAAAGTTATTCACTTCATTTTTCAATATCAAATTATTTTTCTTCCTTTCCACTTTCTTATTAGTTTAGAAAATCCAAAAATTTAAGAACTTTCAACTTTATTAGCACATACATTCGCACTTTTAATAATATATATTGAATGAAAAATATAGCAATTTTTTAAAATAAATTCATGTAATTGAATCTTCCCCTCTACACTATTTATATATATTCACCACCACAAAATATACATATATTTAATATTGAGAGCCTTCATAGTATTTATAAATTTTATAATAAGTGTATGAATTAATTAATTAATATGTGGTTAAATTTACAATTATAATTTATATTGGTTCAACTACTAGTTTAATTAAAAGAAAATGATTATAAACCTGCTGGTTTAGACACTAGAGTTTAGACTAAATTGCAAATCTGACCCTCTTATTTGTCATGTTTTTGTTAAATTGTTCTAAACTTTTTTTTAGCATATCTGTTCCTCATAGATGCATTAGTCATGCAAATGTGTTCCTCCAATGTTCGTCAATTTTTTTTAGCACAACTGTTCCTCGTAGATGCGTTAGTCATGCAAATGTGTTCCTTCAATTTTTTCACTTATTAAAAATTGATTTTCTCTCTCCTCTCCTCTCCTCATTTTTTTATTTTTTATTTTTAAAATTTGTGTAAAAAGTATATTCTTATTCTTCTTTTTAATTGTTTATTTTATATTATCATTTTGAATTTAATATGAAATATCTCTAAATTTAAAATTAGTATAAATTAATTAATTTTAAACAATATAATTTTCAAAATTATAAACCTTACTATTTTTTTATTAGCGTCATTTAGATAAAATAAAAAATAGTAGTTTATAATTTTGGTAATTATATTGTTTAAAATTAATTAATTTATACTAATTTTGAATTTAAAGATATTCTATATTGAATTCAAAATGTCAATATAAAAATAAATAAATAAAAAGAAGAAGAGTATACTTTTTACATATATTTTAAAAATAAAAAATAAAAAAATGATGAGAGAGGAGAGAGAAAATAAAATTTAATAGGTTAAAAAAATTAGAAGAACACATTTGCATGATTAACACTATGAGGAACAGCTATGCGAAGAAAAAGTTTATGGTACATTGAAGGAACGCCGTTGCTTAATTAACTCATTTATGAGGAACAATTATGCTAAAAAAAATTAAAAAAATTTAAGAAACTTATCAAAAACATGACAAATATAAGAGAGTTAAATTTGCAATTTAGTCCACTTGACATAGACAGTCGGGGAATTTAGAAACTGGGTGAGTCTGTTCGAACGGCTGGCGCCAACAGGTCGGTATTTTCTCTCTCTAAAATTTCATATCTTGCTTAATTTCAATTTTAAATTTGAAGAGAAAGAGCCAAGGTGAAATCTGTATGGTTGATGATGCAGGGGGTACGTTTTATGGACCCATTTCATTCTGATATGGGCGGTGTATTCCTCATTCTTCACTCCTCTCGAGTTTGGATTCTTCCGTGGATTGCCGGAAAACTTATTCCTCCTCGACATCGCTGGCCAAATTGCGTTCCTCGTCGATATTATTGTCCGATTCTTCGTCGTCTATCGAGACCACAACTCTCACCGGATGATCTTTAATCACAACCTAATTGCCATTCGGTCAGTAATTCCTTTTATCTCCTCTACATATGCAGACCTGATAAGATTGGATTGGTGAAATACTCTCTCCGTCCCTATTTAAATGATGATTTAGAGTTTTTTATTTATTCCTAATTATTTGATATTTGTTTAAATATAGGAGAATTAATGACAATTTTTTTAAAATTACCCCTCATTATTCTTTCTACTTTTTTGATACTTTAAATTCTTTCTCTCTCCTTATCCCAACAAAACTCATTCTTATCCCAATAAAACTCTCCTTATACCAACAAAAGATTTAAGAGTATTATAGACAATTGACTACTATATTTAATGCTTTCCAATCATTATCTTAATGTTTGTACCCATCTCTAAAACGCCATTTAAATAGGGACAGAGTGAGTAGTTTTTAGGTGATGGATTGGTTTGGTTTTAGATCCATATTATTATTACAAATATGGTCGGATCTAATTTAACTACTTTTGACCCGTATTAGTCTATAATAGTTTTTTTTGTAGTTTATATTGATAACAAAGAACACATTCCACCCCACCCTTCATCCCCACACCCCACCCACCCCCCCACTCCCCACCCACCCCACCCCACCCCACCCCACCCACACACACCCACCACCCCCCACCCAACACACACACGCCACCCCCACCCCACCCCACCCCACCCCACCCACCACACCACTCCACCCCGCCCCACCTTGCCCTTGCCCCGCCTCGCCTCGCCCGCTTGCCCTCATTCCCCACCACAAAAATAACACTTATTGATTATGTCCCACCCCACGCCCACCACCCGCCCTCTGCCCCCACCTCCAGGCCCTCACCAAAAAAATAATATTTATTGATTATGTATACATCCCGTCCCCACCCCACCCCCCACCCCCCCCCCCCCTCTCCGTCCCACGCACCCCACCCCAATTTTTTTTTACTGATTATTGTAATTAAATAATTATTAATGTATATTTTTTTTAAAGTGTCTATAATCACAAAATTAATGTTTTTAATACTCAAATTAGTCACATCAATTAAAAATTTTAAATTTTAAATTTGGGTCTAAAAAATTAAAATAAGACTCTTTTAGTATAACAGAAATTAAGATTTTAGTGAAACTATAATTTGAAAAATAGGTCGATCTGGATTCGACCCATAACCATTTAAATCCAAACCACATAACCCATATTAAATATAGGTAATATAGTTTTGATTTCAAAACCAACCCAAACCTATTTTTTGCCAAGTCTAGCTGTATCTACAAGTCTTTTTTTTTTAAATTTTTTCCCTGTTTAATACTTGCTTGTACACCCAGTAAGCACAATATCTTATTTTTTTATTGTACTTCTTTATAAATACATTATTATTGGTTACAGTAATTAAGTTTATTTTTTATTTAACAGAATGATATGGTTGGTCTTCGTATTATATTTAAACTTATATTTGAATAATAGTAAGAGTTTAATATTATGTAAGAGGATCTCAGAAGAAAACATTGTTCTTTTATTTTAGATTATCTAAGAATAATAAAATCTTTCTTATAATTATAATAATGGTAACAAATTAAAGCCAACGAATTTTTTTAAAAGCCGACGTATCAGACAGATGTAGCCGTGACAGTTTTGGACAATTGGCATCTATGAATAACTGAGTTTGAACCCCCAACAAAGCCAATGTACCTAGGATCAAACACACAATCTACAAGAAACTCTTTCAAATTGGGGCAAGCTTTTGTAATATCCTCAAGCTCCAACGCTTTAAACCCTTCGGAAAATGAAGGGTTTAGAAAATTGAAAGAGGTCAATTTGATTGCGATGCGTGGGTACGATTCAAGCGCCAGAAAAAGATCCTCAGTCCAACAATAGAAGTTGGAAAAATTGAGCTTGTTAAGGGAAGTAAGATTCTTAAACGGATGGGCAAAATCAGTCCCAGATGGCAATTGGGATTTTTGATGCTGAAGGGTTGATGGGTTTCGAGCGGAAACTGTGAGGGATTTGAGAGATGGGAAAGCATGCCAGTGGAGATAACAGATGAGGGCGGGGTCAGAGAGGCGGCGGGGTCGAAGAGGAGCGGATGACCCCAGGAGAGAGGAGAGAGAGGTCGAGGTAGATTACGGATCGGAAGCAGGATGGGAACATGGGAGACATCCGTCCAAAAAAGTTTTAAATCAATTCCGCTAGAAATTCTAGTGGACGCGCTGTGCAGATTTTAAATATCATCTGTTCATAATTTTAATAAAAAGTAGAGATGATATTTGCTCCTTTTTGATCCATAGCAAATACATGTTATGGATCATTGTCCTATATATATATATATATATATATATATATAAACTAGATACCGTTCTAGTAGAGGAAACCTAGAATCCACTAAATGTTCTTCGAAAAATTGTTTATGTATGAAGGATATATATAGAACTCTGGTAGGAAACTATTCCCAGTTATGAGTACTCCTAGAAACTCAATTTCATCATTCTCCTCTCTTCAACCAACTACTCTATTGAACTCTTCTTCTTACAAAAAATCTAATGCTCACAAGTTAGACTACCTATAAGAAATTCATCATGTCTCTGAAGAGGATAAAATTCCCCTCATAGAGATTCCCATCAAAAATCCCTATACAGCGTTTCATAAACCTTCATCATCCCCTTGCAGATCCCTTCACTTTTTGCTTAGTTCATCCCGTAAAATTGTTAAAGAATATGTCCAAGCCTCTTGTTGTGACCAGTGTAATCTACCTACAACCTCTGAAGAACAGTATGTTACCTTAGAGATCCCATCTCATTTTCCTACCCAGTGATAGACTCCACGACACGCTTGCGTGAGGTGGTCGTCGCCCGGATCGTTTCTAGCACAGTTGTTAGGTGAATTGCTTGCAACACCTTAACCCCTGGTCTATACGTAGACGGTAATCTTGGTACAATTGCTCGTGTTCGGAAATCTGCGTTGAATGGACACCAACGACACCTTGACCCCTCGCTTATATTGAAGCGAAAATCTCGGTACAATCGACGATTGATGCGGTAAAAGATGTCACACACAACTATGAATTGTTGTATGATAAGTCAAATTGAATCTCAAAGAAATAACTAAGAAAAATACTTAGGAATTGTTCAAAGAACCAAAAGTAGAGAATAACCTCACAAATATATTGAATAATGAATAATGTGTTTGATTACATGAACTTGGACCTCTATTTATACTGCTCAAAACTATCCAAATCCTAATAACAATAGGAACAAATTATTCTAATCCTAATAAGAATTACAAACCATAACCCTAATTTCTACAAGGAAGTAGAAATCAATTTGGAAAAGAAATTCCTATTTCTATAAAACAATAGAAACCTTATTTAGAAAGTAAATTTAAACTGGAAAGAAATCCTAATTATAATAGAATTTGATAAGTCTCTGAAAAACAAATCCCTAAAAATTAGGCTAATAGAATCTGCCTAATATTTTAGGAAACAAAATCTTTTTCCTAAAATCCCAAAATCCTTGCCATGTTAGGATTTTTTTCCGCGTGAAACTTGCTTCTTTCCTTTGCATGTAATCTGATTATGTAAAGTTATAAAGGCCCACATAATATTGGCTACATGTGAATAACTTGCTGATCAGGATTGTATCACAGTGGCTCCGAGAAGGATGTACTCATTTGCATTTTGAAGCAGTCCGTCTTGTTCTTACTTTTCATGTAAGAAAAGTTTTACCTGTTACTTCCAGAATTGCTCTTTTAGATACAAGATTTGTTGAATATCAACATGCTTGTAGCTGGAACAATGTTCATTACACTGTACCCAAATTTCAATATGCCCCCTCCAAGATCCTCATTTGTCTACAGCCCTAAAAGTCCAATTTCAAACTATTGGATCGCCTCAGGTTGGGACTACATTTGCAACTACTTTGCACCATCAAATGGTGTATCGTGTCCAAAATCATGCAATAGACTTGACAGTTCCAATGGAACTGATAAAGTCCTATTAATCAATGTTGATCCTACCCAAGTACCGTCATGTGTTCATATACCCAGGCAGATTTCCCGATAGGAATTGTTAAAGCTGTTACCTGAGCAATGTGTAACAAATTATGAAGAAAAGCACCAAGAAGATCAGCAAGCAACTCCAATCCAAAATAAGGATCCAATTTTTTCCAAGAAGTCGAAGGGACATACAATGATTACTTTTAAGAAAAGTGGTCATCAGGAAAATGTTCAGCACATATTCCCAACATAGTTTGGTTATAGTGAGACCTATACGGCAGACGAGGCTGACATGCAAGTGCCAATTCTTTCCTTTGATCAGGAGGGAAAACCAGTCTATATGCTCAAAGATTGGGATGACCATTGTTATTTTGACATCTGTCATTGTGATGTATGTTTTGAAGAAACTGAATGGATGGAACCCTGGGAGGAAGAGATCCAGAAGAGGAAGGAAAAGAAGAAGCTGAGTACCTCACCGTGCAAAAAGTTTCCTAATAAAGATGATAGAAGCACTCCATCACCTGCTCCTATGCCATCTATTCCTTTACAGCCTTATTACCAAAAGGCATTGAAACATATAAGAAAGGAGTTGATGGTTAAATCAGTCCAACAGCCAGTAGAGACGATTGCTATGTTTCAGTAAGCGTCTCCTAAGCTGGATCATGAGGATGAGTTTTCCCCATTAGGAACTCATTCAGATAAAGCCAACAAAATCACTCATAGATGGAAAATTTCCGATCCAAGAACCACACAACCAGACGGCTCAGTAAAACAAGTTTCTCCCGCTGAAGCAGTCCTAAACTGGGAATCAGAAAATGCTGTGGCACAAAATAAAACTCTTAAAAGGATTGAGGGAAGTCAACAGAGATTAGAGCAGAATATGACTCAACGGTTCAGTTCATTACAAACATCGTTGGAAATGCTCAAGTCAAGGATTGAATCTCTTCATATAAAGATTTTATCATTAATTCATGAAAACAAGTCCTTTGCCAATCAAGAAAAAGAAATGAAAAGCTTGAAAGCCCAGCTAGCTGACATTGAGAGAGGTTTTCACCTCAAACCACCCATGACCCAAACTTTTCCAAACTTTCCTTCACCAGTCTGGTCTATAAATTCCCCTTCTGTTTATCTCAAAGTTTCTCAACCTCTTGTCATACCTGACTCTTATGAGTTGGAAAAAATGTTTGGAAAAACCTCCATAATTATGGCAAGAAACCACTAACAAAGCTCAGCCAGAGAAATCTTTCTCATCAGAAAATGAAAGCAACTGTTGAACCACTTAACCCATTCCCATCTCAATCACCGGCTGAACCAACACCTTTACCATCTTCTTCACATCTGCCATCCTCCTCGCAACTATCTTCCTCAATGCCTCCTACACAAATGATGATGGATCAAAATCCTCTTGCTCCATTTCTGAAAAATTATGCCAACCAGAAGGATCCTTGGGATGAGTCTGATCAAGACTCAGCAGAAATGATGTTTAAAAAAACATCCGAAGATGATCCCCCATCTGACAATGATGTCCGACAAATGACACCAGAAATTCCACAAATCCGTCCATTTCACAATCATGTTCGGATAAACATACACTTTTCACTTTTGATGATGTCTCCCTTCAAAGTGGCATAAAAAATGCAAGAGTTACATCCTGTTGTGTAGCGAACTCCAGAAACCCAATGCCACAGTTGAAGATGTCATAAGGTGATTTACAGCCAGAATGGATGGTAGGATGCTCTACATGAATATCGCCATATTCAAGTATACAGAGTTCCTGATATTCATCATTTCAATGGACTTCTTTACAATGAATTTCTGGGAAATCCAACACATGTTACCGATATGGCCAGAGAAGAATATTTTCAGATGAAGTGTTGTTCATATTTTCCAAAAGATTTGGACAAACACTTTCAACAAATGTTAAAAAGGTTTTATTTGCTTGGGGGAATTGATGATACAAATTTAAAACAAGCATATTTAAATTCAATTCTTGCCCTTCTTAGTAAAGAAGCATTCCAACAGTTGGAAATGAAATGCAAAACCTTGGTGCTTACAACTGTCGGTGATATTCACCAATTTGTTATGAGAGCTTTGTAGAGTTTATGCAACAAAATAATTTTTTTCAAAGATTTCAACAAAGAGGCCCAGAAGTTTGAAAAGGCATGCAACAAATCACATATCATCAAATGCTCTGGTAAGGATGGTTGTGACTGTTCTTTCTTTCAAGGCAAAAAGAAACACTATAAGAAGCATTTCTTCAAAGACAAATGCAAGAACAGAATAAAGTTCAAAAAAGAGGTTCTTCAGAAGAAAGAGATCCTCAAGGAAGACAGACAAATGTATTTTATGCAAAAGGCCAGGACAGTATGCAAAAAATTGTCCAAACAAGAATAAAGACAAGACACCATCTCAAATTTCTCTGATTACTGGAATCCAATTTGAAGACGATGACGTTGAATCTCTATTCTCAGAAGTAGATCAAGATGATCCTGAGATTGTTTTTGCTCTAGACTCGGTCCAGCAAGAAGACTACCAAGATTCCTCTGAAGACGATTTCTTAGATGAGAGAATTTTATTATGAAATTGAATAAGTTTATCTATCAGACTATCACCAATTTCCTCCACACCATCTGTATTGGGTCAAGTCAGCTTATTGCCAGAAAAATATGCTAGACCTATCAGGTTAATAGCATTTTTTGATACCAGAGCTTCGAAGTCAATCTTGAATCCATAAATTCTTCCGGATAACTTTTGGCAGCCGCACAGACAATTGTTCAAAGTTGCAAATTCTGATATTATGGAAGTCACAAAGATCAGCAAACTGATCAAGAATGTGGTTTTTCCAGGTCTTGTTCTCACAACCAGATTGCTAGGTTCTCCTTTACCAGGAAAGGACTTAGATTTTGGTTATGATCCGATATCTCAAATGAAAAAAGTATCATGGAAACCTCATGGGTTTACAGTGGAAGTCTTATTTTCTACAATGAACTCATATGGATCATCTTCCTATTGCTGAATCTCTTCATGGTCTTCAACAAAAGCTGATCCAACAATCCTGTGCAAAAACTCATTCAAAATTCCTTAAAAAATGTCGAATTCCTGTATGGACCAATAAGGAATTTTCATTTCATTGCCTTTCTAAAGGAAAGCCATTCAGGAATACATCCTGATCACTATAAGCTGGCAGTGGCAGAGTTAAACCAGTTGAAGACGGAGGGTCTTATAGAATCCGCAAGTTCTCAATGGGCATGTGAAGCTTTTTATGTCAATAAAAGAGCAGAACAAGTTCGTGGAAAATTAAGGTTGGTTATTAATTATCAACCTTTAAATCATTCGTTAGCAGATGATAAATTTCCACTTCCTAGGTGAAATACTTGATTTGCTAATTTACCAGCAGCAAAGATATTCTCAAAAATCGAATTAAAAGTTGGTTTTTGGCAATTGGGGATTCAACCCGAAGAAAGATTCAAAACCGCGTTTTGCATCCTGGACCACCATTTTCAATGGACAGTCCTGCATTTTGGATTAAGAATAACTCCATCATTGTTTCAGAAGGCCGTGATCAAGATTTTTGAGCCTATTCTCCGTAGTGCTCTAATCTATATTGATGACATCCTACTGTTCTTCCCAGACGTTGCTCATCATGCTGAATTACTAATTCAGTTTAGTAACTTGTTACAACAGTATGGAATTATGTTGTCTCAAAAGAAAATGGTCATTGGAGTCACTAAAATCGATTTCCTTGGAATGCACATTGAATGTGGACAGTACAACTTACAGCCACACATCTTCTAATTTTCCTATATTATAACCTCTCCAGAAGACAAGTCCAACAGTTCTTGGGAAAAGTAAATTATATGGCAGAATTCATTCCAAAGATGGCATTAATAATTCGTCCTTTGCAGGTCATGTTAAAGAAAAATACTTTTATTTGGTCAGATTTGCAGACTCAAGCTGTCAATAATAACAGAAAAGGTAAAGCGTCTTCTAGCCTTACAGATTTCTTCAACAGGAAAAAGTCCAGACAGACGCTAGCAATTAATATTGGGCAGCTGTCTAGCTTGAAGAAAAGGATGGAAAAAGACGAATATGTGCATACAAAAGTGGCAGATTGAAGGACTCAGAGATGCATTATCACTCCACATACAAATAAGTGCTAGCTGTCAAAAGAGGCATTGAGAAGTTCGAATTCCACCTTATAGGCAATCATTTTCTTTTGGAAATAGACGTGTTAGCTTCTCCCAGGATGTTACAATTCAAGCAAAGGACATTACCAAATTCCCATCTTCTCAGGTGGGCATAATATTTTTCTCGTTATAGTTTTGATGTCAAACATATAAAAGGGACCACAAACACCATTCCAGAACAATCTTTAATCCCAAACCTCGTCAATGTTCTTTCATCCCTATCATTCACATGATGGATTCTTCCGGCTCCTCAACAAAATCTTTCCAAAGCCCGTTGATAAACAACATGCCAGAACAATGCTTTTCAAATACCAATCCCTTTGTATCCAAAAATATCGGTTTGTTGGATGCCCCCCTTGTACATCCAAAATATCCCTTCCTCAGTGTTATGACAATTCCATTCAGACTTTATCTTGACCCAGAAATGTTGTTATTTTTGTGGTATTTTTTTTGCTTGCATACCATCGCTGTTCAGTTCCTTGTTATCTCATCCTATCCAAAATAAGAACCTACGAGTTATAGGGATTTCCTGAATTCAAAGGATTTGTAGAATGGTTCAAGTTCAACCCCTTGACATGGTGGATTCGGATGCTGCACAAAGTAATTAGAGATTACGAAAAGATAAATGAAGATGTGTATATTCCTTTTAAAATCAACCAACTTAGGCCCCACAAGAACTCTGTTCTACATGCAAAAATTCATTCAGGAGGCCACACAAACCTTGTGTTAAAATTCTACAATGGTGGGAACCTTCCTGCACCTCCCCTGAAGTCCGTGATCCCATTGTCAAATAGTTTAGAAAATTGCAAAAGAAGCTTGCAGAGAAAAATGGAGTTTTCCCACGAGAGATCTGACCTTAAGGAGCTAAAATACCATGGGATGTTAATTTTCCAAAAGATTACGACAGCAGATGATGTCAAATCATAATATTTGGAAGATTAAAAATAATCCAAAAAATCGATGATACTCTCCTAATCTCTTAGAGTTGGGATATTCCCCTAATGGTTTGGATCAAAGTTATCAAAGTCCTTATCCAAGTCCATCCACTTTTTCAAGACTCAAAATCTATGGGATTATGGATCACCCTTAGATCTTAACCGTATGGACATTGCTGAGACATCCTTCAAGGATACAACTCCCTCCAGAAAAGATATGTGCAATTATTGTGAAGAACCGGATGGATGCATATGCTTGCCATGTGAATAGTGTCCTGAGCTAGAAGGATGATGTGACTGTATTAATCTTGATACAGACTAAAGCAACACCAACACTATAGAAGTGGGTTCTTTATTTAGTATGTTATGTTGTATTTGTCATGTTCCAATAATTCTAAGTCATGTGTTGTCATAGGATTCCTTCTTTATTGAAAAAGACTGGGTCCTACTCTGTAAAAAGCTATTTTTGTGTGCATTTGGATGCCCTCCTTTAGAAAAAGTAGAGGATCCACTTATTTAGGCGTGTAAGGTGTGTTCCGGTCACATGCTACAGTATTAAATTAGTATATCGACATTTTCGTATCATTGGTTTGCATGCTGTAGATTTTTGACGTAGATGATCCTCTTAATAGAGGCAACTACAGAGCATACTTTCATTAGCAAAGCTATGAATGTTTATATATTTGAATATATACTCCACTCTTTCAGAAAACTATGAAGGAAATTTAGAAAGTCATAAGGTATAAAGAACACATGGATTTTATTTCTTGCTACGTTTTCCTTACAAACAATACATAGCTCTCCTTATATAGTGGTGGAGTGTTGAAACCAACAAACAACATGCCTTGCACCTAAATAATTGGATCTTCTACTTTTTCTAAAGGAGAGCATCCAATACACACAAAACTAACTTTTTAGAGGTAGGATCCAGTCTTTTTCAGTAAAAAAGGAATACTATGACAACACAAATGACTCACTTAGAATTATTGGAACATGACAAATACAACATAACACACTAAATAAAGAACCCACTTCTGTAATGCTGATGGAATCTAGTGCTGCTTTAGTCTGTATCAAGCTTAATGCAGTTACATTGTTCTTGTAGCTCAGGACAATACTCACATGGTTAGGATATGCATCCATCTGGTTCTTCACCATAATTGCACATATCTTTTTTGTAGGAAGTTGCATCCTTTTTGAAGGGTGATCCATAATCCCATGGAACTTGAGTGTTGAAAAAGTGAATTTGAAGGACTTGGATAAGGACTTTGAAAACTTCCAAACAATTGGGGAAATCCAAACTCTAGAGATTAGGAGAGTACCGCCGATTTTTTGGATTATTTTTAATTATCCAAATATGATGATCTGACATCATTTGTATTTGTATGTAGTAATCCTTTGGAAAATTATCATCTCATGGTGCTTTGGTTCTTTAAGGCCATATCTCTCGTGGAATAACTTCATTTTTCTCTGCAAGCTTCTTTTGCAATTTTCTTAATTGTTTGACAATGGGATCACAGACTTCAGGGGAGGTGCATGAAGGGTCCCACCTATTGTAGAATTTTAACACAAGGTCTGTGTGTCCTCATGAATGGAGTTTTGCATGTAGAGCAGGGGTTTGGGTTTGAGTTCCTTTGGGGTCTGAGTTGGTTGATTTTAAAAGGAAGGGATAACATCTGCGTTAGTCTCCAAACTATAGCTATTTTTCGCATTTAGTCCCCAAATTTTTTTTTTCACGTATTTCATCCTTAGATTTTATTATTTCTACAATCTTTGTCCAACTTTACAAAAATAGAGCAATTGAAGGGTACTAAATATAAAAGACAACTATAGATTGAAGACTAAACAGGGACCACAGTCACAATTTGAGAACTAAATGTGAAAAATATACTATATTTTGGGGACTAATATAAAACAAACATATAGTTTAAGGACAAAATACGCGAAAAAATAGTTAGGGGACTAAACGCGAAAAATAGTTATAGTTTGGGGACTAATGAAGAGGTTATCCCTAAAAGGGATATAACATACACATCTCAATTTGTCGTTTCATAATCTCTAATTTCTTTGTGCACCATCCGAATCCACTATGTCAAGGGGTTGAACCATTCTACAAATAATTTGAATTCAGTAAATTCTTGTAACTCATTGGTTCTGATTTTGGACAAGACGAGATTAACAGGGAACTGAACAGCGATGGTATGCAAGCAAATAAAATACCACAAAAATGACAACATTTCTGGGTCAAGGTAAAGTCCAAATGGAATTATCATAACACCGAGGAAGGGATATTTTGGATGTACAAAGAGGCATTCAAGAAACCGAAAACCATATTATTGGATACAAAGGGATTGGTATTTGAAAAGCATTGCTCTGGCATGTTGTTTATCAATGAAGCTTTGGAAAGATTTTGCTGAGAAGCTGGAAGAAGTGGAAGAATCCATCATGTAAATGATAGGGATGAAAGAACATTGAGGAGGTTTGGGAGTCTGGATAGCATGTTTGGAATGGAATGGTGTGTGGTTCCTTTTATATGCTTGATGTCAAAACTGTATCGAGAAAAATATTCTGCCCATCTGAGAAGCTGAGAATTTGGTAATGTCCTTTGCTTGAATTGTAACATCCTGGGAAAGCTGGCATGTCCATTTCCACAAGAAAATGATTCCTTATGAGGTGGAATTCGAACTTCTCAATGCCTCTTTAGACAGCTAGCACTTCTTTGTACGTGGAGTGATAATGCATCTTTGAATCCTTGAATCTTCCACTTTTGTATGCACATATTTGTCTTTTTCCATCCTTTTCTTCAAGCAAGACAGCTGCCCAGTATTCATCTGGAGAATCCTTTTTCCTATTGAGGGAATCTGTAAAGCTGGAAGATGCTTTGCCTTTTCTTTTATTGTCTTGACAGCTTGAGTCTCTAAAATCTGACCAAACAGGAGCATTTTTCTTTAACATGACCTGCAAAGGACGAGTTATTAATGCCAAATTGTGCGTTGTGTGTGTTTCTAGGGGGTCCCTTTTGCAATAAATTGTATCTTCTGAACATCCAAAAAATTATAGTAATTACCTGATACCATTTATTCGTAGTTTGTTTTATCAGGTACTTGTATACTAGCACTTATTTCAACTTTTATAAAGAGTAATGCCTACATACACCCAGTTTATGTTTGTTATTCTCTGATGGCATACCTATCAAATCTTTCTTTTGGTAAATAAAGATTTAGACTTTATTTTTCATTTACTTTAGAGTTACTCTCGACACATTAGCACTTGCAATTGGTTTACATGTATGTGTGTCTGTGTATGTATTATGCTTTTACTCAATCTTTCTTTGTGGTTTTGATGCACTCCTTATTGCTTGCAGGTATTTGAAATCTCGTTTTCTGGTTGATTTCATGGGTTGTTTGCCTTGGGATGTTATTTATCGGGTACTAACCCCTCATTTTTCTATTTTCAAGGACGATTTCATTCTGCTTTCTTTCCTTTGTTTAGTGTATCTTCTTGTTTGTGCCTTCTAATGTTTATTTATTTGTTGATTTGTAGTTTCCCGACCTCCTTGCAGGTAGTTCTTTGATATTGCACTCGATATTCTCTCCTTTGTTGTTGAGCATCAGCTTTTAAGAGTCGTGATTCATCTAAATTCTTTCTTCTTTGAGACATGGAGTCTAGTATTTGATTTACGTAAATATTGAGTATAAAGACTATGATATGTGATAACTGGTTTATTCATGATTAGCAATTTGATTGAACCATGCACACATAAATATACCAACATTATTTCGTAACTTTTTCACTTCGCCATTTTCTCGTCAGGCTAGCGGCAGAAAGGAAGTGGTGAGGTACCTTTTATGGATTAGATTAAGTCGGGCTCTCAGAGTGACCGAATTGTTTGAGAAATTGGAGAAAGATATTCGTATCAACTATCTTTTTACAAGGATTGTGAAACTTTTTGTTGTTGAGCTGTATTGCACACATACAGCTGCCTGCATATTTTACTATCTCGCTACCACGCTGCCTCCATCACAAGAAGGTTATACGTGGATAGGAAGTTTAAAGATGGGTGACTACAGTTACTCTCAATTCAGAGAAATTGATCTTTGGACGCGTTACATAACATCATTATATTTTGCCATTGTTACCATGGCAACTCTTGGTAAGCTGCTTTGTTTTGTGTGCTCTGCTATATTTTTTGCATTGTTTTCATCATATCTTTCTCTAATTATGTTTGAGCCAATTAGTTTGATATGAGATGAATAGACATGCTGCAGCTAGTTTTCCTTAAATATTTTGTTCCAATATTGGGAACTTGTAAAGTTTTTTCTTTCCATCTCTCATTCTGATTAAATTTGGTAGGTGACACGAGACAAGTGTGGGAGAAATCCTACTTGATGTTTTGAAGCAAAACTAGAATATGAGCAACTGGATTATGTTGGATTGAATGGGTTAATGGCCAATAATGTTTGGAAGATATCAGGTTTATCAGTTTTTCACAAGTGTGATGTAGGGGTTTGAAATTAGCAAACTAAAGGCTATGTTACATGTACTTGACAACCCCTAGAAGGATCCTTAAAAGGCTGTCATTACTGTGCCTCTTTACAATTTTTTTTACCTTTTTACAAGTTGCCTTTTAACCCTGAAATATTAGTTGTCTTCAGTACTTATAGTCAGCAGTATGTTGCATGTGAGAAAAGGGGTGTAGGATAAGGAAGCGAGTGCAGAATAGAAGCTTTCTAGAATATTATAAGTAGAACCAAGGAGAGTCATTTTGTAATCAGTGAATATTTGATTAAATGAAAATTAGAAATGGTTCACCATTGGTGACTCTCTCATCTCTTTCTTCCTCTTGCTTTTTTCATCTAAATCCGTTTTCTTCTAACCTCAAATCTCTCTAATCGTCATCTCTCTTCTAGCAGATCCCTTTGATTGTGTTAAGACCACTGAGGGTCTTCAAAGATGCTAGAGATGTTTATTCGTTTAATGTTTGTGTTGCAGGGTATGGAGACATACATGCAGTAAATAACAGGGAAATGATATTCATTATGATTTATGTCTCTTTGGACATGATTCTTGGTGCCTATTTACTTGGTAATATGGCGGCATTGATTGTAAAAGGATCGAAAACAGAGAAGTTTAGGGATAAAATGTCAGATCTTCTCGAATATATGAACAGAAATAAACTGGGGAAGCAAATAAGTAATGAGATCAAAGGCCATGTACAGTTACAGTACGACAGTGGTTACACTGAGGCTGCTGTGCTGCAGGATATTCCAGCCTCTTTTCGAGCTAAGGTATATTTAACTGAAAGTGTCCCATTTAAATTTTAATTATTTTGCTAAAAGGAAAAGAATTTATTGACAGTGTGATAACCAATGTAGATATGGTGCACTCAAATATTTAATCTTTGCCTACTTTTTTTTTGGTGAATTGTCGAAACTAGTATGTGGTGTTTCTAGTTCTTCGGAAAATTAACTGTTTCTATAACTTCTGTACAGATATCACAAAAGTTATACGAGCCACATATTAGAGGGGTTCCTCTTTTCAAGGGTTGTTCTCGGGGATTCACTAAACAGATAGTAAGTTACTTCCTAACACCACAATCAGTGATACTTGTACTTTGACACTTGCCCCTTTACAAGGTCCCATATCTAATTGTGTTATATTAATTCTTTTTGTGTTATGAGGATATTATTTTGGTACTAGCTGCTCTTGGCATTGTACAGAGTGTTACAGCTCCAAATAAAACACAAGTGGAATTTTTTTATTTTCCGTAATCTAATAGATGAGTCTAAACTCTAAGAAATTGCATTATCATATGTTTATGTGCATGAGGTAGTCATACAGTAACTTACGGTATAATCAGCTTTGCTTCCACACACAGATATTCTTTTAATGTCAGGGATCCTAGTGAATCTTGGTGATTAAATCCCTTCATAACTTCTGGCATCTTCTGACTATTAGCTTATCATAAAATATCTAGTACTCCCTCCATCCAGGTTTACTTGTCCTAATTTTCTTTTTGGTTTGTCCAAATCTATTTATTCTCTTTCCATTCTAATACTATTTTTGGCATTATTTATCCAATACTACCCTCATTTAAGTTTATAAAATAATTTCATTGAAAATAACATGACATACATTGGAAAAAGTAGCACTATTAACTTTGACATTTGAAGCAAAACCACACTCCTTCCCCCCCCCCCCCTTCTCTCTTCTCTATTTTATTATTCCAAGAAAGATAGGAAAGAGTTAGGAGAGTAATTCAAACAAACAACATGATAACAGGATAATTATGATGGGTAATTCGTAGATAATATTTTTTTTCTTAATAGGTGTGTATTTCAAATTAGGACATGTAAAAAATTGGATGAAGTGAGTAATTTCATATGAGAATTTTGGTTGTTTCAGTAACCACCTGTGTTTGCAAATATAGTCCAGTTTTTTTTATTAGGAATTCTCTGTCATGGATATCCACCAGACAAGCTGAAAAAATATCTATACACTAAATATTCTTCATATTTATATTTTCTTAGTTTATTTACATGTTATGATTTCTACTATATTAAAACTATATTGAAGACCTAATATTTTAATATATTAATATGATTTCAGAATATTTCAAAAGTAATGCCAAAAAACCTCAAAAGAAAGGGGCGGATCTTTACAATACAGGGGGAGTATATCAAATTAAACTGTTGATTAAAGTCTTAATTGATGATTTATACTCTTGTTCTACTCGCCATTAAACAACTTAATATAAGCTAAACACCATTTCCGTCTATGGAAGCCATACTTTCTCAATTCTCACATTTGTGATCTTGCAGGCAAGCAGAGTTCATGAAGAAACTTTTCTTACAGGAGAAGTTATTGTGGAACAAGGAGATATAATGGATCAATTTTATATTGTTTGTCATGGTAAACTGGTA
Source organism: Panax ginseng (assembly GCA_020205605.1). Lineage (NCBI taxonomy): Eukaryota > Viridiplantae > Streptophyta > Magnoliopsida > Apiales > Araliaceae > Panax > Panax ginseng. The sequence goes on from CM035132.1 coordinate 179,215,325, forward strand.
TAGTTATATTCCCTTTTCTTATTGCTATAACCTACTTTTCACTGATTTGAAGCATTGTAAACAACAGAATACACATGCATAAATATATGAATATAAAGTTGGTGGTAGGTATCTCTTATTCCCATCTTGATTAGAAGAGAAATATAAACTTTAATTCAATACCCTAAGGCCATGTTTGTTTGCAAAAAACATGTTTGGGATTGGACTATTTATCTTAATTTAACACTACTCCGGACTATTTAATCCTTTGACGAGGGACTATTAGTTCCATAAAGTCATTTGATAGCATAAAATGGGGGGGATTATTAATTTCACATTCATCGTGAGATTATATAATCCCTTATAAATAGCCATAGGAATGACAAAAAAATAGTTAGGACTATTTAAAGGACTATTAATCCCCCATCATGGGATAAAATAGTTTGGAGTAGTGTTAAACTAAGACAAATAGTCCAATCTCAAACATGTTTTTTGCAAACAAACATAGTGGTACGTCAGCAAGCTGGTTTTCAGATTTGATAAAGGGCATGTGGATCACGCATTCAAGTCATAGTTTCAGTTTTCCTTGATGAAGTGGGGATCAATTTCAATATGCTTTATGCTGTTATACTGAATTGGATCCTGTCTAATGCTAATTTCCTCATTATCTGAACAAAGTCTAATGCCCCATATGAGAATATTCCCAAATCTTTCTCTAGATCATGTAGCTACGTGAGTTCCAATACGCCATGCAGGGGTGGATCTAAGTAAGAGACGGGGCAATTGACACCACTAATTTTTCAAGGGTACAAAAAAGAGAGTAAAATTTTAGGGTTTAATAAAAAATTTAAATTTTAGATTGAAAAATACTATCTCCGTTTCAAAATTAGAGATACATTTTGACTTTTTAAAGTCAATTCGTGAAATATTAAAATTCAAAATTGGTATGAAGTTATTTAGTTTTAATACAACAAATATAACAATTGTAAACTAACTATAAAGTACTACTAATTATTATCTTTATTGTTTTCAAAATTTGAACGAACTTATATCAATTTGAGTTTTAGGATTTCGTAAATTGACTTTAAAAAGTCAAAATGTATATCCAAAATAATTTTGGAACGAAGGGTAGTATTAGATTCTTCAAAGTTCATATCCTATACTACCTTGGTCACTACAATAGTCTCTGTTATTTCGTTTCTCGTCTAGCGGCTTGGCCTAATTCTTCCCACTAGTTCGACTTTAGAGAAAATTCGATATGTTGTATTTTTTATTTATTTATAATTTCACAAATTTAGCAATTGCTTTGAGATTTTTTGTAATTACTTTAAGTTTTTTTTTTTTGTAATTGCTTGTGGATTTTTGTAACTAATAAAAATGATACTATCATACAACGATTTTAAGTAATGAAGTCTCGAAAAATGTTACTATAAATAATATTTGGGCATTATTTAGTATTGTAATTTATTTTACTATATTTTATTTTTTGCGGGGAATTTGTTTATTTCAAATTTGACCCCATTGACCTAAGAGGTTGGATCCACCCCTAACGCCATGTACCATGCCTCTGTTTCCACCTTTGCGATAGATCTACTCAATAACACTTGCTTCTTACTTCTTCAAGTACTAAGCTGCCTATTTATGTGACGTAACCGAATCTGCATCACTGAAACCATTTAAGTATTTAACCTACAGTGACCATGATTACTAGATAAAATTCCCTTTCTAGATGATTTCAAAGTATATCAATAGCTGGTAAACTACTTTTGTGTAAGGAGTACTATAATCATGCATCAACTAGCTTATGATTGCCACTACATTTGCAACTTCAGACCTAAACATGTGAGATATATGTCAGCCTCCCCAGTCCCCAGTCTGTCGTTTCTTCTGCTTTCTCAGTTATACCATTACCTAATTAATGATAAGCTTCAATTGAAAAATTATTAGCGTCAATTACATATGTCCTGTCATGCCTATCAATATCTACCACTCATTCGCCAAGTGAGCTTTGTAACTAAAATCTCCTCCAAGTCATCAACAGTCACAACTGACATGCACATATACGACCTTACTCATCCCTCCATAGTGGGGGCATTCAAAAAAATATACAACCTTACTCATTGAAGAAACAAGTTTTACCTTCTTGACTTTGGTTCTATCTGAGATTTGATGTAGCTTTATTGAATCTATCAAATCGTGAGTATAAACTTATTTATCAGATAAAGCACATGCCTATATCAACACAAATTGGCTATAGTGGAAGAGGGAGAGAATTAGGAAGAATCTTTGTATACTATATTTCTTGCATATCCCCATTGACCGACACGAGTTCGACACATTATAAGTTGAAATAAACCCCAAGCCCTGATTCTTTGTAAAATGTCCATTTCCATATTGTGGATTTTCTGTTGTTTAGATTTTGATCTGGTAAGACTTTCTTCCAATCTTGTGTAATAACGAGAATCTTGGTAAGGTTGAGATAGATAAACATTGAAGACAGATATAGATATAGGTTACTGGGTACAAGTCTAAACACTCATGTAATAGAAGATCAAAATCATTAATATTTAGTAAGTTCATCAGCTGATGTGGAAATGAGAAGGCTCTAACTTGGTGGCATGACTGATTAGTTGATATTGGGAAATCCTCTTTAAATCATCCTATCCGACCTTCCACAAGTAGTCTGTTATCCTTGTGAATATTTGAATTTTTCTCTCCCTCTAATTGCATATTTAAGGAGTCAAGTCAATTGGGGAGAACAAAAAAAAAAACGTAGCAGCAAATTTGACATCCTCTTTTGTTTTGTGTTTCCCTAAAGATTTGTTGGTGAGGAAAATGTCTCGGTTTCATCAGATATGACATTCATGCTGACATATACCTTTCAAGGCGAAAGGGTAATAACACTTGTAGCCCATTAGAGTTCAAGAGTGACCAATAAGGACATTGTGATGCCTTTGGACAAAACTTCCTTTGAGTAACTATAGTCATGATTTGATCAGACAAAACCAAACACTGTAGGCAGAAAAAAAAGATGCAGAGAAGAAGTTGTAGGTATATTTGGGAAGAATTTAGAGAGTAATTTTAAATTGGAGAACTAAAGAAGGCACATATATAACTAGATATGTATGTATAAGCACAATATCCAGTAGAAGACTTCAAAATTCCATGGTGAATAGAAGATATCAAAAACCTCCAAACTGACATTTTTCAGTCTGCAACCCCATTTTTCAGGGATAGTGACGCTAGTAGTTTGATAAACAGTGATGCTCTTTATGTAAACATTGAGAGGACAAAATGCCACATTCCAAACTTGTGTTGTAGAGCCAATAACCTTTTCTGGGGACAGGCTTTAGGCAGGTTGTTAGTGACGACTGCCGAAGGCCTTAAAGAATCTTAACGTCCCTCTCTAGAATCAATTTTTTACTCTTCAATGCTTACAGCTCTGGGTATTTCTTACTCTTCTATTGTAGGACGTATATTAACTTTCTCCACTGCTAAACTCTCTATGGCATTTGCTATATTTTTGTACTTCATACCCTTATGTGGATAACCATAGGAAGCATAATATGGTACAGTTTTAGAGTCCCAAACTCAGGTTATCAATTGAACAACTTGTGACTCAATGAGTCTAGGGACATAAACCTAAGCCAGCTTTTAATAGTAATAACTGGACCCAGCTATTAACTAGTAATAATGACTACCCAGAATTATTGATTTTGGATTTGCTGGTTTGGGGTGTCGTACCTCTTTTACTTAAATTTCGATGTTTGCAAGGTATTCAATGTTCACCATGTTTGAATTTTTTGCAATCAATGCAAGGCTGAGAGATGAAGTGTTTCGCAGGAGGAAGTAGGGATAATTGAAGATGATGAAGCAGAAGAACCTGTTCGCTGTCTGGAAACTTACAGCTCACTGGGTGAAATGTCTGTTCTTTGTAACATTCGAGTACCTTATACAGTTCGAGTTTGTGAATTTTCCAAATTATTACGACTTGATAAGCAATCCTTCACTGACATTCTTGATGTATTCTTCTCTGATGGACGGTTAATCATAAATAATCTTCTTGAGGTGAGTTACTTACTTCATCAGAGCTTGTCCAACTTGGAATCTTTGGGAGTCTATAACAAGGGCCTTAATATACCTGTCGAGCCAAACTTGACCCAAAAGCTTAAGTTGATAGGTCTTGGGCTCAACCTTGTAATCCAGCCTACAACTTCACACTTGAACACTGATGTGGGGCTATGTGAATTCACATGTTACCTTAACAAATATCTACTACATGAGAGTCCCAATATCGCTAATTCATTCCCCTTTGAGTGTGAACCTATACTCTAAAGACTCTTGATACGCTAAGGCTTGCGCGTTACTCAAGCAATTGCTTCAGAGTTCTTAACCCTCAACACTACGTGGCCTGTTACTTGAGGAATTACTTTAGTGTGTATGAGAATCTTGTGCCTCAACTCTGATACCAATTTGTTAGGAAGCCAGGGAGTCCATGACGACGTAGTCAACTGCTGAATGGGCTATTGACAATAAATAAAATGGCCGTATTTATAGCACAGATATTATCTGTACTTAGATCCAAAATCTCAAGGAACACTTGTTCTAGCCAGAGCTTTTATTTTTTGTGAAGTTGACATCTACTTTAAACATGGTTGTGATTACCAGGGAAAAGTATCTAACCTTCAGAACAAAATTTTGGATTCTGACATAACGCTTCATATTGGAAAGCACGAATCTGAGTTGGCTATGAAGTTAAACTGTGCTGCTTATTATGGGGATTTATATCGACTAAAGCGTTTAATTGGAGCTGGAGCAGATCCCAGTAAGACTGATTATGATGGAAGATCACCTCTGGTATTAATTAAAATGTTCACATTGCACTTATATGAAAATGAGAATCTTATGATGTTACAGTATTTTCTCATTGTGAACCTTTCAAGATGCAAAATTATTGCCATGGTTGCTGAACAACTTTATTGTGTTAACTCATTTCTCCATTAGCAGTAACTTCTCACTAGCAAAAATTGCTTCAGATTTCTTGTCTTCATAAAAACATAATGACGATTTACCAAGGGCTAAGATTCTTACAAACCAGATGTTTTCCAATTGCCTATCTTTTTTGTTGTTCTATTCCTTTTAGCCTCTCCTTGAATATCTTGTTTTAACTTAGAATCAGAATATTAATCGTATTGGTGTTACTTTTCTCCCATTTCCATTAAGGTAAATGCCTCTCATTATTATTGTTTCCTTGGTGAAATTTCATATGGTAAGAGGTGGAAATTATAGTTCCCACTTTTCCAATATTCATGAACAGATTTAGTTTCTTCTTCTTTATTTTTTAAATTTTTTTTTGAGATGTAGTTAAATATTACCCTCCAAAATACCGGAAGTGACTGAGTTACAACACTTATTAGCATTAATTTTTCCTTGTTCGCAATATTGATAATATAGGAAGGTATTTTACCAGGAGTAAGGGTATAAAGTAGGAGATAATGGAGGCATAACACTTTCTGACTAAGGCCCTAGAGAATCTAGGTCTGAGAATGAAAATCAGTTAAATTCCAAAAAGCCTTGGATCTTGAATCCAAGAGAATCTAAGGTGTGAATTTGTATAACTCAGATTGAAGGAATGCAAGTTTAAGTCCCATGGCGTGCTAGTGAATCTTTTTCTAGAAACCTGAGGTTCCATGCTAAGCATGGTAAGCATTCTGCAGGCATGTTAAAGGTTCTGACATGTTCGCCACTTTAGTAGTGACTACATGTTTTCATTGTTAAGTGGTGGCGTGTGCCTCTCTCTTGTGGTCATGCAAAGGCTAAGGCGAAGTAATCCTAGTAAAAACCTTGGTTCTAGCTACAAGTCAGGTACCCTTGAGGTTCTAAAGTAAATGGTAGTATAACTTTACTCGTGCTAGTGATCGCAAAAATATGCTTTGCAGTTCCTTCTTGAGTGAGCTCAGGCTGACATGGCCACAGTGCTAGAAAAGGGAGCTATGCCTTACAGTGGTAGTGTTACAAACTAGTATGACAGGATAAGCAATTAATATTCTTACTTGCAGCGGGGATTTGTTAAAAACATAAATGGAGTACAAAGAAGTAGACGTGAATTGTCTATCTGTAGAGATTAACCGAATATAATGTCAAATTGCAGATATAATGTATAGTCCAAAACATACCTTTTTTTTACTTCGCTCTTTATTTCTTTCATTGGATGGAAAGAGTATATAATACTTCCTTCTACTTTGGATATCAAACTTACCATTTTGGAGCATCTACTATGAATCACTTTTCATTTAGGAACATCTAATAATGAATGTCATAGTAGCCGCACTACACTGAACCACCTAATGCGGATTGCGAGGATGTTTTGTACCTTAGTAGAGCTTAGGTGAACTAGGACTTCCGCAAACACTAAATGTACACATGGCATTGGGGTCTATATGATACTAAAGATTGATTTCCTTCACAACTGGCTACTGATTGTTAAAATTTCTTTATTCCAGTATTGTTTCATATTCCCACAGTTAAATATATGGCTAGAATGTAATATCCCACATAGGACGATGACGCCTCACATAGATTGAAGTCCCACAGTACTAGTTTACTCTATTTTATGTTGTCTGTTCATATGTTGAGAATTTAATATTCCACTTAAGCATTTGGAGCCTTGTAATTCAATACATAACTTCGGTGGGCCTCTCCATTTATTATTGTAAATTGATAAAAGAAAGGGTTTGCAGAAGAAACAAACTGAATGTAGAGAAAATGATGTGTCGGTATTAGATAACCCTGAAAGGCGACTTGCTACCATAAAACACAACCTTTGACGGAGTCATAAGGTTAATACGCTTCTTCTGGCAGTCAATTACCGCCCCATAATTGGATAACCAGTCCATACCCAAAATAATGTTGAATTCTCCGAGTCGAATAGGATAAGATCTATGTTCATGATATTACCCTTAATATCCACTCTACAGTTCTTATGCACGTACTTAACAGGGATTATTGACGGGACATATTATCTGTCAACTTTCAATTGGAAACATTAAAAATATAAGGCTTTTGAGCCAAAATTCATTTGCAGTTGATTTTTTTTTCATCTGGCGACTTGCATGATTTATATGCTGAACCTAACACTTTGATTGCTGCATTTGTTGCCTCAAATTCTCCTCCCCGCTCAAGCGTAACTAACTGGCATAGGCCAAAAACATGAACAAATTATTATACATTAAGTGGAGTGATCTGGCCAAGTTCGTGGTTGAAATGTTCTATCATGACTCTATCCGAGAGAAACAATTCTCTTAAATGTCTGAGCTGTAATAAATTGAATCAATTTTGTTCATCATAGCACATGAATATGAGGATCTATTTCCAAAGTAATCACATATTACGAAAGTTAGCACCAAAACAGTAAGGTCTCAAAGTTGTAGATCTATGCAAAGACAAATTTATTGCTTTATTTGATGCTTAGGGAGTTTATTACTACATTTTCTACATGATGCATCTCTTTGCGTTCTTTAAATAGCTTGCTAGAGCTTGTAGTGGAAACCTTAACTGGCTTAACAGATTTATAGTTACTTGTCCATTATTTTGACTATCATATTCAACAGAATGAGTTATATTATACTTATCTTCTTTCTCCATTAGTTGTCTAGGATTATTTGCACCCAGTCACAAAACTATATGTCTGTATTTTGTCTTGACATGATTAAAAACTCTGTAGTACGTATTATGTGAAAAAACATTTCCCTATTTTCAGCATATTACTGCATCAAAGGGATATGAAGATATTGTTCAGTTTCTTATCCAAAAAGAGGCACCAGTCAACATCAAAGGTAAGCCTTATAATTTTCAAATCAAATCTTACTCCGGCTTGGCATGATTTGATCCAAGTCTTTGCATTTAATAATATTGGATATTAAATTTGTGAACTCATTCTGGTCAACCTTTTCTAGCAGATAATTATGGAAACACTCCATTATTTGAAGCAATCAAACGTGGCTATGATCATGTGGCTTCTTTGCTAGTGGAATTAGGGGCTTCACTGGATATAGTTGAGGCTGGAAATTGTCTCTGCATGGCTGTTGCAGGGGAGGATTTAGGTTTTTTAAAAAGGGTCATCACTAATGGAGTAAATCCCAACACCAAAAATTACGACCTTCGGACACCACTTCATTTAGCTGCCTCAAAAGGATCTTATGCAATGGCAGATTTACTTTTAGAAGCTGGAGCAAGCGTCTTTTCAAAAGACAGGTACAGTCGTAAATTAATATCATCATGTCAGAAAATGATGAAGCATGATGCTTTATTATTCTAGCATTTTTTTTCTTCCAGTACTGTAAGGTCCGAGTCAAATTGTCATATGCTTGCCTATGTTACATGGACTCGGCATCCCCTAGAAGGATCCTTAAAAATACACACCATGGACACGCCTATTTTTAGAACAGCGTGTCCAAAACCTGCACCCATGTCGTGTCGACATGGGTACTTCAGGATTATAGAAGAGTTTTTTTTTTCCATCTAACACAGATGCTTACAAACAAACAAAGAAATTTGATAACTAATAATAATATCCCGAACATCTGTTCTTGGATGATCTTTTAAAATCAGCTATAAGGAATGCTACTTAGTCTTGATAACTAAGAAAAATTTCCAGTGCATTGCCTCTATTACGGATTAAATTTTACCGAAAATTGTCTTTATAGGGTGAGTTAATTTTTGGTGCATGTTTAAATGAAGTTTAAATAGGGAGCAAACTCTTATATTACCCTTTTATTTTCATTTCCTTTTGCCATAAAGCATAAAATTCAAAGTTATAAATCAGTTGGCAACAAAATTATGAGAGGGGCTCGAGACTGGAGGTACCAACTATTTTTAGTACTTCTTCAATTCGTGAAATGACCTTAAGTTACTCTGTTATGTTAAGTTAAAGTAATTAAGACAAATTAAATCATCCACAAACTTTTACTGCATATTATTTTCGTAAAATGATGGAAACATCATTTATGCAACAACTTAGAGATCAAAGATTACTTTGCAAGTTTTAGCCTTTGAATATTTCTTAATATGAATGATCATTTCAGGAAGCTTGATGTTTGTTTTGCTAATTATTTTTGTCTAACATTCAGATGGGGAAACACTCCACTTGATGAAGCAAGGGTAGGTGTAAATAAGAATCTAATACAGCTATTGGAAAATGCAAAGCAGGCGCAGTTGTCAGAATCTTCTGATTGCTTGAAGGGATGTCAAGGTACCAACAGACCCATATATATATATATATATATATATATATATATATATATGAGAAATGATCCATGACACACGTTAGCTATGTGCACTATTCCAGCTAACTATTATCCAGCCGTCCAAAATTAAATCGAATGGCTAAGGTAAAGGCCCAACCGCTACTCCCTCTAGCGGCTAGAGAATTTTTTTTTTGGCGCTACTCCTCTAACGATCAAGTAAATTTTTTTTTGCTGGCCACATGAGGGAGTAGAGGCCAGGAGAAATTTCTAAAATACCCCCACCCTTAGTTAGATTTAAATAGTTTTAATGTACAAAATAGTTATATAAATAATTTCTTAAATAATAAAAACTAACATTATCAACTATATATAAAGTATTTATTTCTATAAATAATTTTTATAAATATTAAAATTTAAAAATATTAATTATATTCAATGTATTTATTTGTATGAATAATTTCCTAAGTAATAATTTTTTAATGTATTTATATTTTAATAATTATACTTAAGAAATTATTCATACAAATAAATACATTGAATATAATTAGTAATTTTAAATTTTAATATTTATAAAATTATTTATAGAAATAAATACATTATATATAGTTGATAATGTTAGTTTTTATTACTTAAAAAATTATTTATACAACTATTTTGTATATTGAAACTATTTAAATCTAACTAAGGGTGGGGGTATTTTAGAAATTTCTCCTGACCTCTCTCCCTCCTGTGGCCAGCAAAAAATATTTCTCCTGGCCGCTAAAAAAAATTTCTCTAGCTGCTGGAGGAAGTAGCGGCAGACTCTCACCTTAGCCATTCAATCTAATTTTGAACGGCTGGATAACAGTTAGTTGGAATAATGCACATAGCTAATGTGTGTCATGCATCATTTCCCATATATATATATATTAATTTTTTTATTTTTTTGATATTTTACACTAAAAAATTGCTTCAATGTCATGTTTCGTTTTCAAGGTAAATATTTATCTGAACATTACACGTTAAAGAAAACGGTTTAAGGAAAAGACACAAAAAAGTAGCTGGAGAAAATGACGTATAACGTTACAGAATACATATACTTAAACCCAAGAACCATAAATTAACAAGAACACGAAACTCCTCTGGGGGCCGATCATCTCGGTCCTCTTGGATAACTAGAGCCTCGTTGCACTAGTTCTGCCAACCATCTGGTGGCCACATGTCATGACCTGATCAATGACCAGTCACCCACTTTAACCCCACACGTAATCACGCTGCATATAATTGCTCTCCCTTAATCTAAGACATGTATATTAATCATGTTTCTGCTCCACTGCCACTATCCCCGTCTAAGGATCTTGAGGATAATCAGTCTTCCCTTCCTGCCAAGGTAAATCAGCATTCATACCCTTACACTAGTAAAAGTTTTGGGAACATGATCCCTTACACTAGTATGTATTTTCCTACAACAGACAGGCAAAGAAAATGCACCATTTTCCCCTTCCATCCATTGGATCACAAAGAAGAGAGAAGATTAGGAGTTGTGCTTTGGGTTCCAAGTAGCATTCGAGAGCTCGTCGACACAGCAAAGGAGCAGCTGAAGTTTTCTGGTGCTTCCTGTTTTTTATCAGAAAATGGTGGTAAGATTATTGATATAGGAATGATTTGTGATGATCAAAAGCTATTTTTGGTGAGTGATGATTCTGCCTACTTAGGCTAAAACATAGCATGTAGACAAGTCTTAATACAGTTGCAATAGTTGTATGTATGGTAAGGTTCTAAGCTAAAGCTTACCATAGGTAACTCAGGGTTTGAGATGTTTGTTCAGCGAACCGGTTTGTTGAGGAACCGACTATGACGACGGTTCAAACCATAGTCATAGCAAAGAAAACCGCAAGACTGTATGTATGGTTATATTATAAATGAAGTTTATCCTATATTATCAAAAAAAAACAAAAAACCCTAATGCTAAATTGCTAATGCTACATTTGTTTGCATAAATAATGGATATGATATGACTCTTAGTAATAATTTAACATCATTTAGGACTTTTATCCCATGATTAGTCGTTTATTTAATATCATACACTTGGGTTATTGCATGCATTTGATTGATCCAGTACATATCCATTGGGGGTTGTTGGAATATAATAAATAAAAATAAAAATTAATTAAGAAAAGGCAAAAAAAAGAGTTGATTTTTCTACAAGTGTTTTCTATGGTTCACCTAATTGAAAACTTATATCGATGTTTGAAGATTGAATGGTATGTTAAAAATTAAAATAATGATTAAAATTGCAAATGTTTTTTTGACTTAAAAAGATGAGATAAAATACATAAAATGAAGAGTAATCAAGTCATTTGGTGAAATTTATTAAAAAATAAAATAAAAGTACTTATCACTTTATATAATTTTATTGGGTGATTAAGGATAAATTTAAAAGTTTTTATTACTCTATTTTTTTTATTTTTACTTTTTTTTTAATGTGTATAAATTGTATTGTGTTTCTTTTTAGGAACGGAAGGAGTAGTTTCTAATAATATCAGTAATCGAGTCAATTGAAGTACTTATCACACGTGATTTTGATATTTTTACGTAATCTCCTCTCACATGAGAAGAAAGAAGAAAGTGGATCCCACTTATACTTACGTAAGAGAGGATGAACTTCAAAAAAATTCATCATTTATTAATTAAGTTGTTGATCTTTTTAAAATTTAAAATTTCCTAAATTATGTCACCATGTGAAATTAGTCCTTCAATCCAAGTGTCGTGTGACCAAGTCCATGACCCATTTAAAAGCTTAGAAGAATCCCAAAATCAAATGTTTAGTCGGCTAGCACAAATTTATCTACAAACAATTGTAAATAAATAGAGAAAAAAATTAGAAAATAAATTTTAATATTTAAAATATTAATAAGGTTTATTAAATATTTACATTATTTTTTATTATTTAATACATTGGATAATAGAATTTGTGCACAATTGTTCGTGCACATTTAACTGTTCTATAATATTATAATAATTTATGTTTTAAGTGTGAAATTCTTGCTTGCAATATTTTGATATAATGAAATTCAAAAAGAGAGATTAAGATGCTCAATAACGAAGTATAAATTTTTTTTTTTAAAAATAACTACAATGCCAAAAAAGTCAACGTACACTTCTTTTCAAAAAAATAATAACATTTTCATAAAATCAATATTACTTTTTATTAGTGGGTCCCAAAATATAGAGTAAAATTATTACTGGCATTTTGTCTTTTTATTATTTTCATTAATAACATTATAGATATTTCGTTATTTTTCTATCAAATAATATACTATCATTTTGGGTCTAATTTATAGTCAAACTTATTGTGACAAGTCATATATTTCTTTTTCTTTTCTTTTTTTCAAAAAATTAAATCAAATTTGTAGTTCCGTTTTGTAAATTGTATGTGTGTGTACACTTTTTTATACTCTATATATTTACTATAACTTGATATCCAAGAAATAAGAGATTATTAATATTTATTTTTTGTCAAAAAATTACTAAGCTTTCATTCTTTCAAATAAAGATCAAACAATATTAATGGTGTAAATTACTTTTACAAAGAGTATATATATACACAAATTATATCAAACTTGTGTACTCTATATAGTAATTCTATCAAGGACAAATTTTACAATTTAATCATTCTATTAAGGATGGAGATAATAGTTTAATTATTTTTTATATAAATAATTACTTTTCAGATACAACATAATTACTTAATTTAATTATTAAGGATGAAAAAAAGAGAGTCATGGGCCTGTTTGTTGTATAATAAAATTAAGGGGTGCAAGTGTAATTTACCTATGGTGAAGAATTATTACACGTTCCCATATCTCCAAGTTGGATACAAAAAAATATAAAGATATTTATTAGTTTATTTGAAACTTTTGGTTAGTTTGGGTCAATTAAATTATTTTAGTTTTGTTATAATCCTTTTGACGTAGTCTCAAAGTAAACCAAGTCTTTTCAATCCACCTTATGTTCTTTAATTTTAGGGATTTTATCAATAGCAATCGTTTGTCTTTAAGTACTGTTCAGTAACCGAGTTGATAACCGTTGATCTGTACAATGTAAGGTTATAATTCATTTTTAAAAAGTCCCTACCGCTATAGACTGTAACGGTAGTCATTGAATTTCAAAATTGTTGTCAAGTTACCGAACTGCCCCTCCTTTATATACTTGGAAACGGGAGAAATTTTCATCCCCTACCGCATGAACTTGTAGCGGTAGGGCCCCACCATTGCTTTTACTTTTGCTTTTGCTGATTACTTTTTGCTTTTATGACCAATCAGACAGCTTTTTGCTTTTATGACCAATCAACTTTTTATCTTGTCAGGTTTGACTCTGTCGCCAATAGTAGTAGCGACAACCAACATTTGTTTTAAAAACCCCTGCTTGCTTCCTCCGGCTTTGAATTATCTCTTTAACCTTTCATTTCACAGATCTTAGATACATCAGTTTTCTCTCGATTTCCCCCCTGTTATATCATCTCTTTTCCTTTTGGTTGATGTTGTCCATTTTCATTCTCAAATTCAAGTTGAAGTTCTGATCCGGTGATTCTTCCTTCTTATTTCAGAATGACACACAACATACCTGTTCATAAAAGGTTTGTATCAAGTTCTTCAGATTTTGTTGCTAGTTTAGATATTTGTGAAAATACATATGAGTTTGTAAGGGAAGTTGAAAGTAGTAAATCTGAAATGATGCCATACGTTGGTTAATTATTTTCTAAGTTAGAAGAAGTTGAATTTTTTTATAGGTCGTATGCTAAAAAAAATGGTTTTGAGATTAGAATTGCAACTAGTCATAAACATGTTGGTACTAATAATGTGTCGTCTAGGTTGTATGTTTGTAAAAAAGTCGGTACACCAACTTCTGTAAAGAGTTTGTCTGATGATGAAGATGGTAGTAAGAAAATAACTAGGCAGCGAGACTCTATAGGACAAACATTATGCAAAGCTAGAATATATGTTGTTCATAATAAGAAAGAAGACAATTGGCGTATTTCTACTATTCAAATAGAACACAATCATCACCTAGTGACCCCTACCAAGGTAGATTTGATCGAGACACATAGAAATATTACTCCAGTTGCAAGAAAATTAACTGACACTTTAAATAAGTCTGGTATTGGACCTAGTAGGATGATGAACGTTTTGAGCACAATGGGTGGCGGGTTGCAAAATGTTCCTTTTTCTAATGTTAATGTTCAGAATGTGGTGAGAGATTTAAGGCGTGATTCTACAGATAAAAATGATGCACAAGCTGCTGTAAATTATTTGAAAAAACTTGGATTCGAAAGTTTGAGTAAATTTTTTTATCGTGTCAAACCAGACGAAACAAATCGCATAGCATGCATTTTGTGGGTTGACGCCCGATCAAGGTTGATGTATCAACATTTCGAAGATGTTGTGACATTTGACAGTATGTATATGACAAATAAGTATGACATACTGTTTGTTCCATTTACCGGGGTCAACCACCATTTTCAGTCTATATTATTTGGATTCGCATTGTTAATGGATGAGACAGAGGACACTTTCGTGTGGGTATTAGAGACATGGCTCGAAGCCATGGACTACAAGACACCTATAACCATCATCACTAACCAAGACAAAGCCATGAGTAATGCTATTGCTAAGGTACTCCTTTCTACTTATCACTTATTGTGTTCTTGGCATATTAGCAACAAAATTCCTAAGAAATTGCATCATGTTTATTCTGAGCACCCATCCTTCAAAGACCATTTTAACAATTGTGTGTATAATTCATTGTCCATCGGGGAGTTTGAAGAGCGTTGGCAGATTCTGGTGAGGAATTATGAATTGTATAACAATGAGTGGATTAGAAGTTTGTACGATGTACGAGAGAAATGGATTACCGCGTATACAAAGAGATATTTTGCCACGGGAATGACAACCACTAGAAGAAGCGAGATCATGAATCATTTTTTTGATGAGTTTGTCAATGCTTCAACGGGCATGAAAGAATTTGTAGTGCAGAGTTAGAAGGCTATAGAAAAATAATTTATCAGAGAGAGGAAGACCGACTACATAACAAAACATCGGAAAAGGAATATGGTACTCAGGTCATCTTTGGAAGTGCATGCTGCGCAGGTGTACAGAAAAGAGATGTTTAGACATTTTCAACGTCAATTCGTCGATTCCATGATGTACAATGTTAGTAAAGTTAGTGAGTTGTGTGGTCTCGAAACAAAGGTTTATGCAAATGTATAAAGGCGAATGCAATGAAAATGGTGGAAGATATAAAGAAATCGCCAACAATAAATCCACTAGGGCTCAGTAACATGTAATTGTCAATTATTTTCTCATTCTGATGAATTATGCAGGCACATCTTGAGATATTTCTTAGTTAAGAGTATTTTTCAAATTCTGAGCGACATGATTCTTCCTCGGTGAACAAGAAACGCGAACAAAACTGATGTTGAAGAATTACTCTTTAGCCCAACAACTGCTGACTTTGAACAAGATCAAGCAATGCGTTTTAATCATTTGATGAATGATTGCCAGGAGTTAGCCAGTAAAGCTACTTGCTCAATTCGAGGTTACAAAACTCATCTTAAGTTGAATGCACGAGGAAAAGCGTTAATTGATCAGTGTGATCCGGATGAGAATCTTACTGAATTGGCAGACGATGACATTGATTGCACTGTCGGAGTTACACCTCAGGCAATGAGCTATGATAATGACGATGAAGATGCAGAGGTGCCACAAGTTATTTCTCAAACAAAGGGTCGCAAAAAAATCAAGATTAAAGAGTGCATTCAAGAAAATTGTGGGTTCTAAACCTCATCGAAAATGTGCAATTTGTGGCTTTGAAACTGACCATGATAAGAACAATCACTATCGAGTGTTAGGGATTTCTGAGCCTAAAAAATAGCTCTCAGTTGTATTATTTAAGCTATGTTTTTATTTATGCTCAGTTGTATTATTTAAGCTATGTTTTATTATTATTATTATTATTATTATTATTATTATTAAATGTATGTATAATATGAATAATAATTACTAATAGTAACATGTCTAATAATAATAATAATAATAATAATAATAATAATAATAATAATAATAATAATATGAACTAAACAACGGTAAACATGAAGCGGTAAACATAAACAGGAATTTTCATAGATTTCATAATTAGTACACCAATAATAGAACTAAAATATAAGTCTAAATATCATCCGTAGGAAGAAGTCTAGCTTGACATCTAAAGAGTTCCCACGCAATTCGGTATCGAAATACCGTTAAATCTTCTAAGGACCATTTTTCTTTGCGAATATTTACACCGCCCCTGACAAAGTAGTCAACATATTTGCAAACAAAAATACCACAATCTGTCTTGTTAGGCTGTACAGGTCTGGCCTTTGGTATGAGCACGCGCGGATCCTGAGTTGGCCACTCAAGCTGCGGATCACCAATTCGCAAACAAATTGGTATCAATTTGACTTGCGTGCACAAAGTAATATTATTTATGGATATAAATTGTATGACATATATAAAGTACAACACTAACAATTAATATACATACCACAACTTCAACAAATTCTCTTTACATTTGTTGGATCGTCAAATACGGGGTATCATCGTAGAGAGGGTCAAAGATGGTGACTGCCCATTCGGGCACTGAGAATACAAACAAGATAAAATACTTGGTATCTTGAGTACACACTGGCATGAATATATACGTGCATTCATGTAATGTCGAGCCCGCATCTGGGTGGACATAGGGGTGACAAAAACTCTTTGCCCCATTCGCCTGGCTTGGGGGCACAAAGCTCTTGCCAAGATGCATGAAGAATGATTCCATGAAGACAAATTTTGCCCACCTTCTAATTTCCCGCGTCCTGTAGTACTCCTCTCTATCCCGCAGTAATAACATATACGCGTCTAGCGAATGCTCGAAAATCCAAGTTGCAGGGCTTAAGGCCTTGAATGCGTCGTGTTGCAACGTATACAAGTTTCGCGGATGTGTGACAGGAAATATTGGTGGATTATAAAGTGTGTTCCCAAACAAGTGATTATTTATAAACTCTACCTTGTATTCCCTAACTTTTTTGGTCGGACTCTTTTTCATACCATAAGAGATGTGTAATTCCGCCTGCTCTTGTACCTAGAAAATATATTGATAAAAATAAAAATAGTATTAATAATAAGTACTAATATTAATATTTTTAAGTAATAAAATTAAGAGGAAATAGTAATAGTAACATGAGAATAATAGTACCTGTTTACCTGTCTGCTCTATGAAGCCAGACTCGAATGCGTATGAGGGAACATAAGCCTGAGTGGTGGGATTAGGGATGTACCCACTAGTTATATCTTGTACCTGAAAATATTAATAATATTAATAATATTAATATTTTACAACATAAATTTAAGAGGGAATAGTACCTGTAATTCTGCGTGCTCTATGAAGCCGGACTCGAATGAGGGCACATAAGCCTGGGTGGTGGGGATCTACCCTTCCGCTATATCTTGGGCCTGAATAATATTAAGCATTATAATTAATATTACTAATATTATTATTAATCAGTAATAATATTAATATTAACATTCATATTAAGTACCTGAACTTTCGCCTTCTCTGTGAAGTCAGACTCGAATGAGCAAGAGGGAACATAAGTTTGGGTGGTGGGGATGTAACTCTCTTGTACCGCAGCATTACTTGGTTCCTCTCGCTCTTCACCATTAATTGAGCCCCCTGCTGAGTTATATTGTTCCCTCTAACTTCAGAGTTGTATACATCGTAATGATGGTCCTATACCTGTGTCTCAGCTACATAGTTTGGAGGCATCTCAATAAAAGCAAAGCAATTATCAAGTAAGGACTTTGCACTCTCAACCTATCATGTAAGATGAACACAATATTAGTATTATTAGTAAACAAGATAGGATGCATAATGTAATATGCATAAATTAATGCATGACACACAAGTTAAAATATGAAAATGTTAGTGTACCATTTGTATAAGATGATTCTGCTGGTTGTAAACAGTCCGGGGCTCATAAGTAGGGTCTAGGTCCCCTTTCCGTTGAGGGCGATGCAGTTTCCTATGTGTAATTTTCCTGTACCAAGCCATGTATGAATTAAGTTTCACGTAGCTGGAAATTTCGTACTGCTGTCCCTTAAGATGCTCCATGTAAGACTCCCAATGTGCGATGTACACTTGCCTCAAGGCCATACAATCAACGACGACAAATCTATGTTCTTTTTCATTTCTAAGATCGTTGTGATTTTCTGCCGGAGATGGTATACCTTGTAGGAACCCATACTGTTTCATCACCCTATTTGGCATCTGGTATTCTACAATATCAAAATGGATTAAGGGGACTCTACCAGATCCTAATAATCAGGCTTCAAAATTAAATCCATTCATATTGTCATCCCACCTCACGTAAGAGTGCCAAACTACTTGCCATTCAGTCTGGACATCTAACTCCCCTCGGTAAAATTTCAAATGGTGATGGGGATTTTGTCGTTTATCAGGGTAGCTGTGATTTTCTGATTATGCCCATGCTAGGGCCCTAGGTAACCATAACTGTGATTGAGGCCAAGGGTTAGGCCTTTCAATTATTACACGCTCATATGCCCAAATTTATAAAAGTGTGAGACAACCATTAATATATTTCGCTCCTTTCCTAGTGGCAGTATATAAAGACCTATACAAATAGCCCAACACAACTGCACCCCAAGAATAAGTTACACAATTTTCAGCGTTAGAAATAAAATACATATACTTGGGATGAACAAAATTTTTATTCCTAGTGGGGAACAATATTGTCCCACACAACCAAAGAATATATGCCTTTGTGCATCGACCAATAATTTCCTTACTTGCTTTAGGGGGACAATTATTAAAATACTCCTGTAACCACAGTAATGAAATAGAGCCGCATTTTTTTGATTCATGATATTCAACAACTACTTCACTACCAAAACATTCTTTGAAATGAGCCCGTGGAGTGTCAAATAATGGACAAGTTAAGGGTTTGCCAACCACCAGCAACCCAAGGATAAAGTGTACATCCTCTAAAGTGATTGTAATTTCCCCACAATTTAGGTGAAAACTATTGGTCTCCGGCCGCCATCTCTCCACCAGGGCGGACACGAGCCCAATGTCAGTTTATGGTACAACTTCCGGATAGCTAAAAATTCCAAACCCACATTTTTTGTAGAAGAGTTTTATAAGACCCCAAATTTTATGAAATGAAAGTATTCAATTTTCTTATAATTATTATTTTATTTCGTAAATGGTTAAATTGATAAAAGGTTAAAGTTAAGGGTGATATGTGAAATTTTTTGCAAAGTATGCAAGTTGTTATAAAATATTCGTTTGGTCAGGGAATATTTTTTTTGTCGGGGAATATCCGTATGATGACACAATCATCAGTGGACCCTATTAACGAAAGTATTGTCGTAGTTAAAAGCAGCAAATTATCATTTTATAAAAATAATCGGCGAAAGTGTTACCGTTAAAACTGCTGTTGAACTACCCTTGTTAGTAAAAGTACAATGTCTACGCGTGGTTTCATAGTAGAGCACACGATATTGATTATTGATGCTTACGTGAAAGTCACTTAGTTATACTCAATTATTGCTATAGTAATTGCTGCATCATATCTCTCATATTATTGGTTCAATTATTGTCACAGTATCATCTGCATTATATGTTATATTATTAAATCAATAATTGAGACGACAAAGTTATTCATATTATTATTTGCAATATTTACAATGTCTAGAAGTTCTTTCAAGGAGAGGTTTGGTTACCTAATTGCGCGCCAATAAAGAAAAATTCTTATCGAAAAGCCCCCTTTTTCCTGGGTACGACCTGGTTGTTAAATATTGTGAATTATAATATTAATGATGAATAAGTTCGTGTTGATTAAAGATGAAATTGATAGTTCCATTGTGTTGGAATTATTAGTGTTAGTGAAAATCGACATTTATTTCGTTAATAATTGATGTCTGGAGGTTATATTGACCAATCGAGTAATTAATCGAATAAATGAGCAATTAATTGCTATTAATTCACATGCTTATAACTATGTGTTCACATGTGTGTACTATTGATTCACATGATTTACTATTAGGGGAGGTGATGCAAAATTGATAATACTTGCATGACTAAATTAAAAATGGAGGTATAGATGAAGGTATTATACTGTAATTAATTTTTTTCACATGTTTAGAACTATTGAGTCATATGATTTACTATTGATTCACATGATTTACTATTAGGGGAGGTGGTGCAAGTTTGATAATACTTGCAGGACTAAATTAAAAATAAAGAAAAAGAGGAAGGTATTATACTGTAATATTTCGAGCCCCAAAATGTGCAATTATTGAAACTATATTTTCCTATAAATAGAAGCTCATTCTTCCTTCATTTCTCACCAATTCACTAAGTCTCACAAGAGCAATTATTATAGAGAAATTATAGAGAGAAAGAAGAAGAAAGTCTCACTACCTCACTATTCCAAAGATCCAGCTTTTTTTTCTAAGGTAAGGGGTATTATTTCTTTCGTATTCATGAAGAGAGTTATTTCTTTCAATATTCGTAAGGGTTTTTATGTCATTCTTTATTATTCTGTTGGAATAACTTTGTTTGTCTTGGTCTATCGCATGCCCGGTGAATTCTTCTATTATTCCATTCTTTATTATTTTGTTGGAATAACTTTTATGCATGCGGTCTCATCGCATGCCCGTGAATTCTTCTCATTATTTCATTCTTTATTATTCATTGGAATAACTTTGTTTGTGCGGCTCTATCACATGCCTAGTGAATTCTTCCATTATTCCATTCTTTATTATTCTCGCTGGAATAACTTTTATGCATGCTGATCTATCGCATGCACGGTGAATTCTTCTCGTTATTCCATTCTTTATTATTCTCGTTGGAATAACTTTTGTCTCACGCGGACTACCGCATGCATGGTGAATTCTTACATTATTCCATTCTTTATTATTACTTGGGAATAACCTGCATCTATGTGGATTATCGCATGCATGGTGAATGATCCTTCAGTATTCATTCTTTATTAAATTGTGGAAATGATCTATCTACGTGGATTACCGCATGACGGGTGAAAATCCATTTGCAGTTTCGTATATTCTATTATACTCATATGAGATATCATTTCTTTTGTACTCGTCATAGAATATCATTTTCTTTGATATTTTTCTTTTACGAGGTACTATTCATGGGTTACTATTTACTCTAGTATTATTCACTCAGGTATTCGGGGTACTTTTTATGTCGGAGTACTATTCACGAGTTACTATTCATGAGTTACTATTCACCCGATTACTATTTACTCTAGTATCATTCATTTGGGTATTCGAGACACTTTTCATGTCGGGGTACTATTCACGGGGTACTATTCCCGAAGTAATATTCACGGGGTACTATTCACCCGAAAAATATATTTCTTTTCTGTCCAAATTATTTTTGGTACATGAATATTATTCTTGAATTTTACTCTACAAAACAGTATCATGTTAACAATTTGAACGTTATTGAATTCTGGATAAATTAAATTATAAATCTTTAAAATTTATCCTTGAACTTGTTTTGTTGAATTATTATGTCATTGTCATCATCCTCATGCTTATATTGTGATTAAAGTCATCTTTGGCTTACGTGCATAGATGGACTTGGTATGATTATGACCAGAGATTATTCGGTATAATCATGACCGTAATGTAACGAATAATGTGGTAAAAGTCCTCATTGGCCTGTAATTCATTGATGGACAGTTATTGGTATGATTATGACCAGGGATTATTCGGTATAATAATGACCATTGATGATTACATGAATATCCTTGGCCATGGTGCAAGGATGATTTTATTTTATTTATTAAGCTGAGTCTCAGCGATAAAGTTGATGAAAAAATTTTTAAATCATAAAAGATAGTAGATTTTATGGTATACTTGACTCTTCTAATGGATTGCTTATTCTGCTGCAGTTATTGATCTAAAACTTGTTCTCTATTGTATTCTATCAGTTGTTATACTGTTGAAGGCTAAGGATAATTTATTCTTCATTATCTTAGTCATAATATTTCTTACTGGGCTAGTTGAGCTCACCCTTTTCTTTCATTGTTCTCTTCAGGAAATGAGAATATAGCTAGGACGAGTCGGGGAATGGAGTAATGGTCCAGGATAAGTGGCTTTAGCAGTCCTCACTATTCTATGGAATAATATGAAAATAATTGTAATGAGGACTCCATTGAGTGTGGATATTGTCTAGATGACAATATTCTTATTAAACTCTTAGATTATGTTTTGTCGTATTTTACACGACTGTTGTATAATTAAGTTGTATTTGAATTTTGTACCATGTTTCTGGCGACCCAAGATGGGTGATGTATACCTGTTTTTGAGCTTTTGTTTTTTTTTTTTTCAATTAATTGAGATGAGAGTAGTCTTCCCTTGTCTTTCCCGTCATATATATCACTTGACACATTATTTTGTTAGTCGTTAAGGACACTTGGGTCAATTGGTCCATAAATCCAACTGTCCATCTAGTACCTAAAAAAATAACATAAAAGGTTTTTCATATTATTTAATAACTATGTAACACAATTAGATCTATATCCCATATATATCCTATTAATCAGAAAAAAAAAACTTCATGTTAAAATAGTTTTAATAAATTTTTTTCCAACATTTTCATAATAATTAATCATTATTAGTCACAATACTCACATACATATTATATCCCGTAACTTACTATATTTTATCAATATAAACATTCATAATAAACAATACTCCATTACAATTATTAAGCAAATAATTTAATAATAAGTCAAAAATTATAATAATTACTTCACCACATAGTTATATAATTACCCAAACACATAAATCACAAAATTTTCTAAAAATTCACATGCATATATGTAGACATAGTAATGATTGATAATTTTTCTTAAAAGTTTAAACTTCTATTTTATTATAAATACATTTTAAAAAATATTTATAATATTTATTTATTTTTAATTGAACATTTGAAAAATAAATCTTGCCAAAATAATATTTGAATCTGAAAATTTGTAGATGAGCCGGTTGCAAGCAAACTTTCTCTCACAATTATCTCTTTTGCTACTTGAATGGAAGTTGATTTAGGCATGGGAGGGAATATGTGTACCGGCAGGGGAAGAGAGCAAATGAGTTGGAGCTTTGAGAGGGAGAGGACTGTAAGACCCCAACTTTTATGAATAAAAATGAATTTTTTATAATTATCATTTTTGAATATTATGGAATGAATTTATTATAATGTTATAGTTGTGGGTAGTATTTATAAATTTTGCAAAGTATGCAAGTTGTTATATTATATTTGATTAGCCGGAAAATATTCGTTTTAGCAGGGAATATTCGTACAACGGCGCAATCATTGTTGGACCCCACAATGGAATTATTGTCGGATTGAAAAAACGACAAAAATATTTTATTGAAAATAACGACGTAAGTTTTACTGGTTGATCTTGTTGAACTACTCGATAGTAAAAATCTACGATGTCTGGCGTGGTTGCGTAGTAGCACACCACGGTATTGATTATTGATGCTTACGTGAGAAGTCATTCAGTTTTATTAAATTATTGTCGATATTTTTTTTATATTATTAAATCAATAATTGAGAAGACAGAGTTATTAATATTATTATTTGCAATATTAACGATGTCTAGAAGTTCTGTCGAGGAGAGGTTTGGTTACTAATTAATTGGCATGATAAGAGAAATTTTTATTAGAAAGCCCCTCTTTCACGGGAAGGACACAGTGATTAATGTTGGGAATTATAATAATGATGATAAATGTTGTTAAAAATATTGAGAGAATTTTTATGAAGTATTTGATGTTGTTATATGGATCTCCATTTACCCATTTTTTTTCAAAATAATCGATAAAAAATTATTTTATATTATAAAGGTGGGGCCCACATGTGGGGCCCATATGTGTTGAAAATCAGGATGTGGAAATGGGAGGGGGTGTTGTTACGTAAAATGGGGGAATGTATATTATATGTATATATATATATATATATATATGATAATGACAAGCGGGGCCCACAAGGAAAGAAATGAATTTGGGGGGGATGAAAGTCTGATGATTTTTTATCATGGAGGTTTTTTTTTCAATCCAAACGTGTGTAATATATATATATATATATATATATATTTATATATATTATATTTTATTGATTATAAAATTATTAATTTGAAAAAGAAGAAGAAAAAAATGTCCGAAGCCATGACTTTGCAAATTATTAAATGCTGCAATTACATTTTCATTCAGTGAATTTTCCTTACACAGTGCCCCTTCAATTCTCCTATAAATAGGATGCTTAGTTAGAATAAAAATCACACCAGAAATTCAGAAAATTCTCATCTATAATCTTGAGCGTATTTCTTTAGAGTTTTAAGAAGCTTTGAGCGTAGTGCAAGTTTTCTTAAAGAATATCCTCGCCCTACCAGTCTAAATACTATTCTTTTACGGTAAGGGGTATTATTTCTTTTGTATTCATGAAGAGAACTTCTGTTATTCCATTATTTATTATTACATTGGAATAACTTTTGTACTGTGATCTACCCTATACTTGGTGAAATTCTTACATTATTCCATTCTTTATTATTCTGCATTGGAATATCCTGTCACATGCGTTTTATGCTAGAACACAGTTCCGTCTTTATTATTATTCATTGTCCTGTGTGTGCGTTTTACGGGGACCGATTCCGTTATTTATTATTACATTGGAATAACTTTTCATGCATCACCGCATGCATCACGGTGATTTCTGGTTGTATTCCATTCTTTATTATTACATTTGGAATATCATGCCGGTCGCGTATTACGCTTGACTGGTTTCGTTATTTATTATTCTATTAGAATAACTTTTACATCTGGCACCGCATGCATGGTGATTTCTTTTGTTATTCCATTCTTTATTATACTCAGTTGGTTAAAGTTTTGACTTCTATACTCCATGAAATTGGTGGAATATCCTTGATATTTGCGCTTTATCCAGTATCTTTTCATGGAAATATTCTTTTGAGCATTCTTAAATTTTACTCTACAAAGAAGTATCATGTTGATAATTTGGACGTCATTAGTTCCTGAATAAATTAATTCTTGAACTTGTTTTATTGAATTCTTATATCATTGTCATCATCCTCATGTTTGTATTTTTTTAAAAGGCATCTGTGGCCTGTAGTGCATAGATGGACTTGGTATGATTATGACCAGGGAATTATTCGGTGTAATCATGACCGTAATGTTACAAATGATGTGGTAAAAGTCCTCATTGGCCCATAGTGCATTGATGGACAGTTGTTGGCATGATCATGACCATTGATGAATACACGAATATCCTTGGCCCGTAGTGCATGGATAATTTATGGTTGTGATACTAATGAATATCCTTGGCCGTAGTGCAGGGATGATGTGGATTATTTATTAAGCTGAGTCCCAATGATAAAAGTGATGAAAAACTTTTAAAATCATAAAAGATAGTAGACTTTATTCTCTACTTGACTCATTTAATGGATTGCTTGTTCTGCTGCAGTTAAACTTGATGTCAATTGTATTTTATCAGTTTAACATTGTTGAAGGGTAATAATAATTTATTCTGCATTATCTTAGTCATAATATTTCTTACTGGGCTAGTTGAGCTCACCCTTTTTGCTTTCATTGTTCTCTTCAGGAAATGAGAACGTAGCAGGGACTAGTCGGGGAACGGAGTAACGGTCCGAGATGATAGTATTAGTAGTCCTCACTATTCTATAAAATAGTGTGATAATAAATGTAATGAGGACTTATTTTGAGAGTGGATATTGTCTAGAAGACAATATTTATATGAAAAATCACAGCTCTTGTTATATATTTAAGATTGTATTTATATTCTGTATCATGTATTTGGCGACTCAGAATAGGTGATGTATACCTATTTTGGGGCGTCACGATTAGTATCAAAGCTTAGGGATATGATCCCCGGTGAGATGTGAGACAAGAACTAGGAGGAGAGAGAGGAGAATTCCTTGGCATATGACCTACCTAAGTTTATTTGGTATTTAATTGGTCGGTTAGGAGTATAGGGATAATATGTGATATGTTAATTAACCCTTGTTTTGTGGCAGTATTTGAAAATGGCATCCGAGAATGTTGAGAACATCAATGGAGCACAGGAGACCGTTGAGTTTTCACAAATCAATAACCAAGACAATGTGCATTAGGAAGGCGACAATCCACATGCAAACAACAACACTGACCAAATGATGAACGATGGAATATTCTGAGGCTTCATGCAATTCATGCAACATCAGGCGAGAGCGGTTCCTGTCCAAAATGTAGGAGGAAACACTGGCAACTCTCGGACGGTCACTGCCAAACAGTTTAAGGAGCTGGGACCACCAGAATTTTTTGGAGAGCCAAAACCACTTAAGGTGGAGACGTGGATAAAACAGATCAACAAGATATTTGATGTTTTGGGTTGCTCCGAGGATCAAAAGGTTCCCTTTGCCACCTTCATGTTGTGGGCAGAGGCAGATTACTGGTGGGAATCTGTAAAGCGTACTCAACCTGCCGCACTGAAGATGTCTTGGGAGAAGTTTCAAGAACTGTTCAACGACAAGTACTTTCCTGAAAGTATTCGTCACATGAAAGAGGTAGAGTTCATTAAACTGGAGCAAAACAACATGGCCGTGTCAAGATCTGAAGCCAAGTTTGCCGAAATTTGTCTCGGTTTAAGGTCCCATTTGGTTGATAATGAGGAGAGAATGACACGAATGTTTCTAAGAGGTTTGAAACCCGAGATACGTCAATATCTTATCTCTTATAAACTGTGTTTGTATTCAGATATTATTAATATGGCTCAGTTATTGGAGCGCGATAATGAGTCAACCCAACCAAAAGAGAGCAGCTGGCAAAATGATAATACCAGTGTTAATTGGTCATCGAGCGGTGACAATAAGCGTGGAGGAATCAACATGCGAAAATGGTAACCACTTGGTGGTAATCATGGCCAAAACAATAAGAATGGACATTTCAAGAAGAGGAGATTCAACAATGATGGAAAGACGTCAACATCAGCACCTGTCGTTAAAGAAGGAGAATGACCACCTATCATATGCTTCAAATATGGAGGGGAGGGACACATCAGTCCAAATTACGCGATGCCCTCCAAAACATGTTACAATTGTGGAAGAGAAGGTCACCTGGCCCGATTTTGTCGTGCACCGAAGACAAGTCCAGCTGGGATGGAGGCAGCAAAGGCCGTCCCAGACAAGACAAAACCGGTAGTTCAAGGGAGAGCGTTTGTCGTGACCTCCCAGAAAGCAAGGAACCCGAACGAGGTCATCACGAGTAAGCTTATCATAAAATCTAGTAAAGTATATACCTTATTTGATACCGGTTCTACCCATTCCTTTATTTCTCCTACTTGCGCTCAACGTTTAAATTTGACTCCGGAGAAATTAGACTTTGACTTATTTGTTGAAACTCCGTTGGGAGAAACCTTCATTACATCCACTGTTTATAAGTCTTGTTTGGTTCAAATCGGTGCCCTCACATTACATGTCGATCTTATTTCATTGAAAATACTTGCATTTGACGTAATTTTAGGGATTGATTGGTTAACTACTCATCATGCAAAAATTGATTGTTTTCGTAAGGTTGTTAGCTTTCATATTCCTAAACAACCTATTATGCGAATTCAAGCAACTATACCATTAAAATCAATCACTATCATCTCAAGCCATAAAGCTATTCATTTATTGAAAAACGGATGTCAAGCTTTCTTAGCTCATGTCACGGATCTAAACAAAAATACGTCAGTTTTGACTGATATTTCTATTGTTAATGAATTTCCTGATGTATTCCCTGAAGAACTTCCTGGCCTACCCCTAGAGCGTGAAATTGAATTTTGTATCGACCTTGAACCTGGTACAAAACCTATTTCCAAAGCCCCATATCGAATGGCTCTATTGAACTTCAGGAGTTAAAGACCCAACTGCAGGAATTGTTAGACATCGGTTTTATTCATCTTAGTACTTCTCCTTGGGGTGCTCCTGTTCTATTCGTGAAGAAGAAAGATGGGAGTATGCGACTTTGTATTGATTATTGGGAGTTGAATCGTGTCACCATCAAAAATAGGTACCCGTTGCCACGTATTGATAACCTGTTTGACCAGTTGCAAGGCGCCAAATTCTTTTCAAAGATTGATCTTCGTTCCGGATATCACCAATTGAAGATTAGAACCGATGACATTCCAAAGACGACTTTCAGAACTCGGTACGGGCATTATGAATTCCTAGTCATGTCTTTTGGATTGACTAATGCTCCTACTGCTTTCATGGATATAATGAACCGAGTATTCAAGGAATATTTGGATTACTTTGTGATCATCTTTATTGATGACATCCTTATTTATTTCAAAAATCGTGAAGATCATGACCAACACTTGAGGCTGATACTTCAAAAGCTTCGTGAATATAAGCTTTATGCCAAGTTAAAGAAATGCGAGTTCTGGCTTGAGGAAGTAGCATTCCTTGGGCACGTGGTATCAAGTCATGGAATATCTGTTGACCCAGCAAAGATTGAAGCTATTCAAAGCTGGGAGCAACCTAAATTAGTGACCGAAGTACATAGCTTTCTTGGCTTAGCTGGTTATTATCGGAGATTCGTAGAAGGGTTTTCTCGAATCGTTACTCCCTTAACTCAGCTGACTCGGAAAGATACAAAATTCTGTTGGAGTGAGGAATGCGAGAAGAGTTTTCAAGAACTCAAGAGGAGGCTCATTTCAAAGACTCGCTGTTACGACAATACCATCTGGCTCGGAGGATTTGTCATCTCAATGATGCTTGGCAAAGGTTAGGATGTGTTCTCATGTAACATGGGAAATTCATAGCCTATGCCTCTCGAAAACTCAAAGAATATGAGAGGAATTATCCTACTCATGATCTAGTGTTGGCAGCTGTTGTCTTCACACTTAAAATCTGGAGGCATTACTTGTATGGGGAGAAAGTGGAGATCTTTACGGATCATGAAAGCCTCAAATATTTCTTCACTCAAAAGGAACTCAACATGCGACAATGACGCGGGCTTTTGAAGGCTGTTGAAAGATTATGATCATACCATCCAATACCATCCTGAAAAGCGAACGTGGTAGGCGGCGCATTGAGTAGAAAGATCATATCGCGAATGCAGAGTGCAATATTGTCAATGCAAAGGCCCGTTTTGTGTGACTTGCAAAGGATGGAGATAGAGTTAAAGACTCCAAATGACCCATGTGATGATGGTGGTGAATATCACGAGTAGAACCGACTTTAATTGATAAAGTTAAAAGCTTGCTTTCAAACTACGGACACGGAGTGATGCGTTATAAGGAAGAAAGTGCAAGAAGGTGCTTTATGGCGGGAAGCAAGAATCGATGAAAAGGAATACTTGAGTTAACTCCGGACTTTGTGTTCTAACGACCACGATTTAAAGTATAAAATCATGATGGAGCGCGCACAACACACCATTTGCAATCCATCTAGGAGTACCAAAATGTATCATGATCTTCGTCATACATTTTGGTGGAGCAATATGAAGAGAGAGATAACGCTATTTATCTCAAGGTGTCTAACTTGTCAACGAGTCAAGGTGGAGCATCAAGTACCAAAAGGTCCATTGCAATCACTTCAAATTTTAGAATGGAAGTGGGAGCACATTACCATGGATTTCGTTACTGGTCTTCCCAAGGTTTCTCAAGGCATACATGCAATTTGGGTCATTGTTGATAGATTGACCAAGTCTGCTCATTTCTTACCAATACGAGAAACTTATACACTTGAACGTCTTGCTCGTATGTATATAAAAGAGATTGTAAGACTGCATGGTATGCCAGTATCCATAGTTTCTGATCGAGATCCAAGATTTACTTCACGATTTTGGGTTAGTTTGCAAAAAGCTATGGGCACGAATTTACGATTTAGTTCGGCATATTATCCTCAGACGGACGGACAATCGGAGAGGACTGTTCAAACTCTTGAAGATTTATTAAGACTCTGTGTCCTTGACTTCAAGAGAAGTTGGGACAAGTTCTTACCATTGGTGGAGTTTTCCTACAACAACAGCTATCAAGCAAGTATTGGCATGGCTCCATTCGAAGCATTGTATGGAAGAAAGTGTCGTTCTCCAGTATGCTGGGATGAGGTGGGTGAAGCAACGTTGTTGGGACCGGAGTTAGTATGTATAACTACGGAAAAGATACAAACGATCCGACAACGTATAAAAACCTCACAAGATCGACAAAAGAGTTATGTTGATCTTCATCGAAAGGACGTGGAATTCGATATTGGAGATCATGTGTTGTTATGTGTTGCTCCATGGAAAGGAGTTACGAGATTTGGAAAAAGAGGAAAGCTCAATCCTCGATTCATAGGCCCATTTTTAATCCTCGATCGAGTAGGGACTGTAGCCTATAGACTTGCTTTACCGCCAAGTATGTCTCGTGTTCATAACGTTTTTTATATATCCATGTTACGTAAATATGTGAAAGACCCGAACCACATTATTGAGTTAGAACCGAATGAAATAGCGGAAGATTTAACGTATGAAGAGGTTCCTGTTCAAATCTTGGATAAGAAGGAACATATTCTACGCTCCAAGTTTATACCTCAAGTCAAAGTGTTATGGAGGAACTACGATGTTGAGGAAATGACCTGGTAGTTAGAATCTGAAATAAAATCAAGGTATCCTTACCTCTTCGACATACCAGGTACGTACTTTAATTTAGAGGGCAAAATTTCATAAGAAGGGGAGATTGTAAGACCCCAACTTTTATGAATAAAAATGAATTTTCTATAATTATCATTTTTGAATATTATGGAATGAATTTATTATAATGTTATAGTTGTGGGTAGTATTTATAAATTTTGCAAAGTATGCAAGTTGTTATATTATATTCGATTGGTGGGGAATATTCATTTTAGCGAGGAATATTAAATACAATTGGCCATGAATCATTGGTGGATCCTACAACTAATTATTGTCGGATTGAGAAAATGACAAAAATGTTTTATTGAAAATAATGGCAGAAGTTTTACCGTTGATACTGTTGAACTACTCGGTAGTAAAAGTACAGTAATACATGTGGTTGCATAGTAGCACACGGTATTGATTATTGATGCTTACGTGAGAAGTCATTCAGTTTTATTTAATTATTGTCGATATTTTTTTTATATTATTAAATCAATAATTGAGAGGACAGAGTTATTAATATTATTATTTGTAATATTAACGATGTCTAGAAGTTCTGCCAAGGAGAGGTTTGGTCACCTAATTGCGCGCCAATAGGGAGAAATCCTTATTGGAAAGCCCCCTCTTTCTTGAGAACGACCTGGTCGATTAATGTTGTGAATTATAATAATGATGATAAATGTTGTTAAAAATATTGAGAGGATTTTTATGAAGTATTTGATGTTGTTATATGGATCCCCATTTACCCATTTTTTTTCAAAATAATCGGTAAAAAATTATTTTATATTATAAAGGTGGGGCCCACATGTGAGGGCCACATGTGTTGAAAATCAGGATGTGGAAATGGGACGGGGGTGTTGTTACGTAAAATGGGGAGAATGTATATTATATGTATATATATATATATATATATATATATATATATATATATATATATATATATATATATATAATAATAAAATGGGGGACAACAAGTGAAGAAATGAATTTGGGGGAATGAAAGTCGATGATTTTTTTTGTCATGGAGGTTTTTTTCAAACCAAGCGTGTGTAATATATATATATATATATATATATATATATATATATATATATATATTGATTATAAAATTATTAATGTGGAAAGAAGAAAAAAAAAAATGTCCGAAAGCCATGACTTTTGCAAATTATTCATCTGCAATTACATTTTTAGGTCAAGTGAATTTTCCTTACATAGTGCCCCTGCAATTCTCCTATAAATAGGATATTTAGTTAGAATAGAAATCACACGAAATTTCGAAAATTCTCTTCATAATCTTGGCGTATTTCTTTAGAGTTTTAAGAAGCTTTGGCGTAGTGCAAGTTTTCTTAAAGAATATCCTCGCCTACCAATTAAAATACTCTTCTTTTTACGGTAGAGGGTATTATTTCTTTTGTATTCATGAAGAGAACTTCATTATTCCATTATTTATTATTCTATTGGAATAACATGTATCTGCTGATCTACCCTATACTTGGTGAAATTCTTCCATTATTCCATTCTTTATTATTATGTTGGAATATCATATCACCATGCGCTGCTTACTGTGGGACTGATTTCGTTATTTATTATTCTTTGGAATATCCTGTCTGTGTGTTTTTATCAGAACTGATTCCGTTATTTATTATTACTGTTTGAATAACTTTTCTATCTGCGTATCTTCCGCATGCATGGTGATTTCTGTTGTATTCCATTCTTTATTATTCATTTGGAATATCCACATGTAACGTATTATTACCGACCTGAGTTCCGTTATTTATTATTACATTGGAATAACTTTTTATACATCTCATGATCTGCCGCATGCATGGTAATTTTTTTTGTTATTCCATTCTTTATTATACTCAGTTGGTTAAAGTTTTGACTTCTATACTCCATGAAATTGGTAGAATATCATTGATATTTGCGCTTTATCCAGTATCTTTTCGTGGAAATATTCTTCTGAGCATTCTTAAATTTTACTCTACAAAGAAGTATCATGTTGACAATTTAATTTGGACCTCATTAGTTCCTGAATAAATTAATTCTTGAACTTGTTTTATTGAATTCTTATATCATTGTCATCATCCTCATGTTTATATTTTTTTGAAAGTCATCTGTTGCTTGTAGTGCATAGATGGACTTGGTATGATTATGATCAGGGAATTATTCGGTGTAATCATGACCGTAATGTTATAAATGATGTGGTAAAAGTCCTCATTGGCCCATAGTGCATTGATGGACAGTTGTTGGCATGATCATGACCATTGATGAATACACGAATATCCTTGGCTCGTAGTGCATGGATAATTTGTGGTTGTGATACTAATGAATATCCTTGGCTGTAGTGCAGGGATGATGTGGATTATTTATTAAGCTGAGTCCCAGCGATAAAAGTGATGAAAAACTTTTAAAATCATAAAAGATAGTAGACTTTATTCTCTACTTGACTCTTTTAATGAATTACTTGTTCCGCTGCAGTTAAAATTGATGTCTATTGTATTTTATCAGTTTAACATTGTTGAAGGCTAATGATAATTTATTCTGCATTATCTTAGTCATAATATTTCTTACTGGGCTAGTTGAGCTCACCCTTTTGCTTTTTCATTGTTCTCTTGAAAAATGAGAGCGTAGCAGGGGACTAGTCGGGGAACCGGGTGATCATCAGAGATGATAGTATTAGTAGTTCTCACTATTCTATAAAATAGTGTGATAATAAATGTAATGAGGACTTATTATGAGAGTGGATATTGTCTAGAAGACAATATTTGTATGACAACTCACAGCTCTTGTTATATATTTAAGATTGTATTTGTATTCTGTATCATGTATTTGGCGACTCAAAATAGGTGATGTATACCTATTTTGGGGGCGTCACAAGGAGCGCCAATTAGTTAAATAGGGGAGGGTCTGCTGCTACAGTTTGTAGTGACAAAGGCGTGAATTAATTTTGCTTTCGTTTTGGCTTCCGTGCATTTTGGCTTTCGTAGATCAAAGTGACGATGAGCGATCACATTCATGTCGATTGATTAAGCTTTGCTGCTCTGAGCTTATCTACAGGGATGAAAATTTCACCCGTTTCCAAGTATATAAAGGAGGGGCAGTTCGGTAACTTGGCAACAATTTTGGAATTAAATGAATGTCGCTACATCTTGTAGCGACAGGGGCTTTTTTAAAATTAATCATAGCCTTACATTGTACAGATCAACGGTTATCAACTTAGTTGCTGAACAGTACTTAAGGTAACCGATTGTCACAAATAAAATTCCTTAATTTCATATATATATATATATATATGTGCGCGCGCATAAATAAATTTAAAAGGATGTATAAAGGATCCATTATTTACAAAATTAGTACTTATTTTATACTCATTCTTTAATTTTTTTTAATTTATGTGAAACTCATACTTTGATCATCATACTAACAAACTAATTAGA
Organism: Panax ginseng; assembly: GCA_020205605.1. Taxonomy (NCBI): domain Eukaryota; kingdom Viridiplantae; phylum Streptophyta; class Magnoliopsida; order Apiales; family Araliaceae; genus Panax; species Panax ginseng. Next base: position 179,249,759 of record CM035132.1, read on the forward strand.
ATCCACCGGCTTCTTTGTAATAAATTCCGCAAATGGGCAAGTGTGGACCCTACAGCTAATCTAACAACAATAACGGAAACGTCAGAAATTAGTGAATTCATGATAAGTTCTTCATTCCAAAAACATAAATGGTTAATGATATAATATTCTAACTTAATTATTCCATTGGACATAAGTAGGACATAACTTCGCTTCTTGTGTTCGTACATTCAGGGACTTTTACGTCCCAAGCATGAATAATTTTGCAGGAGAGAAGATAAATATTTTAGAGAGAGAAAGTAAATATTTTAGAGAGAAAATAAAAAATTTTAGAAAGAGAAAAATAGTGAAATCATTTAATAGCACAACATATAAAATTTGAAATTAACTAACTTGTGAATATAAATATATAATTACGGGCCAATGGACAGTCTAGATCAACCTACTTAATATATGAGTAAATATGGGTAGAAATCATTTATAATTTATTATTATTATTATTATTATTATTATTATTATACCAATCAACTCAAACTCATTAATTTAATATTAATTTCTTAACTCATAAATACAATTTATTTTAAGAAATTAATATTTTTACGTAAAAATATATATGATATTTTTACGTAATTTCAATGACATGTAGAGTAAATAAAATTCGAATGCCTCTATAATATAATAGTTACAAATAAAAATATCATATCATATATTTATAGAAAATATCAAATTCCCATATGTTATTTTTACTAAGGATCAATTTATCATTTTAAATCTGAATTCAAAACTTTCACATAAGACACCCCATTTATAATGTACACAACTAAACCCCCCAAAATTCAATAATTTTGAGATTCACTCGAGTCTTCAATCACATATGAGGGTCCAACATCCACAAAAATACTCCTGGAAGCACCATCCTCATTCCCACCGCCTCCGCCTCCGCCAATAAAACTCTGCATCACATTCTGCCCAACTTGCTGCGCAGCTCCTTCAACAAATCCCTGCAACACCGCATTCATCAATCCACTTCCCATGGACGAATTCGCTCCCGACACCATATAGCCCTGCTGCTGCGGAGGCGCCGGCTGCTGCAGCAAGCTTCCAGTACTCGCGCTGTGCGCGTAGTAATTATTCATCCGTCCAGCCACCGGAGTCTGAAACTGATTCTGCTGACCGGCGGCACCAGAAAACGAGTGGTGGGTCTGCAACATCTGCGGCGGTTGCACCACAGGTTTTGGCTGTGGTACCGGCGGTGGAGGCGTACCGGTGGCACAATCCAAATGCGCGTCAAACTCACACGCGCCGCAGCGATAAAGCCACTGTTTGCACCCGATCTTCTTACAGATATCACAGGAAAAGCCTTTGGTTTCGTAAGGATTACGAAACGCGAGGCCGAGTGTGTGCGCGTGAGATTGGTGGATAATCGAGAGCGGCTTCGAAGCGCAAACAACGTGAAGATCGAAATCGCAGTGGTGGCAGTGGTAGCTGAAACCGTTGCCACGGCGGTTGCAGGCGTCGCAATTGAATTGACCACCGGGATAATTAGAGACTGGGAGGAGCGTGAGGGCGTGAGTAGGGTGGGATGGGTGGGTGATTAGTTGCGGGAATTGGGTACATGATAAGTGAATGTGGAAGTTACAAAGGTTACATGAGTACATATAGCCAGATTGAGGGTATTTGCAGCTTGAACATAATGGGGAGTTTTGGGTATTGTCTGGGAAATTGCTTAGCTCTAGAGGATGAGGGTGGCTGAAATGTTGAATGTGAGGATCATGATCTAGCTTCCCCATCTCTTAATTTCTTTTCAATAGCTAGAATTAATTTTTCTCTCTCTAGATTCTGAAATTAAGAATGATCAGATGAGGAGTAGTAGTAGGGATGGATGGATATATGGGAGGGTATATATATGATCCGACTCATAAAAAAGTTGACTGAAAAAATTTAATAGATTGATCTTACATTTATGTGAGTAATCTTTGTGAAAATATCAAATATTAAAATTTTCTTTTGAAAATAATAATTTTTTTAAAAATAGTTTCTTTATTTTAAATTATAAGATCATGACTTTTAAAAGTCAACTGAAACTATTTTTAAGCTCAAATTTGACAAGTTTTATTAAAATTACTATTAAATAATAAATATTGTAATAAGTATTACTTTTTTTATAATTTAAGATATTCATAATTATACAGACTGAAATTAAGTGAATTAATGTCAATTTTCAATTTAAAAATATCACAATTGAACTTCAAAAAATCAATAGTGATGGATGTTATATTTTAGAATAAAACGAGTATCATATAAAATCTATTTTATCCTCTAAGTAGTTTAGTAGGGCACATAAAAATTTTAGTATACTTCTATCCTATGGCGTCCATCGCATATAAAATGAGAAATTTTTATTCTCTCATTTATTTGTATTTTTCTTAAATCATTTTTAAGGAAAATATATATATATACATGAGTAGGTGGAGGAGGGAGTTGACTTTGTGGTGATTTGATTGAGTCAAAGCTATCTAAGGCTAATTAAACGCGGTTCTTAGCAAGTGCATTGATTGATTTGTGGTTGACTCTCTCTCTCTCTCTCTATATATATATATTTGGTAATAATATATTTGATTTGTACATAATTTATCAAAATTACGTTATTTTGATATATTTATATTTAATTTTTGATTTATAATTTAGGAATAGAGAAAATATTTTTTTTTAAAAATAATTCTATCAAAACTACGTCGTTTTGATAAACTGTACATAAATAAAATATACATAGTTATATATTGTCATATATAACTGTGATCATTTCTGATCCAACTTCTTGAAAATAGTCCACCCATGGGCAGGCCAGCTGAGCAAACTGACTGAACAAGACCGATTACATTTTTTGTGTACTTTATTAATTCCAGGAAGATCAGTTTTGACTATCAATTCTCTCATTCATTTGGCCTCAATTAGCGCCATTGGATTAAATAATTTTTTAGTATCGAATATTGATATTTTCACAACTAAATTTGATTGTTTTATAAAAAAATTCAGATAAGGTGGACCCTACTTACTATTCATGTCAAGAGAAACTTGTGATAATATACGCCATCTCATAGATCAAATTGTAATGGCTGAAAATTATGGAATTCATATAGTGAAATTGAAAGATCCATCTCACATCTTTTATAACGCTTCTAAATTCGAGTTTATACAATTTAATTTGACTTGTCAAAATACTATATATAAATTTCCGTAATTATAATTAATACTACCTCCGTCCCATAATAAGTGCTTTTTTAGCTTAAATCACACATACTAATACACAAGTCAAAATGACAAAAATATCCTTAATATATTTTCTTTGAAGTTGAAGAGTTAATGAATATCATTTAATTGTAGTGATTGCAAGATGCAATAAATACCATTGATTGCATAAGGGCATATATGAAAAAATATTATAAAAATTGTATTGGAATTCAAACACATCACTTATTTTGGAAAAAAATATTTAGCCTAAAAAAACACTTATTGTGGGACGGAGGTAGTATAATATCTTGTATAATACAACAACACACATTAAGTTTTCAATATAATTATTGACACACTATTTTACAAGTTGGTGAAGACTACTATAATAACTAGCTCGGACTATCACTCCATTCTATTGTTCTTCCAGCTAGCCTCGACTACATTCTCATTTTCTGAAAGGAATTAGAAAACAAAAAAAATGAGCTTGAATAGCCAAATAAAGGATATAATAACTAAGATAACGGAAAATAAAATTATCTTTAGCCTTCAAAAATAATTAAATCAGAGATTTAAAAAATGTTAGACATTATAAATAATGAATAATTTGCAGTGGAATAACCAATCCATTAGGAAAGTTAAATAGACAATATTATCTAACTATCTCCTCCAATTTAAAATTCATCAACAAGATTCCATTAACTATAACATCAATCGTCATGATCATGTCAAAATCAAAGAGAACTTTCATCACGTGTCTTTTCTACACAAGCTAAAACACTTAACAACCATATTGTCTTTGCACCTAGGCCAAAGACATTCATAACAACTTAAGTTCTGATAGTTAGTAATAACAAAGAATAAACAAAAATAATAAAACAATGAAAGAATATTAGAGATATGCAATTTATTTATGTTTAAGGAATAATTTACTTTATTCATATTTCAATAATATCCAAATTGTCAATACGATTTTTAGAATATCTGAATGAGTTCAAGTCCAAGGGTATTGTCCAAAATTCATAGATATGAAGTTCAACGGTAAGGTTTAAAGGTACAAGGAATATTTAACAGTCTAAAATGTTCATAGTTCAAATCGAGAGTTCAAGTCAAAATGTTTATATATATTTCAAATGTAAAATTTAAATTCCAAAATGTTCACAGTCCAAAAGTTCATAGTTCAAGTACAACAGTTAGAATTTAACAGGAAGGTTCAGGTTAAAAGATATTAGATAAAGTGCAAACTAATAAATAAATTTTAACAAATTGTTATTTCAAAAATTTTTACTGTTCAATATTAAGGATTGTAGAAACGAATAATAGTTTTTTGCCATAATAAGTTTAAATTTAAGAGTATGAAAGAAAATGATATCCCTTACCTTAGTACGCATGTGACTAGATTTTTCTTCTTATGTAAGAGATCAACCTCTAAATGTATATTTATGATTTAATTAGTAATTACCTTATATAAGTTTTGTGGTGTACACTAACTCGTATCATATAAAATTATCAAAAATATATTGATAGCATTTGTAAAAAAAAAATTGTGTAGCGTACAAAATGGAATAGAATAAACTTTCAAAATAATTTTGAATGAATAAAATAATATTTTAAAACAATCTTTCGATGTAAGCTTTTAAAAATTAATTTTCTAAAGGAAAAGTCTTCTATAGAAAGAATTGTAAATATTGTGTAATGTGTGGGTGTTTGTGTAACTATACTTTAGACAAAAGACTCATTTGAGTAATCCTTGCACTCATACTGATGCAACCAACACACAAGTATTCTTAGCATATTCAAAGAAACACTCATGCACTAAAAAATATTTAAAAAGTGAAGGGGGAACGAGTAAGAAGATTATGTCAACTCCTTATATTAAACCCCCTTTTATACTCAAAACATAACGATCATCTACCATACATCAACTTTAACACACTTTTTACATTTCAAGATTACATTTTCTTTAATATTCAAAATTATTACTATATTTTTCATCTTATGTATTATTTACTTAATATATTAATATCACAAATATTTATGTATATATTGTTATTTACGTAACGTATTAATGGGTTTGTCTAACTTTTCAATAATCGTGACTTTTAAATACACAACTTTTCATTATTATCTTTGATACTGTGACAATTATTGGTTCAATACTGTGGAATATTGTAGTGACAATGTGCGTTACTATTACTTTATTATCGGGTATTTTAACAGTTAAATATAATAATTTCTCCGATAACTTTTATTAATAGTTATTTTTCATTTTTAGTATCTAAAAATTATTCTGTTGTGGGTTCACCAATGGTTGGTTATTACGACGCCGTCGTATGATACCAAATATTCTTTGGCGTCTTCACCGACATTCTTTTTGTTTATTATAATTTACACATATCATCATTAACTTTAATTTTTTATCAATTTAACACCTTCTTGTTTCAGAAACAATATAAAGAAAAATTAAATTTTATCAATTAAAAGTCGGGTATTACATCCTTACCTAAAAGGTTAACGTATTAGGTTGAGATTCCACCGTACTTATTAACCTATCTATACTCTTGAATTTATCTAATGCGAAATTCATGTGAAATATCTCAACATTCCCCATCTTTCACTTGAATACAATTACAAGTATCATATTAGAGTAGTCATCATTGAACACATCTTATTGAGTCTTTCAAGAGGCTTGCTCGAGTCTAATACTACTCCACTACGCCAAAGGCAAACATGAGAGTACAAATCTTGTTCCTTGTGAACCTTTTACCCCGAGATTCTTCAACATACTCCATTTGACTCGAATCATATTTCACTACGTAGTGACAAACACATGAGTGATTTCTTACTTCATCTAATCGGGAAAGATCTTTTGTTCCACCTGACTCAACTCTATTATCTCCACTAAGCGAAAACGGTAACAAGCGGTATGCGAATGCTCCATCATGGAGTTTTAACCTAATACTTGGGACCATCGAATCATAGGCTCTGATACTGTAAGACCCTAACTTTTATGAATAAAGATTTAAATTTTTTCCTATAAATATCATTTTGAATATTATGGTGTGGATTTGATATAATGTTATAGTTGTGGGTAATATTTTAAAATTTTGCAAAGTAAATAAGTTGTTATAAAATATTCGATTGGTCGGAGAATATTTATTTTATTAGGGAATATTCGTACGACGACACAATCATTGGTAGACCCCACAACGGAATTATTGTCAGAGTTAGAAAACGACAGAAATAACTTTTTATAAAAATAACGACAAAAGTTTTACCGTTAACTGTTGAAATACCCGATGATAAAAGTACAGTAATACACGTGGTTTCATAGTAACACATGATATTGTACAATATCTTTGATTATTATTTCTTACGTGAAAAGTCACTCAGTTTTGTTCAATTATTGTCACATTAATTGCTGCATAGTATCTCACGTTATCGATTTAATTATTGTCACAATATTTTATATTATTAAATCAATAATTGATATGACAAAGTTATTCATATTATTATTTACATTATTGACGATGTCTAAAAAGTTCTGCCGAGGAAAGGGGTTTGGTCACCTAATTGCGCGCCAATAGGGAGAAATCTTTATCGAAAAGCCCCCACTTTCCTGAAAATGATCTGGTTGTTAATATTGTGAGTTATAATATTAATGATGAATGTTATTAAAAATGTATTTTGTGAAGCCAAGTGAATTGATATAAATAGAGAGGTATTTTATGAAGTATTTGTTGTAAATTTGTTTATTATATGGACCCCCATTTACCCATTTTTCAAAATCATCAGGAGAAAATTATCTCAATTTTGTTATATATATATATATATATATATATATAATAAATTTTATTTTTTTTATAAAAAATAGAATATATTATATTTTATTATGCATAGTATCTGCATAGTGTTTGTATAGTAAAATCATGTGAATTTCTAAAAATCATCCGTGAATATTACTGTTCACCCATGATTTCTCCTATTGTGCATCCAAATAATATCCTGCCATTCTCCTATAAATAGGATGCTTAGTTTAGAAATGAAAATTACACTAGAATCAGAGAATTCTTTTTCTATAATATTGAGCGTATTTCTTTAGAGTTTAAGGAAGCTTTGAGTGTAGAAAATAGTATAAGTTTTCTTCAAGAATATCTCCGCTATACCAGTCGGAATTGCTCTTTTTTCAAGGTAAGGGGTATTATTTATTTCATATTCGCTTACAATATTATTTTTCGTATACGTAAGAAATTTTATTTTCGTTCAATATTCGTAAGAGGTACTATTCATGAAGTACTATTCACAGGATACTATTAACTCGGGTACTATTCACTCGGCTATTATTCACCCGAAAAATTGATTTCTTTCTGTCCAAATTATTTTTGATACATGAATATTATTCTTGAATTTTACTCCACAAAGCAGTGTCGTGTTGACAATTTTGACATTCTTGAACTCTGGATAAATTGAATTGTAAATCTTTAAAATTTATCCTTGATCTCGTTTGATTGAATTTTTATATCATTGTCATCATCCTCATGGTTATATTGTGATAAAAGTCATCTTTGGCCCGTAGTGCAAAGATAGACTGTTCATTGGTATGATTATGACCAGGAATTATTCGGTATAATCATGTCCTATAATGCTACAAATAATGTGGTAAAAGTCCTCATTGGCCCGTTGTGACGCCCCAAAAGTAGGTCCAATCCACCCAACCTATTCTGAGTCGCCAAATACATGGTACAGAAAAACAACTACAACTTTATTAATACAATTATCGTGCAAAATACGACAACACATACTGTGAGTTTAAACACAAATATTATCTTCTAGACAATATCCACACCAAAATAAAGTCCTCATTATAATTATTGATGCACTATTTTACAAAAATAGTGAGAACTGTAAAAACAATTGCCTAGGACCATTACTCTATACCTCGACTGGTTCCTGCTATGTTCTCGCTTTCTGAGAAGAAAAATGGAACAAAAAGGAAAATGGTGAGCTCAACTAGCCAAGTAAAGAATATTATGACTAAGATAATATACAACAAATTATCCTTAGTCTTCAACAGGGAAAAATCTGATAGAATACAATATACAACAAGTTTTAGATCAACAACTACAGCGGAAACAACAATTCATTAGAAGAGTTAAGTAGAGAATGAAATCTACTATCATCTATGAATTTAAAAGTCCATCATCAATATTTTATCCCTGTAATATCAATCAATTTATATCTTGAATCAAATATTCATCTTTTTGCACTTCACAGGCGAGATATTCATTTATATCACCAGTTAGTCATGTTCATCTCAACATGTGTTCATCTTTTCCTTCTACGGGCCAAAGATATTCATCAAGTAATCGTTCATCTTTGCACTACAGGCTAAAGATATTCATCAAGTATCACCATTAAGGACTGAGGATGATGAAAAACATTTTAGAGAACGAATCTAGTGAGACAGAAGGACAAATATTAGGGATTCGTATTTTGGTTTATCCAAATTTAATAATACTCCATAATAACCAAGTGTGAAGTAGAATTCAAAAATAAAGATCAAAACATGGATACAACTAAAGATAGTAACCATAAAAGACATCTGGGACAAAAAAGAGAAAATTTTATTTTTCGGTGAATAATGTCGTATTTGTGAATAGTGCCGTATACGTAAATAGTAACCCCGACACAAAAAGGTAGAAATTCCATATTAAAATTCATAACAAAATCTCAACATAATGATATTGAAAGAAATAATATCATATATGAAGAAAATAACATCCCTTACCTCAAAAAAGCGAGTATTTGGAATGAAAGGTCGGATGTGATCTTTGAATGAAACTTGTCTTGAATAGCAACTCTCAAAGTATTTAAATACTCACAAAATACGCTCGATAATATAGAGAGAGAGAAAGAGAGAAAGCTTATGTTTTTGGTGTTATTTTTAATTCTAACCTAAGCACCTATTTATAGGAAAATGCTAGCACGCCGAAGCAGACTTGACCTGCTATGTGACGCCCCCAAAATAGGTATACATCACCCATTCTGAGTCGCCAAATATATGGTACAGAAAAACAACTACAACTTTATTAATACAATTGTCGTGCAAAATACGAGAACATATACTGTGAGTTTAAATACAATATTGTCTTCTAGGCAATATCCACACCCAAATAAAGTCCTCATTACAATTATTGATGCACTATTTTACAAAATAGTGATGACTACTAAAACAACTATCTTGAGTCATCACTCCGTACCCTGGCTAGTCCCTGCTAAACTCTCACCTCCTGAGAAGAAAAATGGAATAAAAAGGAAAAGGGTGAGCTCAACTAGCCCAGTAAAGAACATTATGATTAAGATAATATACAACAAATTATCCTTAGTCTTCAACAGGAAAAATCGATAGAATACATTAGACAACAAGTTTTAGATCAACAATTTACAGTACATGAAACAACAATTCATTAGAAGAGTTAAGTAGAGAATAAAATCTACTATTATATATGAATTTAAAAGTCCATCATCAATATTTTCCTCCTGTAACATCAATCAATATATATCTTTGCACTACGGCCAAAGATATTCATTTATATCGTGAGTTGGTCATGTTTATCTCAATATCTCATTCATCTTTTTTACTACGGGCCAAAGATATTCATCGAGTAATCATTCATCTTTGCACTACTGCACCAAAGATATTCATCAATTATCACCATTAAGGATGAGGATGATGAAAACATTTTAGAAACGAATCTAGTGAAACGGAAGGACAAATATTAGGGATTAAGATTACTCATCCAAATTCAATAATACTCCATAATAACCAAGTGTGAAGTAGAATTCAAAAATAAAGATCAAAACATGGATACAATCAAAGATAGTAACCATAAAAGACATTTGGAAGAAAAAGAGAAAATTTCATTTATTGGTGAATAGTGCCGTATTTATGAATAGTGCCGTATACGTGAATAGTGCCATAAACGTGAATAGTAACCCTGACACAAAAAGTTCCAAATTTGATTAAAAGTTTAGATCAATACTTCGGCATAATGATATTGAAAGAAATAATATCATATATGAAGAAAATAACATCCCTTACCTCAAAGAAACAAAGATTTGAATGAAAGGTCGGATGTGATCTTTGAATGAAACTTGTCCTGAATAGCAACTCTCAAAGTATTTAAATACTCACAAAATACGCTCGATAATATAGAGAGAGAGAAAGAGAGAAAGCTTATGTTTTTGGTGTTATTTTTAATTCTAACCTAAGCACCTATTTATAGGAAAATGCTAGCACGCCGAAGCAGACTTGACCTGCTATGTGACGCCCCCAAAATAGGTATACATCACCCATTACGAGTCGCCAAATATATAGTGCAGAAAAAACAACTACAACTTTATTAATACAATTGTCGTGCAAAATACGAGAACATATCTTTGTGAGTTTAAATACAATATTGTCTTCTAGGCAATATCCACACCCAAATAAAGTCCTCATTACAATTATTGATGCACTATTTTACAAAATAGTGATGACTACTAAAACAGCTATCTTGAGTCATCACTCCGTACCCTGGCTAGTCCCTGCTAAACTCTCACCTCCTGAGAAGAAAAATGGAATAAAAAGGAAAAGGGTGAGCTCAACTAGCCCAGTAAAGAACATTATGATTAAGATAATATACAACAAATTATCCTTAGTCTTCAACAGGGAAAAATCTGATAGAATACATTAGACAACAAGTTTTAGATCAACAACTGCGGCGCAAACAACAATTCATTAGAAGAGTTAAGTAGAGAATAAAATCTACTATCATATATGAATTTAAAAGTCCATCATCAATATTTTATCCCTGTAACATCAATCAATATATATCTTTGCACTACGGGCCAAAGATATTCATTTGTATCAGCAGTTGGTCATGTTTATCTCAATATCTGTTCATCTTTGCACTACGGGCCAAAGATATTCATCAGGTAATCATTCATCTTTGCACTACAGACCAAAGATATTCATCAATTATCACCATTAAGGACTGAGGATGATGAAAAACATTTTAGAGAACGAATCTAGTGAAACAGAAGGACAAATATTAGGGATTCGTATTTCTGTTCATCCAAATTCAATAATACTCCATAATAACCAAGTGTGAAGTAGAATTCAAAAATAAAGATCAAAACATGGATACAATCAAAGATAGTAACCATAAAAGACATTTGGAAGAAAAAGAGAAAATTTCATTTATTGGTGAATAGTGCCGTATTTATGAATAGTGCCGTATACGTGAATAGTGCCATAAACGTGAATAGTAACCCTGACACAAAAAGTTCCAAATTTGATTAAAAGTTTAGATCAATACTTCGGCATAATGATATTGAAAGAAATAATATCATATATGAAGAAAATAACATCCCTTACCTCAAAGAAACAGTACTTCGGAATGAAAGGTCAGATGTGATGCTGAATGAAACTTGTACTGAATAGCAACTCTCAAAGTATTTAAATACTCACAAAATACGCTCGATAATATAGAGAGAGAGAAAGAGAGAAAGCTTATGTTTTTGGTGTTATTTTTAATTCTAACCTAAGCACCTATTTATAGGAAAATGCTAGCACGCCGAAGCAGACTTGACCTGCTATGTGACGCCCCCAAAATAGGTATACATCACCCATTCTGAGTCGCCAAATATATGGTACAGAAAAACAACTACAACTTTATTAATACAATTGTCGTGCAAAATACGAGAACATATACTGTGAGTTTAAATACAATATTGTCTTCTAGGCAATATCCACACCCAAATAAAGTCCTCATTACAATTATTGATGCACTATTTTACAAAATAGTGATGACTACTAAAACAGCTATCTTGAGTCATCACTCCGTACCCTGGCTAGTCCCTGCTAAACTCTCACCTCCTGAGAAGAAAAATGGAATAAAAAGGAAAAGGGTGAGCTCAACTAGCCCAGTAAAGAACATTATGATTAAGATAATATACAACAAATTATCCTTAGTCTTCAACAGGGAAAAATCTGATAGAATACATTAGACAACAAGTTTTAGATCAACAACTGCAGCGCAAACAACAATTCATTAGAAGAGTTAAGTAGAGAATAAAATCTACTATCATCTATGAATTTAAAAGTCCATCATCAATATTTTATCCCTGTAACATCAATCAATATACATCTTTTCACTTTACGGGCCAAAGATATTCATTTAGATCGTGATTGGTCATGTTCATCTCAACACCTGTTCATCTTTGCACTACGGGCCAAAGATATTCATCAGGCAATCATTCATCTTTGCACTATAGACCAAAGATATTCATCAATTATCACCATTAAGGACTGAGGATGATGAAAAACATTTTAGAGAACGAATCTAGTGAAACAGAAGGACAAATATTAGGGATTCGTATTTTGGTTCATCCAAATTCAATAATACTCCATAATAACCAAGTGTGAAGTAGAATTCAAAAATAAAGATCAAAACATGGATACAATCAAAGATAGTAACCATAAAAGACATTTGGAAGAAAAAGAAAAAATTTTATTTTTCGGTGAATAGTGCCGTATACGTGAATAATGCCATATACGTGAATAGTAACCCCGACACAAAATGTGACACCCCCAAAATAGGTCTACATCCCCCATTCTGAGTTGTCAATACACGGTACAGAAACAACTACAACTTTATTATTACAATAGTAAAGCGTGAGTTTAAATACGAGATATTGCCATCTGACAATATCCACATACAAATAAATCCTCATCATAATTATTGATACATTATTTTACAACAATGGTGAGGACTACTAAACAACTCTCCCTAGAACTTTCATTCCATACCCCGACTAAGTACTTGCTATATTCTCGCCTCACGAGAAGAAAATGGAACAAAAAGGAAAAGGGTGAGCTCGACTAGCCCAAAGAAAGAATATTATGACTAAGATAATATACAACAAAATTATCGTTAGTCTTCAACAGGAAAAATATAATAGAATACAATAGACAACAAGTTTTAAATCAATATTCGCAATGAAATAATAATTCATTAGAAGAGTTAAGTAGAGAATGCAAACTACTATCTTCTATGTATGAATTTTAAAGTTCATCGCCTATTTTATCCTGTAACATCAATCAATATATATCCGGGATCAAATATTCATCCTTGCACTACAGTGCCAAGGACATTCACCAGATTGGTCATGTTCATCTAAACACTGTTCATCTTTGCACTACGGGCCAAAGATATTCATCAAAAAATCATTCATCTTTGCCATCTTGGCCAAAGATATTCATCATAAATCATTCATCTTTGCACTACTGAGCCAAAGATATTCATCATAAATCATTCATCTTTTACTCTGAGCACCAAAGATATTCAATAATATCATCATTTAAGGCCGAGGATGATGAAAATATTTTTTTTTAAAAAACGAATCCAATGAAACAAAATGACAAGGATTAAGGATTAAGGATTAGATACTTTGTTTTATCCACGCCCAAAATACCTCAAAAATAATCATAGTGGTGTAAAATTCAAGAATGATCAAAACATGGATACAATCAAAGCTAGTATCCACAATAGATATTTTAGACGAAAAGGAAAATTTTTCATTTTTCGATGAATAATCTTAAATGATTCGTGAATAATCTCAGTATCGTGAATAGTCGCGATTATCGTGAATAGTAAACCCCAAACACTAAAAGTTCCAAATTTGATTAAAAGTTCGGATCAATACTTGACATAATGATATTAGAATAAATAATATCATTAAAAAAATAATATCCACACCTCGAAAGATCGATTACTTAACCTGGAATCTTGGATATAGACTATATCTTGAACTTTCACCGTATAGCAATACTCAAAGTATACTCAAAATACTCACAAGAATACGCCGATAATATAGAGAGAAAAACTTGGGTTTAAATTGTGATTTTCAATTCTAACCTAAGCACTATTTATAGGAAATTGCTTAGAACACCAAAGCAGTAAAATTTAATAAAATATTAATATTTATAAAAATATTATCGTATTCTTTGAAATCTGAATCTCAAAGCAATTCACATGCCAACCTTCTAGAAAAAAAATAAAAAAACGTTTTCTAATTTAAAATAATTTAAACTTCCAAAATTAATTATTTGAACTTGAACTTCAATAATTCACAATAAATAGCCCTTTTATCAGAAAATTCGAATCTCATGAGTTTTATAGAAATCCAATTCTCTACAACTTTGCAGAAGAAAGATTTTCTAAATTCCCAACAGAAATTGACCAAAAATCCATAAGCGGGTGATTTTAGAGGCTATAATCAAATTTCATCGATAAATGGGGTCCACTTGACATGTTTAACATGTTTTAAACATTTATTGCAACAAAAATACTCTTCCTCCTCGTATACTCATATATCCCACATTCGTTGTAAAAATATCACCATTATTATATTATTAAAATATAATAATATATATTTAAATGAATTATTTTATCGGAAAAAGATAAAATTTCAATTTTTAAAATTGTCACATTAAAATTTTTCTCCATCTATATCCACATAAAATTAATATTTTCCTCATCATATGAATCAATAATTAATTATTCACAAATAATATTATGAGAATCACAATATTGATAACTGGGCACGGTTCAAGGAAGAGGGGCTTTCCAATAAGAATTTCTCCTTCTTGGCAAGAATTAGGTGACCAAACCTCTCCTTAGACGAACTTTCTAGAAATTGCCAATAATGTTATCTAATAATATTATTCAGATAATATGAATTATCGTTTCGACAATGAAAAATCTTGTGTAATGACAATTATTAAAACAATGACAATATAAAATATCAACGCAAAGACAATTATTGAATCAATAAAATAAAACACCTGAGCGATAATTCACTGTAACCATTATTGAGTAGTGCCTTCTTACGTAAGAGTCAATAATTGGTGCAATACTGTGTCTTCTGGATTCAACAACGCCAGACATCGTGTTTTTAACCAATCGGGTATTCAACGATGTAACTAGTATAACTACTGTAGTTATTTTTAAACAACTTATATTTGTCATTTTCTTCCTCCAATCTCTTTTCGTTATGGGGCCCACACATGGCTACTGCTACTTTGTCATTTAATAATATTCTGACGACGATCTGAATATTCCACGACCAAAAAATATTCCCAAACAACAATGAATATTTTATAACCACTTGCTTATTTTGAAATATTTGCGTATTTTACCCGTAACTATCCACATTAATCACATCAACCCTTACTATTTTAAAATAATAATTAGAGGAAATTAAATTTCATTTATTAATTATTTGGGATCTTACACAAAAAGTTCCAAATTTGATTAAAAGTTTAGATCAATACTTCGACATAATGATATTGAAAGAAATAATATCATATATGAAGAAAATAACATCCCTTACCTCAAAGAAACAGTACTTCGGAATAAAAGGTCGGAAGTGATGCTGAATGAAACTTGTACTGAAAAGCAACTCTCAAAGTATCTATATACTCACAAAATAGGCTCGATAATATAGAGAGAGAAAGAGAGAAAGCTTATGTTTCTGGTGTGATTTTCAATTCTAACTTAGCCCTCTATTTATAGAAAAATGTTAGCCCGCCGAAGCAGACTTGACCTGCTACCTGATGGCTTTACCTACTACTATTGCCACCCACCACATTTGAAATTCAATTTGAGCACATTTCTCACCAACCACAAGTGGGGCCCACTCAATTCTAGAATTTTCCACCAAAATCATTTATAACCCTAATTTCCGAAGCAGTCACCTTTTAAAATTCATAACAAATCATTCGTTGATTTTTAACGGTTCAAATTTTGTGGACATATAACCAACTTATATATATATAACATATCCAAAAATCACAACGATCCAACGGTCAGATTAAAAATTATAACTCACGCAATATATCGTAAAAATACTGATTTGATTTTTAATACCTCCATTCCGACAAAAATACCTCAACATTAATTCCTTTAATTATATCAACATAAAATAAATATATCCATCAATTATATCCACATAAAATAAATATTTTCTTATCGTATAAATCAATAATTAATTATTCACAAATAATATTACAGAATCACAATTATGACAACCAAGTAGCTTCTAGGAAAGGGGCTTTTCAATAAGGATTTCTCTCACTTGGCGCCGCAATTAGATGACCAAACCTCTCCTTAGATAGAACTTTCTAGATATTTCCAATAATGCTATCTAATAATATTATTCAAATAATATGAATTATTGATCTGATAATGGAAAATACTGTGCAGTGACAATTATTGAAACAACAATATTATAAACTATCAACGCAGCAATTATTGAAATAATAAAATAAAATATTGAGCGATAATTCTTGTAACAATTATTGAGTAGTGCCTTCTTACGTAAGAATCAATAATTCAACTATCTTTGTGCAATACTGGTGTCTTTCTTGTCTAACTACGCTGTATTCATCGTATTTTAACCACCAGTGTATTCCAACGGTGTTAATGGTAACCATTACGTAGAATTAATTATAAAAACTCATACTTTGTCATTTTCTTCATCCACAATTATTATCACATTATGGGGCCCACGAATGATTTAGCGAGGCAATCGTATGGATATTCCCGACAAAAAGAATATTCCACGACCAAACGAATATTCCCCGACAGAAGGAATATTTTATAACCACTTGCTTATTTTGTAAAATTTGCACATTTCACCCATAACCAAAGCATTATATCAAATTAACTCCTTACTATTTCAAGATAATAAATAGAGAAAATTCAATTTTATTTATAATAAGTTGGGTTCTTACAACCTCCTCTCCTTATGAAATTTCGTCCTCGAAATTGACGTACGTATCTGGTGTTTCGAACAGATGAGGGTACCTCGCTTTCATTTCCGATTCCAACTCCCAGGTCATTTCTTCAATAGCATGGTTTCTCCCTAAAATCTTAACTTGTGGTATAACCTTGGTGCGTAGGACATGCTCTTTTCTATCCAAGATCTTAACAGGTACCTGCTCGTATGATAAATCTTCGGCTATCTCGTCTGGTTCTAACGCAATAATGTGGTTTGGGTCTTTCACATATTTACGAAGCATAGATATGTGAAAAATATTATGAACACGAGACATACTTGGAGGTAATGCGAGTCTATAAGCCACATTTCCTATTCGGTCAAGAATCTTATATGGTCCAACAAATCGTGGATTGGGCTTTCCTCTCTTCCCAAATCTTGTAACTCCCTTCCATGGAGCAATACAAAATAGTACATGATCTCCTATATTAAATTCCATGTCCTTTCGATGAAGATCAGCATAACTCTTTGTCTATCTTGTGAGGTCTTTATACGTTGCCGGATCATTTGAATCTTTTCTGTAGTTATGCGTAATAATTCTGGTCCCAACAATATTGCTTCTCCCACCTCGTCCTAGTATACTAGAGAACGACACTTTCGTCCATACAACGCCTCAAATGGAGCCATGCCTATACTTGCTTGATAACTGTTGTTGTAGAAGAATTCCACCAGTGGCAAGTACTTATCCCAACTTCCTTTGAAATCTAGAACATAGAGTCTTAATAGATCTTCAAGGGTTTGAATAGTCTTCTCTGATTGTCCGTCCGTTTGAGGATGGTATCTTTGAATCAATCAGTAAATCCGTGCCCATAGCTTTCTCGCAAGCTAACCCAAAAATCTTGAAGTGAATCTTGGGTCACGATCCAAAACTATGGATCTTGGCATGCCATGCAATCACACAATCTCATTCACGTCATACGAAAGCAAGGCGTTCGAGGAATAAGTCTCATGTATCGGCAAGAAATGAGCGACTTGGTTAATATATCAATAATAACCCAAATCGCACCTATGCCTTGAGAAACTTTGGGAAGACACATGAATGAAATCCATGGTAATGTGTTCCCACTTCCATTCCTAAATCTCAAGTGGTTACAATGGACCTTTTGGTACTTGATGCTCGCCTTTACACGTTGACAAGTTAAACACCTCGAGATAAACTCCGCGATCTCTCTCTTTCATATTGTTCCACCAAAATGTATGTCGAATATCATGATACATTTTGGTACTCCTGAGATGGATTACAAGCGGGGTGTTGTGTGCTTCCATCATGATTCTATGCTTCAAGTCGAATCGTTAGAACACAAAGTCTAGAGTTGACTTCAAGTATTCCTTCTTCATCGATTCTTGCTTCGGAATAGCTCCTTCTTGCACTTTCTTCTTCATGCAGCGTCGTTGTCCAGTCCGTAGCTTGGCGACTTTAACTTTATTGATTAAAGTCGGTTCTACTCGTATATTTGCCATCATCATGTGGGTCCCTGGAGTCTTTAATTCTATCTTCATCCTTTGTAAGTCGTACAAAATGGGCTTTTGTGTTAACAACATTGCACTCGTACCCGTATATGATCTTCGACTCAATGTGTCAGCTACAACGTTTGCTTTTCTAGGATGATATTGAATGCTATGGTCGTAATCCTTCAACAGCTCGAGCCAACGTCGTTCTTAGCGCATGTTGAGTTCCTTTTAGGTGAAGAAATATTTGAGGCTTTTTATGATCCGTATAAATCTCCACTTTCTCCCCATCACGGTGGTGTCTCCAGATTTTCAACGCAAAAAGCATCTACGCCAACTCCGGATCATGGTAGGATTCCTCTCATATTCTTTGAGTTGTCGCGAGGCATAGGCTATGACTTTCCCATGTTGCATGAGAACACATCCTAACCCTTTGCTGAAGCATCATTTGTTGATAACAAATCCATCCGAACGGATGGTATTATCGAGAGCAGTCTTAAAATGAGTCTCCTCTTGAGCTCTTGAAAACTCTTCTCGCATTCCTCGCTCCATACGAATTTTGCATCCTTCCGAGTCGATTGAGTTAGCGGAGTAGCGATTCGAGAAAATCCTTCCACGAATCTCTCGATAATAACCAAATAAGCCCAAAAGCTACGCACCGGTCCACAAACTTGGTACTGCTCCAACTTTGGATTGCTTCAATCTTTGTCGGTCAATGAGATACTCCATGTTTTGATACCACGTGCCCAAGGAATGCTACTTCCTTAAGCGAACTCGCATTTCTTGACTTTGCATATAGCTTGTTGTCACGAAGTCTTTGAAGTACCAGCTTCAAATGGTGCTCATGATCTTCACGACTTTTGGAATAGATGAGGATGTCATCAATAAAGACAACAACGAACTGATCTAAATATTCCTTGAATACACGGTTCATCATATCCATGAAACCAACAGGAGCATTAGTCAATCCAAAAGACATGACTAAGAATTCATAATGCTCGTACCGAGTCCTGAAGGCAGTCATTGGAATATCCTGAGTTTTAATCTTCAGCTGATGATATCCAGAACGAAGATCGATCTTTGAAAAGAATTGTGCTCCTTGTAACTGGTCAAACAGGTCATCAATGCAAGGTAGCGGATACCTATTCTTGATGGTGACATGGTTTAACTCTCGGTAGTCAATACAAAGTTGCATACTCCCGTCTTTCTTCTTTACAAATAAAACAGGAGCACCCCAAGGAGATGTACTAGGACGAATGAAACCGATGTCTAACAATTCCTGTAGTTGGACTTTTAACTCCTGAAGTTCAATAGGAGCCATTCGATATGGGGTTTTAGAAATGGGCTTTGTACCCGATTCAAGGTCAATAAAGAATTCAACTTCACGCTCTGGGGGTAGACCAGGAAGTTCTTCAGGAAATACATCAGGAAATTCTCTAACAACAGAAATATTATCCAAATCTGACTTGTCTCTGTTCAAATCCATAACATGGGCTAAGAAAGCTTGGCATCCATTTTTCAATAAACGAATAGCTTTATGGCTTGATATGACAGTGACTGATTTTAGTGGTTTAGTTGTTTGAATTCATATGACAGGTTGGTTAGGAATATGAAAACTAACAACCTTACGAAAATAATCAATTTTGGCACGATGAGTGGTTAACCAATTAATTCCTAAAATCACATCAAAAGCAAGTATCTTTAAAGATTAGAGTTAAAGGCTCCAAGTACCTACGTTATGATGTTAAATATACGAGTAGAATCAATTTTAATTAATAAAGTTAAAACCGCTCAAGCTACACACCAGAGCTGATGAATATAAAGAAGAAGGTGCAAGAAGGAGTTATTCTAGAAGTAAGAGTCGATGAAGAGAAGAAAGCTCAAACCTTCAATGCGTCCACGAATCTCCAATAATAACCAGCTAAGCCCAGAAAGCTACGTACTTTGGTCACCGACTTTGGTTGCTCTCAACTGTGATTCATATCCCAATCTTGGATAGCACGTCACAATGGCACCTATCGTTTTACCACCACATAAATATAGAGTCCCCTATGGAGACTCTAACTTTGGTGCATTCCACAAAGGAAGTCACCAGATAGAGGCTTGAGTACCAACTCTTGTAGTTGGGTTTTTAACTCCTGAAGTTCAATAGGAGCCATTCGATATGAGATTTTAGAAATGGGTTTTGTACCCAGTTCAAAGTTGATACAAAATTCAATATCACACTCTGGGGGTAGGCTAGGAAATACGTCAGGAGATTTACTAACAACAGAAATATCATTCAAATTTGAAGTATTTTTGTTTAAATCCATGAAATGGGCTAAGAAAGCTTGACATCCGTTTTGCAATAAACGAATGGCTTAATGGCTTGATATGAAAGTGTTTGACTTCAATGGTTTGGTTGCTTGAATTACATAACAGTTGGTTAGAATATGAAAACTAACAACCTTACAAAAAATAATCAATTTTAGCATGATGAGTGGTTAACCAATCAATCCCTAAAATCACATCAAATGCAAGTATCTTTAAAGAGATAAGATCAACAGGTAATGTGATGGTGCCAACTTGGATCAAACAAGATTTATAAACAGTGGATATGATAAAAGTTTCTCCTAACGAAGTCTCCACAGATAAGTCAAAGTCTAATTTCTCCGGAGTCAAGTTTAAACGTTGAGCACAAGTAGGAGAGATAAAAGAATTTGTAGAACCGGTATTTAGTAAGGTATAGATTTCCCAAGAATTTATAATTAACTAACCCGTACTAACTTCGTTCGGGTTCCTTGCATTTTGGGCAGTCACGACAAACGCTCTTCCGAAAACATGACTTTTGTTTTGTCCAGTATCCGCTTTTGGTGCCACCAGTCCTCTTTGGACTTGATTTCGCTTCACAGACAAAAATCAAGCTATATAACCGTCTTTTCCACAACTAAAACATACCTTGGAAGGCTGTGAACAGTTTGGACTTATATGTCCCTCCTCTTCGCATCTGTAGCATCTAACTGGCGGTCGTTCTCCTCCCCTATAATTTCTTGCTGGTGCTGGTGCTGCTGCAGACGTCATCCCGTTATCGTTAAATCTTCTCTTCTTGAAATTTCCACTTAAAGTATTTCTTCTATTATCTTGTTCATGATTACCACCGAAGTGGTTAACATTTCTGGCATGATAACTTCCTCCACGATGGTTATCATTGTTCCGATGACCGTTGCCACTGGTACGATTATCATTGAGTTGTTGGTCATTAATCTTCGATTGAGCTGACTCATTATCGCGCTCCAATAACTGAGCCCTATTCATAACATCTGAATATAAACAAAGTTTATGAGAAATGAGGTATTGACGTATTTTGGGTTTCAAACCTCGCAGAAACATTCGCGTCATTCACTCCTCATTATCAACCAAATGGGATGCAAATCGGGACAACTCGGCAAACTTAGCTTCGTCTTCACGACCGCGTCATATTGTTTTGCTCACTCGCTGATGAACTCTACCTCCTTCATGTGACGAAATACTTTCAGGAAAGTACTTGTCATTGAACAGTTTCTGAAATGTTTCCCAAGACATATATATTGAGTGCGGCAGGCTGGGTACGCTTCACAGATTTCCACCAGTAATCTGCCTCACCACGGAACATAAATGTAGTGAATGGAACCTTTTGTTCTTCCGTGCATCCCAAGACATCGAATATCTTGGTAATTTACTTGACCCACGTTTTCACCTTAATTGGATCCGGCTTTCCCAGAAATCTGGTGGTCCCAACTCCTTGAACTGCTTGGCTGTGACAAACCGCGCATTGCTATCATTTTCACCCGTATTTTGTACACGAGTCTCCCTCGTCTGATTTTGCATGAACTGCAAAAAGTTTCTAAACATCCCACCATTTATCGTTTGTTCATTAGTGTTGTTTACAGGAGGAATATTGTCATCCTGTTGCACGTTCTCCTGATTGGTGACTAAAGGTGTTTCCACAGTCTCTTCCATTCTTAAATACTGCCATAAAATAAGGGTTAATTAAACAAATTAGCATATCACATAATATCCCTATATTATGACCGGCCAACAAATAAGGTTAGGTAGGACACACTAGTGAAGGATTTACTCATCTCTCCCCTCCTAGTTCTATTCCCCGATCTCCGCTAGAGACCATATCCCTAAGCTCTGATACCAACTGTGACGCCCCCAAAATAGGTCCAATCCACCCAACTTATTCTGAGTCGCCGAATACATGGTAAAGAAACAACTAAAACTTTATTAATACAATTGTCGTGCAAAATACGACAACACATACTGTGAGTTTAAATATAAATATTGTCTTTTAGACAATATCCACATCCAAATAAAGTCCTTATTACAATTATTGATGCACTATTTTATAAAAATAGTGAGGACTGCAAAAATAATTGCCTAGGACCATCACTGTAAGACCCCAACTTATTATAAATAAAATTGAATTTTTCCTCTATTTATTATTTTGAAATAGTAAGGGTTGATTTGATTAATGTGGTTAGTTATGGGTTAAATGCGCAAATATTTTAAATAAGCAAGTGGTTATAAAATATTCATTGTTGTTGGGGAATATTCGTTTGGTCGTGGGAATATTCTTCTTTGTCGGGGAATATTAAATGCGACATTAGCGATCTTGTGTGGGCCCCATAGCTAACTGAAAGCGATTGGATGAAGAAAACGACAAGTATAAGTTGTTTATAAATAACGGACGTAGTTATTCTTTTATTATCTTGTTGAAATACTCGGTTGGTTAAAACACAAGAAGTATTACCTTATTGCACCAATTATTGATTCTTACGTAAAAGGCCTTACTCAATAATTGTTACAGAATAATTCTTGCTCAATATTTTATTTTATTGATTCAATAATTGCTACGTTGATATTTTATATTCTTGTTGTTTCAATAATTGTCACTACACAAGATTTTCCATTATCGAGACAATAATTCATATTATCCTCGAATAATATTATTAGATAACATTATTGGTAATGTCTAGAAAGTTCTGTCTAAGAAGATGTTTGGTCACCTAATTGCGCACCAGTAAGGGGAGATCCTTATTGGAAAGCCCCCTCTTTCCTGGGAATTGTCTGGTTGTTAGTAATGTGATTCTGTAATATTATTTGTGAATAATTAATTATTGATTATTATGATGAGAAAAATATTCATTTTATGTGGATATAGATGGAGAAAATTTTTAATGTGACAATTATTGAAAATTAATATTTTATCTTTTTCTGATAAAATAATTCATTTAAATATATTTTAATAATATAATAATGGTAATATTTTTTTTTACAATGAATGTGAGATATATGAATAAATGAGGAGGAAGAGTATTTTTGTTACTAAAAATATTTAAAACATGTTTTTCATGTTTGTGGACTCCATTTCTTGACTGAAATTTGATTATAGCCTGTAAAATCGCCCGTTTGTGGATTTCGGTCAATTTTTGTTTGGAATTTGGAAAAAATTTCTTCTGTAAAGTTGTAGAGAATGGAATTTACTATGGAAAGGATATGAGGTTTGAATTTTTCTGATAAAAGAGCTATTTATTATGAATTATTGAATTTCTGAAGTTCCGAAATAATTGATTTTTCGAAGTTTTAATTATGTTTATTAAGAAAAATGTTTTTTTTTGGTTTTAGTGGGCTACACTAACATGTGCAACATGCTGAATTCAAATGTCTACAGGTGGGCGTAGAATTTTATTATAAATAATATTATTTATTAAATTTTTTGCTTTGGTGTTCTATGCATTTTCCTATAAATAGGGTGCTTAGGTTAGAATTAAAAATCACACCGAAATCAAATCTTTTCTCTCTATATTATCGGCGTATTCTTGTGAGTATTTTGATACTTTGAGTGTTGCTTTATCTGCACAAGTTCCTTTCAAAGACTATATCCATTATTCCAGTTAAATCTTTCTTTTTTCGAGTAAGGGATATTATTTTTTAAAATGATATTATTTCTTTCAATATCATTATCTTTGAAATTTTGGGAGTATTTTTCTTGTGAAATTCTTTTCTTTTTTAGTGTCGGGTTACTTATTCATGTATACGACACTTTATTCACGATATCGATACTATTCACAAATATAGCACTATTCACGTAAAAAATTAAATTTTCATTTTTTGTTCAAAATATCTATTATGGATACTAGCTTTGATTGTATCCATGTTTTGATCATTCTTGAATTTTACTTCACTGTGGTTATTTATGAAGTATTTTTGAACTGGAATTGTTTAAAGTACGAATCCTTAATATTTATTCTTTTATTTCACTGGATTCATTTTCTTTAAAATATTTTTCATCATTATCAGTCCTAAATGATTATATTACTGAATATCTTTGACCTGTAGTGCAAAGATGAATAATTTTCTTATGAATATCTTTGGCCCGTAGTGCAAAGATGGACATGTGTTGAGATGAACATAACCAACTGATGAATATCTTTGGTCTGTAATGCAAAGATGAACATTTGATTCAAGATGAATATTGATTGATGTTACAGGAATAAAATATTGATGATGGACTTTTAAATTCATAGATTATAGTAGATTTTATTCTCTACGTAACTCTTCTATGAATTATTATTTTCCCTGCGAATATTGATATGAAACTTGTTGTCTATTATATTCTCTCAGATTTTTTCCTGTTGAAGACTAACGATAATTTGTTCTATATTATTTTAGTCATAATATTCTTTACTAGGCTAGTTGAGCTCACCCTTTTCCTTTTTGTTCCATTTTTCTTCTCAGGAGGCGAGAATGTAGCGAGTACTAGTCGAGGTATGGAATGATGGTTCTAGAAGTTGTTTTAGTAGTCCTCACCATTTTTATAAAATAATATATCAATAATTGTAATGAGGACTTATTTGGGTGTGGATATTTTCTAGAAGACAATATTTGTATTTAAACTCAGAGTTTAAGTGTTGTCGTATTTTGTACGACAATTGTATTAATAAAATTGTAGTTGTTTCTGTACCATATATTTTGGTGACTCAGAATGGGTGTTGTATACCTATTTTGGGGACGTCACAATCACTCTATACCCCGACTGGTTCCTGTTATGTTCTCATTTTCTGAGAAGAAAAATGGAATAAAAAGGAAAAGGGTGAGCTCAACTAGCCCAGTAAAGAATATTATGACTAAGATAATATACAACAAATTATCCTTAGTCTTCAACAGGGAAAAATCTGATAGAATACAATAGACAACAAGTTTTAGATCAACAACCGCAGTAATTAAAACAACAATTCATTAGAAGAGTTAAGTAGAAATGAAATTTACTAGCATCTATGAATTTAAAAGTCCATCATCAATATTTTATCCTCAGAACATCAATCAATATACATCTTGAATCAAATATTCATCTTTTCACTACACGGGCCAAAGATATTCATTTGTATCACCAGTTGGTCATGTTCATCTCAACACGTGTTCATCTTTGCACTACTACGGCCAAAGATATTCATCGAGTAATCATTCATCTTTGCACTACAGCCAAAGATATTCATCAAGTATCACCATTAAGACCTGAGGATGATGAAAAATATTTTAGAGAATGAATCCACCGAGATGTAAGGACAAATATTAGGGGATTCAGATTTCGATTTATCCAAATTCAATAATACTCCATAATAACCAAGTGTGAAGTAGAATTTAAAATAAAGATCAAAACATGGATACAATCAAAGATAGTAACCATAAAAGACATCCGAGACAAAAAGAGAAAATTTTATTTTTCTATGAATAATGTCGATTTATGAATAAGTGTCATATACGTGAATAAAGGCCGATACGTGAATAGTAACCTCGACACAAAAAGGTAGAAATTCCACAATAAAATTCATAACAAAATCTCATCATAATGATATTGAAGAAAACAATATCATTTAAGAAGAAAATAACATCCCTTACCTCAAAGAAAAAAGATTTTTGAATGAAAGGTCTGATGTGATCTTGAATGAAACTTGTACTTGAATAAAGAACTCTCAAAGTATCTAAATAATCACAAAATACGCTCAATAATATAGAGAGAGAAAGAGAAAAGCTTATATTTACGGTGTGATTTTCAATTCTAACCTAAGCACCTATTTATAGAAAATGCTAAGACGCCAAAGCGGACTTGACTTTCATGTGTAAGACCCCAACTTTTATGAATGAAGAATAATTTTCTCGAAATATATTTTTGAATATTATGGTGTGGATTTGATATAATGTTATAGTTGTGGGTAATATTTACAAATTTTGCAAAAGTAAGCAAGTGGTTATATAATATTCGATTGGTCGGAATATTCGTTTTAACGAGGAATATTCGCATTTACTAAGACAATCATTAGTGGACCCCATTAACGGAGTATTGTGTCGTAATTAGAAAATCACATAATTATCTTTTATAAAAATAACGGCGGAAGTTTTACTGTTAATCTATTAAACTTCCCTTAGTAAAAATACGATGTCTGGCGTGGTTGCATAGTAGCACACGGTATTGATTATTGATGCTTACGTGAGAATTCACTCAGCTTATACTCAACTATTACTATAAAGATAATTCTTTGCATCATATCTCTCATATTATTGATTCGATTATTGTCACAGTATCATCTGCATTATATGATATATTATTAAATCAATAATTGAGACGGCAAAGTTATTCATATTATTAAATTAAAATATTTACAATGTCTAGAAGTTCTGTCAAGGAGAGGTTTGATCATCTAATTGCGCGCTAATAAGGAGAAATCCTTATCGAAAAGCCCCCTCTATCCTGGGAACGACCTGGTTGTTAAATATTGTGAGTTATAATATTAATGATGAATTAGTTCATATTGATTAAAGATGAAATTGATAGTTCTATTATGTTGGAATTATTAGTGTTAGTGGATATCGAAATTTATTTCGATATTAATTGATACTGGAAGTTATCTTGACCATCAATTAATGCTTGGGATAAATGAGCAATTAATTGCTATTAATTCACATGATTATAACTATTTGTTCACATGTGTGTACTATTAATTCACATTCTTGTACTATTAGGGAAATTGGTGGAAGATTGATAATACTTGCATGACTAAGTTAAAAATGGAGGTGTAGATGGAGGTACTATACTGTAATTCGTATTTTCACATGATTATAACTATTGATTCATATGATTGAACTATTGATTCACATTATTTACTATTAAGGGAGGTGGTGAAAGTTTGATAATACTTGTAGAACTAAATTAAAAATAAAAAAAAGTTGAAAAGGTATTGTACTGTAATATTTCGAGCCCCAAAACGTGAAATTATCGAAACTATATTTTCCTATAAATAGAAGCTCATTCTTCCTTCATTTCTCACCAATTCACTAAAGCTTAAGAGTAATTATTATAGAGAGAAATTATAGAGAGAAAAAAGAAGAGAAGTCTGCTACCTCACTATTCCAATATCCAGTTTCTTCTAAGGTAAGGGGTATTATTTCTTTCGTATTCATGAAGAGAGCTTACATTATTCCATTCTTTATTATTATGTTGAATAACTGCCTATCACAATACCGCATACATGGTGAAATTATTCTGTTATTCCATTCTTTATTATTATGTTGAATAACCTATCTATCAAGTACCGCATACATGGTGAAATTCTTCTCGTTATTCCATTCTTTATTATTATGTTGAATAACTCTTTGTCTATCAAGCAATCTGCATACATGATAAAATCTTCTCATTATTTCATTCTTTATTATTCTGTTGGAATAACCTGTCTATGCAAAGTACCGCATATATGGTGAAATTCTTCTATTATTCCATTCTTTATTATTCTATTGGAATATCCTGTCTGTACAGATTATGCTATACCTGGTTCCATTCTTTATTATTCTGGTGGAATAACCTGTCTGTGCGGTCTATCGCATGCATGGTGAATTCTTTGTTATTCCATTCTTTATTATTACGCTTGGAATATCACATGCATCAGTGAATAAGCTAAACTCGGTTCCATTCTTTATTATTCATTGGAATAACTTTTATCTGTATTTGGCCTATCGCATGCATGGTGAATTCTTCAGTTATTCCATTCTTTATTATTCTGTTGGAATATCCTGTCTGTGTGGATTACGCATGACCTAGTTCCATTCTTTATTATTCTGTTGGAATAACCTGTCTATGTGGATTATCACATGCATGGTGAATGATCCTTCGTATTCATTCCTTGTTAAATTGTGGAAACGATATGTCTACGTGCATTACCGCATGGCGGGTGAAAATCCATTTGCAGATTCATATATTCTATGATACTTATTTGGTTAAAGTTTTGGCTTCTATACTCCATAAAATTAGTAGAATATCCTAGATATTTTTAAACTTCATCCCAAGATCTTTTCATGAAAATATTCTCCACGAGCATTCTTGAATTTTACTCCACAAAGCAGTATCATGTTGACAATTTGGACATAATTGATTTCAAGATAAATTAACTTATAAATCTTTAAAATTTATTCTTGAACTTGTTTTATTGAATTATTATGTCATTGTTATCATCCTCATGCTTATATTATGATGAAAGTCATCTTTAGTTTACGTGCATAGATGGACTTGGTATGATTATGACCAGGGATTATTCGGTATAATCATGACCTGAAATGTTATAAGTGATGTGGTAAAAGTCCTCGAGAGCTTTGTAGTGATTGATGGGCGCTTTTTGGTATGATTATGACCGAGGATTATTCGATATAGTCATGACCATTGATGATTTAATGAATATCCTTGGCGTAGTGGGGTGGGATGACTTCGATGATGTGGTTTATTTATTAAAATTTGAGTCTCGTGATAAAAATTGATGAAAACATTTTAAATCATAGAAGATAATAGATATCATGCTCTACTTGACTCTTCTAATGGATTGCTTATTCCGTGCGAGCTTAAACTTGATGTCTATTGTATTTTATCGGTTTAACATTTTTGAAGACTAATGATAATTTATTCTCGCATTATCTTAGTCATAATATTTCTTCTTGGGCTAGTTGAGCTCACCCTTTCTTTCACTTTGTTCTCTTGAGAAAATGAGAACGCATCCGGACTAGTCGGGGAGCAGAGTGACGGTCAGATGATAGCATTAGTAGTCCTCACTATTCATTAAATAGTATGACAATAAATGTAATGAGGACTCCATTGAGTGTGGATATTGTCTAGATGACAATATTCTTATTAAAACTCTTAGATTATGTTTTGTCGTATTTTACACGACTGTTGTATAATTAAGTTGTATTTGAATTTTGTACTATGTATTTAGCGACTCAAGATGGGTGATGTATACCTATTTTGGGGGCGTCAAATGCTACCTGATGGCTTTAATTGCTACTATTGCCACCCACCACATTTGAAATAAAATTTGAGCACATTTCTCACCAACCAAAAGTGGGGCCCACTCAATTCTAGAATTTTCCACCAAAAATCATTTATAACTTAATTTTCGAATCAGTCACATCTTAAAATTCATAACAAATCATACATTCATTTTTAACAGTTCAAAATTTGTGGACATATACTCAACTTATAAATGTATAACATATCTAAAAATCACAACGATCCAACGGTCGGATTAAAAATTATAACTCACGCAATATATCTCAAAAATACTGATTTGATTTTTAATACCTCCATTTCGATAAAAATACTGATAAAACACCTCAATATTAATAGCCACATAAAATAAATATTTTCTTATCATATAAATTAATAAATAATTATTCACAAATAATATTATAGAATCACAATAATGACAACCAGGCCGTTCCCAGGAAAGAGGG
Source organism: Panax ginseng (assembly GCA_020205605.1). Taxonomy (NCBI): domain Eukaryota; kingdom Viridiplantae; phylum Streptophyta; class Magnoliopsida; order Apiales; family Araliaceae; genus Panax; species Panax ginseng. The sequence goes on from CM035132.1 coordinate 179,280,098, forward strand.
GGCTTTTCAATAAAGATTTCTCCTTACTGGCACGCAATTAGGTAACCAAACCTCTCCTTAGACAAAACTTTCTAGACATTGCCAATAATGCTATCTAATAATATTGTTCAAATAATATGAATTATTGATCTGATAATGGAAAATACTCTGTAGAGATAATTATTGAAACAACAATAATATAAAATATCAACGCAGCAATTATTGAATCAATAAAATAAAATATTGAACAGTAATTACTGTAACAATTATTGAGTAGTGCCTTCTTACGTAAGAATCAATAATTCAAAAATATTGTGCAATATCGTGTGCTACTGTGCAACCACACGTATTACTGTATTTTAATCACCGGGTATTCCAACAGTGTTAACGGTAACAACTACGTCGTTATTTATAAAAACTCAATTTGTCATTTTCTTCATCCGACAGTTATTCTGTTATGAGGCCCACGAATGGCTGCGCCGTCATACGAATATTCCCTGACAACAAGAATATTACACGACCAAACGAATATTCCCCGACAAAATGAATATTTTATAACCACTTGCTTATTTTGTAAAATTTGAACATTTCACCCATAACCAAAGTATTATATCAAATTAACTCCTTATTATTTCAAGATAATAAATAGAGAAAATTTAATTTTATTCATAATAAGTTGGTGTCTTACACCCGTAGTGTATTGATGGACAGTTGTTAGTATAATTATGACCATGGGTTCTCTTCGGCCAATGGTGCAAAGATGAATTGTTGTTTGGCATGATCATGATCATTGGTGATAACACGAATATTCTTGGCCCGTAGTGTATGTATAATTCGTGGATATGATAATAATGAATATCCTTGGCCCGTAGTGCATAGATAATTCAGTGATGTGGATTATTTATTAAGTTGAGTCTCAGCGATAAAATTAATGATAAACTTTTAAATCATATAAGATAGTAGATATCATGCTCTACTTGACTCTTCTAATGGATTGTTTATTCAGCTACAGTTGTTGATCTAAAACTTGTTGTCTATTGTATTCTATCAGTTTAACACTGTTGAATGCCAACGATAATTTATTCTGCATTATCTTAGTCATAATATTTCTTACTGGGCTAGTTGAGCTCACCCTTTTCTTTCACTGTTCTCTTTAGAAAATAAGAATATAACTAGGACTAGTCGGGGAATGAAATGACGGTCCAGATGGTGGCTTTAGTAGTCCTCTCTATTATTTGAAATAATATAATAATAGTTGTAATAAGGACTTCATTTGAGTTTGGATATTATCTATGAGACAATACTTATTAACTTATTTACATTTTTAAAGTTATCCGATATAAAATTCACATGAAATATCCCAACTGCTCTTACGTAAATAACATTTTTAAGTTGTAGTTTTTATAATTAATGGGATAGTTTTAAAATTCATTAAATAAAATCATTATATAAAGATTTTAACAAATTTCAGAATTACGAGGTATTTGATCTTAAAGCACCTTTTCTTTTTTTAAGTTTGGTAAAGACACACACACACACACACACACACACACACACACACACACATATATATATATATATATATATATATATATATATATATATATATATATATATATATACACGTGTATGTGTGTGTTTTAAATGATATCTTTTTAAGAAGTAATGAAGCTACTTCAAGATATTAACAACAAAAATAAGAATTGCAAAAATTACATATTTCCCTCGTTAAAAAGAAAAAGAGAATTATTTATTCACACTAATAAATTAACGAAATAACACATAAGAAAAGTGCATGTATAATTGCTGTAGATAATTTTAATATTTCTTCCCATCTCTATAAATATTGAGAAGCCATATTACTCTCTTAAATATAAAATACTCAATTAGCTCTTATTCAACTGTTAGTAGATATATTGTCATGGTATTGATATCATGTGAAACCAAGTTCGATTACCCTTACGTACATTTACGTTAGAAGTATATTTTATTCTCTAGGTATACTCAATTAGCTCTTATTCAACTGTTAGTAGATATATTGTAGCTAGGTAATGAATGCGGTTTGTAGTTAAGTTACATATTTTATTATTGTGTGTTTTTGAATATATAACTAGATGTGCGTATAGATATATTTATAAATTTATATGCACAAAATTTAATAATATCGTAGTTGACTACACTTGTGTTGTCAGCTGAATAAGTAAGTCGACAAAATAATTAATAGATTGAATTCTAAATTCATTTACTCACAGTTAGACTCGGGAAATAGGCGGATGTAGGTGAGTTTGGACGGGATATAAATGATTTTGAGTTTGTATGAGTTGAGTTTAAATAGGTTGAAAATTAAGTGGGTCATAAGTAAGGCTGTAAGTAAATTAAACAGTTCGAGTCCAACTCAAAAAAATATGATCAAGATTCGAATTCGTTAATAATATAATTCAAATTTGAGCATAAAAAATAGTTGGAATAAAAATATGAGAAGAATCTGAGCAAAGTTATATTCGACTCGTTTAAGATTCAAACAACTTGAATTAATGATTGTGATTTGCTACATACTTGATTGATACATATTCGATTAGATACTCAATACATTCTTTTATAATATATAAAAAATTAAATCAAATTAGGATAATTAATTATTATTACTTTTTAATTTTAATTGTTATTTTATATTTATAAAGTGCAATAGTAAATATATTTTCTCATTTCTAAGTAAAATAACAAATTTAATTTATAATTATATTTATTATAAAACTAGTTATTATGTGAAAATTTAAATTTGAGCTTAAATTTGAAGCTCACGAGTAGTTTGAATATAATTCGATCCGAGTCGGATCGAATTCGAGTAATAAATATTCGAGTCGAACCGAATTTTAGTAGAATTTTTCAAATACAATTCAAATTCAAGTATGAATTTAACGTTTCGAGTCGAATTCAAGCAACTTTCTGTTCGATTCGGTTCGACTCGTTTAAGTGGACAGTCATAAATGGATATGGTAGATATGGACTAGCCCATATATCAAATATTGTCAACATTAGTATATAAGGCAAATGTGCAAAAATGCTCATGGCGTTTACTTTGATGTCCAACGTGCTCCCTATATATATATATTTTTTCAAAAATACACTTGACGTTACAAATTTTGGGTTAATTGTGCCCCTGCCGTTAACAGACTTGCCACCTAGACTAACTCCGCTTATACCTGGACATTTTTTGCTGATTAAGCACGTAGATAAAATAAAAGCCTCAACAGAGTTTAGAAGGGGAAAAAAATCGTTCGCTCCTTCTCTGGCTCCACCACCAGTCTCTCGTTCGACAGCAACCATGGCAGAAAGCATGACGAAGATAATATTGTAAACCATGGTGATTGTTGGGTCTTCTTCTTTTCCTTTGTTCTTCGTTCCTCTATCATATATCCCTCATTATTTGGATATTAGTTCGAAAATAAATTTTAAAAACATCCAGATCTAATTTCGATCCCTTCATTATTTAGATATTAGTTCAAAAATAAATATTAAAAAATCCAGATATGATTTTGAAGGTGAAAATTTGTTAGTCAAAAATAAAAATTTTCTCATTCTAGATCTAGATTTATGGTGTCAACATTAGTACTTGAGAGTTTTTTATTTGCGATTATGGTAGCTAGATCTTATTTGTTTAGTGTATTTGAGATGGCATAGCTAAGTTTTTGTGGCCCCCGCGTTTTCTCCCACTTATAGCTAGACTTTTCTTCCATGGACTTCGACAGTCGCTCATACAGGCGAGGCGGTGAAATGACGGTGCTGTGAGGTGAGGAATTGTGCACTAAATTCCCAATTTATTTCTCTGTCCTCTGTGCTGGGTAACTGGGTTTGCGTTCAAGATTCTTCAAAATTCGCTTAATTCATTGATGGATTTGTTCATAAAATGAAGAATCTTTAAGAATGAATGTTAAAATTTTGTGTATATTGCGACATTAGATGTGAGCAGGGATGAATTTGTGAAATGGGCTTTTGTTGATGGGTTCAAATTCTTCTTGTACTCCATTAATTGTTGTTGTTGTTGTTCATTAGTTTGTTAGAAATTTTGTTTCTGTTCTTCATTTTATGATTCTGGAAATGAAAATTTTGTGTAGTTAGTTGTAAAGTTCTGTTGTAATTGTGATGATTTGAAGAAGTTTGTGGTTTCTGGCAATGACTTTGATTTCTTAACCATGCTAAATAACTCTCTTCATGCCTCGTCAGCAAAATTAGTCCAGGTGTCAGTTTTCTTTGTCTAAGTGGCAAGTCTGTTAACGACAAGGACATAATTGACCCAAAATTTGTAACATCAAGTGTATTTTTAGAAAAAAAAAGAGTATAAAAAGCACGTTAGACATTGAAATAAACGTCAGGGGTATTTTTGTACATTTGTCCTAAGTATATATAACCTAAAGTATATATGGATTCCTCGCTTTCTCAATATTCATTATTTAATTTCTCTTTAAAATTTTATCTCTCTAGAATTTTATTTAACTTTCTACCTCTAATTTTAAAATTTATTTACTAAAATAAATCAATTCTTATCCAAATGTATTAATGACATGTCAAATCTTTAATTAATAGTATAAATATCTTATACGGTTAATATATAAAATATTACTTTTATTATTAAATGAGTAAATTTGCAACTTACAATATATAAAACTTTGAGATGCGTACAATATTTTTTATTAAAAAATATTTCCTCTTCTCTTGTAAAATGTTTATTCGAAGTAAAACATACTCTATTTTGTTTCTAAGTATGTGTCACTCCACCAACATGCAAAACTAGTGTATCTCAAGTTTATAAATTGCACGAGTCTGGAAGTTAATCGGAAATTGTGGAATGCCGTTAACGTTGGGACTTGAAACTATTTAGAGTTATTTTGACATCTACATGATATATATATATATATATATATAGAGCAAGGATCAAGTGCATACCCCTTATCTTACTCATCCGTGCTTATCCCCTTTTAAGCGACGGTTTCGATCATACAACCATCGTCTATACTTTTAGCGGCGCTATATGTTTGTCCGTCGCTAAAAGTATGATTTACGGCCAGTTATGATTACCAAACCGTCGCCTAAAGGTAAAGACTGAGAAAGAATAAAAGTATGCACTTGATCCGACATATATATATATATATATATATATATATATATATATATATATATATATATATATATATATATATATATATATGATTCGGATCAAGTGCATACCTCTTATCTTACTCACCGTGCTCACTCCCCTTTAGCGACCGGACATCTGACGGTTTGGTCGTCATACAATCGACGTCTATTCTTTTAGCGACGTTATATGTTGTCCGTCAAGCTAAAAGTATAGGCGACGACATTGTATGACCAAAACCGTCATGGTCTGCATTCAAAAAAAAGGTGAGCACGAAGTGAATGATATGGGTATGCACTTGATCCTTGCTCTCTCTCTCTCTCTATATATATATATATATATATAGTCCGGATTTTAAATTCACCCTTTATCTAACGTACTTTGCATACTCCCTTTAACGACGGACCGAGCGACGATTCGATCCATCGCTATATATAGAACCGTCATTTTAATTTTTAGCGACAGACAACATATAACGACATGACATATTCAACGTATATTATCTAACAGGTTGAGAATCTTGCACGTGTATACCATACATTGGTAGAAGGATACAAATGCGTAAACGTAGATGCTGAAGCAATTCTTCATATTACTGAACCTATGGGGATATGTACTACGACCCTTACTCATGTAGGCTAGACACACTTGTTAGACAATAACCAACCGATCCCGTCACACAAATTAGGGAACCTCGCACATGTGGATATGATGGTCGACGTATGGATACATCCTCAACACCATTTTACACAGAACACTAGTTTAGAGGTCATGAGAACATCCTGTCAACATTTCAGGCACGCGACATCCTGTCTACATCTCGGATGCTGCAAAACGATGTAGAGACAGAAAATATGGATTATGATCCATCTCAATTTTGTACTCCGCATCATTTGGTATATACATAACCATTCCCTAGTCCACTTTCATCACGTGGCAGAGTTCCATCCTCATATCAAGTTTTTCCCTTCATGCCGCAATTTTCACTTTTTCAGCCATCAACAATACAGAACGAGTCAACATTGCCAACACCTCTACCTGCACATATTCAGGAACCACGTAGAGGACTCCCGCGAGAGGCTAGAGATAGAGGGAGGCCATGTGGCACGCATGACCGAGTGCATAGATAGATTAATTTAGATTATCTTGGGCCTATCTTATTAATTTGTATTTAGTATTGAAATTATAAGTACATATGTTAGTGTTTTATTTCTTAAACAGATTATTTTTCATTTGATTTATAAATGGGTATCACATTATCTGTTTTTTTATTTTATTTTATAATAACGATTAATAATAATAAACAAAACATAAATTTATTTTTAAACTAAAGTATTATTATTTTTTGAAATACGTTAAATCTCTTGCATGTTATTTTTATATATATATAAATAAAAGTTAAAAAAACTTTATAAAAATTACAACGCAATTTTTTTTTTCCAAAGATTCTTTAAAAAATTAGAAATCAACACTTGAAGTAGCGTGGGTGAATTTTTTTTATTAAAAAAAATTCCATTGAACTTTCAGATTGGCATTAAATAAAAAAAAGTTGCAAAAAGCCTTGCAACTTTTTTTTCTTCCAAACTTGCTATATAAAAATAAATAATTTAGATTGAAACGCAATTTCAAGTGGCATTTAAAATAAGTTCTCTACATCTTTTACCTAAAATTTCTTCTAAAAAAAGGTTTCAAATGCCAGTTGAAGTGGCGCTCAAAAAAATTCTCCTTGCAAAAAATGAAGTTCAAACGCCAGTTTAGATGGCGTTAACAAAAAAATAATCAAATATGCTTTTATAAAAAAAAAATAAAAAATAAAAAAGAGTTTCAACGCCAATTAAAGTGGCGTTCAACTCTCTCTCTGAAAGTCATCTAATGTTTCAAACGCCAGTTGAAGTGGTGTTCTCTTTCTCTTTTCATTCTGACATCTTTTCTTTTTTAAAAAAAAACACGCCAGTGGTATTGGCGTTTACCCTTTCTCTCCTCACCTAGCTTTTCAAAGTTGCTTATTAAAAAAAACATTTCCCAAAAACGCCACTTAAACTGGCGTTTGCGCCTTTAAATTTTTTTTTAAAAAACTTCTATTTAAAAAGAATTTATAAAAAAACCCCTATTTAAAAAAATTGATTAAGTTAATATAATAATTTGATTAAGATAATTTATTAATTTTGGTCCAACGCCACTTAAATTGGCGTTTGATTTCTGATTTTCAAACAATTAGCGTTTGACCCATTTTAAGAATCCTTCAACTGTTTGGATGCTATCTAGAAAATTAAATGTCATAAAGGTCATTCTTGAAAAATACTCGATAAACTACCATATGCTATTCTCCGACGGAAATACATGTCATCTCATAGATCAAATTGTAATGGCTGAAAATTAGGGGGCCTTTTACCCAAACAAAATGGTTAAGTAGTAGTTTTTGTAATGGGATAATTTTAGAATTTACACCAAATAAAATCATTATATAAAGATTTTGACAAGCTTCAAATTGACGAGTTAGTTGATCAAAATGTACCTATCTTCCTTGAGTTTGGTGGAACAAATATATACTGTGTTTCCTTTTTGAAATGATATCGGTATAAGAAATAATGAGTTGATACTAGATATTAACAATACAAAAGTAAGAATTGCGAACATTATATATTTGTTATAAAACTTTAACAAAATATAGAAAGATGCTTTTATAATTGCTACATAAATTTAGAGAGAATAAATAAGAGAAAAAGAGAGAAAAATCTTCAGAGGAATTCTCTATATTTTCATTAAGCTGCATCTCTTTATATAGGCAAGGTGAATGAGTCACGGGGGAGGGGAAGAGGAAAAGGAGAAGAAAGAAGAGAGGAATGTACGGGAGGTTACCTTACATTAAGGGAAAAGGAAAGGAGTTGCCTCCTGAGTAGGCAATCACTTTATAACACTTTCCTTGATTTCCTACGATAGAAGATTGTGTCTCATTAAAAACCTTGTTAAGAAATCCCAGTGGAAAAAACTTAATGAAGGAAAAAAGAGTACATATCTTTTACATAAATATCTTAATTGACTGTCTCGTTAAAACCTTGTCAGGAAAAACCCATTAGGATAAAAACCGTGACTAAGGAAAAAGAGTACAGTCTTCCCCTGAAAAAGAATTCATTACTCTTTGATGAAATATTGTCATAAGTCAACACATTCCGATCCTTTTTCGAAGTTTTACAAACGTTGCATTTGGTAGCGACTTTGTGAATAAGTCGGCTAGATGATCACATGATCGAATTAGATGCACATCTATATCACCCTTCTTTTGTAGCTCATGTGTGAAGAAGAATTTAGGTGAAATGTGTTTTGTTCTATCTCCCTTAATGTACCCTCCTCTAAGTTGAGCAATGCATGCAGCGTTATCCTCATACAGAATTGTAGGAATGTCTTTGATTGATGGTAATCCACATGATTTTTGAATAAGCTTAATAATTGATCTCAACCAAACACATTTTCTGCTTGCTTCATGTATAGCGAGAATCTCTGAGTGATTTTAAGATGTAGCTGTCATGGTTTGCTTTGTGGATTTCCAGGATATAGCCGTATCACAATATGTAAATACATAACTTATTTGTGATCTTCCATTGTTTGGATCTGATAAGTATCCTGCATCGGCATATCCAACCAATCGCGACGTTGAATCTCTTGGATAAAATAACCCAAGATCTATACTTCCACGGAGGTATCTCAAAATGTGTTTAACCCCCATCCCAATGTCTCTTAGTCGTAGAAGAACTGTATCTTGCTAACAAGTTGACAACAAAAGTAATATCAGGTCGTGTACAGTTTGCAAGATACATAAGAGCACCTATTGCACTTAGGTATGGAACTTCAGGTCTAAAAACTTCTTCCATTGCGCTTAGGTATGGAACTTTAGGTCTAAGAACTTCTTCCCCACTTTCTAGAGGCCGAAATGGATCTTTATCAACTTCTAAAGATCAAACAACCATCGAGGTAGTCAAAGGATGAGCTTTATCCATATGAAAATGACTTTTAGCATATGTAGATTAATAAACAAAAATTTCAGATGCTAAGTGCTCCACTTGTATTCCCAAACAGAATTTTGTCTTTCCAAGATCTTTCATTTTAAATTCATCTTTTAAATAAGTAGCAGTTCTTGTGAGTTCTTCAGGAGTACCTACAAAATTCAAATCATCTACATATACAACAATGATGGAAAATCTACTTTGTGATTTCTTAATAAAAAACACATGGACATACATGATCATTTATAAATCCATCTCTTATTAAATAATCAATAAGTCGATTATACCACATACGACCAGACTGTTTCAACCCATACAATGAGCGTTGTAATTTGATTGAATATATGTGACTGGGCCTTTGTGATTCAGCCATTTTCAATCCTTCAGGGATTCTCATGTAAATCTCACTGTCAAGTGAGCCATATAGGTATGCTGTTACCACATCCATTAGACGTGTTTTCAAACCTTCTATGGTTGCCATACCTATCAGAAAGTGAAAAGTGACTCCATCCATTACGTACTGGAGAGTCTGTATCCTGATAATCAATACTAGATTTTTGTGAAAAAACCCTTAAGCTACAAGTCGGGGTTTATATCTCACAATTTCATTTTTCTCATTTCGCTTTCGTACAAATACCCATTTGTTTCCAACCGGGATTACACCAAAATGTGTTTGGACTCATCGTCCAAATACTTCTCTTTTTCAATAGAGATTTTATTTCCAACCGGATTTCACCCAAATGGTGTTTGAACTCTTCGGTCCAAATACTTCTCTTTTCAATAGAGATTGTAGCTCAGGTTTGAATAAAGATCTTTCCATTTTGGCCAATCTTTTCTTTTCTGATATTCTTCCGCGTTTTGTGGTTCAGGATCCGTGTCAGGAATTAAAGTAATATCTGATGATATAGAGAAAGCAAATATATCGTCAATCATAACTTTGCTTCGATCCCATATTTTCTCATCATGTACATAATTTATTGAGATCTCTTGGTGTTCATCTCTTATCCCTTCACTGAGATTTTGAACCTCTTCTAGGGCTATTCACACTCTCAGAATATGTGCTACTTCTGGAGCGGATATTCCTTGAACTGCTTAGCGGTGACCGTCTGAGAGTTGCCAGTGTTTCCACCTGTATTTTGGACAGGAGCCGCTCTTGCCTGATGTTACATGAATTGCATAAAGCCTCTGAACATTCCATCGTTCATCATTTGGTCAGTGTTGTTGTTTGCCTGAGGATTGTCGCCTTCTTGATGCATATTATCCTGATTATTGATCTGTGGAGACTCAACGGTCTCCTGTGCTCCATTGATATTCTCAACATTCTCGGATGTCATTTTTAAATACTGCCACAAAACAAGGGTTAATTAACATATCACAAATTATCCATATACTCTAACCAACCAATTAAATACCAAATAAACTTAGGTAGGTCATACTAGCAAAAAAAAATTCCCCGTCACTCCCCTCTTAGTTCTTATCTCACATCTCAGCCAGGGATCATATCCCTAAGCTTTGATACCAATTGTGATGCTCCCAAAATAGGTATACATCACCTATTCTGAGTCGCCAAATACATAGTACAGAATATAAATATAATCTTAATTATACAACATAAGCTGTGAGTTTTAATACAAATATTGTCTTCTAGATAGTATTCAAACTCAAAATAAGTCCTCAATACATTTATTATCACACTATTTCACAGAATAGTGAGGACTACTAATGCTATCATCTGGACTGTCACTCTGTTCCCCGACTAGTCCCTGCTACGTTCTCATTTCATGAAGAGAGCAATGAAAGCAAAAGGGTGAGCTCAACTAGCCCAGTAAGAAATATTATGACTAAAATAATGCAGAATAAATTATCCTTAGCCTTCATTAGTGTTAAACTGATACAATATAACAAACATCAAGTTTAACTGCAGCGGAACAAGCAGTCCATTAAAAGAGTCAAGTAGAGAATAAAATTTACTATCTTCTATGATTTAAAAGGTTTTTCATCACTTTTATCGCCAAGACTCAATTTAATAAATAATCCACATCATCCCTGCACTACGGCCAAGGATAGTCATTAGTATCACAACCACAAATTATCCATGCACTACGGGCCAAGGATATTCGTGTATTCTTCAATGGTCATGATCATGCCAACAACTGTCCATCAATGCACTACGGGCCAATGAAGACTTTTACCACATCATTTGTAACATTACGATTATGATTATACCGAATAATCCCTGGTCATAATCATACCAAGTCCATCTATGCACTACAGGCCACAGATGACTTTCAACATAATATAAACATGAGGATGATGATAATGATATAAGAATTCAATAAAACAAGTTCAAGAATTAATTTATCCAAGAATCAATAACGTCCAAATTGTCAACATGATACTTTTTTGTGGAGTAAAATTCAAGAATGCTCAGAAGAATATTTCCATGAAAAGATACTGGATGAAGCGCGAATATCTAAGATATTCCACTAATTTCTTGGAGTATAAAAGCTAAAACTTTAACCAACTGAGTATAATAACGAATGGAATAACAAAACAATTCACCAAGCATGCGATAGACCGCACAGACAGGCTATTCCAACAGAATAATAAATAATGGAACCAAGTCATGCGTAAACGCACAGACAAGATATTCCAACAAAATAATAAATAATGGAACCAGGTCATGTGTAAAGCACAGACAGGATGTTCCAACAGAATGATAAATAATGGAACCAGGTCATGCGTAAAAGCGCAGTGGATGTTCCAATGTAATGATAAAAAATGGAATAATAGAAGAATTTCACTATGTATGCAGTACTTCGCATAGACATGTTATTCCAACATAATAATAAAGAATGGAATAACATAAGAATTTCACCAAGTATAGGGTAGTCTGCATATACAGGTTATTTCAACAGAATAATAAAGAATGGAATAACAGAAGTTCTCTTCATGAATACAAAAGAAATAATACCCCTTACCGTAGAAGAAACTGGATATAGGAGTAGTGAAGTAGCAGAATACTTTTCTTCTTTCTCTCTATAGTTTCTCTCTCTAGAGTTTCAGTGAATTCGTAAGAAATAATGAAGGAATTAGCTTCTATTTATAGGAGAATGAAAATGATACTATGTAATAAAATATTCTAATAAAACAAAAACTTTTAAATAAAATAAAATATATATTATATATATATATTATAAATATATAACACATGATCAATATAAATTCACGGAAGGTATTCCCGTGATCACCCCCCCCCCCGCCTGTCCCCGTGAATCAACATGATTCCTATATAATCTCTCTCTCTCTCTCTCTCTCTCTATATATATATATATATATATATATATATAAGATCAACATAATAGCACCCCCGTGACAAAATTTGCTTCCTCAAAAGTTAATATATCAATATATATATGTTACCAATAATAGTACTCCTCCCGTGTCCATTAAATCCCCCTCCCCTTATCAACCCATGTGACAAATTTCTTATATATATATATATATATAAATAAAAATTGAGATAACTTTTCACCGATAATTTTAAAAAATTGGGTAAATGGAGGGTCCAAAAATACAACAAATACTTCATAAAAATCACCTTAATATATTTAACAACATTAATCACCTTTATTATAATTCACAATATTAATTGACCAGGTCGTTCCCAGGAAAGAGGGGGCTTTCTAAGAAGGATTTCTCCCTATTGGCGCGCAATTAGGTGACCAAACCTCTCCTTGACAGAACTTCTAGATATCGTTAATATTGTAACTAATAATATTAATAACCCTGTCGTCTCAATTATTGATTTAATAATATATAAAATAATGACAATAATTGAATCAAATAACGTGAGATACTATGCAACAATTACTGTAGCAATAATTGAACAAAACTGAGTGACTTCTCACGTAAGCATCAATAATCAATACCGTGTTCTACTATGCAACCACGCCAGTATTCTTGTACTTTTACTTTCGAGTGTTTCAACGATTAATGAAAAACTTCCGCCGTTATTTTTATAAAAAAATATTTTTATCGTTTTCTCAATCTGACAATAATTCCGTTGTGGGGTGTTGCCTAATTTCTTAATAGCACATTAACACGCAAGTATACGCGTTCAATTGTAATATTCAGCAAGCAAGGATATCGTTCCCACGAGAAAATAGAATAATATTTATCAATTACTAATTTCGATGCAATTAATCCTATTTTAAACTACAAAATATTGTTTGTGATTTTAAAAAAAATAAATAAACTTAACAAAACTAATGACTAAAATCAGAATTTCACAAGAATAACTACAGATTTAATAGGTTAAGATTACAACTTCCCTTGGTATTTCGTTTAAATCAATTTACTTCCCATTCAAATCAATTAATTAATATGAATCATTATCCAAGAATGCTTTATAAAATTCACGTACTTTTTCCAAAACACGTGAACAAATCCTCCTAAATCCCATCTTTAAGACGAGGAATTACAAGGAACACCCCAGTTAATCAAACTCACTATATTCCTATGTGAATCAAGTTAATTAGGATTTTATGCACAAATTCTTTCAATGGATACAAAAGACACATAGGTATATTTATATCCTATATGCTAATCATATTAACCTATTCAGATTATATGAACAGATGTTATCATATCCAGATCTCAATCTATACTCCATCTTCCAATTTTATATAGATTATCACAGTAATTGTTGGCCAAACAATTAATCAATAAACATAAGATATGATAAACAATTCAATAAAAACCAACTTTCATTCAATGGGAAGCTTACAATTTAAACTACATACCAAGTTCCGTTGCAATCTTAATGAAAATTTAGTTCATAATAATAAAGAAAAACATCATCCAAATTAACAATCCAAACATCCCAGATAATTACAAAAGATAAAACTAGAAAAGAGAAGAAGAAACTCTGAATTTGCTCCAATACTCTCTCTTTGATCTTTAGCCTTTGCAATCCACCTTCGTGTTTTTCTTCCTTGTTCTCTCTGCAAATCTCTTGAAAAATTGAGTGATACATCTTTTCTAAAGTCCTCCCCTACTTGTATTAGATCCGCCCTCTTTTAGATTCCTTGTTGGCTTCAAAAACCCACTTAGCAGTAGAAAAAACTCTCCTTTTTCACTTTGCGAGGCGCTAGGCGCTCAACATAAACCATTTCAGCGCTGGCGCTTGAGTCGAGACAACGTAATTACAAAAATGCCACTTAGCTCTAATTTTCATGATTTTTGACCTTTTTCTTCTCCGAAATGACCAATTTGTCCCTCCAGCTCCAACCTACAAGAAATAAACACAAAACACATAAAAAAATACTAAAAAATAATTAAAGATAACAATAATTAAGTTTAATAATATTGGATTCATAGGTATGAAACTTACTCATCAAATACCCCCAAACTTAACCAATTGCTTGTCCCCAAGCAACACAGCACAATGTAATAACTGACTATGCAATGCAAATGCAGCTATTTACATGCCTGAATTCCAGCAGTTAAACAGAACAAAATCTATTCATCAAGCCTCAGAGAAATCACAATAAACATGCTATTACATCATATCAAGACAGATCAATAATTTCCTAGTCAATCATCAAATCTTACCCTGTTATTACTGGTATAGTGCGTGTGTGCTCAACATCCATGCTAACTGATATAATGCTAAATACAACACATAATAGATCTCTTTAAAGGCATCATTCAGTGCAAACTCACAAAATTCATGAACAAGCTAGATCAAACTAAAGTCAAACTTCCATCAAATTCAAGAGACCAATCCGGGATACTTATGCTTCACTTTGCTTTACAGAGTTTTTTTTTCCCGTTTTATTGTTTTTTTTTCATATTTCTTTTTTTTAAACCATGACTGTGCAATGTCTCATTCCATTAGGCTAACAGTGTTACCCCTTAGTGAGCTTTCGACCAACGACTTCCAGACCATATAAGACCTTAGGGCGCTAGGTGTAAAGACAATCCCCTCGGGCGTACTTGCTCAAGTAACAAAGGCCCCGAAACAAGATTAGCCACAATATTATTTTTATATTTATTTTTTTTCTTTCAAGCTTATATATCCCAAATTTTCCCCCCAAACTTAAGTTTTTGTCTAAATTCAGTCATCCCACCTATTCATGTCTTTCATTCATTCAAACTAGTATTATCCTAAAGAAGTCCATTTTGTGTCAATTTAAACTCAATCAGTCAACATAGCTGTTTTTACTGTGCTATCCTTATTATATCAGTTTCAATAAGTAAAGATTCAAATCGTGACAAGAAATCACATCACAGTCTTAACAGTCAATACTATACTTGTCTACTCAATTCCAATCTCATCACTGGCCAAAACAGACTTAAACTATCTAACAGCTAGAAACATGCAAATATTTGAAATTTTCTTTTCTTTTTCCATTTTTTTTTTGTTTTTAAGAAATTAGAATGAAAATTACATGAAAAACTACTAAATGAATACTACATAATGAAAACTACATGAATGCAACTGGAACTGGAAGAATGCACCCCCATAGTAGTGCTTCAATATTTGACCGTTGACTTTAAAATTACGTTTGGAATCCGGGTCTTCCACCTCCACAGCTCCGTGAGGATAAACTTTTGTAATGATAAATGGCCCTGACCAACGGGATTTCAACTTTCCTAGAAACATTTTAAGCCTTGAATTGTATAATAACACTATTTGCCCTGCTTCAAACTTTCTTTCCAGAATTTTCTAATCATGCCACCTCTTAATCTTTTCTTTATATAACTTCGCGTTCTCGTACGATTGGAGTCTGAATTCATCCATTTGGTTCAATTGTAAGAGGCGCTTCTCCCCCGCTACAGACATATCAAAGTTTAACTTCCGAATTTCCCAATAAGCACTATGTTCTAGTTCAACTGAAAGATGACATGCCTTCCCATATACTAACCTGTACGGAGACATCCCTATCAAAGTTTTGTAAGCTGTACGGTATGCCCATAAAGCATCATCCAACTTGCTAGCCCAATCTTTCCGACTAGGATTCACTATCTTCTCGAGGATTCGTTTCACTTCTCGGTTAGATACCTCGGCTTGACCACTTGTTTGTGGATGGTAAGAAGTAGCTATCTTATGAATGACTCCGTACTTAGCGAGAATAGCTGAGAACTGCTTATTACAGAAGTACGTGCCTTCGTCACTAATGATTGCACTAGGAGTGCCGAATCTAGAGAAAATATTCTTCCGAATGAACTTAACCACAACCTTAGCATCATTGGTGGGCGATGCTATAGCTTCTACCCACTTCGAAACGTAGTCCACCGCTAGAAGTATATAGGAGTTACTGAAAGATGATGGAAATGGTCCCATGAAGTCGATGCCCCAAACATCAAACAATTCGACTTCTAGTATCATATTAAGCGACATCTCGTGTCGCTTTGATATATTACCAACTCTTTGGCATCTGTCACATTTCAATGAAAACACACGGGCATCCTTAAAGAGTGTTGGCCAGAAAAATCCACATTGAAGCACCTTAGCTGCCATTTTTTCTCCCCCAAAATGTCCACCATAGTCAGATGCATGACATTGGTATAGAATATTCTCCATTTCAACTTATGGGACGCACCTTCTTATTACTTGATCGCCACACTGTTTAAATAAAAATGGCTGATCCCATAAATACTATTTCACATCATGGAGAAATTTCTTCTTCTATTGACTTGTCAAATCTGGCGGAAACACCTTACTCACAATGAAATTTACATAATCTGCATACCATGGTGTATCCATCCTTACCGCAAACAGTTGTTCATCCAAAAAAAATTCATTGATCATTGTTGTGTTATATTTTTTTTAGTTCTGAATTCTCTAATCGTGATAAATGATCAGCAACCTGATTTTCTGTTCCTTTTCGGTCCTGGATCTCTAAGTCAAACTCTTGTAGCAATAATACCCATCTAATTAATCTCGGCTTCGCGTCCTTCTTTACTATTAAGTACTTAATTGCCGTATGATCTATAAACACGATCACCTTTGTCCCAATCAAATATGAGTGAAATTTATCAAAGGCATAAACAACTGCTAATAGCTCCTTCTCGGTAGTGGTATAATTCAGTTGGGCATCCGTTAACGTCTTACTAGCATAGTATATAGCGTGAAAATTTTTATCCTTTCGTTGGCCAAGAATTGCGCTAATCGCAAAGTCGCTAGCATCACACATTAATTCGAACGGGATACTCCAATCTGGCGCTATGATTACAGGTGCGGTAACTAGTTTCTTCTTCAACACATCAAAAGCTTCCAGGCATGCTTGATCAAAGTTGAATGGGACATCCTTCTCCAAAAGATTACAAAGTGGTTTCGTAATTTTGGAGAAGTCTTTTATAAATCGTCTATAAAAACCAGCGTGTCCCAAAAAACTTCGAATACCCTTTACGGAAATAGGTGGTGGCATGCTTAGCTCTATCAACCTCAATTCCTTTTGATGACACTCGATGACCCAAGATTATTCCCTATTGCACCATAAAATGACATTTCTCCCAGTTTAAAACCAAATTCGTTTCCATACACCGTTTGAGCACAAGAGTGAGATTTTCCAAACAATAATCAAACGAATCCCCAAAAATTGAAAAATCATCCATAAATACCTCGAGATTTTGTTCGACCATATCGGAAAAAATAGCCATCATACACCGTTGAAATGTCGCCGGCGCATTACATAATCCAAAAGACATTCTGCGAAAAGCAAAGGTACCATATGGGCATGCGAATGTTATTTTCTCCTGATCCTCGGGTGCAATGGCAATCTGGTTATAACCCGAGTATCCATCCAAGAGACAATAATACTCGTGCCCTGCAAGCCTGTCCAACATCTGATCTATGAATGATAGAGGAAAATGGTCCTTACGAGTGGCCTTATTCAACTTTCTGTAATCCATACACACCCGCCAACCCGTAACTGTTCGAGTTGGGATCAATTCATTATGCTCATTTGCAACTACTATCATTCCCCCTTTCTTTGGCACACATTGTACCGGACTTACCCATGAGCTATCTGAGATAGGGTAGATAATTCCTGCATCCAACCATTTAATGATTTCCTTTTTGACAACTTCCTTCATGATGGGATTGAGTCTTCGTTGTTGTTCAATAGTCGGTTTTGCTTCATCTTCCAACAAAATCTTATGCATGCAAATTGATGGGCTTATCCCCTTGATATCTGCAAGAGTCCACCCAAGAGCAGTCTTGTATTGTCGAAGTACTCTTAGTAGCTTTTCTTCTTGAACCTTAACAAGTGATGGAAAAATAATAACTGGAAAGGAGGAAGAAGAACCAAGGCAGGCATACCGTAGATGGTTAGGCAATAGTTTAAGTTCCAAGGTAGGCGGTTCTTCTAAGGATGATTTCACCTTTTCATCTGGCTTTCCCCAATAATCTAGAGGTTCAAATTTTCGCAAACATCGTGTGAACTTCGGAGCAGAATCTAACATTTGAACCCATTCTAGCACAGTTGAATCATTAAATAAATTTTCACTAACCAATGCAGTTTCAAGAGGGTCTTCATTCACAGATTCACTAAATACCTCTCCAGTTGCTTCTTCAATCAGATCAACTCTAAAGCACTCTTCCTCTCCCTTCGGAAATTTCATAGCCTTGAAAATATTAAAAGTTACTTCCTCATCTTGGACTCTCATTGTTAACTCTCCCTTTTGTACATCAATTAATGTCCTTCCAGTGGCTAAAAATGGTCTTCTAAGGATAATGGGTATATCTTTATCCTCTTCATAATCCAACATAATGAAGTCGGCTGGAAATATGAATTTTTCCACCTTCACTAATATGTTTTCCACAATGCCCCTAGGGTATGTCATTGATCTATCTGCGAGTTGTAACGATATATTTGTTGGCTTTGGTGCTGGTAGTCCCAACTGAGTGTAGATCGAAAGTGGTATCAAGTTAATACTCGCACCCAAATCACACAAACATCTGTTAAAGAACTGGGGTCCAATCGTGCACGGTATGGTGAAGTTACCCGGATCCTTCAACTTTGGTGGTAACTTTCTTTGCAGAATTATGCTACATTCTTCTGTCAACGCTATAGTTTCGAACTCCCCTAGCTTCCTCTTTCTTGCTAAAATATCTTTCATGAATTTCGCATAGCTAGGCATTTGTTCTAAAGCATCTGCGAATGGAATGTTGATTTGCAGCTGTTTGAATACTTCTAAAAAGTTTGAAAACTGTCTATCTAATTTCTGCTTTTGCAATCTTTGAGGAAACGACACAGGTGGTACAACTACTGTTTGCTTATCTTCTTGTTGTTTTTTTATAACTTTTTCCCCAGATTTACTTCCTGAATTTCCACTCTCTTGTTCACCATCCTCGATAGAAATTATTTTCTTTTGTCCATCTAGATCTGTTGTCAACTCCTTCCTACTTCTGAGTGTAACTGCCTTACATTGCTCATTTCCATCATTCCTAGGATTTTTCTCCGTATCACTAGGTAAAGAACCTGGAGTTCTAGTATTCAAAGCATTAGCTATCTGCCCAATTTGGTTCTCAAGGTTCTTTATTGCAGCTGATTGGTTTTTTGTTGTGGCTTCAAACTGAGTTGCCAATCTTGCCAACAATTCTTCCATTTGTGATAGCTTATCAGGTTGTTGAGGTTGTGGGTGTTGTTTAGATTGTTGATGTGGCTAAAATCCAGGTGGATATGATTGCCTTGGAGCTTGTGATTGAACATATGACTGATTATTACTCTAAGAAAAATTTGGGTGGTTTCTCACTCCTGGATTGTAGTTGTTTGGATAACTGCCCTGCTGCCTGTTATAACTGGAAACAAACTGGACTGACTCAGGATTTATTGCACATTAATCACTTGAGTGGCTACCCGCACATATTTCACAAATCGTTTCCATTTTCTCGAAATTTGGTTGTACCCCAAGTGCATCTATCTTCTTTGTAAGAGCAATCATCGAGTGTCACTTGAGTGACAATCTTGTCATCGCATCCACTTCATACACCCCGATTGTCCTTGGTTGGCCGTTCTTCTTTGACCACATCGATAATTATTAGTTTCCATGGTTTCAAGCAGCTGATACCCCTCATCACAATTCTTGGCCATAATAGCTCCTCCCGCTGCGGCATCTATACTCGATCTCACTGTGCTGAATAAACCATTATAAAAGTTTACACCTGAAGCCATTTAGGAATCCCATGGTGTGGGCATTTTCGCAATGAGTCTTTGAATCTCTCCCAAGCTTCATACAGTGATTCTGAATCATGCTGAACGAAAGAGAAGATATCATTTCGTAACTTTGCTGTTTTTGCAGGCGGGAAAAACTTTGCAAGAAATTTTTGGGCTAGGTCATTCCATGTAGTTATCGAGCCTGGTGGTAGTGAATGGAGCCAACTCTTAGCCTTATCTGCGAGAGTAAATGGAAACAGCCTTAGCCTTATTGCATCCTCTGAAACATTATTATACTTGAAAGTATCGCAGATTTCTATAAAGTTGACTATGTGATCGTTCAGATCATCATTCTAAACCCTCAAACGGACATGAATTTTGAATCATCTCATATTGTCCCCGGTTTATCTCAAAACTTGTAGCGATAATGGCGGGCCTTGTAATACTCGACCGAATTTGAACTAACCCGCAGTAGTAGCATAATCCCGCAGATGGTTTTTGCTCTTCTTCACCATAGTATCTTTCTTATCAAGTGCCTCTTTGGTTTCTTTAATCCACTTACGCAAATCATTTGAAATTTTTTCTCGATGTCGTCCTCGTGAGGCAATAAATCTGGCTTCTTCGATCGCGTTTGCATACGCTAGTCAAGAACACCTGAATAGAAAAAGTTTAAATTAAGATTAACTCTATCAAAATTAATAATGATAAAATATTAAACTAATTTCCCCGGCAACGGCGCCAAAAACTTGTTGCCTAATTTCTTAATATCACTTTAACACACAAGTATACGCGTTCAATTGTAATATTCAGAAAGCAAGGATATCGTTCCCACGAGAAAATAGAATAATATTTATCAATTACTAATTCCAATGCAATTAATCCTATTTTAAACTACGAAATATTGTTTGTGATTTAAAAAAAATAAACTTAACAAAACTAATGACTAAAATCAGAATTTCACAAGAATAACTACAGATTTAACAGGTTAAGATTACAACTTCCCTTGGTATTTCGTTTAAATCAATTTACTTCCCATTCAAATCAATTAATTAATATGAATCATTATCCAAGAATGCTTTATAAAATTCACGTACTTTTTCCAAAACACGTGAACAAATCCTCCTAAATCCCATCTTTAAGACGAGGAATTACAAGGAACACCCCAGTTAATCAACTCACTATATTCCTATGTGAATCAAGTTAATTAGGATTTTATGCACAAATTCTTTCAATGGATACAAAAGACACATAGGTATATTTATATCCTATATGCTAATCATATTAACCTATTCAGATTATATGAACAGATGTTATCATATCCAGATCTCAATCTATACTCCATCTTCCAATTTTATATAGATTATCACAGTAATTGTTGGCCAAACAATTAATCAATAAACATAAGATATGATAAAAAATTCAATAAAAACCAACTTTCATTCAATGGGAAGCTTACAATTTAAACTACATACCAAGTTCCGTTGCAATCTTAATGAAAATTTAGTTCATAATAATAAAGAAAACATCATCCAAATTAACAATCCAAACATCCCGGATAATTACAAAGATAAAACTAGAAAAGAAGAAGAAACTCCGAATTTGCTCCAATACTCTCTCTTTGATCTTTAGCCTTTGCAATCCTCCTTCGTGTTTTTCTTCCTTGTTCTCTCTGCAAATCTCTTGAAAAATTGAGTGATACGTCTTTTCTAAAGTCCTCCCCTACTTGTATTAGATCCGCCCTCTTTTAGATTCCTTGTTGGCTTCAAAAACCCACTTAGCAATAGAAAAAACTCTCCTTTTTCCGCACATGAGCGCCTAGGCGCTCAACATAGGCCATTTCCAAGCGCCTAGGCGCTTGCTCAGGACAGCATAATTACAAAAATGCCACTGAGCTCTAATTTTCATAATTTTTGACCTTTTTTTCTTCGAAATGACGAATTTGTCCCTCCAGCTCCAACCCACAAGAAATAAACACAAAACACATAAAAAATACTAAAAAACAATTAAAGATAACAATAATTAAGTTTAATAATATCGGATTCATAGGTATAAAACCTACTCATCATGGGGTCCACCAATGATTGTGTCGTCGTACGAATATTCCTTGTTAAAACGAATATTCCCCGACCAATAGAATATTATATAAAAACTTGCGTATACTTTGAAAAATTTATAAATATTACCCCTAACTATAACATTATATCAAATTTATTCTATAATATTCAAAAATGATATTTATAGAAAAATCATCTTTATTCATAAAAGTTGGGGTTTTACAACCTCCCCTCAAAATTAGGGTACGTACCTGGTATGTCGAAGAGGTAAGGATACCTTGATTTCATTTCAGATTCTAACTCCCAGGTCATTTCCTCAACATCGTGGTTTCTCCACAAAACTTTGACTTGGGGTATAACCTTGGAGCGTAGAATATGCTCCTTCTTATCCAAGATTTTAACAGGAACCTCTTCATACATTAAATCTTCCGCTATTTCGTCCGGTTCTAACTCAATAATGTGGTTCGGGTCTTCCACATATTTACGTAACATGGATATGTGAAAAACGTTATGAACACGAGACATACTTGGCGGTAAAGCGAGTCTATAGCTAGGCCACAGTTCCTACCCGATCAAGGATTAAAAATGGGCCAATGAATCGAGGATTGAGCTTTTCTCTCTTTCCAAATCTTATAACTCCTTTCCATGGAGCAACACGTAACAGCACATGATCTCCAATATCAAATTCCACGTCCTTTCGATGAAGATCAACATAACTCTTTTGTCGATCTTGTGAGGTTTTTATACGTTATTCGGATCGTTTGAATCTTTTCGTAGTCATATCGTACTCAACTCCCGGTCCCAACAATGTTGCTTACACCCACCTCATCCCAAAGATACCGAGAATCCACTCTTTCTTCCAAACAACGCCTCAAATGGAGCCATGCCAATACTTTCTTGATAACTGTTGTTGTAGGAAAACTCCACCAATGGTAAGAACTTATCCCAACTTCCCTTGAAGTCAAGGACACAGAGTCTTAATAAATCTTCAAGAGTTTGAATAGTCCTATCTGATTGTCCGTTCGTCTGAGGATGATATGCCGAACTAAATTATAAATCCGTGCCCATAGCTTTTTGCAAACTAACCCTAAATCTTGAAGTGAATCTTGGGTCTCAATCAGAAACTATGGATACTGGCATACCATGCAATCTTACAACTTCATTTATGTACATACGAGCAAAATGTTCAAGTGTATAATTTTCTCGTATAGGTAAGAAGTGAGCAGACTTGGTCAATCTATCAACAATGACCCAAATTGCATATATGCCTTGAGAAACTTTAGGAAGACCAATAACGAAATCCATGCTAATGTGCTCCCACTTCCATTTTGGAATTTCAAGTGGTTGCAATGGACCTTTTGGTACTTGATGCTCCGCCTTGACTCGTTGACAAGTTAGCACCTTGAGATAAACAACGCTATCTCTCTCTTTATATTGCTCCACTAAAATGTATGACGAAGATCACAATACATTTTGGTAATCCCAAGATGGATTGCAAACTGTGTGTCGTGCGCCTCCATCATGATTTTATACTTTAAATCAGGGTCGTTAGGAACACAAAGTCTGGAGTTGACTTGAAGTATTCTTTCTTCATCGATTCTTACTTCTGGCATAACACCTTCTTGCACTTTCTTCCTCATACGCATCAGCTCCAGATCTGTAGCTTGAACAGCTTTAACTTTATCAATTAAAGTCGGTTCTACTCATATATTCACCATCATCACATGGGTCCCTGGAGTCTTTAACTCTATCTCCATCCTTTGCAAGTCACACAAAATGGGCCTTTATATTGACAATATCGCACTTCGTGCAAGCATATGATCTTCTACTCAATGCGTCAGCTACCACGTTCGCTTTTCCAGGATGGTATTGTATGGTATGATCATAATCTTTCAACAGTTCAAGCCAATGTTGTTGTCGCATGTTGAGTTCCTTTTGAGTGAAGAAATATTTGAGGCTTTTATGATCCAAAAAGATCTCCACTTTCTCCCCATACAAGTAATGCCTCCAAATCTTTAGTGCAAAAACATCACGCTAACTCTAGATCATGAGTGGGATAATTCCTCTCATATTCTTTGAGTTGTCATGAGGCATAGGCTATGACTTTCCCATGTTGCATGAGAACACATCCCAACCCTTTGCGGTAAGCATCATCAGAGATGACAAATCCTCCGAGCCGGATGGTATTGTCGAGCAGTCTTTGAAATGAGTCTCCTCTTGAGTTCTTGAAAACTCTTCTCACATTCTTCGCTCCAACCGAACTTTGTATCTTTCTAAGTCAACTGAGTTAATGGAGTAGCGATTTGAGAAAACCTTTCTACGAATCTCCGATAATAACTAGCTAAGCCGAGAAAACTACGTACTTCGGTCACTGATTTAGGTTGCTCCCAGCTTTGAATAGCTTCAATCTTTGCTGGGTCAACAGATATTCCATGACTTGATACTACGTGCCCAAGGAATGCTACTTCCTCCAGATAGAACTCGCATTTCTTCAACTTGGCATAAAGTTTGTTTTCACGAAGCTTTTGGAGTATCAGCCTCAAGTGTTGTTGATGATCTTCACGGCTTTTGGAATAAATAAGGATGTCATCAATAAAGACGACCACAAAGTGATCCAAATATTCCTTGAATACTCGATTCATCATATCCATGAAGGCAACAGGAGCATTAGTAAATCCAAAAGACATGACTAGGAATTCATAATGCCCGTACCGAGTTCTGAAAGCCTTCTTTGGAATGTCATCGGTTCTAATCTTCAATTGGTGATATCCGGAAGGAAGATCAATCTTTGAAAAGAATTTGGCTCCTTGCAACTGGTCAAACATGTCATCAATACGTGGCAATGGGTACCTATTTTTGATGGTGACATGATTCAACTCCCGATAATCAATACAAAGTCGCATACTCCCATTTTTCTTCTTCACGAATAGAATAGGAGCACCCCAAGGAGAAGTACTAGGACGAATAAAGCCAATGTCTAACAATTCCTGCAGTTGGGTCTTTAACTCCTGAAGTTCAATAGGAGACATTCGATATGGGGCTTTGGAAATGGGTTTTGTACCGTGTTCAAGGTTGATACAAAAATTCAATTTCACGCTCTGTGGGTAGGCCAGGAAGTTCTTCAGGGAATACGTCAGGAAATTTATTAACAATAGAAATATCATTCAAAACTGACGTATTTTTGTTTAGATCCGTGACATGAGCTAAGAAAGCTTGACATCTATTTTTTAATAAACGAATAGCTTTATGGCTTGAGATGACAGTGATTGATTTTAATGGTTTGGTTGCTTGAATTCGCATAATAGGTTGGTTAGGAATATATAAGCTAACAACCTTACGAAAACAATCAATTTTTGCATGATGAGTAGTTAACCAGTCAATCCCTCACATCAAATGCAAGTATTTTCAAAGAAATAAGATCGACGAAGTAACGGCAAAAGCCGATTTGAACTAAACAAGACTTATAAAAAGTGGATGTAATGAAGGTTTCTCCCAACGGAGTTTCAACAGATAAGTCAAAATCTAATTTCTATGGAGTTAAATTTAAACGTTGAGCGCAAGTAGGAGAAATAAAAGAATGGGTAGAACCGGTATCAAAAAAGGTATAGACTTCGCTAGAGTTTATGATAAGCTTACCCGTGATGACCTCGTTCGGGTTTCTTGCTTTTTGGGAGGTCACGATAAACTCTCTCCCTTGCACTACCGGTTTTGACTTTTCTGGGACAGCCTTTGGTGCCTCCATCCTAGCTGAACTTGTCTTCTGTGAACGACAAAATCGGGCTAGGTGACCTTCTCTTCCACAATTATAACATGTTTTGGACGGCATCGCGTAGTTTGGACTGATGTGTCCCTCCCCTCCGAATTTGAAGCATATGATAGGTGGTCATTCTCCTTCCTTAACAACGGCAGCTGGTGTTGACGTCTTTCCATCATTGTTGAATCTCCTTTTCTTGAAATGTCCATTGTTATTGTTTTGGCCCTAATTACCACCGAAGTGGTTACCATTTCTGGCCTGTTGATTCCCTCCACGCTTGTTGTCACCGCTTCGATGATCGCTTCTCACCGGTATTATCATTTTATCTACCGCTTCTTTTTGGTTGGGTTGACTAATTATCGCGCTCCAATAACTGAGCCCTATTAACAACATCTGAATACAAACACAGTTTATGAGAGATAAGATATTGACGTATCTCGGGTTTCAAACCTCTTAAAAACATTCGCGTCATTCTCTCCTCATTATCAACCAAATGGGACGCAAACCAGGATAACTCGGAAAACTTGGCTTCGTACTGCGATACGGTCATGTTGTTTTGCTCTAGCTTGATGAATTCTACCTCTTTCATGTGACGAATACTTTCAGGAAAGTACTTGTCGTTGAACAATTCTTGGAACTCTCCCAAGTCATCTTCAGTAATCTGCCTCTGCACGCAATATAAAGGTGGCAAAGGGAACCTTTTGCTCCTTGGAGCATCCCAAGACATCAAATATCTTGTAGATCTACTTTATCCATGTCTCCGCCTTAAGTGGTTTTGGCTCTCCAAAAAACTCTGGTGGTCCCAGTTCCTTGAACTGCTTAGCGGTGACCGTCCGAGAGTTGCCAGTGTTTCCACCTATATTTTGGACAGGAACCGCTCTTGCCTGATGTTGCATGAATTGCATAAAGCCTCTGAACATTTCATCGTTCATCATTTGGTCAGTGTTGTTTTTTGCCTGAGGATTATCGTCTTCCTGATGCACATTATCCTGATTATTGATCTATGGAGACTCAATGGTCTCATGTGCTCCATTGATATTCTCAACATTCTCGGATGTTATTTTCAAATACTGCCACAAAACAAAGGTTAATTAACATATCACATATTATTCCTATACTCTGACCGACCAATTAAATACCAAATAAATTTAGGTAGGTCATATTAGCAAAAAAAATTCCCCGTCACTCCCCTCCTAGTTCTCATCTCACATCTCAGCCAGGGATCATATCCCTAAGCTTTGATACCAACTGTGACGCCCCCAAAATAGGTATACATCACCTATTCTGAGTCGCCAAATACATGGTACAAAATACAAATACAATCTTAATTATACAACATAAGCTGTGAGTTTTAATACAAATATTGTCTTCTAGACAGTATTCAAACTCAAAATAAGTCCTCAATACATTTATTATTATACTATTTCACAGAATAGTGAGGACTACTAATGCTATCATCTGGACCGTCACTCTGTTCCCCGACTAGTCCCTGCTACGTTCTCATTTCCTAAAGAGAACAATGAAAGCAAAAGGGTGACCTCAACTAGCCCAGTAAGAAATATTATGACTAAGATAATGCAGAATAAATTATCGTTAGCTTTCAATAGTGTTAAACTGATACAATATAACAAACATCAAGTTTAACTGCAGCAGAACAAGCAATCCATTAAAAGAGTCAAGTAGAGAATAAAATTTACTATCTTTTATGATTTAAAAGTTTTTTCATCACTTTTATTGCTTGGACTCAACTTAATAAATAATCCACATCATCCCTGCACTACGGCCAAGGATATTCATTAGTATCACAACCACAAATTATCCATGCACTACGGGCCAAGGATATTCGTGTATTCTTCAATGGTCATGATCATGCCAATAACTGTCCATCAATACACTACAGGCCAATGAGGACTTTTACCACATCATTTGTAACATTACGATCATGATTATACCGAATAATCCCTGGTCATAATCATACCAAGTCCATCTATGCACTACAGGCCACATATGACTTTTAACATAATATAAACATGAGGATGATGTCAATGATATAAGAATTCAATAAAACAAGTTCAAGAATTAATTTATCCAGGAACCAATAACGTCCAAATTGTCAACATAATACTTCTTTGTGGAGTAAAATTCAAGAATGCTCAGAAGAATATTTTCATGAAAAGATACTGGATGAAGTTTAAATATCAAAGATATTCCACTAATTTCATGTAGTATAAAAGCCAAAACTTTAACCAACTGAGTATAATAACGAATGAAATAACAAAAGAATTCACCAAGCATGCGATAGACCGCACAGACAGGTTATTCCAACAGAATAATAAATAATGGAACCAGGTCATGCGTAAACGCACAGACAGGATATTCCAACAGAATAATAAATAATGGAACTAGGTCATGCGTAAAGCACACTGGATATAGGAGTAGTGAAGTAGCAGAATACTTTTCTTCTTTCTCTCTATAGTTTCTCTCTAGAGTTTCAATGAATTCATAAGAAATAATGAAGGAATGAGCTTCTATTTATAGGAGAATGAAAAGGATACTATGTAATAAAATATTCTAATAAAACGAAAACTTTTAAATAAAATATAATATTATATATATATGTGTGTTACCAATAATAGTACTCCTCCCGTGTCCATTAAATCCCCCCCCCCCCATTATCAACCCATTGACACTACAACAAAAAAAGCTTATCAATGATCGCTTATCGTGATCACTTTGTGGTCGCCGATATCTATCTCATGACCCATCTGCGGTCGCTAAAAAGCGTCGCACAAAATCTGTCGCTAAAATGCACATCAACCACTATTATTATGCGACAAGATTAGTAGCGGCCAGATATCAATACCGAAATGGCAAATTCGATCGCTAAGTCGAATCGACATGGGCGTGGCCAAAGTTTACGTGTTTCACGTGTCGGCGATTGAATCAAATGATCGCATGCGCGTCGCCGATATTAAAAAATAAAATAATGAGAATCTTCTTTGTTTTTGCATAAATCCCAAAACTCAGTACTTATTTTGTACTGTTTTATCCCAACACACATACATAATAACAAAGATACACAACAATATAAACATCCATCGTCCATCATATAACACATACACTAAACTAGAATATAAACCATTCAAAACCAATATGATTTTGAATAAATATAATAACATTTTAAAATTGTTTAAGTAACAATATACAAACATCCTAAGAATGAAACAAGTACAAACTTATATTATAACTATAAAACTAATCTAAAGCAGTACTAATCAAGCATCACCGCCTCGATCACCCCAATATTAACAAAATAATAAAACAAGTTATAAATATTTACTAACTATGTTAATATTAGTATATTACGAAAATATACAACAAATTGATTTTATACCTCGTCGCCATCCCCAGTGTTGGATCTTTGCTGCTGCCATCGCTTTGCAAATTTAACTCCTCAAAGACTCAGAGCCCCAGGATGTCCGCCAAAGATCTTCGTAAGATCCCGATCTTGACATATAGCTCTCACACACATACCGGAGTATGAACAATTTGGATGGCTAGATGACTGTAGATCGGGTAGAAGAGCGGATGAGCCATCAAGGATGGGCGTCGTCGTTGTCCTTGACCTTTAACGTAGTTCTTCTTCACAACAGACGCCCTCTCCCACAACTCTTGATCGATAGATGGACGTGGAGTGCCTTCAGGATAATGCTCATTCAATAAACGCTTATAAGTGTCCTGCATGTCATCATGTTAACAATTAAATAGTTAAAATAAATTAATTTTGTAAGCATTAATTAAAGATCAAGTTGTTAAAATTTATTACCGCTTATCTGGATAGCCTCGAAGTGCATCCATCACGGGTATATACGTACACATCCAAACCAATGGATAGGTGACCTTGAGACTGAGACTCCTATACAAAAATAACACAATATTACTAAGTAAAAATGGGATATATTTTCTACAATTCATGATTGAAAACATATTAAAACTTGTAAATATGTACCACAGCAAAGATATCTTGCAATCGTGAAATACTTGCACCTTGTATGTTCCTTTTTAGCCTTTTCGCCTTTCGGATACACCCGAGGCTCATTGGTGGTAGCGGTCTTTCGTCTTTTCACCCACTCTCACCTCTCCATTGGGCACACATCTCAAATTTATATGGACTGGGTGCACCACCGTGGGCTATGCTTTCGTGCATATAATCTTCTCCCGGCCCGGATGGTCGATCTCGGCATTGTGAATGGCTTTTTGTCGTTCTTTATTTAAGTTATCCTTGAAATGCGGACCACAGCTTCGCGAGTAATAATGTCTGAATCACCGAAGCCTGCGCGTCCTCCCATCTATACCTTTTCTGCAAATAAAACAACAATAATAACATTACTAAAAATTATCCTTTGAATATTATATTAATATAATCTGTCATAATTAATAAAAACATACCTGAAATTCAGTCCAAACTGCATCCTTATGGGCGAGAGGTGTGCTCGCCCATGTAATCACTGGCGTAGGCCAGTTCTGTAAGCATAATTGTGAAATGCACTTCACAATTTTACTATCTTGAAAATCACTACAATATACAGTAATTTACATTAAAATATATTTATAACAATGAAAATATTAAACCCTTATATATACACGATGTTTAACTTACGTGCTTTCTGGAGGAGGACGGATCTGTATAAGAATGCGATCATCCGGATTAATTTTGGCCTTGACACATGATTGGGGTCCAAACCCAACCCAAGCGCTTTCATGCTGCAGTTCGGAAGACATCTATAAATAAAAAATTAGGATGTTAGTATGAAATTATGAATGACAATTAATTGTATGAAATAGTTAACTACGATTATCATAAGTGAAAGATACATAAACATGATCGCAAAATAATTAACTACAACAACTACAAATGATATAGTTAAGGATATAGAGAACATTCCTATATAGAGAACATAAATGAAAGGTACATAATTATGAACTAAACATGAACATGAACATGAACATAAACATACATTTTGTACAATTATAACTACACATACATTTTAATGAAAATCGTTTATCTCGATGAGTCGAATCATTTTGTACAAGTATCGGAGATTCATAACCATCTTCTTGATTCTGTGGTCGCGATACCAATAACTCTTCCTCAATATCATCATCATCCAGCACAATAATCTGCTCTGGGATCCAATTCATCGTGTTCATCTCCACCCTCTAACTGGATTACATCATTATTGTCCTCTATATTTATTAGAGGAGGTCTCAAGCATTTCCTCTTGGTAGAAATCCTCGCCTATTACTTGGACATGACTACGCTGGAGTATGAATTACAACTTGCCAATCAGAGGCGGTCTATCCCTTTTCCTAACAGGACTAGGAGTATAGTAAACTTGTACTGCTTGAGTTGGTAAAACAAACAATTCGTTGGAGTACGCAGACCTATGGAGGTCAATATCGACGATTCCATGTCTGTCAACACGTATCCCTTTTTCTAAATCAAACCAACGGCACTTGAACAAGTGAATATAACCCCCATACGTGCCCTTGTACGACAACTCTACGATTTCCTCCAACTCCCCATAAAAGGCACGACCAAGCTCATTGTAACAATCTCCTTGGACACACACTCCAGAGTTCGTTGTTCTTTTACCGCTACCATATATGCCTTTGTGTGAAATTCACAACCATTTATTTTGTAACCATTATGGGTGACTTGGTCCCCGTCTCCGTCCCATAGCTAGGACTTGTACATTAGTGGAATCGTTGATCCTCGGTCAAAAGCCTACAAAACTCCATCTTATTAAATGAAGTCATAGTTAACATGGAGTATATATATATATATACTACGCTTAAAAATTGAACTTACTTTGTCCTTTAGCCAAAATGCAAAGTTTTTATCCCGATTGATTTGAATATCTTTATCGCTTATGCTTAGGGATGCTTCACTTTTAACTCAATCATCGACAATCTATACCATGTTATAAACATTAACATATTGGAATAAATTTTCAACTTAAAAGATAAATTATCAAGTTTACATGTGTACTCACAAATTCATCAATTTCTCATGAATTGAGAAGAATGTAAGTATGTGCGAGACATGTAATTCTTGCTCGAGAGAGAATATGTGCTTCCCTTTTTCCATAAGCGGCGGCCCGATAGACCAAATATCTGAGCCACCATTTAGTTCAATATTTCCCCCATCATGTCTCTCGATACTCGATTGGCCTTTGTCAAGACTTCGTCCAGAAAAATAGTCTCGAGACAAACGTAGATATCTCATCGAAATCCAGATGCCTCACATATCGACCCCTCAACATAAGCTCTATTCTTCACCTTCCTCTTAAGGTTTCCCATCACCCTCTCGAAAGGGTACATCCATCTATATTGAATCGACCCCAACAACACGAGCTTCATAGGGAAGATGAATTTGCAAATGCTCCATGGAGTCAAAAAATCCGTGGGAATATTTTTTCTAGTTTACACGTGATCTCTATGATGTTATTCTCAAGTACAAACATGTCCTTTTCATTCAATGATTTTTAACACAAGTCTTTGAAGAAACGACTAAGATCCGTCAAAGCATCCCATATTGGTTTATCAAGCAGATCCCGAAATGCTATAGGCATGAGTCTCTCCATGAACACATAACAGTCATGACTCTTCATTCCTTGCAATTTCCACCCGTAACACACCTTGCAATGTTTGACGATATCCATCTGGTAGTTTCGAGAGACTTAACCCATGTGCACACATCTTCAACTTGCTTTTTGGACAATGTGTACCTTGCATGCGGTTTGACAATCTTACCATTAGGAGATTCATAAAGTTTTAATCTAGGACGCTTCAAATATCTTTCATGTCCAAACGCGCTTATCGTTATCTTTTGGCTTCCCCGTAACATTCATCACGATGTTAAACACATTGTCAAACACATTCTTCTCAATATGCATCACATCTAGATTATGATTTAATCAAATTTGTAGACCAATATGGCGCTTCCCAAAAGATGCTTCTCCTAACCCAAAGTTATGAGATTCACCAAACCCATTGATTATGTTTGTGACATCAACCTTACTAAATGGGATAACCGCAATCTCATCACACCGATCTCGCATCTCCGTTCCCGACAATCGCGAAGCGTGCATATCATTATCTACTTTCCTTTCCTCAAGTGTTCTCTATTTCTTCAAAACGGGTGATCTACCGGTAAGAACCGACGATGACAGTCAAACCAACAACGCTTTCGACCTTTTGATAAATTAAACGACTTTGTATGCTCCATACAATACGGATAAGACAACTTCCCGTGTGTACTCCATCCAGCTAACATACCATAAGGTGGGAAGTCACTTATAGTCCACATAACCGTTGCCCTAAGGTTGAAATTTGTTTTCGTTGCAACATCCCAAGTCTGTACTCCATCCTCCCACAATACCTTCAACTTGTCTATAAGAGGTCTCAAGTAAACATCTAAGTTCTTTTCGGGACTCTTAGGACCGTGAACCACGAGTGAAAGAAACAAACATGGTCATTTCATACACATCCAAGGAGGCAAGTTGTGCGAGTAACAATCACGAAGCCAACATGAGTGCTGGAGCAAATGAGTGGCCAAACGGATTGAAACCATCGGTGGACAATCCAAGCCTCACATTTCTAGGTTCCAATGCAAATCCAGGATGTGCTAAGTTAAAATCTTTCCAAGCCTTCCCATCTGCGGGATAATTTAGTTCTCCATCTTTAGCTAGAGATTTCGCATGCCAACTCATATGTTCAAATTGTTTCAAGACATGTACAATCTTTTTAGTCGATGTGTTATTGGAAAATACCTTAGAATCTTAAATCGGTATACTTGATATTTTGTGTAGTCATACCTCTTTATTAGGCCTAAACCGATCATGATCGCAAAACGTGCACCTTGTCAACTGTTCATTTTCCTTATAAAACAACATGCAATCGTTGGGACATGCATCGATCTTTTGGTATCCAAGACCCAACTTCTTCACCATTTTCTTACAAAAGTAATAGTTACCAAGTAATTTCTCACCGTCAGGCAACATACTCTTAATGGCATTCAAGAGCGACTCAAAACACTCATGGCTCATGTTGTGATCAGCCTTGATGTTAAGTAATGTCGCCACTGCAGACAATATAGTGTGTTTGGTGCAACCATGCCACAATGGCTCGCTACCCTCGCCTAACAACTTAAAGAAGTCTTTGGCATCGAATTTATAGGTTGCTCTCTCGCCTTGCTCCCAATCAAAATCGGCCCTCGCAATATCATGAACCATTTCATTCATAATGATGAGTACTATTGCCTGAATTGTGTACTTGTGTGATGCCACCATCTCTTCTCTCGCCCATGTGCCCACCAAAGATTCTTCGTAATTTCTCATGAACCCGAAACAAGTAAATGATAGTTTACCATGTCTCTCGTCCATATAATTTACATTCTTACACTTCAAACATGGACATCGATGTCTGCGACTTACCATTCATACATTCCGGTGACTATCGCATACTCCAAAAACACTTGGCAACCAAATTCTAAATTCAACAGAAGATTTATTCTGTGCACTTGACTTTCGTCGTACCATCCAACTACTCTGATGCGAATAGAGGTCCATGATTCCACGGTACCTACTACTACGAGATAACATTATAAATGTTAACATATGACTTGAGCATACTTGTAACCATATGACTTGAGCATACTTGTAAGCATGCATATGATTAACATTTAAGAATACTTCTAAGCATATAACTTAAGCATACTTGTAAGCATATGACTTGAGCATACTTGTAATCATATGACTTGAGCATACTTGTAAGCATATGAATGACATTTAAGCATACTTGTAAGCATATGACTTGAGAGCATACTTTTGTAGTTTTATTCTTGTATACATAAGTGTTAAATACCCTTGTTTTTCTCATTATAGCCAAAATAGTCTCTTTATTGACCAAGTCAATCTAGTTACCTTCTCTATTGCACTAACAGCCTCCCCTAAACTTCGCTTATTTTGGCTTAATGTTTTCTAATAGCTTACCATGCTAACAACTAAGCTTGGCTTGGCCCCGTGAGGCTTAGGTTAAGCTTGGTGTGGCCTCGTGTGGCCTCGCGGTGCCAAGCCCAGCCCATCAGCTCCAACATCCCCTTAATAGATCCTAACTTGATTTTCTTAGTAGCTTTGGTCATTACAATGATTAGGAATCATCACAAGCATGAGTTAGCAATTTTATATGAGTTCATTATAGTCTTATAAGATCAGGCACTAAAGGTCACCCAAAACAGTTCACTTTTGGACTTAAAATGTGACTTTTCACAAGTTTAATGACTTGGTTTCTTTAGCTTGTGTAGCTTACTTATGTCATATTATGACTATTGAAACTTGCCCACATGGTCTAAGTATGAGAATTCTATACTTAAGTCTTAGTTGCCACTTAAAGCTTACTTTTCATGGCTTTTAAACATGAAATTTGGTCAATACACAACACAGACCATAACTAAGTTAAGGAACACCTTTTAAATGATATGTGTAGACAATATAGGGACTCCATACTGTCTTAAAACTTTAGTTGCAAAAATTTGATATAATAGTTCTCATATAGGCATAGATTTGACTATAATTTCATAAACAATCCACATGTAGGAAAAAGAAACCTTTAGGCATTCAAACAATTTTAAAATCATGATAATAAAATTACCTTATATCCATTATCATGCTTGTATCAGTTAACTAACTTCTTCACATCCAAAACGGTTCATACAAGGTACTTTAGGCATGATTAAGTACTAAATTATACTAACAGTCCCCAAGCCTTCCATTATAAATATTATTACATCAAATAATTGCTATAAATATCAATACCTATAATATGATGGCTATACAAATTGACTAAAAATAAAAGAAGAAATAGAAGCAAACAAACTTATCGGCATAGAGTCTCAAAGGATAAACTAACATGTTGAGTATACACTTTTTTGAAAGCCCCCTTTCCTAGAACCTCTTTATACTGCAAATTACATCACATAAATCAGATTGAGGAAAACGTTATAATGCAGTAGACTCAACTCAATCACAATGAACACATAATGATAATATCAGAAATGATAACAATTCAAAAGTTTCATTGAACAATACCCTGAGATTCCTAATCGCTAAAATACCCTTAGACTCCAATGTTAGTGGTTTGACATTTATTAATGTAAGTGCAACTAATTCAATTCGATATCATCTCCTCTTCTTTAAAAGTATATAGCATTAGTCCTTGCGCTCACAATTATATAGACCAACTCACTCTACCAGCGTGTGACCTAGAATAACCCAAATACAAAGACATTAGAAATCAACAAGCCATTGGGTGGGAAATAAATGCTTAAGCATAAATTTTGTCAATCCCAATTATCCTCCTACTCTACCCAACAAGATTTGGACCACAAAGATATCTCGAAGAGGTATGAAATCTATAATAATTCCAAGTGTCAAACACAAATACCAACTCATGAACCACAAATACCAACATTATACAAAAAAATATTAACATTAGAGAATAACCCATTAAACTAACATTATACAAAAAATATTAACATTAGAGACTAACATTATACAAAATAATTCCAAGTGCCAAACACAAATACCAACTCATAAACCACAAATACCAACATTATACAAAAAATATTAACATTAGAGACTAACCCATTAAACTAACATTATACAAAAAAATATTAACATTAGAGACTAACATTATACAAAATAATTCCAAGTGCCAAACACAAATACCAACTCATAAACCACAAATAC
Source organism: Panax ginseng (assembly GCA_020205605.1). Lineage (NCBI taxonomy): Eukaryota > Viridiplantae > Streptophyta > Magnoliopsida > Apiales > Araliaceae > Panax > Panax ginseng. The sequence continues at coordinate 179,316,999 of CM035132.1, forward strand.
CAACATTATACAAAAAATATTAACATTAGAGACTAACCCATTAAACTAACATTATACAAAAAAATATTAACATTAGAGACTAACATTATACAAAATAATTCCAAGTACCGAACATAAATACCAACTCATAAACCACAAATACCAACATTATACAAAAAATATTAACATTAGAGACTAACCCATTAAACTAATATTATACAAAAAAATATTAACATTAGGGACTAACATTATACAAAATAATTCCAAGTGCCAAACACAAATACCAACATTATACAAAAAAATATTAACATTAGAGACTAACCCATTAACATTGGAGACTAATACATTCAATCAAACATTTGAACCACATAAATTAACAAATAATCGCATTCAATCGAAACCCACAAGCTACAGTAGCCGAAAAAGAAGAAAAAACCAAATATTCAAACATAACATAACACACAACACACACACACACACACACACACACACACACACATATATATATATATATATATATATATCAAATATTTGTTATATAATTTGGTACCTAACACCAATTGAAGGAGAAAGCCAACCCAATCGCAGCACAACAACAAGATTTCTTCTTCTCCTCTTCCCCCTTCTTCCTCGCCTCCTATTCGGTCTCCCTCTTTTTTTTTCTTACGATTACGAAATTCTCACGATCGAATTAAAGACCGTTAGATTAAAAGGATCACGATCGCCATCAAATAATCGCGATGCGGTCACGATTTTAATGACATGGATTTATCAAATGATCGCATGCGGGTTCGCCGATTATAAATGGTCGCAAAAAACTACGCTACCAACATTTCTTACCAATTTTGGGTGGGAAATTTGTTATAGTGACCGATCAATGATCGCGATTCGGTCATGGATATAAAATAAACAGATTGAATATAATATAGTCACGATATCGTTTCATGATTAAGACTATCGATGGACCTGGATATCACGATATTGATATATTTGGTCGCTGATAGGTCTTTTTCATGTAGTGTGACAAATTTCTTATATATATATATATAAAATAAAACCGAGATAACTTTTCACCGATAATTTTAAAAATTGGGTAAATTGGGGGGGAGGTCCAAAATACAACAAATACTTCATAAAAATCACCTCAATATATTTAACAACATTAATCACCTTTATTATAATTCACAATATTAATCGACCAGGTCGTTCCCAAGAAAGATGGGGCTTTCTAATAAGGATTTCTCCCTATTGGCGCGCAATTAGGTGACCAAACCTCTCCTTGACAGAACTTCTAGACATCATTAATATTGCAACTAATAATATTAATAACTATGTCGTCACAATTATTGATTTAATAATATATAAAATATTGACAATAATTGAATCAAATAACGTGAGATATTATCAAAAGAATTCATCAGAAGCAATAATTGAACAAAACCGAGTGACTTCTCACGTAAAGATCAATAATCAATACCGTGTGTGCTACTTATACAACCACGCCAGACATCTTGTACTTTTAACACCGGTGTTTCAACAATTAACAATAAAACTTCCACCGTTATTTTTATAAAAAGATATTTTTATCGTTTTCTCAATCCGACAATAATTCTGTTGTGGGGTCCACCAATGATTGTGTCGTCGTACGAATATTCCCGGTTAAAACGAATATTTCCCGACCAATCGAATATTATATAACAACTTGCATACTTTATTAAATTTATAAATATTACCCCCAACTATAACATTATATCAAATTCATTCCATAATATTCAAAAATGATATTTATAGAAAAATCATCTTTATTCATAAAAGTTGGGGTCTTACAGTACTTGATGGCTTTTCAACAACAATTCATTATTCTTTTCTGCAAAAAGGAGGATAGACAATAAGTCACTGAATTTTGTGAACTTACTCTGTCTATATTGTTGTGACAGGATCATGTTGGTGGGATGAAAAGTTTAGAGCGTTTTCTCTAACATTTGGGTTTCAGAAACTGGATCTCCGCACAAAGCCAAAGTAGAGGTTATTCTATAAATATTTGAACTATATTCCGTAATTGATTTGTAATCTTGTAGCCTTAAATTAAGCCACTCAAATTTGGCATTAGGGAGAACGACTAATTTTTGGTGGTCAAATCTTTCCTTCAGTTGTGTCCATAAAGACAAAGGATCTTTGACTGTTAAATACTCAGTCTTTAATCCTTCATCAATATGGTGACGAAGAAAAATTATGGCTTTTGCATTTTGTGCCAAATTAGTTGTATTTCCTGATTTAATGGTCTTTTCTAACTCATTTGCACTAAAGTGCAATTCTGCATCAAGTGCCCAAGCCAAATAGTTGTCTCCAGAGATTTTAAAAATAGAAAAATCTATTTTTGCCAAGTTTGCCATCTATTCTGGGTTAAAACACAATTTTATTATTTATTAAAATAATAAATAATTGCATGTATGATATAGAAAAATAAACTAAGTCACGACCTCAAGTGGTGATAAAATGCAAATATAAATATTCTTATATTTATGTTATTAGCATAATGCAAATGGATCTTCACCCTAGATGCGATGAAGCATAGATGCGAGTTATTCCAATGTAATAATAAATAATGGAATAACAAAAGAATTTCACCATGCATACGGTAGTCCACGTGAGCATGTTATTCCAATGTAATAATAAAGAATGGAATAATGTAAGAATTCACCGTGCATGCGATAAACCGCAGACATGTGTTATTCTAATGTAATAATAAAAAAATGGAACCAGGTCATGCGAAATCTGCACAGACAGGATATTCCAACAGAATAATAAAGAATGGAATAACAAAAGAATTTCACTAGGTATGCGATATTCCACATATACAGGTTATTCCCACAATTTAATAAGTGGTAAAAAGGTTCCCACCAAGTCTTGTAAGATTAACAAGGATAGATGGTACCATTGTAAATAACAGAATTTAAAGATGGATAATAAAACATAAATATAACTTGACAGTTAAAGAATATAATAGGTGGCAAAGCTAAGCCAATTGTAAGAATAACATTAAACTATTGGTGGCATAGCCCAACCGGTAGTATAATAATAAATTGCAAGAATTTAAAGACAATTATAAGAATAAAATTATATTATTGGTGGCATAGCCCAACCGATAATATAATAATAAATTGCAAGAATTTAATTTTACCGTCTCAGTTGGTTAGAGCTTCGTGCTGATAACGTGTTATAAAACTTTAACAAAGTATAAAAAGATATTCTTATAATTGCTGCATAAATTTAGAAAGAATAAGTAAGAGAAAAAGAGAGAGAAACCTTCAGAGGAATTCTCTATATTTTCATTAAGCTGCATCTCCTTATATAGGCAAGGTGAATGAGTCACGGGGAGGGGAAGAGGAAAAGGAGAAGAAAGAAGAGAGGAATGCACGGGAGGTTACCTTACATTAAGGGAAAAGGAAAGGAGTTGCCTCCTGAGTAGGCAATCACCTTATAACAATATTCTCCTTCTTAAAAAGAAAAAAGAATTATTTATTCACACTTATAGATTTACAAAATAACACATAAGAATAGTAATCATATCGTTCATTATAAAAAAAAGGATCATTGTCGATGATAATGTCCATCATCATTTTCGATACTGGGATGACGGGAATCATTGGCGACGACAGTCCATCGGGAATAACTCAATAGCAAGTCTCTCTTAAAAATAGAATACTCATTTAACTATTATTTTAATGTTAGTAGATACATTATCATGGTACTGATATCATCATGTGACATTAAGTTGGATTCCTCTAATATACTATTTTTTTTTGATAATGTGAGTTTTTTTATTATCTGCATTTTTATAATTGTTGCAAGTAGGATTCGATCTCAATATTTTTGGGTCTACGGTTCATCCTGGGGCGTCATTTGAACCACTGCGCTAAATGTTAGGGTTTATACTTTTACTAGCGATAACACGTGCCTCAAGGCACTGTATAATTAAAAAAAAATAAAAATAAATCATGAACACAAAAAAATAAAGCACTGAATATGGACACACTAAACTAAAAACCTAAATTAATTCTTAACACACCCGCATTTTTCATACATACTCCACAAAGCATTAAAATGAAAATTCTTATGAAGACAAATTTCAATGAATAAATAAAGAATATTCAACTTTAATATTCAAATTCTCATAAATTCTAACTAAGATTAACTACATTTCAAGATTTAATTTTTATTATTTATAAGCCTTTTTGATTGATTGTAACTTTTTAAATACTAACTTGACAATTAAAAATTCTTTAGAGTGAGAGAGTGAGATGATAGATGTGAGTTTGAATTTTTGAGAGATAAATTCTTGGCCGTCGGATGTTGAAGCCCTAAATGATTTTAGATCGTTGGATGTTAAAACCTAAATTAATTTGAGGCCGTTGAATGTTGAAACCTTGAGATTTGAGCGGCTCTATTATATATTATAGATGTTAGGAGTATATATAGAAAACTTATACTATTATCATATGTTAAAATGATGAATTTTTGGAGGTGAGTGAGACCCACTCTATTAATGTGAAAATATTAATTTTTTATGTGAAAATAACATTTCTCTCTCTATATATAAATGACTATGTTGCTAGTTAGGTAATGAATGCGGTTCTTAGCTAGTTTATTTAATTAATGATTCGTGACTCTTTCTTTATGTTTAATGAAATGATCATCTCTAATATATCCCATCTCCCTAAAATTAGAAAGAAAATAGTCAACTCATGGTACAAACTACAAGCTAAGGCACCGAGATTGACTTCATGTTTAATTTTACTTAATTTTTAAAGAGTTCGTTTTTTGACTTTGATATATTTGTCGGTCATTGATGATGATCAGTTAGCACAAGATCAGAGATTCAAGCTTATAAATGAGTTGAATGAATTATATATATATATATATATATATATATATATATATATATATATGAGAAAAATATATATATCTGACCATGTAGTACACGATTTATACATGACGACGCTTTTTTTGGACTATAATGATGGTTCACCCGTCGCTATATCTATTCTGGCCTATGGTGTCGGGTGAACCGTCGCTATAACCCAAAAAAATTGTCGCCATAATAGACTGTATGTGACGCCCACAAAATAGGTATACATCACTCATTCTGAGTCGTCAAATACATTGTACAGAAAAATAACTACAACTTTATTAATACAATTGTCGTGTAAAATACGACAACACATACTGTGAGTTTAAATACAATATTGTCTTCTAGACAATATCCACACCCAAATAAAGTCCTCATTACAATTATTGATGTACTATTTTACAAAATAGTGAGGACTACTAAAACAGCTATCTTGAGTCATCACTCCGTACCCCGGCTAGTCCCTGCTAAATTCTCACATCCTGAGAAGAAAAATGGAACAAAAAGGAAAAAGGTGAGCTCAACTAGCCCAGTAAAGAACATTATGACTAAGATAATATACAACAAATTATCCTTAGTCTTCAACAGAGAAAAATCGAATAGAATACAATAGACAACAAGTTTTAGATCAACAACTGCAGTGAAAACATCAATTCATTAGAAGAGTTAAGTAGAGAATGAAATCTACTATCATTTATGAATTTAAAAGTCCATCATCAATATTTTATCCCTGTAAAATCAATCAATATACATCTTTGTACTACGGGCCAAAGATATTCATTTGTATCACCAGTTGGTCATGTTCATCTCAACACCTGTTCATCTTTGCACTACGGCCAAAGATATTCATCAGGTAATCATTCATCTTTGCACTACAGGCCAAAGATATTCATCAAGTAACACCATTAAGGACTTAGGATGATGAAAAACATTTTAGAGAACGAATCCAAAGAGAGATGTAAGGACAAATATTAGGGATTCAGATTTCAGCTTTATCCAAATTCAATAATACTCCATAATAACCAAGTATGAAGTAGAATTCAAAAATAAAGATCAAAACATGGATATAATCAAAGATAGTAACCATAAAAGACATCCGGAAGAAAAAGAGAAAATTTTATTTTTCTATGAATAAGGTCAGATTTGTGAATAAAGTCAGATATACTTGAATAAAGGTCAGATATCGTGAATAGTAACCCCGACACAACAAGTTCCAAATTTGATTAAAAGTTCAGATCAATACTTCGGCATAATGATATTGAAAGAAATAATATCATATAAGAAGAAAATAACATCCCTTACCTCAAAGAAACAGTATTTCGGAATGAATGGTCGGAAGTGACGCTGAATGAAACTTGTACTGAACAACGCAACTCTCAAAGTATCTAAATACTCACAAAATACGCTCGATAATATAGAGAGAGAAAGAGAGAAAGCTTATGTTTCTGATGTGATTTTCAATACTAACTTAACCCTCTATTTATAGGAAAATGTTAGCCCGCCGAAGCAGACTTGACCTGCTACCTGATGGCTTTACCTGCTACTATTGCCACCCACCACATTTGAAATAAAATTCAGTACATTTCTTCACCAACCACAAGTGGGACCCACTCAATTCTAGAATTTTCCACCAAAATCATTTATAACCCTAATTTTTGAAGCAGTCACCTCTTAAAATTCATAACAAATCATTCATTCATTTTTAACGGTTCAAAATTTGTGGACATATACCCAACTTATATATGTATAACATATCCAAAAATCACAACGATCCAACTAATCGTATTAAAATTATAATTCACGCAAATATATCGTAAAAATAATCGATTTGATTTTTAATACCTCCATTCCGACAAAAATACAGATAAAACACCTCAACATTAACTCCTTTAATTATAATCACATAAAATAAATAAATCCATCATTTATATAAAATAAATATTTTCTTATCATATGAATCAATAATTAATTATCCACAAATAATATTACAGAATCACAATTATGACAACCAGGCCGTTCCTAGGAAAGAGGGGGCTTTTCAATAAGGATTTCTCCTTACTGGCGCACAATTTGATGACCTAACCTCTCCTTGACAGAACTTTCTAGATATTGCCAATAATGTTATCTAATAATATTATTCAAATAATGTGAATTATCGATCCGATAATAAAAAATATCAGGCAATCGACAATTATTGAAACAATAATAATATAAACTATCAATGCAAAGAATTATTGAATCAATAAAATAAAATATTAAATAAGAATTCATCGTAATAATTATTGAGTAAGCCTTCACGTAAGTAAGATCAATAATTCAATAATACATGCAATATCGTGCTATCGCATGCATTACACACACGACATCGTATTTTAACCATCGTATTCCAACAAAGTTGTTAATGATAACCATTACGCCGCTAATTATAAAAAACTCAAACTTTGTCATTTTCTTCATCCGATAATTATCATATTATGGGCCCACAAATGATCATCATGTCATCAGCATTTGGATATTCCCGACAAAAAGAATATTCCAGGACCAAACGAATGTTCCTCGACAGAAATGAATATTTTATAACCACTTGCTTATTTTGTAAAATTTGCACATTTCAACCATAACCAAAATATTATATCAAATTAACTCCTTATTATTTCAAGATAATAAATAGAGAAAATTTAATTTTATTCATAATAAGTTGGGGTCTTACAACCTCCCCTCCTTATGAAATTTCGTCCTCGAAATTAACGTACGTACCTGGTATTTCGAAAAGGTGAGGGTACCTCGTTTTCATTTCTGATTCCAACTCCCAAGTCATTTCCTCAATAGCATGGTTCCTCCACAAAACCTTGGCTTGTGGTATAACCTTTGTTCGTAGGATATGCTCTTTCCTATCCAATATCTTGACAGGTACTTCCTTGTACGTTAAATCTTCGGCTATCTTGTCTAGTTCTAACGCAATAATGTGGTTTGGGTCTTTCACATATTTATGAAGCATAGATATGTGAAAAACATTATGAACACGAGACATACTTGGAGGTAATGCGAGTCTATAGGCCACATTTCCTATTCGGTCAAGAATCTCAAATGGTCCAACAAATCGTGGATTGAGCTTTCCTCTCTTCCCAAATCTTGTAACTCCCTTCCATGCAGCAATACGTAACAATACATGATCTCCAATATTAAACTCCATGTCCTTTCGATGAAGATCAGCATAACTCTTTTGTCGATCTTGTGAAGTCTTTATACGTTGCCGGATCATTTGAATCTTTTATGTAGTCATGCGTACTAATTCTGGTCCCAACAATGTTGCTTCTCCCACCTCGTCCCAGCATACTGGAGAACGACACTTTCGTCCATATAAAGCCTTGAATGGAGCCATGCCTATACTTGCTTGATAACTATTGTTGTAGGAGAATTCCACTAGTGGCAAGTACTTATCCCAACTTCCTTTAAAATTTAGAACACAGAGTCTTAATAGATCTTTAAGGGTTTGAATAGTCCTCTCTGATTTTTCATCCGTTTGAGAGGATGATATACTTCGAATCAATCGTAAATCGCGCTCATAGCTTTCTGCAAGCTAACCCAAAATCTTGAAGTGAATCTTGGGTCACGATCCGAAACTATGGATACTGGCATGCCATGCAATCGCACAATCTCATTCACATACATACTAGCAAGACGTTTAAGGGAATAAGTCTCACGTATAGGCAAGAAATGAACAGACTTGGTTAATCTATCAACAATAACCCAAATCGCATCTATGCCTTGAGAAACCTTAGGAAGACCTGTAACGAAATCCATGGTAATGTGTTCCCACTTCCATTTTGGAATCTCAAGTGGTTGCAATGGACCCTTTGGCATTTGATGCTCCTCCTTTACACGTTGACAAGTTAAACATCTCGAAATAAAATCCGCGATCTCTCTCTTCATATTGTTCCACTAAAATGTATGTCGAAGATCATAATACATTTTGGTACTCCCGGGATGGATTGCAAATGGTGTGTTATGTGCCTCCATCATGATTCTATGCTTCAAGTCAGGATCGTTAGGAATGCAAAGTCTGGAGTTGACTCGAAGTATTCCTTCTTCATCGATTCCTCGCTTCGAATAAAGACCTTCTTGCACTTTCTTCTTCATAAGCATCGCCTCTGTGTCCGTAGCTTGAGCAGCTTTAACTTTATCGATCAAAGTCAGTTCTACTCGTATGTTTGATATCATCACATGGGTCCTTGGAGCCTTTAACTCTATCTCCATCCTTTGTAAGTCGTATAAATTGGTCTTTGTGTTAACAACATCTCACTCGTACTCGCATACGATCTTTCTACTCAATGCGCCATCTACAACGTTTGCTTTTCCAGATGATATCAATGTTATGGTCGTAATCCTTCAATGTACTCGAGCCAACGCCGTTGTTGCATGTTGAGTTCTTTTGGATGAAGAAATATTTGAGGCTTTTATGATCCGTATAAATCTCCACTTTCTCCCCATACGTAGTGTCTCCAGATTTTCAACGAAAAACGATCACGCTAACCCGCATCATGAGTAGATAATTCCTCTCATATTCTTTGAGTTGTCATGAGGCATAAAGGCTATGACTTTTCCATGTTGCATGAGAACACATCCTAACCATTTGCCTAAAGCATCGCTGTAGATAACAAATCCATCCGAACCAGATAGTATTGTCAGAACAGGTGCCAAAATGAGTCGCCTCTTGAGCTCTTGGAAACTCTTCTCGCATTGCACGCTCCATACAAATTTTGCATCTTTCCGAGTCAGCTGAGTTAATGGAGTAGCGATTCGAGAAAATCCTTCCACGAATCTTCGATAATAACCAACTTGCTAAGCTAAAAGCTACGCACACTTTGGCCACCGACTTTGGTCTGCCCCAACTTTGGATTGTTTCAATCTTTTGCCGTCAACAGATACTCCATGTTTTGACACCACATGCCCAAGGAATGCTACTTTCTTAAGCCAAACTCGCATTTCTTCACTTTTATATAGCTTATTGTCACGAAGTCTTTGAAGTACCAAATTTTCAAATGATGCTCATGATCTTCACGACTTTTGGAATAGATGAGGATGTCATCAATAAAGACAACAACGAATCGATCCAAATATTCCTTGAATACACGGCTCATCATATCCATGAAAGTAGTAGGAGCATTAGTCAATCCAAAAGACATGACTAAGAATTCATAATGCCCGCATCGAGTTCAAAGGCGCCTTTTGAATATCCTCGCTTTTAATCTTCAAATTGATGATATCCGTAATCTAAGATCGATCTTTGAAAAGTATTGTGCTCCTTGCAACTTGTCAAACAGTCATCAATGCGAGGTAGTGGATACCTATTCTTGATGGTTCTGAGGTTTAATTCTCAGAAGTCAATACAAAGTCGCATACTCCCGCTTTTCTTCTTTACTACGAATAAAATAGAGCACCCCAAGGAGATGTACTAGGATGAATAAAACCGATGTCTAACAATTCCTGTAGTTGGACTTTTAACTCCTGAAGTTCAATAGGAGCCATTCGATGTGGGGTTTTAGAAATGGACTTTGTACCCTTGCTCAAGATCAATAAAGAATTCAACTTCACGTTTGGGGTAGACCAGAAGTTCTTCACGAAAATACGCCGAAATTCATTAACAATGTGAATATTATTCAAATCGACGTGTTTTTGTTCAAGTCCATAATATGGGCTAAGAAAGCTTGACATCCGCTTTTTAATAAACGAATAGCTTTTTATGGCTTGATATGATGGTGATCGATTTTAGTGGTTTAGTTGCTTGAATTCAGATAACAACAGTTGTTGGTTAGGAATATGAAAACTAACAACCTTACGAAAAACAATCAATTTTGGCATAATGAGTAGTTAACCAATCAATCTCTAAAATCACATCAAATGCAAGTATCTTTAAAGTGATAAGATCAACAGGTAATGTGATTGTGCCAACTTGGATCAAACAAGATTTATAAACTATAGATGTAACAAAGGTTTCACCCAACGAAGTTTCAACAGATAAATTAAAATCCAATTTCTCCGGAGTCAAGTTTAAACGTTGAGCACAAGCAGGAGAGATAAAAGAATGGGTAGAATCGGTATTTAGTAAGGTATAAACTTCGCAAGAGGTCAAGATTAGCTTACCCGTGATCACCTCGTTCGGATTTCTCGCGTTTTGGCCAGTCACGACAAACGCCCTTCCTTAAACCACCGACTTTGTTTTGTCCGTAGTCGCCTTTGGTGCCTCCATCCCAGTTGGACTTGACTTCTCTACCGGACAAAATTGGGCTATGTGACCGTCTTTTCCACAATTAAAACACACCTTGGAGGGTTGTGAACAGTTTGGACTTATGTGTCCCTCCTCTCCGCATCTGTAACATCTAACTGGCGGTCGTTTTCCTCCCCTAGAATTTATTGTTGGTACTGGTGCTGGTGCTGATGTCTTCCCGTCATTGTTGAATCTCCTCTTTTTGAAATTTCCACTTGACTCACCTCTCCTAATTTCATGGCCACGATGACCACCCGAGTGGTTACTACTTTTGTCCGTATTCTTCCTCCTCGCCGTTATCATCGCCCGATGATCACGTCACCCAGATGACCACGTCAGGGTCCCTCATTGAACATACTCGTTATCATGCTCTAATAATTGAGCCCTGCTTACAAACATCCAATATAAAGAAAATTTATGAGAGATAAGATATTGTCGAATCTCGGGTTTTAGACCTCTCGAAATATCTTGTGTCATACGTTCCTCATTTTCCACCAAATGAGGTGCAAACTCGATAACTCCGCTGAACTTTTTCCTCGTCATCGAGACACCGCCATGTTGTTCGTTTCTAGTCTTATAAAATCTACCTCCTTCATATGATTTAATACTTTCAGAAAGTACTTGTCATTAAACAGCTTCAAAATCTTTCCCAAGACATGTTAAGTGCGCCTGGATGGGTACGCTTCACAGATTCTCACCAATAATCTGCTTCACCACGGAACATAAAGGTAGCGAATGGAACCTTCTGTTCCTCCATGCATCCCAAGACATCGAATATTTTGGTCATTATGCTTGACCCATGTCTCTGCCTTAATCGGATCCAGCTTTCCCCAGAAATCTGGTGGTCCCAACTCCTTGAACTGCTTGGTTGTGACAGACCGTACGTTGCTATCATTTCCACCCGTATTTTGTACACGAGTCTCCCTCGTCTGATTTTGCATGAATTGCAAAAAGCTTCTAAACATCGCATCATTCATCGTTTGCTTTCAGTAGTGTTGTTTACGGAGAGAAATATTGCCTTCTGCATTGCACGCTCTCTTGGTTGGTAATCAAAGGTTGTTCCACGCCTCATAGACTCCATTGTTAACGCTCTCCATTAACATTCTTAAAACTCGCCATAAAACAGGGGTTAATTAAACAAATTAACATATCACATAATATCCCTATATTATGACCGACCAACAACAAATAAGCTTAGTAGGACACACTTTAGCGAAGGATTTACTACACTCTCCTCCTAGTTCTATTCCCCGATCTCCGCCAGAGACCATATCCCTAAGCTCGATATTAACCGTGACGCCCCCAAAATAGGTATACATCACCCATTCTGAGTCGCCAAATACATGGTACAGAAAAACAACTACAACTTTATTAATCCAATTGTCGTGTAAAATACGACAACACATACCGTGAGTTTAAATACAATATTGTCTTCTAGACAATATCCACACCCAAATAAAGTCCTCATTACAATTATTGATGTACTATTTTACAAAATAGTGAGGACTACTAAAATGCCTATCTTGAAATCATCACTCTGCACTCCCACTTAGTCCTCGCTAAATTCTCACCTCTTGAGAAGAAAAATGAACAAAAAGGGAAAAGAGTGAGCTCAACTAGCCCAAAGAAAGAATATTATGACTAAGATAATATACAACAAATTATCCTTAATCTTCAACAGAAAAAATCGGATAGAATACATAGGACAACAAGTTTTAGATCAACAATCGCAATGAAAACATCAATTCATTAGAAGAGTTAAGAGAGAATGAAATCTACTATCATTTATGAATTTAAAAGTCCATCATCAATATTTTATCCTCAGAAATCAATCAATATACATCTTTGTACTACGGGCCAAAGATATTCATTTGTATCACCAGTTGGTCATGTTCATCTCAACACCTGTTCATCTTTGCACTACGGCCAAAGATATTCATCAGGTAATCATTCATCTTTGCACTACAGGCCAAAGATATTCATCAAGTAACACCATTAAGGACTTAGGATGATGAAAAACATTTTAGAGAACGAATCCAGTGAGACAGAAGGACAAATATTAGGGATTCGTATTTCGGTTTATCCAAATTCAATAATACTCCATAATAACCAAGTGTGAAGTAGAATTCAAAAATAAAGATCAAAACATGGATATAATCAAAGATAGTAACCATAAAAGACATCTGGAAGAAAAAGAAAAAATTTCATTTTTCGTTGAATAGTGCCGTATTTGTGAATAGTGCCGTATACTTGAATAGTGCCGTATACGTGAATAGTAACCCCGACACAACAAGTTCCAAATTTGATTAAAAGTTCAGATCAATACTTCGGCATAATGATATTGAAAGAAATAATATCATATAAGAAGAAAAAAACATCCCTTACCTCAAAAAACAAGATTTGGAATGAATGGTCTCAAGTGATTGTTTGAATGAAACTTGTACTGAACAACAACTCTCAAAGTATCTAAATACTCACAAAATACGCTCGATAATATAGAGAGAGAAAGAGAGAAAGCTTATGTTTCTGATGTGATTTTCAATACTAACTTAACCCTCTATTTATAGGAAAATGTTAGCCACCAAGCAGACTTGACTTGCCACCGATGGCTTTACTCGCTACTATTGCCACCCACCACATTTGAAATAAAATTCAGCATATTTCTTCACCAACCACAAGTGGGGCCCACTCAATTCTAGAATTTTCCACCAAAATCATGTATAACCCTAATTTTTGAAGCAGTCACCTCTTAAAATTCATAACAAATCATTCGTTCATTTTTAACGGTTCAAAATTTGTGGACATATACCCAACTTATATATGTATAACATATCCAAAAATCACAACGATCCAACGGTCATATTAAAAATTATAATTCACGCAATATATCGTAAAAATACTGATTTGATTTTGAATACCTCCATTCCGACAAAAATACAGATAAAACACCTCAACATTAACTCCTTTAATTATAATCACATAAAATAAATAAATCCATCATTTATATAAAACAAATATTTCCTTATCATATGAATCAATAATTAATTATTCACAAATAATATTACAGAATCACAATTATGACAACCAGACCGTTCCTAGGAAAGAGGGGGCTTTTCAATAAGGATTTCTCCTTACTAACGCGCAATTAGATGACCTAACCTCTCCTTGACAGAACTTTCTAGACATTGCCAATAATGTTATCTAATAATATTATTCAAATAATGTGAATTATTGATCTGATAATGAAAAATACTGTGCACTGACAATTATTGAAACAATAATAATATAAACTATCAATGCAGCAATTATTGAATCAATAAAATAAAATATTAAACAAGAATTCATCGTAATAATTATTGAGTAGTGCCTTCTTACGTAAGGATCAATAATTCAACAATACTGCAAAATACCGTAATACTCATCGTGCCATTCACGCATATTCGTATTTTAACCACCGGGTATTCCAACAAAGTTAATTACAGAATAATTGATTACGCCAATTATTTGCAACAACTCAAATTTGTCGTTTTTTTCATCCGACAGCTTATTCTATTATGGGGCCCACAAATGATCGCTACTGTCAGTCGTATGGATATTTCGGACAAAATGAATATTCCAAGACCAAACGAATATTCCCGATAAAAATGAATATTTTATAACCACTTGCTTATTTTGTAAAATTTGCACATTTCACCCATAATCAAAATATTATATCAAATTAACTCCTTATTATTTCAAGATAATAAATAGAGAAAATTTAATTTTATTCATAATAAGTTGGGGTCTTACATCAGTATATATATATATATATATATATATATATATATATATATATATATATATATATATATATATATATATATATATATCTCGGATCTTAAAACTTACCACTTATCTAACATAACTTGTATACCCTTCTTTAGTGATTTAACCGGGCGACGATTTATCTAAAATGCGTTATATATGTTGGGTCCGTTGCTATAAGCTAAGATGATGGTTCTACATATAGCGACGGACCAAATCGTCGCTCGGTCCGTCGCTAAAGGGAAGTAAACAAGGTATGTTAGATAAAGGGTAAGTTTAAGATTCGGACCGTATATATATATGATAGCTTGTTTGACCTGAGTTCAACAATTTGACTATAAATCTTAGCTAAATCAGTCAAGTTTGAACTTTGAAGGCCGGCATTAACAAAATACTTTTAGAAATGTTTTTAAGAAATTTTCACCATTTTTGTATTTAAAATTGTATTATTAAATGGGAGAATTTTCAAACCAAAATCCAATTTTATAGAAGTGATAAAACTGACCATCCTTCCTATTAGATTTCACAAAGTGATATTTGTTAGTCACTCACGTTGTCATTATTAGCTGCATATACTACTACTCCATATAGCAAGCTGATTCATCATCTTTGTTACAACTTGTCATACGTTCCGTTGTCTTCGATGCCAATCCACACTCTTGTCTTCTAAACAAAAATTTATGTACGTTGTCGTTACCTACCCACCTACATATTCATCCACACATCATCAATTCATCACATCTGTTTTACTCGAAATGCGTAATAACAACTTATCATGCATGCACACCCGCGAAGCTACCTATAAACCATGAAAAGCAAGCATTTCAACTTTTCCTTCAAAATCTAAAGTATTCTTTAGATTCAGCTCAAATGTCATTTTGTTTGACACGTCAACTAAAATAAAATTAACCTTTACCGAACCTGATCAATTTAAAATTGATCCAAGTTTGTCAAAATAGTCCTAAACATGTAAACTAAAATACTCCATCCGTTCCTAAAAGATTATCATTTTAGAGAAAAAAATTTATTTCAAAATGTTTATTGTTTATAATTTTTGAGAAGAATAAATTATTTACTTTCCTATATTATCCCTACCTTCTCTTATTGTCCCAAGAAATTCTCTTCCATGTATTAATAATTTTCAAATTCTCATAAAAGGGTAGTGATGAAATTTCAAATAAATTTTATTTGGTAAATGATAGTTTCTTAATTTATATATAAAAACCTTAAACAATAATCTTTTAAGAACGGAGGAAGTATGATTTACCAAAACATGTTGTTCCTACTTTCTCTTCTTTCAAAAACAACACGCCACGCCGATTAGGAACCAAAGCTCCATAAAACGAGGACGCAGGATGCCTTTCTACCATACAATCTGACTCGGAGATTATAGAATCTGTGTCAGGAAGACTTGGATCGCATCTGCTGAATTCTTCCATTGATAAGAATGTGTTCGTGATTCAAAATGGAGAAGTAAAAGGTAGCAGTGTACGTACATATGACAACCGCGACAAAACTGCTGTGAAAAAGAATCTCACCGATTTGGATCAAATTTTTCAAAACCATTCTTAAAAAAATTCAATTTCTTTGAGAACACGGAGATCTTCGTGAAAAATTTCGCCAAGTTCAAAATAGTAAGATAAAATAACATCTTTTTGAAAAAGAATCTCACCGATTTGGATCAAATTTTTCAAAACCATTCTTAAAAAATTTCAATTTCTTTGAGCATAGGGAGATTTTCGTGAAGAAACCTCGCCAAATTTGTAGTAACATAAAAACACATCTTTTTGTCGCCATCTTTTAAATTCTGTTCCATTGAACTTTTCTGGTTTTTCACCATGGTTCAAAAGCACCTTAAAAGAAATTATATATATATTTATATGAACTTATCTTATAGAAAATAATTTGTAAAGGCTAGTACTTGGTACTATGTCCTTAAGAAAATTATGCCCTCTGTATGGTCTTCGGAGTTTATAAAGACTTGCCTCTCGATGATGATGACTCAAGTATTCTTTAGCAGCACTACAAAAGGTATACTCAACGAACCAAATATAAATGCTCTAACTCTCTCTCTTTTTTAACTATGAAACTGATGAAAAACTAAAGACTGAAATGACTAATTGCTTGTGAATTGAATGATTTAGAAGGCTGCCCCCTCCTATCTATTTATAGGAGGGTTGGTGACCCTTCGGATGGGTGCCTAGCCCTTTGAAAGGGCATGGATGCTAATGAAAAGGCATATATAGCATCATTTGGTCAAAACGACGTAGTTTTTGATTATATGCAGTATAGGTGCGTCTATTTGGACCTATAAAACGACGTAGTTTAAGCATTAGCAGAACCAAAACTACGTAATTTTAGGCTTAGTAGAAAAGGCGTGATAAAAACGACGTAGTTTTGGATCGTTCATTCAGACTTATAGCCTTTCAGCAGATAACGCTTCTCAAAACGATACAATTTTGATAATATAATAAATATCGCTTCTCGAAATGACAGTTTTGATAATAATATCAAAACGACACAGTTTTGATGATAGAATTAAATAAATTAATTTTAATTAAAAATTTAAATAAATTTTGTCTAAAAAATTATATACAGGACCCACGGTCGACCCACGTGTCTCATGCCACGAGCCAGGGTCAGGTCGGGCGGCGGCGGCACGCGTGTGGGTTCGAACCTAGCCTTGGCTAGGTCCTCTCGCTTCCACAAAAATGGGGTGCCCCTTGGGGCCCAAACCCAAGAGCACTTTCCTTGTATATAAACATATTAAAAATTTAATTCCTAACCTATGTAGGACTTGATTTTTCCCACATGTATTTATTATCTTTTATCGTTTCTAATTGTGATCTTTGGGAATTAATATCTCATTCATTACTCCATGGATTTGTGATTCCAAATACTTAATTTAATCTACTCATGGAGTAGAACACATTAATATATAGAATCATTAAAAATAATTAATGACACCCACATTAATTTAGGCTCAAATTCTAACAATCCCCATATGAATGATATTGATTGCCAACTTTATGCAAATGTTATGCAGACTCTGAGAGAGAGACAGAATTAGAAATCATCTATATCGAGAGAGGTAGTTTTTGGCTTTGAACCTTCCCTTGTGAAAAACTATCGGGTTTACTGGTTATCCAGTGAACGTGATGTCTTAAACTGTCTAATCATTTGTGTAAATCGAGACAATAGTAATTCACACAGAATCTTTTCAGACATTATTTGGTTCTCATGATTTTTTTTATTTTGGCCCCGAATAATCCCGGATTTATGAGTGCTTTAGAGAAGTATATCCTTATCCTTCTAATAGAATTGGCCCAGTTCACACTCACATAGGTGATTCTTAATAAGAGTATCCTACCATACTCCACATTTTTATCAAGATTTAAGAATCATTAAAAGCATAGCTTATCCTGTAATCGCTGGAGGTATCACTATCTCGTATCATAGGAATGAGTAGAAAAAATTAATTTCTTCATAGTGATTTGGTTGAATCATTCACAATTTAGTTGTTCCTTTGAACCTAGATCTTGGGATCTCCATTCAACTAGGTTGGGTTTCCATCATGACGATCCTTGTTTATAGGCTTTCAACCCATTCCCCTCGAATTTATTTTTACTTGCTCTCTAGTCAAACCTTTAGTCAATGGATCCGCTATATTTTCTTTCGACTTTATGTACTCAATAGACATAATGTCATTAGAGAGCAATTATTTTATGGTATTGTGTCTATAACGGATATGTCTAGACTTACCATTATACATGTGACTCTGTGCCCTTCCAATTGTTGATTGACTATCACAATGGATACAAATAGGCGACACAGGTTTAGGCCACATAGGAATATCTTCTAAAAAAATTACGAAACCATTCAACTTCTTCTCCAGCCTTATCCAATGCAATAAACTCAGATTCCATCGTTGATCGAGCAATGCATGTTTGTTTAGAAGATTTCTATGATATTGCTCCTCCACCTAGTGTAAACACAAAACCGCTTATGGATTTAGAGTCTTCTGTATCCGATATATCCAATTCGCATTATAGTATCCTTCAAGTACTGTTGGATATCTTGATTAGTGCAATTCAAAATTTTGAGTATATTTTAAATACCTTAAAACTCTTATAATCGCTTTCCAGTAATCTTGTCCTAGATTGCTTGTAAATCTACTCAATTATTGACAGCTTGTGCTATGTCAGGACGTGTAAAATTCATTAAGTACATAAGGCTTCCAATTATTTGTGCATACTCAAGTTGTGATATGCTCTCTCCTTTATTTTTAGACAAGTGTAGATTTATATCTACCGGTGTTCCCACAGGATTACAATCATATTGATTGAATTTCCTGAGTATTTTCTCAATATAGTGGGATTGTGATAACACTAATCCATCAGATGTTTTAGAAATTTTAATTCCTAATATTACATCAGCAACACCCACGTCTTTATGTCAAACATATTATTTAACATTCTTTTAGTAGTTTTAATGATTTCATTATTACTACCCATAATAAGCATATCATCTACATAAAGAGAAATAATGACATACCCATTCTTAGTGTCCTTGACATACACACATTTGTCACACTCATTTATTTTGAAACCATTTGATAACATTGCATTATCAAATTTTTCATGTCATTGTTTAGGAGCTTGTTTTAATCCATAAAGAGACTTTACAAGCCGACAAACTTTCTTTTCTTGTCTTGGAATAATAAATCCTTATGGTTGTTCCATGTAGATTTCTTCTTCTAAATCTCCATTCAAGAAAGCTGTTTTTACATCCATTTGATGTATTTTTAAATTATATATAGCTGCAATGGTTATTAACATCCTAATCGAGGATATTCTTGTCACATGAGAATAAGTATCAAAATAATCTAAACCCTCCTTTTGCCTGTATCCTTTGATTACAAGTCTTGTTTTATATTTGTCTATAGATCCATCTGCTTTCATTTTTTTCTTGAATATCCACTTATATCCAAGAGGTTTAGAGCCTGGTGGGAGATCTACTAATTCCCATGTATGATTATGCAAAATGGATTCTACTTCACTATTTATAGCCTCTTTCCAATATGGAGCTTCAGGACTCGATATTGCTTCTTTATAGGTTTGAGGCTCATTTTCTAACAAATAGGTTAGAAAATCTGGACCATTGATGTTCTAGCACGTTTACTACGGCTAGGTTCATCAATATCTTTTAAACTATGATTACTGTCATTAACAGCATCATAAATTCTTTTATTTGAACTTATTTCTTTTTATTAGGAAATACTGTTTCAAAGAATTCAATGTCTTTTGACTCAATAATCATATTTTTATGTATTTCCTCTATTTTTGATTTATTAACCAAAAATCTATATGCACTGCTATTATTAGCATAACCAATGAATATACAATCAATTGTTTTCGGTCCTATTTTCACCTTTTTGGGTGGTGGAACCATTACTTTTGCTAAACACCCCCACACTTTTAAGCATTTATAAGACGGCTTACATCCTTTACATAATTCATAGGGTGTAACATTAGACTTCTTTTGAGGTATTCGGTTGAGAATATAATTTGCTGAAAGAATTCATCCCACAAATTATACTATATGTATAATTTGCTTCTCCCACAAATTCTGAGGTAGCCCAGAACTTAATAATAATGTATTCATCATTTTTTTAAAGTTTTATTCTTTCTTTCTGCAACACCATTTTGTTGTGGTGAATAAGGTGCAGTTGTTTGGTGTAGTATACCATGTTGTGATCAAATTTCAACAAATGGAAATTCATATTCCCCACCTCTATCACTTCTAACTATCTTGATCTTTTTATCAAGCTGATTCACAACCTCATTTTTGTAATGTTTAAACATTTCCAAAGTCTCATCTTTACTTCTCAATAAGTAAACATAACAATATCTTGTACAATCGTCTATAAAAGTGATAAAGTATTTTTTACCTCCTCTTGTCTGTATATAATTTAAATCACAAATATCAGTATGTATTAATTCAAGAAGTTCTGTACTTCTTTTAATTGATTTAAAAGAAGATTTTCTAAGTTTTGTCTCAACACAAATTTTACATTTATGATTAGAGTTAATCTCACATTTTGACAAATATTCCATATTAATTAATCTACATATAGTATTATAATTAACATGTCCTAATCTATCATGCCATAAATTAGATGACTCAATCACATAAGCGGAAGATGTAATTTTATTAATATTAAAAGGTACAATAGTCATTACATTCATTTTGAAGAGCCCATTACTCATATAACCCTTCCCCACATACATCCCATTTTTAGTTAATATAGATTTATGAAAGGGCCAAGCAGAAGTAGAAAGTTAAACAAAGATAAGTAGTTCTATGTGTGGAAATGAAGCAAAGGTTGCTACATTAGCCATAGAAATTTATAGTTTAACAATGCCTACAGGCAAATCTATTAAGTCAATAAGTTGTTATTATATTCCAGTATTTGTTAAAAATATTGTTCATTTTATTGTTGGACAATGAAATCTTTGGTATTATATTTAAGAACAATTGTTGTTCTATTTATAATAATAATATTTTTATAGAACTAGAATATTACTTAATGGATTTTGAGTACTTGACTTACATAAAAAATTATTTTGCAAATTGAACAAACTAGTATAAGAAAAGGAGATGATTTCAAAGAGTTGAATGTTTGTATTTTATGAAATATAAGTTTGAATCATTTGAAAGGTTCAAAGAATTTAAAAGTGAAACAAATTGGCAAAGTATTAGGATTCTTTGATCGGATCAAGGAAGGAATACTTGTGCAATGAGTTTTTAGATCATCTCAAATGGTTTAATCATAATGGATGCCTCCTGATACGCAATAATTGATTGATGTATCTGAAAGGAAAAATCGTACCTTGTTGGACATGGTGCGGTCCATAATGATTTTATCGACATTCCAGTATCCTTCTGGGATAATGTTCTAGAAATGGCTGCATATCTACAAAAAGGTAACCTTAAAATCCGACCACAAGACTCCATAAAAGTTATGGACAGGAAGGATTCCTAATTTTAAGTAAGTTAAGATAAGGGGTTGTCCAACTTATGTGAAAAGGTTTCAAAGGATACGCTTGGGACAAGATTTGACAAGTACAAATTTGTGGAACATCCTAAAGTAAGTTTAGGGTATATGTTCTATAATCCTACTTAGCAAAAGGTGTTTGTTGCGAAACAAGCTACCTTCTAAGATAAAGGTGTTTATCATTAAAGGGGCTAGTGGGAGCATAATAGATCTTGAAGAGTTCAAGAACCACAAAACACTATAAGTCAAATAAGAGGAACATGTAGATAGACCTATTGTACCACAACTGAATCGTAAATCTGGAATAGTACCGAAGATTCCTAGGAGGTATGGATTCATCATAAATGATGATGATGAGGTACACATTATAGAAGATGATGATCCAATTAAATACGATGAGATAAGAGTTGTAGACACTCAGAGAAATGGATTGAAGTAAGCTTCTCAAAAATGGAACATTCGTTTTGATGAAATAATAAAAAGAGTTTGATTTTACCAAAAAAAAAAGAATGAACCTAATGTGTACAAAAGGGTCAGTGGGAGCGTTGTGACATTCCTAGTATTATATGTTGATATATTATGGATAAGGAATGACATACTAATGCTACAATCAGTAAAGATAAAGTTGTCTAAACATTCCTCCATGAATGATTTGGGAAGAGTATTGTATTTGGGAATACAAATCTATACAGATATATTTAATAGGATGCTCGACTTAACCCAAGAAACGTATATTCATTTGATGCTAAAGTCGTTTAGCATGGCAACTCCAAGAGATGTCTCATGTTGATGAGTCATAGAGTGTATCTCTCTTAATGGTCCCCATAGACTCCTGAAAAGAGAGATCTCACGAGTGACAATCATGTATATAATGAAATATACGAGACTTGATGTTGATCGATCATATTCTGGAGAAGATCACTATAAGACAGTGAAAAATATCTTAAAGTACTTAACCGGCACTAAGGATGTGATTAAAATTTATGGTGGGTCTAAATTAAAACTAGAGGGCTTAACAGACTTACGTTTTTCAGACAGAACAAGACGACAGAAAATCCACTTTAAGTTAAAGCGTTACCTTGAACGGTGGTGCAGTGAATTGAAAAGGTTTCAAACAGCAAAGAGTTGCTGGTTTAGTGATAAAGACAAAGTATATAGCTATAAATGAAGCTACAAGTTGATTGTTTGGATGAAAAGTTCATTAGAGAACTAGAAATAGTTCCTAAGTCTCATCTTGGATCTAAACATGTGTTGTGGCACTTTCATTTGATTATAAGAATCATTGAAAGATGGGAAATTACTATAGAGATAATGGACTCTCAAGAACAATATTACATATCCATTAACTAAAGCTTATCCAACAGCAGGATAATCGTCACTTAGAGAAGAAGGGTATGAGATACTATGACGATTGGCTATAGTGCAAGTGGGAGATTAAAAGTAGTATGCACACAAGCCAACCATGTTTGATGATAAAGCATACACTTTGTAATAATTTTATTCATTTATTAATAAAAGGTATTAATTTTTTAAAGGCTTTTAATTATCTACATGATGCTGCTTTATAATATGTGATATACCCATAGTTTTAAGCAATACTTTTAGAATAATGATGATGAGCATTTTAATGAGATCTAAATTCTTAGAAAGCTTAAAACTAAAATAGTTCCCAATCGTTGGATTACTAAATTGGGGATTAGTAAATTTGGATAGATTGGTACATACGTTGCTTGCTCATTGGATGAGGATGATTGATCTCATAATCATTTGTGTGGAGACATTAAAGCAAGTATGTAGGTGCTTATCGGAGAATATGTACACTGAAAGTGGCTCGCTAAGGAATACCTAATGGAGTTTTACTTACCTGTCAATAGAAATTCCTGTATTGATAGTAGTACGTACAAGTGATCCTTGGTAGGGGTGCTCAAAATTTTTGGTTTTTTATGGTCAAATTTTTGTCTTGAATTTTTTCGAATCTGGATTTTTTTGGTACCAATTTTTCGGTATTTTAACACTTTTTGGTACCGGTAACGGTAATGACTTTTTTAAATTCGGTAAAAACCAAAATACCAAAAATACCAAAATTTAATAATTTAATAATTAATAGTTAATGTTTTATAATTTATATATTAAATATTTTTTAATACATATTAATAATTTCTATATAATAGTAGTTTTATTAATTTTTTTTATATATATATTAATAATGTTTTGTAGTTTTATTTTATATATTAATTATTATTAATAGTTAATGTTTTCTTAATTTTTAAAAAAATTATTAATATATAAAAAAAATATTTAATTATTATTAATAATTATATATATTACCATGCGGTATAACCGAAGATCGAAATCAAAAAAAACCGAATCTGGAATTTTGTCCGATGCAAAAGCCAGGTAATTCGATCTTTGGTTTTGATTCTTATTTTTCCGGTAATTTCGGATCGGTACCGGTTCAATTTTTTACCGATGAGCACCCCTAATCCTTGGACTTGAGATCATCATAGTATCTTATATATGGTGAGTTATACTTTGATTTATTCCTTAACACCCTTAAGGTATATCAAAGGGTATGCTTGAGTATAATAAGTCGTACATGGAGATAATGTATGATCAATAAAGAATCTACCGCTTCTAATAAAAGAAGAGAAATGTCCTATGTGATTCAATAAATGACGACCCATGAGTCCTTGGCGAAGGTAATGAAATTAGAAATGAGTTTCTAATTTGCATTATTTTGGAGTTGTGCATTTAAGGATCGAAATACATATAATTAAATAAATTAAGATTTGTGATAATTCCATATCTTATATTTAATTGGGACATTGTATGGTGGAAGGATTGAATTGTACGGTAACTATTTACTCAAAGGTTCTTTTATGATTAATGTTGAAATCTATATTATCTGAAAAGTTGTTAATCGCTAGGGAGGCTTATCCCTATTGTAAAATAAATATTATTTATTTTAATAAATTAATAGTTTAATTTAT
Source organism: Panax ginseng (assembly GCA_020205605.1). Lineage (NCBI taxonomy): Eukaryota > Viridiplantae > Streptophyta > Magnoliopsida > Apiales > Araliaceae > Panax > Panax ginseng. The sequence continues at coordinate 179,342,006 of CM035132.1, forward strand.
TTATTTAAATAAGATTAAAATTGTTCTAATTGATTTATTCATAACCGGTTTAATATGGAGAACCTAAATGGTCACACCATAAAAGGAAGAATAATTATTTAAGAAGCAAATGGCATAATCATAATAATAAATTAAGTATATTTAATTTAATCTATGGTGATAGAATAAATTAAATAGCTTAATATTTATTATTTAATATTTTGGAAATATTAAATATAAATTAATAAGAGGAGTCTTATTATTATTATTATTACTATTATTATTATTTAATTTCTAAAGGAGTTTGGAAATTAATTAATAAAAGTACTCTCAATTATTCCTAATAAGATTAGGAGGCAAATTAATTAAAGGAGTTTAATTAATTATCCCTAATAAGATTAGGGAGCCTAATTAGTTAAAGGAGTTTAATTAATTAAATAATATCCTAATTTCTAATTAGATTAGAAAGGTTAACTGATATCTTTATAAGATGATTCTTATATTAAATATCGGTGTGGGAAAAATATACGTAATTCCAATAGTTGGGAGAGAACGCCCTTTTCTATGAGAGATAGAAAAACTAGGATTTTGTCAAATACCCATCTTCTTGAATCTTTCTTTTTCCTTGGTGGATCACCTTTAGAAGCCAAACACTTGGGTGGCTAACATTGATCAAAGGAAGGAACCAAACCCGGTGGATTCAAGTTGAACGCGAAAAGATTGGAGGTAAACTTGAACCTAAGGAAGCTCGAATCTTCAAGGGTATGATTCTTGTTCTTTATCTTTTCATTTAATTAATAATTGTGCATAAAGGATGATCCGAGTATATGGTTTATAAAATTTTAAAACTCTGATTTTCTATGCTTCCGCTTATTTTGTGCAATTTGATTGCGATCATGAATATTACAAACCTAACATATTGGATATGAATATTGGACATTTTAAAAAAAAATTACTTGTGACTCTCAAAAAAGTATAGTATTTATTCTAACAGGAATTTTTATAAAATATAGTGTTTTGGGTGTAATTTAGATACATATAACCATATTTTGGGTGTTTTGGGTGTAACAGGGTTGTATAGTCTGTATAACCTTATTTTTAAATATGTATCCAAATTACGCCCAAAATACTATATTTTATAAAAATTCTTGTTGGAATAAATACTATATATTTTTTGGGAGTCACAAGTAAAAAATAAAAATTGAAAATTGTGAGACCACAAATTTTATGAATAAAAATTTAAATTTCTCGAAATAATTTTTTCAAAATTATGGTGTGTATTTGAGATAATGTTATAGTTGTGGATAATATTTATAAATTTTGCAAAGTATGCAAGTTATTATATAATATTCGATTGGTCGGGGAATATTCGTTTTAACAGAAAATATTCGTACGACGGCAAAATCATTAGTGGACCCCACAACAGAATTATTGTCGGATTGAAAAAATGACAAAAATATTTTTATGAAAATAACGACAGAAATTTTACCGTTAAAACTGTTGAACTACTCGGTAGTAAAAGTACGATGTCTGGCGTGGTTGCATAGTAGCACGGTATTGATTATTGATCTTACGTGAGAAGTCACTCGGTTTTGTTCAATTATTACTCTGATAATTATTGTATAGTATCTCACGTTATTTGATTCAATTATTGTCGATATTTTATATATTATTAAATCAATAATTGAGATGACGAGTTATTAATATTATTATTTGCAATATTAACGATCTCTAGAAGTTACGCGAGGAGAGGTTTGGTCACCTAATTGTGCGCCAATAGGGAGAAATTCTTATTGAAAAGCGCCCTCTTTCCTAGGAATGACCTGGTCGATTAATATTGTGAATTATAATAATGATGATAAATGTTATTAAATATATTGAGGTGTCTTTTTATAAAGTCACGAAAGTTTATATATATATATATATATATATATATATATATATATATATATAAATTTTATTTTATTAGTATTATTAATGTAATAAAATGAGAAAAACTTTTTATATAAAATAGAATACTTTTATAAAGTTATTTATTTTATTAGACAATAATTAGAATATATTATATTTTATTATGCATAGTATTTTGCATAGTAAAATCTTTTATATAAAGCAGAATACTTTTATAAAGTTATTTGTTTTATTAGACAATAATTAGAATATATTATATTTTATTATGCATAGTGTTTGCATAATTTTATAGTATTTTGTATAGTAAAATCTTTTTATATAAAAGCAGAATACTTTTATAAAGTTATTACGTTTTATTAGATTATAAATAGAATATATTATATTTTATTTAAAAGATTTTGTTTTATTAGAATATTTTATTTATCTTTGCATAGTAAATCAATATGGATGAGTCTGTTCAAAAGTAAATCAATCTGGACCGTTCATGAATTAGTTCTTATTCATCCATTCTCCTATAAATAGAAGCTCATTCCTTCATTATTTCTTACGAATTAACTGAAACTCTAGAGAGAGAAACTATAGAGAGAAAGAAGAAAAATATTCTGCTACTTCACTACTCTTATATCCAGTTTCTTCTAAGGTAAGGGGTATTATTTCTTTCGTATTCATGAAGAGAACTTCTGTTATTCCATTCTTTATTATTATGTTGGAATAACCTGTATATGCGAACTACCCTATACTTGGTGAAATTCTTCTGTTATTCCATTCTTTATTATTATGTTGGAATAACCTATCTATGCGAAGTACCGCATACATGGTGAAATTCTATTGTTATTCCATTCTTTAATATTCTGCTGCAATAACCTATCTATGCGAAGTACCGCATACATGGTGAAATTCTTCTGTTATTCCATTCTTTATCATTACATTTGGAATATCATATCGGTTGTGTATTACGCTTGACTGGCTCCATTAATTATTATTACATTGGAATAACCTATCTTTCTGCGCTTATCGCGCATGCATGGTAATTTCATTGTTATTCCATTCTTTATTATTACATTGGAATATCATGTACGGTCACAATTTTGCACGACCTTGTTCCGTTCTTTATTATTACGTCCGGAATATCACATGCGTGCGTTTTCGCATGACATGGTTCCATTATTTATTATTCTGTTGGAATAACCTGTCTGTGCGATCTATCGCATGCATGGTGAATTCTTCTGTTATTCCATTCTTTATTATTCTGTTGGAATAACCTATCTATGTGGATTACCACATGCATGGTGAATGATCATTTGTATTCATTCCTTATTAAATTGTGGAAATGATCTGTCTACGTGGATTACCGCATGGCGGGCGAAAATCTTTTTGCAGTTTCATAATTTTTCTGACCCTCAAAAATTCTGGAAAATTTGAAATGATAATTTAATGAGTTTTCTATATTGTGTCCAAAGATGACGATTTTTGGATGTACAAATTAAGAGTTATGGATTTTATGGGAAAAGACTATTTTAAAAGTAAACTCTTATAACTCTTTGTGGTTAACTCCAAAATTAGTGAAATTTTTATTGGGAGTACATGTATATAACAGGAGTATACCGTGTAAATTTTAGAATTTTTGGATAAAAGTACAATTTATGATAAATGTCTAAATATTCGGCGCTTTTGGCCATATGAAAAATAGTAAATGAATTTTAAAAATTAGAGAAAATATATGTTCAATATGTGACTATATTCTCGCTAAATCCCGAAAAAGAAATATTTTTGGGGTGATTTGGTATTTTTCATGAAAATGAACTAGTTATGAGTAAATGAATTAAATATGTTATGTGAAGTAACAAAATTGAAAAATAGGATTTTATGGCTTGAGAATCCTATATAGGGTATATGAAGATTTTTGATGAAGAATTTGATCATTGGTGATGAAATTTTATGAGTATGACATTTTTGAATGATTAAATACATTATTTGGTAAAGTGTAAACAATTGAAATAAATTATTTATAAGTTTAAGAAGTGATTAAAATATTGTTATAATATTAATAATATTAGACGATGAGTTTATTAAGTGATTGATAATATTTGGATAAATTTAAAGTCTTTAATATTTATCCTTGTTTTCGTTGATTAATGTTTATATCATTGTCATCATTCTCATGCTTATATTGTGATAAAAGTCATCTTTGGCTTACGTGCATAGTTGGACTTGGTGTGATTATGACTAGAGATTATTCGGTATAATCATGACAGTAATGTGACGAATGATGTGGTAAAAATCCTCATTGGCCGTAGTGAATTGATGGACAGTTTTTGGTATGATTATGGCTATGAATTCTCTTCGATCAAGGGTGCAAAGATGAATTGTTTTATGGCATGATCATGACCATTGATGAATACATAAATATCATTGGCCCGTAGTGCATGGATAATTTGTGGTTGTGATACTAATGAATATCCTTGGCCGTAGTGCAGGGATGATGTGGTTTATTTATTAAGCTGAGTCTCAGCAATAAAAGTGATGAAAATCCTTTTAAATCATAGAAGATAGTAGATTTTATTCTCTACTTGACTCTTTTAATGGATTGCTTATTCACACCGCAGATTAAACTTGATGTTTGTTATATTGTATCGCTTTAACACTGTTGAAGGCTAACGATAATTTATTCTGCATTATCTTAGTTATAATATTTCTTACTGGGCTAGTTGAGCTCACCCTTTCTTTCATTGTTCTCTTCAGTAAATGAGAATTTAGCTGGGACGAGTCGGGGAACAGAGTGACGGTCCAGATGATAACATTAGTAGTCCTCACTACTCTGTTAAATAGTGTGTTAATAAATGTATTGAGAATTTAATTTGAGTTTGAATACTGTCTAGAAGACAATATTTGTATTAAAACTCTCAGCTATATAAAGTCCTTTGTGAAAACCTATACAAGTTATGCTTGATGTTTGTACCTCTTTCTTTATTCCATTCCTACTTTAAATTCCTAAATAATTTTTAGAATAGGTCTTCGTCCCGAAGATGTCCGGAGTGTTGATCCATCATTGTGGTTGACAAACTCAATGCCTTCTATATTGGTATGGCATCAAGCTACAGTGTGTAGTGTTTATATGTTTTTTTATTCCTTGGATCAATAATTATATTTATATAGATAGTGTTTATACTACATATTTCCTTATGAAAATCCATTATATATTCAGTGATCTCCGATACTGGCTCCAGATCATTTTTTTTATTATTACAGTAAAGGAGGTAAAGTATTTATTGATGCACTACTGCCTCGCTTGAACCCTAAGAATATTAATGGGGAGCCATCAATGCCATTTGAGATTGAGGTTAGTTCAGTATTATAAATCTCCGTGGTTATATATGCATGTTGTTTGATACCATCTTATTCAATTGTAACAATTTGATCTCTACTTGAGTTAAGCATATGCCTAAAGCACCGGGGTTGACAGATGTCTGGATTCTAAGTTCTACTGAATGTTGCTTTGTATTTACTTTTTTTTCCTTTATAGTGTAAAGTTCTCTTAAAAAGAAGAAAATAAAACACTTGTGATGTAATCTCAGTTTATGAAGGTTGATATCGTATCCAGGTTATCTTGTTGTTTTTTTTACTAGAGCTTGTGAAAAAGGTGGTTCGAGCATGGAGATGCATCCTTTTTATCATTTAGATATAGTGTATAATTAAGATATCATATGTATGTATGCATCTGCCTGGTTGATGCTACTTCCTCTGCCTTTTGTTTTCTTCTTCAATTAATATATTAAGAGTCTAGGTATTCTTCATAATATATTGAGTAAGTTACTTGGGAGAGAAATTAGTTAATTTTCGTCACTCTTGAAGATATAGTAAAATTTAAGCCATTTGTATCTTGTGTTTGAGCAGGCACACGTAGTAGGATGGCCTCCAATTCGATCTTTTCAAAGAAATTCCTTGGCTATTAGTCCTCCTAAGATTGATGATGATTTGGGATCGGGTTATTTTATGTCAAAATCGGTATGGATGGTGCACCTTACCCGAGGAAAGTTGATCTCAAGACCTACTCCAGCTTATTTGGAACTATCTTCCTATTCGGAAAAGATGGTCATTGTTTTACAATTGGTAAGTCGTTGTTGAATTTGGTTCTCTCGTCAAGATCATTATAATTGTTGTTTTGTTAATTAAAATCTTAACATGACAAACTCGGATAAATAAATTCACACATAAATTTACTAAGACATTGTTGATCTACATCGATTCTAAGTTCTAATTATGCCAAAGTCTTTATTTGGCGGTTTGCCTTTTGCATCTTCTAGATAGATTTACATTCCTTGTGGGAAGTTAAGAGGAGTTGATGGTTACTTTTTCATTTTAAGGGAAAAAAAATAAAAATTAGGATCAAAATTAGTTAAGAATTTTACTTATAGTAATCTGGCTGTTGAAGAAGGTCTTCATGGGGCTTGCTGATCGTATGCTTGGTAATTATAAAGTTGATTGTATGCATGGTAATTATATTATTAAGATACAGAGAAATAATTGGACTTCCAATTACTTTTGATGACTAAACATATACTTTTAAGTTATGTCTGTTTTCACAATAATCTGTAGCTTTTGAAGTTGTATTATTTATTCTATTACCGCACAAGAGGTTTACCGTAGTGTTGTTCAACCTTGTAATCTTTCCCTTTGTCTTGGTTACCTGGAATTTTGCAATGATGGTCAAATGGTTCACTTCAAAGTACACTCGAACCTCATGACGGGAGCATCTGTCTACTCCTCTGTTGAGGAGCCCCAAAAGCACACTTATGCTTCTATTGTATACACTACATCTTTGATCATTATTAAGTTAAAATCATTGTGACATCATGGGGACCGAGTTTTTGCTTGATTGTCATTTTGAATTTACAGTTGCAAAGGAACAATCACACCTGCCGCATTCCTTTCGATTGCCTTTTAACAAGACCACACCTCCCGGTTTTGAGTGGAATCATGTATCGAGCCCTCTAGTCACCACTTTTTCACCATCGCTTATTGTTAACATGTTCGTAATCGAGGTTTTGTAGAAGAGGTTTCACTTATAGAAGATGAAGGTAACTTTTATAGTTTTCTTTTGTTATATAATCTTTTCATTCCCGATCAATGATTCTATGTTTTCAAGAAATTTATGTTCAAGAACTATAGTTGTTAGTTCTTGGAAATATCAATTACTTTCTTCATTACTTATCTCGAGCTATTATCTATCCATCTTCACGTGAATAGTTAAAGGAAAAAGCACATACACAAGCATAGGGTAGGTAATTTTTATAATATAATGTGTTTTTTGTGTCAATGCAGTAACTTGCTCGTGCATTTATCGCATGGATGATGAGATATTCATACGTGTATTTGTGTGCTCTCCTGTAGTATCGCCCAAATCTCGATTTACGCACAACTTGATTTTCACAGGTGAAATAAAATCTGCATATGTGAGAAATGTGCCATCTACTCAAGGTCTCTACTTTCGAAATTGAGGAGGAATTTAAGAAATTTGGTAAACTCAAGCCTGATGGTGTGGCCATTAGAACTCGAAAGGTAAGTTCTTTCAGCTTTATTCTTTTGGATGTTCCCCTGAATTCTGCCTCATGAAAATAAAATTAATATCTTACTATGCATTTATTGATGAAGGATATTGATGTCTATTACGCATTTGTTAAATTTGAAGATATTGCTGGAGTTCAAAATGCAATCAAGGTAACAAGAACTTCATTTTAGTACACTCATTTTATTTTATCATCTTATTGGTCTCTTTGATTTTGCTAAAGATATTCAGAGCTCTGGATCAAGCTTTGTCATGTACAATAATCCTTTTGATTGTTTTTTTTACTGGATTATGTATGTAACGAGGGGTTTGTGTTTTGATGATTTCTTTGTAGTTTGGTATATTTTGTGAATGTAGTCAAATTCACAATTCAATATAGTAGTAATTATATTAAAAAGTGAATTTGAGATGTATGGATAGTTTGGTATTATTGGGATGTAAACGTATTGTATGGTATTACTATTCTTTGTAATTGGTATATTTTGAATTTGAGATGTATGGATAGTAATATTATTTGTAATTGGTATATTTTGAATGTTTGATACATTTTGGCTTTAAATAGATGACACCTTCTAAACGTTGAATAAATGTGTTTAAACATTGTCTGTTGTTGCATGCTAAGGTAGAGATCCAAAAATAATTGTTATATGCATGTATTACAACATTTTTAAGTCAAACTACAACGTTTTAAAAACGTTGTATAAAGGGTGTCAAATAGATGACACCTTCTAAACGTTGTATAAATGTGTCTAAACGTTGTCTGATGTATCAAATTACAACATTTTAAGCCAGAAAATGTTGTGAAATTATATCATTTAAAACGTTTTCAAGCATCCAATGATTTCTGAAAAATAAATATACAGCGTTTTTTAAGAAAAAAACGTTATAAATGTGACAAACCACAACGTTTTAAAAACGTTGTATAAAGGGTGTCAAATAGATGACACCCTTAACAACGACGTTTTTTACGCGTTATCTATTTACTGTTTTGTAGTAGTGACGATTACTCCAATGACACGTGGCAGAACTCCTACAATCTGAAAATCTTGTTAGGGTAGTAGGGATTCAGGAAGCCTTCTTGAGTGCTTCGAGTTAAGAGAGAGGTCAAACTTAAGTAGTCAAGAGATTCAAGCTTCCAAGTCCAACAAGAGGTCTCAGCTCCCAAAAGTCTAAAGTCCAAAAGAGACCCCTCCTTTATAAAATGGAAGGGGTATTTATAGAGTTTTCTTAAACTTAAGTAGTCATATGTTAGGCACATGTCTTCCGGAAAATTTCAGAAATACCCTTTAGTCATTAGAATAATATTCATATCGTCATGTCAAAGCCATCAATCCAATCCCTCATTCCATTCTCAAAATGAGCCGCCTCCACGAGCCTTTTACCTCGGGACACGTGGAGGCTTCTCTCGAGTCTAGTACATTTATTTTCGGCTTTTCCGTCTTCATTTAATTAGACCATGCGAATCTTGATTTGCACATTTAATGAGATCGTGGAATCCTAATTGTGCATTTAATTCAATTAGGTCATGTGAACCCTAATTTGCACTTGAGCCCACACCTTTCAAAACCAATTTCCCTTCGTTACAATTTTGTTGCCCAAAAGCATCATATTTGACTTTTGAAAATTTAAAAATATATGGCTCCAGGTGGATAGAATTAAAGTTATTACAGCATATCTGCAGCTACAAACCAAGAAGGTTCATAAAAAAAAGCTACGAACCAGGAAGTAATAAAAGCATACTAAAAATATATTGCAAAATATGCTGGTAAGATGAAACCAAAATCACTCCCTAGGAAGCAAAACACAACTACGAGAACAAGACCATAGAGCCACTGAAAATCCAATGCACTTATCAAAACTCTAGAATTGAATCTGTCAACAACAAAAATGTAAGAGATCAATAATTCTAAGAGTTCCACCCAAAAAATAATATATAAACATAAAAGGAACAAATTTAAAATTATAATTTAACTAATATTTCAAACAAAAATATACAGGATTCAAGCCAAGATCTTGAGACATTAGTTTCTTCTTCTTTCGACTTGATATGTCAGTATTTTCCCTTTGAGAACATGTTGTATTGCAAAGTCCACAAGTTTTTGTTTGCTTCCCTAATTCTTTTCCACCATTCATCCGCTTTTGTTAAGGACGTCCTTTTGATTTATAAATTGGATGACACATAACCATACTACTACTTGCTATGTCAATGTCATCTAATGCAACTTCACTTGCGCACAGGTTTTCGGTAGCTTGATGGACATCAACTCTTTCAATATGCTCTTCTTCCATATGCCAGCGAGAAGATTGATACTTAAATGGGATATTAAAGTAACCTTTGTGAATAAACACTTAAAATATGACGACAAAGAATTCCTGAAAATTCAAACTGTTTGCAACTACATATAATTGTCTCAGCCATCCAAGTTACTCTGTGCTTTGGGCCATCATATTTGTAATATTGCATGTTAACGCCAATTTTTGTCGGCGCGTCCAATCAACGAATCCACGCGTTGAATCCTGCACAGTAACAGATCACACACGAAACTTAGTTCCGGTGTGAGAATGAGTATAGGCCGTTACAAGGTTTAACAATGGAGACTTTAATATTTAGTGCTCAAAAGGTATCACCTGTTAATTGAAGTCTAGTCTTGTATTTATAGTTATTCCCCACTTTCGAATCAGATTAAGACTACTAAACATGGTAGTTACCATTGTTTGGGTCCAACACAATCTCCTTAAAAGGTGGAAGTTGGATATGATCCAAATACTACCTTTGGAGTTAGATATCCAAATATGGTTAGTGTGACGCCCCAAAAAACAGGTATACATCACCCATCTTGGGTCGCCAGAAAATACATGATACATAAATTCAAATACAACTTAATTATACAACAGTCGTGTAAAAATACGACAAAACATAGCTTAGAGTTTAAACAAGAATATTGTCATCTAGACAATATCTACACTCAATGGTGTCCTCATTACAATTATTATCATATTATTCCGTAGAATAGTGAGGACTACTAAAGTCATTTATCCTGGACCATCACTCCATTCCCCGACTCGTCCCAGCTATATTCTCATTTCCTGAAAAGAACAATGAAAGAAAGGGTGAGCTCAACTACCCCAGTAAGAAATATTATGACTAAGATAATGTAGAATAAATTATCCTTAGCTTTCAACAGTATAACAACTGATAGAATACAGTAGACAACAAGTTTTCGATCAACAACAGCAGCGGAAATAAGCAATCCATTAGAAGAGTCAAGTAGAGCATAAAATCTACTATCTTCTATGATTTAAAAAGATTTTTATCAACTTTATCGCTGAGACTCAGTTTAATAAATAAACTATATCATCGATTCTTCCCTGCACTACGAGCCAAGGATATTCATTAAATCATCAATGGTCATGACTATACCGAATAATCCCTGGTCATAATCATTCCAAAAACTGTCCATCAATGCATTATAGGCCACTGATGACTTTCACCACATCATTCGTCACATTATGGTCATGATTATACCGAATAATCCCTGATCATAATCATACCAAGTTCATCTATGCACGTAAGCCAAAGATGACTTTCATCATAATATAAGCATGAGAATGATGACAATAACATAATAATTCAATAAAACAAGTTCAAGGATAAATTTTAAAGATTTATAATTTAATTTATCCAGAAATTAATAACGTCCAAATTGTCAACATGATACTGCTTTGTAGAGTAAAATTCAAGAATAATATTCATGTACCAAAAATAATTTGGACAGAAAAGAAATATATTTTTTCGGGTGAATAGTATCCCGTGAATAGTACTTCGTGAATAGTACCCCGACACGAAAAGTGCCTCAAATACCCGAGTGAATGATACTAGAGTGATTAGTAACTGGGTGAATAGTAACCCATAAATAGTAACTCATAAAAGAAAAATATCAAAGAAAAGGATATTCCATGACGAGTACAAAAGAAATGATATCTCATACGAGTATAATAGAATATACAAAACTGCAAATGGATTTTCACCCGCCATGCGGTAATCCACGTAAACAGATTATTTCCGCAATTTAATAAAGAATGAATACGAAAGGTCATTCACCATGTATGCGGTAATCCACAGACAGGTTATTCCAACAGAATAATAAAGAATGGAATAACAAAAGAATTCACCAGGCATGCGATAGATCGCATACATCAAAGTTATTCCCAACTCGAATAATAAAGAATGGAACCAGTCATTCAGTAATCCGCATAGATGAGATATTCCAATAGAATAATAAAGAATGGAACCAGTCATGCGTAATCCGCATGCATGTGATATTCCAAAGTAATAATAAAGAATGGAATAACAACAAATTCACGGGCATGCGATAGACGCATGCATGTGTTATTCTAATAAAATAATAAAGAATGAAATAATGTAAGAATTTCACCATGTATGCGGTACTTAAGCGAGACAAAGTTATTCCAACATAATAATAAAGAATGGAATAATGAAGAATTTCACCATGTATACTGAGTCCACAGATACTGAGTTATTCCAATGAATAATAAGGAATGGAATAACAATAGCTCTCTTCATGAATACGAAAGAAATAATACCCCTTACCTCTGGATACTGGAATAGTGAGGTAGCAGACTTCTCTTCTTCTTTCTCTCTATAATTTCTCTCTATAATAATTGCTCTATAGCTTTAGTGAATTGGTGAGAAATGAAGGAAGAATGAGCTTCTATTTATAGGAAAATATAGTTTCAATAATTGCACGTTTTGGGGCTCGAAATATTACAGTAAAATACCTTCCTCTTTTTTTTTTTTTTTAATTTAGTCCTGCAAGTATTATCAAACTTGCACCACCTCCCCTAATAGTAAATAATGTGAATCAATAGTTCAATCATGTGAATCAATAGTTATAATCATGTGAAAATATGAATTACAGTGTAGTACCTTCAACTATACCTCCATTTTAAACTTAGTCGCAAGTAAGTATTATCAATCTTTTACCTCCCCTAATAGTACAAGAATGTGAATCAATAGTACACACATGTGAATAAATAGTTATAATCATGTGAATTAATAGCAATTAATTGCTCATTTATCCGGTTAATTATCCGATTGGTCAATATAATCTCTAGACATCAATTATTATCGAAATAAATATCGATTTTTACTAACACTAATAATTCCAACACAATGGAACTATCAACTTCATTTTTAATCAACACGAACTTATTCATCATTAATATTATAATTCACAATATTTAACAACCAGGTCGTTCCCAGAAAAGAGGGGGCATTCCGATAAGGATTTCTCCTTATTGGCGCGCAATTAGGTGACCAAACCTCTCCTTGACAGAACTTCTAGACATTGTAAATATTGCAAATAACAATATGAATAATTTTGCCGTCTCAATTATTGATTTAATAATTAACATATTATGCAGATGATACTGTGACAATAATTGAATCAATAATATGAGAGATATGATGCATCAATTACTGTAGCAATAATTGAGTATATTTGAGTGACTTCTTACGTAAACATCAATAATCAATACCGTGTGCTACTATGCAACCACGCCAGACATCGCATTTCTTTACTACCGGGTAGTTCAACAGTTTTAACGGTAACACTTTCGTCGTTATTTTTATAAAAAGATAATTCTGTCGTTTTCTAACTACGACAATAATTCCGTTGTGAGGTCCACCAATGATTGTGCCGTCGTACGAATATTCCCTGTTAAAACGAATATTCTCCGACCAATCGAATATTATATAATAACTTGCTTACTTTGTAAAATTTATAAATATTACCCACAACTATAACATTATATCAAATCTACACCATAATATTCAAAAAAATATTTCGAGAAAATTTAAATCTTTATTCATAAAATTTGGGGTCTCACAGTTAGGTCTAGAACCTTAACCATTTAGAACTCTTATCACTCCGTACTCCATACAAAGGACAACCCACTGTATAGGTCAATCCAACCGAACCCTTATAAACTGGCTTGGGCTCCGGTCCAAAGAACTCGGATGCCCGACCCCGAATACGACAAACTAGAACAGGACTCCAGCCCAGAGGGCTCGGATACCCGAACCCGAACACCTCCAATATCCCTGATGGCTTCGGCCCGATGGGCTCAATGTCCCCTTTTCACCCCGGGTCTTCAACCCACATGATGGTCTGTAAAATACTCTCGAACATTACAAAAGAAATTCATTGTCTAATTCTTGATGAACTGCATATTGGTTAGCTCTCCGATGCTCCTCTTGGAACTTTTTCAATGCAAATGGTATCAAAACATTTAGAACTTGTTCCTTCAATGGTGACATTGTCTTCATCGAAGAATTTTTAAATTTTTTAAACATTGAATTATGCACTTCTGTATGCTCAATAGTTTCTATAGCAAGAACAACCTGGGACAAAAAAAATGAAAAAGTTAGCCCTATAGATATACAAATAAAAGTAAGTAAAAATCACATAACTGAAAACAAACCTGTCGCACAAATTGGCTTAAACACGTGCGTGAACCAATGAATCGCTTTATGAATGCATTTATACTTTCAGATCTTCCAGTTTTCATCATTCCCCCAAAAAAGAATCCTCGCAAATAAGCAGGCACCCAAAAATCTTTGATCTTATATAGCCCAATCACATGCTTATTATTTTGTAAATTATACATTGTCACCATTTGCGCCCATCCACTCTCAAATTCTTCCACGGTGTCCACATGATATAACTTGTAGAAATCATTACTCCACTTGTAATATTGTGTATGAAGAGTTGAAGTAAACCAGCCACTAATTTGGAGGTATATAATATGCCAAATGCAAAAGCCATGTTTTGTTGTAGGCATTTCTCTTGCAATAGATTCTGTGAGCCATGAGTCTTGATCAGTAAGTACTGTCTTTGGTGTCTTTTTCATCAAAAATACAAATGTCTACAAAATTAAACAAAAAAGAATTACTAACAATTTAAATATTTAGATAACCAAAAATAATTTACTAACGAGAAAGTTAATATACCTTCATTAACCATCGAAAAGCTTCCCTCGTCTCATTTCGAAGTAGTGCGCAACCAAATAATATTGTCTTGCCATGATTATTAATACCGACAGATATTCCAAAAGGCATGTCATACGAATTTACCTTATAGGTAGTATCAAAACAACAGCATCTCCATATTTTTGATACCAATCAGAACATGATGAATCAGTCCAAAAAATATGTTCTAACTTTCTTTCTTGATCAATGGTATATGCATATTGAAATTTTAAGTTTTCTTTCTTTTGCCATTTCACAATGCTCCAAAAGCTTCATTGCATCATTATTTGAATTGCTTTTCCGAACCTTATAAAAAAGGTTAGATATATCTTGACTAAGGAATGGAAGACTTCCATGCTTAAAATTTTTCTCCAACTCCATAACTCGTATAATTTGCCTAATAGAAAGACCCCCTTCTTTCAACAAAAGAATTCGATCTTGGTCTTTCTGATCTATATTTCGATATATTGGCCAGAAAAAAACATACTTTAGATGGAGATAAAAGCTTATGATTATGTTCCACAACAAACTTGTCACATGCCACTCAATAGGAAAAATATCAAAAGACTTTCGTAGTGTAATTCGAAGAGGGTGTATTTCGTTGTTTTATTTATGATTGAGCAACTTCCAATGGTTGATGCCCTTCACGATGACAAAAGAAATCACGTCTCTTAATTTCTCCATCTTTGGTGACAAACCGACCCTTTCGAATTGAGAATCCATGATTTTGTGCATAATTTTTATAGAATCGATATGCTTCTTCTTCATTTAGAAAACATTGTCCAACAAAAGGCTCAAAACTCAGTAAATCATTCATGACATCATGTGTATTACCATCAAAATTAATCACCTCTTGTTCTCTTTCTAATATGTTGTCAAAATCTATTACATACCTTAAATAATTAAAAAGATTTACATAACCTAACATAATAGTTAATATATAATAAGCTACTCTTAAAACTTATTCTTGTCTCTGTCTTTCTTCGAACTTTCGTCTTAATCTGAAAATGTTATCATGATATAACAAGAGTGAGCAACTACTTTGCCCAACAAGTTTAAATATAAGAAAGATATATCATGATTGAAAAAGAATAAGCCTTCAAGCTTTCAACAATATAATATAATTGTGAAAAAGTGTGAATCAATTTTAATAATTGAATGACTAAATCAATAATGTGGAGTAGTCAACAATGACCATGAACAAATTTAATTGAACCTTATCGTAATGAAGGTGATCAGCCTTTCATACCTGATGAACATATACAATTTGCATTAAGTGCGAATCAATAATCAAAGATGTGGAATAATTGTAAATAATTAAACCACTAGCATGCTTGAAATATAATAACTCGAGTTTGAGTTAGAGAACTTGTTTGTACCGTCGATTACTGCTACGTAATATAATTTAATCTCTTTATTGTAAAGACTTATCATTGTTAAGATTGATCTTTCAATCAGCATATCATATTATACCTCATAGTACTACTACTTCGGTAGGTAAATTATCTAACCACATAATCAAATATTAGATAACACCTTAAAACATCAGTATTATTATCGTCCTTTGATAATTTTTCAATTACTTTATCATATACATTATAATTTAACACTTAATTTTTCATTTTATAAATTCTTTTTTATAATCCAAAACCGAATACCTAATCCAGCAAACCGAATACACTAATTCAGCAAACCGAATATACAAACCGAATACACTAATTCAAAAAATTGTTTTCCCTTTTTAAATCTTTTTCCAATATATCACTTCATAATTTTAATCACTTATCAGCATATTAATCTGTTAGTTCCCAATATGCACAATAGATCTAGAAGGGGGGTTGAATAGATCCTTTTTAATTTCAAATACTTTTCTAGTTCATTTTGTATTGCTAATGAATTAGCATATGACAAACATAAGAATCTTAGCAAGCACAACGGAATAAGTAAAAGATCCCCTTCATTGATATATTCATAATCATACATACATTGTTCATAGAGTTAATTCAGTAGTAAGCAGTTAAAACATACATAGCAGTTATAGCAGTTAATATACATAATGTAAATGACATAAAGTAAAACACAAAAGGGGTTTTAAGTGGTTCAGAGACTCAAGCTCCTAATCCACTCTTCTGCTTTCAACTAGCAGGATTTCCACTAAGGAAGGCCAGCACCCTGAATCATTAAGATTCTTTCAAGGCCAGCAGCCATGGGACTTCAGTTCACTTAGAACTCTTCAAGGCCAGCAGCCTTGGAACTTCTCTAGTTCCCTAGGAACTCTTCAAGCTCAGCAGGCTTAGAATCTTCATTTAGTCCCTCTGGACAAGGACCCCTCAGGCCCTGGCTTTTTGTTGTTGTAGTTGTTGTTGGTGTTGGTGCTGAGTTGCTAAGATGTCTTTAAGCTTGAACATCTTATGTACTTAGCAGCTTGGTGTAGTCCTCTTGGCATTCTGCTTAGAGTCTAGACTACATCTTCTTTGGTGCAGCTGATCTTTACACCTTTCTGCTCATCTTCATCTAATGTCAGCTGTGCACCATCACCATTTGGATTTGCTAAGTCTCTGAGCTTTTGGTAGACTTCGTCTGGCACTTAGCAAATCCTGAACCCTTCTTGAATGTTTTGCAGACATGATTCTGCTTCTGTTCTTTTTCAGCTTTTGGTTCAGGGTGATTTGTAGAGTGGCTTTCTTGATCTATTGGTATTCTGCCACTTTTCTGAATGCTATCTTCTTGGCCTTCTCGATTCTCAGCTTGGCTGCCATCTTCAATGGCATTCTCATCTTTATTGAGTGAAGCTCTAATCTGTTTAGGTCCTTCTTCAAAGCTGCTTCACTTCCACCTATGTAGTCTCACTATCACTGAGACTTGTTCTGTTAATCTCTGGTGGAACTCGTAGAGTCAACAGTAGCATTCCAACAACTCAACGATTCTGCTACTTAGCAATCATCAGAAACTCTTGATCTTTGAAGCTATGTTGATTTATACTCCTTTCCAATCTTCCCGTTGGAATATAGCCGTTGAAAGCTATTTGAATTGCTTCGCAGATCTCGAGTTATTTGGTGTAGACTGCAGATGTGACATGACATGACTTTCTGACATTGTAGTCTATTGTTTCACCTACCCCGTCAGAGATGTCACTTTGATGTCTCGGGCAGGTTGATGACTTTACTTCCCCCTTATGATTTCTAGATCAGAGGTTGTCCTTTTGCATCGATGCTCTCAATAAGCTTTTGTCCGAATACCAATCCTTCAGATTGAACCGTTGCCAATGCTTCAATCTTCGGATGACTGAACTCTACGATTCTGATGCTTGCTTTCTTGAACCTGATCGTAGTGTCTTGTTGACTATTGCTTATTGACATGTAGAGTCAACACTGCGATCTTGAAGAGTGTTGATTTAATCTTCAATGTAGAACACCTCTTCTTTCTCTTGTGCAGTGCCTCAACACTTCTGTTTGCTTGCATGATCTCAGATACTGATGGCTTGACTCTTTGTTTTGGCCCCTTCTGAATAGCAAGACACCTCAGATTTGTGGCGTGTCCAGCTCGCTTTCTCCTTGTGATCTCCCATTCACTTATCATCAATGGACTGACCCAATGCTTAATCACTTTAGCCTTATTCTTCAGAAGCTGACCAGTATCTTTGTGTACACTCCATCAATTTTTTTCTTTATTTGGAAAACACTACGATCCTGACTGCTTCCAAGATTATTGTCTTCTGATCACTTGACAACTACTTCACCTGCTGACTTTCCTTAGTCAGTTACTGAAGTGTTCTTATGATCAACTTGTGAAGACTTCATCTCGAATGGCTTCACAACTCAATCTGGATGTTGATTGATTTGATGCTTAGATCTTCTGTTTGCTTGCATGCCATTCGTTGAGTGCTCTCTAGTTTCCTTCGGGTGGGATATATCTTTGCAGTACCAACTAGAGGCTTCATTCCTTTGGATATTCTGGGAGTTCTCATTTGTTGAGAATCGTATTTGCTCTACGATTCTGCCTTGGCGTTTTGAGCACATCTGTTGAAGTCTTAGTTCTGCACTCTACGATTTAGCTTCGGCTGTGCAGACACTACGACTTTGAGATCAGATCTTGACACTCTACGATTTCTGTAGTTGTGCTTGTTGTCTTCATCTGATCTTGCTCGACTACAATCTCTGCCTTTGATACGATCAGTAGACTCTACGACTCTGAGTGTAGTCTACGATTCTGAACATGACTTGGCTTTGGCAAATGCTCGGTCGGCTCGTAGGCAGACTGTCTCTTTGATTCTGAACATGACTTCCTCAGTAGACTACGACTCCGAGGAAGTGCTACTTGACACACTACGATCCTTCCTCGTCTCTCCTGGCAGTCTACGAACTCCGAGATCTACTATCTTGCAGACTACGATTCTGCCTTGATTGCTTTCGAGTTTTCCTTGACTCTCCTGGCAGACTACGATTTTTGGTGCAGTGTTCGACGATCAGACAAGCCTATCTATTACATCATAAGATCAACCTAACATGCTTGATCTTTCCATATTTATAGTCCTTGTACATCATTTCTTTTTTAAGGACTTTACAAAGCTGTTTAACTTATGTAGGATCAACCTAACATATTTGATCAATTCATTCTAAGTCCTTGTACATATGTTTCTATAATCTATTAGAGGACTTTACAACTTTTCTTAATGCAAGCATACTTGCATATATATATATATATATATATATATATATATATATATATATATATATATCACAATCAAATCATATGTAAATAGGAATATCATTCATATGTTTATTCCTAACATTCTCCCCCTATTTGATTATGATAAAAACAATAAGTGCATATGCATGTTATGAATGAATCTTATATACAGTGAGCAGCTGTATTACTAAAACAGATAATCATGAATGTTATTTATAATGATATGAAATTTAATACACTGACATTTTACATCCTGGATCCAGAACATACCTAACTAGATAGAGATGTACCTTTTTGGCTCCATGTATGCTTCCAGGATGTTTGTTGATCAGCTATTCATCTGTTTGATCTTCTTGTACCTGCTCACCTTGGGACGTTGACTACATTTCTTTTGTCTGCTCCCCCTCAGATGTATGCTTCTCCTCTCCTTCTGTTGGCTCCTCCTCAGCCTTTGCAAACACAGGCTCATCATCATTTGGCTCCCCCTCAGATGATGACTCAACTTCTTCTTCTTTTGTCTTCTTCTTTTTTTTCCTTCTGCTCTTTTTGCCCTGTTTAGAGTGCCTCTTACTCTACCTCTTTCTATGCCTCTTTTCTCCCCTTTTTTGTCATTAATCCCTTGGGAGAGTTGTTCTATGTTGGACATAAGTTACTCCATCAGATAAGAGGAGTTACCGACTTCAATCTTGAGTTTTTGTTCGCTTAACTCAAGTTGCATAGAGAAAGACTGATTCATGTTATCAATCTTGTCAGAGAGGACTTGGAGTTGTTCTTCATTTGCCTTTTGTGTTAATAGAGCTTCTGTTTTTTGATCATTTATGGCCTTCAGATAGATGTGATATTTCTCTTTGATTTTGAGAGATACATCTGCCACAGTGGCTTGGATTCTGTCTTGAACTGAGTTATCTTTTGTTGTTGTCAACATCTTTGACTCTTCATTGATTAGAGATATCTTCTCAACCAGCTCAGCAGAATTCTTCAACAGCTCCTGCTCCATAGGAATTTGGTCATCTGGTTGGGCATCTTCTTGTTGAATACTAGATTGGACTCTACGATTTTCATCCTTAGACAGATTTTTGAAAGTGTTGACAATCTGAAAATCCGTTTAGTACCAATCGATATTGGAGGATAAAGGAATGTCGAGAAACAGTGCTTGAGCAGACGGAGGCTCCTCATTTTGTATTTGAACGCCGTCATTGGTAGAGTGACCAGACTCTACGATTGTCTCATTGGCCATAAACCTTCTGCCTTCAGAGTGCACTCTACGATCGTAGGGAATATAGTGATTGCCAGCATGTCGGTATACTTTGTAATGGGGCTAGTCATCGATCATCATGACTGCAAACTTCTTTACCCTTGGGAAGTTTTGTGACACCAGCTCCAGATTTGGAAATTGAGAGTAGCACCAGCTGAAGTAGCTTTCATCTCTATCAGTATGTGCCTTTAACCACGGCATCCACGGGAAGAACCATCTCATCAGAAGATCTTCAGAGTTGTACAGTATTGTTGTGCAATCTAACTCCATATTTTTCCAATTGTGAAGCATTTCATCTGTAGTCATTCTTACAACTCGAAGTTGTTCATTTTCATGACTTATCCATCTTGCTGCTGGTTCAGCTGGTGGTTCATCAAAAACTTCCACCACTATTCTTCTGCTAATTCTAGCTGGAGAGAGAACATGATAGTATTCTGGTTCCTCTTATTCTTGATGTGCAAAATCAGAATCCTTCTCCATTTCCTCTCTTTCTGAGCCTGAAACATTCTGATCGGATCCATCAGTGAATCCTTCAAGCTGTATTTCATTTCTAGAACCTTCTTCAGCAAGATCTTCCTTGGACTCATCTTCTTCATCACTCATCCCATCTTCAGCACTTTCTTCCAGTGATTCAGATTCATCATCGCTTAATTCGATGACTGCAGTAAAAGATTCTCCTTTCTTCTTTAGAACAACCCTGGCAAGCAGTCGGTTGCTCTTTCTTCTCCTTGGGGGTTCAGCTATAAGAGTTTCAGACTCCTCTTCTTCTTCAGAATCCAAAGCTTCTGTATCATCAGACGGACTAGCTTCGTGTTCAGTAACAGTAGGAGCATGTTCTTCTTCTTCTTCTTCTTCTTCAGACTCGACATATTTTGAGTTTGTTGGAGCATTTGCAGTAGAGAATGTTATTGTGTTAACTTGCAACCTTTCTTCATCATCAGAGTGGATGCTCTGAGAGTTAGCCATATGGCTTGCACATTCTTTTTCTTCACCATCAGACTTGACTCTTCCTTTCATAGATTCAACTTTTTCCTCATTGCTGGACTTGCTCCTTGAGGATTCAATCTTAGAGCTTTCAGTTCCCTTCCCATCTTCAGACTCTACATTTTGTTCTCTGTTGGATGGACTTTCTTGGCAAACTGGAACTGATTTCTTCATCACTTTTTCTTTCTTCTTGGGTGGCTCTTGGAGTAGTCTGTTACTCATTCTTCTTTTTTTGGTTTTAGGAGTTGGTGCTGGTTTTTCTCCTGCTCCTTGTTTCTTCTTGTCAGTGGAGACATGACTTGATGAAGCCTCTACATTCTTCACATTTTTAGACTTCTTCTTTGCCGGTGTGGCAGCAACTGATGCAGAGTCATCAGATTGAGAGTTTTCCACTTCTTGTGCCTTCCTCTTCTTGACAGAGACCTTGCTGCTGCTCCCAGTTGTTATTAGCCTCTTGTTCTCCTTGGGATTTTTCTTCCAATTTATAAACAACTGTGGAGACATTATTTTATGAACATTTAGAGGCTCTCCCTCATCATCCTTGATCTTGCTTCCCAACTTTTTCTTCATCACAATACTCAGTAGTCTTCCATGAAAGACCTTAGTCAGGGGTCTATTTGCAGACTTCTTTATCTCAGCCCTTTCCACCCATTTGGAGATCTGATCGAACAAGATAGCTCCAAAGTCGACTTGCTTCTTCAGAACTATTGTAGACATTATCTTCAGCTATTGATCAAGCACAGTGTCATGTGCAGTGTTCTTGCATAGTATACATTTGCCCACTATCTCAGCAAGGAACTCAAATTCTTCTGGAAACTCCTTTTTCTTGTCCTTCAGACTAGGATTTCTTTGGTACCCTATAATTTTCTTTGTGTGTTCAGTTTCAATCTCATCAATGCTCTTTAGTCCTCGGTCAGGAAATCCTAAGCATTTATTAATGTCAGATGATTTCAGCTTAAGAGACTGACCTTTAACCTTGGTAGAAAGAATTCCAGAATTTATGGATGCATTTGAGTAAAACTCCTTCACTAGTTCAGTATATACTCGAGTGATTGCCTCAAGGCATTCTGAGAATCCAGCGTTCTTCACAAGTTCAAGAATGTCTCTGAACTTCTTTTCGGATTTCTCAAATAACTTGGTTCTTAGCTGAATACCAGATTATTTGCCAGTCTGCCATTAGAAGAGTTCAAAGAATATAGGTATATTGATTAGATAATCTTATGAGAGATTGATGAATGTGATTTGAGCAATGCTCAGGAGGTTTAACGATTCTGGCTTAGAAAAGGATTCTAGGGTTTGAAAAATTGGAAGGGAGAAAGGTTCGATAATTTTTTATAATTGTTTGCAGATTTGAATTTGCCTTTATGACAGTTCCTTCTGACTCTGCATACGCTATGATGTGTCAACTAGCCATTGGTTGCACGATGCCCAATAATGATCTGTAACTCCCTATAACCTTTTCGGTTTTATATTCCTTTTAAGAGAAATAGGCGTCAATGACGTGGATTGACCGTTGACTATTTTGGTTCGTAGAGTATGATGGTAAGGCAGCTATGGACTTTATGTTTTCCTTTGTTGACTCAACGATCAACTTTTGAGAGATGTTGTAGTGGTTGGTTTTGACATTACTCCTCATTTTGAAACTGCATGCCTCAACCACTGATGTACTTCATGAAGCCTTGGGCACTTCTCTTCAGCAGGACATCTTTCCAACCAGCATTTGAAATGATCTCCCCGTAATCTGAATGGTTGAGCAATTGTCTTGTTCTTTCAAGCTCTTCATGAGTTAAAGTAGCCTCTTATAAGACTGTGATCGTTGAGTCTGTTTCTACGATCGCTGAGGTTGCACTACGATCGTTGAGTTTTCTTCAAACTCTACTCTACGATCGTTGACTGTCTTGGTCCTTGAGATGGACTTGATCAAGCAATCCTTCTGGGTTAAGGTAGCTCAGGAAGGGCCAACCTCTTAGAGTGAGCTAAGGGTCAGGTTTGTCCCTGAGGCGCTTTCCAGATGAAGTACTTTAGAAGTAATTTGCACTGATATCTCATTTGACCTTTTCTGACGGGGAGGTCCTCTACCAACTTTAGACAATTGCATTTGATGTAATCGTGGTGTCTTCCTGCTCTTACACTATGATCAGATGTTTGATCGTAGGCGCTCCACGATTTTGAGTTGTGTGGCTGATAGGTTATCAGTAGTACATTTTGAGACGTTCCTACTGACTATGGATCTTCATTTGGTTCATCAGCCACAGAGTTTTGGGACTCTGTAGTTGGTACATTTCTTCATAGAATATCTTAATGTTATTGTTCCTTAACAGATCACTGCTCCCCCCATGATTGTAGTTGTCTTTTCAGTGACGTGTGATTTCCTTTTCTTCATGTGTATTAGGAGGCATCCTTGCATATCTCCTTCTGACTGAAATCACCATTAACAAACAAATATATTTTCATCGTAGACATGGATAATTTCAGGACTGATAATTCTACGATCTTTTGACAACACTACGAACGTAGTCTTGTTTGTCAGCTTGTGTAAGACCCCAACTTTTTTGAATAAAGAATAATTTTTTCTCAAATTATATTTTTGAATATTATGGTGTGGATATGATATAATGTTATAGTTGTGGGTAATATTTGGAAAATTTTGCAAAGTAAGCAAGTTGATATAAAATATTCGTTGTGTCAGTTAATATTCGATTGGTCAGGGAATATTCATTTTAACAGGGAATATTCGTACGACGACACAATCATTGGTTGACCCCACAACGAAAGTATTGTCGTAGTTAGAAAATGACAGAAATATCTTTTTACAAAAATAACAGCGGAGGTTTTACCGTTAAACTGTTGAACTACCCGGTGGTAAAAGTACAGTAATACGCGTGATTGCATAGTAGCACACGGTATTGATTATTGATGCTTACGTTAGAAGTCACTCAGTTATACTCAATTATTGCTACAGTAATTGTTGCATCATATCTCTCATATTATTGATTCAATTATTATCACAGTATCATCTGCATAATATGTTATAATATTAAATCAATAATTGAGACGACAAAGTTATTCATATTATTATTTGCAATATTTACAATGTCTAGAAGTTCTGTCAAGGAAAGGTTTGGTCACCTAATTGCGCGCCAATAAGGAGAAATCCTTATCGGAAAGCCCTCTCTTTCCTGGGAACGACCTGGTTGTTAAATATTGTGAGTTATAATATTAATGATGAATAATTGTTGAAATATTAAGAATATGTTTATTGAAGATAAGTGATTTACAAAAGTTAAGGGGGAATAACGCAAACTTAGAAAACTTTAGGGGTACTAAAGTGTAATAAGTTAAATTAATCTGGAGCATTGGTGGTGGTTTTAATAGCAAATCAATTTGGACCATTGATGATGGTTTTTAATAGTAAATCAATCTGGATCGTCGGTGGTGGTTTTAATAGTAAATCAATTTGGACCGTCGGTGGTGGTTTTAAAAGTAAATCAATCTGGACCGTCGGTGGTGGTTTTAAAAGTAAATCAATCTGGACCGTCGGTTGTGGTTTTAATAGTAATCAATATGGACCGTCCGTTCTAATAGTGAATCAATCTGGAACGTTCGTGAATTAGTTACTATTTAGTCCATTCTCCTATAAATAGAAGTTTAATTCTTCTTTCATTCTCACCAATTCACTGAGATTCACAAGAGACACTATAGAGAGAGAAACTATAGAGAGCAAGAAGAAGAGTATTTTGTTACTTCACTTTTGCAGTATCCAGCTTTCTACTAAGGTAAGGGGTATTATTTCTTTCGTATTCATAAGGAATACTATTTTTCGTATTCATCCTTTAGTATGTCGGAATAACTTTGCTCACGCGGATTACGTCTGCGTATGGCGGTGAAAATCCATTTACAGTTTTCGTATGTTAATTCTTTTCATATTCTTAAATCTAAACTTACTATGGTAAGTATTGCTTCTATAATCCTTGAAATTAGTGGAATATCCATGAGTTTTGCGCTTCATCCAGTATCATTTTATTGGAATATTGATATGAACTTTGTTATTAATGTAATTCTGTAATAAAGCACACCTAGAGGGGGGGTGAATAGGTGTAAATACTTAGACGTGATCTACAAGAGCCAATTTTTTAAGTTTACTATAGCAGATTATAATCTAGACGGTCTAACCTCACTGTAAAGTTAGTTATATTCTTAACAGTTAAAAACGGACAGCTAATACATGTCCGGATTGGTGTAACACTTTTTCGACGCAAACAAAAACTACAGAATATTGAAGCCAAAAAAAAAACAAAAGCAAAACAATAGAAAATCACACCAAGATTTTTTTACGTGGTTCAAATTTCTATCCTCTACTCTAGTGGCCTAATTCACGTCCAATCCTAACTAGGATTGAGACTCACTTTATTAAAATAATATTCAAGAATTACAAAGACAATAAAACTCCCCTGTTACAACGACGATCGATTGGACACCTCCGCCCCTTTGCACCTCTACAACACCTCTCACCTCTGAGACTTTGATACCTTCGTTGTACAGACTGAATATTACTAAAATAAAAATCCCAAGCCAACCTAGACTTGTACTATGTTCACAATATATATGAAATAAGGAATACACGAACACTGTAAACCAAGACTAAAAGAATGATATGATAATTGATGTGTATCTTGGATAGCTTGAAGAGTTTCTGTTCAATAGTCTTGTATATTTCATGAAGCCGCAAAATAAGCGATATATATAAAAGAAAGAGAGCAACTACCTATGAAACCTTCCAAATTCCTCCCAGTAATGGCTATATCTTTTTGATTGAAATAGGATATCCACGCTACTAATGACAACATCGGTGAGATAAAAAATACAAATATGAAGAAGTCAAATGAAAATCAAATACTAGTTGAAAGAGTCCTATTAGCAATTAGCAAGATCCCTTAAAAATAATAATTACTGTTTAGCATGTGACAAAATAACATCTCCATTAACTTTAAATAAGAATCCTTCATAAAATCCAATTCCTAAAAAATCTCCCAAATACATTTAAATTGGTAGCTCAATATATATATAACAAATAATATATATATATATATATATATATATATATTGGAAGGATATAACCCCACAATAAGATATGAGAAATTTAAGGAATATTAAACAGATTTCCAATCTCCTTAAATTACTCCAATTTGAATTAGTCTTTAAAGCATATCAGGATTGGATATAAACATATATATATTCTATATAAAAATTTAAGGCATGTGACAAAAATAACCACCTTGATTTACTCACTCCAATACTGCATTAACTTTCGTGAGCTAGGAGACAAAGTGATTAATCCATGCAATAACTCATGCACACTATTATATATCATATAATTAATATGCATAAAATTATTTGAATAACATGACCCAATTAAATTATAAGCCAAAATAAAATCAATTAAGCCCATATAAACATTGTCATTATTAAAACCACAAAGTATAAATACTAACATTCTCCCCCTTTTTGATGATGACAATATATTATCTTTTAACTTTATATGCTCCCCCTATCTATAAGGCTCCCCCTAAATTTATGCATATTAAGTCAACATGAATACCCAGTCACAAAGATTACTTCACATAGAATTAATTTAACCTGTGAAGCTCTTATGACCCATTTCAGATTTCTTTCAAGATGTCATCTTCAACCTAAAAATTGGATGGAGAGAAAGGTTATAGGCATTTGAGTTTCCACCCTCAGTGTACTTTCTCTCTTCACCTTTTTAGGTAGATTATGATTCCTTGAAAGAATACTGTTATAGTTCATAAGGAGGTGAAATTATGATGTACATATTCATATTAGTGAGGAACCGTACCTTTTTACTGTCAATTTCTTAACAACCATTTATCTTAGATATACTGAGTTTAGGCATTGATGTGCATAGTTTCTCATTTGCTCCAGTTGACCTTCAATCAAATAGTCGTGATCTTGAAGATGCAAGCTAAGATAATATCAGCATCTTTAGTTCTTTGACATCCTTGAGTTCACAAGGTTTACTGTGACGCCCGCAAAACAGGTATACATCACCCATCTTGAGTCGCCAGATACATGGTACATAAATTCAAATACAACTTAATTATACAACATTAGTGTAAAATACGACAAAACATAGCTGAGAGTTTAAACAAGAATATTGTCATCTAGACAATATCCACACTCAATGGTGTCCTCATTACAATTATTATCACATTATTCCGTAGAATAGTGAGGACTACTAAAGCCATTTATCCTGGACCATCACTCCATTTCCCGACTCGTCCCAGCTATATTCTCATTTCTTAAAGAGAATAATGAAAGAAAGGGTGAGCTCAACTAGCCCAGTAAGAAATATAATGACTAAGATAATGCAGAATAAATTATCCTTAGCCTTCAACAGTATAACAACTGATAGAATACAATAGACAACAAGTTTTAGATCAACAACTGCAGCGAAAATAAGCAAATCCATTAAAAGAGTCAAGTAGAGCATAATATCTACTATCTTCTATGATTTAAAACGTTTTCATCAATTTTTATCGCTGAGACTCAGTTTAATAAATAATCCATATCATCGAATCTTCCCTGCACTACGGGCCAAGGATATTCATTAAATCATCAATGGTCATGACTATACCGAATAATCCCTGGTCATAATCATACCAAAAACTGTCTATCAATGCATTACAGGCCACTGAGGACTTTCACCACATCATTCGTCACATTACAGTCATGATTATACCAAATAATCCCAGGTCATAATCATACAAAGTCCATCTATGCACGTAAGCCAAAGATGACTTTCATCACAATATAAGCATGAGGATGATGACAATGACATAATAATTCAATAAAACAAGTTCAAGGATAAATTTTAAAGATTTATAATTTAATTTATCCAGAAATCAATAATGTCCAAATTATCAACATGATACTGCTTTGTGGAGTTAAATTCAAGAATAATATTCATGTACCAAAAATATTTTGGACATAAAAGAAATATATTTTTCGAGTGAATAGTACCCCGTGAATAGTACTTCAGGAATAGTACCCCGTGAATAGTACCCCAACACGAAAAGTGTCCCGAATACCCGAGTGAATGATACTAGAGTGAATAGTAATCGGGTGAATAGTAACCCATGAATAATAACTCGTGAATAGTACTCCAGCACGAAAAGTGCCCCGAATACCCGAGTGAATAATACTAGAGTGAATAGTAATAAGGTGAATAGTAACCTGTGAATAGTAACCTGTAAAAAAATACCAAAGAAAATGATATTCCATGACGAGTACAAAAGAAATGATGTCTCAGACGAGTATAATAGAATATACGAAATTGCAAATGGATTTTCACCCGCCATGCGGTAATCCACATAGACAGATCATTTCCACAATTTAATAAAGAATGAATACGAAGGATCATTCACCATGCATGCGGTAATCCACATAGACAGGTTATTCCAACATAATAATAAAGAATGGAATAACAGAAGAATTCACCATGCATGCGATAGACTTTATGCATGTTTATTCCCAACAGGGATAATAAAGAATGGAACCGTGTCATGCGTAATCACTTGCATGTGATATATTCCAACGTAATAATAAAGAATGGAACCGTGTCATGCGTAATCCGCATGCATGTGATATATTCTAACGAATAATAAAGAATGGAATAACAACAGAATTCACTGGCATGCGATAGATCAAGCATGCATGTGTTTATTCCAATATAATAATAAAGAATGGAATAATGAAGAATTTCACCACGTATGCGTACTTGGATGTATGCAGTTATTTCAACATAATAATAAAGAATGGAATAACATGAAGAATTTTACCATGTATACTGTGTAGTCGCGTGATACTGAGTTTATTCCAATGTAATAATAAGGAATGGAATAACAATAGCTCTCTTCATGAATACGAAAGAAATAATACCACTTACCTTAGAAGAAAACTAGATACTGGAATAGTGAGGGAGCAGACTTCTCTTCTTCTTTCTCTCTATAATTTCTCTCTATAATGATTGCTTTATAGCTTTAGTGAATTGATGAAAAATAATGAAGGAATGAGCTTCTATTTATAGAAAAATATAGTTTCAATAATTTTACATTTTGGGGCTCGAAATATTACAGTATAATACCTTCCTCTTTTCCTTCATTTTTAATTTAGTCCTGCAAGTATTATCAAACTTGCACCATCTCTCCTAATAGTAAATCATGTGAATTAATAGTTCTAGACATGTGAAAATACGAATTACAGTATAGTACATCCATCTATACCTCCATTTTTAACTTAGTCATGCAAGTATTATCAATCTTGCACCAACTCCCCTAATAGTAAATGAATGTGAATCAATAGTACACACATGTGAACAAATAGTTATAATCATGTGAATCAATAGCAATTAATTGCTCATTTATCCGGTTAATTACCCGATTGGTCAATATAACTTCCAGACATCAATTATTATCGAAATAGATGTCGATTTCCACTAACACTAATAATCCCAACACAATAGAACTATCAAATTCATCTTTAATCAAAACAAACTTATTCATCATTAATATTATAACTCGCAATATTTAACAACCAGGTCGTTCTCAGGAAAGAGGGGGCTTTCCAATAAGGATTTCTCCCTATTGGCGCACAATTAGGTGACCAAACCTCTCCTTGACAGAACTTCTAGACATTGTCAATATTGCAAATATAAATATGAATAACTTTGTCATCTCAATTATTGATTTAATAATATAACATATTATACAGATGATACTGTGACAACAATTGAATCAATAATATGAGAGATATGATGCAACAATTACTGTAGTAATAATTGAGTATAACTGAGTGACTTCTTACGTAAACATCAATAATCAATACTGTGTGCTACTACGCAACCACGCCAGACATCGTACTTTTACTACCGGTAGTTCAACGGTTTTAATTGGTAACACTTTTCGCCAATTATTTTTATAAAATGATAATTACATGCTTTTTAACTACGACAATACTTCTGTTGTGGGGTCCACCAATGATTGTGCCGTCGTACGGATATTCCCCGACAAAAAGAATATTCCCCGACCAATCGAATATTTTATAACCACTTGCTTACTTTTCAAAATTTGTAAATATTACCCACAACTATAACATTATATCAAATCCACACCATAATATTAAAAAAAATATTTTGAGAAATTTAAATCTTTATTCATAAATTTGGGGTCTCACATTTACATCCAGCTGCTGGTTGGTCGGATACATGTTTGAGAAGTTTTTCTTTCTTCTCTAGATAAGCATTTCTTAGCATATGTGGCATTTTCATCTTTTCATGCTGGTGGATGTTTGACTCTTTTCTGTTGATGTCTTTTGAGCTTTCTAGCCTGGTCTTCAGACTACAAGATTGACCGCGAGCAAGGATTGGTCTTGTTGATATGGCAATCAAGAACATGGACCAATCTGAGCAGCTTCTGGTGTATATACACATTTACCTGTGCACAATATTTCCAACGTGTGAGCTCATCTTCATATAACAAGTGACTTACTATTAAACTAAGTTTAGAACAATGTTTGTGCCTAGGATCAGACTCAAAGCGATTAGCTTTTGAATATAGCATGAGAACCTGCTCTGATACCAATTGTTAGTTCCCAGTAGGCACAATAAATCTAGAAGGGGGGTTGAATAGATCCTTTTTAATTTCAAATACTTTTATGGTTCATTTTATATTACTAATGAATTAGCATATGACAAACATAAGAATCTTATCAAGCACATCGGAATAAGTAAAAGATCCCCTTCATTGATATATTCATAATCATACATACATTGTTCATAGAGTTAATTCATGATAGCGGTTAAAACATACATAGCGATTATAGCGAAAGTAATATACATAATGTAAATGACATAAAGTAAAAGACACAAGGGATTTTAAGTGGTTCAGAGACTTAAGCTCCTAATCCACTCTTCTGCTTTCAACTAGCAGGATTTCCACTAAGGAAGGGCAGCACCCTGAATCACTAAGATTCCTTCAAGGCCAGCAGCCTTGGGAGTTTAGTTCACTTATAACTCTTCAAGGACAGCAGCCTTGGAACTTCTCTAGGAACTCTTCAAGCCCAGTAGGCTTGGAATCTTCATTTAGTTCCTCTGGACAAGGACCCCTCAGGCCCTGGCTTCTTGTTGTTGTTGTTAGTGGTGGTGGTGGTGCTGAGTTGCTAAGATGTCTTTAAGCTTGAACATCTTATGTACTTAGCAGGTTGGCGTAGTTCTCTTGGCATTCTGCTTAGAGTCTAGACTACATCTTCTTTAGTGCAGCTGATCTTTACACCTTTCTGCTCATCTTCATCTGATGTCAGCTGTGCACCATCACCATCTTGATTTGCTAAGTCTCTGAGCTTTTGGTAGACTTCGTCTGGCACTTAGTAAATCCTGAACCCTTCTTGAATGTTTTGCAGACATGATTCTGCTTCTGTTCTTTTTCAGCTTTTGGTTCAGGGTGATCTATAGAGTGGCTTTCTTGATCTTCTTGGTATTCTGCCACTTTTCTGAATGCTATCTTCTTGGCCTTCTCGGCTCTCAGCTTGGCTGTCATCTTCAATGGCATTCTCATCTTTGTTGAGTGAAGCTCTAATCTATTTAGGTCCTTCTTCAAAGCTGCTTCACTTCCACTTATGTAGTCTCACTGTCACTAAGACTTGTTCTGTTAATCTCTGATGGAACTCGTAGAGTCAACAGTAACATTCCAACAACTCAACAATTCTGCTACATAGCAAGCATCAACAACTCTTGATCTTTGAAGCTATGTTGATTTATACTGTGACGCCCCCAAAAATAGGTATACATCACTCATCTTGAGTCGCCAGATACATGGTACAAAATTCAAATACAACTTAATTATAAAACAGTCGTGTAAAATACAACAAAACATAATCTAAGAGTTTTAATAAGAATATTGTCATCTAGACAATATTCACACTCAATGGAGTCCTCATTACATTTATTGTCACACTATTTAACAGAATAGTGAGGACTACTAATGCTATCATCTGGACTATCACTCCTTTCCCCGACTCGTCCCAGCTATATTCCCATTTTCTGAAGAGAACAGTGAAAGAAAGGGTGAGCTCAACTGGCCCAATAAGAAATATTATGACTATGATAATGCAGAATAAATTATCAATAGTCTTCAACAATGTTAAACTGATAAAATACAATAGACATCAAGTTTAACTGCAGTAGAACAAGCAATCCATTAGAAGAGTCAAGTAGAGAATAAAATCTACTATCTTCTATGGTATAAAATGTTTTCATTAATTTTTATCATTTGAGACTCAAATTTTAATAAATAAAACACATCATCTAATCATCCTTGTACTACGGGCCAAGGATATTCATTAAATCATCAATGGTCATGACTATAACGAACAATCCCTGGTCATAATCATACCAAAAACTGTCCATCAATGCATTACAGGCCATTGATGACTTTTACCATATCATTTATAACATTACAGTCATGATTATTATACCAATGATCCTCGGTCATAATCATGCTAAGTCCATCTATGCACGTAAGCCAAAGATGACTTTCATTATAATATAAGCATGAGGATGATGACAATGACATAATAATTCAATAAAACAAGTTCAAGAATTAATTTATCCGAAAATTAATAACGTCCCAAATTGTCAACATGATACTTCTTTGTGGAGTAAAATTCAAGAATGCTCGGAAGAATATTTCCATGAAAAGATCTTTGGATGAAGTGCAAATATCAAGGATATTACACTAATTTCATGGAGTATAAAGCCAAAACTTTAACCAACCGAGTATAATAGAATATATGAAATTGCAAATGGATTTTCACCCGCCATAAAGAATCCACGACATCTGATCATTTCCACAATTTAATAAGGAATGAATACAAAGGATCATTCACCATGCATGTGGTAATCCATATGCAGTTTATTCTAACGAGAATAATAAAGAATGAAATAATAGAAGGATTCACCATGCATGCGATAGACTACACGCATGTGTTATTCCCAATGTAATAATAAATAATAGAACCGGAGTCCAGTAAGAAGCGCACGTAGATGAGTTATTTCGACGAGAATAATAAATAATGGAACCGAGTCCCACAGGCGTAAGCGCACGCATCGGGATATTCCAACGTAAGAATAAAGAATGGAATAACAACGAAATCACCGTAAATGCGATAGATCGCATGCAGACGGAGTTATTTCAACGTAATAATAAATAATAGAACCAGTCCCAAGATAAAACACACGATGTGATATATTCCGGCGGAAGAATAAATAATGGAACCAGTCCCAAAGAACGCATTGCGATGAGGATATTCCGAAACGAAATAATAAAGAATGGAATAACAATAGAAATCACCATACATGCGATAGATCGCATTGCAGACGAGTTATTCCAATAGAATAATAAATAATGGAACCAGTCCCGTAAATCTAATGACGTGATATTTCGACGGAATAATAATGAATGGAATAATAGAAGAATTTCACCATGTATGCGATTGCTTAAACAAAAGTTATTCCAACATAATAATAAAGAATGGAATAACGAAAGAATTTCACCATGTATGCGGTACTTAGATATAACGAGTTATTCCAACATAGTAATAAAGAATGGAATAACGTAAGTTCTCTTCATGAATAAGAAAGAAATAATACCCTTACCTTAGAAAAACCTAATATTGGAATAGAGAGTAGGCGACTTCTCTTCTTCTTTCTCTATAATTTCTCTCTCAAGAGTTTCATGAATTAAGTAAGAAATAATGAAGGAATGAGCTTATTTATAGGAGAATGGATGAATAATAACTAATTCATGAACGGTCCAGTTGATTTACTTTTAAGCGAATCGGTCCATAATGATTTACTATTAAAACTTAAAGCAACGGTCCATACTGATTTACTATTAAAACTTTAAACCAGCGATCCATATAGATTCACTATTATAACTTTCCACCAGCGGTCCATATTGATTCACTATTATAACTTCAACCAACGGTCTGAAAAATTAGCACATCTCCTCATGGAATAATATTGTACCCAAAAATGATTTGGACCGAAAAGAATTATATTTTTCGGGTAAATAGCACCCCGTGAATAGTAACTCATAAATAGTAACTCGTGAATAGTAACTCATGAATAATAACTCGTGAATAATAACTCATGAATAGTAACTTCGACACGAAAAGTGCCCCGAATACCTGATTGAACAATATAACCTCCAGACATCAATTATTATCGACATAAATATCGATTTCTACTAACACTAATCATTTCCACACAATGGAACTATCAATTTCATCTTTAATCAACACAAGCTTATTCATCATCAATATTATAACTCACAATATTTAACAACTAGGTCTTTCCCAGGAAAGAGGGGGCTTTCCAATACGGATTTCTCCTTATTGGCGCACAATTAGGTGACCAAACCTCTCCTTGACAGAACTTCTAGATATTATAAATATTGTAATTTAATAATATGAATAACTTTGTCGTCTCAATTATTGATTTAATAATATATCATATTATGCAGATGATACTGTGACAATAATCGAATCAATAATATGAGAGATATGATGTAGCAATTACTGTAGCAATAATTGAGTATAACTAAGTGACTTCTCACGTAAGCATCAAAAACCAATACCGTGTGCTACTATGCAACCACGTGTATTACTGTAATTTTACTACTGGGTAGTTCAACAGTTTTAACGGTAACACTTTCGCCGTTATTTTTATAAAAAGATAATTATGTCATTTTCTTACTGCGACAATACTTCCGTTGTGGGGTCCACCAATGATTATGCCATCGTACGAATATTCTCTGTTAAAACGAATATTCCCCGACCAATCGAATATTATATAACCACTTGCTTACTTTGAAAAATTTGTAAATATTACTCACAACTATAACATTATATCAAATCCACACCATGATATTAAAAAAATATTTCAAAAAATTTAAATCTTTATTCATAAAATCTGGGGTCTCACATATACTCCTTCCCAATCTTCCCATTGGAATGTAGCCGTTGAAAGCTATTTGAATTGCTTCACAGATCTCGAGTTATTTGGTGTAGACTACAGATGTGACATGACATGACTTTCTGACATTGCAGTCTACTGTTTTACCTACCCCGTCAGAGATGTCACTTTGATGTCTCGGGCAGGTTGATGACTTTAATTCCCCCTTCTGATTTCTAGATCAGAGGTTGTCCTTTAGCATCAATGCTCTCAATAAGCTTTTGTCCGAATACCAATCCTTCAGATTGAACCGTTGCCAATGCTTCAATCTTCGGATGACCAAACTCTACGATTTTGATGCTTGCTTTCTTGAACCTGATCGTAGTGTCTTTTTGACTATTGCTTATTGACATGTAGAGTCAACACTGCGATCTTGAAGAGTGTTGATTTGATCTTCAATGTAGAACACATCTTCCTTCTCTTGTGCAGTGCCTCAACACTTCTGTTTGCTTGCATGATCTCAGATACTGATGGCTTGACTCTTTGTTTTGGCCCCTTCTGAATAGCAAGACACCTCAGATTTGTGGCGTGTCCAGCTCGCTTTCTCCTGGTGATCTCCCGTTCACTTATCATCAATGGACTGACCCAATGCTTAATCACTTTAGCCTTGTTCTTCAGAAGCTGACCTGTATCTCTGTGTACACTCCATCAATTTTTTTCTTTATTTGGCAAACACTACGATCCTGATTGCTTCCAAGATTATTGTCTTCTAATCACTTGACAGTAACTGCACTTGCTGACTTTCCTTAGTCAATTACTGAAGTCTTCTTATGATCAACTTGTGGAAGACTTCATCTCGAATGGCTTCACAACTCAATCTGGATGCTGATTGAGTTGATGCTTAGATCTTCTGTTAGCTTCCATGCCATCCGTTGAGTGCTCTCTGGTTTCCTTCAGGTGGGATGTATCTTTGCAGTACCAACTAGAGGCTTCATTCCTTTGGATATTCTGGGAGTGCTCATTTGTTGAGAATTGTATTTGCTCTACGATTCTGCCTTGGCGTTTTGAGCACATCTGTTGAAGTCTTAGTTCTGCACTCTACGATTCAGCTTCGGCTGTGCAGACACTATGACTTCGAGATCAGATCTTGACACTCTACGATTTTTGTCGTTGTGCTTGTTGTCTTCATTTAATCTTACTCGACTACGATGTCTGCCTTTGATACGATCAGTAGACTCTACGACTCTGAGTGTGGTCTACGATTCTGAACATGACTCGGCTTCAGCAGATCTCGGTCGGCTCGTAGGCAGGTTATCTCTTCGATTTTGAACATGACTTCCTCAGTAGACTACGGCTCCGAGGAAGTGCTACTCGACACACTACGATCCTTTCTCGTCTCTCCTGGCAGTCTACGAACTCCGAGATCTACTATATTATAGACTATGATTCTGCCTTGATAGCTCTCGAGTTTTCCTTGACTCTCCTAGCAGACTACGATTTCTGGTGCAGTGTTCGACGATCAGACAAGCCTATCTATTACATCATAAGATCAACCTAACATGCTTGATCTTTCTATATTTATAGTCATTGTACATCATTTCTTTTTAAGGACTTTATAAAGTCGCTTTTAGCTTATGTAGGATCAACTTTAACATATTTGATCAATTCATTCTAAGTCCTTGTACATATGTTTCTATAATCTATCGGAGGACTTTTATGACTTTTCTTAATGCAAGCATACTTGCATATTCATTCATATATATATATATATATATATCATAATCAAATCATATGTAAATAGGAATATGATTCATATGTTTATTCCTAACATAATCATTTCCTAATAATAATATTATTAATCTTTTAATAATATTTTATTCACTTCTTAGTATTATAAATCAATCAATAATACTTTTATCACTTCTTAATATTATTAATCACTTAATAATATTCAACTCACTATCTAATATTATTAATCATTTAATAATATTTTAATTAACTTCTAATATTATTAATCATTTAATAATATTTTAATTAACTTCTAATATTATTAACTATTTAATAATATTTTAATAACACTCTAATCTAATATTATTAATCATTTAATAATATTTTAATCTAAATACTTAATAATATTTTAATTTAATATTATTAATTGAATAATAATATTTTAATCTTTTATTAAACTCATAAACAATTTATTTTAATTGTTTATCCTTTACTAATACATTTATTTAATAAACCTAAAATGCCATAAATATAATATTTTATCAAAAATAACCAAAATACCAACCATAATTCTGATTACATCATATTAAGGGTCTTTTGTCAAAAAAATTATATTTTTACCCTTTATAACATCATTTAACTTATTTTATCAATTTATTCATAACTCAATCATTTTCATGAAAAATACCAAATCAATTCCAAAAATTCTAATTTTCTAGGAAACATCAGTTAATATTACCCTTATGAACATATAATTTTTTTGGATTTTTTCAGTTTCGTTTATTATACTTAGAATGGCCAACACAGTCGGATCTTGAAACAATTTTCATGATCTGAGTTTTTGTCCAAAAATTCCAACACTTTCAGGGTATGCTCTGGTTATGTATATGTACTTCCAGTAAAAATTTCATAATTTTTGGAGTTACATACCAAGAGTTATTCAAGTTTACTTTAAAAATAGTCATTTCCCGTTAAAATTCATAACTCTCATTCTCTACATCCAAAAATCGCCATCTTTGGAAAGGATGCAGTTAACTCATCATTTTAACACCCCAAAGTTTCTCAGAATTTTTAAAGCACAAAAATCGAACAAAATTACCCCTGCAATGGACTGCCCAAAAATAGCGTATTTTCCCTCTTTTTCTTTTAGTGGACAATTTTGCTTAAAACAACCACTATGGCTTGTAAAA
Source organism: Panax ginseng (assembly GCA_020205605.1). NCBI lineage: Eukaryota > Viridiplantae > Streptophyta > Magnoliopsida > Apiales > Araliaceae > Panax > Panax ginseng. The sequence continues at coordinate 179,380,388 of CM035132.1, forward strand.
TCATCATATTTGAGTTCTACCACTTGGTTTTACTAGTCAACTTAAATATCTAGCACCCATCTTTGACGGATCGTAAAAAGAAGTTATAGATCTAAAACTGTAGACATTCAAAGTATATAAAAGTTAGAGTTTTCTAACCCTTAAGAAACTAGTTTTCATTTCTCTCTTTTGATCCAACTTTTGACACTCAAAAAGGTTACATCTAACCATAAAACACTTATTAACATGTAAATCTAGAGTTTTGAAGTTTGGAATCATAAATTCAAGTTTTGATTGAAAATAATCAAAAATAACCTTCTTCTTCCTAGTTTGATTATGGGGCTTGAAAACTTTGCAAAAACTCTCTCTTCTCTCCTTATGTGGTTGCCGAAATTGACTCTATTCTCTCTCTCTCTCTCTATATATATATATATATATATGGTTTTGCTAGTTCTAGGAAAGTGAGATGAAAGAGAAGAAAGAAAAAAAACAATACATTTTATTTGATGTTTTTAAATATACCTAATGTATATCTAATACATCTCCCCACTCATCTTGCTTTCTTTTCCTTAATCATTATAAGGTTGCTTGCAAGTTTGGTTAAAGGATTGTTTGCAAGTTTAGTAAAATAGTGTGGCTAATTAAATGGATGACACATGGGCTTGAGTGTAAGATTTAACTTTGAAAAAAAATTACCCACATTCTCATTATCCCACCAATGTGCCCCCCCCCCCTCCCCGCCCCCTTGACATCATTACACCCATTAATTTTGATTTAATTTATTTTATTATTTTGCTTAATCAAATGTCCAAAAAGTTTCTTACTTGTTGGGCTTAGTTTGCGCTTTAAATTTAATTCTTTTGGGGTTCCTAAATAATTGTTTGGGCTATGTAAATTAACATAGTCCAATACTTTTAATTTTAATTATTTAATTAGGGTTTCCATTCACTCATTTTAGAATTTAAATGACTGGTTATGTACATTTAATTTTATAACCCAATTAGACTTGCTTTAATTAGGTTATAAAGTTAATTAATTGAGATGTATACAATAAATCTCTTAGGGTTAGTTTATATTTTAAATACTACTATCTCCGTCCCAGGATAAAAGTCCTTATTACTATTTTGGGTAGTCTCATGTTAAATGTCCACTTTCCTTTAATAACCAAACTTTTACACAATTTTTACTATTATACCCTTAGCATTAAATATCTCATATTTTTTTTATTCTAATTCTCTCTCCATATTCAATACCTGGTGGTTAAAATACAGTAATATGTGTGGTTGCTCAGTAGCACACGGCATTCCACAGTATTTTTGAATTATTGATTCTTACGTAAAAGGCACTACTCAATAATTGTTACAGTAATTACTGATCAATATTCTATTTTATTGATTCAATAATTGTTGCATTGATATTTTATATTATTGTTGTTTCAATAATTGTCACTGCACAATATTTCCCATTATCAGATCAATAATTCATATTATTTGAATAATATTATTAGATAGCATTGTTGACAATGTCTAGAAAATTCTGTCAAGGAGAGGTTTGGTCACCTAATTACGCGCTAGTAAGGAGAAATCCTTATTGAAAAGCCCCCTCTTTCCTGGGAACTGCCTGGTTGTCATTATTGTGATTCTGTAATATTATTTGTGAATAATTAATTATTGATAAGGAAATATTTATTTGATGCAGATATAAATGATGAATTTATTTATTTTATGTGGTTATAATTGAAGGAATTAATGTTGAGGTGTTTTATCAGTATTTTTGTCAGAATGAAAGTATTAAAAATCAAATCAGTGTTTTTGCGATATATTGCGTGAGTTATAATTTTTAATCTGACCGTTGGATCGTTGTAATTTTTGAATATGTTATACATATATAAGTTGAGTATATGTCCACAAATTTTGAACCGTTAAAAATGAACGTATGAATTGTTATGAATTTTAAGAGGTGACTGGTTCAGAAATTGTTGAAGTTTCAGAATTTATCATTTTGGTGGAAAATTCTAGAATGCGTGGACCCCACCTATGGTTGGCGAAGAAATGTGATAAAATTCTAATTCAAATGTGGTGGGTGAAAATAGTAGCAGGCAAAGCCATCAGGTAGCAGGTCAAGTCTGCTTCGGCGTGCTAACATTTTGCTATAAATAGAGTGCTGAGTTAGAATTGAAAATCACACCAAAAACATAAGCTTTATCTCTTTCTCTCTCTATATTATCAAGCTTATTTTGTGAGTATTTAGATACTTTGAGAGTTGCTATTCAGTGCAAGGTTCCTTCGGCTTTACATTTCGGTCAGAAGTACTGCTCTTTTGAGGTAGGGGATTTTAAGGGTTATTATGTTTCTTCAGTTTTGTAATTTTTCTGATCTTCAAAAATTCTGGAAAAATTTGAAATGATATTTTGATGAGTTTTCTCGATTGTGTCCAAAAATGGAAATTTTTGGATGGATAGATTAAGAGTTATGAATTTTATGAGAAAAGACTATTTTAAAAGTAAACCCTTATAACTCCATGCGATTAACTCCAAAATTGGTGAAATTTTTATTGGGAGTACATACATATAACATAAGTATACTCTGTAAATTTTGGAATTTTTGGACAAACGTACAATTTATGATAAATGTCTAAATATTCGGCAGTTTTGGCTATGTGAAAAATAGTAAATGAATTTAAAAAATTCCGAGAAAAATATATGTTCAATACGGGACTATATTCTGCTAAATCCCAGAAAATAAATATTTTTGGAACTGATTTGGTATTTTTCATGAAAATGGACTAGTTATGAGTAAATGAATTAAATATGTTATGTGAAGTAACAAAATTAGAAATATGATTTTATGGCTTGGGAATCTTATATAAGGTATATGCATATTTTTGATGAGGGTTTTGTTTATTGGTGATGAAATTTTATGATTTTGGCATTTTAGAATGATTAAATGCATTAATTAGTAAAGTGTAAATAATTAAAATAAATTGTTTATAAGTTTAGGAAATGATTAAAATATTGTGGTAATATTAATAATATTAGATTATGAGATTATTAAGTGATTTATAACATTTGGATTAAGGTGTTATGAAATCATTGATTCATGAATATTACTCTTGAAATTAAATGCACTTGTTGATCGTATTGTTTTTATTATCATATATAACATTTTTATAATCCCGGTGATGAAATTTCTCTTTGACTTAAGTGTAAAGATGGGTAGATTATTGGTATGATCATGACTATGAGTTCTCTTTGGCGATGGTGCAAAGATGAATTGTTGGTTTGTATGATCATGACCATTGAATTTATTGAATATATTTTTAGCTTAAGTACAAAGGTGAATTGATCAACATGGTTATAATTATTGTTTATATAAATTCTGAAATGATTATATATTTCTTTGAGATATTAATATCTTTGGCCCGTAGTGTAAATATGACATGTTGTTGAATATCTTTGGCTTGTAGTGCAAAGATGAATTGTTGATGAATATCTTTGGCCCATAGTGCAAAGATGACCTGTTGTTGAATATCTTTGGCCCGTAGTGCAAAGATGACCTGTTGCTGAATATCTTTGGCTTGTAGTGCAAAGATGAACTGTTAATGAATATCCTTGGCCCGTAGTGCAAAGATGAACCTATTAGTATGATTATAAACAGGAACTGTGATTTGGTACAACCATGATCTTTGATGTTTCAGGTAAAGACATGTGATGAAAATTTATCTTCGTCCTGAATGAGAAAAGGAATTTGGAACCACAAATATGATTATGAGTTATTCATATGATTGTGGACAGGAACTGTTGATTGATGTTACAGAGATAAAACATTGTTGGTGGACTTTTAACATAGAGAAGATAATAGACATTATGGTCTATTTGACTCTTCTAATGGATTGCTCGTTCCGCTGCAACTATGGTTGAAAAGTTTTATCATCTACAATATGTTCTAAATCTCGATTTATTCTTGATGAAGGCTATTGATAATTTAATTATCTTTAGTCATAATATTCTTTCTTGAGCTAGTTGTGCTTCACCCTTTTGCTTCACAATTTCTTTCGGTAATAAGAGTGTTCTTTGAGTCGAGCGGATAACGAGGGGAATAGAATGGTGGTCTATAAATGTTGAGGTTCTCCCTAAATAGTATGGAAATAATTTTATTGAGAACTTTAGATAAGTGTGTCGTATTTTATACGTCATTTGATATTTAATTTTGGTGAACCGAATAGGGTAAAGTGAACCCAACTTTAGAAGGGTGTTTTGCCACTATCATACAAGATGTCTAATGACCTACGAGTTATCATAAGACAGGGTTGTGCACATCCACTTGCTGAGTATATCTACGATCACTATCTATATAATCTTGGAGTTTATTTGAAATATAATTTTCAACTGGAGACAGTGGAGATAGTTATATGTCAAGAGAAGACTCACCATTTGAAGGAACATGATAGTAATCTTCTCATTTTTCTTTGGGGTCTATTGAGTCAACCAAGGATAATTCTCCAGTCATATGATATCTATTATAACTTAGATTCATGGCCTCCTATATACGAAGGTTTCCTTGAGCACTTCCCAAAGATTTTAATTTCTAAAACAGTTATTGACTGTACGTTTATGTAATGTATCAATGTGAGGTGCTGTCCATAATTGGGACATGAGTCACAGTTGGTATTAAAACTCACAGTATATGTGTTGTTATATTTTGCATGACAATTGTAGTAATAAAGTTGTAGTTGTTTTCTGTACCATTTATTTGGCGACTCAAAATAGGTTGGATGGATTGGACCTATTTTGGGGGGGGGGGGTCACATTTGGTATCAGAGCTTAGGGATATGATCTCTGGCGGAGATCCGGGATTTGAACTAGGAGGGGAGAGATGAGTAATATCCTTCGCTAGTGTGTGTCGTACCTAAGCTGAATTTTTTTAAGTTGACAAATTGTGATATTTCAATTAACCTTTGTTTTGAAGCTATATTCTAGAATGATATCCAAAATACGGGGAGATCTTGTGATGGAGAAATCATGAGGACGGGGGAAGATGGAATCAAAATGAAAGCAAGGTATTCTCAACTCTTTGAAATACCAGATATCGTGACGTAAATTTCGGGGATGAAATTTCATAAGGAGGGAGATTGTAAGACCCTAATTTTATAAAATAAAAGTATTAAATTTTCCTATTTAGTAAATGGTTAAATTGATAAAAAGTTAAAGTTAAGGGTGATATATATAAAATTTTCAAAATAAGCAAGTGGTATATAAAATACTTATTATTATCTGGGAATATTAGATTCGGTTAGTGGAATATTCTTGTTGTCGAGAATATTAAATGCGACAGTATGACCATTTGTGGGCCCATATAATGTAATAATTGTCGGATGAAGAAAGCGACAAGTTTGAGTTTTTATAAATAACGCCAGCGATGAGTTACTGAATTAACACTTGTTGGAATACACGGTGGTTAAAATACGAATATGTGTGTTTGCTCAAGAAGCACACATTATTACATGATTTTTAAATTATTAATTCTTACGTAAGAAGACACTACTCAATAATTATTACAGGAATTCTTGTTCAATATTCTATTTTATTGATTCAATAATTGATCGTTGATATTTTATATTATTGTTGTTTGATAATTGTCAACGCATACATATTTCCCATTATCGGATCAATAATTCATATTATTTGAATAATATTATTAGATAACATTATTGGCAATGTCTAGAAAATTCTATCAATGAGAGGTTTGGTCACCTAATTGCTTGTGCAAGATGGGAAAAATCCTTATTGGAAAGCCCCTCTTCTGACGAGAACTGCTGGTTGTCATTATTGTGATTACATAATATTATTTGTGAATAATTAATTATTAATTTATATGATGAGGAAAATATTGATTTTATGTGGATATAGATGGAGAAAATTTTTAATGTGACAATTGTTGAAAATTAATATTTTATCTTTTTTGATAACATAATTCATTTAAATATATTATTATATTTTAATAATATAATAATGATGATATTTTTACAACGAATGTGGGATATATGAATAAATGAGGAGGAAGAGTATTTTTATTGTAATAAATATTAAAAACATGTTTTTCATGTTTGTGGACCCCATTTCTTAACTGAAATTTGATTATAGCTTGTAAAATCGCCCGTTTGTGGATTTTGGTTTAATTTCTGTTTGGAATTTGAAAAAACTTTCTTCTGCAAAGTTGTAGAGAATGGAATTTCCTATGGAAAGAACATGAGGTTCAAATTTTTTTGACAAAAGTGCTATTTATTATGAATTATTGAAGTTTCGAAGTTCCAGAATAATTGATTTTTGGAAGTTTTAATTGTTTTAATCAAGAAAAACGTTTTTTTTCAATCCCACATGTGTGGTAAATGAGCTAAATTCTGATTCTTGGGTGGTGGGCTTGAATATTTATTAAATAAAATTATTTTAATAAATTTTTTGCTTTGGTGTTCTAAGCATTTTTCTATACATACGGTGCTTAGGTTAGAATTGAAAATCACACCAGAAACTGAAATCTTCTCTCTCTTTCTCTCTCGATATATTGAGCGTATTCTTGTGAGTATTTTGATACTTTGAGTGTTGTTATACGGTGCAAGTTCCCTTCAGCACTATATTCAGTATTTCAGCCAGAAGCACTATTCTTTCGAGGTAAGGGATATTATTTTTTTAAAAAAATAATATTATTTCTTCTGATATCATTATGTCGGATTATTGGTAAGATTTTTCTTGTGAAATTCTTGTCTTTTAGTGTCGGGGTTACTATTCACGTATATGACACTATTCACGTATACGACACTATTCACGAATACGACACTATTCACAGAAAAATTAAATTTTCGTTTTTGTCCAAAATATCGATTATGGATACTAGCTTTGATTGTATTCATGTTTTGATCACTCTTGAATTTTACTTCACTATGGTTATTTATGAAGTATTTTTGAACTTGGATTGTTTAAAGTATGAATCCTTAATACTTGTTATTTTTCAATTCCTTTGGATTCGTTTTTCTTAAAATATTTTTCATCATCCTTAGTCCTAAATGATGGTATTACTGAGTATCTTTGGCCTGTAGTGCAAAGATGGTTGATTTTTTGATGAATATCTTTGGCCCGTAGTGCAAAGATGAACAGGTGTTGAGATGAACATGACCGACTGATGAATATCTTTGGCCTGTAGTGCAAAGATGAATATTTGATTCAAGATGAATATTGATTGATGTTACATGGATAAAATGTTAATAATAGACTGTTAAATTCATAGATAATAGTAGAATTCATTCTCTACGTAATTCTTCTATGAATTATTATTTTCGCTGCGAATATTGATCTGAAACTTGTTGTCTATTATATTCTATCAGATTTTTCCCTGTTGAAGACTAATGATAATTTGTTCTATATTATCTTAGTCATAATATTCTTTACTGGGCTAGTTGAGATCACTCTTTTCCTTTTTGTTCCATTTTTCTTCTCAGGAGGCGAGAATGTAGCGAGTTCTAGTCGGGGGATGGAATGATGGTTCTAGAAGTTGTCTTAGTAGTCCTCACCATTTTTGTATAATAATATATCAATAATTGTAATGAGGACTTATTTGGGTGTGGATATTGTCTAGATGACAATATTTGTATTTAAACTCATAGTTTATATGTTGTATTAATAAAGTTGTAGTTGTTTCTGTACCATGTATTTTGACGACTCAGAATGGGTGATGTAACCTATTTTGGGGGCGTCACAGTTGGTATCAGAGCTTAGTAATATGATCTCTGGCAGAGATCGGGGAATAGAACTAGGAGGGGAGAGACGGGTAAATCCTTCGCTAGGGTGTCCTACCTAAGCTTATTTGTTGGTCGATCATAATATAGGGATATTATGTGATATGTTAATTTGTTAAATTAACCCTTGTTTTATGGCGGTATTTGAGAATGGCAACTGAGAATGTTAACAATGGAGTAAATGAGGCGTGGAAGCGCTGTCTTTCACCAACGAGAGGAGAATCGTCTGACAGTGTAAGCAATGTTCCTCCCATAAACAACACCACCGAAAGCGATCGATGAGCGATGAGATGTTTAGAAGCTTTTTGTGGTTCGTGCAAAAACGAATGAAGGAGATTCCTATTCAAAATACGGAAAGAAACAATGGCAACGCATACCGGTAGTCACACCCAAGCGATTCAAGGAGTTGGGACCACGAGTGCAGGGGAAAGCGGATCCGATTAAGGCGGAGACGTGGGTCAAACAAATTACCAAGATATTCGATGTCTTGGGATGCGGAGGAAATGAAGGTTCCATTCGCCACTTTTATGTTCCGTAATGAGGCAGATTACTGGTGGAAATCTGTGAAGCGTACCCATCCAGCCACGCTCAGCATGTCTTGGGAGACATTTCAGAAACTGTTCAATGACAAATACTTTCCTGAAAGTGTTCGTCATATGAAGGAGGTAGAGTTTATTAGATTGGAACAAAACAACATGACGGTGTCCCAGTACGAGGCAAAGTTCGCGGAGTTATCCAGGTTTGCACCTCATTTGGTGGAGAATGAGGAGCGCGTATGCGGATGTTTACGAGGTTTGAAACCTAAGATACGTCAATATCTCATTTCTCATAAATTTTCTCTCTATTCAGATGTTGTCAACATGGCTCAATTATTAGAGCGAGATAACGAGTACGGTCAACCGAGGGACCACAACCAGGATCATACTGACAGAAGTGATCATCGAACAACGATAACCAGCGGAGAAAGAAGAATACGGACAAGAGCGGCAACCACTCTGGTGGTAATCATGGCCATGAGAATAGAAGAAGCGAGTCGAGGGGAGATTTTAAAAAAAGGAGATTCAACAATGACAATGCGAAGACGTCGACACCAAAGACAAGAATCGGTTCCAAGGGAGGAGAACGACCACCCATCATATCTTTATAAGTCGTGAAAGAAGGACATATCAACCCAAACTGCCCACAACAGTTTAAGGTATGTTATAATTGTGGGAAGGAAGGACATATCGCTCGAGATTGCACTTCATAGCGAAACCAAGTCCAATGAGGATGGTGACTCAAAAGGTCATCCCGAAAAAAAGTCAAAGTCAATCTTCTGGAAGAGCGTTTGTCGTGGTATTGGTCAAAATGCGAGGAACCCAAATGAGGTGATCACGGGTAAGCTAATCGTAAATTCTTGCGAAGTTTATACATTACTAGATACCGGTGCTACCCATTCATTTATCTCTCCTGCTTGTGTTCAACGTTTAAACTTGACTCCGGAGAAATTAGACTTTGACCTATCTGTGGAGACTCCGTTAGGAGAAACTTTCACCACATCCACTGTTTATAAATCTTGTTTGATCTAAGTTGACACCATCACATTACCTGTTCACCTTATCTCTTTAAAGATACTTGCTTTTGATGTGATTTTAGGGATTGATTGGTTAACTACTCATCATGCCAAAATTGATTGTTTTCGTAAGGTTGTTAGTTTTTATATTCCTAACCAACCTGTTGTACAAATTCAAGCAACTAAACCATTAAAATCAATCACTGTCATATCTAGTCATAAAGCTATTCGTTTATTTAAAAATGGATGTCAAGCTTTCTTAGCCCATGTTATGGATTTGAATAAAGACACGTCGATTTTAAAAATATTCCTGGTTTGTTAGTAAATTTCTGGCATGTTTCCCTGAAGAACTTCCCGGTCTACCCCCAGAACGTGAAGTTGAATTCTTTATTGACCCTGAACCTGGTACAAAGCCCATTTCTAAAACCCCATATCGAATGGCTCCTATTAAACTTCAAGAGTTAAAGGTCCAACTACAGGAGTTGTTGGACATCGGTTTCATTCGTCCTAGTACATCTCCTTGGGGTGCTCCTGTTTTATTTGTAAAGAAGAAGGATGGGAGTATGCGACTTTGTATTGACTACTGGGAATTAAACCATGTCACTATCAAGAATAGGTATCCGCTACCTCGTATTGATGACCTGTTTGACCAGTTGCAAGGAGCACAATTCTTTTCAAAGATTGATCTTCATTCTGGATATCATCAGCTGAAGATTAGAACTGAGGATATTCCAAAGACTACCTTCAGAACTCGGTACGGGCATTATGAATTCTTAGTCATGTCTTTTGGATTGACTAATGCTCCTGCGGCTTTCATGGATATGATGAACAGAGTATTCAAGGATTATTTAGATCAGTTCGTTGTTGTCTTTATTGATGACATCCTCATATATTCCAAAAGCCATCAAGATCATGAGCACCATTTGAAGCTGGTACTCCAAAGGCTTCGTGAAAACAAGCTATATGCCAAGTTGAAAAAATGTTAGTTCTGGCTTGAGGAAGTAGCATTCCTTGGGCACGTGGTGTCAAAACATGGAGTATCTGTCGACCTTGTGAAGATTGAAGCAATACAAAGTTAGGAGCAACCAAGTTTCGATGGCAATCAAGTACGAGCTAACTTTAGGCTAGCCGGTTATTATCGGAGATTCGTGGAAGGGTTTTCTCGAATCGCTACTCAGATTAACTCGGTGACTCGAAAAGATACAAAATTCAGTATGGAGCGGGAATCGCGAGAAGAGTTTCCAAGAGCTTAAGAGTAGACTCATTTCGGCACCTATTCTGACAATACCATCTGGTTCAGATGGATTTGTTATCTACAGCGATGCTTCAGGCAAAGGGTTAGGATGTGTTCTCATGCAACGTGGGAAAGTCATAGCCTATGCCTCGCGACAACTTAAAGAATATGAGATGAATTATCCTACTCATGATCTAGAGTTGGTAGCAGTCGTTTTCGCGCTAAAGATCTGGAGGCACTATCTATATGGAGAGAAAGTGGAGATATATTCAGACCATAAAAGTCTCAAATATTTCTTCACCCAAAAAGAACTCAACATGCGGCAACGACGTTGGCTCGAGTTGTTGAAAGATTACGACCACACTATTCAATACCATTCTGGAAAAGCGAACGTGGTAGCCGACGCATTGAGTAGAAGATCATATGCGAGAACGAGTGCGATGTTGTCAACACAAAGGCCCATTTTGTGTGATTTACAAAAGATGAAGATAGAATTCAAGACTCCGGGGACCCATGCAATGATGTCAAGTATACGTATAGAACCAACTTTAATCGAAAAAGTTAAAGTTGCTCAAGCCACAGACCCGGAGCTGATGCATATGAAGAAGAAAGTGTAAGAAGGTGTTATTCCAGAAGCAAGAATTGATGAAGAAGGAATACTTCGACTCCACTCCAGACTTTGTGTTCCTAACGATTCTAATTTGAAGAACAAGATTATGATGGAGGCACACAATACACCATTTGCAATCCATCCTGGAAGTACCAAAATGTATCGTGATCTTCGACATACATTTTGGTGGAATAATATGAAGAGAGAGATTACAAAGTTTATCTCGAGGTGTTTAACTTGTCAACATGTAAAGGCAAAGCACTAAGTGCCAAAGGGTCCATTACAACCATTTGAGATTCTGAAATGGAAATGGGAACACATTACCATGGATTTCATTATGGGTCTTCCTACGGTTGCTCAAGGCATCGATGCTATTTGGGTTATTGTTGATAGATTAACTAAGTCTGCTCATTTCTTACCGATACAAGAGACTTATTCCCATGAACGTCTTGCTAGTATGTACGTGAATGAGATTGTGAGACTGCATGGCATGCCAGTATCCATAGTTTCGGATCGTGACCCAAGATTCACTTCAAGATTTTGGGTTAGCTTGCAAAAAGCTATGGGCACGGATTTACGATTCAGTTCGGCATACCATCCTCAAACGGACGGACAATCAGAGAGGACTAATCAAAATCTTGAAGATCTATTAAGATTTTGTGTCCTAGACTTCAAAGGGAGTTGGGATAAGTATTTTCCATTGGTGGAATTCTCCTACAACAACAGTTATCAGGCAAGTATAGGTGTGGCCCCATTTGAAGCATTGTATGGACGAAAGTGTCGCTCTCCAGTATGTTGGGACGAGGTGGGTGAAGCAACATTGTTGGGACCCGAGTTGGTACGTATGACTACAGAAAAGATCCAAATGATTCGACAACATATACAAACGGCACAGGATCGACAAAAGAGTTATGCGGATCTTCATCGAAAGGATGTGGAATTTAGTATTGGGGATCATGTATTGTTGCGTGTAGCTCCATGGAAGGGGGTAACAAGATTCGGGAAGAGAGGAAAGCTCAATCCATAATTTATTGGTCCATTTCAGATTCTTGACCGAGTAGGAAATGTAGCCTATAGACTCGCGTTACCTCCAAGTATGTCTCATGTTCATAATGTGTTTCACATATCTGTGCTTCGTAAATATGTGAAAGACTGTGAAAGACCTGAACCACGTTATTAAGTTAGAACTGGACGAGATAGCCGAAGACTTAACGTACGAGGAGATACCTGTCAAGATCTTGGATAGGAAAGAGCATGTCCTACGCACAAAGGTCATACCACAAGTTAAAGTTTTGTGGAGGAACCTTGCTATAGAGGAAATGACTTGGGAGTTGAAAACGGAAATGAAAGCGAGGTATCCTCACCTTTTCGAAACACCAGGTACGTACGTCAATTTCGAGGACGAAATTTCATAAGGAGTGGAGATTGTAAGACCCCAACTTATTATAAATAAAATTAAATTTTTCCTCTATTTATTATTTTGAAATAGTAAGGGTTGATTTGATTAATGTGGTTAGTTATGGGTGAAATGCGCAAATATTTTAAATAAGCAAGTGGTTATAAAATATTCATTGTTGTTGGGGAATATTCGTTTGATCGTGGAATATTCTTCTTTGTCGGGAATATTAAATGCAATGTAGCGACCTTGTGTGGGCCCTATAACGGAAAGCGATTGGATGAAGAAAACGACAAATATAAGTTGTTTATAAATAACGACGTAGTTGTTACCATTAATACTGTTGAAATACTCGGTGGTTAAAACACAGTAGCACACGGTATTGAACCAATTATTCATTCTTACGTAAGAAGGCACTACTCAATAATTGTTACGGTAATTCTTGTTCAAAGATTTTATATTTTATTGATTCAATAATTGCTTTGCGTTGATATTTTATATTATTGTTGTTTCAATAATTGTTACTACACAGTATTTTTCATTATCGGAGAAATAATTCATATTATCTGAATAATATTATTGAATAACATTATTGGCAATGTCTAGAAAGTTCTGTCTAAGGAGAGGTTTGGTCATCTAATTATTGCTGCATGATGAGAGAGATCCTTATTGAAAGCCCCTCTTTCTTTAGGAACGCACGGTTGTCGATATTGTGATTCTGTAATATTATTTATAAATAATTAATTATTAATTTATATGATGAGGAAAATATTGATTTTATCTGGATATAGATGGAGAAAATTTTTAATGTGACAATTGTTGAAAATATTAATATTTTATCTTTTTCTGATAAAATAATTCATTTAAATATATTATTATATTTTAATAATATAATAATGATGATATTTTTACAACGAATGTGGGATATATGAATAAATAAGGAGGAAGAGTATTTTTGTTGCAATAAATATTAAAAACATGTTTTTCATGTTTGTGGACCCCATTTCTTGACTGAAATTTGATTATAGCTTGTAAAATCGCCCGTTTGTGGATTTTGGTTAATTTCTGTTTGGAATTTGGAAAAACTTTCTTTTGCAAAGTTGTAGATAATGGAATTTCCTATGGAAAGGATATGAGGTTCGATTTTTTTTGACAAAAGTGCTATTTATTATGAATTATTGAAGTTTCGAAGTTCCAAAATAATTGATTTTTGGAAGTTTTAATTGTTTTAATCAAGAAAAACGTTTTTTTCAATCCCACATGTGTGGTAAATGAGCTAAATTCTGATTCTTGGGTGGTGGGCTTGAATATTTATTAAATAAAATTATTTTAATAAATTTTCTGCTTTGGTGTTCTAAGCATTTTTCTATACATACGGTCTTAGGTTAGAATTGAAAATCACACGAAATCAAATCTTCTCTCTCTTTCTCTCGATATATTGAGCGTATTCTTGTGAGTATTTTGATACTTTGAGTGTTGTTATACGGTGCAAGTTCCCTTCAGCACTATATTCAGTATTTCAGCCAGAAGCACTATTCTTTTCGAGGTAAGGGATATTATTTTTTAAAAAATAATATTATTTCTTCTGATATCATTATGTCGGATTATTGGTAAGATTTTTCTTGTGAAATTCTTGTCTTTTAGTGTCGGGGTTACTATTCACGTATATGACACTATTCACGTATACGACACTATTCACGAATACGACACTATTCACAGAAAAATTAAATTTTCGTTTTTGTCCAAAATATCGATTATGGATACTAGCTTTGATTGTATTCATGTTTTGATCACTCTTGAATTTTACTTCACTATGGTTATTTATGAAGTATTTTTGAACTTGGATTGTTTAAAGTATGAATCCTTAATACTTGTTATTTTTCACTGGATTCGTTTTCTTAAAATATTTTTCATCATCCTTAGTCCTAAATGATGGTATTACTGAGTATCTTTGGCCTGTAGTGCAAAGATGGTTGATTTTTTGATGAATATCTTTGGCCCGTAGTGCAAAGATGAACAGGTGTTGAGATGAACATGACCGACTGATGAATATCTTTGGCCTGTAGTGCAAAGATGAATATTTGATTCAAGATGAATATTGATTGATGTTACATGGATAAAATGTTAATAATAGACTGTTAAATTCATAGATAATAGTAGAATTCATTCTCTACGTAATTCTTCTATGAATTATTATTTTCGCTGCGAATATTGATCTCGAAACTTGTTGTACATTATATTCTATCGATTTTTTCCTGTTGAAGACTAATGATAATTTGTTCTATATTATCTTAGTCATAATATTCTTTACTGGGCTAGTTGAGATCACTCTTTTTCTTTTTGTTCCATTTTTCTTCTCAGGAAGCCAGAATGTAGCGAGTTCTAGTCGGGGGATGGAATGATGGTTCTAGAAGTTGTCTTAGTAGTCCTCACCATTTTTTGTATAATAATATATCAATAATTATAATGAGGACTTATTTGGGTGTGGATATTGTCTAGATGATAATATTTGTATTTAAACTCATAGTTTATATGTTGTATTAATAAAGTTGTAGTTGTTTCTGTACCATGTATTTTGACGACTCAGAATGGGTGATGTATACCTATTTTGGGGGCGTCACACTTTCTCTCTTTCTCTCTCTATATTATCAAGCGTATTTTGTGAGTATTTAGATACTTTGAGAGTTGCTATTCAGTGCAAGGTTCCTTCGGCTTTACATTCCGGTCAGAAGTACTGCTCTTTTGAGGTAAGGAATTTTAAGGGTTATTATGTTTCTTCAGTTTTGTAATTTTTCTGATCTTTAAAAATTTTGGAAAATTTTAAAATGATAATTTTGATGAGTTTTCTCGATTGTGTCCAAAAATGGAAATTTTTGGATGGATAGATTAAGAGTTATGAATTTTATGAGAAAAGACTATTTTAAAAGTAAACTCTTATACCTCCTTGTGGTTAACTCTAAAATTGGTAAAAATTTTGTTGGGAGTACATATATATAACATAAGTATACTCTGTAAATTTCGGAATTTTTGGACAAACGTACAATTTATGATAAATGTCTAAATATTCGGTAGTTTTGGCCATATGAAAAATAGTAAATGAATTTTAAAAATTTCGAGAAAAATATATGTTCAATATGGGACTATATTCTGCTAAATCCCAGAAAAGAAATATTTTTGGAATTGATTTGGTATTTTTTATGAAAATAGACTAGTTATGAGTAAATGAATTAAATATGTTATGTGAAGTAACAAATTAGAAATAGGATTTTATGGCTTGGGAATCCTATATAAGGTATATGCAGATTTTTGATGTGAGTTTTGTTTATTGGTGATGAAATTTTATGATTTTGGCATTTTAGGATGATTAAATGCATTAATTGGTAAAGTGTAAACAATTAAAATAAATTATTTATAAGTTTAAGAAATGATTAAAATATTGTGGTAATATTAATAATATTAGATTATGAGATTATTAAGTGATTTATAACATTTGGATTAACATTTTTATAATCTCGGTGATGAAATTTCTCTTTGACTTAAGTGTAAAGATGGGTAGATTATTGTTATGATCGTGACTATGGGTTCTTTTTGGCCAGTAGTGCAAAGATGAATTATTGACTGGTATGATCATGACCATTAAATTTATAATTGAATATTTTTAGCTTAAGTGCAAAGGTGAATTGATCAACATGGTTATAATTATTGATTATATAAATTCTGAAATGATTATATATTTCTTTGAGATATTAATATCTTTGGCCCGTCTGCAAATATGACATGTTGTCGAATATCTTTGGCACAGTAGTGCAAAAGATGAATTGTTGATGAATATCTTTGGCCGTGGTGCAAAAGATGACTTGTTGTTGAATATCTTTGGCCCAGTAGTGCAAAGATGACCTATTCTTGAATATCTTTGGCTTTGAGTGTGCAAGATGAATCTGTTAATGAATATCTTTGGCCCGTAGTGCAAAGATGAACCTATTAGTATGATTATGAACAAGAACTGTGATTTGGTATAACCATGATCTTTGATGTTTCGTAAAGACATGTGATGAAAATTTATCTTCGATCACGAATGAGAAAAGGAATTTGGAACCACAAATATGATTATGAGTTATTCATATGATTGTGGATGAGAACTGATGATTGATGTTCTGAGAGATAAAACATTGTTGGTGGACTTTTAACATAGAAGATAATAGACATTATGGTCTATTTGACTCTTCTAATGGATTGCTCGTTAAATTTATAACTATGGTTGAAAAGTTTTATCATCTACAATATGTTCTAAATCTACGATTTATTCTTGATGAAGGCTATTGATAATTTAATTATCTTTAGTCATAATATTCTTTCTTGAGCTAGTTGTGCTCACCCTTTTGCTTCACAATTTCTTTCGGGTAATAAGAGTGTTCTTAGAGATTGAAGCGGGGATAACGGGGAATAGAATGGTGGTCTATAGTTGTTGAGGTTCTCCCTAAATAGTATGGAAATAATTTTATTGAGAACTTTAGATAAGTGTCGTATTTTATACGTCATTTGATATTTAATTTTGGTGAACCGAATAGGGTAAGGTGAACCCAACTTTGGAAGGTGTTTTTGCCACTATCATACAAGATGTCTAATGACCTACGAGTTATTATCATAAGGCAGGGTTGTGCACATCCACTTGCTGAGTATATCTACGATCACTATCTATATAATCTTGGAGTTTATTTGAAATATAATTTTCAACTGGAGACAGTGGAGATAGTTATATGTCAAGAGAAGACTCACCATTTGAAGGAACATGATAGTAATCTTCTCGTTTTTCTTTGGGGTCTATTGAGTCAACCAAGGATAATTCTCCAGTCATATGATATCTATTATAACTTAGATTCATGGCCTCCTATATACGAAGGTTTCCTTGAGCACTTCCCAAAGATTTTAATTTCTAAAACAGTTATTGACTGTACGTTTATGTAATGTATCAATGTGAGGTGCTGTCCATAGTTGGGACATGAGTCACAGTTGGTATTAAAACTCGCAGTATATGTGTTTTTGTATTTTGTACGACAATTGTAGTAATAAAGTTGTAGTTGTTTTCTGTACCATGTATTTGGCGACTTAGAATAGGTTGGATGGATTGGACCTATTTTGGGGGCGTCACATAAACCATATAGGTTCTTTAGAAATTTTAATTAATCCTCTAATTCCCATCTAGGTATTATTTTTTATCCTTTATTTTAATTATTCAAGATCTTATAATTTTTCGGGTTGTCACACATGTAAGCAATTGTATTGTATCATTATTTAATTAATGTCAAATTGTCATTTCATGATGATTAATGACAATATTTATGTGCTTTATGACATGGGTTATAATTTATTAAATTATTAGGGATGTAAATTATAATAATCCAACAATCATTGTTCAAAATTTTATGAAAATATTAAATTATTTTAATTAAATTAGAATTTAGAGGTGAAGAAGTACACATTATTATTTATTAATTATTTAATAAAAAAGTTTACTTATAATAACTTATTAAAAAACAAAAATATGTTTAGGTAATAAAAAAATAACTACAAATTTAACAATTATTAATAAGACAAACTTTAGAATTTAATATGAAATAACCAGTTATTTGTATTTAGAATTTTAGAAACAATTTAAACATGTAATTAAGAAATCGAACTACTTGAACTAATCTCGGACTTATCGAACCGAACTCGAACTCGAACTTATCAAACCGAACTCGATCTGTTCGCGAACAAAGACGAACCGAACCACATGGTGTGCGAATATTTTCGCTCGAGCAATCGAACAGAACATTATGTGCGAACTCGATTTGACTAGGCGAGCAAGTCGAACTCAAACCGAACCGGTTCGCAAACAGTTCATTTTTGTTTGCAGCCCTAGTCCTAACTAGGAGGTCGAGCCCTAATATGGTCTTCTTTACTTGGTCGATTTTCTGGCTTTTGATTTGGTTGATCATTTCTTGATTTCTTGAACATCAGAATTTGTCACAACTGAAAAGAACCACCAACGTGAAATAATATTTAAAACAACCGGGTCAAATTTCGAGTCTGGAACAAATCTCAGGTTAAATTCTAAATCTAAATCAAATCCATCCAAATAAGACTTTAAACTAATAATATCTTCTTAGGTAATCTTACCAAATAACTGAGAACAATTCACAGGTCAAATCCCAAGTCCGAGTCCGAATTGAATTAAATCCATTCGAATAGAGCAAGTTCAACCAAAAGGTTATGACTGAGGTATTATGGAAGTAATTTAATTCTTTATACACAGATAAATTTTTTCCAAATTTTTTCGATGTTACAATATGTGAATCTCTTTTTTACTACCTCTTATCATGTGTATTTACATAATACTAACATAAATTTATTGTCACATATAACAACTCTTAAATGACAAATAGAGTTGTTGAATTTTTTGATATTTGCAATTAAAATTACAATAAGATTAAATTAAAAATGAACCCAATAAATTTATTTAATAATAATAGTTTCACAACCATAATATGGCTCTAGTGGAAGCAGCAAATAGTGCGAATGTGGAAAAACAAAAATGACAATCAATTAAATAAGGAAAAAATGCAGGGTAAGATGAAAAAAGTGTAGATGTATACCGTTATATCTGATTTTTTGGGGTAATATATAATGCTTTTTCATTTCTTGGTATGTTCGCATATACGAAAAATTAATCATAACAATAATAATTGAAGAAAAAACAGAAAAAGATCAATAGCTGGAATACAGAAACACTCCTAAGAGGGAAGAAAGATTTGAATTATAAACTTTTAATAACTAGCAATTACATCATGAAATCCAAGGTTCCATCATCCATGCCTTGCTATAAACAAAAGAAAAGGAAAAAAAAATATCTTCATTAATTGTTGAAATTTATTATTCTCACAATTTTGTAATTAACCTGTGGAGAAAACTTCAAATAAATTAACAAGGTATCCAAGAATGTACAGGCTAGCAAATCAACCCCCCCCCAAATAAAAAATATCACCAAAGTGAAGTTGAGCTTATGGACAAGTCCATTGAATCTCAACAAAGAATCTGCACTTCATAGGCTGAAATCTTCATTTCTTTATAACCTCTTATTTACTTCAGAGTAATGCTAGGGGTACCAAAATTTGAGTTTCACTTTTTTTTTTCTTTTTAATATGTTTTTTTTTTCTTGCATGATAAATCAGTATTGATGTGTTTAATTAATAGGATAAAAATTTGGTACCTCGAGCATTATTCTTACTTCATGACATCTGGTCAGCTGCTGGAAGAAAGAGCCTCATTCCTGCATTTCATAAGGAGGAGTCATCATTTCTCCACTATAGAATGAATCATCCCAGTTGATTCCATAAAAATCTTCATCCTTTTCTTCTTCCCACTTGAGGACCTCCCTAATGTACTTGATTGCCTCATCAACTGACATACGGTCGTGAGCTTTGGTCTGCCATACAAAAAGCTTCCTGCCGGTGATGGAATAATAGAGCTCTTTGAATTTCATAGCCATGTAATAGTATGCTTGGTTCGCCAGCGATTGACTGTTGTGATGAGGCTTCAAAGGATTGAAGTCTTTGAACCACTCGCAAATTGTTAGAGGAACATGGTTGATTTTGTCCTCGAAGGCATCATATTTGTTTAAAAGCAGCACAAAGGGGGTGTCACCAAAACAAGGGTTCTTCACTATGCTCTCAAACAAATCTCTGCTCGCCAGCATCTTGTTATGTGAAGGACCAGAGCTGTGGGACCACACTTGATCATAATCACTCAAGGCAATGCAAAATACTCCCACCCTAGCGTCTTCAAACATTTCCAGCCATTTACAGCCATCCTGAAGCCCCTTGGAGCTTAAGCGAATCAACTGGTACCTAAGAGAGAGAAAAAAAAGGTCACGCGAAAGAGCATTAATTGAACAGCAGCTAGGATAAACAAAGCCAATATATTATATTAAAAACTACTGAATCTTTTTACTTTGTCAAAGGAGATTGGTATTCAAAGTTTTCATAGTAAATCTCAGAAGTGGGGCTGTGATCATCAAATGAGAACTCAATGCTAGAAAGACCGTTGCTCGGGGTTACTCCTTCGGCATATAAAATGTCTTTCTCAGAAGGTTCGTACTCATTGCTTGATACCTCAATAGCCTGTCAGTCATAAATTAGTAATGCATCAGCAACTGTCGAAAGCCTCGACGAAACCTAAGACTTTTAGTTGCAGAGATAGACAAGTATAATTACTGAGGACACGCGACTTCACAAGAAACCTTGTCAAAAGAAAATTCTGTGCCAAAATGTTGTAACGTCATAAAGAAAAAAAAAACACTGAAAGCAGTGTGATGATAGAATTTTATATGCATATGGTCTCTAAGCGCTTCAAATAAGATATTCACATAACAGGATTTGTGAAATTCTTTGCTATGACGGACTTTATAGAAACTAGATTTAGACCAAAGAACATGGGTCTTAACTTGATCCGGCAAGATTATAGCTGATCAAAGCATGTTATCCAAGATTAAACAAAAAAAAACCCTTAAGATTTAGCTTAACCTTGTTCAGGCATCTAAAAAAATCACAATGACAAAGGTCAGAGAAAATTAGGCTTTTGTACTGCCATCTCAAATTTGATATTTAAACACTAACACGACTAGGGAATTAGTTTTTAACCACATTTATTAGGTGTGCAGACGAGTGAAATACACATGCAGAGACACAGACACACTTCACGGAGATATGGATATATCAGGAAGCCTATTGAGCGAACTGAACCTATTTTTTCTTATTATCCAGATATAAACTAACTAGATAAGACAACTGACTGGTTATGCAAGATACACACACACACACACACACATATATACCAAAAATAAATAAACAATACCAAAAATTATGTAATATAACTATATGCTGAAGATCCAAAATAAAAATAAAAAAAACACATACAAGACTTGCATTTAGGTTGTAGAAGTCATCGGATAACAATTTTAAAACAGGATACATACCCTATCTAAGAAATATTTGGCAACATCTGGAAGAAAAGGCAGTTCCTCCCTTCTCTTGTAGGTTTCTTGGATGGCAGGATCCTTCCAGATCTCATCTACAACAGGAGAATACTCACGTGTTGCAGCAGGAAAGAAAGCATCCACATCTCCCATAGCCATGATTTCCAATAACCAATCAGAAAAATGCTTGAACCTGTGATTGATTGAATAGATACATTGCTTACTTCTATCAAGAACCATTTCACCTGTAATCAAATTCATATAGAATTAAAAGCACATTACATTGTAAGAAATTAGAAAGGGAAAAAACATAGAAATAAGGAAGGCTAAGAAAGAGTAACATAAGACAGGCTAAGAAACAGTAACAGTAACCTTGAAAATAACAATTACATTGGGGATTCCCCACCAACTATCAACTATAAGAATCTGATAAGCATCTTGTATAACTTTCTAACCCAGGTTTTGGAAGTACCACATCGTACTAACAAAAGTTATTTCTTATGTGTTTAGGAATTTTTAGGTGAGAATCGCAGTAAATTCCCAAGAATATCTGACGTACTGGTGACCAAAAGAGTTTGACACAGAGACATCAAACTTGTGGAAGTGTTCGATACGTACAGAAGGATGATACTTGCTACAAATAGAATTCTTTCAGTAATTACTTAGACTGTATGCTGCAAATTGTGATCACCCTGAAAGTGTGAAAATGAAAATAGAAGCGATATATAATATAATACATTTGCAGACATGGATATACACACGTATGGAGAGATACTATTTATAAGTAGCCGGTCCGTTTATTTCTTAATAAGAAAATTTTGATCCCTTAAAAGTACATAATTTGGATGGACAGACAAAAATATAACAGAAATGTACATATCCAAAAGACACTATGTGGCCTTTTTCCATTTGCATAGTTACTTCTTTTCTTATTAGTCACTAAACATTCATGTCCAGCCACATTATGCAGCAAAGGACATTTCCATACCAAATAAAGTTTCTAACACTCCATCTGTGGAGGAGGAAGAGGAAACATTCTCCAAATATAACAAATAAAAGTATGGACACTGATTGCTACAAGATACTGTGAACTTGGAACCACAACAAATAAATAAAATTATAGAAGTTCCCAATTCACGTTTTATGTTCCTACTACCTTAATATTCTACATTAAATGCCCCAGCATTCCACTCTGTTGCATCCATTTTAGAAGAACAAAGGGAGAAATCAGCATATTTCTAATTATGGTGGTATACATCTTATGTAATCAGAAGATTTAGTAACCATTCAAGAGCCTAATGTCTTAACTTTTAGAGTATACATGTAGATTTCAATTACGGCATCATCAATAATAACCAATCTTTCTCTATTTGTTTTCATTCCTGTTGATAAATTTGAAATACAGCATCATCAATAACAACTATTCTTTCTCTATTTGCTTCTGTTCCCGTTGTTTTGATGTTTATCACACCATTCCGTAAGTATACTGAGATTTTATGTGCAAAGGTGACTCCATATTATTTAGTGCGAGGCATGCCAAAACCACCGAGAGATGAAGGAAAAGGGTGCAGGTCGGCCAGGGGAAAAGGTAAAAGTAAAAGAATGCTCGTTTGTAGAAAAAGGACTCGAAGGAAGATAACTTGGGAATAGAGAACACCTTCAACTCAACAATGTACCCTGAAAATAAAATTCATCTGTTAATTACTTTAATCCCAACTAGACATTTCCAAGGCACAAAATATAGGCTCCAATAGAGTTCATCGGTTTAGGAAATGAGTAAATAACATGATGATTGACTTTAAAAAGTGTTTATTGGTTTAAGGTGAACTTTTCTGGTTAAAAATGTACGAAGTAGTACATTTTTCAAAGAAAAGGGAACCAATAATGTTTTAAAACAAATCATCTTCCTTATCTACCACAGAGATGTAGAAAGACTTTGCCAAGGATCCAAGAAAAATCGCATTATCAACAAAGGCCTTCTCTCCGTATTCTCCTCATCTAGACTATAAAATTTCTTTGGAAATTCTCCAGAGACAAAGCTACAATATCCTAGACCAAGAAAACTCGCAGTATCACCAAAGGCCTTCTCTCCTATTCTCCTCATATTGACTATAAAATTTCTTTGGAAATTCTCCAAAGCGACAAAGCTACAATATCCTAGGCTAAACTGAAAGCTAATTCCAGAAAAGTTGATACGGAAATCACAAAGGAGCATAAGACAATAACAAGAAATGCAGCACAATAATAGAGGCCTTTATGACAAAGATAAAAATTGTCAGCATAATTTTCTCCATGTTCTCCTCATCTTGACCATAGTTGTCACGGTGTCACGTCGAGGCACGGCGGTAGTTGACCGCCAGGACTCCTAGGAGATAAGGAGCCCGCCATGGCGTCCATAGTTCATAGTGTGCAATGTATACATTATTTATTTTACTTCAAAAGTACATTGGAGTTACATGAGTTTTTATGATTTACGTGGTCAAAAGTACAACTTTTATGATATATGTGGTCAAAATTATAACTTTTAAGGGTTATTGTACATGCAATAAAACTAAGTTGCAACAAATAATTCATGGAGGCAAACAACCCATTACCCATGTGACATGAGACCCAAATATGTCAAACCAATTTATGAACTACGAGCAGCCACATTATCCCACTCAGTAGATGGAGGACATTAGTTGTCTTCAGCATACATACCCAAGTGGGTCAGCATCAAGTTGACTATGCTTCCTTCACAAGCTTTGCAAGAAAGTATAACGATCCACTGTATAGCAGATATTTAAGGCCAGCCCACACACAGATTCTTTCCTTTTTCCGTAGCAGCTGCTGCGTGTGCATCCCAAGCATCATTGCATGTTGTTGCGTGTGAGTCGAGAGTCGACAAGTTGAAGTGGATAAATATTTTTAGTTTTAGGGTTCTCGACCAAGCTTCATGCCACTCGCCTTGGCAGCTAGGCTTCCAATGCGTCGCCTAGGCAACGACTTGTAGATGTCTAGCTGCCAAGGTGAGCGCCTTGGCAGCTTCCCCAAGGCAAGTGCTGACTTGCTGCTTGCTCTTGCACCTGGACGCCAAGGCGTCACCGCCAAGACAACTATGATCTTGACTATAAAATTTCTTTGGAAATTCTCCAAAGAGACAAAGCTACAATATCCTAGGCTAAACTGAAAGCTAATTCCAGAAAAGTTGATATGGAAATCACAAAGGAGAATAAGACAATAACAAGAATGCAGCACAAAAATAGAGGCCTTTATGACCAAGATAAAAATTGTCAGCATAAGATTTGAGACCTGGGGAAGACTCTTCAGGAGGATTTTTCTGCAACAAAAACTCCTCTTCAAAGCGTTCTCGCCCCTCAAGTAAGACACTGAGATATCTGTACAGGTTACTTTGAATCATAAGCTTTATGTTCTGAAGCTCTTCGGCAGTGAACTTGTTTCCATATATAAACTTGGCCTGTTACATCAAAAGAAGCAAACAAATGTAATCTATTAGGATAAAATCTAATATACACCCTTTATTTAGATTGTCACTTTGGTTATTCCATGCAAATTATGGAAATCAATGTGTTGACATGTTTTGAAGAAGCCAATATTACCCTTAATTTCAACATATACATGTTTTTGTATTAGTGGGCCCCCCAATCAAAATTCTTCACATGTCACATGACATCTCAATTTAATATTATAAGGGGGGTATGGATTCTGAAAAGACATCATATTCACGGAGACCGGTGCAATGTCTATTTGGTAGAAAGATGACATCCAAAAGACCACTAAAAGCATAAGCATAAACAAGCCACATTTTGGGAAATATTTTGTAATGGATATTAATTTCAAGCAAACTCAGTGCTGAAAAAAAGAAAGAAAGTGATGCTACCTGCTTGAAAATAGTGCTTGTGCCTGAACCCTCTAGCCCAAACAACAGAAGTTTGTGAACTCTTTCCTTCTCCAAATATTCAGGTACAGACCTTCTTGAAAAAGTAGTTGAATCTTCTTTTGGCCCGCAAGGATTTTCAGGTGGTACAGGCAATGAAAATAACGCACAAACTAAACGAGTGGACGCCTGCCTAGCGAAAAACATAACTGCGGCTTTTTAGTTGTTAACTAATCACTATATAGCTAAATCTCAAGCTTAACATTAATAATTTATTTTTTTATCCAAAGATTACGAAAGAACCTTTCCCCATATGTTGCCTTTAATGTTATTCTGACCTTCTTCCTCGTACGAACCATCATCGTATACCCAAAAGTGAGTATCCCGAGGGCATTGCACCTTGGCCATCTGAAATGAAAGTCATGAGACAAATCAAGTTCCGACAAAAAATAAAATAAAATGAAAGAAAGAAAGAAAGGAAACAGTAGCCACCTCAAAGGAGGAAATTAGTTGACACCACAATGGTACCAGAGTAGCCATTAGTAAGACATGTAAAAGACATTTGTAGGATTGACATCCAAGAATGAGCAAAATGGATAGTTAGTTTTATTATTATTTGTATAAAATTGCGAAAGATAGAATCAAAAGGATGCTGGAACTTCGAGAAGACAGATAAATAATTGTAGATTAAACATACAGTTTATCGTGTAACATACTAGCATACATATTCAAGACAGTTGGAGCCAGAATTTGATAAAATTTAAATTAAAAATCCCAAACAGAATTCTTAGTTAGGAGGCATATCGGGTAAAGATGTGGAGTGTGATCAATTTGGTCTTTTATAAAAAGAGCATTCACTACATGTGATTATCCAAAGTATCATGAATATGAAATAACAGAAAAAATATCAAAGAAGAAACGTATCAACAGAAATGTTAGGAAAGTAAAATGCCTTGCATGTCTAGAAGATGAAATATTTTCAATATAGTTTTCAGTTATATGCTTCTAACCATGGTTATCATAAATAGTACGTTACGTGATACGCATAATAGGATACGATGCGATACGGAGACAATTCGATACGTAGTGAATCAAAAATGACATTGTATCATACGATTCTTATGAAAAGATACAATGCACGACTTTTTGTTGTTAGCAACCGACTTTATTTTATTTTTATTTTTATTTTTTATTTTTATTTTTGTAGATTCAAAAGAGTAAAAGAAAAATTCTAAGCCTCCTACCATTTCAAAAGCAGAAGTTTTTTAGCACAAACATATTATATACCACTTGATAAGACTTTAATCATAAATAGAGTTTTATTTCTTCTTCAGAATGTTGCTCTATTTTCTCACGTCATTTTCCATAAGTTGATACATAAATCTTCACTAGTTAATTTAAATTATTATCTTTTGTTTTATAGTTTAAAGGTGAATCTGAATTTTCGTTTTCTATTGTTATGCTATAAAGCTTATTAAAATAATATCTAATAAATCAATTTAGAGTATTTTGGCTACTATTTAACTTTAAAATTTATCTTAGTCTATAATAATATTTACTTAACTACTTTTATATATAGTTAAGCTAATATACTTGATTGTTCAATAAATAGTGCGTTTTATATACTTAAATATATATTTCCACATTTTTCATTTAGTTCGTACCGTACTATACATGAAATACGATATAGGGGTTTTCAATACACGATTTGACAACTATGGTTCTAACTTATATCATATATATTTGTTTACTCAGCTACAATATCTACTATTACATCTAAATTCAAAAATTACTCACTCAACATTTCTGAATTAGCTCAAGGTGGGTGAACAACCAATTTTACACCTTCTATAGCCCATATATTCATTTTGAACATTTTAAATATTTAAACACATGTAGTTGGTTCTTCGTGACAGCCATGTATAAACAGAGAGTTGCAAAGTAAACAAGAATAGGCAGATAAAATATAACAGGTAAAAGTCCTAAACACACATTCTAGGAATTTTAACTTTTAAAATATTGTCAATTGGTTATCCTTTTTAAGAATAATACAAACTGTGTTAACTAAAGAGAATCTCATAAGCAAGAATAATATAAAATGTGTAAAGCAATTTGCTGGTTTTATCCACCAATGACTAGAGTGACAAAGATTTTGGGCAATGGATTCGGGCTTGATGGGGGAATCAAGGCTTTAAATGGGGGACACTATAACACCGCAGTCACACATCAAAACATGTGAGATAATTTCATATGTATATATAAAGACTCAAGCTACTACCAATAGTATTTTCAATCACGACATTTTGGGTGAGTCGGTAGAAGGCTAAGATGACCCAAAAAGCTATCATTGAAAGTTTGAAACAGTGAGTTGAGTCTTGGTACGTTTGTGATTTGATTTGGACTCAGAATTTGGCCAATTGTTACAATAGCAAACATAACTCAACAGCTTATAGGAACAATTTGGTGATTCACTGGATAAGCAACCACTCAATTCGGTGTTACATATGGTTCAATATAGCAAAGCAATGGATGTTTTATGAAAGATAATATATTATGAAAAAAGATAAGAGAACTTTTGCAATACCTTTAGTACTCTAAGCTCAATTTTCGTGATTTCGCGACCATTTATGAAAACTTTAGTGTTACCATTACTTGCATCCGACCTAAGCTTACCCCCAACATTCAGTTTTGAACTTATAATCCTATCAGGCTTCTCTCCCTCCTGAAAGAAAGAAAAAACACACACGATATAGCAGATGAGCGAAGAAGCAATTAAACTAGATAATACACAACAGAAACTTGTTAGTTCTATTGAAATTTGTTTTGATCTTTAAATTCAAATTGTCTTTACAAGCTTTTGCTTTCGAAAGTGGTCTCTATTTTTACCTTCCCCCAAAGTCCAGAATCCTTGTCATACCAATATCTACCAGGTTTCAACTTCTGAGGCGGAGCCAAACAACCAAAACCTCAGCTAACTCTTCAGGCTGCAACTGCTTTCCATTCACAACTAGCTGCTCTGGCCGAAGCTGATTCACCTTACATTCCTTCTCAGCTTTCATTATTTGTCTCACCTCCAATCCACTACAAACTTTCAACAAAATCCTCGAGCATTTCCCCAAATTCGGCCTCTTTAGCTCATCAATAGGCTTCCCAATACAACTCACACACTTTCGCCCTTCCGGCATTGACCCCATTGCCTTGAGCACACAATTACTACAGTATCCCGCATCACACACAATGCAATTCTCTCTCTCCCTCAACAAAAACCTATTCCCTTTCCCACACCTACTACACTTTTTCCCCTTACTTTCACTCCGAGATTTCGAAACAACAGGCGAAGAAGCTACTGAATTATCAGCACTACCATCATTATCATCATCATCATCCAATTCAGTATCACAAGTATCAAACAAATCTGAATGCGAATTTAACTTTGAATTCGAATTCGAATATAAATCCACCTCAAATTGATTTGAAGTTGTAGATCCTCTGTTAATGATAGATTTTGCGTTTCCATTTGGGATTTTTCGAAAACGAGAGAACTTCGAAATAATAATGGGATCGACTGAGGGAACGTCGTCGGCTGGAAGTGGAAGTGGGCCGTCGTACTCAACGGCTATCGAGTAATCGAGCTGCTCTTCGTCCGGTAATGGAGCGCCGGCCGGTAACATTTTCCGGAGAATTTCTTCCCATTTGTTCGATTCATTTTCCAGTTCTGTCTCTAATTCTGATGCCATTATTGAGCATTTAGGGTTTGAGAAAGATGAATTTCAGAGAGAGAGAGGGATGAATTGTATAACAGTTAGTATTAGCTGGTTCAGCTGGTGAGAGAGAGGAGAGAGAAAGTTAACGGAACGGGGTGAGCCGAGAGACGTAAGTGATTAAGCAATTACTTTTTCCAGATTCCGTTAACTACGATGTCATCATCGCTCAACTAGAATTTAAAGTGATAACTAGTGAACGCAAATACATTTTGGTCCCTCATGTTTGAACTTCATAGCATATTAACCCATGTTGTTTTAAATTTTACAAATTCCTCGATATAATTTTTGGAAGTTCATAAGGGTGCGTTTGTAACTAGGAAAACTCAAGGGAAAAGTATAGGAACGACGAAATCTAAAAGTTTAGGAAAATGATATTTTCATAAGTAATTGGATATTTTCACATGTTCACCTCTCACATGAAGGTGTGTCCTCTAACTTCTCCTTTATATTAATAATTTTCAATTTCCCATAAAGGGGTAGTGATAAAATTTTATACAAATTTTAATTTTTAAATGATAATATTAAATGACTTTCTTAATTCATGTGCATAAAACTAAAATGACTATTATTATGGAATAGAGGTCTAGTAGGATGGGAGGGAGACAAAGACTCACTTTGTTGAAATGAGAGAAGAGATGTTACTTATGACATATATTGATGTCAACAAAGCAGTTGATGAGATGGTTCCTAGATTCTGGGTGCAACAATCATTTATGTGGAAGAAGAGAGTTATTTTCCCAATTAGATGACACATTTCGAAAGTTAGTCAAGCTGGGTTACAATTTCAGTCTTCATGTGATGGGCAAATGCCAGATTCAAATGATTGTCAATAATATTACCCAAGTCGTCACAGAGGTATTGTATGTGCCTGATTTATGCAATAATCTTTTGAGTATTGGTTAATTGCAGGAAAAGGGCTTGGCAATATTAATTCAAAACAACAAGTGCAAAGTTTATCATCCAGATAGAGGGCTTATTATCTAAACAGCTATGTTACTCAACATGATGTTCATTCTCTTAGCCACTATCAAACCAAAGGAACAACACTACTTTCATACTCTTTCTCAAAATTTAGATCATCTTTGGCACTGTCGTTATGGACAATTTAGTCTTGATGGACTTAAAAATATTCATACCAAACAGATGGTACATGGATTGCCCCAATTGAAGACGTCCAATTTGTTTTGTGAAGATTGCATGATGGGCAAGCAACACAGAAGTTCGTTTCCTCAAAAAAGTACCTGGCGAGCATCTCAAATTTTGCAGCTTGTTCATGCCGATATCTGTGGGCTTATATCCCCTATTTCAAACAGCAACAAAAGGTATCTTCTGACATTTATCGATGATTTTAGTCACATAATCTGGGTATTTTTCTTGGCAAAAAATCAGAGGCCTTTCAGTATTTCAAACTTTTTAAAGTAAAGGTAGAAAAACCAATAGGTACTAGCATATTTGGTTTGCGCACAGATAGGGGCAGTGAGTTTATGATGTGTGCATACTACTGCCATGATGCAAAGCCCATGCATGTTTCTACCTACGTGGTGTAAGAACCCGAATTTTCAAAAAAAATTAAAATAAGAATTTTGTTAATAAAATTCTTAAGGCATGTAAAGGGTTCAAATAAAAATGTATGTGTTATGAGGTATGTGGTATTGTGTTACATAGGGTAATATGCGCTATGTAATAAGTGAGGTTATGTTTAATAAATATATATATATATATATATATATATATATCGTTATTATATATTTGTTATAAATTGTAGAGATGAATTAGTAAAAGGACGGATAAAAATTTATCTATTGATATTAAATAATTTATAGAATTATTTTATTGTAGTAAGTTGGTGACATTAAAATATCTTTGATAATCACCAATTTCTTGAGTATTTGTACGAGTACGTATCAAGTCTAAGGTAGTGCAATCTTACTCTTTAATGGTTGACGTATAGGAGCTGGGATAAACGATTCCTTCAGAGAGATGAGGTATATACAAATTGGTAACCGATCTAACTCACTGTAAAAACAGTGTAGACGAGACGAAACTAATTTGTTGGTTGTTTGTGGGAAACCACTCAGTGTACTATATTGAAACTAATTTGTTGGTTGTTTCGGCTAAGACAAAATGATTTGAAAATTTTTAAAATGTATTTCTAACCATTTACATCATTTGGTATGGTGTAGAAATGGTAAACGATGGAGTCATCAATGCAGTTGAACCTAGTGTTGGTTGTGATCGAAAGATCGTCAGCCCACTATGGTATGATGTAATATGATAAAGTCACCTAGTGGCGGAATCCTCAACGTACTACTAATCCGGTACGGTATCATGACGTCATAAAAGAAGTTTTGGTTTTCTTTTAAATTATGAAGAAGGTCAATTAAGTTGGCCAAATTATTTCGATTGATGTCCGAATTGTTGATAAAAGTCTAAGCTATTTGATTCGGTTAGACAACTGTTGAAAAATATTTATGGGATTCAAGCGTTCTTGAGTATTTATGCCAAACCAGATTGCTCTGATGCGAATTCAGATGTGAAAAAACTGAGGTGAACAACCCTATAAGGGGACATATTTTCGGGGACAATGGTTCCGAGCGTAACGCATGTAGTCATTACAAAACACTACGTTGCGGCCCAACGTAGTGGTACAATAGGCTGGCCACCTAGCGTACGTGTGGAAGGTGTTTTCAGTCCTTATGATTGATAAACACTCTGGTTTGTAGTGCGAAGGATTATGATGAAGCACTGGTTCACTGTCTAATGTGGACCCTCAACATAAATTAGAATATGAGTTATTCATACTACTTCCCGATTATTGAAAAATCGTGGAAGACTCTTATTCTTCTGTGTGATGAATGTAGTGAGTAGAATGTTCCTTAGAAAGTAAAATGTGGTAGAATGCAAGTGAGAAAGTTATAATAAAACTTCCGAAAAGAGAATGAATAAAATTATTCAAAAGAATATGTAATATTCGAAATAGCACCGAGTAGAGGAGGTTTTGATGATTTCGAGGACGAAATCCTTATAAGGGGGGAGAAGATGTAAGAACTCGAATTTTTAGAAAATATTAAAATAAGAATTTAGTGAATAAAATTCTTAAGGCATGTGAAGGGTTCAAATAAAAATGTATAATGGGTTACGAGGTATGTGGTATTGTGTTACATAGGGTAATATGCGCTATGTAATAAGTGGGGTTATGTTTAATAAATATATATATCGTTATTATATATTTGTTATAAATTGTAGAGATGAATTAGTAAGTAGAAGGATAAAAATTTATCTATTGATATTAAATAATTTATAGAATTATTTTATTGTAGTAAGTTGGTGACATTAAAATATCTTTGATAATCACCAATTTCTTGAGTATTTGTACGAGTACGTATCAAGTCTAAGGTAGTGCAATCTTAATCTTTAATGGTTGACGTATAGGATCTGGGCTAAATGATTCCTTCAAAGAGCGGAGGTATATATGAATTGGTAATCGATCTAACTCACTGTGAAAACAGTGTAGACAAGACGGAAACTAATTTGTTGGTTGTTTGTGGGAAACCACTCAGTGTATTATATTGAATACTATTAAAGACTCGACGCGTGCTATGTTTAGACTTGTATGCGTGTACGTTGTTGACGAGAGAAGGAAATCGATATACCTTTAAAGTGGTTAGAGAATTATTGAGTAAATTGATACACGGTGAGAAGAGAAGATTAAAGGAATGTACTTATGTGCTATATTCGAGTTTCGTGTTATTGGTAGTATAAAACCATAAAGGAGATGTATAGTTGGTTAAACTAATAAGGAAATAGAGTTTAAAAACTCGAAGTGAAATCCTTGAATTATTAAGGAAAATAGTAACAGATGATGTAAAATCAAAGAAGAGGATTTATGATTAGACAAGTTAACGCTTAAGGAGGATGTGTAAAGTATTTAGAAGCATAGGTTTCATTTCTCTGGCAGTGTAACTTGTTCCGCTCGATTTTGGTATGGTAGCAATTGCCATTATTACTTATTACCACTAGCAATAAGTACATTGCCGGGTTTAATAAAATCGCTTTTGGAATTTAAAATCTAAGTAATGAGTATTAAGGACTCATAAGAATAATAAAAAGCTTAAATGATGATTAAGTTATCCATGAATGGATTTGAATAAGGTTTAATTAATTAACCCAGATTAATTATTGGTTAATTAAGTAGTATTATATAAGTATTAATGTTGTGTAAGTTGATTAATTCAATTGAGATACACTAGTGTCGACGTCGGGATTTTTGAGTGTCCCTTTTCGTTACTTGTTCTTTGGTGTTCTCATGTTAATGTGAGATTTATTTGAAAAAATAAGTGAAAAAGGTCCGACATGTATAATGTCGACGATTGGACTTTAAGAGTCGCCAGCTGGTGTATTTAACTGGTTGGACCAACGCAACCGAAAAGGCTTGCACATTAACTCGGTGATTTGACACTACTAAACGGGTCTGTGAAATCGAGATTCATTTTTGGGTCCGGGGCTTGATTATGCGGAGGGAAGGTGTTAGGCACCCCTACATCCGTGTTACTACTACGACCGCCACTTTTCAAAGAAATTGTTATATGAATGTGTGTGTTTATGTGTGTGTGGATCAATGTGCAATTATTTAAAAAGTAGTCTGCGAGGCCTCGTTACACCTATATACACAAGGTTTGAATTTTATAGGAAAATTCGGTTTTAACCAAGATATAAAGAATGACGTTTTATAAAAGAGGTTTTTCAAACCCTATGCTCAATAGGAATTGAGACCTTTTCATACTTCCATTTTATTATTAAATGTTCGGCTTGTTTGTTTTTATTTTCGAGATGCGAAGCATTCTCGAGAAAATAATATACTGAGCGATCTTAGAACTCCTCATCGAACATGATGACCATCCAAGGAAATTGAGACAACGTAAAATAATGTACAAGTCGCTTACAACAAAAATGTCCATCATGGGAACCGAATCTAGATTCATGAACTCAACACCGTGATCACATGATTCCTAGGCTCACATGATACCGCAATTTGTATGGAAAGCGATGCGATTATATATATAAAAATGTAAATATATATATATATGACATGATCAACCACCACGAAGCAACTCCATGTGGGATCGAAAATGTAAATATATAAAAGCGGTAAATATATATATATATATATATATATATATATATATATATATATATATATATATATATATATATATATATATATGATGATCAACCGCCACAAAAGTAAACTCCAAAGTGGGACAAAATATAAATAAAGTTGTAAAAGCGATCAATCATACGTAAGTAAACTCGAGCGAGGACAAAATATAAATAAAAGTTTGTAAAAGGCCACAAAGTAAACTCTGTGCTGACGAGAGAATGTAAATATATATATATATATATATATATATATATATATATATATATATATATAGCGAATAATAAACGCACTGATGTAAAATCCGTGCTCATCGATATGTATCGACAACAATTATATATATATATATATATATATATATATATATATATATATATATATATATATATATATATATATATATAAACAATTTAAAAGCATCGGATGTAAAATCCGTGCTCATCGAACAGTCCGACCACGATTTATATATATATATATATATATATATATATATATATATAAGTAATTAAACGCCTCGCATCAAGTCTAGGCTCAATTGAGACATAACTCGATAATGTTAGTCCATATATATGAAATATATACATATATTAGTATATATATATATATATACAGACAGAAATGAAAACCACGGACCGAAGTCCGGGCAAACGCACACAACACGACTCTCAATGTGTATAACAGTGTGTGCTATATGAGAAGAAGGCTTTATAAAATGTAAGAAGGCTTACAGTGGGCTGCCAAAGTAGACTTCTATGACTTTAAATGGATAAACACTCAGCTCCCGCCGGATAAAATATAGCTATATCTGAGCTAACTAGTGTTTAAAGAAGAGGAAACACTCAAAAGATGTGTATGCAGAGTAAAATGGACAGGGCTTCCTCGCCTTTTTCCTTTTCTCTCCCTCTTCAAATGGCTGACCCAAGCCTTGTATATATAGACGGATGGCCGCAGGTACACCTGCGGTAGCCGCAGTTGTACTTGCTACTGGTCATGGTGGATCTGAGCCTCGCGGGTCCTGTCATCTCGTAGTACGTGCACTCATGCACTGTAATGTCCGCTCGAACTTGCAAAACGTCAATCCGAGCATCCGAACGAGGTATATCTGACCTTCTTCGGACCGCTGGTGTCGAGAGTTACGCAATGACATGGATTAGAGGTTGTACGAAGTCAGGAAGAGGGGTCTATGCCCATGGTCTTCAAGCTTCAAATTCTATCCAAAGTACTGCCACAGGTAATAGTCACTCAAGATTGTCACTCCTCGGTTCTTGTGGGACATTGTCGGATGTATGTATGTATGAAGTGTTGAGACGACGTGTCATTTGTCGAAGGAACAAGATGACGTTTGACTCCTCTCCGGGGTTATCGCCGGTTTGAGTTAAAAGTAGACGTTACTCAGGGTTACAGCTGAGATTGGACTAGTTGTTGGTATGCCACGATATCATCTTGTTGATGTGGTAAGATGACGTTGTGACTCCTCACCGGGGTTATTGCCGGTTTAAACGAAAAGCAGACGTTGCTCAGGGTTACATCTGAGATTGGGCTGCTTGTTTGTATGCCTCTCATCTTTGCCATCTCAGGATGTTCCCATCACTGTTGTTATCTCTCGGTCCGAGGTGTGTGTGCCTCGGCGTGGATGTCTCGAGGTTGAAGGCGATTATCATATGTTTTAAACAAGCATTTTAGGGGTTATCGCCGGAACTGCAATGACATCCCTTGGGGCTATCACCAAGGATGGTGTTGCTACTCCCAGTGTTGTCTCTGGGATTGGAACTGAACATCGCGGTGTTATCGCCGAGACAGAACTGTCCTCTCCGGTGTTGTTGCCGGTCTTTTGATCTGCATATCTCGGGGTTATCTCCGAGATCGAAAATGACATTCCCGGTGTGTGTTCCGAGTTGACATGACGTTCCCGGTTTATGTTCCGGGTTGGAACTGAACTTCCGGTGGTATCCGGGATGGATGTAAGCTGTCTTTCAGGGTTATCTCCAAAAGACGAATCTACCCTCCTGCAATGTTAGTAATAGGAGTGCAGAAAATTTTGAGTGTCTACAGATGCCCCTCTTTATCATATTCATGCAATGCAAGGCATGGATAAGATAAAGAATCCTAGACCCTTGAAATGCAAGCAAGATAAACATGATGCTATGTGCAGCAACATGATGCAAATGTATGATGCATGATTGTCATGTAATCCATTGGGATGACAATCGCGATGACTTGGACATGCGATCCAAGTTTCCAAGGATGTCGATGTTGGGACTACCACCAAAGTCTTGAATCCTAGACACTGGCTTATACTCCATAGAGGTACCTCTTGTGTGGAAGAGATTTGTGGGGATAAGGCTTTGTCTGTTTGAGGATGTGTATAACATGTTCCTCATCTTCGTCGAGATTCTTGCCAATAGTGTTGTCGCTGCTAGGGTTGCCTGACCTTCGTTGATGTGTGTATCACCGGATAGATCCCTGCCGGGTGTATTGTCAAGGCTGCTTGACCTTCATTGATGTATGTGTCAATGGTAGCATTGTGTTGTAGCCCTCACTGGGTAAGTTTGCTTCGATGGGTTTACTTGACATTGGCTGATATGACGTCAAGGCTGCTTGACCTTCATTGATGTGTGTATCAATGGTTACATTGCGTTGTAACCCCCGCCGGGGATACATAGAAGTTTGAAAGATGCGCGTTGTGACCCCCGCCGGGGATACGTAGATGCTTGATAACTTCGGTGTTGTAACCCTTGCCGGGGAGGTTTGATATTTCGTGGTTTTTGCGTTGTAACCCCCGCCGGGGATACGTCAGGGTTGCCTGACACTCATTGACGGCATCGGACCTTTGTGGGGTATTGCCGAGCATTATCTGTGAAAGCTGAGCTCATTGGTATAGTAAACCCTGCATTCAGGCGAATACCGTTGAGGCGACGGGAGTTTAACTCTGACCTACAAGAAACCAGGATTTCAGGCTATTCCGCTCAATCGCGTAACATTTTTATTCCTGATTTGGCCTTTTCAGCTTGTAAGACCTCCTTTAAAACTCTAACTGGAGCGAGCCAAAGGTGTGGGACCCATGTAGGAGGGCCGTAGGTGTACCTGCAGGAGCCACATATTAGCCTGCGGCTAGCCGTGCCTATGTATAGGTGGCTGGTTGCTTTCATAAGTCATTTTCAAGTTGCGCATCAAAGGAAATCCGAGAGCTCTTCTTCAGATCTGCTGGGTTCGGGCAACTTTCTGCATATTCTGTCACCGTACAAGCGTTCTTCACTGTCCTGGGAACACATGCATGTATTGTTTTCCAATTTCTGTCCGTTGAAAAATGACTTATCGCATGAAATGCATTTAGACACATAGTAGTGAATATGCATGCTGATATGACTTGATAAAAAATATTCAACATAGCAAATGTTAGTATTAAACCATGCTGAACATAATGATGTGAAAAAAATTTGACTTTTGAAACAGTCAAATTGGCACCTTTTACTGTCATTTCTTATCCTATATGAGGATAAATGAGTAAAGGTAGAATAGCAAAATAATCCTGGTAATTAGACTACACTTACGGATTTTTTATCTGCAATGTATTGATGCATACTGGGATGTATATGATCGTGTATAGGTGTGCTCTTGAATGGCCACCTAGTCATGCCTATGTGCATGTGGATAGTCCCATTTACAAAGGGGCTATGGCAAAATTTTCCCAAAATGTAGGTATTGGGTAGTCATGCATTTTTAACTCTACTGTAGATGTATGTTAAAGCAATGCATGCATGCATGTAATCATAGAATGCATTTTGAAAAGACTCCATGTAAGAAATTACCACACCCTTTCTGAGGTGATTTGGAGACTTTCTGTCCAGATATCATGGATCCAGATCAGCCGAGTAGTTCCCATGAGGACCACTTACGGTGTATGGAGGAGGGCTTTTGAAGAGCCTCAAAGACCGCTTACGTGAGACAACCTCATCATTTGGCGGAGGCGGTGATATGTCCTATTCGGCCGAGGTGCCGAATGTCGAGGGGCGAGGAGGAGGATGCACCGATCGAGGTTCCCGCTCTGCTTTGCATGCGTGTTCCCTGTAGGGAATTGCCAGTATTCAAGTGGCGAACCCAGATCTTCTGGGTGACTTGAGTAGGCATCCTTCAGTATACCTACACACAAATGAGGTATGAAGTTAGATCTTTAATCTTCCTTATTTCCTATTGATGAGGAGTCAAGGAGTCTGATGATGATCTGTATTTGATGTAGGTTCCTGGCTTCACACAGCCTTGGGGGAACTAGTTTAACATCCACTTTATGTATCAGGCCTTGCATGATGACTATAGAGCGATCGTCCATGGCTGGGGATTCGGGAGGTTCTTCTCCATTCTACCCGTCATTGCCTCTGCGGGTTACCTCGTGTCATTGTAATCTCGAGCGGTGGTTCCACCTGCACTCATCACCATTTCCATTTGGGCTGTGAGGTGATGATGACGTCGATGGATTGGCAGTTTATCACAGGTATGGAGTTTGGAGGGGAGCCGGTGCCTTGCACGGTGGATATCACCCCTACTGCCGTCAGATCCTTGTTGGGAGTTCCGGCGGAGGCGCTCAAGGGCAGGACTGTTCATACAGGTCCTTTGAGCGTAGATGCTATAAGCGGGCTGCTGAGTGAGCCTATACCCGATGATGTGAGAGTCAGGGATCGCATTCTTCGGCGATTGTTCCTGATGATCATTAGGGGCTGCTTCATAGCAGATAATTCCTCTACGATGTCCTTCGCTTTGATTAGCGCCACTCAACACGTGGATCGTATAGGAGAGTATGATTGGGGTTCCTACACCTTTGCCTATTTCCTCAGGGGAACGCGCATGCGATAGCAGGGCTTGACTGAGGCATGGTTAGGATTCTACCCATTTCTGCTGGTGAGTGTTTCTCTTGTCTTTTCCCATGTATGGGTTAAAAGTGTTGACTGACAGCATATGTTTGCCTTTGTGTTGGCAGTTTTGGGCCTATCAGAGGCTTCCTTGTTTGCGTCCTGTGAGCGTATTGGGTTTAGACACCTATCCACGAGGACGGAGATGACATCATTCCATCTTGGCGGAGCAGAAGATCCCAAATAATTAATAAATGAAATTTAATTTCCTCTAATTATTATTTTGAAATAGTAAGGGTTGATGTGATTAATGTGGATAGTTATGGGTAAAATACGCAAATATTTTAAAATAAGCAAGTGGTTATAAAATATTCATCATTGTTTGGGAATATTCATTTGGTCGTGGAATATTCACTCGCTCGTGAATATTCGTGACGACGCTGCAAAATGCCATGTGTGGGCCCCATAACGAAAAGCGATTGAGGAAGAAAATGACAAATATAAGTTGTTTAAAAATAATCACAGAAGTTGTTACCGCTTACACTCGTTGGAATACCCGTGGTTAAAACACAAGAATACGCTGCTGTTGCACTTGAAGATTACACGCAGATTGCACCAATTATCGACTCTTACGTAAGAAGGCACTACTCAATAATGGTTACAGAATTACTATTCAAAGTTTTATTTTATTGATTCAATAATTGTCATATTGATATTTTATATTGCTATTGTTTTTTAATAATTGTCATTACACAAGATTTTTCATTATCGAAGCTAATAATTCATATTATCCTAATAATATTATTAGATAACATTATTGGCAATGTCTAGAAAGTTCTCGCTTAAGGAGAGGTTTGGTCACCTAATCATGCTACCAAGAAGGAGAAATTCTTATTGAAAGCCCCTTTTCCTGGAACCGCCTCGTTCATCAATATTGTGATTCTCAGAATATTATTTGTGAATAATTAATTATTGATTCATATGATGAGGAAAATATTGATTTTATGTGGATATAGATGGAGAAAATTTTTAATGTGACAATTGTTGAAAATTGAAATTTTATCTTTTTCTCGATAAAATAATTCATTTAAATATATATAATATTATATTTTAATAATATAATAATGGTGATATTTTTACAACGAATGTGGGATATATGAGTATACGAGGAGGAAGAGTATTTTGTTGCAATAAATGTTTAAAACATGTTAAACATGCTCATTGGACCCCATTTATTGACCGAAATTTGATTATAGCCTCTAAAATCGCCTGCTTGTGGATTTCGGCAATTTCGCTTGGAATTTGGAAAACTTTCTTCTCAAAGTTGTAGAGAATTGAATTTCCTATAAAATCGCGTGAGATTCAAATTTTCCGACAAAAGGGCTATTTATTATGAATTATTGAAGTTCAAAGTCTAAATAATTGATTTTTGGAAGTTTTAATTATTTATTTTATGAAAAACGTTTTTTTACTTCTTCTAGAAGGAGCATGTGGTTTGTATTCAGATTTTCAGATTCTAAGAATGGGCGAGAAAATTTTATATATATATTATTATTATAATAAATTTTCTCGCTTTGGTGTTCTAAGCAATTTCCTATAAATAGTGCTTAGGTTAGAATTGAAAATCACACCAAAAATCAAAGTTTTCTCTCTATATTATCGAGCGTATTCTTGTGAGTATTTTGAGTATACTTTGAGTATTGCTATACGATGAAAGTTCAAGATATAGCCTATATCCAGTATTCCAGTTAGAAGTACTGATCTTTCGAGGTAAGGGATATTATTTTTTTTTTGTAATGATATTATTTCTTCAATATCATTATGCTGAAATATTGATCTGAAGTTTTTATCAAATTTGGAACTTTTGGTGTCGGAGTTACTATTCACGTATACGACACTATTCACGTATATGGTACTATTCACGAATACGGCACTATTCATCGAAAAATAAAAATTTTTCTTTTCGTCTAAAATATCTATTCTGGATACTAGCTTTGATTGTATCCATGTTTTGATCATTCTTGAATTTTACACCACTATGATTATTTTTGAGGTATTTTTGGACGTGGATAAAACAAAGTACGAATCCTTAATCCTTAATCCTTGTCATTTTGTTTCACTGGATTCGCTTTTTTAAAAAATATTTTCATCATCCTCACCTTAAATGATGATATTATTGAATATCTTTGGCCCAGAAGTGCAAAGATGAATGATTTATGATGAATATCTTTGGCCAAGAGTGCAAAGATGAATGATTTCGATGAATATCTTTGGTCCAGTAGTGCAAAGATGAATGATTTCGATGAATATCTTTGGCCCGTAGTGCAAAGATGAACAGTGTTTAGATGAACATGACCAATCGGTGAATGTCCTCGGCCTCAGAAAAAGGATGAATATTTGATCCCGTATATATATTGATTGATGTTACAGGGATAAAAATAGAGACGATGAACTTTAAAATTCATACATGTAAGATAGTAGTTTGCATTCTCTACTTAACTCTTCTAATGAATTATTATTTCCACCAAATATTGATTTAAAACTTGTTGTCTATTGTATTCTATTATATTTTTCCCTCGTTGAAGACTAACGATAATTTTGTTGTATATTATCTTAGTCATAATATTCTTTATCGGGCTAGTCGAGCTCACCCTTTTCCTTTTTGTTCCATTTTTCTTCTCGTGAGGCGCAGAATATAGCAAGTACGTAGCCTGGGGTATGGAATGAAAGTTCTAGGAGAGTTGTTTAGTAGTCCTCACCATTGTTGTAAAATAATGTATCAATAATTATGATGAGGATTTATTTGTATGTGGATATTGTCTAGATGGCAATATCTCGTATTTAAACTCACAGCTTTTACTATTGTAATAATAAAGTTGTAGTTGTTTCGCATCTGCATATTGACAACTCGTAATGGGTGATGTAGACCTATTTTGGGGGTGTCACAGCTGGTATCGAGCTTAGGATATGATCTCCAAGCGAGATCGGGGAATAGAACTAGAGGGAGAGACGAGTAAATCCTTCGCTAGTGTGTCCTACCTAAGCTTATTTGATAGTTGGTCAGTATATAGGGATATTATGTGATATATTGATTTTCTTAATTAACCCTTGTTTTATGACAGTATTTGAGAATGTCGACTGAGAATATTAACAATGGAAATGAGACCGTGGAGACGCCTGTACTCACCAACGAGGAGAACGTGCAACAGTCGGGCAAATGTTCCTCCCGTGAACAACACCACCGAAAGCGTATGATGAACGAGGGATATTTAGAAGCTTTTTGCGCTCATGCAAAAATCGCATTTGAGGAGACTCGTGTTCAAAACATAGGAGGAAATGATAGCAATTCACGGGTTGTCACAAATGCAAGCAAGCTTCAAAGAGTTGGGACCACCAGACTTTAAGGGAAAGCCGATCCGATCATGGCGTAAACATGGGTCAAGCAAATTACCAAGATATTCGATGTCTTGGGATGCACAGAGGAACAGAAGGTTCCATTCGCCACCTTTATGTTCCGTGGGCGAGGCAGATCATCGGTGGGAGTCTCAGTGAAGCGCACTCCATCCAAAAGACTCAAAGATGTCTTGGGAGACGTTTCAGAACTATTTAATGACAAATACTTTCCGAAAGTGTTCATCATATGAAGGAAGTGGAGTTTATTAGATCGAGCAGTAACAATATGACGGTGTCTCAAAGACGAGGTGAAGTTTGCAGAGTTATCCGTGTTTGCACCTCATTTGGTGGAGAATGAGGAACGATGACGCGGATGTTTCGAGAGAGTTTGAAACCCTAAGATACGCCAAGATCTCATCTCTCATAAATTTTCTCTCTATTCAGATGTTGTTAATGTGGCTCAATTGTTAGAGCGAGATAACGAGTACTACCAACCGAGGTACCACAATCGATCATACCGAGATAGCAACAACAAAAAACAATAATAACCAAAGGAGAAAGAAAAGGCGAAAAAAATGGTAACCACTCGTGGTGGTAATCATGGCCATGAAAATAGAAGAAGCGAGTCGAGGAGATTTTAAAAGAGGAGATTCAACAACGACCA
Organism: Panax ginseng; assembly: GCA_020205605.1. NCBI lineage: Eukaryota > Viridiplantae > Streptophyta > Magnoliopsida > Apiales > Araliaceae > Panax > Panax ginseng. Next base: position 179,423,660 of record CM035132.1, read on the forward strand.
TGTGAAGACGACAAAGGCCAAAGAAGAATCGGGTTCCAAGGGAGGAGAACGACCACCCATTATATGCTATAAATGCGGAAAGAGGGACATATCACCAAACCGCCCACAACAGCCTGTATATGCTATAATTGTGGAAAGGAAGGACATATCGCCGAGATTGCACGGTAGTGAAAACCTAGTTCAATGGGGACGGTGACTCAAAAGACTGTCCCAGAAAAGTCAAAGTCAACGGTTCCTGGAAGAGCGTTTGTTGTGACTGGTCAAAATGCGAGGAACCCAAACGAGGTGATCACGGGTAAGCTATTTATAAATTCTTGTGAAGTTTATACTTTACTAGATACCTGCTACCCATTCATTTATCTCTCCCGCTTGTGCTCAACGCTTAAACTTGACTCGAGAAATTAGACTTTGACCTATCTCGTGGAAACTCCGTTAGAGAAACTTTCATCACATCCACTCGCTTATAAATCTTGTCTAATCCATGTTGGCACCCTTATCTTACCTGTTGACCTTATCTCTTTAAAGATACTTGCTTTTGATGTGATTTTAGGGATTGATTGGTTAACTACTCATCATGCCAAAATTGATTGTTTTCGTAAGGTTGTTAGCTTTCATATTCCTAAACAACCTGTTGTTCGAATTCAAGCAACTAAACCATTAAAATCAATCACCGCTATATCTAATCATAAAGCTATTCGCTTATTAAAAAACGATGTCAAGCTTTCTTAGCCCATGTTATGGATTTGAATAAAGACACGCCAAAATTGAATAATATTCCTGTTGTTATTAACTTTCCCGACGATTTCAAGAACTTCCCTGCCTACCCCGTAACGTGAAGTTGAATTCTTTATTGACCTTGAACCCGGTACAAAGCCCATTTCTAAAACCCCATATCGAATGGCTCCTATTGAACTTCAGAGTTAAAGGTCCAACTATAGAGTTGTTGGACATTGGTTTCATTCGCCCCAGTACATCTCCTTTTGGGTGCTCCTGCTTTTATTTGTAAAGAAGAAAGACGGAGTATGCGACTTTTGTATTGACTATCGAATTGAACCATGTCACTATCAAGAATAGGTATCCTCTACCTCGTATTGATGACTTGTTTGACCAGTTGCAAGGAGCACAATTCTTTTCAAAATCGATCTTCGCTCGATATCATCACCAAGATTAGAACTAGGATATTCCAAAGACCGCTTTTAGAACTCTAGACGGGCATTATGAATTCTTAGTTATGTCTTTCGGATTGACTAATGCTCCTCGCGGCTTTCATGGATATGATGAACCGAGTATTCAAAGAGTATTTGGATCGGGTTGTTGTTGTCTTTATTGATGACATCCTCATATATTCCAAAAGTCGTGAAGATCATGAGCACCATTTGAAGTCGGTACTCCAAAGGCTTCGTGAAAACAAGCTTTATGCCAAGTTAAAGAAATGCGAGTTCGCTTGAGGAAGTAGCATTTCTTGGGCATGTGGTGTCAAAACATGGAGTATCTGCTGACCTGGCCAAGATTGAAGCAATACAAAGTTGGAGCAACCAAGTCTGCCGGATCAAGTAACGTAGCTTTTTGGGCTTAGCCGGGTTATTATCGGAGATTCGTGGAAGGGTTTTCTCGAATCGCTACTCCGCTAACTCATCTAACTCGAAGGATACAAAATTTGTTTGGAGCGAAGAATGCGAGAAGAGTTTCCAAGAGCTTAAGAGGAGACTTATTTCGCACTGCTCTAACAATACCATCCGGTTCGGATGGATTTGTTATCTATAAAATGATGCTTCGGGCAAAGGGGTTAGGATGTGTTCTCATGCAACGGGGAAAGTCATAGCCTATGCCTCATGACAACTTAAAGAATATGAGAGGAATTATCCTACTCATGATCTAGAGTTGGCAAAGTAATGCTTTTGCTAAAGATCCGGAGGCACTATCTATATGGGGAGAAAGTGGAGATATATTCGCACCATAAAAGCCTTAAATATTTCTTCACTCAAAAGAACTTAACATGCGGCAAATGACGTTGGCTCGAGCTATTGAAAGACTACGACCACACTATTCAATACCATCCCGAAAAGCGAACGTGGTAGCCGACGCGTTGAGTAGAAGATCATATGCAGAACGAGGGCGATGATGTCAAGTATAATGACAGAGCCAACTTTAATAGAAAAAGTTAAGGTTGCTCAAGCCACCGAATCTTGAGCCGATGCATATGAAGAAGAAAGTACAAGAAGGAGCTATTCCTAAGCGAGAATTGATGAAGAAGGAATACTTGAGTCCACCTCCACTTTGTGTTCCTAACGATTCTCGATTTGAAGTACAAGATTATGATGGAGGCACACAATACACCATTTGCAATCCATCCGGAAGTACTAAAATGTATCGTGATCTTCACATACATTTTGGTGGAACAATATGAAGAGAGAGATTGCAAAGTTTATCTCAACATGTTTAACTTGTCAACGTGTAAAGGCGAGCATCAAGTGCCTAAGGGACCATTGCAACCACTTGAGATTCCGAAATGGAAGTGGGAACACATTACCATGGATTTCAAGCACGGGACTTCCCACGGCTTCTCAAGGCATAAATGCTATTTGGGTTATTGTTGATAGATTAACCAAGTCTCGCTTCATTTCTTGCCGATACGGAGACTTATTCCTCGAACGCCTTGCTCAAATGTAAGTAAATGAGATTGTGAGATTGCATGGCATGCCAAGATCCATAGTTTCGGATCGTGACCCAAGATTCACTTCAAGATTTTGGGTTAGCTTGCAAAAAAAGCTATGGGTACGGATTTAAGATTCATTCGCATACCATCCTCAAACCAGACGGACAATCGAGAGGACTATTCAAACTCTTGAAGATTTATTAAGACTCGTGTCCTAGACTTTAAGGGCGCTTGGGATAAGTATTTACCATTGGTGGAATTCTCCTACAACAACAGCTTATCGTGCAAGTATAGGTGTGGCCCCATTCAAGCATTATATGGACGAAAGTGTCGCTTCCAATATGTTGGGATGAGGTGGGTGAAGCAACATTGTTGGGACCCGAAAGTTAAGTACGTATGACTACCGAAAAAGATCCAAATGATTCGACAACGATACAAACGGCACAAGATCGACAAAAAGAGTTATGCGGATCTTCATCGAAAGGATGTGAAATTTAGTATAGGGGATCATGTATTGTTGCGTGTTGCCCCATGGAAGGAGTTACAAGATTCGGAAGAGAGGAAAGCTCAATCCACGATTTATTGGTCCATTTCAAATTCTTGACCGAGTAGGAAATGTAGCCTATAGACTCACGTTACCTCCAAGTATGTCTCGTGTTCATAATGTGTTTCATATATCTGCATTTCAGAAATATGTGAAAGACCCGAATCACGCTATTGAGTTAGAACCGACGAGATAGCCAAGACTTAACGTATGAGGAAGTACCACAAGATCTTGGATAGAAGGAGCATGTCCTACGCACGAAGGTCATACCACAAGTTAAAGTCTTGTGGAGAAACCATGCTATAGAGGAAATGACCTGGGAGTTGGAAACGGAAATGAAAGCGAGGTATCCTCATCTTTTCGAAACACCAGGTACGTACGTCAATTTCGAGGACGAAATTTCATAAGGAGGGGAGGTTGTAAGATCCCAAATAATTAATAAATGAAATTTAATTTCCTCTAATTATTATTTTGAAATAGTAAGGGTTGATGTGATTAATGTGGATAGTTATGGGTAAAATACGCAAATATTTCAAAATAAGCAAGTGGTTATAAAATATTCATTGTTGTCGGGGAATATTCGTTTGGTCGTGGAATATTCAGATCGCTCTTTGGGAATATTCGTATTTACTACGCAAATGTAAATGTGTGGGCCCCCATAACGAAAAAGCGATTGAGGAAGAAAATGACAAATATAAGTTGTTTAAAAATAACTACAGAAGTTGTTACAAGCTATAATCGTTGGAATACCCGGTGGTTAAAACACAAAGAATACGCGTTGTTGCACCAGAAGACATTACGGTATTGCACCAATTATTGACTCTTACATAAGAAGGCACTACTCAATAATGGTTACAGTAATTACTGTTCAGTGTTTTATTTTATTGATTCAATAATTGCTGCGTTGATATTTTATATTGTCATTGTTTTAATAATTGTCATTACACAAGATTTTTCATTATCGAAGCAATAATTCATATTATCCGAATAATATTATTAGATAACATTATTGGCAATGTCTAGAAAGTTCGCTAAGGAGAGGTTTGGTCACCTAATCACTACAAGAAGGAGAGAAATTCTTATTGAAAGCCCTCTTCCTCGAACCGCCTCGTCACAATATTGTGATTCTCAGAATATTATTTGTGAATAATTAATTATTGATTCATATGATGAGGAAAATATTGATTTTATGTGGATATAGATGGAGAAAATTTTAATGTAACAATTGTTGAAAATTGAAATTTTATCTTTTCTCGATAAAATAATTCATTTAAATATATATAATATTATATTTTAATAATATAATAATGGTGATATTTTTACAACGAATGTGGGATATATGAGTATATGAGGAGGAAGAGTATTTTGTTGCAATAAATGTTTAAAACATGTTAAACATGTCTCTGGGACCCCATTTATTGACCGAAATTGATTATAAATTTCTAAAATTGCCCGTTTGTGGATTTCGGTCAATTTCTGTTTGGAATTTGGAAAAACTTTCTTCTGCAAAGTTGTAGAGAATTGAATTTCCTATAAAAACTCGTGAGATTCAAATTTTTTGACAAAAGGGCTATTTATTATGAATTATTGAAGTTCTGAAGCTCCGAAATAATTGATTTTTGGAAGTTTTAATTATTTATTTTATGAAAAACGTTTTTTTTACTTCTTCTAGAAGGGAGCATGTGGTTTGTATTCAGATTTTCAGATTCTAAGAATGGGCGTAGAAAATTTTTATATATATTATTATTATAATAAATTTTCTGCTTTGGTGTTCTAAGCAATTTCCTATAAATAGGTGCTTAGGTTAGAATTGAAAATCACACCGTAAATCAAGTTTTCTCTCTATATTATCGAAATTTATTCTTGTGAGTATTTTGAGTATACTTTGAGTATTGCTATACTATGAAAGTTCAAGATATAGCCTATATCCAAAGATTCCAGCTAAAGTACCGATCTTTCGAGGTAAGGGATATTTTTTTTTCAGAATGATATTATTTCTTCAATATCATTATGTTGAAATATTGATCTGAATTTTTATCAAATTTGGAACTTTTGGTGTCTGGGTTACTTATTCACGATACGACACTATTCACGTATATGGTACTTATTCACTTAATACGAATTATTCATCGAAAAATAAAAATTTTTCTTTTCGTCTAAAATATCTATTCGGATACTAGCTTTGATTGTATCCATGTTTTGATCATTCTTGAATTTTACACCACTATGATTATTTTTGAGGTATTTTTGACGTGGATAAAACAAAGTACGAATCCTTAATCCTTAATCCTTGTCATTTTGTTTCAATCGATTCGCTTTTTTAAAAAATATTTTCATCATCCTCGCCTTAAATGATGATATTATTGAATATCTTTGGCTCAGTAGTGCAAAGATGAATGATTTATGATGAATATCTTTGGCGAGAAGTGCAAAGATGAATGATTTCGATGAATATCTTTGGTAGTAGTGCAAAGATGAATGATTTCGATGAATATCTTTGGCCCAGTAGTGCAAAAGATGAACAGTGTTTAGATGAACATGACCAATCGGTGAATGTCCTCGGCCTGTAATGCAAGGATGAATATTTGATCCCGTATATATATTGATTGATGTTATAGGGATAAAAATAGATTTATGAACTTTAAAATTCATACATAGAAGATAGTAGTTTGCATTCTCTACTTAACTCTTCTAATGAATTATTATTTCAACTGCGAATATTGATTTAAAACTTGTTGTCTATTGTATTCTATTATATTTTTCCTCGTCAAGACTAACGATAATTTTGTTGTATATTATCTTAGTCATAATATTCTTTATCAAGGCTAGTCGAGCTCACCCTTTTCCTTTTTGTTCCATTTTTCTTCTCGTGAGGCGAGAATATAGCAAGTAAATGCGAGTGGGGTATGGAATGAAAGTTCTAGGGAGAGTTGTTTAGTAGTCCTCACCATTGTTGTAAAATAATGTATCAATAATTATGATGAGGATTTATTTGTATGTGGATATTGTCTAGATGGCAATATCTGTATTTAAACTCATAGTTTTACTATTGTAATAATAAAGTTGTAGTTGTTTCTGTACCGTGTATTGCAAACTCAGAATGGGTGATGTAGACCTATTTTGGGGGTGTCACATACCCGACTGGAGTAGAGTACATCATTTCCACCCGCAAGATTCCTCTTTTTACAGATGGAGGATGGGAGTTCTATTTAGGAGAGCGTGCTATTAGGAGCACTACAGGAGAGATCCGTATCTTGCCGATCTTGCCTCCCCGCCAAAGCGTTATTGGCTGTTTGCAGCATCACCCATCATTGACATCCCATTGATGGGGATTGGCGGTTTACATTATCGAGGGCCCCTATTCTCGTGAGACGCGTTCGGCAGATGGTGGATCCCTCGTACGATTAGAGCTCAGACCCGCGCCACATAGTTTATGGGGGATATGGTTACAGGATCTGTGATGATGACGGATTGGCTAGCCTATGTCAAAGATCTGACTCATGTGACACAGATTAACAGATTGACTCGGCAGCTGGACCGATCACATATTTTCATTCGGCATTTGGGCAGAGATCCTGCAGAGGTAGATACTTTTGATCCTTCCAGCTCTGGCGCTGGTCCCTCAGGTGACCCATATGGTTTTGCCGACATAGATCCTCCCTTGTATCGGCCTGACGTCCCTGTAGATAGAGATCTAGTGACTTAGGAGGAGTTATATCAGGTGGACAGGATAGATGATGTAGACATCAATACTATTGACTTTTTCTGATGTATTTTTTGTTATCTCTTTTGATAGGCCTCTGTTAACATCTGGGTAGCTTCGCCCCATTCTCGCTATATCTTTTGATAGGCCTCTGTTGTATGTTGGGTAGCTTTGCCCCATTTCCCTGTATTTTAGCTGTATAGAGATGTATTAGATGATGATATACTTAGGAATGTATGTAGAGTTTTCCATTCCCTATATCATATTGCCATCTATTGTATCATGCATGTTATTATGTTATGCATATGTATATATGTCCAGAGATACTCAGCATTGACCCCTGGATGGTCTTATGACACGACCACTATGCAGATGTCTTCTTGACGATTAAGTCAGATTGATCATACGCCACCATTTGTGGTGGTAGGCGGTATCGATCATGGTATGATAGTATATCACCATCGATACGTGGTGATCGTAGATGATTTGCTGTAACATACTATGACCTTACTGATGTTTCAGGTTCCTCCAGGATTTGTAGAGGGCATGCTAGAGCACTAGGTACCAGATAGACAGGTATTCTGATTTGGGACCCGTGAGTTGACTCCTACTTTGGAGGACTATAAACGATTGACGATGCTGCCTTTGAACAGACCTTGTGTGCGTGTGGTGATGGGAGACATGAGTAGACAGTTCATGACTCTCACAGGATTGAGGCGCAGAGTGGTGCAGAATGAGATTACATCCGGCCATGTTATATCCCAGCGTTTCCTGTTTGATAGGTTTGGCTCTGAGGAAAGCTATGCACGATATTCTGGGGATTTCACCACACCGGAGGATCATTGGCGTTCAGCTAGAGTAGATGTACTGCTTCTATACGTATTATCATACGTCTACATGCCGCGGTACATGGATGAGCTAGATATCGGCGTCGTCATGGCAGTGAGAGCTCTCAGGGAGGGTCATACCATTATTCCAATGATCATTACAGAGACCTTGAGGTCAGCTACATACTGCTGTACTTATCCGACAGGAGTATTCACAGGTAGCTCGGTCATGTTGTATGTGTGGTTTATGCCACACTTGAGACCGATTGGCACATTTAGACATCATGGATTTTGTTTCATCCATGATATAGCCATGACGTATTCCTTCCAGCCTGCGGAGTGTACAAATGCTGCATCTTGGTCCACTTTCCTGGCAGGGATTAGAGATCCATTTGATATATTGCCGTGTTCAGGGCTCAGCTCACCCTACAACTTCATTACTCATGCTCCTGGCATGGATTATCTCCCTTTGGTTGGATTGAGGGGCATGATCACTTACCACCCACTGGTCATGATGTGTCAGTTTGACCAGTTTTAAGATTTCCATCCGTATGAGGGGCGGTTGAGTCGATCTTGGCGTCACTGCCGATTTGTTAGCGGAGGGATGATCCGGGTTGTATGTCTGTTGGGATCGTGTAGTGGCCGAGTTTTCATCATTCATCCGGGTTGTTCTGCATAGTATTCCGTATGGATGGAGATAGAGACTGCATCGGCTGCGGCAGTATCCACAGTGCAGGGGACTGATTCTGACGATGAAGAGCCTATAGAGGAGGCTGTTATTCCCACCGATGATTTGACTGTTGGGCTGCCAGCATTTGTGATGGATTCTTCCACCCCGAGTACCACTGTTACCCAGTATTCGGCACAACATTTGGAGCAGAGCTTACATCTGATGACCTATGATAGAGATTAGGCTAGGGCCGCGATGTTGAAAGCTCTTGATGAGAGAGATACTGCTCTATTAGAGAGGGATGAGGCTAGATCAGTCAGAGATGCATTGATTGGAGAGCGGGATGCCGCCTTATCTGCTAGGGATGTGGCCATTGCAGATAGCACTTCCATTAGATCCCAGATGACTGTCAGTCTGGCCAACATGAGCGCTTACATTGATGAGGATTATGCCACCATGCAGTTAGCCTCTGATCTGCTACCTCATGTTGATACCCTTGGGCAGGAGCTTGCAGTGCTTCCTCCGTCTTCAGAGAGGCATGCTATGTTAGATCTGATAGTCCGCATGTATACAGATCTATAGATAACTTTATATTTTCCTGCATAGACTAGCTTAGCCATTTTGTCATGTACAACACAGATGTATATATCAAACAATATTATATATGGTAGGGAAATATATTTTGATTCACTTCCCTTTTAGTTATGCCTTGATACTTGCTTGATGTTTACTTGTTTCTCTAGGGCCTTATGATCTTGATGCATTCTGAACTTATCCTTGATAGATGGACATTGAGACGTCGCAAGGTCTCTCAGAACGGATCGTTGATTTCTGTGAATCTCTACCATCTTTGGTGTCTTGGGACTGGTATCTGTATGGAAAAGTGGAGAGGAGGGTAGTTTCTTCCTCTCTCGAGATTGACCGCTTTCTACGAAGGTCACGGTACTTCTATTTATGAGAAGCCTAGTTAATTCCATCTCTTATGGATTGGCATTGCTCTTTAAGGCACGATCGCAGCTTAGATGGTCACCGAATCTTCTATTTGTGAGAAGAGGTTGGGTAATTCCATCCTTTGATCCGAAACCGATGAAATGGGGCATATTGAAGGTTGATCCCATGACTGTGTGACAAGTATGTTTGTTCGGTAGGGGTTAGATCAAGACCATAAATGGTCGCCTCGTGCTCTCTATGAAGAGGAGATCAAGTCTGCGTAGTTCGAACCTAGTGTGGGAGGTTCAACGCTGAATGTGAAAGGCAGATGGGTGTAGAAGTATTTTTGTTGTTTTTGTTGTTTTGTAGAGAAAAGGTAGAAATGTTTTTGTTGTTTTTCTTTATTGCGACCAGGCCATATAGCATATGGTTGCCTACGTACCCCCGGGTATCAGGGAGATTAGGTCGACGTAGTTTGCTCCTTAGAACGAATTGAAGGCGGAGAGAAGTGTAAATCCCATGTGAAGGTTATACTGCGGGGAGAAAAAAGTTTGATCCCATAATGGGGACAAACTGCGAGTGTGTAAAAAGTTTGATCCCGTCCTCAGGACAAACTGCAACCGTAGAAAAGTTTAATCCCGTCTTCAGGATAAACTGCAGGTGTGAAAGGTTCAATCCCGTCTTCAGGATAACCAAAATTGAGAAAGGTTCAATCCCATCTTCAGGATAACCAAAATTGTATGGAAGGTTTGGAATGAAGTAAAACCAGGTTGCTGACTTGAAGTGTATGTTTCCCTGAGGGGCAGAAGAGCATGTAAAAGGGTGAAAAGGGTTCAAAACCGGAATGACTGGTGATTTGGTGATCAAAACCAGGATGTTTGTTTGATGATAACTTTAGACATAGTACTGTTTCACGGTGTCCGAGTTGATAAGCTGTGGAAATTCATCGCCATCCATTTTCTCGTAATCGAGAGCACCTCCTGTCAATACTTCTTTGACAATAAATGGGCCTCCCCAGTTAGGAGCGAATTTTCCCTTAGATTGATCTTGGTTGCCAATGATCTTCTTCAAAACCAAGTCATGCTATTTGAATTGCAGTAGTCGGACTTTTTTGTTGTAGGATCGTGCGATTTTTTTGATTTTCTGCATAATTTTTTTGATGTTTTTATTAGCCGCTTCAACAGCACCATTCATCTTTGGACGGTAGATGATGGAGTTGAGATGTTTGATGTGGAATTTTCTGCATAACTCCTCCATCATTTTGTTGTTGAGGTTCTTAGCATTGTCTAACACAATGACCTCTGGTTGTCCATATCGACAGATAACATTATTTTTAATGAAAGCAATGATAACTTCTTTAGTAACCTTGGGGAAGGAAGCTGCTTCTACCCATTTGGTGAAGTAGTCGATCATGGTGAATATGAATCGATGTCCATTACTGGCTTTGGGCTCGATGGGCCCGATTACGTTCATTCCCCACATTGAGAAGGGTCATGGCGAACTCATATTATGGAGTTCCCTTGGAGGGGCGTGGATAGAATTCCCATGAATCTGGCATTGATAGCATCTCTTGACGTGATCATCACAGTCAGCTTTTAGTGTGAGCCAATAATGTCCCGTTCTGAGAATTTTCTTAACAAGTAGGGGTCCGCTCATGTGAGGGCCACATACTCCATCATGGATCTCATCCATGAGTCGCTAAGCTTGGACTTTGTCCAGACATCTGAGGAGACCTAATCCTGTATCTCTTTTGTAGAGTGCATCTCCGCTCCGGTAGAATTTCATAGCAAGTCGATGAATCCGCCTCTTCTCAGTTAGGCTCTCCTCAGCGGGTGTAGATCCATCTCGCAGATACTCCTTGATGTGTCGGTACCAAGGGTTGTGGATGGGAGGTAGCTCATCCGATACTTCTCTAATGTAATTCCCATAGATTGGGGCTTTTTGCAGAGAAAACGTGATACATGGCATGTTTTCCTTGTTAGGTATGTAAACCAAGGAGGCCAACGTTGCTAATGCGTCTGCAAAATCATTCCTATTACGAGGAATGTGTAGAAAAGAGATTTCTTCGAACTCCAAAGCCATCTGTAAAACTTGCCGATGGTAAGGCAGCAAATGCAATTCTTTGGTTTGATAGATTCCTGTGGATTGCTTGACTACCAATTCAGAATCCCCAAAGACAGTTAACCGCCTGATGCCCATTGAACGGGTAAGTTTTAGCCCCATGATACAACCTTCATACTCAGCTGTGTTGTTGGTGCTGACAAACTGCAATTTGACTACGACGGATATCGCTCTGCTCCCGTCTGGGATATTAGGATCGCTCAAACTCGGAGCCTTCTAAATTAACAGCTCCATCAAAATACATTTTCCACTCATGGCATGTATCGTACTGATGTTGTAATTGAACTATCATTACCCCTTCATCGGGAAAGTACGTTTCTAAGGGTTTGTAATCCCCTGCAAGTGCGGCGGCCGGTTGATCCGTAATTCCTTGACCTCTGACAGACTTTTGCATCACGTAGACGATGTCAAATTGCTGTAGGATCAACTGCCATCCAGACAGTCAACAATTCAATATGGGTTTACTGAACACATACTTGAGAGGATCCACGCGAGATATGAGATGGGTTGTGTGACCATGGAGGTAATGCTGTAACCTCATGGAAGCCCATGCTAAAGCACAACAAGTCTTCTTGATCGAGTGTACTTGTGTTCAGCACCGATGTCAATCTTTTCTTTGAGGTAATAGATAGCTCGTTCTTGGCCTCTATTGTCTTTTTTTGCCAAAGACGACCCATAGCATTGTCATTTATGGACGGTACATGAACAGGGGAACATCATCCACAGGAGGTACCAAAACAAGAGCGTTAATCGATTCTGCTTTTTAATGGTAAGGAAGGCTTTTCGACACTCATCATTCCATTTCATGGATGAGTTCTTCCTTAATAATTTGAAGATAGGCTCACGAGTTCTTTGTGAGTTGAGAAATGAATCGGTAATGAAGTTGATCCTTCCCAAAAATCCGTATTTCCTTCTCTCGCATCGAGGAATGGGCATTTCCTTGATGGCTGGATTTTGGTAGGATCCAGATTCAATCCTTTGTGGTGACTAGGAAGCTTCAAGCAACTTGCTGACTTAACACCAAAGGCGCACTTGGCGGGATTCAACTTCAAGTTGTACTTACGCAACCTGTTGAAAAGCTTTTTGAGATGGTCTAAATGGTCATCCTCCTTTCGGGATTTGACAATGATGTCATCCACATAGATCTCTATCTCCTTGTGCATTAAATCGTGGAAAAGATCCATTATAGCTCGCTAATAGGTTGCCCGGCGTTGATGAGGCCGAATGACAACCGTCTGTAGCAAAAGGTTCCCCAATGTGTGATGAAAGCAATTTTCTCATGATCTTCCTCAGTGACCATAATTTGATGGTACCCCACAAAGCAATCAGCAAAGGAGTACATACCGTATTGAGCAGTATTGTCAATAAGAATGTGGATAAAGGGCACGGGAAAGCTATCTTTAAGGCAAACTTTGTTCAAATCCCGATAATCCACGCAGACTCGCACCTTTCCCCCTGGTTTAGGCACGAGAACAATGTTGGATATCCACTTAAGATATGTAGACACCATGATGATGTCAGCTTGAAATTGTTTCACAATTTCTTCTTTAACCTTTAAACTCCACTCAGGTTTCAATCGCCTGAGATTTTGCCTAACTAGCTTGAATCCTTCTTTAATGGGAAGGCGATGAAGAACAATGTCAGTGGACAAACCCACCATGTCTTCATGACACCATGCAAACACATCCTGGAATTAGGTTAACAGTGCAACCATGTCATTCCGCTGAGTTGTGGTAAGGTCTGAACCAATCTAGATTAGCTTAGGGTCGTCTAAGGTTCCAAGATTAAAAGGAGTGGTTTGATCAAGATTGGGTTTGGGTTTGTCTGCGACCCATTCCATCAAGTCTGAGTCTAACTTTGCATCAAAGTTACAGCCCTTGTGGAGAGAAGGCATGTCATCAGCAAGGACAGACACATCTAAATTCAGAGTCCTGAAACAAAAGATGATTTCACTTAATATATGCAACTGTTCGATCATACAAAAGTGTTAGCATGTACGTGATAAAATAACTGCTAGTGCTGTAAAGGAAAGTAATCAATTAAAGTTATCTACAGGGCAGAGGGATTTTCTGCCCATTTTACCCTCGTCGACCAATGCATGGAGTGCGGCTCCAATTGTCGAGGGAAAAGTCCTAAAGGACTGCAGTGATGGAAGGATCATTCGTGTCTTCCTTCTCCCGAATGATAACCATGACATCTGGGCAATCATCATCTAGGGTGTATCTGTTTGTATATTCATCATGAACAATGATGCGGATGCCTGCCATCATCAAGGCAAGGTCATGTTTACGTTTTCATTCCTTTTCTTCCACTTCGGGATGAGTAATCAGCACCTCTTTAGCTTTTATTGGCACTGGTTTCGGAAATAGCATAGCCACCGCATAGGCTGGCACCTTTACTGGAGATTGCATTAACTCATAAGGTAAAGGTATAGAAAATCGCCTTGCGGCGGAAGCTTGAGGAACCTGCTCGTGCTTATGAGGATTCCTGTGTCTGGAACTAGAAGAATAGCCTAGCCCGGCTGTTCTAATTTGATTGGACATTTGGATAGGGTGCTTAATACCCTGTTGATCCTTACCAAGCCCTTGTTCAGGTTGATGACCCAATAACATCATTTCTTGAGTGGCCGATATAACCTCGACAGAAATCTTGGGTATGGGAAGTGGCGCTCCCATAGAATGGTATTGCGTGTTACTCACTTCCAAAGTATGGAAACTGGCCGGTTCAACTTCTGAATTGAAGCTGATAATTGGTAGAATTCCTTGTTCAGGACAATCGGGCTCAACGTTGACAGTAACTAGACTGTTGTTGATGATGTATTTGAGTTGTTGATGTAATGTGGATGGAACAGCTCCAGCTATGTGTATCCATGGTCTCCCCAATAGCAGGTTGTATCCTGAATCTATCTTGAGGACGTGGAAGGATACATTGAATGTATTTAGACAAATCTCAATTGGCAATTCAATCTTTCCGATGACATTTCGTCGGGATCCATCAAAAGCTCGGATGACCGTATGGCTGCTTTGGATCTGCTTGAGATTGATATTCATTTTTACCAAGGTGGCATAAGGACAAATATTTAGAGATGAGCCTCCATCTATCAATACTCCTGCTAGCATATACCCTAAGACAACAACTGCGATGTACAATGGCTTGCGATGGCCAGGTCCCTTGGGAGGTATATCGTCATCAGTGAAGGATATCACATTGCTGTTGAAAATGTGATCAACCAAATGTTGAAATTTTTTCACATCCACTGATTTTGGAAAGTAGGCTTCTTCTAAAACCTTCAACAAGATCTTCCGATGATCCTCAGAAGAGAAAACTAAATCCAGTATTAAAATCTGGTGTGGAGCTTCTCGCAAGCTTAAAACCACTTTGGCTTCATTATGACCCATAGTACGGAGGAATTTTTCAATCTTCTCCATGGGCAATTTCCCCTTTGCGTCGCAAGTAGGTTTGATAACCCGTTGAGGAAGGTACAGTGGATTTTCTTTTGACACTGTAGTAGTAGTATGAGACGTGGATCCTTCAGCTTCTCCATAATTCCATGGAACTTTATGCAAGCTGACAACAGGATGTTGTGGTCTGCAAGGTAAAGTAATTGGCTTTGGTGCGGCCACTTTCAAAGGATTGTCAGCTCCTTTGAGTTGAATTGGTTGTATGGGAAATACTTTGACAGTTTCATCATCCACTTCGGAGATAACTACAATTGATCCCTTCCATTGGGTAGGGCTTACATTCCCACCTTGAGTTTGCAGTGTAATCATCTCGCTATTTGCGGACACCGCCAATGTCAATATTCTCAATAAGATGGAGGAGTGCTCCAAGATTCTTACGTCTTTGTGGCTGCGAGAATGTGAATGATATTGACACATTTCATCAGGATTGAACCGCCCTGAGCGGGGATTGATTGGAGGGAGAAGGAATGTTATTCTTCCTTCATTGATAGGTGAATTCCATTTGATTGGCAAAATCCCGACGGGCTTTAGCACTTGCTCGCTTTGCAACCTTATCCTCCATAGCTTCGCTTTCTGAAGGTGTTGATGGAGCATTTATAACAAATGGAAGGAGATGTGCATACTCCTGCCTGATTAATTGGCGTGTGGTTTGATGCTGATGGGTCACCAGTTCTGCCAATTGCTCAATTTGTTTGCAAAGAGCTTTCATCTTTCGTTCCATGGTAAACTGGAACTTTGCATAATCCCATTTGTCAACACCGTCTTTGATGGGTTGGGATGATTCTCCATTGGAATCTTATACAGTGCTCCAACTGATCATGTTGACCTCTTCTTCTTTGTGTTGAGGAAGAGGGTTGTCTTGCACATGAGGTTGATCTGGCTTGGTGACTACAATCTCACCATTGTCTATCAGATCCTGAATCTTATGTTTTAAGGCCCAACAATCTTGAGTATCATGTTAAAGTGCTGACAGATGATAAGCACACTTCCGAGTAGCATTAAAACCCCTGCCATTAGGGTTGACTGGTGGAAGAAGATGTGTAATTTTCTTCTGAGCAGTTAGAAGAACAAGAATGTTCTCGAGCGAATCCCCTAAGGGTGTGAGCGTCCCCAGGTCGCTTTACTTCTTCACTTTTAGGCAATGGAGGGTTTGAAGAGATTGTCTTTGAAAAGGGAGTAGTTTCTCCTTTTGCATAGGCATGCTTGGATTGCCTTTTTATCCTTGTAGTATCAAGGAAACATCCTCCTCTTTCTTTTATGGACCTCCGTGGTTGTTTCCATAAGATCCGGATTGGATGTGCTCAAAGAATGTAACTTTAAGAGAGGCTAGGTCTTAAATTTTATCTGGACTTCAATCCCATTTCACCCATCTCTCGCCGTGTTTGATCATTTCGGAAAATGGTTTGCCAATACCAAATTAGAACTCTCTCATAGAAAGGAGCTTCTCATACATATATGAAAGTTATGACAATTTACGATTACGTCATGGAAGGAATAACTTGAGTAGCAAGCGCCTCCCACCTTTGAAATACTCTCTAAATGACTCATTAGATCATTTCTTTCGACCTTGGTGATTTGGTATCGGTCGAGAGCCATCCGAGATTGAAAAGCGTATTGAGTGAGGAAGGCGTGAGCCGACTCTTCCAAATTTATGGATCTTAGAGTTGTCTAATCTGGTATACCATGAACCAGCTTCTCAAATGTCGGACTTTTTCGAAACAACGCATTCTGAGCTTTTCATTCTCCGCATAAGATCCGAGTTCTCCAATGAACACCTTTAAATGTGTGTAAGGATCCCCTAATCCATCATACTTTTCAAAATTAGGGGTCTTAAATTTCTCTAGATAATGCACACCAGGAAATATGCAAAGGTCTGCATATGAAACATTGCCATATGTTCCAATCCCTTTGAGAACGTGAATGGTTTCCTCCATTTGAAGGACCTTCTTCCTGATGTCACCGGTGTCTGGATCTCTTTTGAGATGGGTGCCTTCAGGGTCTTTGTTGGTTGTATCCAACTGAGGTTCTGGAATTGTTTTTTCCGGACCTTGAACTTCCCTCAGTGTAGAGGATTACGTATGTGTAGGTATCTTCGTACTTCCTGAGTAGACGGTGTAATTCTTTTAGTAGAACAACATTGAGTCATGATTTGTTTACTCAATCAAATCAAATTCTTCTCGGAAAACAGGATTAGATTGTTCTAAGAGGACATGATTGGTCATGGCTCATGACCTTTTGGATTTTGACCGGGTAACAGGCCCAATTGCTTCCCTACAAAAGACTTACATAGTTTAGTCTTAGGGTAATATAAATGTTATCATAACATGTCCGTTTTAGGAATTTGTCCTGCAAAATTGGTTGTTAATTGATAACATGTCATGCATGCACAGATATTCTTTAATCCGGTCGTTCAACTGGAGAAAATCTGAGTGGTACCTTTCCTGAGCCCCGGAGAATTATTCTTCCCACGAGTCCAGTAATCAAACACTGACAGGATAGCCTCCTGGTGGAGGGACCACACAACATACATTCACATACAACGTGTCTCACCGTTTATGCAAAATGAGGACATGTGCGAAGCACTAATATCACAGATAGATATTTAGCAGTGCAGTAATTAAAATGCATTCGTACACATTCATCAGAAATGTAAATGCAACATTCACACAAGCATATAACAATTTTGAAAAGCTTGTAATAACGACTTAAGCCCTCTTCTTTGAGTCCCAGTAGTCGCCACCGTTTGTCGACGTCGGGATTTTTGAGTGTCCCTTTTCGTTACTTATTCTTTGGTGTTCTCATGTTAATGTGAGATTTGTTTGAAAAAACAAGTGAAAAAGGTCCGATATGTATAATGTCGACGATTGGTGTGACGCCCCCAAAATAGGTATACATCACCTATCCTGAGTCGCCAAATACATGGTACAAAATACAAATACAATTACAACAAAAGAGCTGTGAGTTTTAATACAAATATTATCTTCTAGACAATATCCACTCTCAGAATAAGTCCTCATTACATTTATTGTCACACTATTTAATGTAATAGTGAGGACTACTAATGCTATCCTCTGGACCATCACTCCGCTCCCCGACTAGTCCCCCGCCACGCTCTCATTTCACAAGAAACAATGAAAGCAAAAGGGTGAGCTCAACTAGCCCAGTAAGAAATATTATGACTAAGATAATGCAGAATAAATTATCATTAGTCTTCAACAATGTTAAATTGATAAAATACAATAGACATCAAGTTTAACTACAGCAGAACAAGCAATCCATTAAAATAGTCAAGTAGAGAATAAAATCTACTATCTTTTATGATTTAAAAGGTTTTCATCACTTTTATCATTTGGGACTCAAACAATAAATAATCCACATCATCCATGCCTACTACGGCCAAGGATATTCATTAGTATCACAACCACAAATTATCCATGCACTACGGGCCAAGGATATTCATGTATTCATCAATGGTCATGATCATGCCAACAATCGTCCATCAATGCACTACGGGCCAAGGGGACTTTATCACATCATTTATAACATTACGGTTAATGATTATACCGAATAATCCTCGGTCATAATCATACCAAGTCCATCTATGCACTACAGCCCACGTATGACTTTCAAAAAATATAAACATGAGGATGATGACAATGATATAAGAATTCAATAAAACAAGTTCACAAATTAATTTATCCAGAAACTAATAACGCCCAAATTGTCAACATGATACTTCTTTGTAGAGTAAAATTCAAGAATGATCGTAAGAATATTTCCATGAAAAGATATTTGGATGAAGCGCAAATATCAAGGATATTCTACTAATTTCATGGAGTATAGAAGTCAAAACTTTAACTAACTGAGTATAATAAGGAATGAAATAACAAAAGAAATCACCAAGCATGCGGTAGACCGCACAGGCAGGTTATTCCAACAGAATAATAAAGATTTTAACCAGTCCCAGGCGTAAACGCATTGCATGTGATATTCCAACAGAATAATAAAGATTTTAACCAGTCCCAGGCGTAAAAGCACGTATACAGATGTTCCAATGAATAATAAAGACGGAACCCGAGTTGGTACAGAAAGCACGTACGACGGATGTTCCAAAAGAATAATAAAGACGAAACCAGTCCGACGTAAAAGCATGATGCAGGATGTTCCAAATGAATAATAAAGAATGGAATAACGTAAGAATTTCACCATGTATGCGGATTGCTTAGCAACCAAAGTTATTCCAACATAATAATAAAGAATGGAATAATAGAAGTTCTCTTCATGAAGACGAAAGAAAGAAATAATACCCCTTACCTTTGAAAGAAATTGGATATAGGAGTAGTGAAGTAGCAGGCTTCTCTTCTTCTACAGAGTTTCTCTCTACAATTTCTCTCTATAATAATTTCTCTATAGCTTTAGTGAATTGGTGAGAAATGAAGGAAGAATGAGCTTCTATTTATAGAAAAATATAGTTTCAATAATTGCACGTTTTGGGGCTCAAAAAATTATAATACAATACCTCAAACTTTTTCTTTATTTTTAATTTAGTCATGCAAGTATTATCAAACTTGCATCACCTTCCCTAATAGTAAATAATGTGATTCAATAGTAAATCACGTGAATCAATAGTTCTAGACATGTGAAAATACGAATTACAGTATAGTTCCTCCATCTATACCTCCATTTTTAACTTAGTCATGCAAGTATTATCAATCTTACACCAACTCCCCTAATAGTAACAAGAATGTGAAATAATAGTATACACATGTGAACAAATAGTTATAATCATGTGAAATAATAGCAATCAATTGCTCATTTATCTGGTTAAATACCTGATTGCTCAATATAACCTCCAGACATCAATTATTATCGAAATAAATGTCAATTTTCACTAACACAAATAATTCCAACACAATAAAACTATTTTTATCAAAAATATAAATTTTGAAATTTTGAAGTTTGACTTTTCCCAAAAAAGTCAACTATTGACTTTTTGACCAAATAGTAAAATCCAGAAAATTTTGTATTTATAGTCTATTTTTACTAATTTCATCGTTCCGGACTCAAATATCACGTCCGCGTCTCCAAATTCAACTCCGAGCACAACTTCAATTTTCATAACATTCATCATTAATATTATAACTCACAATATTTATCAACCAATTCGTTCCTCGGAAAGAGGGGCTTTCCAATAAGGATTTCTCCTATTGGTAGCCGCAATTAGGTGACCAAACCTCTCCTCGACAGTAACTTCTAGACATTGTAAATATTACAATTTAATAATATGAATAACTTTGTCATCTCAATTATTGATTTAATAAAATAACATATTATGCAGGATGATAATGTGACAATAATCGAATCAATAATATAAGAGATATGATGCAAAAGCAATTATCAGAGCAATAATTGAGTATAACTGGTGTGACTTCACGTAAGATCAATAATCAATACTGCAGTGCTACTTATGCAACCATGCGTATTCATCGCATACTTTTACTACCGAAGTTGCTTCAACAAGATAATAGCTGTGAAAACTTCCGCCGTTATTTTCATAAATATATTTTTGTCGCTTTCTCAATCCGACAATAATTTCGCTAGGGGTCCACCAATGATTGTCTTGGTTATGCGAATATTCCCTACTAAAACGAATATTCTCCACCAATCGAATATAATATAACAACTTGCATACTTTGCAGAATTTATAAATACTACCCACAACTATAACATTATAACAAATTCATTCCATAATATTCAAAAATGATAATTATAGAAAAATCATCTTTATTAGTAAAAGTTGGGGTCTTACAATTGGACTTTAAGAGTCGTCAGTTGGTGTATTTAATGGGTTGCACCAACGCAACCGAAAAGGCTTGCACATTGACCTAGTGATTTGACACTACTAAACGGGTCTGTGAAACCGAGATTCATTTTTGGGTCAGGGGGCTTAATTATGCGGAGGAAAGGTGTTAGGCACCCCCCGACATCCGTGTTACCACGGTGACCGCCACTTTTCAAAGAAATTGTTATATAAATGTGTGTGTTTATGTGTGTGTGGATCAATGTGCAATTATTTGAAAGTAAAGCGAGGCCTCGTTCGCACTTATATATACGAGTTTGAATTTTATAGGAAAATTCAGGTTTTAACCAAGATATAGCAATGACGTTTTATAAAAGAGGTTTTTCAAACCACATGCTCAATAGTAATTGAGACCTTTTCATACTTCCATTTTATTATTAAATGTTCTATTGT
The DNA here is from genome assembly GCA_020205605.1 of Panax ginseng. NCBI lineage: Eukaryota > Viridiplantae > Streptophyta > Magnoliopsida > Apiales > Araliaceae > Panax > Panax ginseng. Next base: position 179,444,825 of record CM035132.1, read on the forward strand.
TTTGCTTTTATTTTCGAGATGTGAAGCATTCTCGAGAAAATAATATATAGCGATCTTAGAACTCCTCGTGGGCATGACAACCATCCAAGGAAATTCGAGACAACAGAAAATAATGTACAAGTCGCTATACCGAAAAATGTCCATCATGGGAACCGAATCTAGATTCAAGAATCAACTCATATCACATGATTCCTAGGCTCACATGATCTCGCAATTTATATGGAAAGCGATGGCGATTATATATAAAAAGTCAGAAATATATATCTGACATGATCAACCACCACGAAGCAACTCCATGGGGGATCGAAAATATAAATATATAAAAGCGGTAAATATATATATGGACATGATCAACCGCCACGAAGTAAACTCCAAGCGGGACGAAATGTAAATAAAGTTGTAAAAGCAATCAACTGCCACGAAGTAAACTCCAGGCAGGACAAAATATAAATAAAGCTGTAAAAGGCCACGAAGTAAACTCCAGGCCTGACAGGAATGTAAATATATATATATATAATTGCTGTCATACATATATATATATATATATATATATATATATATATATAAGCGATTTAAACGCACCGGATGTAAAATCCAGGAGTTCATCGACAGTGAGTCGACCACACGCTTTATATATATATATATATATATTAAAGCAATTAAACGCCTCGGCATCAAGTTCAGGCTCAATCGAGGCATAACTCGATAATGTTAGTCCATATATATGAAATATATACATATATTAGTATATATATATATACAGATAGAAATGAAAACCACGGACCGAAGTCTGGGCAAAAGCACACAACACGACTCTCAATGTGTATAACAGTGTGTGCTATATGAGAAGAAGGCTTCTAGTGGGCTGCCAAAGTAGACTTCTATGACTTTAAATAGATAAACACTCATTTCCGTACGGATAAAATATAGCTATATGTGAGCTAACTAGTGTTTAAAGAAGAGGAAACACTCAAAAGATGTGTATACGCAGAGTAAAATGGATGTGGCTTCCTCGCTTTTTCCTTCTCTCTCCTCTTCAAATGGTGACCCAAGCCTTGTATATATAGACGGATGGCGCAGGTACACTTACGCGATGCAGCTTGTACTGCAATTGGGTCGGTCGTGTGGATCCGAGCCTCACGGGTCCTGTCGTCTCGTAGTACGTGCACTCATGCACTGTAATGTCCGCTCGAACTTGTAGAACTTCAATCTGAGCATCCGAATGAGGTATATCTGACCTTCTTCGGACCGATGGTGTCGAGAGTTACGCAATGACATGGATTAGAGGTTGTACGAAGTCATGAAGAGGGGTCTATGCCCATGGTCTTCAAGCTTTAAATTCTATCCAAAGTACTGCCACACATAATAGTCACTCGGGATTATCACTCCTCGATTCTTGTGGGACATTGTCGGATGTATGTATTTATGAAGTGTTGAGACGACGTGCCATTTGTCTAAGGAACAAGATGACGTTTGACTCCTCGCTGGGGTTATCGCCGGTTTGAGTTGAAAGTAGACGTTGCTTAGGGTTATAGCTGAGATTGGACTACTTGTTGGTATGCCACGATATCATCTTGTTGATGTGGTAAGATGACGTTGTGACTCCTCACCGGGGTTATCGCCGGTTTAAGCGGAAAGCAGACGTTGCTCAGGGTTACATCTGAGATTGGGCTGCTTATTTGTATGCCTCACTGTCATCTGTGGATGTTCCTGTCTGCCCATTGTTATCTCTGGGTTTGAGGTGTGTGTGCCTCGATAGGATGTCTGAGGTTGAAGCTGATTGCATATGTTTAAAACAAGCATTTCAGGGGTTATCACCGGAACTACAATGGCATCCCTTGGGGCTATCACCAAGGATGGTGTTGCTACTTACAGTGTTGTCTCTGGGACTGGGGCCGAACGTCATGGTTGTTATCGCCGAGATGTAATCTGCCCTCTCCGGTGTTGTTCTTGGTCTTTTGATCTGCATATCTCGGGTTATCTCCAGAGATCGGAAAACACATTCCCTGTGTGTCAGGGGTTGACATGACGTTCCCCGATTTGTGTTCCGGTTGAACCGAACTTCCGGTGGCATCCGGATGGATGTAAAAATCTTTCGTAATTATCTCAAAAGTTAAATCTACCCTCCTGCAATGTTAGTAATAGGAGTGCAAAAAATTTCGAGTGTCTACACTAGTTTAATACGTATTGAGAAGTATGGAATTGACAATGAGAGTTATGAAATGCCTTGTGTAGCATAATGTGAAATGAGAAAATTCACTAAGTGAGTTAAAAGAGAATTAGGAAGATTAATCGGGTATGATTATGTGAATTCACATAAGTAATGAATACACTTTTAGATAGTTAATATCACTCATGTGGACATTAATTCGTGTCGTGTAAAACGAGTTTGGCGATAAAAATTGACACTGGCTTGAAGCTAAACCGATCCTACCTTTCGTTGTGGTATGCAAGAATCAAGCTATGTCTCAAGAAGACAAATAAGCCAAGCAAAGCTTGCCAGTGTTCGATTGAGTTGGTTAAATTCTACTGTAGCACTAAGTTGGTACATTAATGTTATATGTGTGACATGAATAAAACATAGGATAAGAGTACATTATGTTAATATGAGGTACCTAGTAGCACCATGGTATCATATGAAGTTGTAATAACTGAATGATTTAATATCTGTGTATTTTAGAAACTAGGAAGGAAATCAAATGTTTAAATAAACATTAATATTAAATAAGGTTATAATGTGGTTATGTGGGTAGTAGAAATAATTATGGAACTACCCGGACAATAATGCTTAACTGTGTTATTTTATTGCATGTATTTAATGTACATGGATTATATGATGTGAGTATAAAATTTATCTTTAAATTCCTAATATGGTAACAATTGTACCTTAATATTACATTATAGGGATTAAAAGAACCAAACCAAGCCCCTAATAGTAAATCATGTGAATCAATATTACAGTATAATACCCTCATCTTTTCCTTCATTTTTAATTTAATCATGCAAGTATTATCAAACTTGCACCACCTCCCCTAAAAGTAAATCATGTGAATCAATAGTAAATCTTGTGACTCAATAGTTCTAAACATGTGAAAAAAATTAATTATAGTATAGTACCTTCAACTATACCTCCATTTTTAACTTAGTCATGCAAGTATTATCAAACTTGCACCAACTCACCTAATAGTAAATCATGTGAATCAATAGTACACACATATGAACACATAGTTATAAGCATGTGAATTAATAGCAATTAATTGCTCATTTATCCGGTTAATTACCCAATTGGTCAATATAACCTCCAGACATCAATTATTATCGAAATAAATGTCGATTTTTCACTAACACCAATAATCCCAACACAATGGAACTATCAATTTCATCTTTAATCAACACGAACTTATTCATCATTAATATTATAACTCACAATATTTAACAACTAGGTCGTTCCCAGGAAAGAGAGGGCTTTCCGATAAGGATTTCTCCGTATTGGCGCGCAATTAGGTGACCAAACCTTTCCTTGACAGAACTTTTAGACATTGTCAATATTACAAATAATAATATGAATAACTTTGTCATCTCAATTATTGATTTAATAATATAACATATTATGCAGATGATACTGTGACAATAATTGAATCAATAATATGAGAGATATGATGTAACAAATACTGTAGCGATAATTGAGTATAACTGAGTGACTTCTTACGTAAGCATCAATAATCAATACCGTAGTGCTTTATGCAACCACGCCGACATCGTATTTTACTACCGGTAGTTCAATGGTTTAATAAAGAATACTTCCGCCGTTATTTTTAATAAAGATAAATTTGTCATTTTCTAAATAATGACAATACTTCCATTTGGGGGGGGGGGGGGTCCACCAATGATTATGTCGTCGAACGAATATTCTCTGTGAAAATGAATATTCCCCGACCAATCGAATATTCCCCGACATAACGAATAACAACTTGCTTACTTTGTAAAATTTTCAAATATCACCCTTAACTTTAACCTTTTCTCAATTTAACCATTTACTAAATAACATAATAATTATATGAAAATTGAATACTTTCATTTCATAAAATTCGGGGTCTTACAATCTCCCCTCCTTATGAAATTTGGCCCTCAAAATTTACGTACCTGGTAGTTCGAAGAGATGAGAATACCTTGCTTTCTTTTTGGGTTATACCTTCCTAGTTATTTCCTCTATATCATGATTTTCCCATTGCTCATCTCCTGTATTTCAGATATCATTCTAGAATATATCTTCAAAATAAAGGTTAATTGACATATCACAATTTGTCAACTTATCAAGTAAACAATTTTAGCTTAGGTAAGTCACACACTAGCGACGTATATAACTCGTCTCTCCCCTCCTAGTTCTAGACTCTTATCTCCGCTAGCGACCATATTCCTAAGCTCTGATACCATTTGTGACGCCCCCAAAATAGGTCCACACGACCCATTCTAAGTCGCCAAATATCACACTATAAAAATTATTTACAAACTTCATTTATACAACTGTTGAACTGTCGTACAAAATACGACCATAGTTAAACTATGAGTTTTAATACAAATGTATGTAACTCTCATGGTTCCTCGACCACAACCTTACAATGGCACTTTACATAAAAGTACAGTCAAAAACTGTTTTAGAAATTAAAATCTTTGGGAAGTGCTCAAGGAAAACTTCATACATGGGAGGCCATGCGTCAAGGTTATGATAGATATCATATGTCCACAAAATTATCCTTTGGTTGACCCAATAGACCTCAAAGAAAAACGAGAAGATTACTATCATGTTCTTTCCAATGGTGAATCTTCTCTTGACATATAACTATCTCCACTGTCTGCAATTGAAAATTATATTTCAACCAAACTCCAAGATCATATAGGTAGTGCTTGTAGATATACTCAGCAAGTGGATGTGCACAACCCTGTCTTATGATAACACGAGGTTGTATGTCATTAGACATCTTGTATGATAGTGGCAAAACACCCTTCCAAAGTTGAGTTCACCTCACCCTATTCGGTTCACCAAAATTAAATATCAAATGACGTATACAATACGACACACTTATCTAAAGTTCTCAATAAAATTATTTCCATACTATTTAAGGAGAACCTCAATGACTATAGACCACCGCTTCTATTCTCCTCGTTATTACCCAGCAAATCTAACTACACTCTTATTACCTCAAGTGAATTGTGAAGCAAAAAGGGTGAAACCAACTAGCCGATAGAAAGAATATCATGACTAAAGATAATTTACATCATCAATAGCCTTCATCAAGTAATAAATCAGAGATTTAGAACATATGGTAGATGATAAAACTTTTCAACCGTAATTGCAGCGGAACAAACAATTTATTTGCAGAGTCAAATAGACCATCAGATCTATCATCTTCTCCATGTTAAAAGTCCACCAATAATGTTTTGTCCCTGCAACATCAATCAATAATTCCTGTCCACAATCATATGAATAACTCATAATCATAATTGTGCTTCTAAATTCCTCTTCGCACCTAGGATGAAGATAATTTTCATCACCTATCTTCACCTGAAACATTAAAAATCATGGTTATACCAAATCACAATTCCTGCTCATAATCATACTAATAAATTCATCTTTGCACTACGACCAAAGATATTCATTAACAATTCATCTTTGCACTACAAGTCAAAGACATACAACTGTATTTTAGAAGAGTCAAGTAGAGCATGATATATACTATCTTTTACGAATTAAAAGTGTATAATCAATATTTTATCGCTGAGACTCAGCTTAATAAATAATCCACATCATCGAATCATCCCTCGCACTTTTACGGCCAAGGATATTCATGTAATCATCAATGGTCATGATTATACGGAATAATCCTCGGTTACATAATCATACCAATAATCGTCCCATCAATGCACTACGGGCCAATGAGGACTTTACAACATCATCTATAACATTACGGGTCATGATTATATCGAATGATCCTCGGTCATAATCATACCAATAAATAGTTCATCTATGCATATAAGCCAAAGATACTCATCAATCAATAGTTCATCTTTGCACGTAAGCCAAAGATATACAAATCAGTAAAACCAATAATCAACAAATCCAACTTTGCGTAAGCTAAAGATATATAATTGTAAAACTAATAATCGGCAGCCCATCTTTGCACGTAAGCCAAAGATATACAATCATAAAACTAATAATCAACACCCATCTTTGCACGTAAGCCAAAGATATACAATCGTAAAACTAATAATCAACAAAATCCATCTATGCACGTAAGCCAAAGATGAATTTCATCACAATATAAGCATGAGGATGATGACAATGATATAAGCATTAATCAAACAAAATCAAGGATAAATATTAAAGACTTTAAATTTATCCGGTGTTTAAAAATATCCAAATTGTCAACATGTGTGACGCCCCCAAAATAGGTCCAATCCACCAAACCTATCCTGAGTCGCCAAATACATGGTACAGAAACAACTACAACTTCATTATTACAATTGTCGTGCCAAATACGACAACACATATTGTGAGTTTAAATACAAATATTGCCTTCTAGACAATATCAACACTCAAAAGAGTCCTCATTACAATTATTAATACACTATTTTATAGAATAGTGAGGACTACTATAACCACTGCCTTGGAACATCACTCCACACCATGACTACTCCCCGCTATATTCTCGTTTCCTGAGAAGAAAAATGGAACAAAAAGGAAAAGGGTGAGCTCAACTAGCCCAGTAAAGAATATTATGACTAAGATAATGTACAACAAATTATCCTTAGTCTTCAACAGGGAAAAATCTGATAGAATACAATAGACAACAAGTTTTAGATCAACAACTGTAGCGAAAAAAATAATTCATTAAAAGAGTTTAGTAGAGAATGAAATGTACTATCATCTATGAATTTAAAAGTCCATCATCGATATTTTGTCCCTGTAACATCAATCAATATACATCTTGAATCAAATAATCATCTTTGCACTACAGGCCAAAGATATTAATCAGTCGGTCATGTTCATCTCAACACCTGTTCATCTTTGCACTACGGGCCAAAGATATTCATCATAAAATAATTAATCTTTGCACTACAGGCCAAAGATATTCAGTAATATCATCATTTAGGACTGAGGATGATGAAAAATATATTTTAATGAAAACGAATCCAGTGAGACAAAAGAACAAATATTAAGGATTCGTACTTTAGATAATCCAAGTTCAAATATATTCCATAATAAACTATTGTGGAGTAGAATTCAAAAATGAGGATCAAAACATAGATCCAATCAAAGATAGGAACCATAACAAACAATCTTGGACACAGAAAAGAAAATTTAATTTTCTGTGAATAGTGTCGTATTTGTGAATAGTGCCGTATACGTGAATAATACCGTATACGTGACTAGTAACTCCGACACTAAAAGGTAGAAATTCCACAAGAAAAATCATCATGCTTCATGAATAGTACTCATGAATAGTAACTCATGAATAGTAACTCGTGAATAGTAACTCATGAATAGTAACCCCGACAACAATGAATATTTTATAACCATTTGCTTATTTTGCAAAATTTGCACATTTTACCTATAACTAACCACATTAATCAAATCAACCCCTTTACTATTTCAAAATAATAAATAGAGGAAATTCCATTTTATTAAAGAATATATTTGGAGTCTTACAACCTCCCCTCCTTATGAAATTTCGTCCTCGAAATTGACGTACGTACCTGGTGTTTCGAAAAGGTGAGGATACCTCGCTTTCATTTATGATTCCAACTCCCAGGTCAATTCTTCAATAGCATGGTTCCTCCATAAAACTTTGACTTATGGTATAACCTTTGTGCGTGGGACATGATCCTTCCTATCCAAGATCTTGACAAGTACCTCCTCGTACATTAAATCTTCAGCTATTTCATCTGATTCTAACTCAATAACGTGGTTCGGATCGTGCACATATTTACGTAACATCGATACGTGAAAAACGTTATGAACACGCGACATACTCGGCGATAAAACGAGTCTATAGGCCATAATTCCTATTCGATCGAGGATTTCAAATGGACTAATAAATCGAAGGTTTGAGCTTTCCTCTCTTCATCAAATCTTACTTCTAGAATAACGCCTTCTTGCACCTTCTTCTTTATATCCATCAGCTTCGGTGTGTAGCTTGAACGGTTTTAACTTTATCGATTAAAGTCGGTTATACTCGTATATCATCACATGGGTCCTTAGAGTCTTTAACTCTATCTCTATTATTTGTGAGTTATACAAAATGGGTCTTTGTATTCGACAATATCGCACTCGTACTCGTATACGATCTTCTACTCAACACGTCAGCTACCACGTTCACTTTTCCAGGATGGTATGGTCAGAACATGTGCCGAAATGAGTCTCCTCTTGAGTTCTTCGAAGCTCTTCCCACATTACTTACTCCATTCGAATTTTGTATCTCTACGAGCCAGCTGAGTTAATGGAGTAACGATTCGAGAAATCCTTCCACGAATCTTCGATAGTAACCAACTAAGCCTAAAAAGCTACGTATTTCAATTGCTGACTTAGGTTGCTCTCAACTGTGACTAATATCCCAATCTTGGATAGCACGTCACAATGACACCTATCAGTTTACTACTGCTCGAATATGGCATCCCCTACGGAGAGTCTGGCTTTGATGCATTCCAAAAAGGAAGTCACCAGATAGAGGCTCGGGTATCACATTCTATAGTTGGATTTTTAACTCCTGAAGTTCAATAGGAGCTATTCGATATGAGATTTTAGTAATGGGTTTTGTACCAGGTTCAAAGTCGATACAAAATTCAATATCACGCTCTGGGAGTAGGCCAGGAAATTCTTCAGGAAATACGTCAGGAAATTTACTAACAACAGAAATATCATTCAAATCTGACGTATTTTTGTTCAAGTCCATGACATGGGCTAAGAAAACTTGACATCCGTTTTTCAATAAACGAATGGCTTTATGGTTTGATATGAAAGAGTTTGACTTCAATGGTTTGGTTGCTTGAATTCAAATAACAGGTTGCTTAGGAATATGAAAACTAACAACCTTACGAAAGCAATCAATTTTGGCATGATGAGTAGTTAACCAATCAATCCTTAAAATCACATCAAAAGCAAGTATCTTTAAAGAGATAAGATCAACAGGTAGGGTGAGGGTACCAATTTGAATCAAGAAAAATTTATAAATAGTGGATGTAACAAAAGTTTCTCCTAACGGAGTCTCCATAGATAAGTCAAAGTCCAATTTCTCCGGAGTCAAGTTTAAACGTTGAGCGCAAGCAAGAGAGATAAATGAATGGGTAGAACCAGTATCTAATAAGGTATACACTTCGCAAGAATTTATAATTAACTAATCCGTGATACATTCGTTCGGGTTCCTCGCATTTTTGGTAGTCACGACAAACACTCTTCCAGGAACCGCTGACTTTGTTTTATCCGTATCCGCCTTTGGTGCCACCGTCCCAGCTGGACTTAATTTCGCTACAGGACAAAATCAAGCTATGTGACCGTCTTTTCCACAACTAAAACATACCTTGGAAGGCTGTGAACAGTTTGGACTTACATGTCCCTCCTCTCCACATCTGTAGCATCTAACTGCCGGTCGTTCTCCTCCCCTAGAATTTGTTCTTTGGTCTTTCGCTGTAGCGCCTTCCCATCATCGTTAAATCTTCTCTTCTTGAAATTTCCACTTAAATTATTTCTTCTATTATCTTGGCCATGATTACCACCTAAGTGGTTACCATTTCTGGCATGATAATTTCCTCCATAATGGTTATCATTATTCCCATGACCGTTGCCACCGGTACGATTATCATCGAGTTGTTGGTCGTTATTCTTCGGTTGAGCTGACTCATTATCGCGCTCTAATAACTGAGCCTTATTTACAACATCTGAATATAGAGAAAATTTATGAGAAATAAGATATTGACGTATGTCGGGTTTCAAACCTCTCAGAAACATCCGCGTCATACGTTCCTCATTCTCCACCAAATGAGGTGCAAACCTGGATAACTCCGCGAACTTCGCCTCGTACTGAGACACCGTCATGTCGTTTTGTTCTAGTCTAATAAACTCTACCTCCTTCATATGATGAATACTTTCAGGAAAGTACTTGTCATTGAACAGTTCAAACGCGTTTCTAAGACATCTTTGAAAAGTGCCGGATGGATGGAGTGCGCTTCATGATTCCCACCAAGTCTCGCCTCATTACGAACATATAGGTGGCGAATGGAACCTTTTGTTCCTCCGTGCATCCCAAGACATCGAATATCTTGGTAATTTGTTTGACCCACGCCTCGCCTTAATCGGATCAGCTTTCCCTGCACTGTGGTCCCAACTGTTTTGAATCGCTTGTCAGGATAAACCGCGTTCTTATCATTTCCACTCAGTATTTTGTACACGAGTCTCCTCGTCGATTTTGCATGAACTGTAAAAAGTTTTTAAACATCCCATCGTTCATCGTCTACTCAGTGTTGTTGTTCACAAGAGGAACATTATCGGCCTGTTGCATGTTCTCCTCATTGGTGAGTACAGGCGTTTCCACGGTCTCATTTACTCCACTGTTAACATTCTCAGTTGCCATTCTTAAATACTACCATAAAACAAGGGTTAATTAAACAAATTAACATACCCCATAATATCCCTATACTCTGACCAACCAACAATAAGCTTAGGTAGGACACACTAGCGAAGGATTTACTCGTCTCTCCCCTCCTAGTTCTATTCCCCGATCTCCTCCAGAGATCATATCCCTGAGATCTGATACCAACTGTGGCTCCCCCAAAATAGGTCCAATCCACCCAACCTATTCTGAGTCGCCAAATACATGGTACAGAAACAACTACAACTTCATTATTACAATTATCGTGCAAAATACGACAACACATACTGTGAGTTTAAATACAAATATTGTCTTCTAGACAATATCAACACTCAAATGAGTCCTCATTACAATTATTGATACACTATTTTATAGAATAGTGAGGACTACTATAACCACTGCCTTGGAACATCACTCCACACCCTGACTACTCCCCGCTATATTCTCGCTTCTTGAGAAGAAAAATGAAACAAAAAAGGAAAAGGGTGAGCTCAACTAGCCCAGTAAAGAATATTATGACTAAGACAATGTACAACAAATTATCCTTAGTCTTCAACAGGGAAAAATCTGATAGAATACAATAGACAACAAGTTTTAGATCAACAACTGCAGCGAAAACAATAATTCATTAAAAGAGTTAAGTAGAGAATGAAATCTACAATCATCTATGAATTTAAAAGTCCATCATCGATATTTTGTCCCTGTAACATCAATCAATATACATCTTGAATCAAATAATCCTCTTTGCACTACAGGCCAAAGATATTAATCAGTCGGTCATGTTCATCTCAACACCTGTTCATCTTTGCACTACGGGCCAAAGATATTCATCATAAAATCATTAATATTTGCACTATAGGCCAAAGATATTCAGTAATATCATCATTTAGGACTGAGGATGATGAAAAATATATTTTAATGAAAACGAATCCAGTGAGACAAAAGAATAAATATTAAGGATTCGTACTTTAGATAATCCAAGTTCAAAAATACTCCATAATAAACTATTGTGGAGCATAATTCAAAAATGAAGATCAAAACATAGATCCAATCAAAGATAGAAACCATAATGCATAATCTTGGACACGTAAAAGAAAATTTAATTTTTCTCGTGAATAGTATCATATTTGTGAATAAAGTCAATAGTATCACGTGACTAATGTCAGATAACGTGAATAAGAATCTCAAACACTAAAAGGTAGAAATTCCATAAGAAAAATCATCATGCTTCGTGAATAGTACTCGTGAATAGTAACTCGTGAATAGTAACTCATGAATAGTAACTCGTGAATAGTAACTCATGAATAGTAACTCATGAATAGTAACCCCGACAACAATGAATATTTTATAACCACTTGCTTATTTTGCAAAATTTGCACATTTTACCCATAACTTACAACATTAATCAAATCAACCCATTTACTATTTCAAAATAATAAATAGAGAAAATTCCATTTTATTAAAAAAAAAATTGGGGTCTTACAACATGATACTACTTTGTGGAGTAAAATTCAAGAATAATATTCATGTACCAAAAATAATTTGGACAGAAAAAGAAATTTATTTTTCGGATAAATAGTACCCCGCAATAGTACCCTATGAATAGTACTTCGAGAATAGTACCTCGTGAATAGTACTCTGTCATGAAAGTACCCCAAATACCCAAGTGAATAATATTCGGATGAATAGTAATTTAGGTGAATAGTAACTCATGAATAGTAACTCGTGAATAGTACTCCGACAAGAAAAGGGCCCTGAATACCCGAGTGAATAATACTAGAGTGAATAGTAATCGGGTGAATAGTAACCCGTGAATAGTAACTCGTAAAAAAATATAAAAGAAAATGATATTCCATAACGAGTACAAAAGAAATGATATCTCATACGAGTATAATAGATTATACGAAACTGCAAATAGATTTTCACCGCTATCGCAGAATCCACGTAGATGCATCATTTCCACAATTTAATAAGGAATGAATACAAAGGATCATTCACCATGCATGCGGTAATCCACATGTAGCGAGTTATTCCAACGGAATAATAAAGAATGGAACCAGTCATGTGTAATCCGCATGCGATGAGATATTCCAATAGAATAATAAAGAATAGAACCAGTCATAATGTAATCCGTACAGATGTGATATTCCAAATGAATAATAAAGAATCGAAACTAGGTCAATGCGTAATCCGCATGCAGACGGGGTATTCCAACGAATAATAAAGCACTAACCATGTCATACGTAATTCGCATGCATGGATATTCAAAATGAATAATAAAGAATGGAATAACAACGTAATTCACCGGCATGCGATAGGCCGCATAAAAAAAAGTTATTTCAATGAATAATAAAGAATGGAATAATAGAAGAATTTCACCATGTATGAGGTACTTCGCATAGACAGGTTATTCCAACATAATAATAAAGAATGGAATAACAACCCTTACGAGTATTGAAAGAAAATAACTCTCTTCATGAATATGAAAGAATAATACCTCTTACTATAATAATAATATCACTTACCTCAGAAGAAGACTGGATACTGGAATAGTGAAGTAGCAGATTCCCTTCTTCTTTCTCTCTATAGCTTCTCTCTCTATAATTTCTCTATAATAATTGCTCTTGTGAGACTTAGTAAATTGGTGAAAAATAATGAAGGAATGAGCTTCTATTTATAGGAAAATATAGTTGCATAATTGCACATTTTAAGGGTCAAAGTATTACAGTATAATACCCTCATCTTTTCCTTTATTTTTAATTTAGTCATGCAAGTATTATCAAACTTGCACCACCTCCCCTAATAGTAAATCATGTGAATCAATAGTAAATCATGTGACTCAATAGTTCTAAACATGTGAAAAAAAATTAATTATAGTATAGTACCTTCAACTATACCTCCATTTTTAACTTAGTCATGCAAGATTATCAAACTTGCACCAACTCCCCTAATAGTAAATCATGTGAATCAATAGTACACACATGTGAATTAATAGCAATTAATTGCTCATTTATCCGGTTAATTACCCGATTGGTCAATATAACCTCCAGACATCAATTATTATCAAAATAAATGTCGATTTTTCACTAACACCAATAATCCCAACACAATGAAACTATCAATTTCATCTTTAATCAGCACGAACTTATTCATCATTAATATTATAACTCACAATATTTAACAACCAGGTCGTTCCCAGGAAAGAGGGGGCTTTCCGATAAGGATTTCTCCTTATTGATACGCAATTAGGTGACTAAACCTCTCCTTGACAGAACTTCTAGACATTGTCAATATTGCAAATAATAATATGAATAACTTTGTCATCTCAATTATTGATTTAATAATATAACATATTATGCAGATGATACTGTGACAATAATTGAATCAATAATATGAGAGATATGATGCAACAATTACTGTAGCGATAATTAAGTATAACTGAGTGACTTCTTACGTAAGCATCAATAATCAATACCGTATACTACTTTGCAACCATACGTATTACTGTACTTTTACTACCGAGTAGTTCAACAGTTTTAACAGTAACACTTTCGCCGTTATTTTTAATAAAAGATAAATCTGCCGTTTTCTAAATATGACAATACTTCCATTGGGGGGGTCCACCAATGATTATGCCGTCGAACAAATATTCTCTGTGAAAATGAATATACCCCGACCAATCGAATATTCCCCGACACAACGAATAACAACTTGCTTACTTTGTAAAATTTTCAAATATCACCCTTAACTTTAACCCTTTCTCAATTTAACCATTTACTAAATAACACAATAATTATAAGAAAATTGAATACTTTCATTTCATAAAATTCGGTCTTACAGTCAGCAGTACGCCATATAATTAGATCTTGGCGCTTGCTAGTAGAATTTCTGGCAGTTCTGAGATCGGTTAATTATGTCTGTTTTCAAATCTTATCAATGTTAGGCAATCATTTCGGCTTAAACTAGCATGCAAGCATGTGTAATGTGTATGTATAAGTATATTATGCTAAGTGGAGCATGTTTTAATTGATTTGCATGATTAACGAAAGCAAATAGTTTAGATGGAGATTTAGACATTAGGTTTTGAAAATAAACTTTGTTAAAGTTCATGTTCTACAAATTTTGAGCTTAGTGGTCTATACACATGATTGATTTCACACATAAACTAGCATGACATGTGATTCATAGTTCCTTTGTTCATGACCACTTTATTAGGCTTTGTGTTAGAGAAGTTTTTCAAGAAAAAGCTTAGCATAGTGAACTAGCATGCATGACTAGTATATGATTTACACTTTGACCTTGCGAGCATGTTAACATGACTTGACTACATATGAATAGAGCCTTAAAGTTGTCTTGTATGTGTTAAATGGCATTGTTCAAGTTTAAAGTGGTTTCCAAAAGTAAACTTGAACATATTTTCAAAATCTAGTTACATCACATGGATATCTAGATTCTAAAGGATTAATATGACATGTTATGTCTATAATATCCCTAGATATGATTTATATGTGCTATATTGCATCATTTATGATAAAATGATTCCAAAGGCAACCTCGAGCATGTTTTCTAACTTAAGTTGCACTAAATATGAGTTTTTAGATTTTAAAGGCTTGAGATGCCACGTTATGTTTCATTATGTCTCTAAACATAAGTCTTATATGTTAAACATAATGGAAGTAAACCAAGCATGAGGTTCACGTTTTAAAGTGTTAGACGATGATAGCTACGAGTAAAAGATGTGAATATGTATGAGCATGTGTAGTACAGATTATGTGACCTCTTTATGAGAACATAAGGCTAATTAGTACACCTAGTGATTACATAACCCTATTTGGTTTTGATTTTGTGAAAATCCTAAACTAAAGTCCCTAACATATATGGTTGATCTTGGAGTGGTCATACAAATATGTAAAGACCTCTAGTGTGTACGCATGAGAAGTATAAGAGTCTAAGTGTGTTAAAGTTTGGATAGAAACAGGAAGTGCAAAGCTCAACCTTGTGCGGCGGGGGGACGGTAGCGATTCTTGGCCGATCCTAAGCTTGGGACATGGCAATTGCTCGCCCATCCTCCTTGATTTGGAATAAGTTCTTTTTTTGATCTGATGTTTGAAGCATGCCTATATGATTAATTTAACTTATAATATGTGACGCCCCCAAAATAGGTATACATCACCCATTCTGGGTCGCCAAATACATGATACATAAAACAACTACAACTTTATGATTACAATTATCGTGTAAAATACGACAACACATACTGTGAGTTTAAATATAATATTGTCTTCTAGACAATATCCACACCCAAATAAAGTCCTCATTACAATTATTGATGCACTATTTTAGAAAAATAGCGAGGACTGCTAAAACAACTGTCTAGGACCATCACTCTATACCCCGACTGGTTCCTGCTATGTTCTCGCTTCCTGAGAAGAAAAATGGAATAAAAAGGAAAAAGGTGAGCTCAACTAACCCAGTAAAGAATATTATAACTAAGATAATATACAACAAATTATCCTTAGTCTTCAACAGGGAAAAATCTGATAGAATATAATAGACAACAAGTTTTAGATCAACAACTGCAGCGGAAACAATAATTCATTAGAAGAATTAAGTAAAGAGTGAAATCTACTATCATCTATGAATTTAAAAGTCCATAATTAATATTTTATCTCTGTAACATCAATCAATAAATATCTTTCATCAAATATTCATCTTTACACTACGGGCCAAAGATATTCATTTGTATCACCAGTTGGTCATGTTCATCTCAACACCTGTTCATCCTTGCACTACGAGCCAAAGATATTCATCAGGTAATCATTCATCTTTGCACTACAGGCCAAAGATATTCATCAAGTATCACCATTAAGGACTGAGGATGATGAAAAATATTTTAGAGAAAACGAATCCAATGAGACAGAAGGACAAATATTAGGGATTCGTATTTCGGTTTATCCAAATTTAATAATACTCCATAATAATCAATTGTGAAGTAGAATTCAAAAATAATGATCAAAACATGGATACAATCAAAGATAGTAACCATAAAAGACATCTGAGACGAAAAAGAGAAAATTTCATTTTTCGGTGAATAGTATCGTATTCGTGAATAGTGCCGTATACGTGAATAGTGCTGTATACATGAATGGTAACCTCGACACAAAAAGGTAGAAATTCTATAATAAAATTCATATCAATATTTCGGCATAATGATATTGAAGAAAATAATATCATTTAAGAAGAAAATAACATCCCTTATCTCGAAAAGAGCGATACTTTCTACCGAAATTTTGGATATAGTCTTTGAAAGAAACTTGTACTGAATAACAACTCTCAAAGTATCTAAATACTCACAAAATACGCCGATAATATATATATATATATATATATATATATATATAGAGAGAGAGAGAGAGAGAGAAATCTTATGTTTCTGGTGTGATTTTCAATTCTAATTAAGCACCCTATTTATTGGAAAATATTAGAGCAGCAAATAGACTTGACTCCACCTTGATGGCTTTACTCTTTACTATTCCCACGCACCACTTTTGAAATAAAATTTCAGCACATTTCTCACCAACCAAAGTGGGGCCCACCAATTCTAGAAATTTCCAAAATATTTTATTATTTAAACAATAATCAGAAAATTTAATAATTCATAATAAATAGCCCTTTTATCAGAAAAATACAAATTTTATGTCTATTCCGTAAGAAATTAAATTCTCTACAACTTTGTAGCTTTAAGTTTTTCCAAATTTTAAATAAAAAATGCCCGAAATCCACATACGGACGATTTTTAATACATCCATTCTGACAAAATACTGATAAAACACCTCAGCATTAATTCCTTCATTTATAATCACATAAAATATATCCATCATTTATATCCACATAAAATAAATATTTCTTTATCATATAAATTAATAAATAATTATTCACAAATAATATTACAGAATCCCAATAATGATAACCAGGTTGTTCCCAGGAAAGAGGGGGCTTTCCGATAAGGATTTCTCCTTACTGGCGCGCAATTAGGTGACCAAACCTCTCCTTGACAGGACTTTCTAGACATTGCCAATAATGCTATCTAATAATATTATTCAAATAATATGAATTATTGATTTAATAATGGGAAATCTTGTCATGTAGTGACAATTATTGAAACAACAATAATATAAAATATCAACGCAACAATTATTGAATCAATAAAATAAAATATTGAATGATAATTCTGTAACAATTATTGAGTAGTGCCTTCTTACGTAAGAATCAATAATTCAAAATCTTTATGCAATACTGGTGTCTTTATTATGCGACAACCACGCCAGACATTATATTTTAACCATCGGGTATTCTAACAATTGTTACTGATGTAATGATTACGTCGTCATTTATAAAAACTCAAATTTGTCATTTTCATCATCCGAATGAATTATTACATTATGGGGCCCATGAAATGGCTATCACACTAGGTCAAATGCGGATATTCCCGACAAAAAGAATATTCCACGACCAAACGAATATTTCCCGACAACAAATGATTATTTTATAACCACTTGCTTATTTTGTAAAATTTGCACATTTCACCCATAACCAGAGCATTATATCAAATTAATTCCTTATTATTTCAAGATAATAAATAGAGGAAAATCAATTTTATTCATAATAAGTTGGGGTCTTACATAATATATGATCAATAAGCTATGTAATGTGTTAAGAAGCATGTTATGTGATAAAGATGAATGTTAATCATGGCTTTCAAATGTAAAGTCCAAAGGAATGTTTTCAAGATATAAAGCAACGATACGTTGTTTGAATTAAATGTCGATTTGTCTTTATGAAAATATAGGATAGGTGATGTTGTATGAAGTTACCACTAAGTTAGACGTTTATGTGTACGTTTGAACTTACTTATATGAATTTTAAATATGTCGAACACTTAGCGAGTCAAGTGTGTGATAGACATATATGAATGTTGATGTTAAGTACGAGTGGTTAAGGAATACCTATACATACCTAGCTATTCTAAGAGTATGATGAGAAAATGAAGTGTAGGTTTTATGAACCTAATTGGGAAACAATGTAACATTGTTATTACATTGAGAATGCATGAAATATGTTACTGATGGGTATGAATCCATGACTATATAACTGTGTAGGAATACACGAAGTGCAGATAAACGTTAAGCAGTTAAGTCGTAGTTCATAAACTACGAATCAGGCAAGTCTTTTAGTTCCTATTTGTTATATGAATTCGATAACTGTTAGCTGAGCTATATTATGCTATGCAAATGTTGTTAATATGAAATGCGTATGAGATATGTATGAAATATGAAAGTTGTTCCTAATGATATACTTGTGATATAAACCTCTATGCCTGTTATGTGAAAAGTAACATGCGTAGTAAATATTAATTGATTATGAATGCATGAACTGAATATGCTATTATATGCTACGTGTTGCATGAAAACTGTTAGAATTGTTGGGCTGTCAAGCTCACCCTTGCAAATAACCACTTTTGCAGGTTAAGGATACACGGTAAAGGTTACGTGCTATTTAATTGATAGTTCAATGGTATCGAAGGAGATTGATTAATTATTTAACTAGATGCTCTTGAACCATGTTTAGGTTCTAATAGATGTATATGATAGTAGTTTACTATGTGTAATACATGCTAAGTTATAAAGTTATACTAGGCGGTACATAGTGAAATTCAAATTGGGATGTAAATATTTAAAGTAATTCGAATAGAATGAATCATAACATGATTTGATTCAGGGAATTGTAATTGATTCAAGTTAAGAAATCAATAAAAGATTTATTTTCAAAGGAGATTGAAAAAATTTAAATTATTTCGCATATTTATATAACATCGAATGTGATGTAATACAGGAATAGTAAATGACCAAGATTAGAAACTTATAAAAGTTTGGGGTCATTGTGTAGATCCTGGAAATGGAAAGAATTTATATTCTAAATTATAATAAGTAAAGTTATATTCATTAAGTTATGAATAAAAGATGTTAATAGTTTGACGATAGTAGTATCGTGGCGGACCGAATCTGAGGTTCCAAGGAACTTGGATTTGGGGGCGTCACACGTGGTGCAGACGTGGGTTCAATTTAGTTAGTCTTGAGTTGTTTATTTGGGTGTTATTTCCTTGTTGTTAGGACCAACTTTACTGGCATGTAGTTAGTGGGTTAGTGGGCATGTGTTCCCTACTTTTTAGTAGTTGTTAATTTCCATTTCTCATTCCAGTTGCAAGGCTATTTAAGATAGCCAATGAAGTTAATAAAAGGCATGCATATATTGAAACCCAAACTTCTCTCTTACTTATTTTTTTCCTCTTGTCTCTTCTTCTTAAATTCAACACATCATTTCTGGCATCAGAGTCAGATTTCTTTGTCGGAAACTATGGACACACGTGGTAAGACCAACGCAGAGTTTCGGAATGACGTTAACAAAAATTTTTCTTGCCACGAATCATGTATTGCTCAGGTCAACGGGACCTTGCAGCAGGTCCTAACCGAGCTTTAAGCCTTGTGGGTTACACGAAATTCCCAATCAAACGTGCGTGAGATCAATCTTTTGTATCCGGGAGAGACCTCTAATAGCAATGGTGACGGCTCGACGCATCACCTTAAACTCTCTTTCCCACGGTTCAATGGAGAGGATCCTCATGGGTGGTTATTCAAGGGAGAGCAATATTTGGAGTTCCAAAAAATTCCAGTTGAGCAACAAGTTCGCCTTACCTCCTTCCACCTTGAAGGAATTGCTCTCCAGTAGTATAGATGGATGACCAAATTCAAGGGTCCACTAACATGGCCCGAATTTGCTAAGGCAACTCTCCTCCGATTTAGACCCACGGACTATGAAGATCCTTCTGAGGCCCTTACTCGATTGAGGCAGAACGTGACGGTTGCGAACTATTAAGAGTCCTTTGAAAGGTTATCGCAAGGTTGATGGGCTTCTTGAAACTTTTCTTATCGGATGCTTCATTACAGGTTTGAAAGACGAGATCCATTTTGACGTAAAAATTAAAAACCCACACTTTTTAGCGGAAGAAATTTGGGTAGCTCGTCTTGTTGAAGAACGTAACCAATTACAGAGGAAGCCAACTCCATCATTCCATTCTACAACACCAATAAAAGTGAGCGTTAACTCTATGCGGGGGGTATTAGGAAATGCACCAACTCAGTGAACAACCTCCTCCAATCCCACCATTCGTCGCATCTCCAACTAGGAAGCTTATGAACATAGAAAAAAGGGGCTCTACTATTATTGTGATGAGAAGTTCGTTTCGGGACATCGATGCGAGCGGCCCCAACTTTTTATGATGGAAGATTTAATGGAGCAAGGTTATGAAGTAAACGGAAGCAATCCGCAAGATGACGAACAATCCGAGATGGAACCAAAAATCTCTTTCCACGCCATAGTAGGTACCGGTCACCCACAAACCCTTCGGGTGATAGGAAGGATGAAAAATAAGGAGGTTAAGGTGCTCATCAACGGAGGTAGCACACATAACTTCATTGATCAATCCCTTGTAACCAAATTGGGTCTATCAATGTCTCGCAAGAAGAAGTTCCATGTGATGGTGGCAAATAAGGAAAGGATTGAGTGTGCGGGGTTATGTCAAGGACTACCTGTTCGAATTCAAGGTTATACTGGTCATCATGGATTTTTTCCCTTCCTCAGTGGCGATGTGTCCACTTGTGTTAGGGGTCCAATGGCTTGCTACCCTTGGACCAATTCAGACGGACTATACGCAACTTACAATAAGATTCCAACATGATGGTGTTTGGCATAATTTCCAAGGATTAAAAATTTCAAAGAGTTTAGAAGTCTTAACTAAGAAGGACTGTTGTGGGCTAACTGGAACTGCTACTTACGGTATGAGATTTTTTTTTTGCAATTGCTTCCAACCCACTGTGCCGTTAATATCTCCCATTATTCTCCAGATTTAGATCAATTCTTAACTGCTTTTTCTAAAGTATTTGAATCACCTACAACTCTACCACCTCAGAGATCCCATGGCCATCACATTCCTCTACAGCCTCATGCTAGTCCAATTACTGTGCGTCCCTATCGATAACCATACTACCAGAAATCCAAAATTGAAAAATAGGTTCGAGACTTATTGCAAGCGGGACTTATCAGACCCAAAAATAGTCCCTTCTCCTCACATGTGCTTTTGGTTAAAAAGCACGATGGCGAATGGCGATTCTGCGTGGACTACCGAGCATTAAATGACATTACCATCAAAGATAAATATCCAATCCCTGTTATTGATGAGCTTTTAGATAAACTCCATAGAGCACAGTTCTTCTCAAAGTTGGACCTTTGAGCTGGATACCATCAAATTCAAGTTCATGCAAGCGACATTCCGAAAACAGCCTTTCGGACACATGAAGGCCATTATGAATTTATAGTGATGTCGTTTGGGCTTATAAACACACCAACAACATTTCAAAGTCTCATGAATGACTTGTTTCGGCCTCATCTGCAGAAGCTTGTCTTTGTCTTCTTTGATGACATCTTGGTTTTTTCCAAGACGTGGGAGAAGCATCTTGAACACCTACAGACCGTTCTAACCATTTTATCTAACAATCAATTATTTGCTAAAATGTCCAAATGTAGGTTTGGGGTCACTAAAATAGAATACTTGGGTCAAGTCATCTCTAAACATGGGGTAGCGGTGGATCCTTCTAAATTACAAGCAGTGTTGGAATGGCCGACACCTACAACAGCTCGTGGGGTTCATGGATTTCTAGGATTGGCGGGGTACTATGGGAAATTCATCAAACATTTTGGTGGTATTGTTGCACCATTGCATAAACTACTCACTAAGGAAGGGTTATATTGGATAGAAGAGGTAGAGAAATCGTTCCTACAACTCAAAGAGGCTTTGACAACACCCCCAGTCCTACGCCTACCCGATTTCTCCCAACATTCTGTTATTGAATGTGACGCAAGTGGCTACGGAATTGGCTGTGCTCTCGCAAAACCAACGTCCCATAGCTTACTTTAGTGAGGCCTTGAAAGGTTCGACATTAAATCTTTCCGCTTACGAGAAAGAAATGTTAGCTATCGTGAAGTCGGTGCCGAAGTGGCGACCTTATCTCTAGGGTCAATCTTTCACAGTCCGAACGGACCAACGAAGTCTAAAATACTTAATGGAGCAACGTATTATCACCCCAGCCCAGGCTCGTTGGCTTCCAAAATTAATGGGCTATGAGTATGAGATTGCGTTCAAACAAGGAGCGGAAAATTGAGTGGCTGATTTGTTGTCAAGATGTAGAGACCTGAACTTCATGGTTGAATCAAGGCCGCATGCGGACTAGTGGGTTCAGTTGCAAACTGAAGTGGAAAAGGACCCTTTCTTTCATAACTTTGACAACGTTTTGGGCCACCCACAACTTATTCAACGAGATGGAGTGTTAACTGTGATCACATAATACCACTTATCTCTTACGGGAGGACACTTTGGGTTCCATAAAACATTAGCTCGGGTCCAAAATAATTTCTGTTGGTCGGGTATGCGGAATTCCGTCAAAGCTTTCATTAGAGAATGTGGTGTTCGCCAAAGGTACAAATATGACAGTATGAAACCAGCGGGATTGCTTCAACCCTTGCCCATTCCGGAACGTGTTTGTTCGAAAATCACCATGGATTTCGTGGAAGGCCTTCAGCTCTCTAATGGGTATTCGGTCATTATGGTGTTTGTCGATAGGTTAACAAAATACGCACACTTTATTCCTCTCAATCATCCATTCACGACATCCACAGTGGCTAGAGCATTTGTTTCGAATGTGGTCCGATTGCATGGCATTCCTATTTCCATTATGAGTGATCGAGACAAGGTATTTGTCAGTTCCTTTTGGCGTGGGTTATTTCAACTACAAGGCTCCTAGCTCGCATGAGTTCGAAAGCACCACCCACGGTGATGGGCGATTTTGGTGGTGAACCGCACGTTAGAGCAATACTTGAGATGCTTTACTGGAGAACAGCCAAAGAAATGGGTTGATTGGATTCCATGGGCAGAGTATAGTTACAACACTTCAATGCATACCGCTTCTCATATGACCCCGTTCGAGGCCGTGTATGGTGTTCCTCCATTGGATCTTTTATCTCACATTCTGGGCACATCTAAAGTGGAGGAAGTGGACTCTTATTTGCAAGACCGTGACTCCATCTTGAGCGACCTAAGTTTGAATTTAAGCAATGCTAGAAACAGGATGAAGAGTTATGCGGACCAACACCGATGTGAGGTTGAATTTAAGGTGGGTGATTTCGTCTATTTAAAATTACAACCTTATAGACAAACAACTGTAGCTTTCCGTGCTTCTCTGAAGTTGTCTCCTCGCTTTTATGGGCCATATGAGATTTTGGAAAAAAATGGTGTAGTTGCTTATAGGTTGGCTTTGCCAAACCGGGTCAAATTCATAATGTGTTTCATGTTAGCTTTATTATTGCAAAACACTTGGGACCACTCACTCACGCCACTTACTCGGCCTACCTCCCAGATCGATTTAATCCATTGTCCTTCCTCAACTCGAGGCCGTCCTTGAGCGTCGCGTTGTCCAGAAATGCAAATATCGCCCAAAAGAGGAAGTTTTAATTAATGGCAGGGCACTCCTTTGGAGGATGCGACTTGGGAAAACTCGTGGCGAATGGGAAGAACCTACCCCAATTTTATCCTTGCGGTCAAGGATACTTAAGGGGGGAGGAGTTGATGTGTGCATGCTGCTGCCATGATGCAAAGCCCATGCATGTTTCTACCTACGTGGTGCAGACGTGGGTTCAATTTAGTTAGTCTTGAGTTGTTTATTTGGGTTGTTATTTCCTTGTTGTTAGGACCAGTTTTACTAGCATGTAATTAGTGGGTTAGTGGGCATGTGATCCCTACTTTTTAGTAGTTGTTAATATCCATTTCCCATTCCAGTTGCAAGGCTATTTAAGATAGCTAATGAAGTTAATTAAAGGCATGCATATATTGAAACCCAAACTTCTCTCTTACTTCTTTTTTTCCTCCTGTCTCTTTTTCTTAAATTCAACACATCAGTTTACATCCTAAGAATTCCATATTTTTGCCACACTAATGGGATTCGATGACAACTTACCGCGGCCTACACTCCTTAGCAAAAAAGAATGGTAGAGTGGAATAATCGCACAATCATGAACATGGTTCATAGTATATTGACTTGCAAACAAGTGCCAAAGAATTTCTGGCCCGAAGAGGTTAATTAGGCAATACACAGCTTAAATCGAAGTCCAACACTTGTTGTGCACAATAAGATACCTGAGGAAGCCTAGAGTGGCATTAAACCTTTAGTTGATCATTTTTGGGTGTTTGGATGCCTCGCCTATGTTCATATACCTGACAACAAACACACAAAATTAGATGATAAGAGCTTGAAGTGTGTACTACTGGGAGCTAGTGAAGAGTCCAGGGATATCGCCTATATGATCCTTTGTCAAACAAAATTGTGATTAGCCGTGATGTTATTTTTAATGAAGATGACAATTGGCCTTGGACAACAACCCATGTTGATACTATTGATATTTCCCTGGATTGGGGTGATCAACAAGACACCGACTCTTGATCACAATTGTGACGCCCCCAAAAGAGGTATACATTACCCATATTGAGTTGCCAAATACATGGTACATAATACAAATACAAACTTAATTATACAAACGTCGTGTAATATACGACAAAACATAGCTGACAGTTTAAACAGGAATATTGCCTTCTAGACAATATCCACTCTCAAATAGAGTCCTCATTACATTTATTGTCACCCTATTTTATAGACTAGTGATGACTACTAATACACCATTCGGACCATCACTCTGTTCCCCGACTAGTCTCGGCTATGTTATCATTTCTTGAAGAGAACAATGAAAGCAAAAGGTTGAGCTCAACTAGCCCAGTAAGAAATATTATGACTAAGATAATAGAGAATAAATTATCATTAGTCTTCAACAATGTTAAACTGATAAAATACAATAGACATCAAGTTTAACTACAGCGGAATAAGATATCCATTAGAAGAGTCAAGTAGAGCATGATACCTACTATCTTCTATGATTTAAAATGTTTTCATCAATTTTTATCGCTGAGACTCAGCTTAATAAATAAACCACATCATCGAATCATCCCTGCACTATGGGCCAAGGATATTCATTAAATCATCAATGGTCATGACTATACCGAATAATCCCTGGTCATAATCATAACAAAAACTATCCATCAATGCACTACAGGCCATTGAGGACTTTTACCACATCATTTATAACATTATAGGTCATGATTATACCGAATGATCCCTGGTCATAATCATACCGAGTCCATCTATGCACGTAAGCCAAAGATGACTTTCATCACAATATAAGTATGAGGATGATGACAATGACATAATAATTCAATAAAACAAGTTCAAGAATAAATTTTAAAGATTTATAAGTTAATTTATCCTGAAATCAATTATGTCCAAATTGTCAACATGATACTGCTTTATGGAGTAAAATTCAAGAATGCTCAGAAGAATATTTCCATGAAAAGATCTTGGGATGAAGCGCAAATATCTGGATATTTTACTAATTTCATGGAGTATAGAAGTCAAAACTTTAACCAACTGAGTATAATAGAATATATGAAACTGCAAATGGATTTTCACCGCCATGCAGAATCCACGTAGACGCATCATTTCCATAATTTAATAAGGAATGAATATGAAGGATCATTCACCATGCATGCGATAATCCATATAGACGAGGTTATTCCAATGTAATAATAAAGAATGGAATAACGTAAGAATTCACCAGCATACGACGATCGCATTGACGGAGTTATTCCCAACGTAATAATAAAGAATGGAACCAATCATGCGTGTCCGTCATGCATGTGATAGGATATTCCAATGAGAATAATAAAGAATGGAACCAGTCATTCGTAATCCGCATGACATGTGATGTTCCAATGTAATAATAAAGAATGGAACCAGGGTCATGCGTAATCCGCATAGATGCATGATGTTCCAACAGAATAATAAAGAATGGAATAACAACAGAATTCACTGTGCATGCGATAGATCAAGACGCATCGGGTTATTCCAATGTAATAATAAAGAATGGAATAACAAAAGAATTTCACCATGTATGCGGATTGATATAGACAAAGTTATTCCAACATAATAATAAAGAATGGAATAACAACCCCTACGAGTATTGAAAGAAAATAACTCTCTTCATGAATACGAAAGAATAATACCCTTACCTTAGAAGAAAACCGGATACCGGAATAAAGGAGGTAGCGTACTTCTTTTCTTCTTTCTCTATAATTTCTCTCTATAATAATTGCTCTATAGCTTTAGTGAATTGGTGAGAAATGAAGGAAGAATGAGCTTCTATTTATAGGAAAATATAGTTTCGATAATTGCACGTTTTGGGGCTCGAAATATTATAGTAAAAAACCTTCAACTTTTCTTTCATTTTTAATTTAGTCCTGCAAGTATTATCAAACTTGTACCACCTCTCCTAATAGTAAATCATGTGAATTAATAGTTCATTCATGTGACTCAATAGTATAATCATATAAAAAAACTAATTACAGTATAGTACCTTCAACTATACTCCCATCTTTAATTTAGTCATGCAAGAATTATCAATCTTGCACCAACTCCCCTAATGGTACATGAATGTGAATCAATAGTACACACATGTGAACAAATAGTTATATGTATGTGAATTAATAGAAATTAATTGCTCATTTATCCGATTAATTACCCGATAACTTCCAGACATCAATTATTATCAAAATAAATGTCGATTTCCACTAACACTAATAATTCCCACACAATGGAACTATCAACTTCATCTTTAATCAACACGAACTTATTCATCATTAATATTATAATTCACAATATTTAACAACCAATTCGCTCCTGTGAAAGAGGGGCTTTCCAATAAGGATTTCTCCTATTGGAGCCAAGAATTAGGTGACCAAACCTCTCTTCGATGTAACTTCTAGACATTGTTAATATTACAAATAATAATATGAATAACTTTATCGCCTCAATTATTGATTTAATAATATATAAAATATTATGCGAGATGATCGCGTGACAATAATCAATCAATAATATGAGAGATATGATCACGAAATTATCAGAGCAATAATTGAGTATAATTGAGTGACTTCTCACGTAAGCATCAATAATCAATACCGGAATGCTACTATATGCAACCACGCCAGATTCATCGTACTTTTACTACCGGGTAGTTCAACGGTTTAATGGTAAAACTTTCGCCGTTATTTTATAAAAATATAATTACATGCGCTTTAACTAACTACGACAATACTTCCGCTATGGGGTCCACCAATGATTGTCTGTCATACGAATATTCCCTGTTAAAATGAATATTCCTTGACCAATCGAATATTATATAACCACTTGCTTACTTTGCAAAATTTATAAATATTACCCACAACTATATCATTATATTATATCCACACCATAATATTCAAAAATATATTTTGAGAGAAATTAATGTTTATTCATAAAAGTTGAGGTCTTACAACCTCCCCTTCTTATGAAATTTCGTCCTTGAAATTAGGGTACGTACCTGGTATATCGAAGAGGTGAGGATATCTTGACTTCATCTCAGATTCTAACTCCCAGGTCATTTCTTCCACATAGTGGTTTCTCCACAAAACTTTGACTTGAGGTATAACCTTGGAGCGTAGAATATGATCCTTCTTATCCAAGATTTTAACAGGTAATTCTTCATACGTTAAATCTTCCTCTATCTCGTCTGATTCTAATTCAATAATGTGGTTCAGGTCATTCACATATTTACATAACATAGATATGTAGAAAACGTTATGAACACGAGACATACTTGGCGGTAAGGCGAGTCTATAGGCCACAGTTCCTACTCGTTCCAGGATTATAAATGGGCCAATGAATCGAGGATTGAGCTTTTCTCTCTTTCCAAATCTCGTAACTCCTTTCCATGGAGAAACACGTAACAACACATGATCTCCAATATTGAATTTCACGTCTTTTCAATGAAGATCAGCATAACTCTTTTGTCGATCTTGTGAGGTTTTTATACGTCGTCGGATCGTTTGAATCTTTTCCGTAGTCATACGTACCAACTCCGGTCCCAACAACGTTGCTTCACCCACCTCATCCTAGCATACTAGAGAACGACACTTTCTTTCATACAATGCCTCAAATGGAGCCATGCCAATACTTGCTTGATAATTATTATTGTAGGAAAACTCCACCAATGGTAAGAACTTGTCCCAACTTCCCTTGAAGTCAAGGACACATAGTCTTAATAAATCTTCAAGAGTTTGAATAGTCCTTTCCGACTGCCCATCCGTTTGAGGATGATATGTCGAACTAAATCGTAAATTCGTGCCCATAGCTTTTTACAAACTAACCCAAAATCTTGAAGTGAATCTTGGGTCTCGATCAGAAACTATAGATACTGGCATACCATGCAATCTTACAATCTCATTTATGTACATACTAGCAAGACGTTCAAGTGTATAAGTTTCTCGTATCGGTAAGAAATGAGCAGACTTGGTCAATCTATCAACAATGACCCAAATCGCATCTATGCCTTGAGAAACCTTGGGAAGACCAGTAATGAAATCCATGGTAATTTGCTCCCACTTCCATTCTAGAATTTCAAGTGGTTACAATAGACCTTTTGTCACTTGATGCTCCGCCTTGACTCGTTGACAAGTTAGACACCTTGAGATAAACCCCGCTATCTCTCTCTTCATATTGCTCCACCAAAATATATGTCGAAGATCACGATACATATTGGTACTCCCAAGATGGATTGCAAACGGTGTGTTGTGCGCCTCCATTATGATTTTATACTTCAAGTCGGAATCGTTAGGAATACAAAGTCTGGAGTTGACTAGAAGTATTCCTTCTTCATCGATTCTTGCTTCCGGAATAGCACCTTCTTGTACTTTCTTGTTCATACTCATCAGCTCCAGGTCTATAGCTTGAGCAACTTTAACTTTATCGATTAAAGTCGGTTCCACTCATAGTCGTCATCATCACATGGGTCCCTGGAGTCTTTAACTCTATTTCCATCCTTTTCAAGTAATATAAAATGGGTCTTTGCGTTGACAATATTGCACTCGTACCCGCATATGATCTTCTACGCAATGGGTCAGCTACTACGTTCGCTTTTCCAGGATGGTATTGGATGGTATGATCATAATCTTTCAATAACTCAAGCCAACGTCATTGCCGCATGTTGAGTTCCTTTTGAGTGAAGAAATATTTGAGGCTTTTATGATCCATATAGATCTCCACCTTCTCTCCATACAGGTAATGCCTCTAAATCTTAAGCACAAAAACGACAGCGGCCAACTCTAGATCATGAGTAGGATAATTCCTCTCATATTCTTTGAGTTATCGTGAGGTAGCTATGACTTTCCCATGTTGCATGAGAACACATCCTAACCTTTTGCTCAAGCATCATCAGTAGATGACAAATCCTCCGAGCAGATGGTATTGTCGTAACAGTCTTTGAAATGAGTCTTCTCTTGAGTTCTTAAAAACTCTTCTCACATTCCTCGCTCTAACCAAATTTTATATCTTTTCGAGTCAGCTGCGTTAATGGAGTAGCGATTCGAGAAAACCTTCTACGAATCTTCGATAATAACCAAATAAAGTCGAGAAAGCTACGATTTCTTGGTCATCGACTTAGGTTGCTCCCACTTTGAATTGCTTCAATCTTTGTCGGGTCAACAGATATTCTATGATTTGATATCACGTGCCCAAGGAATGCAACTTCCTCAAGCCAGAACTCGTATTTCTTCAACTTAACATATAGCTTATTTTCATGAAGCTTTTGAAGTATCAGCCTCAAGTGTTGTTCATGGTCTTCATGGGTTTTGGAGTATATGAGGATGCCATCAATAAAGACGACCACAAAGTGATCCAAATATTCTTTGAATACTCGGTTCATCATGTCCATGAAGGCAACAAGAGCATTAGTCAATCCAAAGACATAACTAAAAATTCATAATGCCTCAGACGAAGTTACGAAAGCAATCTTTGGAATGTCATCGCTTTAATCTTCAACCCGATGATATCCTAAATGAAGATCAATCTTTAAAAAGAATTTGGCTCCTTACAATCGGGTCAAAACAGGTCATCAATGCGAGGCAATCTGTACTTATTTTTTGATGGTGACATGATTCAACTCCCGATAATCAATACAAAGTCGCATACTTCCATCTTTCTTCTTCACAAATAGAACAGGCACACCCCAAAGAGACGTACTAGGACGAATAAAACCGGTGTCTAACAATTCATGTAGTTAGGTTTTTAACTCCTGAAGTTAAATAGGAGCCATTCGATATGGGGCTTTGGAAATGGGTTTTGTACCGGTTTTAAGGTCGATACAAAATTTAATTTCACGCTCTAGGAGTAGGCCAGGAAGTTCTTCAGGGAATACGTCAGAAAATTTATTAACAATAGAAATATCATTCAAATCTGATGTATTTTTATTTAAATCCGTGACATGGGCTAAGAAAGCTTGACATCAGTTTTTCAATAAACGAATAACTTTATGGCTTGATATGACAGTGATTGATTTTAGTGGTTTGGTTGCTTTAATTCGCATAATAGGTTGGTTAGGAATATGAAAGCTAACAACCTTACGAAAATAATCGATTTTAGCATGATGACTAGTTAACCAATCAATCCCTAAAATCACATCAAATGTAAGTATTTTCAAAGAAATAAGATCGACAGGTAACGTGCGGTTACCGATTTGAATCAAATAAGACTTATAAACCGTGGATGTAATGAAGGTTTCTCCCAACGGAGTTTCAACAGATAAGTCAAAGTCTAATTTCTCCGGAGTCAAATTTAAACGTTGAACGCAAGTAGGAGAAATAAAGGAATGGGTAGAACAGGTATCAAATAAAGTATAAACTTCGCTAGAGTTTATGATTAGCTTACCCGTGATCACCTCGTTCGGATTCCTAGCTTTTTGGGAGGTTACGACAAACGCTCTCCCTTGAACTACCGATTTTTTCTTATCTGGGACACCCTTTAATGCCTCCATCCCAGCTGGACTTGACTTTGGTGCACGACAAAATTGGGCTAGGTGACCTTCTTTTCCACAATTGTAACATGCTTTGAATTGCATCATGCAGTTTGGACTTATGTGTCCTTCCCCTCCACATTTGTAACATACGACCGGGCGTGGTCGTTCTCCTCTTCCTTAACAATGAGTCTTTGGTCTTGGCGACGCTTTCCATCATTGTTGAATCTCCTCTTCTTGAAATGTCCACTCTTATTGTCTTGGCCATGATTACCACCGAAGTGATTACCATTTCTAGCATGTTGATTCCCTCCACGTTTGTTGTCACCGCTTCGATGATTGCTGCCACTGGTATTATCGACTTGTCGGCTGCTCTCTCTTGGTTGGGTTGACTCATTATCACGCTCCAATAACTGAGCCCTATTCATAACATCTGAATACAAACACAGTTTATGAGAGATAAAGTATTGACGTATCTCGGGTTTCAAACCTCTTAGAAACATCCGCGTCATTCTCTCCTTATTATCAACCAAGTGGTACGCAAACCGAGATAACTCGACAAACTTAGCTTCGTACTACACCACGGTCATATTGTTTTGCTCAAGCTTGATGAACTCTACATCCTTCATGTGACGAATACTTTCAGGAAAATACTTGTCGTTGAACAGCTCTTGGAACTTCTCCCAAGACATTTTGAGTGCGGCAGGTTGAGTACGCTTTATAGATTCCCACCAGTAATCTGTCTCTGCTCGCAATATGAAGGTGGCAAAGGGAACCTTTTGCTCCTCGGAGCATCCCAAGACATCAAATATCTTGTTGATCTGCTTTATCCACGCTCACTTTTAAGTGGTTTTGGCTCTCCAAAAAACTCTCGGTGGTCAGACTCCTTGAATCGCTTAGCGGTGACCGTCCCGAGAGTTGTCGGTGTTTCCACCAGTATTTTGGACAGAGCCACTCTACTTTGATGTTTCATGAATTGCATAAAGCCTCTGAACATCCCATCGTTCACCATTTCATCGGTGTTATTGTTTACATGAGGATTATTGTCTTCCTATTGCAAATTACCCTGGGTATTGATCGTTGGTGACTCAACGGTCTCATGTGCTTCATTACTTATCTCAACATTTTCGGATGCCATTTTCAAATACTGCCACAAAACAAGGGTTAATTAACATATCACATATTATCCCTATACTTTGACCGACCAATTAAATACCAAATAAACTTAGGTAGGTCATACTAGCGAAGGAATTCCCCGTCTCTCCCCTCCTAGTTCTTGTCTCTCATCTCAACCAGGGATCATATCCCTAAGCTTTGATACCAACTGTGACGCCCCCAAAATAGGTATACATCACCCATTTTGAGTCACCAAATACATGGTATAGAATACAAATACAAACTTAATTATACAAATGTCGTGTAATATACGACAAAACATAGCTGAGAGTTTAAACAGGAATATTGCCTTCTAGACAATATCCACTCTCAAATAGAGTCCTCATTACATTTATTGTCACACAATTTTATAGAATAGTGAGGACTACTAATACACCATTCGGACCATCACTCCATTCCCCGACTAGTCCCGGCTACGTTCTCATTTCCTGAAGAGAACAATGAAAGAAAAAGGGTGAGCTCAACTAGCCCAGTAAGAAATATTATGACTAAGATAATGCAGAATAAATTATCATTAGTCTTCAACATTGTTAAATTAATAAAATACAATAGACATCAAGTTTAACTGCAGCGGAATAAGATATCCATTAGAAGAGTCAAGTAGAGCATGATACCTACTATCTTTTATGATTTAAAATGTTTTCATCAATTTTTATCGTTTGACTCACCGACAATAAATAAACCACATCATCGAATCATCCTCGCATCTATGGGCCTAGGATATTCATTAAATCATCAATGGTCATGACTATACCGAATAATCCTCGGTCATAATCATAATAAAAAGCGTCCCATCAATGCACTACGTGCCATTGAGGACTTTTTCCACATCATTTATAACATTACAGTCATGATTATACCGAATAATCCAGTGCATAATCATACTAAGTCCATCTATGCTCAGAAGCCAAAGATGACTTTCATCACAATATAAGCATGAGGATGATGACAATGACATAATAATTCAATAAAACAAGTTCAAGAATAAATTTTAAAGATTTATAAGTTAATTTATCCCAAATCATTTACGTCCAAATTATCAACATGATCTTTGCTTTATGGAATAAAATTCAAAATGCTCGGAAGAATATTTCCATGAAAAGATCTTTGGATGAAGCGCGAATATCCGGATATTCTACTAATTTCATGGAGTATAGAAGCCAAAACTTTAACCAACCTGAGTATAATAGAATATATGAAACTGCAAATGGATTTTCACCCGCCATGCGATAATCCACGTAGATAGATCATTTCCACAATTTAATAATGAATGAATACGAAGGATCATTCACCATGCATCTGATAATCCACATAGATGCGAGGTTATTCCAACGAATAATAAAGAATGAAATAACAGAAGAATTCACCAGGCATTCGATAGACCGCACAGACAGGTTATTCCCAACAGAATAATAAAGAATGGAACCAGGTCATGCGTAATCCGCACAGACAAGATATTCCAATGAATAATAAAGAATGGAACCAGTCATTCGTAATCCGCATGCATGTGATGTTCCAACGAAAGAATAAAGAATGGAACCAGTCATGCGTAATCGCATGAGACGGATGTTCCAACAAAATAATAAAGAATGGAATAACAACAGAATTCACGAGTATGCGATAGATCATATTAGAGAGGTTATTCCAATGTAATAATAAAGAATGGAATAACAGAAGAATTTCACCATGTATGCGGTACTTCACATAGACAGGTTATTCCAACATAATAATAAAGAATGGAATAACAACCCCAACGAGTATTAAAAGAAAATAACTCTCTTCATGAATACGAAAGAATAATACCCCTTACCTTAGAAGAAAATTGGATACTGGAATAGTGAGGTAGCAGACTTCTTTTCTTCTTTCTCTCTATAATTTTTCTCTATAATAATTGCTCTATAGCTTTAGTGAATTGGTGAGAAATGAAGGAAGAATGAGCTTCTATTTATAGAAAAATATAGTTTCGATAATTGCACGTTTTGGGGCTCAAAATATTACAGTACAATACCTTCAACTTTTCTTTCATTTTTAATTTAGTCCTGCAAGTATTATCAAACTTGCACCACCTCCCCTAATAGTAAATCATGTGAATTAATACAGTAAAACCTCTATTTAGGAATAGACTTGAGAAATTATTTGTATTCTAATTGAGAGGTTATTACTAAATAGAGGTATTGGTACAAAATATTTTTCGAACACCTAAAAATATCCACTTTAACAAAAATATAGATTTTATAATAACAAATAAATAAAACATAAATTATTTAGATTTTCAAACTAGGAAAATGTAGTCTTTTATAGGAAATGTAGTCTTTTATGGGAAAATGTTGTATTTTATAAAAAATGTGGTCTTTTAGAGGAAAATATAGTTTTATATATATATATATATATATATATATATATATATATATATATATATATATGAAATTATTACTATATAGAGGTATAGTTTCTTAATACGAGACTTAAAAAGTATATAACATATTATAATTTAGAGGTTATTCCTATTTATAACTAGCCCAAATTGGGACCAAATTTTTTTATAATATTATAGAGGTTATTCTTATATAGAGTATTCTTAAATAGGGGCTTTACTGTAGTTCATTCATGTGACTTAATAGTATAATCATGTGAAAAAACTAATTACAGTATAGTACCTTCAACTATACCTCCATCTTTAATTTAGTCATGCAAGTATTATCAATCTTGCACCAACTCCCCTAATAGTACATGAATGTGAATCAATAGTACACACATATGAACAAATAGTTATATGCATGTGAATTAATAGCAATTAATTGCTCATTTATCCTATTAATTACCCGATAACTTCCAGACATCAATTATTATCGAAATAAATGCCGATTTCCACTAACACTAATAATTCCCACACAATGGAACTATCAACTTCATCTTTAATCAACACGAACTTATTCATCATTAATATTATAATTCACAATATTTAACAACCAGGTCGTTCCCAGGAAAGAGGGGGCTTTCCAATAAGGATTTCTCCCTATTGGAGCGCAATTAGGTGACCAAACCTCTCTTTGACAGAACTTCTAGACATTGTTAATATTACAAATAATAATATGAATAACTTTATCGTCTCAATTATTGATTTAATAATATATAAAATATTATGCAGATGATACTGTGACAATAACTGAATCAATAATATGAGAGATATGATGTAGCAATTACTGTAGCAATAATTGAGTATAATTGAGTGACTTCTATTGTAAGCATCAATAATCAATACCGAGTGTCTACTTTATGCAACCACGCGATATTATTGTACTTTACTCTTTGGATAGTTCAACAGTTTTAACGGTAAAACTTCCGCCGTTATTTTTATAAAAGATAATTACGCCGTTTTCTAACTACGACAATATTTCCGTTAGGGGGTCCACCAATGATTGTCTTGAGCATTCACGAATATTCCTTGTTAAAACGAATATTCCACGACCCGAATCGAATATTATATAACCATTTGCTTACTTTGCAAAATTTATAAATATTACCCACAACTATAACATTATATTATATCCACACCATAATATTCAAAAATATATTTCGAGAGAAATTAATCTTTATTCATAAAAGTTGGGGTCTTACAACAATCATAATGATCAGCCTACAACTCCAGTAGTTAAAGATCAAGTTCATGAAGCCTTTTCTGGTTTTGATGATACTGTAGCACAATAGAACAGTGGCAAAAATTCACCTAAGGAAGCTAATGATCCAACATAATCCCAAACCTCTGATCTTTCAGAAAGACGCATTCGACATCCACCAATATGGATGCAAGATTATGAGAATGGTGAAGGGCTCTCTAACACTGAAAATCAAGGTAACTTTGTTATGTATGTAGATGAAGACCCTCTTACTTTTTCTGATGTAGTACACAGCAGCAAATGGCACTTGGCTATGAACTCTGAAATTGCTACAATTCTAAAAAATAATACATGGGAATTGACTGACTTGCCAAAAGGTGGAAAAAAAATTGGAGTTAAATGGGTGTACAAGACGAAACTCAACTAACATGGTGAAATCGACAAGTATAAGGCATGACTTGTCGCAAAGGGATACACTCAACAATATGGAATTGACTATTCAAAAATTTTTGCTCCTGTTGCCCGCCTGGATACTATTCGACTTGTTCTTGTTGTTGCAGTTCAAAAGGCCTGGCCCTTATACCAATTAGACGTTAAATCAGCGTTTCCATGGAGATCTTAATGAGAAAGTATATGTTGCACAACCACCTTGTTATGAGATCAAAGGGGATGAACATAAAGTGTATCGACTTCGAAAGGCACTATACGGGCTGAAGCATGCTCCTCGGACTTGGTACAGCTGAATCGAAGCTTATTTCATAAGAGAAGGCTTCACGAAGTGTCCTTATGAACCCACTTTATTTCTCAAGCACTCCTCTATCGGTAAGATCTTGATTGTGTGTCTCTATGTGGACGATCTTATATTTATTGGGAATGATGAATCTATGTTCACTTCTTTTAAACACTATGATGCAAGAATTTCACATGGGTGATTTGGGAAAAATGAGGTATTTTTTTGGGTTAGAAATCTTGCTGTTAGGACAATGGAATTTTTTTTGTCAACAAAAATATGCGCATGATATTCTAGAGAGATTTCAAATGGCTGATTGCAATTCAGTGCACAATCCCATTGTTCCAGGCACAAAGTTGATGAAAGATCCCATGGGAGAGCCGGTGGATGATATTCTTTACAAACAACTAGTGGGTAGTCTGATGTATTGGACCTCCACTAGGCCAGATTTGATGTTTGTGGTTAGTTTTCTTAGTCGGTACATGGCTCACCCTACTACACTTCATCTCCAAGCTGCTAAACGTGTGTTAAGATATGTCAAAGGCACTCTTGCATTTGGTGTGTTTTATTGTCAGGAAGGGAACCACCAGCTTGTGGGATTTTCCGACAGTGATTATGCAGGAGATGTAGAAGATTGCAAGAGCACTTCCGGCTTTCTATTTTTATTTGGGGCTGTGTCTTGGTCCTCTCGCAAGCAACCTATTGTCACACTGTCCACTACAGAAGCAGAACTTGTTGCAGCAGCTTCTTGCGCTTGCCAAGCTATATGGCTACGAAGGATGTTGGAGCAACTTCTTGTTGAGCTATTGTTGCAACAATAGCTCAACAATCAAGCTTTTTTGCAATCCTGTTATACATGGTCGAAGCAAACACATTGATGTTGGGTTCTATTTTCTTAGAGATCTTACACAAGATGGGATAATCAAATTGGATCATTGTCGAACTAAGCAAGATCTTCTGACTAAACCATTAAAGCTAGATGTTTTTGAGAAGTTGTGAGCACTGATGGGAGTTTGTCAAAATCCAGTCATAAATTGATCTAATAACAGTTTAAGGGAGGGAATGTTGTGGTAGACTTAGTCTTGTTCCTGTTGAATAAGTCCTATTGTTTAGGAAGTTGGACCTGTTCTTTTGCTTAGTGAGATTCACTATTTTTGCTTTCTGTTCAACATTCTGTTATTGTAAGGCTATATATAGCCCCTTTTCATTCAATAATATATTATCTTGCTTTGCATAAGTCTTTCAATATCAACAATAATGTCATACAGTAGGTAGGTTATTTAGTTATTGGATATCATTTTCAGAGCAAGACTAGTAATGAATGCAAGTAATTTGTATTTTCTCTAGTTAAAGGCACAACCTTGATAACCTTGTATTTATATTTTCTTCTCGTCATTGTCTTTCCCATTCTCGGTACTTACCCCTCTGCCCAACAAAAGTGATACTACTGAATATTTTATAAATATATACAAAGATATATGTAGAGATGAAAACATTTTTGGAGAAATATATATCCAGGCGGTGTTGGGACTGCACGCATGTTTTCGAGTCCGATCCTAAATAGAGTAGAGGAACGGCACCAATTCAAGACAACATCCATATTTTGTGCTCTTAGGAACGGATTTTGGGAGGGTGTTATGTGCTAATTCGCTAAAAGTACGGGATACAAAGTCAACGTTTTGAAGTATATGATGCAATATGTAAAATAGGATAAACTTGGAGAATGCAAAATGCATTTAACTCTTAAGTTAAATGTTCGAGTGCTTTGTTATACTCGTCACTTTATATAATCTTGTTCTCATCTTCTCATCTTTTTGGCGACGGAGGGATTAATTATTTAATTTATAAGAAAGTTATTACATGCTAGCTCTATAGATAATAACCATGTTTATGTTTAGAGATAATAACCAAGTATCAATGTATTTATTTAACTTGGTATACAAATTTTAACTTGGGAAGCCAAAGAAAGAAAGACTCCTACTATACCACTGAAGATGAAAATATCACTTCAAATCATGCATCCGATATTTCAATACAGATTTGCTGCAGTTCATACAATAGGGAAGAAGATGGATAAATTCCACCAGCTATATAAATAATTCCAATTATAAGTAATATACAACTCACACACATAAATTCTTTGTCTAATAAAGAAAAGATGCTAATGTTTCTAGAGATTATATACAGGTAAATTAGTATGAAATGGCTTGGTACCCAACTTAAAACTAAGCTCCATAGGATTGTTAATTGCACCTTCGCTACCAATTTATGGAGGTGGGCAAAGCTTAGTTTGTAACAAAATGGTACCTTGAATCAACATGGCTCTCAACGTCCCAAAGGAAAGAACCAAAAGTCACAGCCTCCAGAACAAGTCGACTCAGGCCACCAAAGCTAATCGTAATATTTTCATCTTTAGAGGAATCAACAGTTCCTTCAGGGGTGATAACAACCTCAGGTCTACCAAACAAAGCTTCAGTATGTTTCTCTACGATGCTAATGGCCTCCTTGGATCTTATGGTTGCATATTTTTGAAGTGTCTCAGCGTCAAATGACATCACATAGGTTCTCAATCGCGATGATTTTATTCCCTGACCAAAGCCTCCCGGGCCCAAGCCACCGGACCAGGACGAGACTTCAGGGTGAGGTTGTGCATTCCTCAAATAGTCATTGACGCTGTTGGTATTGGGTCTCGTCTCGTCTCCAACAACTTGCTCGATGTTACCCTTTTCATCATCGTTGCCCTGTGGCAGGATTTTCATTGCCTTCTCGAGCTGAAATCTCTGGTCAATCCGCTTAAGAAAATATCCATAAATCACTGACGCTGCATAAACCTGGCCAACCTTTAGTTTGCTTATCTGAGCTACAGAGGACGAATCACCCAACCGATTTCCTAAAATGAAAGTCAAGTGATTCTGGATCATCTCATAGGCTTCAAGAGAGTGAAGTTGCTCAAGTTTCTCATCTTGGCGGGGCCATGTATCAACTTGCCCAGATGAGTCTGAAGATGATGGAGCTATGGTTGGTATCAAAGAAACATTGGCGTCCATGAACTTTTGCACTACCAAAGCATATAAAATCTCTTCCAGAGCCTTTTTCCTTTCATTGTCCTTCACCTCAGCAATTCTCCTGAATGCCAAAACCCCATCAAATAATTAGATTTCACCTAACATTTAATATGACTTGGTTTTTCTAATTTCCAAAAAATTGAATTTGCAGGACAAGCCAAATATGAACTTAAATTTGCTTCTTTGTCCCACAAATAAATAAATTACTATTTTGAATGAGAAAAGATTTTGGTTACAAGGAACAAAAGAATAGATCAGGGAACCATGACAGCAAGTCAAACTAACAGTAGGACACAGTCCTTGAAAATAACTTAAATTTTGATATTTTGTATTTATTTTCTTTATGTATTTCTTGGTATTTATTTAATTCCATTAATTGTTCTTCAGTTAAAGACATTTCTTTGCCAATTACATCGCCAAGTTTTATTGCTTCAAGTTCTTGTTGAGGTATGTCTGTTATGTTTTCTTTAAACATAAAAATATATTCTTCCTATGATTCTTCTTCACTTTCAACTTCAAATAATCTCTCTTCTATATCAGAGAATTCTTCTCCATACAGAATTTCTATATCTTGTTCTTCCTTTAATGTTATCATTTTCTTTGTTCCTTTTCCAAACTACAAGTCTAAATAAAATACAAATGTTTTATTTAGAACTCTCATCGAAGTTGTGGCAAAAAATGGAATAATCATGAAATGACTTCCCCCCAAGTAGGAGTAAACATGCAGATCAATAGAACCTTTTGCAACCTAAATTTGATTACTAAATTATAAGCAAAACAAATAAGAATTGGAAAAAGAAAGTAAGAACGAAAATTAAAGTGAATCCCTATTAGACAATTAAACAAGAGGTCACCTGTACAATACTAGGTCAGTGCCAGAAGCAGAAG
This sequence comes from Panax ginseng, assembly GCA_020205605.1. Taxonomy (NCBI): domain Eukaryota; kingdom Viridiplantae; phylum Streptophyta; class Magnoliopsida; order Apiales; family Araliaceae; genus Panax; species Panax ginseng. The sequence continues at coordinate 179,486,040 of CM035132.1, forward strand.
TATCTTCTTTCTGTTTTTCAGCATCACGGTCAGTCTGAAGCTGTTCAAGCTGCTGCTCAACAGCAGCAGGGACCAAATGTGGGTGGCTAGTCAAGATCTGAGTCAGAAACTGTCCAATCGGAGACTCCAGCTGAAGTGGAGCAATTGGAGCAGCCGGTCCCAATGAATCAGAAGACGATGATGCTCTGATAGCAGTGTATTTCTTCTTGCTGCCAACAGACAATCTCCCATGGAGCAACTTTGAGTTTGAATGTGATGGGAACTGCTGAAAATCAAGTGGGAATACAGAAAACTATTTTAGCTCATGAATTTACCAAAACCTTAATATAAAAAATTGTGGACATTATGATAACATAACACATCTAAAAGGTAGAACAACTCATTCCATGTATCCTACATTCCCATCTACCATTCCATTCCAAAAAGAGAATTCCCATTTGAAAGACAGCCTCTTTAGGGAAAAATACATTCAGAAATCTAGCCCATTGTTATTTAATGCGTGAGGCACACCGAGGTGCAAAGGTCTCCTTGGGCCTAGGCGCGCCTCATCGAAATGAGGCACACATATTTTTAAAAAATTAAAAATATATATATACACACATTTAATCATTTATGTATCAAATTTATCAACCATTAAGTAATTTTTCAAACTTGTAAGCATGTTCAAAAAGTGTTTATAACAATTTGAAGGACCATACCTATGTAGTATAGTGATACACTGATATAATAATATCATAATTACATTATGCATAAGTACATAGTTAAATACTTACAATCTTACATATATACATTTAAGTAGTAAACACTAAAGAATAATATAAATGCATATTTAAATATTAAAAAAATACTTATAAGTTATATACACATTTAATTATTTAATAAGTTAGTAAACACTAGAATAGTAGTGTAGTCAAGAACCCAAAATTTCTGAAAAAAAATTGGGCAGCATAACCCCTTGGTATTTTGCAAAATAGCCTTTTTTTTGGGCAAGAGAAGAGAAGGAAAAAAAAGAAGGGAGAGACTTACCTGGAGGAGGAGGCTGCAATTGATGGTCTAGATTGATTAGGAAAAAAAATATACACAACTTTGATAATGCCCGCGCATCGAGTGCGCCTCACCTCAGGCGAGGCGCCCAACGTGGGCTGGGATGGGCCTCATGCCTAGGCTAGGCGCGCCTTTAACAACATTGATCTAGCCTCTATAAATTTTCATTTTTTGGGGAATAATAATCTCTATAAATCGATGAACACATACATGTAGTTTTAGAATGTAAAACATAGATTTTAAACAAGAATATAATAAATCAATAACTTGATATTCAAAAGGATACTACAATAATGGGAAACCCAAAACAGAGACTATATAATTATGGCAACAGGTACTAGGACTTATGTGTCTAATTGTTAACATTATGCAACAACTTAGGGTCAATTCGACGAACTTTGACTATGTTTGTTTGCAAGGATTATAACAGGACTATTATAATTATAATCCCGGGATTATAATCCTAGATTAATAGTCTTGAAATTATAATCCTTGCAAACAAACAAAGCCCTAGTGACTTGTGCACACCTTGGGTTGCATTTCCCATATGTATTACCCAAAACAAACATAAATTAAAATTAGCTAGAAAAATCTAAGAACCAAGTCCTTGTGAACTTTAACAAGCTGATTAAGCTGGCCTTCAAGCTCAAGCACAGCTTAATCCAACTTTTACGAATTACCTAATATTAAAATTACCTTGCTAGTATGCATCTAATCATTTCAACTTAACATATCTCATAATGATATAAAACTGATAATGATAACAATAAATAAATACAACAGCCAACTAAAGCATATTAGATTTATCCTTCAAATTTAAAGACATAGTAGGCCATCTACACCACACTAACGAAACACAGAAAACAGTTTTGATAAATAATTTAAAGAAGAATTTTCAAAATAAAAATATAAAATGAATATGTAATTTCATAAGATTTAATTAAAAGACAAATCTTATTTCACTTCCACGTAAAATTGAACCCCCTACAACTCTACAATTATCAGATGCTTATTCTAAAACAAAACAGAATAATTACCTTCATCCAAGATTTGGTGCTGATCCGAACGAAATCAGGTCTGCTAGATATCGAGATACCGGGTCGGGCAACTGAATACAGAACGACTCCGAACGAAGATCGAAGAGCAGTGGCTGCATCCATTCTCAACACTGAAATTACAGCAAAGTAATCAGAAACCATAAAATTGTAACAACAAATTGAAAATCAAAATCAACTAATACAATCAATTACCTTCTTATAAATATCAGAAAATAAAAGCTAAAGAAATCAATAAAACAATGAAATGGGTCTGATTTGATTTGTATATATAGGTGGTTCGAGTTGGTGGAAGTTGATTTTGGTATTCGTTTGTGGTGGGCGAATTCTATAGAGGATTACCAATTGCTTAACATCACGTTTATATCTTTATTTTGTCTGGAAAACGTGTGGCTAAAGTAATAACCCCCTGGTTTTCTGATCATCTACGGTACTGCCACTGTATTTCTTTCTTTCTTTTTTTTTTTATAGCAAATTTGGGGGTGGGGTTGAACCAGGACCCTTTAACTCAGCCGAGGTCAGTTGGTACTAATAGACCTTTTTTTTCTGGTATTCCTTTTTGTTTGTTTGTTTGTTTTCTTTTTTTTTTAGGTTTTGTTACATAGAAAATATTCATCCGAGAACTGATATTTTCACATAAAAAAAATAATATTTTTACATAATTTTTCTCACATGAATTGTGAATGGGTTTCATGTCCATGTGAGAGAGACTCATATAAAAATATCATTTTAATTTCTATTCATTATTAGTATTGTTTTGTTTATATTTCAATATTATAATCTTATTAGATATGCCCAAGATGAAAAAATAATTACAGTAACAACCCAATCTCAATGATCCAAACATATAATCACACATGACCTGAAAACTTTGTATCCTTGCCTTCGACAATCTAATCCACAACGCCTTTGTCAGACTCGAATATATAATTACACGTATCAAGGCAAGAGTACGTTCAGGGGCGAAGCCAGGATTAATTCGCAGTGGATCAATAATTAGATCACTCGCCAGTCATCACTATCCATTCCGACCACTCACGAAAGACTTTGATGGTTCACGGGTTAGCTTTTGCCTTTTGCGATTTGGCTTTGCCCTTTCTTTCTCTGTTTTGTGGCTGAAGTGCTGAACAGATATTGATGTATGAGATTTAGGACTGAGGCTTAGCCGCTTGGGTATCTCTAATTAAAAAAAAAATCTGAGTTGGGTCAAAAATTGAGTAGGGGTAAAAAATTGAGTGGGGTAAAAAAAAAATTTTGGGTCAATTGACCCCACATTTTTACCATAGTTTCGCCGGTGAGTACGTTGGACCACTTTAACCATCACAAATTCACTCAAAAGATTATATTCAAAATCTCAATTTTTACTTTTAATTTGACTTTAACAAATTATCTTACACGTTTTAATATGAGACTGAGTTGTTACACAAACACAATAACACGATTCATATATTATTATAACTCGATAATATATTAACCATTATTATGTATATAGGACACAAAAATCAACATTCTTTTGTTGTCATATCATTTTTTTTTTATCTTTATCATTTGATGTGGGAAGAAAGAGAAGTGATTTCATTATAATGAAAAATACAAATAAAAAGTACATACCGTTAAGTAGTGTCATTATTTATTAGTTTTTTTTTTTGTTGTATAAAAAAAATTCTATGTACGGATCCAATAAATAGATAGGAGGGGTAGTTTAGGAAGCTTTGTTTCTCAAGTATACTAGTGGACAATAGTGTTGCGTCTCCCTTAGGAGATTGTCGGCATTGTATTTGAGGCTTGGGTTGTTCGAGTTAACTGAAAGCTTTGTTTACACTTGTGGTGAACCACTGCGGCACTGCCTAAAGCATTTGTTTGAATTATAGGTAAGTTACGTGTTCCCATTTGAGTGAAAATGTTTTTTTTTTTTTTTCCATTTATATGGCCTCAATTTTTTGGGTTCATCTTAAATTTGTGATTCACATTTCTTACACAATGCTATGATTTCTATTTTCCCAACACCACTAGTGCATTGATCCAATTAGGCTAAGGGGAGTTCACACTTTGTGTACATGTAAAAGACATTAATGTACATGTTTAGAATCCGATTTGACGTTAAGTCTCCGATGTTGGAATATTTCATCTGAATCCCAGATAAATTTAAGAGTATAAATGAGTTAATAAGTATGGTCGAGACTCAACCTAATAGGTTAACCTTATAGGTAAGGATGTGATCAAATATGTTTGTTGGGTCAATCTACATAGTTGTGTGTGAGATGGACCCTACATTGAATTCATTTATGGGTATTAGTCATTTACTCCTTTCAAATTTCTTGATAATGGATTTTAATTCATTTGTAAATTTTTACAAGTGCTCTAAACAAGTGAATTCGTCACATCAAGAGTCCTTCCCTAATTTGAACTATTTTCCTCAATCTTTGCGACATTAATTATTGGCTATCCATTCTTGACTTTTATCTCTATCGAGAGTCATATTTTATCAAGAATTGAGCAGTTCTCTTCAACTATCACGACACTAATTATCAATAAAACACTCGATTTTTCTCCATCGTGAGCCCTGCCATTCATCGAGAATTCAAGTTGTGTCTTTAAAAAGACTCACCGTGATCAATCTTTCAAATTATTATTGCGCATCTTTTGAAGAGACTCAACAGTTCTAGATTTATTTTTTAATAGCTCTGACATTGATTGTTGAAGAAAGATGGAGAGCTCACAATTTGCTTACACACCCATAAGGCACTAACAAATAGGTTTTGGTCAAACTATGTTAACTAGCTATGGCTTCATCAATTTTGGTTATAAAGTAGGGTTAATTAGAAATGAGGCAAGTCGAGGTTTGGCTTGCTCGGGTCGAACTCGTTTAAAAAGTAAACGAATTGAGTCGAGTAACGGTATAAACAAGTATAAGATTTGGTTTTCAAACTTAATTAGTCCGTCTAGTCAGGGGCGGATTCATAAATTTTTATCAGCAGGGGCAGATTTTAACTATTTTTTTTTTGTTTCAGTTAAATAAAGAAAACTTGAACTAATCATAATAATGTTTACAAATTGCAATAAATATTCATAATTCAAACTAAAAAAGGAATTTCAAATAAAAAACATTTAGATACAATTTAGAAACTTATTTTGATTACTTGTCATAGTTCAATTTGAATTATTTCTCAAATGCTCAAAGTCTTAAACCAAATTTGCTTTCTATATTCAAACAAAATTATGAATTAATTTCAAAGTATAAACTAGTTTTGGTATCTTTTTATAAGTTTCAAATAAGTTTTACTTAAAATAAGAGAAACAAACTATCCAAAATTTATACTCAAAACACCAAAAATTATTCAGTGTCCATTAGTTAGATGCAGGGAAGTAAAGTGATTATAACAACTAGAAATGAGGGGCTGCTAAAGGCTCATAATCATTTTCTATTTTTCATTTCCTATTATAAAATAAGACAAAATCATTGTAAGTTATCACAAATAAAAGACAAAAACTACTCAACAAAAATGATCCCATTTTTAATTGAAAATCAAACAACTCAAAAACAAAAACTCAATTGGACCAAACAAAAAGTAACCACATTCAACCAAATCAATAACAAACAAAAAAAGAAAATTAAACTTGAATCAAACAATCCCTTACAGTTCACACGCTTACATTCAAAACCAAAAATTATACAAAAAATACTTCTAAGATTTCACCAAACTTTAAAATAAAAATTTTTTTGTACTTGTATTTAGAATTGGTTTATGAATTTTTTTTACCCCCTCCAAATCTAACTATTTATGTAATTTGCCCCTTTAAATTTATTTATTTACATCTCTGCCCTACCCCTATACCTATATAAAAAAATTCAAATAGGGCAAAGGATACAATTTGCCTATCTTGCCCCAATCTGATCTCGCTTGCCGTCTAGTAAACGAGTAGAGCTCTAGCTCAAGTTAGACTTAAATGAGCAGAGTCTAGTCAAGTTTAAACCTAGCTTGACTTGCTTAAGCCTTCCATTTATTTTTTTAATTATAAACATAAGAAATTTAATTAATTAAAGGTTATACTAGTCGGTCTTACTGGAGCAGGGCCTAAACAAGTTAAACTTGATAGGTTTGTAAGATTCATGAATACAATCAAATTGTATCAAAGTAAAGCGAAAGCGTAAAAATAGAGTTTAAATTTTTACAAACCATATATCCCGATTATCTTTTATGCACAATTATTAATTAGATGAAAAGAGATGAAGATTAAATCCATATCCTTGTAGAACTAGCTTCCTCAAGTACAAATTCACCTCCAATCCTTTTTGCGTTCAACTTGAATCCACCGGGTTTGATTCCTTTCTTTGATCAACGTTAACCACCCAAGTGTTTGGCCTCTAGAGGTGATCCACCAAGGAAGAATGGGTAAAATCTAATTACGCACAATACGCAAGTATACATGGTCAACAAGTAATAAAGTGAAAGTAGAGTATCGTTCCCACGTTGAATTATTAATATAAATTAGCACATACTAACTCTTAACCAAACTAATTTTATTTAAACAATCAATTTAACGTAATAAATTAAATTATTTAACTACACTAATTCTAATTACCACTAATTAAAAATTAGATTTGGAGATTTAAGATCACAATTTCACTTATTGCTTCATTTAAATTAATACACTTCTTGTCAATTATGCTCACTATTCTAAATTGTTAATCAAGAACACATAAGTAAATATGGCCATCTCTCAATGCATCATACTCAAATCAACTTAAATCCACAGATGATAGAATTAAGAAGAACACCCTAATTAACTAATTCACTATATCTCTATGTGAATTACAATTAAAGAGGATTTTAAGCACAAGTTCTTTATCAGATTACATGCGATGAATAATTATATCTCTATCATAGACATAAATTATGTATTCCAACGCCATGCAGAAAATACAAGCACATGCTATTATGATCAGATCTAAATCTATACTTCATCTCTCGAGTTCATATAGATTATCACGGTAATTTTTAGCTAGGCAATTAAGCAATTAAGTCCAAATCACAATAGACAATTCACAACGATAGATCACAATAATTGATAAAGAAGCATATTAAAATAAATTACACCATAAGATATATTGTAATCTCAAACAAAGAATTAGTTCATTGAATTAAAACTAAGAATCCACAATTGAATAATAATTAAAATATAAGAATAAGAGTAGAGTGAAGAATAAATCTATTGTCAGCAAATCTCCATCTTCCTCAAGCTCATGCTCTTGATCTTCAATGGTCTCCAAGTTGCTTCATTCTCAAAAACTAATACGAACTAGGGTTTTGATCCTAATCTACTACAATCTAATCTAATCTAATGGAATCCTCTCTCTAAATCCTTGCAATTCTCCTCCTTTTATATGCCTCTTTATATGTCTTTAAGTCATCCTAGAAGTCCTTGAATCAATCAACTCGAACTAATCCTTCTTGAACTCAAATTTTGACAAAAATTGCTTTTTTTCTGCATATACCCCCTTGCGACGCTTTTTTTTTGACCGACAGGCCCGCCTCATTGCTATATGCTCTCATTTTTTTGGGCTTGTACCCGCCTCTTTACCGGGGTCCTTTTTTTGTTGCAGTGTCCTCTGATAAAACAACCATAACTTTTGATCCAGGAGGCGTTACGAGGCCTTCCACCTATCAAATCAAAGATTTCGACGAGCTCTACAACTTTCATTCTTTGAGAATTGAGAAATAATGGACGGATGAAGGTCGAAATTGGGTTGGAAGTGACTGCTATGCAAATGGCCACCCAAAACAGTGAAGTTCAATGTCCGTTGGTACAAAGGTCATAACTCTTGCATCCGAACTCCGATTGGAATAATTCAAGATATTCCGGAAAGCTAAGAAGAAGCTCTATAACATAATCCAAGTTCCAAGCCAAGAACATGAAATGAACATGAAAGCCCAAACGATGTCCAGATTGCTTTTCCTTGCGTTTTCATACCAATAGTCGCTCACACAGCTCCCAAGCATAAAATCTACAAAATTAACACAAAATGCATGAAAAGTAACTGAGAAACATGAGATTAAAAAAATAATTCAAGTAATAGATACCGGATAAGTAGGTATAAAACCTACTTATCAAATACCCCTAAACTTAAACCCGTGCTAGTCCTCGAACACAAAATAACACAAAAATGCTATGCAATGCAACTAATCTACATGCCTACGAATCCAACAGTAATGACAGATACAAGTCTATTTAACCGACCTCAGCGAAATCAAATAAACATGACAATACTTCATATCAAAACCAATCAACAATTTTCTAGTCAATCATCAAATCTTAAACTGTTATCACTATATAGTCGTGTGTGCTCAACATCCTTGCTAACTGATATAATGCTAAATACAACACATAATAGATCTCTTTAAAGGCATCATACAATGCAAACTCACAAAATTCACGAACAAGCTAAATCCAACTAAATTCAAACATCCATCAAGTTCAAGAGTCCAATCCGGGATACTTATGCTTTACTTTTCACTACGGGTGCTTTTAGCTCTTTTCCCGTCTTATTATTTTTTTTTATCATTTTTTTTAGCCATGACTGTGCAATGTCTCATTCCATTAGGCTAACAGTGCTACCCCTTAGCGAGCTTTCGACCAACGACTCCCAGACCATAAAGACCTTAGGGCGCTAGGTGTAAAGACACTCCCTCTGTGACGCCCCCAAAACAGGTATACATCACCCATCTTGAGTCGCCAAATACATGGTACATAAATTCAAATACAACTTAATTATACAACGATTAAGTGTAAAATACGACAAAATATAACTGAGAGTTTAAACAAGAATATTGTCATCTAGACAATATCCACGCTCAATGGAGTCCTCATTACAATTATTATCACACTATTTCATAGAATAGTGAGGACTACTAATGCTATCATCTGGACCGTCAATCCGTTCCCCAACTCATCCCAGCTATATTCTCATTTCCTGAAGAGAACAGTGAAAGAAAGGGTGAGCTCAACTAGCCTAGTAAGAAATATTATGACTAAGATAATGCAAAATAAATTATCACTAGCCTTCAACAATGTTAAACTGATAAAATACAATAGACATCAAGTTTAACTGCAGCGGAATAAGCAATCCATTAGAGTTGGTACGTATGACTACAGAAAAGATTCAAACGATCCGACAACGTATAAAAACCTCGCAAGAGCGATAAAAGAGTTATGCTGATCTTCATCGAAAGGACGTAGAATTCGATATTGGAGATCATGTGTTGTTACGTGTTGCTCCATGGAAAGGAGTTACGAGATTTGGAAAGAGAGGAAAACTCAATCCTCGATTCATTGGCCCATTTTTAATCCTCGATCGAGTAGGGATCAGAGCCTTTATAGACTAAGCTTTTACTGGTCAAGTATGTCTCGTGTTCATAAGTTTTTCATATATCCATGTTATGTAAATATGTGAAAGACCCGAACCACATTATTGGGTTAGAACCGGACGAAATAGCGGAAGATTTAACATATGAAGAGGTTCCTGTTCAAATCTTGGATTAGAAGGAACATATTCTACGCTCCAAGGTTATACCTCAAGTCAAAGTTTTATGGAGGAACCACGATGTTGAGGAAATGACCTAGGAGTTAGAATCTGAAATGAAATCAAGGTATCCTTACCTCTTCGACATACCAGGTACGTACCCTAATTTCGAGGCAAAATTTCATAAGAAGGGGAGATTGTAAGACCCCAACTTTTATTAATAAAGATGAATTTTCTATAATTATCATTTTTTTTGAATATTATGGAATGAATTTGATATAATGTTATAGTTGTGGGTAATAGTTATAAATTTTGCAAAGTACACAAGTTGTTATATAATATTCGATTGGTCGGGGAATATTCGTTTTAACAGGGAATATTTGTACGATGGCACAATCATTGGTGGACCTCACAACGAAATTATTGTCGGATTGAGAAAACGATAAAAATATTTTATGAAAATAACGGCGGAAGTTTTATCGTTAATCTGCTGAAACACTTTCGGTGTTAAAAAGTATGCGAGAATACGCGTGGTTGCATAAGTAGTACACTGCAGTATTGATTATTGATGCTTACGTGAGAAGTCACTCGGTTTTGTTCAATTATTATTTCAGTAATTGTTGCATAGTATCTCACGCTAATTGATTCAATTATTGTCGATATTTATATATTATTAAATCAATAATTGAGACGACGAAGTTATTAAGCAATATTAACGATGTCTAAGTTACGCCAGGAGAGGTTTGGTCACCTAATTGCGGCATGATAGGGAGAAATCTTTATTGAAAGCCCCTCTTTCCCAGGACGACACGGTCGATTAATAGTGTGAATTATAATAATGATGATGAAGTTTTGTTTTATTAGTATTATTAATATAATAAAACAAAAAAGCTTTTTATATAAAATAGAATACTTTTATAAAGTTATTCGTTTTATTAGACTATAAATAGAATATATTATATTATATTATGCATAGTATTTTGTATAGTAAAATCTTTTTATATAAAATGTAATACTTTTATAAAGTTATTCGTTTTATTAGACTATAAATAGAATATATTATATTTTATTATGCATAGTATTTGTATAGTGTCTGCATAGTATTTTGTATAGTAAAATCTTTTTATATAAAACATAATACTTTTATAAAGTTATTCGTTTAATTAGATTATAAATAGAATATATTATATTTTATTTAAAAGATTTTGTTTTATTAGAATATTTTATAGTAAACCAATCTGAACCATTCAGGAATTAATTACTATTCAGTCCATTCTCCTATAAATAGAAGCTCATGAATTCTTATGAATTCACTGAAACTCTAGAGAGAGAAACTATAGAGAGAAAGAAAAAAAGTATTCTGCTACTTCACTACTCCTATATCCAGTTGTTCTAAGGTAACGGGTATTATTTCTTTTGAATTCATGAAGAGAACTTCTGTTATTCCATTCTTTATTATTTTGTTGGAATAACATGTATACGTGGGCTACCCTATACTCGGTGAAATTCTTCTGTTATTCCATTCTTTATCATTATATTGGAATAACTTTTATGCTCATGTGAAATCTCGCATACATGGTGAAATTCTTCTCATTATTCCATTCTTTATTATTCATTTGGAACATCACATGCATGCGTTTATGCATAACTTTGGTTCTGTTATTTATTATTACATTGGAACATCCAGCCGGTTAATTTACTTTGACACGGTTCCGTTATTTATTATTACATTGGATTATCTTGTTTGTGCGTTTACGCATGACTTCGGTTCCGTTATTTATTATTCTATTGGAATAACTCATTATGCGGTCTATCGCATGCCCACAATTTATTTCTTTTGTTATTCCATTCTTTATTATACTCAATTTGGTTAAAGTTTTGACTTCTATACTCCATGAAATTAGTGGAATATCCTTGATATTTGCGCTTCATCCAAAGATCTTTTCATGGAAATATTCTTACGAGCATTCTTGAATTTTACTCTACAAAGAAGTATCATGTTGACAATTTGGACGTTATTGAATTCTGGATAAATTAATTCTTGAACTTGTTTTATTGAATTCTTATATCATTGTCATCATCCTCATGCTTATATTATGTTGAAAGTCATCTGTGTCCTGTTGTGCATAGATGGACTTGGTATGATTATGACTATGGATTATTCGGTATAATCATGACCGTAATATTATAAATGATGTGGTAAAAGTCCTCATTGGCCCGTAGTGCATTGATGGACAGTTGTTGGCATGATCATGACCATTGATGAATACACGAATATCCTTGGCCGTAGTGCATGGATAATTTGTGGTTGTGATACTAATGAATATCCTTGGCCGTAGTGCATGAATGATGTGGATTGTGTTTATTGTCGAGTCTCAAATGATAAAAGTGATGAAAACCTTTTTTAAATCATAAAAAGATAGTAGATTTTATTCTCTACTGACTCTTTTAATGGATTGCTTTAAAGCACCGCAGATTAAACTTGATGTCTCAGTATTTTATTAGTTTAACATTGTTGAAGGCTAATGATAATTTATTCTGCATTATCTTAGTCATAATATTTTTTACTGGGCTAGTTGAGCTCACCCTTTTACTTTCATTGTTCTCTTCAGGAAATGAGAACGTAGCAGGGACTAGTTGGGGAATGGAGTAACGGTCCAGACAATAACATTAGTAGTCCTCACTATTCTATGAAATAGTGTGTTAATAAATGTATTGAGGACTTATTTTGAGTTTTAATACTATCTAGAAGACAATATTTGTATTAAAACTCACAACTTATGTTGTATATTTAAGATTGTATTTGTATTCTGTACCATGTATTTGGTGACTCAGAATAGGTGATGTATACCTATTTTGGGGGCGTCACAGTTATTATTATTATTATTTATTAAATATTTCAAACCTAGTTTTTCTTGAAAATTATTCCTTTCATCACTATCCTTTTCCTATATAAACTATCTAAGCAGCTTTTGATATGTTGAAAAAATGTGTAGAATCTTATTAGTTAATTATCTGTATTCATTTATAAATTATATTATTATGTGTAGTTGCAATAAAAATTAACGTAAGATTTTTAAACCTTTTATTTTGTGAATTTACCTTATTTTACTATATTATAACAGTCAATAATTGAGTCATTGTTATTTTATCAATAATTGAGTCATTATTATTTTATCAATAATTGAGTCATTGTTATTTTATAAATAGTCAATTACTATACTATAACAATCAATATTTTTTATATTATTATTATTAATATTATTATTATTGTTATTGTTATTGTTATTATTATTACTATTTTATTTTATTTTATTTTATTATTATTATTATTATTATTATTATTATTATTATTTATTATTAATATTATTAGTACTGCAACGGCTAATGTTAGGCAAGATGGGGAAATCTTATGTTTTGATATAAAGATTAATTCTTGCAAAATATTAACAGTTGGCTTGTGTTGCTCCAGTGATCATATGGCCAAAGTTCCAAATGTGAGGTTGTGAGTTCAAATCCTTGCAAAGGCAATTTTTTGGAAAAAAATAAATCAAAAGAAGCCACGTGAGCAATGCTCACGTATCACATTAAAATATTAAATATCACGTCAGACCTGCCACGTGTGCCACGTCTGCGGGTCAACGCACATGTGGCGCAAAGCCAAATTTTTGGAAAAAAATAAATCAAAAGAAGCCACGTCAGCAATGCATACGTGTCAAATTAAAATATTAAATACCACGTCAGACCTGCCACGTGTGCCACGTCAGCAGGTCAACTCACATATGGCGCCTAGGGGTTCAAAGTCCAAATTTTTGAATACAAAGGGGCTCACTTTGCGTTGACCGGAAGAAAGGGCTCAATACCCAAATATCAGAAAAGTTCAGTGGTCGACTTTGCATTTAACACTTGGCAAAAATATATTAACTAATTCCCCGGTAACGGCGCCAAAAACTTATTGGGTAAAATCTAATTACGCAAAACACACAAGTATACGTGGTCAACAAGTAATAAAGTGAAAGTAGAGTATCGTTCCCACAAGAAATTATTAATATAAATTACCACATACTAACTCTTAACCAAACTAATTTTATTTAAACAATTAATTTAACGTTATAAATTAAATTATTTCACTACACTAATTCTAATTACCACTAATTAAAAATCAGATTTAGAGATTTAAGATCACAAATTCACTTATTGCTTCATTTAAATTAATACACTTCTTTATCAATTATGCTCACTATTCTAAATTGTTAATCAATAACACATAAGTAAATATGACCATCTCTCAATGCATCATACTCAAATCAACTTAAATCCAAAGATAATAGAATTAAGAAGAACACCCTAATTAACTAATTCACTATATCTCTATGTGAATTACAATTAAAGAGGATTTTAAGCACAAGTTCTTTATCAGATTACATGCGATGAATAATTATATCTCTATCCTAGACATAAATTATGTATTCCAATACAATGCAGAAAACACAATCATATGTTATTATGATCAGATATAAATGTATACTTCATCTCTCGAGTTCATATAGATTATCACGGTAACTTTTAGCTAGGCAATTAAGCAATTAAGTCCAAATCACAATAGACAATTCACAATGATAGATCACAATAATTGATAAAGAAGCATATTAAAATAAATTACACCATAAGATCCATTGTAATCTCAAACAAAGAATTAGTTCATTGAATTAAAACTAAGAATCCATAATTGAATAATCATTAAAATATAAGAATAAGAGTAGAGTGAAGAATAAATCTGTTGTCAGCAAATCTCCATCTTCCTCAAGCTCCTGCTCTTGATCCTCAATGTTCTCCAAGTTGCTTCATTCTCTAAAACTAATAAGAACTAGGGTTTTGATCCTAATCTACTATAATCTAATCTAATATAATGGAATCTTCTCTCTAAGTACTTGCAATTCTCCTTCTTTTATATGCCTCTTTATATGTTTTTAAGTAGCTCCTAGAAGTCCTTGAATCAATCAACTCGAACCAATCCTTCTTGAACTCAAATTCTGACAAAAATTGCTTTTTCTGTGCATACCCCTGCCCCAGCGGCCTTTTTTGCACTGATAGGCCCGCCCCCGCTGGCTATACTACTGTTTTTGGTCTTGTACCCCCGTCCCATTGGGGGAGTTTATACATAGAGAGCCCGCCCCGGCGGGGTCCTTTTTTCTGCTGTAGTGTCCTCTGGTAAAACGACCTTAACTTTTGATCTGGGAGGAGTTATGAGGCCTGCCACCTATCAAATCGAAAATCTCGACGAGCTCTACAAATTTCATTCTTTGAGAACTGAGAAATAATGGACGGATGAAGGTTGAAATTGGGTTGTAAGTGACTACTATGCAAATGGCCAGCCAAAACAGTGAAGTTCAACGTCCGTTGGTACAAAGGTCATAACTCTTGCATCCGAACTCCGATTGGAATGATTTAAGATGTTACAGAAAGCTAAGAAGAAGCTCTAAAACATAATCTAAGTTCCAAGCCAAGAACATGAAATGAACATGAAAGCCCAAACGATGTCTGGATTGCTTTTCCGTGCGTTTTCATACCAATAGTCGCTCACACAGCTCCCAAGCATAAAATCTACAAAATAAACACAAAATGAATGAAAAGTAACTAAGAAACATGAGATTAAGCTAATAATTCAAGTAATAGATACTAGATAAGTAGGTATAAAACTTATTTATCAAAGAAGTATTCAAGAAGATGAGTGTTTGGCAAAAACCCTAGTTTTTCTATCTTTATAGAAAATACGTACTCTCCCAACTCTTAGAAAAATCATTCACTTGTGTTGTGAAAAACATCAACCTTCATCCATAATAAGACTCCTCTTATTTATAAATGTAGGCAACCATCCTAAATAATTTAGGAATTTGGTTTTGTTTTAATTAATTAAACTCCTTTAATTAATTAGTTTCCTAATCTTATTAAGAATAATTAATTAAACTCTTTTAATTAATTAGCATCCTAATCTTATTAGGAATATATAAGAGTATCTTTTATTAATTGATTCCCAAAACTCCTTTAGGAATTAAATAATAATAATAGTAATAATAATAATAATAATAAGACTCCACTTATTAATTTATATTTAATATTTCCAAAATATTAAATAATAAATATTAAGCTATTTAATTTATTCTATCACCATAGATTAAATTAAATACACTTAACTTATTTTTACGATTATGCCATTTACTTCTTAAATAAATATTTTTCCTTTTATGGTGTGACCCTTTAGGTTCTCCATATTAAACCAGTTGTGAATAAATCAATTAGAACAATTCTAATCTTATTTAAATAAATAAATTAATCTAATAATTTATTTAAATAAATAACATTTATTCTACAATAAGGATAAGCCTCCTTAGCGATTAACGACTTTCCAGATAATATCGATTTCAACATTATTCATAAAAGAACATTTGAGTTAATAGTTACCGTACATTTCAATCCTTCCACAATACAATGTCCCAATTAAATATAAGGCATGAAATTATTGTCAAGTCTTATTTTATTTAATTATATGTATTTTGATTCTTAAATGCACAGCTCCAAATAATGCAAATTAGAAATTTTTTCTAATTTCATTCTGCCTTGGCCAAGGACTATTGAGTTGTCATTTATCGAATCACATAGGACATTCTCTTCTTTTACTAGAAGCGATAGATTCTTTATTGATTATTCATTATCTCCATATATAACTTATTACACCCAAGCATACCCTTTGATATACCCTACGGGTTTTAAGAAATAATTCAAAATATAATTCATTATATACAAGATACTATGATGATCTCAAATCTAAGGATCACTTGTACTACTATCACTTCAAGAATTTCTATTGACAGGCAAGTAAAACTCCATTAGGTATTCCTTAGCGAGCCACGTTCAGTGAACTTATTCTCCAATAAGCACTTACATACTTACTTTATTGTCTTCACACAAATAATCATGAGATCAATCATCCTCATTCAATGAGCAAGCAACGTATGTACCAATCTATAAGGATTCACTAATCCCTTTTTTAGTAATCCAACGATTGGGAACAATTTTAGTTTGTGAGCTATCTAAGAATTTAGATCTCATTAGCATGATCATCATCATGATTCTAAAAGTATTGCTCAAAACTATAGATTTATCACATATTATAAAACAACACCATGTAGATAAATTAACAGCCTTTAATTAAACAATTCTTTTATTAATAAATGAAAAAGATTGTTATAAAGTATATGATTTATCATGAAATATGATTAGCTTGTGTGCATACTACTTTTAAAACTTGAGTTGGACACCTTATTATTCAAATTTAACTCATTAACTAAAGGATGAAGAAATCTATTTAAATTCCAGTCGAATTTAATAGAGTCGAGTTGGAACAAACTCCAAACAATTGGATTCATTCATAGCTATAAGAAAAAGTTATCATAGTCTTGCTTATTGAGCCCTAAAATATTCTGATCTTTATTCCTAGTTACTTGATATTAAAGATGTGTGTAGTGCCATAACCTAAAGCCTAAATGAGAGTATAAAATTATACTGCACTGTAAGACCGCATTCTATAATATATATTTTTATATTTATTTATATATGGATAATTATATATATAGTATGCGTGTGTTCCCCCACGCCCACATATATAATTCCAAGCACATGGTAGGGCTAGCCTCATTCGTCAAAAAAATGGGTTTGGACTTCACTTTTTTAGCCCATAAAAATTTGGGCGTGTTTGGCCCGACCCGTGAAGGCCCAACCTGTGGGTGCTCGGCCCGCCTGTCCCTTTAAAAAAATCCACTTCACTGCAGCCTACTCCATCTACTTCAGTGATTCATCAAGCCAAATGCTTTAAGCCCAAAGCTACATTTCATCAGTAAAGTGCACTAAATGTGGATTAGTCTAGTTTGTTAGCAGTCACTACATTTCAATTTGAATTTTATTAAATAGCATTGTAATTGATAGATTTTTAAAATAAATAAAAAAGTAAAATAAAAGAAAAAAGCACATGAGTCAGACGCCACCAAATTAATTCCACCACGAGTACTACTTTCAAATCCACACAAAACCTAGACTGTTTTGGCTCGACTCGCATGAATGGCTTGGCAGTGATGGCACGACTGTTTGGGCAAAATCCAAACCACTTTGTCGTGTCTATATGTCAACAAAATGACATTGTTTTGATGACATGTATACAATATTACCCCGTTTGATTATATAATTATTTATGTATGATGATATATAGTTATATATGTCAGAAAAACAACTAACAATTAGGGAAATTGTAATATTACCCTTTTTGATTTATCTTTCAGGGAGGATTGTTTACTTTTTTGGTTTTTTGCTTGAAAATTAACTAGCTTAAATGTTACTAGATGCAAGAATTTAAGTTAAAGACAACCATATAATTTGTATTTTAAGTATGTTATTTTACTTGAAAGTAGTATTAATTATCATTTATAGTATATGTAAGAACATTAATTTTTTTATCTATTTGGTATGATTTTGAAACCACAACTGCAAGAAATCCCCAAAATAGGTATACATCACCTATTCTCGAGTCGCCAAATACATGGTACAAATAATACAAATACAATCTTAAATATACAACATGAAATGTGAGTTTTAATACAAATATTGTCTTCTGCATAAGATTCAAACTCAAAATAAGTCCTCAATACATTTATTAACACACTATTTCATAGAATAGTGAGGACTACTAATGCTATCATCCGACCGCCACTCCGCTCCCCGACTAGTCCCTCGCCACGCTCTCATTTCCAAGAGAACAATGAAAGTAAAAGGGTGAGCTCAACTAGCCCAAGAAGAAATATTATGACTAAGATAATGCGTAATAAATTATCGTTAGCCTTCAACAATGTTAAACCGATAAAATATAACAAACATCAAGTTTAATCACAGCAGAATAAGCAATCCATTAAAAGAGTCAAGTAGAGAATAAAATCTACTATCTTCTATGATTTAAAAGGTTTTTCATCACTTTTATCACGAGACTCAACTTTTAATAAATAATCCACATCATCCCTACACTACTACCAAGGATATTCATTAAGATCACAACCACAAATTATCCATGCACTACTACGCCAAGGATATTCGTGTATTCATCAATGGTCATGATCATGCCAACAACTCGGCCCATCAATGCACTACGGGCCAATGAGGACTTTTACCATATCATTTGTAACATTACTACCATGATTATACCAAATAATCCCTCGTCATAATCATACCAAGTCCATCTATGCACTACAGTGCCACGATGACTTTCAACATAATATAAATATGAGGATGATGACAATGATATAAGAATTCAATAAAACAAGTTCAAGAATTAATTTATCCAGAACCAATAACGCCCAAATTGTCAACATGATACGCTTTGTGGAGTAAAATTCAAGAATGCTCAAAAGAATATTTCCATGAAAAGATATCGATGAAGCGCAAATATCAAAGATATTCCACTAATTTCATGGAGTATAAAAGCCAAAACTTTAACCAACCGAGTATAATAAATAATGGAATAACAAAAGAAATTACCAGCATGCGATAGATCACACATGCATGTGTTATTCCAATGTAATAATAAATAATGGAACATTGTCATGCGTAAAACGCATGCATGTGATATTCCAATATTCCAAAGAATAATAAATAATGGAACCAGTGTCATGCGTAAACGCATGTATGCATGATATTCCAACAGTAATAATAAATAATGGAACTGTGTCATGCGTAAACGCATGCATGTGATGTTCCAATGTAATAATAAAGAATGGAATAACAAAGAATTTTTCACCATGTATGCGGTATATTGATGTATGAAAAAGTTATATCCAACATAATAATAAAGAATGGAATAATGTAAGAATTTCACCAAGTATAGGGTAGTCCAAGATATACAAAGTTATTCCAATGTAATAATAAAGAATGGAATAATGTAAGAATTTCACCATGTATGCGGTAGATTTATATGTATGTGTTATTCCAACATAATAATAAAGAATGGAATAATGTAAGAATTTCACAAAGTATAAGGTAGTCACATATACAAAGTTATTCCAACATAATAATAATAAAGAATGGAATAATGTAAGAATTTCACCATATATGCAGATTGACATGACATGTGTTATTCCAACATAATAATAAAGAATGGAATAATGTAAGAATTTCACCAAGTATATGGTAGTCCAGAGACACAAAGTTATTCCAATGTAATAATAAAGAATGGAATAATGTAAGTTCTCTTCATGAATACAAAAAAAATAATACCCCTTACCTTAGAAGAAATCGGATATAGGAGTAGTGAAGTAGCAGTAATACTTTTTCTTCTTTCTCTCTATAGTTTCTCTCTCTAGAGTTTCAAAGTGAATTCAAAGAAATAATGAAGGAATGAGCTTCTATTTATAGAGAATGGACCTAATAAGAACTAATTCATGAACTATCCAGATTGATTTACTTTTAAACTGACGGTCCATATTAATTTACTATGCAAGATTAATAAAATATTCTAATAAAACAAAATCTTTTAAATAAAATATAATATATTCTATTTATAATCTAATAAAACGAATAACTTTATAAAAGTATTCTGCTTTATATAAAAAAGATTTTTTACTACTATGCAAACACTACTATGTAAACACTATGTAAATACTATACATAATAAATAAAAACGTATATTATATATTCTATTTATAGTCTAATAAAATGAATAACTTTATAAAAGTATTCTGCTTTATATAAAAAAAATTTTACTATAAAATACTATATAAAGATACTATGCAAACACTATGCATAATAAGATATATATATATTCTATTTATAGTCTAATAAAACGAATAACTTTATAAAAGTATTCTGTTTTATATAAAAAGTTTTCTGTTTTATTACATTTATAATAATAATAAAACAAAACTTATCACCTTTATTATAATTCACAATATTAATCAACCAAAGTCGTTCCTGAAAAGTTTAACAACATTTATCATCTTTCCAATAAGGATTTCTCCCTATCAATAAGCTCCAAAATTAGTGACCAAACCTCTCCTCGCGTAACTTCTAGACATCGTTAATATTGCAAATAATAATATTAATAACTTTGTTATCTCAATTATTGATTTAATAATATATAAAATATCGACAATAATTGAATCAAATAACGTGAGATACTATGCAACAATTACTATAGCAATAATTGAACAAAACCGAGTGACTTCTCACGTAAGCATCAATAATCAAAACCGTGTGCTACTACTATGCAACCACGCCAGACATCGCATTTTTAACACCGGTGTTTCAACAGCTTAACTGTAAAACTTCCGCCAAGTTATTTTCATAAAATATTTTTGTCGCTTTCAATCCGATAATAATTCCATCAGGGGTCCACTAATGATTGTGTCATTGTATTTAATATTCCCCGTTAAAAAAAGAATATTCCCCACCAATCGAATATTATATAACAACTTGCATACTTTTTGCAAAATTTATAAATATTACCCACAACTATAACATTATATCAAATTCACACCATAATATTCAAAAAAATATTTCGAGAAATTTAAATCTTTATTCATAAAATTTGGGGTCTCACAATCTCCCTCCTTATGAAATTTCACCTCAAATTTACGTACGCACTGGTATGTCAAGAGATGAGGATACCTCGACTTCATTTCGATTCTAACTCTTGAGGTATAACCTTTGAGTGTTGAATACGATCCTTCTTATCCAAGATTTTAACACGTATCTCCTCATACGCTAAATCTTCCGCTATCTCGCCTAGTTCTAATTCAATAATGTGGTTCGGTCATCCACATATTTACGTAACATCGATACGTGAAAAAACGTTATGAACACGCAACATACTTGGCAGTAAAACGAGTCTATAGGCCACGCCCTACTCGATCGAGGATTTCAAATGGGCCAATAAATCGAGGGTTGAGATTTCTCTTTCATCGATTCTTGCTTTTAGAATAACGCCTTCTTGAACCTTCTTCTTCACATTCATCGCTTCGAGTGTGTAGCTTGAGCGGCTTTTAACTTTATCGATTAAAGTCGATTCTACTCAGATATTCGTTATCTTCACGTGGGTCTCTAGAGTCTTTAACTCTATCTTCATCATTTGTAAGTTATACGAAAATGGGTTTTTGTGTTAACAACATCGCACTCAGAACGATACGATCTTCTACTCAACGCCGCACCTACCACGCTCGCTTCTTCCATAATGATATTGAATGGTATAATCGTAATCTTCAATAACTTTCGAGCCAACGCTTTTGGCGCATTATACGCTCGCTTTTGGTTGAAGAAATATTTAAGGGTTTTAGAAATGGTTTATATCGGGTCAATACAAAATTTGATTTCACGCCTAGGGTAGGCTAAGAAGTCTTCAAGAATACGTCCAAGAAATTTATTAACGATAGAAATATCATTCAAAATCGCGACCTCATCCAAGACTTGATAAGACGTCACATTGATACCTATCAACTTGCCACCGTTATTCACGACGCCCCCTACGAAAAAGTCCGCTTCGGTGCATTCCACACAAGGAAGTCACCAAATAAAGGCTCGGGGCTCTTTACTTATGGCTTGATATAACAAAGATTAACTTTAGTGGTTTGGTTGTTGAATTCAAGATAACAAAGTTGGTTAGAATATAAAAGCTAACAACCTTACTTAAAAATCAATTTTGGCATGATGAGTAGTTAACCAATCGATTCCTAAAATCACATCAAAGGCAAGTATTTTCAAAGAGATAAGATCGACAGTAACGTGAAAGTGTCGATTTGAATCAAACAAGATTTATAAACAAAGGAGGTAACGAAGGTTTCTCCTAACGAAGTTTCAACCAATAAGTCAAAGTCTAACTTCTCTGAGTCAAATTTAAACGCTGAGCGCAAGCAAGAGAGATAAAAGAATGGGTAGAACCCAGATTCAATAAGGTATAGACTTCGTAAGCATTTATGATTAACTTACCCGTGATAACTTCGTCGTTCCCTCGACAAACGCCTCACTTAAACTACCGGCTTTGACTTGTCCGAGACATCCTTTGGCATCATTATCCCAAATTGGACTTGACTTCACTACACGACAAAAATCGAGCTAGGTGACCTTCTCTTCCACAATTGAAACACGCTTTTGATTTGTCACAGAGCTTGCTTTGACGGATGTGTCCTCCCCTCGCATTTGAAACATACGACCGGTGGTCGCTTCTCTTCCTTAACAACAAAAAAGGTGTCCGACGCCTTTCCATCATCATTTAATCTTCTTCTTGAAAATTTCCACTCCTATTATCTTGGCCATGATTACCACCAAGTGGTTACCATTCTTGGCATGATAATTTCCCCACGATGGTTATCATTGTTCCATGGTCGCTGCCACCGCAGACGATTATTATCGTGTTGTTGGTCGTTGCTTTTTGTCAGGTTGACTCATTATCGCTACCCAATAATCGAGCCCTATTCACAACATCCTAATATAAACAAAGTTTATGAGAATATGAGGTATCGACGATATCTCGGGTTTCAAACCTCTTAAAAACATTCGCGGCATTCTCTCCTCATTATCAACCAAATGGGATGCAAACCGATAACTCCGCAAACTTAGCTTCAGATCATGATACTGGCCATATTGTTTTTTTGCTCCAAATTGATGAACTCCACCTCTTTCATGTGACGAATACTTTCGGAAAGTACTTGTCGTTGAACAATTCTTGAACTTCTCCCAAGACATCTTCAAGTGCGGCCAGTCGAGTAATGCTTTTACGATTCCCACCAAGAATCTACCTCTTCACGCAACATAAAGGTGGCAAGGAACCTTTTGCTCCTCGAGCATCCCAAGACATCAAATATCTTGCAGATCCGCTTTATCCACGCCTCCGCCTTTAAGTGGTTTTGGCTTCCAAAAACTCCTCGTGGTCCCAGCTCCTTGAATCGCTTAATGGTGACCGTCCGAGAGTTGCCATTATTTCCACCTATATTTTGGACAGAGTCGCTCTTTACCGATGTCGCATGAATTGCATAAAGCCTCCGAACATTCCATCGCTCATCATTTGGTCAAGGTTGTTATTTATTTGCATGAGGATTATCGCCTTCCTCGCTGCACATTATCCTCGATATTGATCCGTGGAGACTCAACGGTACCCTCATGCTCCATTGATATTCTCAACATTCTTGATGTCATTTTCAAATACCGCCACAAAACAAGGGTTAATTAATATATCACATATTATCCCTATACTCTCGACCGACCAATTAAATACCAAATAAACTTAGTAGGTCATACTAGCGAAAAGAATTCCCCGCCTCCCTCCTAGTTCTTATCTCACATCTCAGCCAGAGATCATATCCCTAAGCTTTGATATCAACTATGACGCCCACAAAATAGGTATACATCACCTATTCTGAGTCGCCAAATACATGGTATAGAATACAAATACAATCTTAAATATACAACATGAGCTGTGAGTTTTAATACAAATATTGTCTTCTAGACAGTATTCAAACTCAAAATAAGTCCTCAATACATTTATTAACACACTATTTCATAGAATAGTGAGGACTACTAATGCTATCATCTCGACCGCCACCCGCTCCCCGACTAGTCCCCTCGCCACGCTTCTCATTTCCTCAAGAGAACAATGAAAGTAAAAGGGTGAGCTCAACTAGCCCAAAGAAGAAATATTATGACTAAGATAATGCGTAATAAATTATCGTTAGCCTTCAACAAAGGTTAAACCGATA
Source organism: Panax ginseng (assembly GCA_020205605.1). Taxonomy (NCBI): domain Eukaryota; kingdom Viridiplantae; phylum Streptophyta; class Magnoliopsida; order Apiales; family Araliaceae; genus Panax; species Panax ginseng. The sequence goes on from CM035132.1 coordinate 179,510,444, forward strand.
AAATATAACAAACATCAAGTTTAATCACAAAGTAAATAAGCAATCCATTAAAAGAGTCAAGTAGAGAATAAAATCTACTATCTTCTATGATTTAAAAGGTTTTTCATCACTTTTATCACGAGACTCAAATTTTAATAAATAAACCACATCATCCCCGCACTACGCCCAAGGATATTCATTAAGATCACAACCACAAATTATCCATGCACTACGCCAAGGATATTTGTGTATTCATCAATGGTCATGATCATGCCAACAATCGTCCATCAATGCACTACGGGCCAATGAGGACTTTTACCACATCATTTGTAACATTACTACCATGATTATACCGAATAATCCCCGGTCATAATCATACCAAGTCCATCTATGCACTACAAAGCCACAGATGACTTTCAACATAATATAAACATGAGGATGATGACAATGATATAAGAATTCAATAAAACAAGTTCAAGAATTAATTTATCCAGAACCAATAACGCCCAAATTGTCAACATGATACTTCTTTGTGGAGTAAAATTCAAGAATGCTCAAAAGAATATTTCCATGAAAAGATATCGATGAAGCGCAAAATATCAAAGATATTCCACTAATTTCATGGAGTATAAAAGCCAAAACTTTAACCAACCGAGTATAATAAAGAATGGAATAACAAAAGAAATCACCAGTGCATGCGATAAACCGCATGCATGTGTTATTCCAATGTAATAATAAATAATCTAAACCAAAGTCATGCGTAAAATGCATAATAAAAAATGGATATTCCAATGTAATAATAAAATATGAATTCCAACCAATAATAAATACGCGAAATGCACAAACATGATATTCCAATGTAATAATAAATAATAATAAACTGTGTCATGCGAAACGCATGATGCATGTGTGATGTTCCAAATGTAATAATAAAGAATGGAATAATGTAAGAATTTCACCATGTATGTGTATCAGATGTATGTGTTATTCCAACATAATAATAAAGAATGGAATAATGTAAGAATTTCACCAAGTATAGGGTAGTCCACATGCGATACAAAAGTTATTCCAACAGTAATAATAAAGAATGGAATAATAGAAGAATTTCACCATGTATGCGGTATTGATGTAGATGATGTTATTCCAACATAATAATAAAGAATGGAATAATGTAAGAATTTCACCAAGTATAGGGTAGTCCACAGATACAAAATGTTATTCCAACATAATAATAAAGAATGGAATAATGTAAATTTTTCACCATGTATGCAGATTGTGATGTATAAAGTTATTCCAACATAATAATAAAAAATGGAATAATGTAAGAATTTCACCAAGTATAGGGTAGTCCAGATGTGATACAAAGTTATTCCAATGTAATAATAAAGAATGGAATAACATAAGTTCTCTTCATGAATACAAAAGAAATAATACCCCTTACCTTAGAAGAAACCGGATATAGGAGTATAGAAGTAGCAATCACTTTTCTTCTTTCTCTCTATAGTTTCTCTCTCTGTAGTTTCAAAGAATTCGTAAGAAATAATGAAGAAATGAGCTTCTATTTATAGAGAATGGACCTAATAAGAATTAATTCATGAACTATCCAGATTGATTTACTTTTTAAACTGACTATCCATATTAATTTACTATGCAAGATTAATAAAATATTCTAATAAAATAAAATCTTTTAAATAAAATATAATATATTCTATTTATAATCTAATAAAACGAATAACTTTATAAAAGTATTCTGCTTTTATATAAAAAGATTTTACTATGCAAATACTATGCAGTACTATGCAAACACTATGCATAATAGAATATTATATATTCTATTTATAGTCTAATAAAACAAAATAACTTTATAAAAGTATTTTGTTTTATATAAAAAGATTTTACTATGCAAACACTATGCAGCAAACACTATGCAAATACTATGCAATAATAAAATATTTATATATTCTATTTATAGTTTAATAAAACGTAATAACTTTATAAAAGTATTCTGCTTTTATATAAAAAGTTTTCTATTTTATTACATTTATAATAATAATAAAACAAAACTTATCACCTTTATTATAATTCACAATATTAATCGACTGTGTTGTTCCTGTGAAAATCGAGAGGGCTTTCTAATAAGGATTTCTCCCTATCATGCCAAGAATTAGGTGACCAAACCTCTCCTCGCGTAACTTCTAGACATCGTTAATATTGCAAATAATAATATTAATAACTTTGTTATCTCAATTATTGATTTAATAATATATAAAATATCGACAATAATTGAATCAAATAACGTGAGATACTATGCAACACAATTACTATAGCAATAATTGAACAAAACCGAGTGACTTCTCACGTAAGATCAATAATCAAAACCGTAGTGCTACTATGCAACCACGCCAGACATCGCATTTTTTTAACACCGGTGTTTCAACAGCTTAATCTGTAAAACTTCTACCGTTATTTTCATAAAATATTTTTGTCGCTTTCTCAATCCGACAATAATTCCGCTAGGGGTCCACCAATGATTGTGTCGTTGCATTTAATATTCCCTCGTTAAAACGAATATTCCCCACCAATCGAATATTATATAACAACTTGCATACACTTTGCAAAATTTATAAATATTACCCACAACTATAACATTATATCAAATTCACACCATAATATTCAAAAAAAAAATATTTTGAGAAATTTAAATCTTTATTCATAAAATTTGGGGTCTCATCACTTAGTCCACTGGTATGATTCATACGGATAAATTATTGTACTAGATTAGGACGTTAAAAAATAAAAAACCCTCTAAACTTTTATCAATATTTCTATTTTATCCTTTTAAGTTAAAAGTTGGCAATTGATATTAACATGGCAAAAATAATAGTCACATAGCAAATTCTAATTTTTGACAATTTTACCCTTATTATTAGCATAACAACTGAAATTAAAGTAATCACGATCATCCCCTTCTCTCTCTCTAATGATTTTGCGGGATAAATAATGTTTTGGTCATTGTACGTGTTGAATTAGATTTTCATTTTAGTAATCAAACTTTTTTTCTTACGATCGAATTCATCAGATCTCACATATTACAAAATGGTTATTACTTTTATTTTCCGTTCAAAAAGCGCATTTTAAATCGTGGAGTGACATGATGATGATCAGCAAAGCTTGCTTACGTGGAGCAAAGGAAATGAAAAGAGATGATTCCAAAATTCCACCAAAACTATTAACTACTTCACCTTAATAATTCCAAAACTAATAATAATAATAATAATAATAATAATAATAATAATAATTTCAAAATAATAATAAAATACTAATAATAATAGTATTAATAATAATTTCAAAATAATAATAATAATAATTTTAAAATAATAATAATAATTTGTTTTTTTATTTTAATGGAGAATAAAAATAATTTGTCAAATTTACCCTTACTAAAATAAATTAAATTAATAAAATAATAAAAATATATTAAATTGATAACAAAATTTGACTGACCACGTTTTAATATATATAACAAATTGATTGACCACGTTATCAATTTGTTATCAAATTGATAACAAAATTTTAATATATATGACAGCTTTTTAAAATACAGAATTTTAAAATACAAATTTTTTTTAAAAAACAGCTTTTTTTTTAAAAAAACAGATTTTTTTTAAAAAACGGCTTTTTTTAAAAAACAGAATTTTAAAATGACCAAATCTGTTGTTAAAATTTTTTATTTTTTTTAAAAATAGAATTTTTAAAAAAATAACGTTTTTTTAAAAATTAACATTTTAAAATCTGTTTTTTTAAAAGCTATTTTTAAAAAAATTCTGTTTTTAAAAAATTCTATTTTTTTTAAAATAGAATTTTTAAAAAAATTATAATTCTTAATTTATAATTTCTTTTTAAATACAGATTTTTTTAACATAATTTCTTTTTAAAAAACATTAAAATACAGAATTTTTGAAAAACAGCTTTTTGAAAAACGTTAATTTCTTTTTAAATACAGAATTTTTGATTTCTTTTTAAATACAGAATTTTTAAAATACAGAATTTTTAATTTCTTTTTAAATACAGAAATTTTAAAATAATTAAAATTATTATTTCCTCCCTTAATTGAACAACATAATTATTATTTCCAACATAATTAACGTTTTTAAAAAAATTAACACTTTAAAAAAATCTGTTTTTAAAATTGAACTAATATTTTAAATCTGTTAATTTTTTTAAAATACAGATCTTTTAAAAAAATAGCTGTTTTAAAATGTTATTTTTTTTTAAAAACGTTAAAAACAGATTTTGAATTTTTTTTTCAAAAAATCTGTTAATTTTGCAATCTGTTAATTTTGAAAAAAATTTTCAAAAAATCTGTTTTTTTTTTTTTTCAAAAAAACGTTAAAAACGTTAATGTTTTTAAATTTTTTTTTAAAAAAGTGTATTTTTTTAAAAAAGCTGTTTAATTAAAGAATTCGGTTTTTTAAAATTTTTTGTTTTTAAAAAAAATCTGTTTTAAAAAATTCTATTTTTAAAAATAGAAATTTTAAAAAAATTAACGTTTTTTTTAATAAATTAACACTTTAAAAAAATCTGTTTTTTAAAATTGAACTAATATTTTAAATCTGTTAATTTTTTTTAAAATACAGATTTTTTTTAAAAAACAGCTGTTTTAAAATGTTAATTTTTTTTAAAAACGTTAAAAACAGATTTTGAATTTTTTTTTTCAAAAAATCTGTTAATTTTGCAATCTGTTAATTTTTTTTTCAAAAAATCTGTTAATTTTGAATTTTTTTTTTCAAAAAATCTGTTAATCTTTTTTCAAAAAAACGTTAAAAACGTTAATGTTTTTAAAAAAATTCTGTTTTTTAAAAAAGTGTGTTTTTTTTAAAAAGTTGTTTAATTAAAAAATTAGGTTTTTAAAATTTTTGTTTTTTAAAAAATCTGTTTTAAAAAAATCTATTTTTTTAAAATAGAAATTTAAAAAAATTAACGTTTTAAAACAGCTTTTTTAATTAAACAGCTTTTAAATACATTATTTTTATATAAACAGAATTTTAAAATTAACGTTTTTAGTTAAACAGCTTTTTTAAAAAAACACACTTTTTAAAAAACAGAATTTTTTAAAAACAACTTTTAAAAAACAGACTTTTTAAAAACAGAATTTTAAAAACAGATTTTTTTTAAAAAATAAATTAAAAACAGAATTTTAAAATTATTACTATTAATAGTATTTTATTATTATTATTATTATTATTATTATTATTATTATTATTATTATTATTATTATTATTATTATTATTATTATTATTATTATTATTTTGAAATTATTATTATTAGTTTTGAAATTGTTTAGGTGAAGTAGTTAATAGTTTTGGTGGTTTGTACTATAATAATCTATCTCCTTGCATTTTTTGTGCTCCATGTAAGCAAAAAATGGGACCAAATACTTGCATCATCATCATGCCAACTTGCACTCACTTGCTTTCAAATCGACTTTTGACTGGAAAGTTAAATTAGTGACCATTTTGTAATATATGAGAGTACAGTAATTCGATTGTAACAAAAAAAGTTTCGGTTACCAAAATGAAAACCGGACCCCAGTACAATGACCAAAACGTTATTTATCCCATGATTTTGCTATTTGAAAATTGCACGATTCCACTTAAGTGAAGTCAACCAATACGCTAGTCTTGAACCATTTTGTTGGCGTAGTCGCTCATGGTATTTTTGGTCTTGTGACCCTCAGTATATACGTCTGAACTCAATATCTATAATTTGATTTAAAAGTCGATAACTCCATTGAATTCACAAGTTCTTGATTAACTGTTCATTGGTTCCAATAATAGACTTTTTATTCAGCTAAAGAATAATCATCTGTTTCATTCATAAGCTATTCATGGTATGTTGTTATACTTGTGGACAATTTGAATTGCTCACCCTTGCATAAAATATTTCAGCTAAGGTCGAGAAACATGAGGAGCATTTTTCACCAATGGCAAGATGAATAGACGACTCTTAATTAGCTTATCTTTTATTCGTGATGTATTATGTAATGGATTTATTTATATTTTCGGTTATTATGATGTAATAATAAAGGTTAGTTGACATGGGATACATTTATGTAGGTAACTTGTTACTAAGGATTATTATATATGCCTATTTAATGAGTAGTTTAGATTTTATATGTGTTGGATCGTGAGCACCGGATCTGAGGGTTGAGGTACCCAGATTTGGGGGTGTCACAGAAGTTACGTTTGAGAAGATTGCTTGTGCAACAACTTTGAAGGAAAACATGAGATATCCTCCAAGTTGCTCACAAAGGAATTGACAAGGTGAAGAAAGTTCGACTTCAAACTCTTAGAGGTGAGTTCAAACCTTTACAAATGAAAGAATCTAAATCAATTTCTAATTACTTCGCAAGAGTTTTGGATGTTGTAAATCAATTAAAAAGGAATGGTGAAACTAAGGATGATATACGAGTCATTGAAAAAATTATTAGATCTTTAAGATTCCAAATTTGATTATATTGTTGTAGCAATTGAAGAATCTAAAGATATAGAAAAAATGACTATTGACCAACTCATGGGTTCACTACAAGCCCATGAAGAAAGATTTCAAAAGAAACATAAAGAGACACTAGAGTAAGCTCTGCAAGCAAAACTCTCTTTCAAAGAGAACAATAATGAGATGGGATATCAAACAAGCCAAAGAGGACAAGGACGAGGTCGTGGGCAAGGAAGAGGTGGAAGAGGGGGATACAACTCATTCAAGAATGAAGAAAGAAATCAAAGTTTTCATACAACAAGAGGTCGTCATATAAGTTACACAAGTGGAAGAAGAGGTATCATAAATCTCAAACTAAATGTCAAAATTTGTCACAAATTTGGGCATTATTATTCGGAATGTAGAAACCCTAGTAATTATGTGGAAGAGAAAGCAAATTTTGTTCAAGAAAATAGGGAAGACGTGGAGATCACTTTATTGTTAGCATGAGAAGAAAGTAAAGAGGCAAATTCATGGTACCTTATATGGGAGCAAACAATCACATGTTTGGGAATAGAAGCATGTTCATGGAACTTGGTGAATAAATAAATGGAATTGTCACTTTTGTTTACTCTTCTAAGACGGCAGTGAAAGAAAATGGTAAGATTCTAATTCACTTGAAAAATTGAAGGCATCAATTTATTTCTACTGTCTATTATGTGCCCAATATGAAATCAAATATTTTAACTCGTAGAAAAAGGCTATGATATTCATATACGAAACCGTAGTCTTTTTATAAGAGACCAATGGAGAAATTTAATTGCTCAAGTGCCAATGTCAAATAATATATAGAATGTTCTTGTTAAACATTCAATGTGATGTTGCAAGATGTTTGAAAGCTTGTTTTAAAGACAATTCTTAGCTTTAAATTTTGGAGGCTTAAAATTAATTGTTGTCAAGAAAAGGAATGGTTAAAGGATTGCCTCTCATTAATCAACCCAATCAATTTTTTGTGAAGGATGCCTTCTTGGAAAACAAGTTTTCCACTAGAAGCAACCATAAGACCAAAGAAGCATCAACAACCTATTCACACGGACCCATTCTTTTCCAATGTCTTTCTAGAAAAATAAATATTCTCATTTTCATTGATGATTTTAGGGTCTAATTTTGAAAAGAAAAATCACAAGTGTTTGACACGTTTTCAAGAAATTCAAAGCTTTTGTTGAAAAACAAAGTGGATGGTTTTAATATAAAAGCAATGAGATTTGATAGAGACGGTGAATTTACATCAAAAGAATTTTGTGATAACAGAGACATTCACAGTCTCGTACTCACCACGACAAAAGAAAAAATACATCTATTCTTGACATGGCCCGAAACATGTTGAAAAGTAAAAGAATTTTGGGCGATTGTGCAGTATACTTGTCGAACCGCTCGCCTTCGATTGAAGCTTGGAGGGGGGAAAGAAGCCCGACACCTTACACTTGCGAGGATTTGGAAGCATTGCCTATGCCCATGTATCGGATCAGAAGAGGCAAAAGGTTGATGATAAAATTGAAATATATATATATCTTTGTGGGCTATGATTCAAGCTCTAAAGGATACAAATTGTACAACCCAAACACTGGAAATGTCATTTCAAGTAGAGACCTGGTCGTCTTTGATGAACAAAACACACCCAAGTGAAAGAAAATTATGAATTCTTTCCCTATCTCTCTCTATGATGACGACATGAGAAGAAGAAGTGAAGAGCTGCAATAGTCTCCATCGCCATCATCTCCGTCATCTCTACTTAATAAAGAATTATCATCTTCCTTGGGTGGAGACTCACAACATCGTACAAGAAGCATTGATGAGCTATATGAGGTAACTCTACCTTTAAATGACTTAACTTTATTTTGTCTTCTTACGGATTGTGAACCAATAGGCCATGAAGAAGCGAGAAACGGAGACATGCTATGGAAGAAGAAATTTAAACAATTAAGAAAAATAATACATGAGAGCTAGCAATTCTTCCAAAAGGGCACAAGGCTATTGGAGTAAAGTGCGTGTACAAGGCCAAGATAAATTCTGAAAAGATACAAAACAAGATTGGTGGCGAAAGGATATAGCCAACGAGTTGGCATTGACTATGATGAGATATTTCCTGGTGTTGATTGCTTAGAAACTATAAGACTAATGATTTCTATTGCTGCTAAAAAATGAAAAATGTATCAAATGGAGGTCAAATCGGCATTCTTAAATGCCCATTTAGAAGAATAAGTATACATTGAACAATCTTCGGGGTATGTTGTTCAAGCCCATGAAAATGAGTTGCTAAAATTAAAAAAGGCCTTGTATGGTCTAATTAGCATGGAATAGGCCTGAAAAAAAATGGTTATGGGTTGGTTTTGATTTTCAAAATATGGTTATAGTTCCATTTAAGAACTAAAACCATATTAACCATTTTTAATTGGGTCCTTAACACTAATATACAACAATTAAAAAATATTTACAAAAACAACACATACACAAAATAATTACAAAAATAACGCAATTCACATTAATAAGGAAACCTAAAATCAAGGAGAAATAACTGTTATAACTAATAATTCAAATTCAAGTATATGAGATCTAACAACAAAAATAAATTCAAATTCAAAATAATAATTCAAATTCAAATTAATACATTTGGGTATTAATTTAAAATACAACTAATTGTTACGAGAAATAAATGGAGAAGAGTGTGATCAGAGGTGAACGGAGACATGTATATCACGGTGACGGAAGGTGATGGGCGGGAAGTCAAGATTGAGGACGTGAGTAGTAGTGGGGTAGACTTCGATCTGATTTGTTACCCAAGCAAGAACCAAACAACCATAATCGGTTATTATCTGATTGATTTATTGGATAGGAATTGTACACGTACTCTCTTAAGTTATTTGGATTGCCCAACTGTTAAACCAATTTTGTTGGACTGTTAAACCAATTTATTAATTATATACTGCATAGGAAAGAGAGAGATAAGAGAGTGATGTGTAATGTAATGTTGATAACCAAACTTTCGTACAAAGGTAACCAAACTTTTATACCAAGGTAACCAAACCTTTATACCAAGGTAACCAATCTACCTCCACACCTGCAGTATGAATTGGTTACCTTGGTCTTAAAATTTGGCAACCAACTGCATGAAGGTTTGGCTACCCACTGCATCACATGCATTCAAAATAAATTAGTGACTTAATAAAACTGAATTGGTTACCTTGGTATAATGGTTTGGCTACCCACTGCATGAAGGTTTGGCTATCAACTGCATCACATTCAAAATAAATTGGTAACCTAATAACACTGAATTGGTTACCTTGGTATGAATGTTTGGCTACCAACTGCACTATGAAAAAACTGCAGGTGTGGATGTGGATTATTTATGTGATGCCCCCAAAATAGGTATACATCACCCATTCTGAGTCGCCAGATACATGGTACCGAATACAAATATAAACTACTTATACAATTGTCGTGTAAAATACGACAAAACAAATGCTGTGAGTTTTAATACAAATATTGTCTTCTAGACAATATCCACTCTCAGAATAAGTCCTCATTATATTTATTAACACACTATTTAACAGAATAGTGATGACTACTAATACTATCATCTGGACCGTCACTCCGTTCTCCGACTAGTCCCGGCTACGTTCTCATTTCCTGAAGAGAACAATGAAAGAAAGGGTAGCAGAAACTTGATATTGGAGTAGTGAAGTAGCAGAATACTTTTCTTCTTTCTCTCTATAGTTTCTCTCTCTAGAGTTTCAGTGAATTCGTAAGAAATAATGAAGGAATGAGCTTCTATTTATAGAAGAATGGATCGAATAAGAACCAATCCATGAACGGTCCAGATTGATTTACTTTTAAACTGACTGGCCTAGATTGGTTTACAATAAAATATAATATATTCTATTTATAATCTAATAAAACGAATAACTTTATAAAAGTATTTTGTTTTATATAAAAAGATTTTACTATCTGCAAACACTATGCAGAAACTTATACATAATAAAATATAATATATTCTAATTATTGTCTAATAAAACAAATAACTTTATAAAAGTATTCATTTTATATAAAAAGTTTTTCCGCTTTTATTACATTAATATTACTAATAAAACAAAACTTATATATATATATATAACAATCAACAATAATTGAATCAAATAACGTGAGATACTATACAGCAACTACTGTAGCAATAATTGAACAAAACTGAGTGACTTCTCACGTAAACATCAATAATCAATACCGGTGTACTACTTATGCAACCACGCCAGATTCTTGTACTTTACTACCGAGTAGTTCAAAAGTTTTAACAGTAAAACATCCGCCGTTATTTTCATAAAAATATTTTTATCGTTTTCTCAATCCGACAATAATTCCGTTATAGGGTCCACCAATGATTATGCCGTCGTACGAATATTCCTTGTTAAAACGAATATTCCCCGACCAATCGAATATTATATAACAACTTGCATACTTTTCAAAATTTATAAATACTACCCACAACTATAACATTATCTCAAATTCACACCATAATATTTAAAAAATATATTTCGAGAAAATTAAATCTTTATTCGTAAAATTTGGGATTTTATAGTTTACCTTGGTATGAAGGTTTGGTTACCTTGGTATGAAAGTTTGGTTACCTTGGTACGAAGGTTTGGTTACCAACTTCACTATGAAAAAATGAAGGTGTGGAGGTGAATTGGTTACCTTGGTTTGACGGTTTGGTTACCTTGGTATGAAGGTTTGGTTACCAACTGTACTATGAAAAAACTGCAGGTGTGGAGGTGGATTGGTAACCTTGGTATGAAGGTTTGGTTACCTTAGTCTGAATGTTTGGTTACCAACTTCACCATGAAAAAACAGAAGGTGTGGAGGTGGATTGGTTACATTGCAGCCTTTGTAAGAAACACACAAGCACAAACATGTAGCAGGCTTTGCAGCTTATTTAAATACAATATTATGCTGATTCCGACGCATCACTTTTAAAACAAGTAGATAATAATACCACAGCTCCTCAGTTTCAAGGTAAAGGAGGAAGGCTTAGTTATTAGTCTACCTTGAAGAGTTTCACTAAGTATGCAATACATGAACCTGTCTCCTTGACTATGAGGAGCTTGCACCAAACACACGAATCCTTTGTTCAATTGGTACCCTGCAGTATGGACATATTGCTTTCCCCTTTTTCCAGTAGCTGTCATTGCAATTTGAGCACAAAACTTGATGGGCACAAGGCAGAGAAACAACAGAAGCTTCATCTTTCATACAAATTAAGCATTCACGATCACAGCCACCTTATTCTGAAGACGACTCCTAGTTATCTAGTTCATGAAACATGCTCGCAATAGTTTCTCCTTGAGGCTTTGTCCCCTTGGTGTTTCCCACCATTAAGTTTGACTGATGATTTAACACGTTGGATTGTGCAGACACTTTAAGCCGTGAAAGCTCCTGCTCAAGCCTTTGGAGGTCATCCTTGTGGCGCTAGAAGTCTATCTCTATCTTTAGACGCAAGGGCCACCAGATTTTCGCTTCGATGAAGGACAAAACTCAGTACCGAAATACTAATCCCCTAAATTAAGGAATCCTAATTGCACTAACATTGTAAATAAATATGGAAAAATATATTATTTTTGTAATTATTTTATGGATGCACCATTATTGTAATTATTTTTAAAAATATACTAAAATGTATAATTAATCCTTTTTAATATGGGTTGTATGAGTTGAAACTATATGGTTATGGTTCAAAACCATATTAACCATTTTAAGATGTTTTGACTTTTAAACAGAACTTTTAAAAAATAAAATTGTGACCGTCACAATTAAATTAATTAAGTAATAATATGATATAAAGTTATTAATATAAATAATAAAATGCTAAAAACTATACTAATAAAATTTTAAATTGAAATTATTAATACCCTTCTATATTTAAATAATTTTTCAAAATTATTATTAACCTGCTAATAGAAATGTTGGAATCCAAAATACACCATAGTATAATTCTATGAATGTCGTTTAAATATTGAAACATATTTATAATTTTTTTGTAACTAGAATACTAGAATTTGCAAAAACTGACACATACCAAACAACATCAGTCACCCAAGATAAAAACATATTAATTTATAGAAAATTAATGCTAAGAACGCATACAATGATTTTATTACTAAGAACGTTGAACATATTAATGCTAAGAACGCATACAATGATTTTATATTAATTTTTGAGCTGCAACTGATTCTTTATAAAGTGTAGATGATCCCCTTGTTCATCCATTTACAAATTTGTCCCTACGCAAAAACAAAATAAAAAATAAATTATTACAACAATACCTCACCTGTTCAGAACTTTGGGTTGAAAAATGGTTAACCGGTTTAGAACTATATTTGTTTTAAAAAATATGGGTCCAAACTTTAACCAACCTGAATAAATAAAAATGGTTAACCAAACCATTTAGTTCCAGTTAATATGATTTGACCCAACAGTTAACTAACTATATTTCCAGGTCTAGCATGGAATAGTAGAATTGACGAGTACTTTTAAAAGAATAATTTACAAAATGCCCCCAAGAACATGCCCTGATCTATACTAAAGTAAATAAAAATGGAGATATCATGTTTGTTTGCTTATATGTTGATGATTTAATCTTTACAAGGAAACAATCCACAAATGTTTGATGAGTACAAGAATTTGAGATAACCGATATTGGTCTCATGTCATTCTATCTTAGGAATTAAGTAAAACAAATGGAAGATGGAATTTTTATATCCCAAGAAAGATATGCAAAGGAAATTCTTAAGAAGTTTAAGATGAATGATTGTAAGCCTGTGAATACACCAATGGATTGTGGAATCAAGTTGTCGAAGCATGATGAAGGACAAATGGTGGAGCTTGGTCGGGAGCTTGAGATATTTGACATGCACAAGGCCGAACATTCTCTTTGAAGTTGGCTTAGTAAGTCGATTTATGGAGGCTACCAAAAGAATTAATCAGTACATAAAATGTACCATTGACTTTGGCTTATTTTACTTATGATCCAATAATTTTAAATTGGTTGGACATAGTGATAGTGACTGGGCCGGAGACGTGGATGATCAAAAAAGCACAACTGGGTTCGTGTTCTATATGGGAGCTATTGCATTTACATGGACTTCGAAGAAACAACCCATAGTCACTTTATCTACTTGTACGTGAACTCGAGTATGTTGCAACTACGTTATGTGTTTGCCATGCGATATAGCTCAATAATTTATTAAGAGAGCTCAACTTTTCATGAGAGGAAGCAACAGAGATATGTGTTAGACTATAAATCAGCGATTGCCTTGGCAAAAAATCTTTTTTTTTCATGATCGAAGCAAGCACATCGACACAAGGTTTCACTACATCTGAGAATGTGTGGTGTTAGAATATAGGATCACACACACGCACACAAACGATAGAGAATGAAGAATAACACAAGAGATTTACGTGGTTCCCCAATTTGGGTACTCCACAGGTGGCTTGTTGTTTATTGATGATTCCTTAGTTACATAGGCCTTTTCCAGTGGCTTCTATATTATGAGTCACAAGTTCCCAACAAATCTCCACCTTGACGAATAACCTCGTCCATTCCGAAGATAAGTCACTTGTCTTATCCGATCTTGGGGGAAATTCCTCCAAACAAACATTCAAAGATATTGATCAAGTCCAAACAATGCTTGAACTTGTTCGCGGTCACAGTCTTTGTCAACATGTCAGCTGCATTTTCAGAAGTGTGCACCTTCTCTAATATCACATCCCTAGTAGCATCAGCTCCCTCACCTTGTGAAACCTTACGCTAATATTCTTGGTCCTTGTGTGATACACTTAATGCTTTGCCAAGTAAATGGCGCTCTGACTATCACAATACAGCTGTACTCCACCTTGATATATGCCCAACTCATTCACAAAACCCTTCAACCACAATGCTTCCTTGCCAGCTTCAGCCAACGCCATATACTCAGATTCAGTAGTAGATAGAGCTACTAGAGATTGAACCATGGATCTCCAAAAAATCGGTCCACCTGTAAGTGTAAACACATACTCTGTTGTAGATCTTAAACATCCAACCTTCCAGCATAATCCGCATCCACATACCCTACAACTGACATCTGAGCTTGTTGCTTTGAAAATATAATCCCATGATTTGTCGTTCCTCTCAGATATCTGAACACCCACTTAACAGCTTTCAAGTGCTCTTTACCTGGAATGTCCATGTATTTTCTCACTGTGCTGACTGCATGTGCCAAATCGGGTCTTGTACACACCATCGTATACATCAAACAACCAGCTGCGCTCGCATAGGGCACATTCGACATATCCTTAATCTCTTCAGCCGACTTTGGACACTGTGCTGTAGATAACCTGAAGTGACTCACCATTGAAGTGCTGACCTGTTTAGCATTAGCCATACTAAACCTCTCCAACACTTTCTCCACATAATTATTTTGTGTCAACCACAGATTTCCAGCTATTCTATCCCTGCGAATCTCCATCCCAAGTATTTTCCTAGCGGCACCCAAGTCCTTCATGTCGAACTCTTTTCCCAACAAGTTCTTCAACCTGTTGACTTCAACCATGCTCTTTGCAGCAATAAGCATGTCATCCACATACAGTAATAGAAAAATATAGGAACCATCCTCAAGACTTTTCACATAAACACAACAATCATACTCACATCGAGTGAACCCAATCCGGATCATGAAGGAATCAAACTTCTTGTACCATTCTCTTAGAGACTGTTTTAGCCCATACAGTGACTTCTTCAACCTGCATACCATGTGCTCAGTCTCCGGCTACTTGAACCCCTCAGGCTGCTCCATGAATATCACTTCCTCTAAATCACCATGAAGAAAGGTTGTCTTCACATCCAGCTGCTCTAACTCCAGGTCATAGCTAGCCACCAATGCCAAAATAATCCTGATTGAGGTATGTCTCACCACCGGAGAAAACACCTCATCATAGTCAATCCCCTTCCTCAGCGAGTATCCATTTGCTACTAATTGAGCCTTAAACCGTTCCTTTTTCTTTTCTGATACAGCGTCCTTTTTCTTGTACACCCATTTTCACCTTACTGGTTTCTTTCCCTCAGGTAATTCTGACAATTCCCAACTTTTGTTTTTCTTCAATGACTCCATCTCCTCCACCATGACCTACATCTAACTGTCCCTTTCAGAACTAGTAATAGCTTCCTGAAATGTAGACGGATCCCCACTAGTAGTAGATAAAGCATATGCAACCATATCATCAAACATGTACCTCTCCGGTGGGTTGATAGTGCGTCTAGGTCTCCTTGCGGCTATGCTTTCGTCCTGCTGCTGCTGATTTTCCTGTTCAACTGGCGGTGAATTTCTAGTGTCATAATTCTCTAGTCCAATTTGAACTCCCTGCTGCTGTTTGCCGGTTTCTCCATCAGCCTCGGTTTTCTGACCTTCCTGTTGTGTCTTAACTATGGAAGCCTCGTCAAAAACCACATCCCTACTGATCACTACCTTCTTTGCTTTCGGATCCCAAAGCTTGTACCCTTTCACACCTTTCTTATACCCAAGAAAGATACACTATTTGGACCTGGAATCAAGCTTAGATCTCTCATCACCCGGAACGTGAACATGGGCTGGACATCCGTAGATCCTCATACTCAAGTAATCCACTTCTTTTCCTGTCCACAACTCTTGTGCCACTTTATTACCCAAAGCAGTACTCAGCGACCTGTTTATTATGTAAACTTCCATGCTCACTACTTCTGCCCAGAAATCCTTCAAAAGCCCTACATTTAGCCTCATGCACCGTGTCCGCTCTGCTATAGTTCTGTTCATTCTTTCTGCCATCCCATTCTGCTGTGGAGTCTTCCTAAAAGTCCAATGACGTTGTATCATGTGCTCCTCACAAAACTTCACAAATGGCTCATACTTGTACTCAGTCCCATTATCTGACCCGAGGCACTTAATTTTTCTCCCTGTTTGATTTTCCACTTCAGTTTTCCACACCCTGAATTTTTCGAAGACCTCAAACTTGTGTCGCATGAAGTACACCCAAACCTTTCTCGAAAAGTCATCAATGAAAGTCAAGAAATAAAGCGATCCCGCTTTTGAAGCTACTCTCACTGGCCCCCATACATCAAAATGCACATAGTCAAGTTTGCCATTAGTTTTGTTCACTGCACTCTTAAACTGTACCTTACACTATTTTCCCAAGACACAGAACTTGCAGAAATCTAACTTGCACGAATTTATCCCTTTCAACAGATTTCTCCTACGTAATTCCAGCATCCCACGTTCTCCCATATACTCCAACCGCATATGTCATAGTGTAGTATCATCAATATCCTCCGCTGTAGTGACAGCAACTCCACCTACAACTGTACTCCGTATCATCTGATAGATATTTTTGTTAACCTTAGAACCCTTCATTATTACCAGAGCACCCTTCGTCACTCTCATGGCTCCACCACCAGTTTTGAACTCACAGCCATTAGAGTCCAGGGTTCCTAATGAAATCAGATTCTTACTTAAACCTGGGATATGTCTCACCTCAGACAGAGTTCTCACAACACCATCGAACATCCTTATCTTCACTGTGCCTATTCCAATGACGTTGCACGAAGCATTGTTACCCATTAGTACTGTCCCACAGTTCACCGATTTGTAGGTGTCAAACCACTCCCTGTTAGGCGTCATGTGAAATGAACATGCTGAATCCATAATCCAAAAGTCTGTCACGTCCGTATTTATAGAAACTGACAACATATCCCCATCATCCGATGATTCCTCCACGACGTTTACCGATTTCGTAGATTCTGATTGCTTCCTTGTTCCTTCACCCTTATTCTTGTATGGACAGTCCTTTTTGAAGTGTCCTGTCTCGTGACATCTGTAACACTTGTACTCCTTAGGCTAAGGATTCCTGCCCCTCGACTTTGATTTCCCTTGCGTTCTTGGTTTACCTCTATCCGATTTTCTGCCACGTTGCTCTCCACCTTTTACCACCAGCCCTTCACCCGAAATACCCTCGGATTGTTGCTTTCGCTGGTTAAACATTAGTAGAGTAGAAGTGACTTCTTTCAACTTCAGAGTTTCTTTACCCCATAGGAGAGTTGTCACAAGATTCACCATGGAACCCTGAGAGAACACAAAGAACATCAACGCTCGTCTTCTTCCTCGAATTTCACTTCAATCCTTAGCAAGTCACTAATTATTTGATTGAACGTGTGAATGTGTTGAATAAGTTCGGAACCTTCAATAATCTTTAACCCAAACAGTTTTTGCTTTAGAAACAGTTTATTTGTCAATGACTTTGACATTTACCTGGATTCCAATTTACTCCATACACCCGATGGAGATTCATCTCCGATCACGTGATACATAACCTCGTCTGCCAGGCACAAACGAATTGTACTCACTGCATTCTCTTGGAGTTCATCCCAGTCATTAATCGCTATGGACTCCGATTTCTTCTTTAACGCCTTCACCAATCCTGTTGTACCAACAGATCCTTTACCTTCTGTTGCCATAGCCCAAAATTCCCAGTCCCATCAAACTTCATCACATCAAACTTTGTCACAAATGAATTTGATGTCATCGTTCTTCATGTGTTAAACCCGAGCTCTGATACCAATTTGTTAGAATATAGGATCACACACACGCACACAAACGATAGAGAATTAAGAATAACACAAGAGATTTACGTGGTTCCCCAATTTGGGTACTACACAGGCGGCTTGTTGTTTATTGATGACTCCTTTGTTACATAGGGCTTTACAATAGATAGTATTTATACCTACTAATCATATTTCAACCCTACTTCACATTATATCTCAATTACCCATAATGTCCCTCTAATAAACAACCCAGAAAAAAACTTTTGTATCATGCTGGGGGGGCAAGTCCCCTGCACCCTCGACCTTCGATGCAACCCTTATGGGCTAGTGCATCACTTCACTACGTTCCACTCTGCACTAGCCTTTTTCAGTAACTTGTATATTATGAGTCACAAGTTTCCAACATGTGGTGAACAAGGAGGTGCAATTGAAGTATGCAAGATCTCTAAATCAAATTGTGGACATCTTTAAAAAACCAATCTCTTTTAGAAGCTGCCAAGTTTACTCGGAATTACCAAATCAAGTTTAAGGGGGGATGTTGAAAATAAACTTGATTTGGGGTTTGGAAAATAGAATATAATTAAGCTTAATGTATTAGTCCATTAATTAGAATATTCTTGAAGTTAATAGAAAACATTTGTGTAGAATGTTCTAGATATTTAGTTAAATAAATATTTAGATATTTTGGGAGACATTGGTAGAAGGTTGAGGAATCTAAAAGCTTCCATGGAGTAGTATAAATAGGAGTGTTGTAATGTTTTATTTGTATAAGCCAAATTTGAGATTCAAGTTCAATACAAAATAGCTCTTTCTTCCAATTCTCTTCCAAATATCCATTTCTTCCATAATATTTTCTAAAAACCAAAATCCTCTTATTCCAACAAATTGAGATTCAAGTTTAATACAAAATAGCCATTTCTTCCAATTCTCTTCCATAATATTTTCTACAAACCAAAATCTTTCTATTCTAATAATAAACAACTCATGTAGTATCAACTAATTTGTGGGATAAATTCGATAAAAAGATCATGATCTGCTCTTCATAACATTGAACAATTAAAGCAACTTTAATTTCTTGTGGATTCAGGGTAACAAAGCCTTTCCCCATATCCATTCTGCACAACTATAATTATTAGTGTTAGTACCTACAATTTGTGTTTAATCCTATTTGATTTCATGATGATTCTACCTTAATGTATATTTGTAAGCAAATAGATTTTGTAAATTCCTTACGAAAATAATCTTATGTAAAAGAACTTAGTTTAGGGATTAAACTTTTTAGGTTTGATCCCAATCTAGAGTTAAACCTCTGTAATACCTATGTTGTTCCTAGATAGAAAATGATCGTAGAACTAGTGGAAATATTACTCTAAGATCGTAAAGTAGACTGAAAATAGTAAAGGATCGTAAAGTACAAGCACGATCGCTGTATGGATCTAATATGCGTAGCTCGATTAATCAAATTCAAAAAAAAAAATCCCTTAAGAATACAAATTGTAGCTATATATACATACTTTTTTAAATCTAATATAATTTTCCAACACTTAACTCGTTAAATTTAATATATATATATATATATATATATATTCATAATTATCTTATGAGGAAAATACTAAAATGGTTTTTTTAATAGCAATTTTTTTATTAAAAACTAAATGTAGTATAAATGTGACAAATTCAAAAGATTTGGATAAGGCCACACGGAGCCGCTTCATTTGCAGCATTCTTAATCCACAGAGCTATTTTTTCCTGGCTAGCTCTGACATTGACAACAGCTCCAAATATTTCATCTCCATGATCATAGTGCTCTCCAATCATTGTTAGCAGCTAATAAGAAAAAGTAGAATAAAAGTTAAAACCTCAAGTTTCACCCTGATTGCTTTCTTCATATAAACCATTTAACCAAACATATTGCTCTATGGACCTAGAAATATTGTTTGGTAAAAGGTGTGATATGTGGATCAGGGTGTTATATGTCGGTCAGGGTGTGATATGTTTGGTAAAAGGTATGATATGTTGGTCCACATCATTTTTAGCATAGCATAGGTGTGATATGTTGGTCAAGGTAAAAGGGGGCATAACATAGCACAACATAGGTGTGATATAAAAATCCAAGTGGGGGCAGGTGCCCCCCTGCCCTAGGCGTAGATCCGCCCCTGCAGATCGTAGAGCCAAAGTTGTAGAGTCACCAATATTTAGAGAACAAAAAAATCACTCTATGATTTCACTCTAAGGTAGCCCAAATCGTAGAGTGTAGTCGTCTGACAAGTCAGTGGCATGTTATGATAATATTCATCAGCCTTAACATCTGACCCTCTGAGGTTATCCTCAGATGTTTTTGTGCTAAGGACAAATTGACAAAGCATCTATCTAACAACTATTTTAGCAGAGTCAAAGGACACATGACTGCTAGTGCACTTTTCATAGTATTGAAGAAAACGATATGAGGTGGTCCAAGCAAGCATCAATTTGAAATCAAATAATTGAAAAATGACAAAGTGTTCAAATCAGAATTGAGCAACGTTAACTTTCCAACGGGAAGATCACTAGAAGAACTCTATATAAGGACAACATTTTCAAGCAACAAGATACAACATTAACAAATCAATCAAGTCCAAGTGCTGAAACTCTGAGTTCATATAAGTTTAACAATACGATTCCAAGAAACACATTTTTCTGCTAAGTCATTTGAAGAAAAACTTTAAAGCAACTTAGCAGCAACTCAAAACAAACAACTTCTCTTAGTGATTAGTTAGATCTAAGTGATCCCTTGTAACCCAAGTCTATGTGACTTGAAAGATTTTTTGTGAATCATTTATGTACAAGTTCTTAGTGAACTGTATTCTTGGTGATTACCCTACTTAGTGGAATATCCATACTCATGTACTAGAAGAGAGGATTATGAGAGTTTTGTTCTTTGAACCTCTTAAAAATCTCGTGTTCTTAACTTTTGCATTTCATATTCTGTCACTCTATGCTTTTATAATTGTAACTTATTTCTACACTTACTCACTACATTTAGAACTGTGTGTTTTCTAATAATTTTTGAAGGGTTTTTAATAATACAATTCCACTGTGCTTGATAATTCAATTAAGTTGCTTAACTGATTTAGTAACGTCTCTTTAAAAAAAAATTAAAAAATTTATTCAACCCCCATATATTCTAAATATCTTTGTGCTTTTCTGGAAATAACAATTAGGCTTCAAGAAATTCTGAATGCTGAAATCCAAAAACAAATTTCGAAAAGCTTAAGGGGGACAATCTCATCCAAGGTAGCAAATCCATCTCCACACAAACTCGTTGATACGTTTAATCTTAAAAGAGTAAAGAGATGTATAATAGACAAAAAAATTAGAAGTGGCCTTTTACCAATCATTTTTTTCTGGTTAATATCACTTGTCTAAAAGTTTAATTCTTAAAGGCTATGTTTGTTTGTAAGAATTATACTTGAGATAAGAATATCAATCTCAAGGCTATGTTTGCAAACAAACATAGCCCAAGTGTCTTGTTTATTTTTAAATTTAGACTTGAGACTATTATTAGTATAGGAATTATAAAATGACTAAATAATCTTGAGATTATAATTATAATACCGGGAATTATAATCCTAGGATTCATCTTAAAATTATAATCTCATGAATTATAATTCTTAAAGGCTATGTTTGTTTGTAAGGATTATACTTGGGATATGAATATTAATCCCAAGGCTATATATGTTTGCAAGAATTATACTTGGAATATGACTATTAATCCCAAGTGTCTTGTTTGTTTTCAAATTTAGACTTGAGACTATTAGTCTATGGATTATAAAATGGCTTAATAGTCTTTGAATTATACTTATAATCCTGGGATTATAATCCTAGGATTAATATTCTTGGGATTATAATCTCATGGATTATATTCCTTGCAAACAAATATAGCCCAAGGCCAAGTTTGTTTGCAAAGATTATAATCCCAAGACTATTAATCCTAGGATTAAATAGTCCTAGTCACATGTTTGTTTTTATGGGATTATTCATAGGATAACCTAAAATAATCTCATGTTATGTTTGTTTTTTTAGGATTAATTAAAGTATTCGATTAGAAAATATCGTTTGGAATATTATACCCTTACCAATAATAACATATTTTAAACTTGTTTATATAAAAAAATAATATTTACTCATTATATATACACCCCACCCCCACGCCTACCCCCCACCCACCCCCACCCTCACCCTCACCCCACCCCCAAAAATAATATTTACTGATTATGTATACACTGCCACTCCCCCCACCACCACCCCCCACAAACAATGTAATTATATACTAGCTTTGTGTGGTTCCCTCCAAATGGCTTGTCATCAGTTTCTCCAAAGAAACTTTCTAAGATCTACAGAAAAACTGGAGTTCGAAAAATATCTGAATCTGTGCAGCTCGACCCTAAAAAAGGGAAATGACTCTTCTGTGAGAACTACCCATCTGAGAAATTCGGAGTGGTGAAAAGCTATCTATTTCATGGATTGGACTCATATCAGTCGATGATTCACTCTTTAAAGAGAAGCGGAACCTAGAACTTTATTCAACAACTTAATGGCCCTCCTTCGGGATTACCTGGATATGTTATGATGGAACAGTGATGAATGTCTGCAGTAATTCAAAATTCAATTCGAGTATGGGACACAAACAGGAACTACGACCCATACTTTTATATTTATGCCGAGGAACCATCTGGAGTATTAGCTACAACTGCTATATCAAATCCTGCATACAAGGATGTCCTTGACTCTTCTCCCAATAGTTATTACTCATGGGTGATCATTAAGATATTTGTTTTACATTCTAATATGAAGTTTTCATCTAATTTTGACAAGTTATCTTTCAGTAAGTGCACACTTTCATCTTTCTCCAATTTGTGTATATATTTCGAGGATACTGCTTTGTGGATACAAATTGAAAACGAGGATGATTGATCGCAGATCCATTATATAATTTCATGATAGAGGTTGTGATATAAACTATTTGCCAAGAAAATGCTGACATTTGGTTACAAAACATGCCTTTGAAAAAAGTCAGTCTTAAGGATGCTGCAGTTGAGTTATTGATAGAGCATGTTCTCTCTTTTATTTATTTTAATTAAATCATTTTCATTCTATATTTTAAAAAAATTTATTTATTTATTTATTAATTAATTTATTTTGTATTATTTTATACTATATGATAGTATATTATTTAAATTAATAAATTTAAGGAATGTAATTAAGTTAATGAATTTATTTCATTTTATGTTATGTTATGATATATTATTTTATTTTATATTATATTATCTTATATATTATACAAAGTAATATAAATTTATGTTATTATTTTATTTTTATTTAGTAGTGTAAAACTAAGTAGATTAATGCTACTTAATTTATTTTAATTAGTATTGGGAAAATAAGTAATATTAACTAATTAGTAAATACTACTTAGTTGACATAAATTTAGTAGTGAAAACTAAGTAAATGCTACTTAGTTGATTTTAGTAGGGAAATTAAGTAAACTAAGGAAATTTATTTTTAATTTTCTTTTACTTTACTTTGTATTATTTTTTTTATATTATTTATTTTATTTATATGTTATTATATTTAATTTAATTTTTTAATATTTAATCAATGTATTTTAGAAATATTATATAATAATGGTCATTAGATTATTTTAATTATAATTTATGTCTAACCACTATAAATAACTTATAAATTATACCATAAATTTATACACTGGGGAAAAAAACTCAAATTGAAGCAATTATCTCATTCAATACACTAACATAAGCCTCAATATCAAATTATGAACATGCATGCCCTGAAATTGCACAAAATAAATCCCAATTGAAACTAAATATCACACTGTTATTATATAATCAACATGTTAGCTGCCATTTCATAAATCTAACACAAATTCAACTAAATAGCCAAATCAAACTCATATAAACACATAAATATGCAATATATATAATTCCAAATCAAACCCAAATTAAACACTATATATAGATGAAAGAGATAGATTGAATACCTACATACATGGCGGTGGCGGCGGTGATGGCATACGACAGGTGACAAGCGGCGGGTGGTGGCGGCGGCGAACGGCGGGCGACTTCTCCTTCTTCTCACTTTCTTTCTTCTTATTTTTCTTTCTTTCTCCTTTTGGCAGACGATCCAGGAGCTGATCTATTTTAAAACGATCAGCAAACGCGTTGTGCGACCGCCTCCTGTTGCTAATTTTAATTGACTTGACGGTCAGAGTGCTGAGAAAGTCAAAATGATCTGAAACCATAATAAGCGATCGCAGGCGGTCACAAATGTTTGTTTGTTTTCCCCGCCAACACTTGCGCCAAAATTAAAGCGGACAAATTCAATTAGCGACCATGTAGCGACGACATGATGGTTGCTAATATCAAATAGCGACTAGTTTGGATACCCGTCGCTAATAGCGGTTGTTAATTCTATCATTAGCGATCGAATATGGCAGTTGTAGAAACTTTTGGTCACTGATGGACCATTTCCTTGTAGTGAGTTGACTGATGTCAGTTCATTCAAGTCATCAACCTTAAATCTATACCCATTAACAATGCAGCCTAGAAATGAACTAATAAGTTTGTACTGGCCTAAAATGACATCTCTAAAAAGCTCAAAAGCATTTTCTTCTTCAACCCTTCTCTTAAACCACTGTAGTTAGTCCCAGTTTAGAAGCATGCGCTTCCGCTTCGAATGAAATGCATGCAATAATAATATATTATTTAACTGCTAATTAAGGGTAAATATTAAAGCTTCAATATATAGTAATACATACTTGATGTAAGACGATACTTCAGGCATATTTAGAAGCACATATGTAGATAAAATCTTCAAATCTTTATCGGTTAGGTAAGTCTTCGTATCATGTCCAAATGGTGTAGTCGGATAAGTGAATACAACCAAGTTATCAGCACGAGATTTGGAATAGACGGCCTCATTCTGACTTAAACGGTTGTACTTCGTTATGAGTTTTCTCGTACCTTATTGCTCTCAACTTACTATGCTCCTTCCTAGGTGGTGGAAATGTCAGATCATTTAGCCAGCCCAATACCTCAATGCTCGACAAACGACCAACAACCCCCTTCTTATCTGTCTTTCTGTTGAATTGTGTAGACATCTTTCTATAATTGTGCTCAACAAACAAGAATCTATGAGCAGTTCTAAAGAAACTAGTTTTCCTCCCATGACGTAGTTGTGTGCCTTGCACATCATCCACACAGACTGGACATGACAACTTCCCATGAGTCAACCAACCATTGATCATCCCAAATGCCGAAAAGTTAGTGATAGTCCACTACCAGGCTACCTTCATCACAAAATTATGTCCGACAGATTTGTCAAAAGTTTGAACACCTGTTTCCCACAACATCTTAAGTTCATTGACTAACGGTCTAAGTTACACGTTGATATCTTTTGTAGGACTCGTATCCCCTGATATGAGTAAAGTTAAGAAAAGATACAAATCCCTCTTGCATTGACGATGGAAGATTGTAAGCTACCGTAATCACTGGCCAAACAGAGTACGGCTGACTAAAATTATTAAATGGACAAAATCCATCTGTAGTCATGTCAAATCTGTCATTCCTAACTTCGTCGGCAAATTCTAGAAAATTGGCATCGAAATTATTCCATTCATCTCCATTTGCTGGGTGAGTTAGCTGACCAGGCACGACATCCCTTGTTATATGCCAACTTATATACTCAGTAGTGTGCGAAGACATGAATAGCCACTGCAACCTCGACGCAAGATAAAAGTACCATAAGATCTTCTTTGGAACATGTTTCTCCTTCCCCCCATGTTTTGTCGTCTTGTACCGAGGCAAGTTGCAGATATCACACCACACCTTATCTTTATCCTCATCATAGTATAACATCTAATCATGCTCACAAGCATTGATCTTCTCATACCCGAGATTCAACCCCATAACCGTCTTCTTCACTTCATAGGAATTCACAGGCAGAGTATTATTCCTAGGTAAGAACTCGCTAATAATAGCAAAAAAATCATTGAATCCTCTCTCACTGCAATTGTGCTCATTCTTAAAGTGTAAGAGCTTTATCAATACAGATATCCTGGTGTGCTTCTCATTTCCAGGATATAATGGGACCCCCAATTCAGATATCATCTTGTAGAAGGCAACAGTTGAATCATTTTGCTTTTGTTGAGCACTGCTTGACGCATGCTCAATCTCAGCCCATTCAATATTGCTAGGGCCATACGCATCAACCAACATCTACACGACATCATAATTATCTAATTGTGAAATCCCGTGAACTGGTTGGTCTACAGTACTGTTTGTCAGTTCTCTCAACTCAGTTGATTCTCCGTGATGAATCCATACCGAATACCCATCCACAAACCCACGTGAATATAAGTCAAATTTAATTTCGTCAGTAGTTTTCCAAATAATGTTTTTACACTTGAGACACGGGCATCTCATCTTTCTGTTCGAATCATCAACATGTTCTATTACTTTGTTCATAAAATTGACCACCCCATCATGGTACGCATCAACTAATCCCTTCCCATCAATCTGTATCATACGGTACATCCAACTCCGGTAGGCTGACATCTTTATTTGAAGAAAATATGTACCCAATTAGAACAATAATAATCATGAATGTACTCCATGCATGAATTTAGTTTTTCTAGTATATATCTCCGCTCTACAGGGGTTAAACTTCTATCCCGTTCCTGAATGCGTCTCCTCACTAGTGCCAATCTTGAGCACATTTCTTCTATTTTAAGAAAATTTCAGCAGCACCTCCCCATGGTCTCCAAGTACACGAAATAGACCAAGACAACTTAGTCTAAGTATGCACTCGGAGAACATGTAGAGATACCAACTGAAAAATCCTCAAAAGTTTATAAAAATGTATCATGTGAATTGGCACCGACCTAAGTGAGAGACAACATCCAGTAACAGTCCCAAACTGAAGACTATTCGATATTCACTCCTAATGAGTGAATGCCAAACGGGTTTCTAAACTCCTATTCATACTACATGCACAAGTATATATGCAGTTTACTGTAATTGTGAAAAACTAAGTAAATCCTACTTAGTTTACTAAAACTTCTACATATACTACATGATGTGTCAAGCATATTCAATTTGATTTAACTGTGAAAAACTAAGCAAATGCTACTTAATTTTACTAAAGCTCCTAATAAGTGTCCTACATGTGTTAAGCATATTTAGTTTACTTTAGATGTGGAAAACTAAGCAAATAGTACTTAGTTTTGTAAAGGTTATAAGTATTTACATGTGCCAAACATATTCAGTTTAATTTAGTTGTGGAACACTACGCAAATACTACTTAGTATTTATTTTATTTTATTTTATTTTTATTTTATTATGTTTTATTTTTATTTTTATTTTTTTATTTCATTTTATTTTTATTTATTTATTTATTTTTATTTTATATTATATATTTTTTTTTTATATATTATATATTATATATTTTATTTTATTTTTTATTTTGTTTAATTTTTTTAATTATTTATTTTATTTTAATGTAATTTTTTTATTTTATGTTGTTTTATTTTTTATTTTTTTTTAATCAATTTTATTTTATAACAAATATTTTATTTTAATTTATTTCAATTTATTTTAAATTATTATTTTTGTATTAGTATACTTTATTTTATATCGTATTATTTTATTTGCAATTTATTTAATTTAAATTAAATTCTTTTAATTTTATTTATTTGATTATTTTATATTAATATATATTATATAATATTATTTAATTTAATTAAATTAAATTAAATTAATTTATTTTATTATATTTTATCTTAATTATTTTATTTGATTATATTAATTTATATTATCTTATAATACATAATATTAATTAAATTTAGTTTATGTTATAATATACCCATTATTTTTTTAGTAGTTTGAAACCAAGTAAATTCTACTTAGTTCATTTTAATATTGGAAACGAATTAAAATACATAAATATTACAAAGTAGGGTCCACAGATTTTGCAATTGAATAATTCTGATAGAAATTCTGTTGGGAATTTTGTCAGAAATATCACGTATCACACTATTTATCTCTCACCAACATAAACAATATACTGAATACCACTAAACAAATTCAAATTCATTATAACCAGAATGAATTACACCTTACAAATATATATCATCAAAATCTCCTGCAATTCATATGACTGTGATCGATCCAACAAATAACAGTAATTCATATCAAGAAAACAGAAAACAACAAAATTATGCTCAACCCTAATCATTCATATAAAAAATATATTCAATCTATAACTGCTCAAACCAGCAAAACCAATGTTCATCCCCAATTCAATATATGCCAATAGTTAAAATGAATAATTGCTAAAACCACACCATGAATAAAACCAATGTTCATCCCTAATTCAATATATATATATATATATATATATATATATATATATATATATATATATATACATATTTAATGTATGCTCAGTTAGGCCAAAATCAAACCAATATTATACAAATTGCACAATTTCAGTACCCAAAATTGACATATGAAATCATTATACATATTTATGCATTTCAGAAAAAATATTACAAATAAGCAAACTTTTGAACCTGTAATGCAAAAAATTGACCGAATGGCAAAAACAACACCGGCTTGAAGCTTGGCTGTATCCTGTAAAGCTCTTACACTGTCGTGAAGATCGTACACCGCCGTGAAGGTCGTCCACCACCTTCGTGTGGTCGCCGCCGTTCGAAGGTTGCAGTGGAGTGGATGGGAGGTAGGCAGTGGAATGGCGAACAGAGGTGGGGAGGTGGATGGAAAGGAATGGCAGAGATGGTGTAGAGCAACGGTAGAGATGGTGCAGAGCAACGACAGAGAGAGAAAGAAATGATGAGAAATGAAATCTTATTTGCGGCAACTGCTAAATGAAAATAGGGTTTAGATTATTTTTGACCGAATTCTGCCGGAGTTAGGTCATCGATTATAAGTTATTTTCGACTGAAATTATGTCGGCCATATTGTAAGACCCCAACTTTTATGAATAAAGATGAATTTTCTATAAATATTATTTTTGAATATTATAGAGTGAATTTGATATATTGTTATAGCTGTCGGTAATATTTATAAATTTTACAAAGTACGCAAGTTGTTATATAATATTCGATTGGTCGGGGAATTTTCGTTTTAACAGGGAATATTAGTACGACGACACAATCATTGGTGGACCCCACAACGGAATTATTGTCGGATTGAGAAAATGACAAAAATATCTTTTTATGAAAATAACGGCGGAAGTTTTACCGTTAATTGTTGAAACACCCAGTGTTAAAAGTACAATAATACGCGTGGTTGCATAGTAGCACACGATATTGATTATTGATGCTTACGTGAGAAGTCGCTCAGTTTGTTCAATTATTGTTACAGTAATTGTTGCATAGTATCTCACGTTATTTGATTCAATTATTGTCAATATTTTATATATTATTAAATCAATAATTGAGACGACAAAGTTATTAATATTATTATTTGTAATATTGACGATGTCTAGAATTTCTGTCAAGGAGAGGTTTGGTCACCTAATTGCACGTCAATAGGGAGAAATCCTTATTGGAAAGCCCCATCTTTCCTGGGAACGACCTGGTCGTTAAATATTGTGAATTTTAATAATGATGATAAATGTTGTTAAAAATATTGAGGGGATTTTTATGAAGTATTTGTTGTAAATTTTGCTTATTATATGGACCCCCTACTCATTTTTCAAATAGTGTGTTATGAGTATAATATATATATATATATATATATATATATATATATATATATATATATAAAAAACCAACATCAACCAAACATTCCACTCCCCCCCCCATTGAGTCAATAGCTCATGATTAATATATATATATAACAACCAACATCAACCAAACATTCCACTCCCTCCCCCCCATTGAGTCAATAGCTCATGATTAATATATATATATATAACAACCAACATCAACCAAACATTCCACTCCTCTCCCCCCATTGAGTCAACAATTCATGATTAATATATATATATATATATATATATATATATATTGATTTTGGTGGATTCAAGTTTGGCATAGGATGGTTATATATATATATAGGGAAACGATCCGTGGACAACGTTAATGGGAACCCATGGATAACTAACGCCATCCAAATTGGCCCAAAATTGGAGTTAATGGTCGAGATGAGCTCCCACCGCCAGGGAGTAATGGCCAAAGAATAATTTTAAAATTCCACTTTCATTGCCGCCAGAGAGGAGTAATGCCACCAAAACGTTGTCAGTTTTGCTCGGCCGCTACTCTCTAGCTGCCAGAAAGAGGAATTTTAAAATCAGTAGCATTAAGGAATTTGGCCAAGCCGCTAGGGGACTAGCGCCAAATTCACCTTTTATTAGATCTAACATTTTACTCCATTCCCATCCAAATGCTTAACATCTCAGTAAATATAGCTTCAGAAAAGAATCACTAAATCAAATCACCGGTTTGTGGCGAGAAATTATTGGTAAGTCTTCATCAATGGCTTTCACGGTCGCTATAAATATATTTTTATCTAGCTCTTCCGAATCTTTTGCTAGTTTTAGAATGTAGAAATGAATCCGAGTATGTTGATGATGGTGAAAGTAGTAGACAAAGGTAATGGTTCCTTATGTTGGTCAATTATTTTATAAATTAGAAGAAGTTTAAAATTTTTATAGATCATATGCCCAAAAAAGTGGATTTGAGATTAGATTGCTACGAAGTCGTAAACATGCTCACAAAGAATGATTTGACGTCAAGGTTATATGTATGTAGAAAAGTCGGTAGACCAACTGCTGTGAAGAATTCATTAGATGATGAATGTGATAACGATAAGAAAACAAGACAACGAGACACAATTGGTCGAACACTATGCAAAGCTAGAATGTATGTTGTCCACTAGTAGAAGAAGAAGATAATCATGATTTCTGCTATCGAGTCGATCACAATCATCGCTAGCGTGACACCTACCAAAGTAGATTTGATTGAGACACATAGAAATATTACGCCTAGAAGAAGAAAATTAATTAATCGACACTTTAAATCAAGCTTTTATCGACCAAGTAGATGATGATGAATGTTTTGAGCACAATGGGTGGAGGAATGCAAAATATAGGTTTTAGTGAGGTTGATGTTCAGAATGTAGTTAGGGATTTAAGGCGTGACTTTGAGGATGAAAATGATGCACAAGCAAAGCAGCTAATTATCCTCAAG
Source organism: Panax ginseng (assembly GCA_020205605.1). Taxonomy (NCBI): domain Eukaryota; kingdom Viridiplantae; phylum Streptophyta; class Magnoliopsida; order Apiales; family Araliaceae; genus Panax; species Panax ginseng. Next base: position 179,541,820 of record CM035132.1, read on the forward strand.
AAATTTGATTCTAGCAAAGGCGAGTAAATTTTTCTTTCGTGTGAAATCAAAGTGAAGACAATCAGATAGCTTGTATCTTGTGGGTAGATCGCTCGCTCAAGATTTATGTATCAATGTTTCGGAGACGTGGTTACATTTGACACTACGATAGGACAAATAGGTATAATATGCCATTTGTTCCTTTTACCGGGTTAACCACCATTATCACTGCTTTTATTTGGATTTGCATTGTTAAGGATGAGATGTAAGACACTTTCACCGGTCTTAGAGACGCGGCTTGAAGCCATGGATTACAAAGCTCCGTAACCATCATCACCGACCAAGATAAAGCTACGAGCAATGCTATTGGTAGGGTACTCCCATCCACTCATCATTTATCGTGTTCTCGCATATTAGTAATAAATTTCCGTAAAATTACATCATGTTTATGCGAACACCCATCGCTCAAAGATGATTTTAACAACCGTGTGTATAAGTCATATTCCACTCCATGAAGTTCAAGAGCGTTGGGAAATACTTGTGAGAAAATATGATTTGTCTCAAAATGAATGGCTCATAAGTTTGTATGATGTGAAGGAGAAATGGATAAGTGCATACACAAAGAGATATTTTGTCACAGAATGACAACCACCTAAAGAAGCTTAAGGTATGAACCATTTTTTGATTCTTATGTGAAAACTTCAACAGTATGAAAGATTTTGTTGTCAAGACTCGTAAGGCTATTGAAAAACAATTCAATAGAGAGAGAAAGGTCGATTATATAACAAAGCATCGAAAAACGTAGTTTGGTTTTAGGAACATCGCTGAAGTACATGCTTCAATGTTATACAAAAGAGATGTTTAAACGCTTTCAAAAAGAGCTCGTGGAGTCTTTTAAGTATAACATCAAAAAGTTAGTGAGTCAGTGCATTATCGATGCAAAGGTCTATGCAAAGGTACAAGGAAGATGCAATTGAAAATAGTCAAGATATCGGCAAGTTGTCAATAATTGTCGGGGGTCGATAATATGTACTTGTCAAATGTTCTCACATTCGTCAAATTTGCGTATATGTACTAAGATTCTTAAGCTTCAAGAGTATCGCACGAATACCGCTATATGATCGCTCCTCGATGGACAAGAGATGCTAATAGAGTAATGGTGAAGAGGAAATGGTTTCTCCAATGAGTGCGACTTTTGAAAAAAATCAATCAATGCGCTTACAATCATTCATGAGTGATTATCAAGAGTTAGCTAGTAAAGTCGCTTGCTCGCTTAGAGGCTACAAGGCAATACTACAACAAAAAATGCACGGGAAAGCCCTTATCGATCAATACGACCCAGATGAGATGTATATAGTTGACGATGATAACGACCGCAGCAGAATCGTATGCATGCAATTTCAGATGATGAGATGATGATGATGATGATGATGATGATGATGATGATGAAGACTATAACGCTGATCCTAAGAACAAGAGTATTTGCCACCAATTGCTTCTCGCATAAAGGGCCTCAAAAGACAATCAAGATTAAAAAGTGTCGCTGAAAAATTATTGGGTAGTAAGTCTCAACGAAAAATGTGCGATATGCGGATTTGAAACTAACCATGACAAGCGCAATCACTATAGGGTGTTAGGACTTCCTGAACCTAAAGATAATTAATGTCTCGTTATGTGTTTATTTAGAATTTACAAGTGTTTTTTGTTCTTGAGTGATTATGGAGATGTAATTTAATCAGAATGTTTTTCAATGTTTGTTTTGGGTTCAAAATGTTGAATCATTTCCAATTTAGTAAGAATGTTGGAATGTTTGGACTTTTTTGTATTTTTTTTGACTAGACATTTAGTCGTAATGTTGGAATGTCGTCAGGATGTCGCTCCCGATTTCCTGATGTTGTTGAATGGGTTTGGTGTTAATGATTAGATGTCAGCCAGAGGAGTAGTACCAAGCACTTTTTTAGAAAAGTGTCGGCCACTACTCCTCTAGCTGCCAAAGATACAAACATTTGGCTCCAATGATGACAAGGTGCTACCAACCTATACCGTTAAACAAAAATGAAATACCAATGACAAGCGGCCAAAGATACAACCATTACATGTTCAATATAAAATGAAATACCAAAATGAAATATTACAATACCAAAATCACCCAATGAAATACCAAAATCGCTTAAACAAAATGTTTCATCCAATCCATATAAAATATTACATGTTCAAGATTGACCTCTAAATAATTTGGTCCGCTTGCATGTCTCTAGCCTTACATTTGAACAATTCATAAGCTATTCTATACCTAAAGACGGATATATCTTCAATCGACCATTTTTCTTTGCTAAGGTCAATATTGCCTCAAGATTTAGGTAGTCAACATACTTGCAACAAATATGCCGCAATCATAATAATTGTCCCGCATAGGTCGAGCCTTTGTTGTTCTGCACCTTTGAGGTGTACGCTACCAATCACCGAATCCAAGTTACCCATTCGCAATATCAATCTGTGATCAATCAGATTCTACAATAACAAGAACGACATTAAGACGCATATATATATTGCGAGAAAACTAACTCGATGTATTAAAAACAAAATGTCACGCATCATGACATCGATGTATTCTTTGTACATTTTGATAACTTCATGTGCGGTTTGTCATTATATAATGGGTCGAGAATAGAAACCTTCCATGTTGAGACCGAAAAGGTTAATAAAGATGAAATGATCATATGCGGATACATATAGGCATGAAGATAAAATCGCACCGATGTATCGGCGGTCCCACTTGAGGTGTCGATATGACCGATGTAAAAGATCTCCACGATTTTGGTCCCCAAATGACAAGGCACCTTTCCCCAAGTGCATGAAAAAGAGGGCATGAAGCCAAATTTTGCCCATCTCTCAGATTCCCCGCCTCGATATTTGGCTTCCCGATCCCGCAGAAGGCACATATATGCGCCATCATCACACTCAGATATCCAAATTCGGGTTGCAAAGAATTCATATCTTGGTGAGTCAACGGTACCAAAGTCGAGAGGATGCGAAATGGGAAATTGAAGATCATCGGGGAGTCTCACCAAAGAAGTTCTCGCTGATCATTCCAATCTTTGGCCCACGTAATCTTTTTTATAGACCCTTTAGGTCCATATGCTTCTACCGAACATCATCACCAATAAAAGACAAACCACCCTCGACGTAAGTTGAGTAAGTCGACATATCACAAGTAGGTCGAGTAGGGATGTATACATCGACCTCAATGGCGTGGGTGGGCCTCTCTCGTCTGCTCACCCCATGTATACCCTCCCCCACCCCCGACATCCGCATCATACAACTCATATAGTTGATCCCAACCCTCTTTCATGTGATTGTATTCGGAGGAAAGTCTTGCTTGAACTTGAAAATTTTGTCGAGGAGAGATTTTGCACCCTCAATCTATGCAAAAATAACATAAAATAAGAAAACAAAATAAATTAGTATTGAATAATCTTTAAAACTTTAACTTGCTTACCATGCTAACCATACGATGTTGATTATATACAAAGACGAGGCTCAGAGGTAGTGTTGGAATCTCCTTCCCGCCGAGGGGGTGGTGCAAGTGTCGCCGAGTAATTTTTTTACCACTTGAAGTATGTATCCATAGGGATAGTTTTTGCAACCTCCTCGAACTTCTCCCTCAAACAATCCATATATAGCTCCCACTCATCAATGTATTTTCTTCTCATTTGTATGTAATCCGTGGCTCAAATGATTGTTCTATGGGTTGTCTCAAAGCATCATTTCTCTCACCGGGGACTAATGCCTTGATATACCCATATCGCCTCATTACCCTATTTCTAGCATTCGATACTCGACAATATCAAAATGAATTAATGGGACCCGACCGGATCCTCGCCAATCTAGCCTCATAGTTATAGTACTCCAATCATCATCCCATCGCTGGTATGGCCGCCATACTACCTCCCACCGAGGTTGCCTATCAAATTCGCCTCCTAGAGAAAGATAAATGATGATGGGGATCGCTTCACTTATCACCATATTGATGTTTGGCATGAGTACGCCCATGCCGCTGCTCTAGGGACCCAAAATGCGTAATTAGGCCAAGGATTAGGCCTTCCAACCGTAAAACGCCAGATGCCCAAATTTGTAACAAGGTCACACAACCATTTACATAATTACTCTCTTTCATAGATGCCGTGTATGCACTCTTATATAAATATGACAAACACGCAAGACCCCACGATATGTGGCGCCTTTATTTGAATCATAAATAAAATGCATGTACCTAGGGTGTACAAGATTTTTTTTGACCTTGTGGGAAATAAACCCCCTCAAGATAGCCAAAGGACATATGCCTTTGTATACATACCAACCACATCTCTACTTGCATTGTCCGACACTTGAAAAATTTTATATGTAACTGCACTCAAGGAAATACCACGTCTTTTTTTGACATTATTCCATTCCCCAGCCCATTCATCCCCAAAGATTTCCCTAAAATAAGCTAATGGAGCATCAAATGAAGGACAAGTTAAGGGCTTACCCAATACTGGCAAACGAAAAATGAAATGGACATCCTCCAATGTTATTGTTATTTCACCACATTTCATATGAAATGTATTTGTCTCTGGCCGCCATCTCTCAATCAAAGCAGATATAAGACCTCGACATCCGCTCGTTACTACCGCAGGATAACTAAACCCCTTAAACCCCACGCCTAATAATTTTTTTTTGTAGTCTTAAAGTCCCATTTATCATATGTAATCAAGTAGATTGCTTTGACATCGCTGTACCCCTTTCAATCCCATTCCACACATCTTCCGATACATGCTTTTCAAGGGCATAAAGGACACTACGATCAATGGGTCCAGCAAACAATTGTCCATATTTACCTACAAATATCAATAATAATAAAATTTATACACATACTAATATTTTATACTAATATCAATAACATTAACAAAAATATACATAAAAATATTTTATATATAGAAAATACCCGATTTATACACATAATTTGTATACATAGATGCATACCTACCACCCAATTTGTATACATATATGTAATAATACTAAATTTGTCACTTATATACCATGCTTTCATATAGCAATAATTTGTAAAATATTTAGCAAAATTCTATCATTCAATGTCTATTTTGTTTCTAAAGATACTTACAAAAGCATAAATGGGTAGTAAGACACTTACTTTATCACTTGAATGTGAGATCGATGGACTAACGTTAGCTATTTGCAAAAGAATCCTTCGTCGTTCCTCACCAGGCTCCAATTGCCTCAAGATCTCGCAAAACGCCTCGCCGCTACTCCAAAGATACAAGTTCAGATTCGAACGCCTCGGCCGCTAGTCCCACTAATGGCCACCAAATTCCTTTATCGTTCTCGATTTTAGGTTTCCATTTTCGTCATTGAGAGGAGTAATGGCCAAAAAAAACGATTAACGCTGACCGGCCGCTACTCCTCTAATACCAGAAAGTGGAATTTTAAAATTATTGATGGCCGCTACTCCTCTAAGCGGCCGGAGCTCATCTCACCATTAACTCCAATTTTGATTTACTGATGAGCGTTAGTTGTCCATGGGTTCCCAAATAACGTTGTCCACTTGATCGCTTTCCCATATATATATATATATATATATATATATATATATATATATAAATAGGATGCTTAGTTAGAATTGAAAATCACACCGTAATCGTAGAATTCTTCTTCTATAATATTGAGCGTATTTCTTTAGAGTTTTAAAAAGCTTTGAGTGTATAAAATAGTGAAAGTTTTCTTCAAGAATTTCCTCTCTATACCAGTTGGAATACTCTTCTTTTCAAGGTAAGAGATGTTATTTTTGTTCAATATTAGCTTGAAATAATATTTTCTTCCATACTCTGTAGTATGTAAGTAATATTATTTCATTTCGATTTCAATTGCATACTGCTTTGTTAGAGTTTTGGTTTCTATACTCCATGAAATTAGTAGAATATCCTTGATATTTGCGTTTCATCCAGTGTCTTTTCATGGAAATATTATTCTGAGCATTTTTAATAAGTTTTAACTTTTTCATGCCGGAATACTATTCATGGGGTTACTATTCCCGAATTACTATTCACCCGGAGTACTATTCATGATAAAAATTGATTCGTTATCGGTCCAAATTATTTTTGGTACAATATTATTCTTGATTTTTACTCCACAAAGCAGTATCATGTTGACAATTTGGACGTTATTGATTTCTGGATAAATTAAATTATAAATCTTTAAAATTTATCCTTGAACTTGTTTTATTGAATTATTATGTCATTGTCATCATCCTCATGCTTATATTGTGATGAAAGTCATCTTTGGCTTACGTGCATAGATGGACTTGGTATGATTATGACCAGGGATTATTCGGTATAATCATGATCGTAATGTGACGAATGATGTGGTGAAAGTCCTCATTCGCCTGTAGTTCATTGATGGACAGTTGTTGGTATGATTATGACTAGGGATTATTCGGTATAATCATGACCATTAATGAAAACACGAATATCCTTGGCCCGTAGTGCATGGATAATTTGTGGTCGTGATACTAATGAATATCCTTGGCCACAGTGCAGGGATGATGTGGATTGTTTATTAAGTTGAGTCTCAGCGATAAAAGTGATGAAAAATATTTTAAATCATAGAAGATAGTAGATTTTATTCTCTACTTGACTCTTCTAATGGATTGTTTGTTCCGCTGCAGTTAAACTTGATGTTTGTTATATTTTATCAGTTTAACACTGTTGAAGACTAATGATAATTTATTCTCGCATTATCTTAGTCATAATATTTCTTCTTTGGGGCTAGTTTGGCCCACCCTTTTGCTTTCATTGTTCTCTTTAGGAAATGAGAACGTAGTAGGGACTAGTCGAACTGAGCGGAGTGATTATCCCCGATGATAAGATTAGTAGTCCTCACTATTCTATGAAATAGTGTGATAATAAATGTATTGAGGACTTCATTTGAGTTTGAATACTTTATGCCTAGAAGACAATATTCAGTATTAAACTCTCGGGCTTATGTTTTGTCGTATTTTACACGACAGCGGTTGTAGTATTAAGTTGTATTTGAATTTTGTACCATGTATTTGGTGACTCAAGATGGGTAATGTATACCTATTTTGGGGGCGTCACACATATATACATTTCGTCGAGTTTATCTTTAACGCGGGCCGGAAGCTTTGGCGCCATAAGGGATATTTATTTTCGACGGAATTCCGTCACAAATAGAATACTTTCGAGGGAATTAATTTCGACTGAATATTCCTTCGAGAATAACATAATATCAATGGATTTTATTCCTTCAAAATTAATTCCATCGAGTTTAACATATTTTCTTATAGTGCGACCTGAAGCCAAAAAAATGAAATATATCGCGTCACAAGTCGTTATTGCATTTGTTCTTGTATGGAAAGCAACCAAATAGTGTTCCTATATATATATATATATATATATATATATATATATATATATATATATACTGCTCGCTTGTATGGCTTCATAATTTAAGCCCAATATTCCTTCAAAATCTAGTTCTAGATTCTCAATTGAATTATTTACTTCCTACCGGTAGTATTACATAACTAACTTGAATAAACATTTTTAATTTTTTATTGCTTGAATTTTACTACTTATTTATTTTTGTTTATTTATCATATATATATATATATATATATATAGATGATGAGAGAAAATTAGTCTAAAGATTAGTCAGAGAGAACTCTAAGTCTTTCTAGGTCTGAGTAATTAAATGAGTTCGAATTCCTTTTATAAAATAAGGAATGAACTATTACATATTACTATTACAAAAGTGAATAATAAAAGATAATTTTAACTATTGATGAATAGTGATGAACAATGCTGACTTTTTACTATGCAACCATACTTTCGGCTAATTTTGACAAAAGAAAAAGTAGGAACATATGACTGAGGCTACTTTCGGTGAGAAAGTAGGAATGTACGCTGGCTTTTGTTGACTGGGCTGTCAGGAAAATGGATCATGAGCATCATGCAAGTTGATGGAGCCATATGGGTCTTCATCTTCATCATTTTTACTGGCATTTGTATTTCTGGAAGAAGAAGAAGAAGAACATTTTGAAGCTTCAATTTTTTCATGTAACTTGGTGACTCTTTCTTGAATGGCTTGGGCTAAGAGTTTTAATTCTGAACTCGAACAATTCTTGATATTAGAAATATCAATAGAATTTGTTGGACTAGATTTTGACTATTTTGCTTTACTAGAAGATCCTTTAGAAGGAATAGACTTGACTCGGACAATAGGAACAGGGGTAGAAGGAAACTCCTTTTGAACTTGACCAATTATCCTGTTAATATCAAACTTATCCCACCATTTTATTAAGAAAATACGAAAAACCATGGTGACTTGACCAGTGGTAGAAGTAGAATTCTAACTAGAAGAAGGAGACTGAAAAACTGACTCTACAATTGGCGTTAGAAGGTTATACTGACATTTGAGGATCTAAGGAATTTTGTATTTACTAACAAATTGCAGTAATACTGGGATACCTTCAAACTTTGAATTATACTGACTACGATTGCAGAAGTGACTGACTTAAGCTTTTAATGGCTTGGAAAGTAGGTCGAAAGAAGAACCAAATCTCGACCACCAAAGAAGAAACCAAAAGAGAATTTGACTTTTAAATTTATAATCAAATTGGATAAACCATGAATGACTAAAAGACTGGTTTTGATGAAGGAAGATCTTGTTCCAGGCTTCCATGTAATTGAAATAACAAAATAAATTATTTTGATTGGAAAGTGGATGAAGATCAGAGGGATGATTTCCCCAGTCTGTTATTTGGATAATTTGTTTAATATACAAAGAGTGATAAATGAATTTGGAATCGTCATCCCTAGCATATATAGGTTTGATGAGGACTGACTCGATTTGTAAAGGAATATCCTTAATTGGGTAGGGAAATACTAGGAAGCAAGTTTAATGGGATCATCCTTTGGTTTCATATGTGGTTCGATATGAAATAGGTTAACTTCATAATTGGGTATGTATTGGGAAGATTATTGAATAGGATTTGTGGCTTGTGATGGGTCACAAAACGGGTCAACTGGTTTGGGATTACTGGCTAAAATTGTGTTATAAGGCTTGGGAACGGTTCCAAATAACTGATATATATTAACTAGATTAACTGAGGGGACTGGGTTAACTGGATGTAGGACCAAAGTTCCTTTGGATTGATTATAAGGGCCTGAAGCACGAGAATTGGAACCACCTCTCACACTCATTTTGAATATGGAGTACCTGAATTGATGAATTCTCGAGTAAGAAAATCAGGAATTGAATTGTTACTTCCTTTAATATACTCAATTTCAAAATCAAAAATACTTAGAAGAGCTTGCCATTTAGCAAAAGTTTGCTTAGCAACGACGTTTTCAACATCCTTCTCTAAGATATATTTGGCAGGTTTGCAATATATTCTGACTAAAAACTTTTGATTTAATAAGTTACTTTGAAATTTATTAATACATAGTACTAAAGAAAGAATTTTTTTTTTATACTACTGTAATTTAACTACGTAGGATTCCATTCACCAGAATAAAAATGAAAAATTTGTTAAGATTAAGTAGGAGTTAACTTTTTTTATGATGCCTCCGAATCCAATTTCTGAAGCATCAGTTTTAACTATTTTGAATGCTAAATCATTAGAGATGCCAAGGCAGGGCAAAGCCTTAACATATTTTTTAACTTGTTGGACTACAGAAGTATGAATGCCAGTGCAAGGAGGAGGGTTATCTTGAAAACACTGAAAGAGAGGTTTGCAGATAATTCAAAGATTTTCATATAATTTGCCAATATAATTGAGCGATCCCAGAAATCTTTGAAGTTGGGTTTTATTGGTAATTTTATCAGGGAATTTGTCAGCAAATTGAATAGCTGTGTCAATTGGCTGAGTAAGACCTTGATAAATATTGAGACCAAGAAACCTAACTTTAGTATGAAAAAGACTACATTTAGTAGGAGACAAAACAAGTCCATTGATTTTTACTGTTTTGAAGAAAGAATTCAAGTGTTTAAAATGTTCTTCAACGGATTTAGAGAAAATAAGAATATCATCAATGTAAATGATGATAAAATGACTGAAAGGATTCAAAATGCCATTGAGAATATTCTGAAATTCACTGGGGGCATTTTTCAAGCCAAATGGCTGAACATTCCATTCATAATGACCAAATGGGGTAGTGAATGTTGTTTTTTACCTGTCATCTAGGTGAAAGGCAACTTGCCAGAATCTGAATTTTTGGTCAAATTTACTAAAAATTATTGCATTGCTTAACCTATTAAGGAGATCTTCCTTATTGGGTAAAGGATACCTAATCTATTCTAAAATTTTGTTTAATGGTTTGTAATTAATGACCAAGCGGGGAATACCCCTTTCCTTTTTTGCTTCATTATTAACATAAAAAGCAAGGCAGGACCAAGGAGATTTACTATGCCTAATTAATCATTTATGAAGGAGATCATTAATTTCCTTTTTCATAACTCTATTTGTTCATGATTTATCTGTATAGGTCTAGCCTTAGTAGGAATCAAATGTTCTTTGAATTCCTTAGAATAAGGAAGCCTTACAACATGTTCCTTTCGACGCCATAAGGCATTAAAAGAGTCTGAACAAAGGTTTTCTTTTAAATAGTTTTTTAATCCTTCAATTTTTTCTTGAATAGATTCATCTTGGATAAATTTTAAATCTCTTTCTTTGTGTTTAATGAGAAATTTGAATGATATCTTCATGCCTAAGTGTTTACTTCTTAATCCTTCATTACTAGTAGTGAAAGGGTATAATAAATATATAAACGTTAATCCCAAGATGATCTTATCTGTAAGATTGCGGATTAAAACAAAAGATGTTTTAAAACGCATATTATGTGACGCCCCCAAAATAGGTATACATCACCCAACTTAGATCGCCAAATACATGGTACTGAATACAAATACAAACTTAATTATACAACATGAGCTGAGAGTTTTTACACGAATATTGTCATCTAGACAATATCCAAACTCAAATAGAGTCCTCATTACATTTATTGGCACACTATTTTATAGAATAGTGAGGACTACTATAACACCATCTTGGGCCATCACTCTGATCCCCGACTAGTTTCTTTCCACGCTCTCATTTTCTGAAGAGAATAATGGAAGTAAAAGGGTGAGCTCAACTAGCCCAAAGAAGAAATATTATGACTAAGATAATGCGTAATAAGTTATCATTAGCCTTCAACAATGTTAAACCGATAGAATACAATGATAGACAAATAAGTTTAATCATAATGGAACAAGTAATCCATTAGAAGAGTCAAGTAGAGCATGATATCTACTATCTTCTATGATTTAAAAAGTTTATCATTAACTTTATTGTTGGGACTCAGCATAATAAATAGATCACATCATCGAATCATCCCTGCACTACGGGCCAAGGATATTCATTAGTATCACGTCCACAAATTATTCTTGCACTACGGGCCAAGAATTATTTGTGTAATCATCAATGGTCATGACTATACCGAATTATCCCTGGTCATAATCATACCAATCAATAGTCCATCTATGCACATAAGACAAAGATGACTTTCATCACAATATAAGCATGAGGATGATGACAATGATATAAGAATTCAATTAAAAGAAAGTAAAGGATAAATTTTTAAAGATTTATAATTTAATTTATCCAAAATTCAATAATGTCCAAATTTTCAACATGATACTGCTTTGTAGAGTAAAAAAATTCAAGAATAATATCCATGTATCAAAAAAAATAATTTGGACAGTAAAAGAAATAAATTTTTCAAATGAATAATACCCCCGTGAATAGTACTTTGTGAATAGTACCGTGAATAGTACCCTATATGAAAAGTGCCCCAAATACCCGAGAGTAAACAATATTTGAGTGAATAGTAATTGGGTGAATAAGAACCCATGAATAAGAATCTTGAATAGTACCCCTCAAGCATGAAAAGTACCCCGAATACCCGAAAGAATAATATTATAATGAATAGTAATTGGGTGAATAAGAACTCATGAATAAGTAACTCGTGAATAGTACTTGGTGAAAATATTGATATTTAATTAAAAAAGTTCATATCAATATTCCAATAAAATGATACCGGATGAAGCGCAAAAAACTCACTTGATATTCCACTAATTTCAAGGATTGTAGAAGCAATACTTACCATAGTAAGTTTAGATTTAAGAATATGAAAAGAATTAACATACTAAAATCAGAATGGATTTTCACCGTATATACGAAGACGTAATCCGCAGTGAGACAAAGTTATTCCAGGCATATACTAAAGGATGAATACGAAAACTAGTATTCCTTATGAATACGAAAGAAATAATACCCCTTACCTTAGTAGAAAGCTGGATACTGCAAAAGTAAAGTAGCAGAATACTCTTCTTCTTACTCTCTATAGTTTCTCTCTCTATAGTGTCTCTTATGAATCTTAGTGAATTGATGAGAATGAAAGAAGAATTAAGCTTCAATTTATAGGAGAATGGACTAAATAGTAACTAACTCACGAACGATCCAGATTGATTCACTATTAGAACCGATGGTCCATATTGATTACTATTAAAACCACAACCGATGGTCCAGATTGATTTACTTTTAAAACCACCACCGACAGTCCAGATTGATTTACTATTAAAACCACCACCGACGGTCCAGATTGATTTACGATTAAAACCACCATCAATGGTCCAGATTGATTTACTATTAAAACCACCATCAATGGTCCAGATTGATTCACTATTAAAATCACCACCAATGTTCCAGATTAATTTAACTTATTACACTTTAGTACTCCTAAAGTTTTCCAAGTTTGCATTATTCCCCCTTAACTTTTGTAAATCACTTATCTTCAATAAACACATTTTTAATACTTCAACAATTATTCATCATTAATATTATAACTCACATTTAACAACCAGGTCATTTCCAGGAAAGAGGGGGCTTTCCGATAAGGATTTCTCCTTATTGGCACGCAATTAGGTGACCAAACCTCTCCTTGACAGAACTTCTAGACATTGTCAATATTGCAAATAATAATATGAATAACTTTGTTATCTCAATTATAAAATATTTATGCAGATGATAATGTGACAATAATTGAATCAAATAACGTGAGATACTATTCAACAATTACTTTAGCAAGTATAACTGAGTGAATTCTCACGTAAACATCAATAATCAATACCGTAAACTATGAAACCACAGCCAGACATCAGTATTTTACCCATCGGGTAGTTCAACAGTTTAATAGTAAAACTTTCACCGTTATTTTTATAAAAAGATATTTCTATCATTTTCTAACTACAACAATACTTCCGTTATGGGGTCCACCAATGATTGTGCCGTCGTACGAATATTCCCTGTTAAAACGAATATTTCCTGACCAATCGAATATTCACTGACACAACGAATATTTTATATCAACTTGATTACTTTGCAAAATATTCCAAATATTACCCACAACTATAACATTATATCAAATCCACACCATAATATTCAAAAATATATTTTGAGAAAAATTATTCTTTATTTAAAAAAAATTGGGGTCTTACAACCTCCCCTTCTTATGAAATTTTTTCCTCGAAATTAGGGTACGTACTTGATATGTTGAAGAGGTGATGATACCTTGATTTCATTTCAGATTCTAACTCCTAGGTCATTTCCTCCACATCGTGGTTTCTCCACAAAATTTTGACTTGAAGTATAACCTTGGAGCGTAGAATATGATCCTTCTTATCTAAGATTTAAAAAGCTACCTCTTCATACGTTAAATCTTCCGCTATGTCATCCGGTTCTAATTCAATAATTTGGTTCGGGTCTTTCACATATTTACGTAACATAGATATGTGAAAAACGTTATGAACACGAGACATACTTGGCGGTAAGGTGAATCTATAGGCCACAGTTCCTACTCGATCAAGGATTACAAATGGGCCAATGAATCGAGGATTGAGCTTTTCTCTCTTTCCAAATCTCATAACTCCTTTCCATGGAGCAATCAGAATAAACACATGATCTCCAATATTGAATTCCACGTCCTTTCGATGAAGATCAGCATAACTCTTTTGTCGATCTTGTGAGGTTTTTATACGTTGTTGGATCGTTTGAATCTTTTCTGTAGTCATACGTACCAACTCCAGTCCCAATATTGTTTCTTCACCTACCTCATCCCAGCATACTGGAGAACGACACTTTCTTCCATACAACGCATCAAATGGAGCCATTCTAATACTTGCTTGATAACTATTGTTGTAGGAAAACTCCACCAATGGTAAGAACTTGTCTCAACTTCCTTTGAAGTCAAGGACACAGAGTCTTAATAAATCCTTAAGAGTTTGAATAGTCCTCTCTGATTGTCCGTCCATTTGAGGATGATACGCCGAACTAAATCGTAAATCCGTGCCCATAGATTTTTGCAAACTAACCCAAAATCTTGAAGTGAATCTTGGGTCTCGATCAGAACTACGGATACTGGCATACCATGCAATCTTATAATCACGTTTATTTACATACGAGCGAGACGTTCAAGTGTATAAGTTTCTCGAATCGTTAAGAAATGAGCAGACTTGGTCAATGTATCAACAATGACCCAAATCGCCATCATCACATGGGTCCCTGGAGTCTTTAACTCTATCTCCATCCTTTGTAAGTCATATAAAATGGGCCTTTGCGTTGACAATATCGCACTCGTACCCGCAAATGATCTTCTACTCAATGCATCAGCTACTACGTTCGTTTTTCCAGGATGGTATTGAATGGTATGATCATAATCTTTCAACAGCTCAAGCCATCGTCTTTTCCACATGTTGAGTTCCTTTTGAGTGAAGAAATATTTGAGGTTTTTATGATCCATATAAATCTCCACCTTCTCTCCATACAGGTAATGCCTCCAAATCTTAAGCGCAAAAATGACAGCTGCCAACTCTAGATCATGAGTTGGATAATTTCTCTCATATTCTTTGAGTTGTCGTGAGGCATAGGCTATGACTTTCCCATGTTGCATGAGAACACATCCTAAACCTTTGTTTGAAGCATCACTGTAGATGACAAATCCCTCCGAACCAGATGGTATTGTCAGAACAGGTGCTGAAATGAGTCTCCTCTTGATTTCTTGAAAACTTTTCTCACATTCTTCGCTCCAACCAAATTTTTTATCTTTTCGAGCCAGCTGAGTAAATGGAGTAGCGATTCGAGAAAACTCTTCTACGAATCTTCGATAATAACCAAATGTTCGAGAAAGCTACGTCTTTCTATCATCGACTTGGGTTGATCCCAGCTTTGAATTGCTTCAATCTTTACTGGGTCAACAGATATTCCATGATTTGATATCACGTGCCCAAGGAATGCTACTTCCTCAAGCCAAAACTCGCACTTCTTCAACTTGGCATAAAGCTTGTTTTCACAAAGTTTTTGGAGTATCAGCCTCAAGTTTTGCTCATGATCTTCACGGCTTTTGGAATAAATAAGGATGTCATCAATAAAGACGCGACCACAAAGTGATCTAAATATTCCTTGAATACTTTGGTTCATCATATCCATGAAGGCGTTAGAGCATTAGTCAATCCAAAAGACATGACTAGGAATTCATAATGCCCGTACCGAGTTCTGAGAGCAGTCTTTGGGATGTCATCGATTTTAATCTTTAACTGATGATATTCGGAACGAAGATCAATCTTTGAAAAGAATTTGGCGCCTTGAAACTAGTCAAACAGGTCATCAATGCGTGGCAACGGGTACCTATTTTTGATGGTGACATGATTCAACTCCCGATAATCAATATAAAGTCGCATACTTCCATCTTTCTTCTTTACGAAGAGAACAGGAGCACCCCAAGGAGTAGGGGTGAGCATGGTGCGGTTTGAAGTCAAAATCGCACCCGAAACCGCTTAGGTGCCGTTTGAAAAATTCAAAACCGCACACGAAACCGCTTGTGATTGGTGCGGTGCGGTTTTAAAGCATGCGGTGCAGTTTTAATTGGTGCGGTTTCGGTTCCAAAACCAATTGAAACAACAAAAAAGTCTAAGCCTTCAATAAAATTTAACATAGAACTTACATCGAGCAATTAACTTAGTGACAGAGTCGGCAATGAGAATTATATCAAGCATAGAACCAAAGTTCCTTCTACTAAACATGTCAAACTCACCATCAAATCATAGAACAGTGAGACACGTAAAATAATTTTAGTTTATAATAAAAGAATAATGCTTTAAAACTAAAACATACGCTATATAAAACAGCGGAGATCATATATTGATAATAAGCAAGAAGGTTTATCTAGTTCTCCAAAAATTAACAGTATATACTGGATATAGAATGAAATTTTATCTTATATATTACAGGGAGGACTTATAGAATATAATCCTAACTATGCCTAATTTGAAAAATAATCTATTAGACTATTACTATTATAGTATTAACCTTAACTAATGCATCAAGTGCTCGAACCAATGAATTTGGCCCCTCAGCTATAAGACCCTCCACTAACGCATCAAACAAATTCGAAATTCCAAAATCCAATTGCTTAATTTTTGACTCTATAACCTCTAACAATCTTCTTTTAATTGGTGAAAAAATGACAATACAAGACCGGGGTTTTCTCTGAGCATGTTTAAGTGAAAAGTAACTTTAGAATTTACTAGAGATAATATATACATACACACACATGGTGCGGTTTCGGTTTTATGCGTGTGGTTTTGGCTAGTAACCAAACAGAAACCGTAAATTTGGTTATTCAACCCACTTAAAACCGCCATATACGCCAGAACTGTTGGTGCGGTTTTAATTGGTGCGGTTTATGCGGTTTTTGGTGCGGTTTCGATTCTAATTTGGTTACTTGCTCAGCTCTACCAAGGAGATGTACTAGGACGAATGAAACCGATGTCTAACAATTTCTGCAGTTGAGTATTTAACTCCTGAAATTTAACAAGAGCCATTCGATATAGGGCTTTGGAAATGGGTTTTGTAACGGGTTCAAGGTCGATACAAAATTCAATTTCACGCTATGGGGGTAGGCCAGGAAGTTCTTCAGGGAATACGTCAGGAAATTTATTAACAATGGAAATATCATTCAAATCTGACATATTTTTGTTTAAATCTGTGACATGGGCTAAGAAAGCTTGATATCCGTTTTTTAATAAACGAATAGCTTTATAACTTGAGATGACAGTAATTGACTTTAATGGTTTGGTTGCTTGAATTCGCATAATAGGTTGGTTAGGAATATGAAAGCTAACAACCTTACGAAAATAATCAATTTTAGCATGATGAGTAGTCAACCAATCAATTCCTAAAATCACATCGAATGCAAGTATTTTTAAAGAAATAATATTGACAAGTAACGTGCGGTTGCCAATTTGAACCAAACAAGACTTATAAATAATGGATGTTATGAAGGTTTCTCCCAACGGAGTTTCAACAGATAGATCAAAGTCTAATTTCTCTGGAGTCAAATTTAAATGTTGAGCGCAAGTAGGAGAAATAAAGGAATGGGTAGAACCGGTATCGAATAAGGTATAAGCTTCGCAAGAGTTTATGATTAGCTTACCCGTGATCACCTCGTTCGGATTCCTCACTTTTTGGGAGGTTACGACAAACGCTCTCCCTTAAACTACCGATTTTGTCTTGTCTGGGACGGCCTTTGATGCCTCCATCCCAGATGGACTTGACTTTGGTGCATGACAAAATCGGGCTAGGTGTCCTTCTCTTCCACAATTGTAGCATGCTTTGACTCAAAGCGTATTATTTGGACCGATGTGTCCTCTCCTCCGTATTTAGTAACATACGACCGGGTGGTCGCTCTCCTTCCTTAACAACAGTGTGCCTGTCTTTGACGCCTTTCCATCATTATTGAATCTCCTCTTCTTGAAATTTCCACTTCTATTATCTTGCCATGATTACCACCGAGTGGTTACCATTTCTTGCATGTTGATTCCTCCACGCTTGTTGTCAATTTGCTTTGATGATCGCTACCACCGGTATTATCGACTTGCTTGTTGCTCTCTCTTGGTTGGGTTGACTCATTATCGCGCTCCAATAACTGAGCCCTATTTAAAACATCTGAATACAAACACAGTTTATGAGAAATGAGGTATTGACGTAGTTCGGGTCTCAAACCTTGTAGAAACATTCACGTCATTCTCTCCTCATTATCAACCAAATGGGATGCGAATCGACAACTTTCGCAAAAACTTAGCCTCGTCTTCGCGACACGGTCCATATTGTTTTGCTCCAACTTGATAAACTCCACCTCCTTCATGTGACGAATACTTTCGGGAAAGTACTTTTCATTGAACATCTCTTGGAACTTTTCCCAAGATATCTTAAGTGCGGCAGGCTGGGTACATTTTACCGATTCCCACCAGTAATCTGCTTCTCCTCTCAACATGAAGATAGCAAAGGAAACTTTTTGCTCCTCGGAGCATCCCAAGACATCAAATATCTTGGTGATCTGCTTTATCTACATCTCTGCCTTAAGTGGTTTTGACTCTCCCCAAAACTCTGATGGTCCCAGCTCCTTGAATTGTTTAGCGGTGACCATCTGTGAGTTGCCAGTGTGTCTACCCGCATTTTGAACAGGAGCCACTCTCGCCTGTTGTTGCATGAATTGCATGAAGTCTCTGAACATCCCATCGTTCATCATTTGATCGGTGTTTTTATTTACTTGAGGATTATTGTCTTCTTGTTGCACATTATCCTGGGTATTGATCGTTGGTGACTCAACGGTCTCATGTGCTTCATTGCTTATCTCGACATTTTCAGATGCCATTTTTAAATACTGCCACAAAACAAGGGTTAATTGACATGCCACATATTATCCCTAAACTCTGACCGACCAATTAAATACCAAATAAACTTAGGTAGCTCATACTAGAGAAGGAATTCCCCGTCTCTCCCCTCCTAGTTCTTGTCTCACATCTCAGCCAGGGATCATATCCCTAAGCTTTGATACCAACTGTGACGCCCCCAAAATAGGTATACATCATCCACCTTGGGTCGCCAAATACATGGTACTGAATACAAATACAAACTTAATTATACAACATGAGTTGAGAGTTTTTACACGAATATTGTCATCTAGACAATATCCAAACTCAAATAGAGTCCTCATTACATTTATTGGCACACTATTTTATAGAATAGTGAGGACTACTATAACACCATCTCGGGCCATCACTCCGCTCCCCAACTAGTTCCTAAGCCACGCTTCTCATTTCAAGAGAATAATGGATTTAAAAGGGTGAGCTCAACTAGCCCAAGAAGAAATATTATGACTAAGATAATGCGTAATAAGTTATCATTAGCCTTCAACAATGTTAAACTGATAGAATACAATAGACGTACGGTACGTAATCTGCGTAGACAGGTTATTCCGACATACTAAAGGATGAATACGAAAACTAGTATTCCTTATGAATATGAAAGAAATAATACCCCTTACCTTAGTAGAAAGCTGGATACTGCAAAAGTGAAGTAACAGAATACTCTTCTTCTTGCTCTCTATAGTTTCTCTCTCTATAATGTCTCTTGTGAATCTTAGTAAATTGGTGAAAATGAAAGAAGAATTAAGCTTCTATTTATAGGACAATGGACTAAATAGTAACTAATTCAAGAACGGTCCAGATTGATTCACTATTAGAACGGACGGTCCATATTGATTACTATTAAAACCACAATCGATGGTCCAGATTGATTTACTTTTAAAACCACCACCGTCGGTCCAGATTGATTTACTTTTAAAACCACCACCGATGGTCCAGATTGATTTACTATTAAAACCACCATCAATGGTCCAGATTGATTTACTATTAAAATCACCATCAATGGTCCAGTTTAATTTACTATTAAAACCACCACCAATGGTCCAGATTGATTTAACTTATTACACTTTAGTACCCCTAAAGTTTTCCAAGTTTACATTATTCCCCCTTAACTTTTGTAAATCACTTATCTTCAATAAACACATTCTTAATACTTCAACAATTATTCATCATTAATATTATAACTCATAATATTTAACAACTAGGTCGTTCCCTGGAAAGAGGGGGCTTTCCGATAAGGATTTCTCCTTATCATGCGCAATTAGGTGATCAAACATCTCCTCGATGAACTTCTGAGACATTGTCAATATTGCAAATAATAATATAAATAACTTTGTTGTCTCAATTATAAAATATTTATGCAGATGATAATGTGACAATAATTGAATCAAATAACGTGAGATACTATGCAACAATTATCGTAGTAATAATTGAGTATAATCGAGTGACTTCTCGCGTAAGCATCAATAATCAATACCGCGTGCTACTACTACTACGCCAGACATCATTACTTTACTTTACCACCGAGTAGTTTAACAAAAAACTTTACCGTTATTTTTATAAAAGATATTTCGCCGCTTTTCTAACTACGACAATACTTCCGCTATGGGGTCCACCAATGATTGTGCTGCTGCATTTAATATTTCCCCGTTAAAATGAATATTCCCCAACCAATCGAATATTCAATTTGACACAACGAATATTTTATATCAACTTGATTACTTTGCAAAATTTTCCAAATATTACCCACAACTATAACATTATATCATATCCACACAATAATATTCAAAAATGTATTTCGAGAAAAATTATTCTTTATTTAAAAAAAATTGGGGTCTTACATATTATCTTGACAAATATGAACTTTAGGAAGTTTATATTTTATTTCGATTTGACTACCATTAGCAGAATTTAACCTTTCACTAGTTTTCTTATAGTATTTGGTAGGGATTAAACCTTCTTGAATACAATTCAGATCTGCACCAGTATCAACTAAGGCAGAAAGTTGTATTGTGAAAATTTTATCAATTACCAAAGTAATAGAAATATACCATTTTTGAATGGTGATATCTTTAATTTGTTTAAGCAAAAGACCTTGAACAAAAAACTCTGACTCTTCTTTAGTATTTGATGATTCTGGTTCGTCATGATTTTCATCACTAGAAGAATCGAATACTTGAAGATCTTGTTTTTTAACTTCAATTTCTTTTCTTAAATTAAAAATATCAATTTTAAGGGTAGATATTTCTCTTTTTAGTTTATTAACTTCTTGATTTAATTCAGAGAGGGTGACTTTCTTGTTGGGTGTTTTAAATCTTTCAAGAGTTTTATTAAGGCTAAATATAGGTTTATCTTTAGTTTTAATCATTTGGTTTTTGCCATTACTATCTTTAGTTAGCAAATCCTTTAACTGTCTTGTGTACCTGGTTTTTAACTCAGGATTTGTAATTTTACTAATTAGATCAATTAAGAAGGAACTTTCTTCTTCTTTGGTAATTTCATTTAATCTTTTATTGCAACAATTTTCATTGCAATTATCTGCATAGATAGTAAATTCTTCATTATCACTATCCGTTTCATTGTTACTAATACTGTAATTAGAAGAATCAAAAATATCAGAACCCTCATCATTATTGATGTCGTTCTCAATCCTCATCAATTCTAACAGTTTTTTAGTATCTTCATTTGAGATATTTAACTGGGATAATTTTTGTTTTATTTTACACTCATTTTTGTAGTGTTCTTTCTACCCACAATTGTGGCAAACAATTTTACTTTTATCAAATTTTTTAGATTTTTTAGTAAATTTTTTACCGGATGTTTTAGGTTTATCATAGTAACTATTTTTATTTTTATGATGACTATGTTTTTTCTTTTGTCATTTGTGACTCTTGTCAATAAGTTTATGTCTGTGCTTTCTTCTAGAAGGAGCGACAGGAAGTAAACCATATTGTTCACAAAATGTCCCTAATTCATATTTAGCTTTGTGTTTGTCTTTTCTAGCTTGGATACCTAGTTTGAAATCAATACACATTTTTAATCCGATTTTTTGTATATAACTGATTATCTTTCCATAGGTTAGATTGTCATAATCAATATAACTTAAATCTTTACTTAATTCTTCACGAACTTTATGAGCGAATAAGTTAGGTAAACCATTAACAAATTTTTCTTTCCAGAATGGTTTATTGCTGTCATTTCGCATCATCAATCTAGACGTAAACACATCTTTGTACCATCTAAAATCACTTAAAGTGGGACAAGTGAGATTACTTAACTGATCGTGAATCCTTTTTGTAATATTACTAGGAGTTCTGACAAAATATTTGATTATGGTAAATATAAGTGTGTTAACTCCATCTGGCGGACCAACACCAACATCTTCATTAAAGATGGGGTTGTCGTCATTATCCATTTAGACAGCATGGATTATTGATAATCTAGTATCTTCAGTAAGATATTTTTCCCATCAAGATCTAAGAATACCAGTGAATCCACTAGCTATTAATTCAACAATATCTGGTTGAGTCAGATTGTTGAACTTAGTGATATAGCTATTGGCTACCATGGACATATGATTTAACTTGTTTAGAATTTCTTGTTCACTAAAACCATCAATATTCCATTCATAAATTTTATTTGAAGAAACAGAAATTTGTTTATCTAGGTTTCTCTCTTCGAATTGTAGATCCAGAGGAGTGGGTCTAGAATATCAATTTTTTGTTATACTAGCGTTATTAAAGGTTAATTTATTTAACTGATCATTAAAATTAGGAACATTATCAGACTGATTTGATTGACTAATACTTTCATTATCAAATTCAATCTGATCAATGACAGCAATAGTACCACTCGTTCTAGCTTCATTTTTTAATTTTTTAAAGAATTTATCAATAACTTGGGTTAGTTCACTATCCTGGTTAGGTAGACCTAGTCCAACCCTATTTTCTGGAAGACTCAACAAAGGTTGTTCTAATTTGGAATCTGGTTTTTAATAACAGTTTCCTCAAATTTTTCTTCAATTTTATCTAACCGTTTACCTATGGTTGCTAGATATTAGTTTGTAAAATTATTTTGTTCAATAATTTTCTTTTCATCCTTATTTCCATCTGAAATTTTAAAAGTACTGGCAACAAAAGATGTGCTTTTAATGGATAAAAGAACAGTTTCAAGTGGGGGATGACTAGATGAGACTTTTGACTTATCTTCTTTAGTCCACTGTGATTTAGTTATAACATTACATTTACCATGATATTTTTCATACAATTATAAAAAGTAATGTTTATCTTTTCATTCTTAATAAATCTTTTCCATCGATTTATAACTTTATCTCGTTCTTTATTAGTTGGGTGATTAGAACGGAATAAATATCTTTTTTCTTTATTAGCCTTGGAATTGAAATCTTCAACAAGATTGTCCCAACCAAATTTAACTTCTTTTTTAATAACTCTCAATTGATTATTAATGGGGATTTCAAAATCTGACTAAGTAGGATATTCTTAAGGTGTATGAGAAGAATCTTCTTCTAAAGGTTCATTTGTTGTATAACAGGGATGACTAGTCTGACCATGATTCAGAACACCTTTTAATTTAATATTTTGAATACAAGTATTACTTAGTATTTCATTATCTCTTCTAGTATAAATAGAAGGTGATGAAGAACTAGTAAAATCTTCTATAATAATTGGTTTTCTAGTTCATTCAAAACTTATTTTGATTGTACCGTCAGAAAATTGCTTAATATTTTCTACGTTTAATAAATTGTTAATAACTGGTTGCTGAGGTATTTCACTGGGCAAGGTCCATTGACTAGGTAACGTAATGTCTTTCCAAAGGATGGTCCTTGGAATCTGAACATTAACATCACTGGTTGAACTTTGAATTAAAATTGTTTGGTCTTTAGGACTTTTGTTAAGAGCATGAACATTTAAATTTGTTTTCATGGTCTTATAATATATCCTATAAATCAAAGCTAAAGCTTGAGAACGCTCTATCATTTGAGTGATTTCTCCTGAATTTGTAATGTTTAAGGTTAAAGCTTTTAATAAATTAGGATCACTTAGGCTTAATGTGAAGTCAGGAAAGCAATTGAAATGGATTGGTCCATTATGCAGACTTGATTCCATTATGCCAATGATACTTGGGAAATAATTAAGAAATCTAACATCTCTAAGACAGACGTAGATACTTGAATTAATTCCTTTGATGTTTAATGGTTTGACTACAACTTGAATAAGTCCAATATGAATGAAATTATAACCCTTTTTCCTATGTCTTTTAATAATATCGAAAGATAAAAGACTATAATTTTCATATTCCTTATTAATTCCATAAACCTTTTCAATAGTTTTAACATTATAATCAATTTTGAAATTATCCAAAAAGGTTGAATGATAAATTTCTTTATGGTAAACACTGGGTATGTTCCAATTACTTAAAACCTGATTAATGTTTTCATAACTGTGTTCTTCCTGGTTCACTATGTCTGAGACAAGGGGTAAAGTTGATATGTGACTAGATTAGGAATTATATCTAAATAATCGATTCATCTTTATCTAAGTTCAAAGTTTATTTTTACTCATTAATCTTTCATACATACCCTCATACTTTTAGTAGGCATATACCTATGTTCTCTTGTTATGACCCGACACTGCTCACACCTAAGACTTAGAAAGACTCAGAGTTTTCTCTAACAAATCTTCAGACTCACTTCCTTCTCTTCTCTTCTTCTATTCCTCTCTTAATCTAAAGATTTTTTAGAGAGAACTGTGAGTCTTTCTAAGTCTGAGTAACTAAATGAGTTCGAATTCCTTTTATAGAATAAGGAATGAACTATTACAAATTACTATTATAATAGTGAATAATAAAAGACAATTTTAACTGTTGATGAATAGTGATGAACAGTGCTGACTTTTTACTATGCAACCATACTTTCGGCTACTTTTAACAAAAGAAAAAGAAGGAGCATGTGACTGAGGCTACTTTCTATAAGAAAGGAGGAATGTACGCTGGCTTTTGTTGACTGGACTGTCAGGAAAATGGGTCCTGAGCATCTTGCAAGTTGATGGAGCCATATGGGTCTTCATCTTCATCCTTTTTACTGGCATTTGTATTTCTACGAGAAGAAGAAAAACATTCTGAAGCTTCAATTTCTTCATGTAACTTGGTAACTCTTTCTTGAATGGCTTGGGCTAATAGTTTTAATTTTGAACTCGAACAATTCTTGATATTAGAAATATCAATAGAATTTCTTGGGCAGGATTTTGACTTTTTTGCTTTACTAGAAGATCCTTTAGAAGGAAGAGACTTGACTGGGACAATAGGAAGAGGGGCAGGAGGAAACTCCTTTTGAACTTGATCAATTATCCTGTTAATATCAAACTTATCCCACCATTTAATTAAGAAAATGCGGGAAACCATGGTGACTTGACTAACAGTGGTAGAAGTAGAATTTTGACTAGAAGAAGGAGACTGAAAAACTGACTCTAAAATTAGCATTAAAAGGTTATACTGCCATTTGAGGATCCGAGGAATTTTTATTTACTAACAAATTGCAGCAATATTATGATACCTTCAAACTTTGAATTATACTGACTACGATTGCAGAAGTGACTGACTTGAGCTTTTAATGGCTCAGGGAATAGGTCGAATGAAGAACCAAATCTCGACCACCAAAGAAGAAACCAAAAGGGAATTTGACTTTTAAATTTATGATCAAATTGGATAAACCATGAAAGACTAAAAGACTGGTTCTAATGAAGGAAGATCTTGTTCCAGGCTTCCATGTAATCGAAATAACAAAATAAATTATTTTAATTGGAAAGTGGACGAAGATCAGAGGGATGATTTCCCCAGTCTGTTATTTGGATAATTTGTTTAATATACAAAGAGTGATAAATGACTTTGGAATCATCATCCCTAGCATAGATAGGTTTGATGAGGACTGACTTGATTTGTAAAAGAATATCCTTATAATACGCAAGGGATTTATAAGGAGCAAGGGGAAAAAAGTGTCATCCAATAGGGAAATACTGGGAAGCAAGTTTAATGAGATCATCCTTTGGTTTCATATGTGGTTCGATATAAAACAAGTTAACTTCATAATTGGGCATGTATTGGGAAGATTATTGAATAGGATTTGTGGCTTGTGATGGGTCACAAAACGGGTCAACTGGCTTGGGGTTACTGGCTAAAATCGTGTTATAAGGCTTGGGAACGGTTCCAAGTAATTGATATCTATTAACTAGCTAGATTAACTGAGGGGACTGGGTTAACTGGATGTGGAACCAAAGTTCCTTTGGATTGATTACTAGGGCTTGAAGGGCGGCCTGATCCACGAGAACAGGAACCACCTCTCACACTCATTTTGAATATAGAGTACCTGAATTGATGAATTCTCGAGTAAGAAAATCAGGAATTGAATTGTTACTTCCTTTAATATACTCAATTTTAAAATCAAAAATACTTAGAAGAGCTTGCCATCTAGCAAATGTTTGCTTAGCAGCGATGTTTTCAACATCCTTTTCTAAGATATATTTAGCTGATTTGCAATCTATTCTGACTAAAAACTTTTAATTTAATAAGTCACTTTGAAATTTATTAATACATAGTACTAAAGAAAGAATTTTCTTTTTTATAGTATTGTAATTTAACAGTGTAGGATTCCATGCACCAGAATGAAAGCAAACAATTTGTTTAAATGAAGTAGGAGTTAACTTTTGTTTGAGGATGCCTCTGAATCCAATTTTTGAAGCATCAGTTTCAACTGTAAGCTAAATTATTAGAGATTCCAAGGCAGGGCAAAGCCTTAACATATTTTTTGACTTGTTGGACTACAGAAGTATGAATGTCAGTCCAAGGAGGAGGGTTATCTTGCAAACGCTAAAAAAGAGGTTTGCAGATAATTCAAAGATTTTTATAGAATTTGCCAATATAATTGAGCGATCCCAGAAACCTTTGAACTTGGGTTTTATTGGTAATTTTTTCAGGAAATGTGTCAGCAAATTGAATAGCTTTGTCAATTGGCTGAGTAAGACCTTGATAATTATTGAGACCAAGAAACCTAACTTTAGTCTGAAAAAGACTGCATTTAGTAAGAGACAAAACAAGTCCATTGATTTTTACTGTTTTGAAGAACGAATTCAAGTGTTTAAAATGTTCTTCAACGGATTTGGAGAAGATGAGAATATCATCAATGTAGATGATGATAAAATGACTGAAGGGATTCAGAATATCATTAAGAATGTTCTGAAATTCACTAGGGGACTTTTTCAAACCAAATGGTTGAACGTTCCATTCATAATGACCAAATGGGGTAGTGAATGTTGTTTTGTAATGGTCATCTGGGTGAATGGCAACTTGCTAGAATCCGAATTTTAGATCAAATTTACTAAAAATTGTGGCATTGTTTAACCTATTAAGGAGATCTTCCTTATTGCGTAAAGGGTACCTAATTCTTTCTAAAACTTTATTTAATGGTTTGTAATTAATGACTAGACAGGGAATACCTCTTTCCTTTAATGCTTCATTGTTAACATAAAAGGTAGGACGGGACCAAGGAGATTTACTATGTCTAATTAATCCTTTATGAAGGAGATCGTTAATTTCTTTTTTGCATAACTCCATTTGTTCATAATTCATCTGTATAGATCTAGCCTTAGTAGGAATCGAATATTCTTTGAATTCCTTAGTATAAGGAAGCCTTACAATATATTTTCTCTGATGCCAAAGGGCATAAGAAGAATCTGAACAAAGGTTTTCTTTTAAATAGTTCTTTAATCCTTCGATTTTTTTCTTGAACTATTTTATCTTCAAGATGTTTTTCAACATGCTTATAATTAATTTCTTCCTTTAAGAAGTTTAAATGGGTGGTTTTACTATTTAGCAAGTTTAGTGATTTAGAAATAGATTCATCTTGAATAAATTTCAAATCTCTTTCTTTGGGTTTAATGAGAAATTTGAATGTTATCTTCTTACCTAAGTATTTGCTGCTTAATCCTTCATTACTAGTAGTGAAAGGGTATAATAAATATATAAACGGTAATCCCAAGATGATCTTATCTATAAGATTGCGGATTAAAATAAAAGATGTTTTAAAACACATATTATCTTGACAAATATGAACTTTAGGCAGTTTATATTTTTATTTCCATTTGACTACCATTAGCAAAATTAAATCTTTCACTAGTTTTCTTATAGTACTTGGTAGGGATTAAACCTTCTTGAATAAAATTCAGATCTGCACCAGTATAACCTAAGGCAGGAAGTTGTATTATGAAAGTTTTATCAATTACTAAATTAATAGAAATATACCATTTTTGAATTGTTATATCCTTAATTCTTTTGATTGAAATACCTTGACTAAAAATTTCTGACTCTTCTTTAGTATTTGATGATTCTGGTTTGTCATGGTTTTTATCACTAGAAGAATCATATATTTGAAGATCTGGTTTCTTTACTTCAATTTATTTTCTTAAATTAGAAATATCAATTTTAAGGGTAGATATTTATGTTTTTAGTTTATTGACTTCTTGATTTAATTCAGGGAGGGTAACCTCCCTACTGGGTGTTTTAAATCTTTCTAAAGTTTTATTAAGGCTAAATATAGGTTTAGCTTTAATCATTTGGTTTTTAGCATTATATCTTTAGTTAGCAAATCCTTTAATTGTCTTGTGTACTTGGCTTTTAACTCAGGTTTTGAGATTTTACTAATAAGATCAATTAACAAAGAACTTTATTCCTCTTCTTTGGTAATTATATTTAATCTTTTATTACAACAATTTTCATTAATGGCAATTATCTGCACAGATAGTAACTTCTTCATTATCATTATCTGTTTCCCCGTTACTAATACTGCTATTAGAGGGATAAGGAATATTAGAACCCTCATCCTTACTGATGTTGTTCTCAATCCTCATTTATTCTAATAGTTGTTCAGTATCTTCATTTGAGATATTTAACTGGGATAATTCTTGCTTTATTTTACACTCATTTTTATAGTGTCCTTTCTGCCCACAATTGTGGCAAACGATTTTACTCTTATCATATTTTTTAGATTCTTTAGTGGATTTTTTACTAGATATTTTAGGTTTATTATAGTAACTATTTTTATTTTTATAATGACTATATTTTTTCTTTTGATGCTTGTGACTTTTGTCAATATGTTTATGTCTGTGCTTCCTTCTAGAGGGAGCAACAGGAGATAAACCATATTATTTACAAAATGTCCATAACTCATATTTAGCTTTATTCTTGTCTTTCCTAGCTTGGTTAGCTAGTTTAAAATCAATAAACATCTTTAATCTTATTTTTTGTATATAACTGATTATATCTCCATATGTTATCATAATCAATATAACCTAAATTTTTATTTAATTCTTCACAAACTTTATGAGTGAATAAGTTAGGCAAACCATTAATGAACTTTTCTTTCCAGAATGGTTTATTGCTATCATTTCGCATCATAACTCTAGAAGTAAACATATCTTTGTACCATCTAAAATCACTTAGAGTGGGATAAGTGAGATTACTTAACTGATCGTGAATCCTTTTTGTAATATTACTAAGAGTTCTAACAAAATGTTTGATTATGGTAAATATAAGTGTGTTAACTCCATCTGGCGGACCAACACCAACATCTTCATTAAAGATGGGGTTGCCGTCATCATCCATTTGGACAGCATGGATTATTGATAACCTAGTATCTTCAGTGAGATATTTTTCCCACCAAGATCTAAGAATACCAGTGAATCCACTAGCTGTTAATTCAACAATATCTGGCTGAGTCAGATTGTTGAACTTAGTGATATAGCTATTGGCTACAATGGATATATGATTTAATTTGTTTAGATTTCTTGTTCACTAAAACCATAAATATTCCATTCATAAATTTTATTTGAAGAAACAGAAAATTGTTTATCTAGGTTTCTCTCTTCGAATTGTAGATCCGGAGGAATGGGTCTAGCATACCAATTTTTTGTTATACTAGTGTTATTAAAAGTTAATTTTTTTAACTGATCATTAAAATTAGGAACATTATCAGATTGATCTAATTGACTAATACTTTCATTGTCAGATTCAATCTGATCAATGACAGCAATAGTACCACTCGTTCCAGCTTCATTTTTTAATTTTTTAAAGAATTTATCAATAACTTGGGTTAGTTCACTATCCTGGTTAGGTAGACCTAGTCCAACCCTATTTTCTGGAAGACTCAACAAAGGTTGTTCTAATTTGGAATCTGGTTTTTAAATAATAGCTTCATCAAATTTTTCTTTAATTTTATCTAGTTGTTTACCTATGGTTGCTAGATATTAGTTTGTAAAATTATTTTGTTCAATAATTTTCTTTTCATCCTTATTTCCATCTGAAATTTTAAAAGGACTGGCAACAAAAGATGTGCTTTTAATGGATAAAAGAACAGTTTCAAGTGGGGGATGACTGGATGAGACTTTTGACTTATCTTCTTTAGTCCACTGTGATTTAGTTATAACATTACATTTACCATGATATTTTTCATACAATTATAAAAAGTAATGTTTATCTGTTCATTCTTAATAAATCTTTTCCATCGATTTATAACTTTATCTCGTTCTTTATTAGTTGGGTGATTAGAACGGAATAAATATCTTTTTTCTTTATTAGCCTTGGAATTGAAATCTTCAACAAGATTGTCCCAATCTAATTTAACTTCTTTTTTAATAACTCTCAATTGATTATTAATGGGGATTTCAAAATCTGACTAAGTAGGATATTCTGAAGGTGTATGAGAAGAATCTTCTTCTAAAGGTTCATTTGTTGTATATAAGGATGACTAGTTTGACCATGATTCGTAACACCTTTTAATTTAATATTTTGAATACAAGTATTACTTAGTATTTCATTATCTCTTCTAGTATAAATAGAAGGTGCTGAAGAACTAGTAAAATCTTCTATAATAATTGGTTTTCTAGTACGTTCAAAACTTATTTTGATTGTACCGTCAGAAAATTGCTTAATATTTTCTATGTTTAATAAATTGTTAATAACTGGTTGCTGAGGTATTTCACTGGGCAAGGTCCATTGACTAGGTAACGTAATGTCTTTCCAAAGGATGGTCCTTGGAATCTGAACATTAACATCACTGGTTGAACTTTGAAATAAAACAGTTTGGTCTTTAGGACTTTTGTTAAGAGCATGAACATTTAAATTTGTTTTCATGGTCTTATAATATATCCTATAAATCAAAGCTAAAGCTTAAGAACCCTCTATCATTTGAGTGATTTCTCC
Source organism: Panax ginseng (assembly GCA_020205605.1). Taxonomy (NCBI): domain Eukaryota; kingdom Viridiplantae; phylum Streptophyta; class Magnoliopsida; order Apiales; family Araliaceae; genus Panax; species Panax ginseng. The sequence goes on from CM035132.1 coordinate 179,572,948, forward strand.
TGCATTTTTAATGTTTAAGGTTAAAGCTTTTAATAAATTAGGATCACTTAGGCTTAATGTGAAGTCAGAAAAGCAATTGAAATGGATTTGTCCATTATACAGACTTGATTCCATTATGCCAATGATACTTGAGAAATAATTAAGAAATCTAGCATCTCTAAGACAGAGGTAGATACTTGAATTAATTCCTTTGATGTTTAATGGTTTGACTGCAACTTGAATAAGTCTAATATGAATGAAATTATAACCTTTTTCCTATGTCTTTATATATATATATATATATATATATATATATATATATATATATATATATATATATATATATGGGAGTGATCCATAGTTAAAGTTGGATGGAACCAATCAATTATTTTTGTGATCCAAAAGTTAGAATTTTTTTCAACCGTACAACTGTTATGCGGATGGTAGATCATATATGCACAATAATTGCACGAATGGGATTTGAGCAACTATTGTGCGAATGTGATATAATTTTTGAATTTTCATTTGCATAATTGTTGTACGAATTGTATATCACGTCAGTACAACTATTGTGCACAGGGGCGAACGCGGATTAGGGGCAGGGGGGCACCTGCCCCCACTGAAATTTTAGAAGTCAAGGGGTTTAACTTAAAAAAAATGAAAAGACTTTTATACTTCAAAGCTCCACTACATCACTGCTACACTATAAAAGACCAAGTCTAATTGTCTAAATCAATTGGACGTGTACTTCACTTTTCAACAGAAGGAGGGAGCAACAGAGCAACGTGTATATTTTAATTTTAATTTCAGCTTTTAATTTTATAAATTTAATAAATTCTTTAAAAAATTTTGTAATTGTTTATAGATTCTTTTTTTTGTACTTTTAGAAAATTAGGAATTTTTGCTTCTTAAAGCAACACTCCAACAATGAAGAGAACTCCACCAAATAAAAGTTCTTCAAGTTCAAGTATGTGTTCTATTCTATTTTTACATTCTTTAAATTTTGTAATTTATTTTGTAATGTTACTTGTTACTTGTTAGTGATTTAATTGAGATTGTTTATTATTGGTGCTAATTACACTTGACTATTCATATTGTATATTGATCTTGTTTTAATATTGAATTAGTTTTTTAAATATTTAATGATATGAAACTTTTGGCACTTGATGGTCAACTCCAAAATTATATTTTGGATATAAGAAATGATTCCAATTTTTCGAGTATAAAAGGAATTGGTGAATTGACTCAAATGTTGGTTAAAAAAAGAAAGGATGATATGTATCCCTAAGTTTATTGGTTGTTGAAGTTGGTTCTATTTTTGCCCATTGTTTTTCAAAGGGCATTTTAAGTCATTAATATCGTGAAGAATGAACTCCGTAACTAAATGAGAGATGAATGGATGAATGACTTTTTAGTAACATACATTGAGCGTGATATTTTTTTAACTATTAAAAATGAGACTATCATGCAACAATTTCAAGCAATGAAACCTCGAAAAATGTTATTGTAAACAATATTTGAGGATTATTTAATTTTGTAATTCATTTTATTAACTTTTTATTCTTAATGTTTTTTTTTCGAATTTGACCTCACTGAACTTTCAAGCTGGATCCGCCCCTGATTGTGTAGACGAATTAAATCTTAAGCTATTCAATCTATTTTTAAACCGTTAGAGATGGGTTAGATAATAAGAGCTACTATTCAACTTTAAATACGGATCATTATCTACACACACACACACACACACATTATATATATATATATATATATATATATATATATATATATATATATATATATATATATATATATATATATATATACTATCCAAATCTTAAGCTCACCATTTATATAGCTCACCTTGTTCACCCACCTTTAGCGATTTTAATTCCATGCGATTTATTTATTCTGTCATTATTTATAGAACCGTCGTCTTAGCTTTTAGCGACGGACAACATATAGCGACGGACAAGCTAAGATAATGTTGCAAAAATGCCTTCCATATTTCAGGTAATGTAGAGTTGCACCAAATCATTGTTCTGGTGTCTGTGAAGGTTCATAATTTAACCCTAATATTGCTTCAAAATCTACTTCTAGATAGTCAATTAAATTACTTACTTCCTACTAGTAGTTTTACATATTTAACTTGAATAAGCATTTTTTTATTTTTTATTGATTGAATTTTGCTACTTTTCTTAAGGGTTGTATTTGGCCAATTAAACATTTCATCTCATTTAGATAGTAACTTTCATTTTTCTTTGAGTAATTTCTTACTGTTTGTTTACCATTCAAAAATGATATTACACCCCCTCCATCCTGCTTAAGTTTAATTTCACATGAATTAAGAATGTCAAATTGGATGGAATCAAAGTTAATATTGTCATCATTTACCTTTTAAATATTGATACTTATCAAAATATATATATATAACTAAAGAAAATTTATATAGTGGGACACACTCATATTGATAATTCTTATGTGACACACACACTCATATATATATATAAAGGGTTTCATGAATGTCTTGATTACAAGTTTATATGCACATCTGTTTAAATGATTATATAACCATATATATATAGAGAGAGAGAGAGAGGGTCGGTGCAAACTTTTTGGGGCCTTAAGCTAAATAAATTTCAGCCTTAGGAAAAAAGGAATAAACTATTCGAGCGGAGTATCCACATCTCTTTGAAAATTTGGTGCGTTCCATTCTTTTGATTCCGGGGACGGAATCTTTTTTAAGGGATAGGTGATGTAATACCCGAAAAAAAAATATTAAATAATAAAAATTATTTTGTTGAAAAACATATTAATTGGACTTTGTCCGTTATTTTGGGTCAAACTAGTTATTTAATTTATGTGGGCTAATAAAAATTAATAAGTGATGGATAATTTAATTTGATAAAATTGGGCCTTAAAATTAATTGGGTTTAATTTATGTGGGTAATATTAAGTTCTATATGATTAGGAGAATTAATAAATAGGTAAACCCTAACTACTCCTTTTATCTGATACGAACTCCTTAAAAATAAAAAATTTGGTTGCCGCTGCTTTCCTTCATTTATACGAACTGGGCAAAAAAGTGAAAGCAATTTTTGGGAGTAAAGAAAGCATAACCAAGGTTAGTCTGCAATTTGAATTATATGCTTTCTTTATGAAATTATTTTATCTAAGGTTGCTAATAATAATAATAATAATAATTCTAATGATTTGATTTGTAAAAAGGCTGCAGAATAGATATTTGTGTATATATAGGAATTAGAGAATTATCAGTTATCAATTGTGACTACTATACTTTTGATGATTTTTTTTGAAGTTATTGAACCTGCTGCTGTTAAAAAAAACAAAAAAAAAACATGACAGGAAGATAATCATGTTGCTGCGTTGCTGCTGTATAGTATATATATATATATATATATATATATATATATTGATTAGTCAGTTTCGTGAGCTGTTAAGCAGTATATGTAGATGTGGTATGTTGGTATATTATTAATAGTATATATATTATATTATTTATATTATATTACCAACTTATGTTTTTTTTTATAAATTAAATTGAAAATTTGGTATATAAATTAATTAATTACGATAATAAAATTATAGATTTACTTAATAATAAATTAAATAATATTATGTTAGAAATAGTTAAATTTGTAATAAAATTTTATTGTATTTTATTAGATCGGACGGAGGGAATTTACAGAGTTATTTTTGGAATATAAATTTTGGAGTATTAATACTTGATAAAAGGCGATGATTAAAGGCATATTAAATAGATTATGAATTACTTTGGAATTATTAGTTTGGATTGTTTTTAATTTGAGGTGAATATGTTTAGGTTGCGAATAACGTTTCGTATATGATATCGTTAACAATTGAGGGTAAGATTTTGTGGAGTGTGCTATAAATGGTTTGGAAGTATGAGTTACGGATTTCGTACTCTTTCAGCGATACTCTTGTTAAATTTGATTTGTTCGTTTGTTTCCTTATTTCAAATTCTGTTATGATTTCACATAATTGTTTCCTGTGAAATAAATATATTAGTTTCATTTTTGAGTTGACACATTGGACTCGTACTTGTACTCTTTGAATCAGGTTATCATGTATAGTATTTATTTTGATAATTGTAGAGCGGTACATGTTGCTACCTTCTTTTTGAAACCTTGTGACTATAATTTGTCATTGTCATTGTTGTAGCTATCAAAATTATCCACAAAAAATAATTATCCACAAAATATAATATATATCATTGTTGTAGCTATCAAAATTATCTACAAAAAATAATTAATATAATATAATAATTACAATTGTCCTCTGCGCGTTTTCATTCGTTGAAATCGTTGCATAATACTTTTATTGGCAATGCAATCAAATACATCCTTCTCGATGTATGTAATCAAACAATCATTCATCAGTTGATCTTCCATGGAAATGTGCAACCTATTAATTCTTAATTATTATCTTCATCGCAGAAAAAGCTCTTTCAACAATAGCAGTTGCAACAGGTAAGATTAATGTCAACTTTAGAAGCTGATATACCAAAGGAAATAAAATATGTTCTTAGTACCTACGAGCTTTCTTGCAAGACCGCTAATCCCTTGAACTTCCAAAAACTCTTGATTTGTCCGCATATATCAAAAATGTAATTATCTAGTTGACTATCAAATTTCATAATTAAGATCCATTGGAGAAAAGTCATTCGAATGAAAGCTAGCGAGATGAATCATTTGTCCTTATTAAAACTAGCGAAACAATCACTAGGATTTAAGCATGTCATTTGTGACGCCCCCAAAATAGATCTAATCCATCCAACCTATTCTAAGTCGCCAAATACATGGTACAGAAAATAACTACGACTTTATTACTACAATTATCGTGCAAAATACAACAACACATATAGTGTGAGTTTTAATACCAACTGTGACTCATGTCCCAACTATGGACAACACCTCACATTGATACATTACATAAATGTACAGTCAATAATTGTTTTAGAAATTAAAATCTTTGGGAAGTGCTCAAGAAAACCTTCGTACATGGGAGGCCATGCGTCTAGGTTATGATAGATATCATATGTCCAGAGAATTATCCTTGGTTGATCCAATAGACCCCAAAGAAAAACGAGAAGATTACTATCATGTTCCTTCCAATGGTGAGTCTTCTCTTGACATATAATTATCTCCACCGTCTGCCATTGAACATTATGTTTCAACCAAACTCCAAGATCATATAGGTAGTGCTTGTAGATATACTCAACAAGTGGATGTGCACAACTCTGTCTTATGATAACACGAGGTTGTATGTCATTAGACATCTTGTATGATAGTGGCAAAACACCCTTCCAAAGTTGGGTTCACCACACCCTATTCGGTTCACCAAAATTAAATATCAAATGACGTATACAATACGACACACTTATCTAAAGTTCTCAATAAAATTATTTTCATACTATTTAGGGAGAACCTCAACATCTATAGATCACCATTCTATTCCCTTGTTATCCCCGCTCAACCCGGCAACACTCCTATTACCTGAAAGGAATTGTGAAGCAAAAGGGTGAGCACAAATAGCCTAGTAAAGATTATCATGACTAAAGATAATTAAATTATCAATAGTCTTCATCAGTAATAAATCAGAGATTTAGAACATATGGTAGATGATAAAACTTTTCAAATATAGTTGCAGCGGAACGAGCAATCTATTAGAAGAGTCAAATAGGCCATAAAGTCTATTATCTTCTCCATGTTAAAAATCCACCAACAATATTTTATCCCTGTAACATCAATCAACAGTTCCTGTCCACAATCATGTGAATAACTCATATTCATAATTATAGTTCTAAATTCTTCTTCTCATCCAGGACAAAGATAATTTTTATTACATGTCTTTAACTGAAACATCAAAGATCATGGTTATACCAAATAACAATTCCTGTTCATAATCATACTAATAAATTCATCTTTGCACTACGGGCCAAAGATATTCATCAACAAGTATTCTTTGCACTACAGGCCAAAGATATTCAGCAACAGGTCATCTTTGCACTACGGGCCAAAGATATTCAACAACATGTCATCTTTGCACCACAGGCCAAACATATTCAATAACCGGTCATCTTTGCACTACGAGCCAAAGATATTCAACAACAATTCATCTTTGTACTATAGGCCAAAGATATTAATATCTCAAAGAAATACATAATCATTTCAGAATTTATATAAACCATAATTATAACAATGTTGATCAATTCACCTTTGCACTAAAGCTAAAAATATTCAATTATAAATTCAATGGTCATGATCATACCAGTCAACGATTCAACTTTGCACTACTGGCCAAAGAGAACCCATAGTCACGACCACACCAATAATCTACCCATCTTTACACTTAACTCAAAGAAAAATTTCATCATCGGGATTATAAAAATGTTATATATGATAATAAAAACAATATGATCAACAACTGCATTTAATTTCAAAACTAAGATTCATAAATCAATGATTTCATAACACCTTAATCCAAATGTTATAAATCACTTAATAATCTCATAATCTAATATTATTAATATTACCACAATATTTTAATCATTTCGTAAATTTATAAACAATTTATTTTAATTGTTTACACTTTACTAATTAATGTATTTAATCATCCTAAAATGTCAAACTCATAAAATTTTATCACCAATAACCAAAACCCTCATCAAAAATCTACATATACCTTATATAGGATTCTCAAGCCATAAAATCCTATTTTCTAATTTTGTTACTTCACATAACATATTTAATTCATATACTCATAACTAGTCCATTTTCATGAAAAATACCAAATCAGTATAAATAAATTTTCTTTTCTGGGATTTAGTATAATATAGTCCCATATTGAACATATATTTTTCTCAGAATTTTTAAAATTCATTTACTATTTTTCATATGGCCAAAATTATCGAATATTTAGACATTTATCATAAATTGTACTTTTATCCAAAAATTTTGAAATTTACAGGGTATACTGATATTATATAGATGTACTCCCAATAAAAATTTCAATAATTTTGGAGTTAACCACAGGGAGTTGTAAGGGTTTATTTTTAAAATAGTCTTTTTTCATAAAATTCATAACTCTTAATCGTTACATCCAAAAATAGCCATTTTTGGACACAATCTAGAAAACTCATCAAAATATCATTTCAAATTTTTCCAGAATTTTTGAAGGTCGAAAAAATTACGAAACATGAAAAACATAACAACCCTTAAAATCCCTTACCTCAAAAGAAAGAAAGATTTTACATTGAATATCTGGATGTAAAGTCAAGGAAACTTGCACTGAATAGCAACTCTCCAAGTATCTAAATACTCACAAAAATACGCTCGACAATATAGAGAGAAAGAAAACTTATTTCTGGTGTGATTTTCAATTCTAACATAAGCACCTATTTATAGGAAAATGCTAGAACGCCAAAGGAGACTAAAATAATAGAACATTATTATTTTATTTTTTTCTTCCATGTACCAACCATTTGAGTCAAGCCAGCCATCAAGCATGCTAACCTTGGAAAAATAATAGCAGCCCACATGTTTTAAACAGCAAAAGTGGGTCCCACTCAATTTTAATAAAAATCATTTTATTTTCTGAAACTTCAGTAATTCATAGAAAATAGTCCGTTTATCAGAAAAATACGAATTTTATGTTCATTCTACATAAAATCGAATTCTCTACAACTTTGTAGCTTTAAGTTTTTCCAAATTTCAGACAAAAAATATCCGAAATTCTCAAACGGACGATTTTCAACACCCTTTAAAATTCATAACAAATCATACGTTAATTTTTAACGGTTCAAAATTTGTGGACATATACTCAACTTATATATGTATAACATATCTAAAAATCGTAACGATTCAACGGTCGGATTAAAATTATAACTCACGCAATAGAGCTTTAGAACACCGATTTGATCTTTAATACCTCCATTCTGACAAAATACTGACAAAACCCCTCAACACTAATTCCTTCATTTATAACCACATAAATAAATCCATCATTTATATCCACATCAAATAAATATTTACTTATCATATAAATCAATAATTAATTATTCACAAATAATATTACAGAATCACAATAATGACAACCAAGCAGTTCCCAGGAAAGAGGGGGCTTTCCGATAAGGATTTATCCTTACTGACGCATAATTAGGTAACCAAACCTCTCCTTAACAGAACTTTCTAGACATTGCCAATAATATTATCTAATAATATTATTCAAATAATATGAATTATTGATCTGATAATGGAAAATATTGTGCAATGATAATTATTGAAACAACAATAATATAAAATATCAATGCAGCAATTATTGAATTAATAACATAAAATATTGAACAGTAATTACTGTAACAATTATTGAGTAGTGCCTTCTTACGTAAGAATCAATAATTCAAAAAATCTGCTAATACCATGTGCTTCTTTATGCAACCACGCGTATTCATCGTATTTTAACCACCGGTATTCCAACAAAGGTTAATTCAGTAATAACTACGTACCGTTATTTATAAAACTCATACTTGTCATTTTCTTCATCCGGATGCTTATTCTCATTATGGGGCCCACAAATAGTTAACGCCGTCGTCAATATTTAATATTCCCAGATAATAAGAATATTCCACGACCAAACGAATATTCCCCGACAAAAATGAGTATTTTATAACCACTTGCGTATTTTGAAAATTTTATATATATCACCCTTAACTTTAAACTTTTATCAATTTAACCATTTACTGAATAATAATTATAAGAAAAATTGAATACTTTTATTTCATAAAATTCGGGGTCTTACAATCTCCCCTCCTTATGAAATTTCGTCCTCGAAATTTACGTACCTGGTATTTCAAAGAGTTGAGAATACCTTGCTTTCATTTCAGATTCCATCTTCCATGTCCTCATGATTTCTCCATTGCTCATCTCTTGTATTTCAGATATCATTCTAGAATATAGCTTCAAAACAAGGGTTAACTGAACAAATTAACATATCACATAATATCCCGATATTATGACTGACCAACAAATAAGCTTAGGTAGGACACACTAGCGAAGGACTTATTCATCTCTCCCTCCTAGTTCTATTCCCCGATCTCCGCTTGAAATCATATCCTAAGCTCGATACCAATCATGACGCCTCCCTTTTTACGTCCCCATGCCCCCAAAGGTGGCGGCGGCATGGGGGCGAAAAAAGGAAAGAGAGGATGGGTTTCTCTCGCTTTTTGGCATAGCGGGCCCCAAATGGGGGCTCATGACGACAATATTAGCTCGATGGTAGAAGCGCTACCACGATAATTGTGTCGTTGTGCAGGGTCATGAGGGCTCTCACCACATGGATAGTTCAATGTGCTCATCGGTGCCTACCGACGAGATGTGGATCATCCAATCCATCCAACCTATTCTGAGTCGCCAAATACATGGTACAAAAAATACTTTTATCAATTTAACCATTTACTAAATAATAATTATAAGAAAAATTAAATACTTTTATTTCATAAAATTCGGGGTCTTACATCATTGATAAAAACAAGTCAGTACTTTCTTCCGTAAAACGATTATTTAATTCTTGAAGTTGTGAATCCAAAACAGTACATAATTTCTCAACATAATAATGGTAAAATTTTGTAATACCTTGAGATTTACTTCTTGGTCGCCCATGGAATAAAGCATTCATATCTATAATGTCAATTTTATGTTTGTTGCAAAATAAACAAATTTCATCAAGTAGCTTCTCTCATCCTTCATTTCTCATTGCCTTCAATAGTTGCTTAGACGCTTTAACTAATTCCATAGCATTTACAATGTTTTGATCCTTTCTTTGCAATGCTTGTGATAATTCATTTGTAACTCCCAATATCTTTCTCATCAATATTAGATCAAATGAAAAACCAAATAATTGTGGTGACTCTAATAAACCAAAAGCAATATCTTTTAATTTGTTGGTATGCCAAACCATCATCTGAAACCTCTTCAAGTACATCAATCACTAAGGAGAACATAAGAATCAAGTTCAAAAGTGTCTCATAATGTGATCCCCAACGTGTGTCCACCTGCCCGTTTAAGACTAGTTTCTTGATGCAATTCTTTCCCACTTTGAAGTTCATTATTCATCAATGCTTCCCTGACTCTAACCGCTTCTTTCTCTCGAAGACTATCTCGACGGTTGCATGATGCTCAAACCACATTTAACAACTCAGAAACCTTGTTAAAAAATCAAGCAATGTGTTCATGATGACAATGATATAAGAATTCAATAAAACAAGTTCAAGAATTAATTTATCCAGGAACCAATAACGTCCAAATTATCAACATGATACTGCTTTGTGGGGTAAAACTCAAGAATGCTCAGAAGAATATTTCCATGAAAAGATACTAGATGAAGCGCAAATATCAAGGATATTCCACTAATTTCATGGAGTATAGAAGTCAAAACTTTAACCAACTGAGTATAATAGAATATATGAAACTAAAATGGATTTTTGCTTTGCCATGCGAATCCACGATCTGAATCATTCCACAATTTAATAAGGAATGAATACAAAGGATCATTCACCATGCATGTGGTAATCCATATGACGAGTTATTCCAACACAATAATAAAGAATGGAATAACGAAGGATTCACCATGCGCGATGATAGACGCATGCATGTGTTATCCCCAACAGAATAATATAGAATGGAACTAGGTCATGCGTAAACGCACAGACAGGATATTCCTACAGAATAATAAAGAATTAAACCGTCGAGGTAAATTGCACCGACTGGATATTCCAACAGAATAATAAAGAATGGAATAACAATAGAAATCACCATGCATGCGATGATCGCATTAATGGTTTATTCTAACGTAATAATAATCAATGTAACTAGGTCAATAAGTAATAATTTCACCACGTATTTAACATGATATTCCATAGAATAATAAAGAATGAAATAACGGAAGATTTCACCATGTATGCGGTATTTAGCATATATGAGTTATTCCAACATAATAATAAAGAATGGAATAACAGAAGAATTTTACCAAGTATAGGGTATACCGCATATACAAGTTATTCCAACAGAATAATAAAGAATGGAATAACAGAAGTTCTCTTCATGAATACGAAAGAAATAATACCCCTTACCTTAGAAGAAACTTGATATATGAGTAGTGAAGTAGCAGAATCTTTTTCTTCTTTCTCTCTATAGTTTCTCTCTCTAGAGTTTCAGTGAATTCGTAAGAAATAATAAAGGAATGAGCTTCTATTTATAGAAGAATGGATTGAATAGTAACTAATTTATGAACGGTCCAGATTGATTCACTTTTAAACGGACGGTCAAGATTGATTTAAAAAATTATTCTAATAAAACAAAATCTTTTTAAATAAAATATAATATATTCTATTTATAATCTGATAAAACGAATAACTTTATAAAAGTATTCTATTTTATATAAAAAGATTTTACTATGCAAATACTATACAGGCACTATGCAAACACTATGCATAATAAAATATAATATATTCTAATTATTGCCTAATAAAATAAATAACTTTATAAAAGTATTCTGCTTTTTATAAAAAAAATTTACTATGCAAAATACTATGCATAATAAAATATAATATATTCTAATTATTGCCTAATAAAACAAATAACTTTATAAAAGTATTCTTTTTTATATAAAAAAATTTTACTATGCAAAACACTATGTATAATAAAATATAATATATTCTAATTATTGCTGATAAAACAAATAACTTTATAAAAGTATTCTGCTTTTATATAAAAGCTTTTCATTTTATTATATTAATAATACTAATAAAACAAACTTCATCATCATTATTATAATTCACACTATTAATCGACCGTGTCGCTCCTTAGAAGAGAGGGCTTTCCAATAAGGATTGCTCCTTATTAAGCCGCCTTGCAATTAGGTGACCAAACCTCTCTCGGCGTAACTTCTTAGACATCATTAATATTGCAAATAATAATATTAACAACTTTGTCGTCTCAATTATTGATTTAATAATATATAAAATATCGACAATAATTGAATCAATTAACGTGAGATACTATGCAAAGAATTCTCAAGCAATGATTGAACAAAACCGGTGACTTCTCACGTAAGCATCAATAATCAATACCGTGTGCTACTATGCAACCACGCCAGACATCGTATTTTTACTACCGAGTAGTTCAACAAGATAATTAGCAGTAAAACTTCCGTCGTTATTTTCATAAAAATATTTTTGTCGTTTTCTCAATCCGACAATAATTCTGTTGTGGGGTCCACCAATGATTGTGACGTCGTACGAATATTCTCCGACAAAAAGAATATTCCCTGACTAATCGAATATTATACAACAACTTGCATACTTTGCAAAATTTATAAATATTACTCACAACTATAACATTATATCAAATTCACTCCATAATATTCAAAAAAATATTTCGAGAAATTTAAATCTTTATTAGTAAAATTTGGGGTCTCACAATCTCCCCTCCTTATAAAATTTCGCCCTCGAAATTTACGTACGTACCTGGTATGCCAAACAGATGAGGACACTTCGTCCAATTCTAACTCTTAAGGTATAACCTTTGAGTGTTGAATACATTCCAAGATTTTAACAGGTACATCTTCATACGTTAAATTATCCGCTATCTCGTTCGGTTTTAAATCAATAATGTGTTTCGGGTCGTCCACATATTTACGTAACATCGATATGTGAAAAATGTTATGAACACGCGACATACTTGGAGGTAAAACGAGTCTATAAGCCACAGTTCCTATTCAATCGAGGATTTTAAATGGGCCAATTAAATCGAGGGTTGAGATTTCCTCTCTTCGTCGATTCTTGCTTCTAGAATAACGCCTCTTTGAACCTTCTTCTTCACATTCATCACTCTCGAGTATGTGTAGCTTGGCGGCTTTAACTTTATCGATTAAAGTCGATTCTAATTGTATATTCGTTATCTTCACGTGGGTCCCTAGAGTCTTTAACTCTATCTTCATCATTTGTAAGTTATACGAAATGGGTCTTTAGTGTTAACAACATCGTATCAGAACGCATATACGATCTCTTCTACTCAACGCGTCACCACCACGTTCTCTCTTCCACAATGATATTGAATGGCACGATCGTAATCTTCAATGCACTCGAGCCAATGTCCTTGGCGCGATATCGTTTGTTTTGGTTGAAGAATATTAAAGGGTTTTAGAAATGGGTTTTGTCTTTGGGTCATTGATACAAAATTCGATTTCACGCCTAGTAGGTAGGCTAAGAAGTCTTTAAGAATACATTAGGAAATTTATTAACAATAGAAATATCATTCAAAATCGCGACTCATCCATGACTTGGATAAGACGTCACATTGATACCTATCAACTTGTCATCGCTATTCACGCACGTCGCTTCTGAAAGTCCGGCGGCTGCATTGCATTCCACACAAGGAAGCAACAACGAAAGGATCGGGGCACTTTACTTATAGCTTGATATGACAATGATTAACTTTAGTGGTTTGGTTGCTTGAATTCGCATAACAGGTTGGTTAGGAATATGAAAGATAACAACCTTACGAAAAGCATGATGACTAGTTAACCAATCGATTTCTAAAATACATCAAAGACAAGTATTTTTAAAGAGATAAGATCGACAGGTAACGTGAAAGTGTCGATTTGAATCAATAAGATTTATAAACAGTGGAGGTAACGAAGGTTTCTACTAATGAAGTTTTAACCAATAAGTCAAAGTCTAACTTCTCTGGGGTCAAATTTAAACATTGAACGCAAGCAAGAGAGATAAAAGAATGGGTAGAACCGGTATCTAATAAGGTATAGACTTCGCAAGAATTTATAATTAACTAACCCGTGATAACTTAATTTGGGCTCTTCACTTGTTGGGAAGTCATGACAACCGCTCTCCCTTGAACTACCCGGCTTTGACTTGTCTGGGGCAGCATTTGGTGTCATCACTACCGTTGAAATTGACTTTTCTATAGGACATATTCCACCCTCAACTGCTTCATCGTACTCCTGTTTCATGATCTGAATCATTAATCTTTGATCCATATCAAATTGGGGTTGACCGCAATGTACCGGGTAATTCAAAACTCGATGTTGGGTTCTCTCAATTGCAGTCCAAAAAGAGAAATACATATCATCTATTTTAGCCTTCTTAGATCGGACATCTCTTTCCACAATATCAACGCGTCGTGCGGCTTTTACCCATGCATCACTCATTCTCACTCGTTCAGTTGTTTCTTCTTTCAGCTCAGATTCCATCTTTATCATCTTATACTCTGCCAAAGAGTGCTTCTGTTCAAGCATCACATATCGGGTAACACAAGCTTGAATTGTTGCATCCTTTTGTTCCACGACCACCTGCAGTTCTTCAGCCTGTTCTTCTAACTCATGAACACGATTTTGCAATTCCAAATTTCAATCATAAAATTCTTCTAATAAATTCTCCTCATGTTCTTCTTCTTTCTCTTCTTCCTCACTCTCAACTGCTACCTTTGCGACTATCTCGGGTGCAACTATCAATTCTTCACTCACCACATGGATATCTCTAATTCCTTCTTCGCCTGACATCACATTATCCTGGTTGGTGATTAAAGGTGTCTCCACGATCTCATTCACTCCATTGTTAACATTTTCAGCTGCCATTTTTCAAACATTGCCACAAAACAAGAGTTAATTAACCTATCACATATTATCCCTATACTCTGACCGACCAATTAAATACCAAATAAACTTAGGTAGGTCATACTAGCGAAGGAATTCCCCATCTCTCCCCTTCTAGTTCTTGCCTCACATCTCAGCCAGGGATCATATCCCTAATCTTTGATACCAACTGTGACGCCCCCAAAATAGGTATACATCACCTATTCTGAGTCGCCAAATACATGGTACAGAATACAAATACAATCTTAAATATACAACATGAGCTGTGAGTTTTAATACAAATATTGTCTTCTAGATAGTATTCAAACTCAAAATAAGTCCTCAATATATTTATTGTCACACTATTTAACAGAATAGTGAGGACTACTAATACTATCATCTCGAAAGTCCACTCTCGCTTTTCCGACTAGTCCCGGCTACGTTCTCATTTCTGAAGAGAACAACAAAAAAAGAAAGGGTGAGCTCAACTAGCCCAATAAGAAATATTATGACTAAGATAATGTAGAATAAATTATCATTAGCCTTCAACAGTGTTAAACTGATACAATATAACAAACATCAAGTTTAACTGCAGCGGAACAAGCAATCAATTAAAAGAGTCAAGTAAAGAATAAAATATACTATCTTTTATGATTTAAAAAGGTTTTTCATCACTTTTATCGCTGGGACTCAGCTTAATAAATAATCCATATCATCCTCGCACTACTGACAAGGATATTCATTAGTATCACAACCACAAATTATCCATGCACTACGGGCCAAGGATATTCGTGTATTCATCAATGGTCATGATCATGCCAACAATCGTCCATCAATGTACTACGGGCCAATGAGGACTTTTACCATATCATTTGTAACATTACTGGTCATGATTATACCAAATAATCCTCAGTCATAATCATACCAAGTCCATCTATGCACTACAAACACATATGACTTTCAACATAATATTAACATGAGGATGATGACAATGATATAAGAATTCAATAAAAAAAGTTCAAGAATTAATTTATCCAGAAACCAATAACGTCCAAATTGTCAACATGATCTTTGCTTTGTGGGGTAAAACTTCAAGAATGCTCGAAAGAATATTTCCATGAAAAGATCTTTGGATGAAGCGCAAATATCAAGGATATTCCACTAATTTCATGGAGTATAGAAGTTAAAACTTTAACCAACTGAGTATAATAGAATATATGAAATTGCAAATGGATTTTCACCAACCATGCGGTAATCCACGTATACAGATCATTCCACAATTTAATAAGGAATGAATACAAAAGGATCATTCACCATGCACGTGTGGTAATCCACATGATGAGTTAATCCAATGTAATAATAAAGAATGGAATAATGTAGGATTCACCATGCGTGCGATAGATATACGCGCATATGTGTTATTCCCACATGTAATAATAAAGAATGGAACCGAATCAATGCGTAAAACGCACGCATGTGATATTCCAAACGAGAATAATAAAGAAGCGGAACCGAATCGGTGAAATTACATGACGACAAATTCCAAAGCGGATGATATTCCAATGTAATAATAAAGAATGGAATAACAATGAAATCACCATGCATGCGATAGACCGCATGCATGACGAGTTATTCCAAAAGAATAATAATTAATGGAACTAGGTCAAGCGTAATACGCACCGACAGGATATTCCAACAGAATAATAAAGAATGGAATAACAGAAGAATTTCACTATGTATACAAGATTGCATATAAAGTTATTCCAACATAATAATAAAGAATGGAATAACAGAAGAATTTCATCAAGTATAGGGTAGACCGCGTATACAGGTTATTCCAACAGAATAATAAAGAATGGAATAATGAAGTTCTCTTCATGAATACGAAAAGAAATAATACCCTTACCTTAAGAAATCTGGATATATGAGTAGTGAAGTAGCGAATACTTTTCTTCTTTCTCTCTATAGTTTCTCTCTAGAGTTTCAAAGTGAATTAAGTAAGAAATAATAAAGGAATGAGCTTCTATTTATAGAAGAATGGATTAAATAAGTAACTAATTCATGAACGGTCCCAGATTGATTTAATAAAATATTCTAATAAAACAAAATCTTTTAAATAAAATATAATATATTCTATTTATAATCTAATAAAATGAATTACTTTATAAAAGTATTACATTTTATATAAAAAGATTTTACTATCTGCAAATACTATCACGAGCCTTATCTGCAAACACTATGCATAATAAAATATAATATATTCTAATTATTGCCTAATAAAACAAATTACTTTATAAAAGTATTCATTTTATATAAAAAGATTTTACTATGCAAAACACTATGCATAATAAAATATAATATATTCTAATTATTGCACGATAAAATAAGTAACTTTATAAAAGTATTACATTTTATATAAAAAGCTTTTCTCATTTTATTACATTAATAATACTAATAAAACAAAATTCATCATCATTATTATAATTCACACTATTAATCGACTGTGTCGTTCCCGGAAAGAGGGGCTTTCGATAAGGATTTCTCCTATTGGTGCCAGCAATTAGGTGACCAAACCTCTCCTTGGCGAAACTTCTAGATATCGTTAATATTGCAAATAATAATATTAACAACTTTTTTGTCTCAATTATTGATTTAATAATATATAAAATATCGACAATAATTGAATCAATTAACGTGAGATACTATGCAGCAATTACTGAAGCAATGATTGAACAAAACTGAGTGACTTCTCACGTAAGCATCAATAATCAATACCGTGTGCTATTATGCAACCACACGTATTACTGTACTTTTACTACCGAGTAGTTCAACAGTATTAACGGTAAAACTTCCGCCATTATTTTCATAAAAATATTTTGGTCGTTTTTTCAATCAGACAATAATTCCGTTGTGGGGTCCACCAATGATTGTGTCATCGTACGAATATTCCAGGACAAAAAGAATATTTCCCGACCAATCGAATATTATACAACAACTTGCATACTTTGCAAAATTTATAAATATTACCCACAACTATAATATTATATCAAATTTACTCCATAATATTCAAAAAAATATTTCAAGAAATTTAAATCTTTATTCGTAAAATTTTGGGTCTCACAAAAGGACTCTCATTCATGATTAAGGTTTTGAGACCATTAGATTCACCTCGCATGTTGCTGGTTCCATCGTACCCTTGACCACGTACTCTTGATAAACTTAGTCCGTGATTTGAGAAAAATGTCTCAATTGCTTCTTTAAGCAATGAAGCAGTGGTACTAGTTACATGAACTATACCAACAAAACGTTCAACAACACATCCCTTTTTATCCACATAGCATAAAGATGTGGCCATCTGTTCTTTGATTTAAATATCACGAGACTCGTCAACTAATATTGCAAACACATCATCTCCAATATCACTAATGATAGCAATGGTAGTTTCTAATGCAGTACAATTTATAATATCTTTCTGAATATCACTTGACACTAATTTTAGATTTTTTGGAGCATTTTGCAACACAACATTGTTGATACTTTCATTGTGATCAGCAAGAAATTGTAGAAGCTGTAAGAAATTTTCTCTATTACTTGAATCCTCATCTTCATCATAACCACGAAAGGATAACCCTTGACGCGAAAGAAATCTTAGGCAATCAACTGATGCATTCAAGTGGAATTCGATATTCAAGTCTCGTTTGTTCATATTGTTTAATAAAAACATATGTTTTGCTTTGGTTTCATCAAATTTTGACATTTACTCCTAGCTTAGTTATGAGCACTATTAGGCTCTCCAACATGAATATCAAATCTCTCTTTCTTGTTCCATGTTGTGAAGTCGTTAGTACGGAAATAATCACCACCCGCTTGTTTTTCAGTGTCCGACCTAAATAGATAGCAACATAAACAATATGCTGCATCAATAGATATGTTATACTCCAACCGATTTTCATATTCTTTAAACTAAGAAGGATTAAATCTACGTAAGTATCCCCCAATTTTTGTCTGTGAGAAGTTATGTTTGAGAGGATGACAATGACCCTTTAGCATGAATGCTCTTCTTACTTCATCTTGAATATTAGGATGATACTTTGATATTTTCTTTCGCAATCTGGGGTCTGCTTCAAGATTTCTCAAATTTACTTTATCATCATCCTTTTTCTGATTTTTATTAGAACATGATTCTTTAAAAGCAGAAGCTTTTTTTAATACAAATTTGTCCATAGATACCTTGACTTATAGGCTATTTCATGTTTAAAGATATTATGAACTTAATTACAATAAAAAACAAAGTACTGAGGTTTTCATTTAGATAATCTTTCTGCGGTTTTCATTTCATGGAAATATAAACATTAATACATATAATATACTGATATACACCAATTACATATAGGCACAGAAAAGCCACACCTTATTTGCATATTTTAGATTGAAGAAAAACAAAAAATTGTACTAATATTGAACAATAATTAATAAAATGACAAAAAAATATGTAATCATTAATTGATTTCATTACTATTAGTCCAATATTTTTGTTAGTGTTGGGTCATGATATTTTATATACATTAGGCCGGATCATTGGGCCGAACTCCTTGGTGGATCCATTGGGTTATCACAGTTGGATCCTGATGTTATTGGGTCTAGTCATTGGGCCAAATCATTTGGTTTATATTTGTTGGGTCTTAAAAGTCTTGGGCCGGATCGTTGGGCCGACCCATTGGATGATAAATATCTTCACTTGGGCTTTGACCGGTGATGATGACAAAGATAATAGCTGACTGATATCTTACATCGCATTAATGAGGATTGGACGATTAGACGATGGTGTACATGGGGATGGGATCGGCCGGGTAAGCTACCTACGATTAGGTGGGTGTCGGGGGGGGTTGCAGTTGCGCAAAACCGGGAATGAGAGTATATGATAGCAAGGAAGTCATCTAGGAATAGGTAACTGATAATTTTATCTCTCTCAATACACTAGATATTTTATCCTCCATTGTTAACCTTGTAATCGCCTGTACTGACTCTCACGCATGAGCTATCCCACGACGGTCAAAGCCGTCAAGCTTTCGGTGTTGATCGTGTTTATTGTGCAGGATCAGAGCGTCTTACGTGATTGGGACGTGGAAGGAGATCTTGGCGTTACCATTTAGGCTAGAAGGAGGGCTGTGTTCTAGTGCTTTTGAGTTTTTAATCACAAGTTTTCAGTTATTCTACGTCGAAAGATGGTGAGGAGTAGAACTGTTACACCGGAGGGATAGCCGATGGTTGTAAGCTCTTCCATACAACGTATTTCTGTCAGGGATCGTCTGGGTCCCTCAAAGAGTGCTCACGACAGCACGGCTTCCAAACACGATTCAGGGGGTTCTCGTTCAAGAGCTCATGGTGAAGCCAGAAGGAGTTAGTTTTTGTTGCTGACAAGGAGCGTGATCATGGCCGAAAGCGAGTAGAAGGTACCCCGCCTAGAACTCGGCATCGAAGTGGTCAGGATGATAAAGCTGCCAAGCTGGCGAAGATGGCAGATGAAGTAGATAAAGCTTTGGAGGTTCTTCTAAAGTAGAGAGAAGATATAGCCGAACAGATGCTTCGGATGGCAGAGTTGAAGGATGAAGCGTCTAGTTATTTTAGTCTAAAAGACGTAGCAAGCCCAAGGATGTACATCAAAGAGAAGGGAAGGAGCATATGCACTCTGGTCATATGTCTCATGACCGAAGAAGACCAAGAAGCCGTACTCCTGAGGTATTAAAGAGAGATACCTCACCCTAGGGGTTCTCGGGGCTATGACACAAGCAGATGAGGAAGCAGCTCAAGAGGATATTCACCCGAGAATACAAAGAAAGCACTCCGCCTTGAGTGTTCTCGCCACAGCGAAAGGGCTCATCACCGAAGAAGATCTAGAAGCCGCACTCCTGAGAATCTGAAGAGGGCACACTAGTACACCACCCTACGGATACTCATCGTCGAAGAAGCCCATTTAAAGCTCTAGGTTTGGAGTTCGAATGGAAAAGATCAGACTGTTCAGAAGAAGCTTTGAGGAGATTCATGTCTAAATCAGCAGAAAGATGTTTGTCGTTCTTTGATACGTTGAAAGGGCCGAAGAATGCTAAGACGTTCCAGTGGACTTCGGAATCTAGTTCATTGGTAGTGGGAACAGTTTTGGTGAGTAAAGTTGGGGGTAGGCAGTACCCGATTTACTATGCAAGCCATGTCCTTAGGGATGCTGAAACCAGATAAGGAGTCCGACAAAGCCGTTGCAGTGTTTCAGCAGAAGCATAGTATGCTCTTCGGGAGGTTCACGAAGGCATCTGTGGCGATCATTTGGCTGCGAAGTCATTGGCCTACAAAGTACTTCGGCAAGGATATTATTGACCTGTAATTTTTCAGGAAGCTACGGAGTATGTGAAGAAATGTCAGAAGTGTCAACTCAATAGTCCGATCTCACATCAGCCACCGGAAGAGCTATATTCGATTCTATCTCCTATACCCTTTGTTGTCTGGGGGGGTAGATATACTGGGTCCATTGCCGTAAGTTAACCGTCAGGTTTGTGGGATCGAAGTTTGAAATATTCTTGAAAGAACTGGGGATTCAGTACAGAAAGACTTCGGTAGCTCACCTACAAATTTCATGGTCCCTACATAATTGTTATACCCTGCGTGGTAAACAAATTCCCGATGGTGCAAGGAGGTTCGGGTGGACTCGCTGACCATTCGATGGTAGCCTATTCGGCAGGTGGTCCTTATGAATTTGTCAGGCCCTTCGTGGTAGGCAAACTTCATCGATGTAAGGAGGTTCGGGTGGACTCGCTGACCATTCGATGGTAGCCTTATCGACAGGTGGTCCTTATGAATTTTTCAGGCCCTTCGTGGTAGGCAAACTTCATCGGTGTAAGGAGGTTCGGGTGGACTCGCTGACCATTCGATGGTAGCCTTATCGGTAGGTGTGTCCTTATGGATTTGTTAGAACCCCATGTGGTAAAAAAATTCCATGGTCCTTATAAACTTGTTATATCCTGCGTGGTAAACAAATTCCCGATGGTGCAAGGAGGATCGACTGGATTAACCTTTTACACGATCTATCTCACACTTCGGTAACGATAAGTATGCATTACTTTCTTACCTTATTTTGTTTAAGTGTTGAGTTCGGATTATGTTATTATTGATCTTAACTGTTATATGAATTGCTTGATTAACTATTTGAGTTCAGTTTAAAAGGAGCTTGTACATTTTTCAATTTGATCAATGGTGAATTATTGACAAGAAATGTTCACACAGAAGTAATAAGGTATGAAGTTGATATTTTATTAATATTAACTGTTCACAAAAAGTTAGAATTTTTACAGAAAGTTCTACAGCTAAAGGTAAATGGGAGGTCATCTTCAGGCTTCTTCATTGTCATCATCGCCATCTGAAGAGTCTAGAAGAGATGGATCTACTTTGGCCGCGACAAGCTTTTTCTTGCCTTTACTTCGGCAGATTTCATATCCTTTGGCATACATATGGACGATCTCATCGTTCAGCTCGGCGGATTTTCTGTATTCTGCTTGGATCTCCTTACGAAGATCTTCGGTCAGTGGCGGACCCAAGTTCCTAAGGGCCCGAAGTTCTCGGAGTTCCTCTTCAAGCTTTTGACGATGTGCTAGATATCTTGCTTTTTTAGCGTGGATATTATTATTTTGCTTCGCCAAGCTCTGATTGGACTCAGCCAGATCTTCATTCTTCTTCGTCAAAATTTTATTCTTCTGAAGTAGGTCGACATTTATGTCTGTGATGACCCGATGTGTGGCCTTGGTCATCTTCAGCTCTTTTTTGACCTTGTCGAGATCATTCCGAAGGCATTCATTATTGAAGAGAGTAATGTTAAGGTTGCTTCTGTCTTTTGCCAACGCAGACTTCAGAATAGCGTTCTCCCTTCGGGCGGCGTCTTCTTCGGCTTCGGCTTCGGCTTCTTTGTATCTGGGACGGAGGCGCTCGAAGATAGCGTTTGCCTGCAGATAACCAGTATTAGTCAATCAGTTCAAATTGATGGGCAGGGATGTAAATGGATAAGTCAAATATCAAATTCCTTTAGTCTGGTATTTCATTCCTTCGTCCATCAGGTCCATGATGGAATTATTGCCGAACCGATGATCATCAGTGTCGCGAACGCATGCTATTAGAGGTCGAAAGAGATTTTTTTATTAAATTCTGGCCAGTGAGTGGGGGGAAGCCACAGCTTCGGGCCTGAATTCAGAAGAGGATGGTTTTTGTGGCGAAGGACTGGGTTGTTCGGGAGGCGGTCGAATATTTGTTGTTGTATGTTCGGCTAGAGTGAGCTTTTCAATTGGACTTCTGGTCTTAATTCATCTTGCTATTTGAGATTCACCAGTCGAGCTTCGGTCAATTTTGTTATTTGGGCCCTTTATACTCTTTCACTAAACAGTCTGTTTAATAAAAGACTGGGGGCAATGTTGGGTCATGATATTTTATGTACATTGGGCCGGATCATTGGGCCGAACTCCTTGGTGGATCCATTAGGTTACCACAGTTGGATCCTGGTGTTATTGGGTCTAGTCATTGGGCCAAATCATTTGGTTTATATCTGTTGGGTCTTAAAAGTCTTGGGTCGGATCGTTGGGCCGATCCATTGGATGATAAATATCTTCACTTGGGCTTTGACCGGTGATGATGACAAAGATAATGGCTGACTGATATCTTACATCGCATTAATGAGGATTGGACAATGGCCACGGCATGTACAAAGGGATGGGATCAAAGTGTAAGCTACCCGCGTTGGGTGGTGTCGGGGGTTGCTGTTCTTGCGCATAAAATCGGGAATGAGAGTATATGATAGCAAGGAAGTCATCCAGGAACAGGTAACTGATAATTTTATCTCTCTCAATACATTAGATATTTTATCCTCCATTGTTAACCTTGTGATCGCCTGTTATGACTCTCACGCCTGAGTTATCCCCTGACGGTCGAAGCCGTCAAGCTTTCGGTGTTGATCGTGTTTATTGTGCAGGATCAGAGCATCTTATGTGATTGTGACGTGGAATGAGATTTTGGCGTTAACCGTTAGTACTGTATATAATGCTTTAAAATTTAAAAGAATTAATTTTAGTAATTCAGTTAATTAATTGCAAATTCAAGATTAATCCATAAAACTTAGTGTTGATTACTTCATATACAACTGCTTTTGTCTCCTTCATTAGTCCAATAATTGAGAACAAAGATATATCAAACATTCTCTATTAATAAAATCAATTTGGACAAGATATGATGTAAAAGATCACACGATTGTTGCAATTTGGACAAACCCATTAGCCATCAGAAAATAAATTGAACCTTTATATCAAAAAATTATAAAACCCCATAAAAAATTATAAAGAGAATACAAATAAATTAGACTTATGGGGCTTTCTGGTTGAATCATCAGTGATCAGACTTTTGGTGGGCAGTTGGGCACTTCTCTGGACTGCGTAATTTGAAGAACAATAAAATTAGTTTTGGAGAGCAGGGAGCTTCTTCAATACTTTTCTTCTCTGTCAAGTGTCGATCGTGGTTTGTTATCATTTTTAACTAGAGAGAAAAAAAAAAGAAGAGAAAAGGTTAATATTATCATTTTTTTTATCTAATATAATAATTTAACTCGCACCGCGTGTATTACTCAGCGCTCAACATTCGAGGATCAAAATTTTGAAACATTACATTGGAAACCAGCCATGCGTAATGAGACGCTTCAAGTACTTGTAGTATAAAGGAGAGCATGCATATATAAATATATAAGACATTAATTATCTGCCATTTGTCTATCACTGAGCATCCATGAAATCTCGAGTTATGAGGATAAGGTGATAATTTGAATATATGATACTACAAAAATTCATATTATAAATAGCTTAGTTAATTAGTTGCCATACAGTATTGTATGGGTATTTTTTTTTACTGCTCATCTTCTTCCTTAAATAGATATCACCATATCTTCTAAAAGGTTAAGCAAAATTTGGATACAACTGCAACCGACGGAGAGGGATGGTGATTCAAAAAACCTTTACCAGGTAAGATAAAAGTTCCACATAATGATATATCAGTTTTATTTCTAAATGGTTTTCATAGTGTTTTCTTCTCAAAAGTATAATTTTGTTTAATTTTTTGGGTTAAATATACGACTTTTTATAAAGAGGGAGTGACGTTATTTATTTATTTTATTATTATTATTATTATTATTATTATTATTTTGTTTCTCCATAAATTTAAGACTTGAGTGAAAATGTTCAGAAACTTGCAATTTAAAGTTATTAGAAATTCATTACAGTTCTTTAGTATTTTTTAGTATTTATGTCCGCTTAGATTTAGTCGTTGTTGGTTTTCAAGTTTGTATATATATATATATATATATATTATGTATTTATTTATTTTTCTTAATAAAGACACCTTGTGATTCAGTTGGTTGATTATTGGTTAGATCTTATCATTCCTTTGAAACTATTCTCTTTTAGAAATTAATAATGGAGCGAGCTCGTGACACAAAATCAATCGGTATGGGAGGGATTGGCAAGGATAGGTTAGTAATCTCTGTTTCTGTTTTTATTATGTTCATCCTTTTATTTTTAATTTATTTTTGTTTATATATCATATATAAATGTGGGAATGTTCATTAGTTAAAGTTGGATGTGACCAATCAATTATTTCTGTGATCCAAAAATTAGAATTATTTTCATCCGTAGAATAGGAGTAGATTGCGTAGACCAGGAGGTTAGAAATAAGAATGACAAAAATATAGATGAAATGGCATACGTCTTTCGAACTGCATATGGAAGGGCTCAAGACCATCATTGGTACATTTGGATTGAAGACTTGTAGCGATTGCATTTTTTTGCTGATAAATAAAATAGAATTTAATAAGCTGTATGATGTGGTATACTTTAAATGTGCGATATAAATACGGGTGATTGTGTAAATATATATATATATATATATATATATATATTTTGTTTGAACAGACTGTTTAAAATAAACGGAATAAGGGAAATAACTAGATAGTTGGGTATACAATTTAGTGTATACAATAAAAAAATATATATAAAATAATTTATGAGTTTAAATTATTTTAATATAAGGAAAGTGAAGTGCAAAATACTAATTAAAATATAAAGAATTTGGTATTATTGAGTTATGTTATTAACAAAACAAACAGGCCTTAGTGTTTGAACTGAGATATTAGAGCATGAGCTGGAGGCATTACCTTAAACCAAGAGCAGAGTCGGCATTAGACGTGTCACGCCATTATTTTAATAGGCATAACACCAAGCGAAGCTAGGGAGGGTAATCCTGCTAAAAGCTCAGTTTTCTTCTACTCTTCCCTTCCCATACTCCGACCAGTGTTTTTCTTTCTAGTTATATCACACAACTCCAAGCTTTGCTCCAGTAAATTGCTCGGTTAATAAAAGGAAAAAGGAATAATAGTTGAAGCTTTGATTTTCGTGTTAGCAGTGAAGTTTAAGATTAGCAGATAACAAGAAATCAAAGCAAGCAGAACAAAGGTATTACACCTTATTCTTATTATGTGTTTAATATAAAGATTCTGGTAAAGTGAATTAGCTAGTGGGGTTTCACAAATTGAAATGAAAACTGTGAGATCATGGTTATTATGATATGCATGGAAAGTATTATTATTTTGGTTTGCATAAGTTAAAATTAGGAAGTGCTTGCATTAAGTAAATAAACCAACTAGTTGCTTATTGTTGTTCTAACTGTTCAAGCAGGATGGGCCATTGAGCATTAGAACAGAACAGTTAGTTTTTTTAATTTAATAATTGCTTGAATCTTCATGTTTCGTTAATGTTTTGGACAGCTATTGTTTGATATATAGCTAGAGGAGTTTAGGTTGGGTTGAGGAGACATAAGGATGGTGATATGGATTTATGATGTAAACCAATGGCTGAGAAATTTGTAGCTTAAAACTATGCCCATCACCTGTTCAATAAAAGTTCTAAAAGAACTTTTTGGTTAAAAACTGAATATTTGAACCAAGTAAAGCATGGGCCTGGTTTAGTTAACAGATCTAATAATAATTAGAGAGTTTAAGCTTACTAGCTTATAACGAAATTCAATTTCTAGCCAAAACGAAAGATTTGAAATTCAATGTTTTAAGCTACTTTTACCAACTGCTTTGGGGAACTTATTGAAACTAAAATAGAGATTTTATAATTTCTAAAAATATTTCCATAAGCTGTGTGCAATATATCTCATAATGGATATAATTGGTCGTAACGGTTAGAAGTAAGAAATTAGGAAAGTAGCTATGTTGAGCACAGGGTGGCTGCTTGTGGTAGCAGTAACAACAGTGGTAGCAACAACATGAGCTTTTCTGAGCTCTTAGTTGTCAAGCTAAATACCTTTTTTGGTTTTGGCTCACATAGGCTAATGTTTTGGGTTTATATAGGTTATATGTTGCTATCATAAGGAAAAGGGATTGCAGCCATGGGGCAACATCAAGCAGCCACAACACACTACCATGGCAAATGTGGGCAGCCAACTTGAGTTAAAAATATAATGTATGAATTAAGGTGCATCAAGGTAGGGACTAAAAGAAAAAGCTGCTGCCCACTGGCAGCAGCTATAACCAGCAGAGGCGTGTAGCAAGTAGCTGCTACAGCAGCGAAAGAAACCATTTATGGTTCTGCTTTGTAATATAATACCTAAAATGTTTAGCTAACATATCTCCTAAAGATGTGTGTGCACAACCTATATTGTATTGAAAACTCAACCTAAATAATCAAAAAGTGGGGAAGTTAACCACCCAAAGTAAAGGACTGTTGCTAAAAAACAGCAACGATTAACAGCAGTAGCTGAGTTGGGTGGAGACTAGGGACTTTCTTTAGACCTTCAGTCAACACAACTATGTTGCTTGAGATGTTCAACTATTATGCCCTTCCATGAGTGAGTTGTGTCACATATCTAATGACTCAAAATTTAGTGTAATAGAAAGTTATGGGAGATTAAAAGCTAACAAGCCTAATGTCAAAAGTTAAGAGCTGCTGCCCACTGGCAGCAACAGTTAGCTGTGAATAGAAACAAAAATAAAAATAAATTAATAAGTGACAAATATGGAGCTTGTTAAACTAAGTAAACCATTAAACTTAGTAAAGGACTGTTGGGCGGATATGAATTTGGGGCCGCGGGGCCACATGAGGCCACACCAAGCCTAGCCAAGCCCCATGGGCCATGCAAAGCTTGATTGCCACACGGTGGGTTAAGTTGAGACTGTTTTAACACTCTTAAAAGTAAACAAGAATGTTTAACATCTTAGTATACAAAAATGAAACTACAAGTAATGATTAGAGCTATAAATTATTCACACAAGTTTTAGTTACACCTAAAACATGTAATTCACTAGAAGTGAATTTGTAGTCTATAAGATGGCGTTTAACATGATTAGACTTTTAATTTGGAACTTTTAAGCTAAGTTTAAGTTAGTGTCACAAAGAGTTGCTAATACTACGAAAGAGCTATCTTGGCATAACTTAGAAAAGAAATATTAACTAAAATCATATAAGGGTCATGAATTGGAATTATGTCAAACCCTACAAAAGAAAGATATAGCTATTGTAAAAACATGGATGAGATATTTGAAAAATGTAAAGAAATATCTCAAGTATGGGAGTATAAACTAATAACATAATCAGTGTGACTATGATATGTGAATATACAAGTTATATGACTTGGCTAATTGGCTAATATGTATGTGAATGCAAATAATTGTGTAGGATCTGTGAGAACACATAAGTTAAACTGAAATTGTACCAATAGTCTACAAATAAGGCAAGTATCTAAATCTTACTCTTTATTGAGCAAATATTCTGAGATTATTCATGTGGACAGGTTCTCTAAATTCTAAATTGTCTTTTCTTATTTATGAATATTATAAGGTTGAATAACCTTTTTATTCCAATCAGCTTCAAAAGATTGGGTAATGTATTTTCATGTATATCAAATGAAATTCAATATACGTGAGTAGGTTGCAAAGAAGTCTGAGCCATTCCTTCTAGCCAGACATAGAAGTAAAATATTTCAATTTTTTTATAATAAGTCTTGAAATATTATTGTGCCATGATTTAAGCTATCCAGCTATATTGTTGTAGTTTGGATTCTAAACTGAGAATGAACATACCCTGAAATGGGATATTTTTATTGCACTTTGGGAGTGGTGACGTAGAACATGAAAATTATTCTGAATAAGATAGTATTGATCAATACAGGCCATAAAGGGTTGATCACCCTACGTGCTCGTAAGATAAGACGGTTCACAGATAAAAAAATTTATTGAACCTTTTCAAGAAAAGAAAAAAAATATGTTCATGGTCTTAAAACCTCTCAGTTATTCAATATTGTTATGATATTTCAAAAATGTGAATGATTCAAGATTTATGGCTTTACAGTTTTGATTCACTGTCAAAGCATGCTTCAAAGAAAACATTTATTTCTTGTTAAGCCTTAAAAAATGATATTACTTGCTGAGCAATTAAATGCTCATACTTGTTTTATTATAAATGTTTTTAGCTGAGCAGACTCGGGCAGAAGGGTTTGGAAAGGACAAGGGGAAAGGGAAAAAAACAGAATAGCTGAGAGTTGATGTAATAGATAGTTTACATGTTTATAAATATTAAATTATCATGTAATAAGCATTTAAAGGTCTACGTACCTGGGATTAGTAGAACTTTGATGTAATAACTTTACTAAGTTTAAGTTTATTATATGTTGAATGTTTGATATCGTGAATCACTGAATAAGGGTTTCAGGTACCCGAATTTGGGGGCGTCGTAAGTTGGTATCAAAGTTTTAAGTTAGAAGCTTTAGGATGGGAACCTTGGGTTATAACTTTAAGTTAGTGAGACAGACATGAAATAAATAACTCATATAGAGTTGAAAAGAGATGAACTGTGGAAGTTCATTTTAAAATGTAAATGAAAATAATTTAAAAATAACTGTTATTTGTTATTTGTTGTATAACTTGTATTATGTATTAATCAAGTTATTTGTTTGTGTATAGGATGGCAGAAATTCAAGAAGAACTAGTCATCAATGAGGAGAAGATCGCTCCACCACCTATATAGTCCCAACTCAGGTGATAGATCTAGACCCAGAGCCTGTAGAAGAGGAGGAGGAAGACCCAGTGGAAGAAATTAATGAGGGGTAAGATGTTGGACCTCAACAAAATGAAATGGAGGAAGCGATACAACTCGGGGCAATGGTCCATTATTTGATGGATTAGAATAATGAATTGTTGGCTAGACTTCAAGTGTCTGAAGATAGGGTCCAGTATCTGGAAGGACAAATTCAAGGACTTCATGAAGAACGTCATGGGATGGAGAACATTATGACAGCCTCTAATGGATATATTTACCATCTGGAGGGTCGACTGGATGAATGTAATAAGAGACAGAAAGAAATGATGAGTTTTTTGTATGTTCATTCCATGGAGAGGGTCCAGACGGCTGTTTGGAATTATCCTCAGGAGATAGGACAGTCCAAGTACTCCATCTCGCGAGCCAGGCATGACCATCACTGAGGAGGAGCGAGTGCGTTCCATCGTTCCAGTGCGGGATAAAGATATCTGAGTATCGGTCTGGAGATTTATGTGGCATGTGTACCTATGATTATGTAAATATTGTAAATGTGTTAGTATGTGTAGGATGTTAATGTACCCCCCTTTTTGGTAGCATTATGGTAATATCTTTTGGGAATCCTAACCTGATAATGGTTTAGGATTGGTATATGTAAACTTTTTATTAACAAGATAAAGATGTTATGTAAATAGCAAATGAGAATGATATGGTATATGTAATAGCCAGAAGAGTTAACAATGATAGAAATGTTTAAGGCATGTTCAATATATAATAATATTAAATATGTTTTGGATGTTATTGCTTCACATTATGAATGAATGTTCTAGTAATAGATGGTTTAATAATAATAAATGTTATTAAACAGATAAAATGCCACCAAAAATTAGAGGAAGATTACCTAGGGTACGAAGAAATGTCAATGAAGAACCTAATATTGAGAATAAAAATGAAGAGGTTCATAATGAAAATGAAAATAAGAATGAGCCCCAAGAGAATCCTATGCAACAATTCGCACGTTTTATGATGGAAGCTTTTCAGAACAGGAATGCTCCACCACCTAATGCGAATGTACCACCACCACCAGGTGTTCACCTGGATAGCTTTAAAGATTTTTAAAATGTAGGACCTCCTGAGTTTAGAGGGACTACCGAACCAATTGAGGCTCAGTCCTGGATCAAATAAATAGAGAAAGCCTTTGAGACAACCAGGGTAAGTAAGGAGCAGAAAACTTCATATGCTGCCTATATGCTGAAAGGGGAAGCAAATTTTTGCGGTACAGGTGTAATAAGATGGTCAAAGTTTAAGAAACTTTTCTTTGAAAATTACTTTCCTCCTGGAATGTAAAGCAGAATGGAAGTTCGATTCCTTGATCTTAAACAAGGTGATATGACTGTATCTGAGTATGTAGCCAAATTCAATGAGTTGGCACGATTTGCCCCACATCAAGTGAATACAGAAGAACGGAAAGCGAGACTGTTTGAGTTAGTCTTGAAGCCTTGGATCTACAACAAGTTGTCAGTATTACAGATCGGAACTTATGCCGCTCTCCTTGAGAAAGAAATAATAGCATAAAGTGGTAGTGAAACAGGAGGTAGGTATAATAAGGATAAAAAGAAAAAGGGTCAGTCAGAAGGGTTGGTAAAACCAGAAGGTACTAGTAAGTGGAATAAGAAAAGGAAATGGAATAATTTTGGGAACACAAGTAGTGTTCAAAGTGGACAGCAAAAGAAAAAAATTGAAGCTTGCAAGAAATGTGGGAAGAGTCATTTGGGCATTTGTCTATAAGGACAGATGACACATTTCTCTTAACTGTCTAAATCCAAAGAAAAATTTTGCGTGTTTTGTTTGCAGATCAATGGATCACTTTACCAGAAATTGTCCGAAGAAAGGAGCAGAGGGAGGAAGCAGTGGTAAAGGAAATATTGACACTAAAGCATTTACAATTGGCACAGCTACACCAAACAAGCCAACTGTCAGAACCTTCAATATGACGACAAAGGATGCGGTGATATCAAAGGACGTGGTTTCAGGTATTGTCCCGATCAACAATATTAATGCTCATGTATTATTTGATTCTGGGGCAACCTATTCGTTTGTATCACATGAATTCGCTAAACGCATAGAGATGCCTTTATCAAATTTAGAAATACCCATGAATATAGAAGTGGCTAATAAGGAGGTGATTCCTGTAGAGCATGTCTATAGGGATTGTTGCGTTAAGATAGGAGAACGTGCACTCACAGTAGATTTAATTCCGATACAACTTTGGGAATTTGACATTATTTTGGGAATTGATTGGTTGTTCAAACATGGAGCAACCATCGATTGCCAAAGAGAATCTCTGAGTTTTAAACCTGCAAAGCAATCAAAGATCGTGTTTTACAGCAGTAAATCACCAAAGCAGTCACGTTGTTTAACAATGATGCAAGCAAAGAAGTTATTACAGAAAGGTTGTGTGGGTTATCTTGCATATATAGTAGATACTTAGCAAAAAGGAGCGAAGATAGAAGACATTGTGGTAGTAAATGAGTTTGTAGTTGTTTTTCCTGACGAGTTTCCGGGTCTTCCGCCAGACAAGGAAATAGAATTTGTTATCGATTTGGCACCTGGTACGACACCAATTTCAAAAGCACCGTATTGAATGACTCCTGTAGAAATGAAGGAATTGATGATACAATTATAGGAATTGCTGGATAAGAAATACACCCGACTCAGTACGTCTCCTTGGGGAGCGTCTGTGTTGTTTGTAAATAAGAAAGATGGATCGTTGAGACTTTGTATTGACTACAGAGAGTTAAACAAAGTAACGATCAAGAATAAATATCCTTTGCCCAGGATCAACGATCTTTTTGATCAACTGAAAGGGGCGAAATATTTTTAAAAAATAGATTTGAGAACTGGATATCATCAATTGAAGGTAAGAGATGAAAATGTTCCAAAGACAGCATTCCGGACTCGTTATGTCTTTTGAAAGGGGCGAAATATTTTTAAAAAATAGATTTGAGAATTGGATATCATCAATTGATAGATTTGCGAGTTTTTGGTTATGTCTTTTGGATAAACGAATGCACCAGCTGCATTCATGGATATGATGAACAAAATATTTAAACCATACTCGGATAAGTTTGTGTGACGCCCCCAAATCCAGGTTCTCTAACCTCAGATTTGGTGCTCACGATCTATCATCATCATAAGCATTCTATAACTATTACGGAATAATAAACATACATTGTTCATTATAATAAAGTTCCATAACATGGTCCCAAGGTCTTCTTAACCTTAACTTAAACACACCATTCATATTACAAAAGATTTACATAAGAAATCCCATCAGATAATAATAACTAACAATTCATTCTAAATTATTCTTGGATCTTGCCCTTGACTTTGTCCTTCGTATTGGATCCTTCAGGCTTAACTGAAATAAATGTAATGATATAGCAAGGGTAAGCAACTAATTTGCTTAGCAAGTTTATATACAAGGGAGATATATCATGACTAAAAAGAAGTTTTGCTTTCAATGTTCAACAATAGTATAAGATTGTGAAGGAACATGAATTAAAAATCAACAATTGAATATTTGAATAATTGAATAACATGAACTGAGTGGTTTTGAAATAACCATGAACATTTGCCAAGGTTCTCAGTCATTTAAACTGGACCTCTTAATAAGTTTTGGTATTGAGGATCACCCTTTTCATATACCCCATGATTTATGCATAAACACTTAATAATCCAAAGATCGATATTATGCCTTAATCAAATTCGTCCTTTTCTCCAAGAGTTCTTATTATATCAATTTAATAAAACGACTTTTTAAAATACATTTGATTTAACAAATTTAAACATCTTGATCTAAATTGATACAATTAGCATAGATCTATCTCATAAACAGTTCATGAATGAAAGAACTTTAATTTAATTCACAGTTCAATAATAATAGAACAAAAATTCAATTGCACATAGTGCGAATTTCAATAATCATTATAGATGTGAATAATTATCAATAATTATTCACTAACATGCTTTGAAAATAATAACTCGAGTTTGAGTTAGGAAATTTGTCTCGTTTGTAGATTACGGCTTACGCAATTAAATTCTATCAGCTAGGCAGTTTAATTATCTTCATTTGAGAGACCTATAGTTAATCTTTCAATTAGCCATACCATAACATTAGATTATGTAATCACATAGTTATTATATATTACATTTAGTTCTTAGAAATATTATCCTGCCTCGATAATGTTACTATTAAATAACAAATACCTTTAATTCACTTAATATTATTAATCTTGATAATATTTAATTCACCTCTTAATAATACTTTTATTCGCTTACTAATATTATTAACATCTTAATAATATTTTAATACATTACTAATATTATTAATCCTCTTAATAATATTTTAATTATACATTAATATTATTACTTTAATAATATCTTATATATACTTTAGTATCATTAATCAATTAATAATACTTTTAATCATTTACCAATAGTATTAATATTTTATTCATTTACTAATATTATTAATTATTTAATAATATTTTATTCATTTACTAATTTTATTAATCATTTAATAATATTTTATTCCTTTACTAATGTTATTACATTTAATAACATTTTATTTAATCTCGAATAATATTATTTACTTAATAATATTTTAACCATTCATTAATACTTTAATTTAATATTATTAATCTTTTAATAATATTTTAATCTAAGATTAATATTTTAATCTAATATTATTAATCATTTAATAATATTTTAATTATTTATTAATGCTTAAATCAAATATTATTAACCATTTAATAATATTTTAATGAAGTTCTAATCTTAATATTTTATTTACTTAAAAATATCATATTCTAATATTATTAATATCATAATAATATTTTAATAATATATTAGATTAATAAACAATTTATTCTAATTGTTCACCCTTTATTAAACCTCTTATTTAATATCCATAAATGGTTATAAATAATATTTCTTATTATAAATTATCAAAATGCCCTAAAATAGTCATAATATTATATATTAGGAGTATTCAAGCATTAAAATCACATTTTTCTTATTTAAGACATCATTTAACTATTTATTTCCTTTTATTCATAACTTAATCATTTTTAGGAAAAATAGCAAACTGATTCCAAAAATTATTCTTTTCTGGATTTGGACAGTATATGACTCAACAATGATCCTCAATTTTTTCTGGAATTTTAAAAAATGATTTACTAATTTAAAAGTGCCCAAAACACTCGGATCTTGCTTCATTTTTCATAAATCGAGTTTTGCTCAGAAAAATTTGAAATTTTCAGGGTATACTCTCATAACATATATGAACTTATCAGAAACATTTCGAATTTTTCAAAGGTATACACAAAGTGAGAAATTTGAGTGTTAATATTTAGGAGTCCTTTACGGAAATAGCCATTACGCACAACCTATAAATCGAAACGTGTCCATTCTTTTTCCTACACGTAGATAACTTCTTAAGGTACCTTTGTGATTTTTTCCAGATTTTTAAAAGACTTGCAACCTAATCAAAAAAAATCAAGAAAAAAGCGGGGGACGATGAGCTTTTTAGGGTTTTGAAACCTTAACTTTCTATGTGGACTGTTTTGGAAAAAACAGCATTCATGGCTTCAATACTTGCTAGATTTGTGTTCTACCACTTGGGTTTACTAGATAACTCATGTATCTAGCACTCCCCTTTGATGGATCACAAATTCAAGTTGTAAAACTTGAGTTACACAAGATTTAGTGGAAGAAAAACAAGGGTTTCACCCCTTGGAGAACATATGCTCATTTTCTTCCTCTAAACCTTTGATCTAACACTCAAGATACTTAGTTCCATACATGATGATATGTAGAACTAGTGTACTTTGAGTATTAGACCATAACCCCTATATATGATGAGGTAAAACCGAAATAGAAGGAGAATAAGAAAAAGAAAAGGATGAGAACCTCACCTAGTTTTGGTTATCCTTCTTGTTCTTCCAAAGTAAGTAATGAACTTAGGATGCATGAACAACAACTCCTCTCCCTCTCTTAGAAAAATCGAACTCTCTCTCTTTTCTCTCTTGTATGCTACTAGCTTGGGAGAAAAAGATAGAAGAAGAAGAATGAGAGAAAATGAAATGTTCTAGCAAATGAAATGGGTGATTAACTATTATCCCCCATACTTTTTATTGTCCCATGGATAAAAGGCTTTGCATTATCTCTTCAATTAGCCTAATCATGTGATTAAGGGTGCTTAATAGATTTGCAACCAATGAGAGATTGACACACGTCTTTATGTGAAAGACTTCTACTTATGGAACTTGATTAGCATAATCTTCTTGCCTTAAAAATGCCTAATTGGCCGGTCCCCCCTTGCCCCATTATATCCTCCATTTTGCTTTTATTTTAATGCACAAATTTGATTAATCAAAAGTCTAAAATACCCTTAATCAAGTGGGCTAAGTATTGGTTTGCATTTTATTTCTTTTGGGCTTCTCTTTTAATTGTTTTGGGCCATGTAATAAACATAGTCTAACAATTTTAATATATGATACCCAAATTGATTATTTAGGGCCTCCATTTCCAATCTTATGAAATTTAATTACTTATACATGTGACTTTAGCTCATAATCTAATTAGGTTTACTAGAATTAGGTTTAAAATTATTAGTCACTTGAAATAACAAGATTATCCACTTAAGTTAGTATACATATTAAATACTAACCTTTCCTTATTACCATAACCCGTAGGTTATTTAATTGTCTCACCTAATGTATAATTAGGTTACGAAGCTTTCATATTTAATGAAATCTATAAATGTATATATCCATAATTATAGTATATATGATTATTGATTCATGCACCACTTCACATATGTTGTCACATATTAAATCACTATATAACACAAAGTTTTAAATATCAATAATGTACATACATATATAGTGACTTAAAATTCACGGTTATTACAGTTTGTGGTAGTATTTATAGATGATATTCTGATCTATTCCAAGACACAGAATGATTATGCTGACCATTTGAGAATAGTGTTGGAGACACTAAGAAAAGAAATTATATGCAAAATTCAGTAAATGTGAATTCTGGCTAGAAAGAGTTCAATTTTTGGGTCACGTGATTGACAAAGATAGATTATCCGTGGATCCAAATGAAAGTAAGCGATCGTGAATTGGGAGCACCAAGAAGGCGCCTCTTGAAGTGCGTAGTTTCTTAGGGTTACGAAACTCTTATTGGAGATTCATTCAAGATTTTTCAAAGATAGCTACTCCGTTAACTAACCTGACAAGGAAGACAGTTAAATTTGTATTGACTGAGAAATATGAAGAGAGTTTTTAAACTCAAGAAAATAATGCTCCAGTGTTGTCTTTACCTGATGAAACAGGGAATTTTGTGGTTTATAGTGACGCATCACACAAAGGCTTAGGATGTGTCCTTATACAGTATGGGAAGGTTATTGCATATGCATCACGGCAGTTAAAAGATTATGAGAAAGGGTATCCTACTCACGATTTAGAATTGGCAGTCGTGGTGTTTGCTTTAAAATTTTGAAGGCACTACTTGTATGGTGAAAAATGTGAAATATACATGGATCATTAAAGTTTGAAATATATTTTCACATAGACGGAGTTAAACATGAGACAAATAAGATGGCTGGAATTAATTAAGAATTATGATTGTGAAATTCTTTATCACCCAGGTAAGGCAAATGTGGTAGCTGATGCCTTAAGCAGAAAAGGTCGCGAGAAATTGATGTTGTTGACAACTCAAGATGAGTTAGTGACAGCTATGGAAAGAATGGAGTTAGAAGTTAAACTTCCACAAGAATCAAAGGAAAGATTGTATTCTATGACTTTGTGACTCTCTTGGATAGAATCAAGAAGCCTTGACTTAAAGATGAGGAATGTGAGAAACTGAAAGAGAAAATCTCAGCAGGAAAAGAAGGAAAGTTTAATATCGATAAGGATGGAATTATTAGATTTGAAGGAAGAATTTGGGTTCAAGCGAACTGGACCAAGGAAGAAATTCTACAAGAAGCTCGTTGTTCAAGATACACAATTCATCTCGGCAGTACCAAAATGTATCAAGACATCCAACAACATTTCTGGTGGCCAAGTATGAAAAGAGAGGTTGCAGAGTATGTTAGTAGATGTTTAACTTGTCAACGAATAAAAGTTGAACATCAGAAACCTAGTGGTCTACTACAGCCATTGGAAATTCTTGAATGAAAATGGGAGCATATCGCAATGAATTTTGGGGTAGGACTCCCGAGGACGCAAAGGGATTTGATGCGATTTGGGTTATAGTTGATCGACTAACAAAGTCGGTACACTTTTTTTCCAATCAAGATTAGATATAATCTAGATCAATTAGTTAATCTCTACATCAAGGAGATTGTTTCCCGATATGGAGTGCAAGTATCCATTGTATCGGACAGAGATCCAAGATTTACTTTAAATTTTTGGAAAAGCTTACAAGAACATCTGGGACACAGTTAAGATTAAGTACAGCCTATCATCCACAGACGGATGGACAGACCGAGAGAACAATACAGACTCTGGAGGATATGCTACGTGCATGTGTTAACGGATTTTAAGGAAAGTTGGGACGATCACTTACCTCTGATAGAATTTGCATACAACAACTATCACGCTAGTATAGACATGCTGCCTTACAAAGCGTTATATAGAAGGAAATGCAGAACACCCTTGTAATAACCGTGAATTTCAAGTCACTATATATGTATGTACATTATTGATATTTAAAACTTTGTGCTATATAATGATTTAATATGTGACAACATATGTGAAGTGGTGCATGGATTAATAAACATATATACTATAGTTATGGATATATGCATTTATAGATTTCATTAAAAATGAAAGCTTCATCACCTAATTATATATTAGGTGAGACAATTAAATAACCTAAGAGTTATGGTAATAAGGAAAGTATTTAATATGTATACTAACTTAAGTGGATAATTTTGTTATTTTAAGTGACTAATAATTTTAAACCTATTTCTAGTAAATCTAATTAGGTTATGAGCTAAACTCACATGTATAAGTAATTAAATTTCATAAGATTGGGAATGGAAACCCTAAATAAATAATTAGGGTAACATATATTAAAATTGTTAGACTATGTTTATTACATGGCCCAAAGCAATTAAAGGAGAAGCCCAAAAGAAATAAAATGCAAGCCCAAACTTAGCCCACTTGATTAAGGGTATTTTAGACCTTTGATGTATCTAATTTACGCATTAAAATAAAAGCTAAATGAAGGAATTAGTGGGCATATATATAGCTGGTCACATTAGCTTTTTTAAGGCAAGAATATTAAGCTAATCAAGTTCCATAAGTAGAAGTCTTACACACAAGGACAAGTGTGTCATTCTCCCATTGGTGAAAAGCTTAATTAGTAACTTTAATGGCATGATTAGGCACGATTAGGAAGGGATAAGGCTAACCCTTTTGTCCAAGGGGCAAAAGAAACATGGGGGATATTAGCATTCCACTCCAATTCACCAACATAATATCTATCTCATTTCATTTCCCCCCTCCACCATTCTTCTTATTCTATTTTCTCCCAACCCATCAAAACACAAAGCTTAGCAAGAGAGAGAGGAAATGTTCATATTCTAGAGAGGAAGAGGAATTTATTGTTCATGCATCCTAAATTCATAACCTACTTTGGAAGAACAAGAAGGATAACAAAGAAAACTAGGTGAGGTTCTCTTCCATTATTTTTCTATTTTGGTTTTTATCTCAAAATATATGGGGGTTATAGTCTAATACTCAAAGTACCCTAGTTCTACATGTCTCATGTGTAGGACTAAGTATTTTGTGTATTAGAATATAGATTTAGAGGAAGGAAATGAGCATATGTTCTCCAAGGGGTGAAACCCTAGTTTTTCTTCCACTAAATCTTGTGTAACTCAAGTTTTACAACTTGGATTTGTGATCCGTCGAAGGGGGGGTTCTAGATACATGAGTTATCTAGTAAACCCAAGTGGTAGAACACAAATTTAGCAAGTATTGAAGTCATGGAGGCTGTTTTTCCCAAAACAGTCCACATAGAGAATTAAAGCTTTAAACCATAAAAAAACTATTGTCCCCGTTTTTCTTAAGGCTGTTTCGGACAGTTTCAAGTCTTTTAAAAATCTGGGAAAAATCACAGAGGTACCTTAAGAAGTTATCTACGTGTAGGAAAAAGAACGGACACGTTTCGATGTGTAGGTTATGCGTAATGACTTTTTCCGTAAAGGACTCCTAAATATTAACACCCGGATTCCTCACAGTGTATACACTGGAAACATTTGAAAATTTTACAGTATGTTCATATATGTTATGAGAGTATACCCTGAAAGTTTCAGAATTTTCTGAGCAAAACTCGATTTATGAAAAATGAAGCAAGATCCGAGTGTTTTAGGCACTTTAAAATTAGTATATCACTTTCTAAAATTTCAGAAAACTTTGGGGATTATTGTTGGGTCATATACTGTCCAAATACAGAAAAGAAGAATTTTTGGAATCAGTTTGGTATTTTTCTTAAAAATGATGAAGTTATGAATAAAAGAAAATAAATAGTTAAACGATGTCATAAATAAGAAAAATGTGATTTTAATGCTTGAATACTCCTAATATATAATATTCTGACTATTTTAGGGTATTTTGGTAATTTATAATAAGAAATATTATTTATGACCTTTTATGGGTATTAAATAAGTGTTTTAATAAAGAGTGAACAATTAGAATAAATTGTTTATTGATCTAATAAATTATTAAAATGTTATTATGATATTAATAATATTAGAATTTGATATTGTTAAGTAAATAAAAATATTAAGATTAAAACTTTATTGAAATATTATTAAATGGTTAATAATATTTGATTTAAGCATTAATAAATGATTAAAGTATTATTAAATGATTAATAATATTAGATTAAAATATTATTAAAAATTAATAATATTAGATTAAAGTATTATTGGATGATTAAAATATTATTAAGTAAATAATAATATTCGAGATTAAATAAAATGTTATTAAAAATGTAATAACATTAGTAAAGGAATAAAATATTATTAAATGATTAATAATATTAGTAAATAAATAAAATATTATTAAAAGGTTAATACTATTAGTAAATGAATAAAGTATTATTAATTGATTAATGATACTAAAGTATAAGTAAGATATTATTAAAGTAATAATATTAATGCATGATTAAAATATTATTAAGAGGATTAATAATATTAGTAAGCGAATAAAAATGTTATATTTGAGGTAGCTCAAAATAATATTAGTAAGCGAATAAGTTAACATCTAGTAGAAGGTATGTCATGAATCTTTATGAAGTTTATACATAAATTAGTTGGTTATTAGAATTTTAAAGTTATAATTGAGCTATATTTGGACTGTTAATTGGGCTAATACTTAGGAGACTAGTTGTTGTGCGGAGTAACAAGGGAGGAAAATATATGGCCTTAATTATGTATTAAAATTAGTGAAATCTTTCCTAAAATATAATGTCCATGTTTGATAAATTGTTTCTTAGAGATTTTAAGCTTAAAAAGGTGTAACTGCTTTCAAACTGTTCATGCATACTGAAACTTAACGAGTATGCACATGTCATTCTTTTATCAAAATAATGATACACTTTCAACGTATAACTAATAAAACTTTATCATGCTTGTTTAAATGAAAACAAGTTAGGATACTTGCTCAGAAGTAAATAAAGTTCGAATACTTGCCTTTTTTGTAGGCTACGCTTACAATTTATAATTTTAGCTTATCTTCTTTTTCAAAAAGACTACATCATTTATACCATGTATGCATATTAGCTATCATCACACAATGCTCATACATAGAAGTTGCACATATTTAACCATATATACCATGTTTGATACACATAGCCACATAAACCAAATAACACGTACATAATCCATACTTATATTCATACAACATATTGAGTTATACTTTACTTTCATTTTCATTTTGAAAGTCTGTTTAAATTCCTTTTGAAATCGTAGCTTAATATAATCATTGTATGCTTGATAATCATTGTAAAATCATAAAACTATGTTATTATAACTCAACATATATATATATATATATATATATATATATATATATATATATATACATATGTTTTATGCCTCAGTTTGAATTAAAATTATCTTAAGCTTGTTTTGCGGTCATGGCCTTGATCATGTTGCATCTTAACTTCTCATGACACGGAATAGTTATCTGTCAAGATTCGATATAATTTATGTTTTGGTATTTATGAACAATTTAAATATTTGATGTATTTTTATTTATTAATTAGTAGTCAGGTAGCTTTAAATATTTTAGTAATTTTAGGAAGTTTTTCAATTCTATTGTAATTAGGAAGCTTTTTAGGTAGATTTTTATTTCAAATCAATTTGTTATTTCTTTATAGGATTAGGGTTTCCTTTAAGTGGTATAAATATGGTGTAAGGTTGATGTAATTAGGGGCAACTCTCATTATTATTATTTTGATTTATGAAATACTTGGCTATTTAGTCAATTTATCCCTTACTTTGTGAATTCATGTGATTTCAAAGTATATAGATTCAATTTCTGTGATTGTTTCTATTCTCTCTACCATATTCTGATGTGTCAGTTAGTATTAGAGCGAGGATTCAAACCTGATGCGGCTGAACGTGTGCAAGATAACCCACTTTCTTGTAACAACGAGGGAATGACGACCATTTGGACTGCGTTGCAGAATTTAGATGCCACAACTGGGACCCTAATCGGTAGACTCAATAGGTTGGATGTTAGTTTTGGCGATGTAGCAGTGGCACTCAACGGGCTAAATGAAAGGTTTGCCAGGGTCAAAAGGGTATTCGTAGGGTCGCCATGAGTCAAGGTGATGATCGTGGTACTGGCGGAGATAATAGGCTACGTAACCATCGGGGGTATGGACAAGAACGAGTGGACAAAGAATCAATCTTGATATGTGTATCAAAAATGTCAAACTATAAATGCACATATTGAACAAGTATGTGATTATATTGACTTGTTTAAGAGTGAATGTGATTGGTTTGATTATGAGATTTATGTTTGTCATCGTAAAATCTTGTTACCCCAATATGATGATATTTTGGAGGAATTAGAAGAAGCACATTATAGACTTGCCGCATTGAAACATCAGTATCACGTTGAGAAAAGAAGAACTAGAGAAGTGCGTCAAAACAATATTTTTTTAATGAAGTTAGAAGGTGTTGCAAGAATATTATAGCCAACAGGAAAAATCCCCAAGAAAGTTGTATTGTCATCAATAGAAAGTGTGATTTGTCCATTCCATGTGATTTTTCCATTATTATAGAAAGTGTGAAAGACATGAAAAAGAAAGTTGAGGAAGAGATTATAGTTAAAGACGAATCAAGTTTAGTGATTGAGGATGCTCATGATTTGGAGTTATCGCGACATAAAGATATGAATATGGTAAAAATTGAGATTGATAATGAGATTGTTCAAAATCTTATATTCAACAACTTGGAAAATTTTGATTTCATCTTTCCTAATCAATTGTTGTAAATGCAGGTTAATACGAAGGCTTTGATTACTTCAAAATTATTTCCAAAAATGTTCTTTGAGAAACAACATCGTGAATACATGATACAAAGAAGATTGTGAATGTCTAGCGGTTGGGGCTTGATGTTACTTCATTTTAAAATTCGAGGTCGAATTTTCTCCAAGAAAAGGGGAATGACACGGGAAGAGTTATCTGCAAAGATTCGATATAATTTATGTTTTGGTATTTATGGACAATTTAAATATTTGATGTATTTTTATTTATTAATTAGTATTCAGGTAGTTTTAACTATTATTTAGTAATTTTAGGAAGTTTAATTTTTCAATTCTATTGTAATTAGGAAGCTTTTTAGGTAGATTTTGATTTCAAATCAATTTGCTATTTCCTTATAGGATTAGGGTTTCCTTTGAGTAGTATAAATATGTTGCAAGGTTGATGTAATTAGGGACAACTCTCATTATTATTATTCTTGTTTATGAAATACTTGACTATTTAGCAATTTATCCATTACTTTGTGAATTCATGTGATTGCAAAGTACTTAGATTCAATTCTTGTGATTGTTTCTATTCTTTCTACCGTCTTCCGCTGTGTCACCTTGGGAGTGGCGTGGTCGCGCTACTCCCTGATCAGCCCAGAACTAAACTTTTACAATCCCTGACCAATTTGTTAGGAATAAGCATGTGAATGCATTCCTATTTTTATAAGATTTGATTATGGTTTTAATGAATGAATATGCAAATATGTCTACATTTGAAATAAGTTGTAAAGTCCTTGAATAGACAATAGAAAAATATGTACAAGGACTTAGACTGAAATGATCAAATATGTTAGGTTGATCCTACATGAATAAAACAACTTTGTAAAGTTCTTCAAAAGAACATGATGTACAAGGACTAAGTATAGAAAGATTAAGCTTGTTAGGTTGATCTTATATGATGTAATAGATAGGCTTGGTTGATCATCGAGTACTGCACAAGCCTTCAAAGTCTGCCAGGAGAAACAAGGAACTCGAAAAC
Source organism: Panax ginseng (assembly GCA_020205605.1). Taxonomy (NCBI): domain Eukaryota; kingdom Viridiplantae; phylum Streptophyta; class Magnoliopsida; order Apiales; family Araliaceae; genus Panax; species Panax ginseng. The sequence continues at coordinate 179,617,320 of CM035132.1, forward strand.
TATTAAGGCAGAATCGTAGTCTGTCAAGCCAATCGGGGGATTGCAGAAGTTAAGGCAGAATCGAAGAGTATCGAGAAAGTTGGTATAGATCGTAGTCTGCCTTGGAGGGCCTCACTCAGAATCGTAGAGTTGGTCCAAGCGCCTGCCGAGCCAAGTTAAGAATCATAGACTACACTTGAAGTCGTGGAGTCTACTGATCATATCAAAGGCAGCAATCGTAGTCGAGCTAGATCAGACAAGGACAACAAATGTCAAGACAGAAATCGTGGTCTGAGGTATAATCTGCTCTCAGAGTTGTAGTGTCTGCAGAACCAAAGCTTAGATCGTAGTCTGTAGAACAAAGTCTTCGACAAAGCCTATCAATGCTCACAACACCAAGAAAGAATCGTATTGTTAACACGATTCTCAACACATGAGCACTCCCAAAGCATCCAAAGAATGAAGCCTCTAGACAGAACTAGAAAGATGCAATCTACCACAAAGAAGCTAGAGAACATTCACCTAATGGCTTGCAAGCAAACTAGAAGATCGAAGCACCAATTAAATCAACATCCTGATTGAGTTGTGAAGCCATTTAAGGGAAGTCTTCCATAAGCAATAAGTAAGAAGACTTCAAATGATATGATTGACTAAAGGAAGTCAACAATGCAGTAGCTGTCAAGATAAACAAAAGATGACTATCTTGGGTATAACTATGATCGTAGTGCTTGCCAGGATAGAAGCAAAAACTGATGGGGTCTATAACAAAGACACTTGCCAACCTATACAGAATAAACATAGAAGATTAAACATGGTTCAGACTATTAATGATGATATGTAAACGAGAGATCACAAGGAGAAAGAGACTGAGCACGACAAACCTGATAAGTCTTGAAGTTAAAGAAGGGCCAGAGTAATCAGACAAGTTGTCAGTACCTAATGTAAGTCAAGGCAAGCAGAAGTGATGAAGCACTGCACGAGTGGAGTAAGAGGGGTTCTACATTACAAATCCAAAGAACACTCTCAGAATCGTAGTGTTGTCTCAATCAGTCAACGAGCAATATTTAACAGACTAACTACGATCAAGTTCAAGGTCATCTGCATTAGAATCGTAGAGTTCAGTTATCTGAGTATTGAAACCTTGGCAATGTCTCAATGCAAGGACTAACATTCAAATGTTGGATATTGAAAGCATCGATGCAGAAAGACAACTCCTGATGTTCTGATCGAGGGATCAGAAAGAAAAAATAAAGGTGACTACCTGCCTGACACACTAAAGTGACATTTCTGATGGGGTAAGTGAAATAGTAGACTACGGTGTCAGAAAAGTGAAAAGGGGGATGTCATGTCACATCTGCAGTCAACACCAAATAACTCGAGATCTACAAATTAATTTAAATAACTTCCAACGGCTATAATCCAACGGAAACCTTATGAAAGGTTATTTAACAGCAGAAACTCAAAAAGAAAAAAAGGGTTGGTTGTTGACAAGTTGTTGACTCTACGAGTTCTACAGACCAAAAATAGAATATGTTTAAGTGGTAGTGAGACTACGAAAGTAGAAGTTGTGACACCCCCAAAATAGGTATACATCACCCATTTTGGGTCGCCAAATACATGGTACAAAATTTAAATACAAACTTCATCTATACAATACAACAAAAGCATAGCTAAGAATTTTTACACGAATATTGTCTTCTAGACAATATCCAAACTCAAATGGAGTCCTTATTACAATTATTATCACACTATTTTATAAAATAGTGAGGACTACTACAACCACTATCTCGGACCACCACTCCGTTTCCCGACTAGTCCCGACTACGTTCTCATTTCTTAAAGAGAACAATAAAAGCAAAAGGGTGATCTCAATTAGCCCAGTAAGAAATATTATGACTAAGATAATGCATGGTAACTTATCGTTAGCCTTCAACAGTGTTAAACTGATAAAATACAATAAACATTAAGTTTAACTACAGTGGAACAAACAATCCATTAGAAGAGTTAAGTAGAGCATGATATCTACTATCTTCTATGATTTAAAAAGTTTATCATCAATTTTATCGTTGAGACTGAGCTAAATAAATAATCCACAACATTGAATTATCCATGCACTACGGGCCAAGGATATTCATTAGTATCACGTCCACGAATTATCCATGCACTACGAGCCAAGAATATTCGTGTAATCACCAATGGTCATGATCATGTCAATAACTGTCCATCAATGCACTATGCGCCAATGAGTTCATTTACCACATCATTTGTAACATTTACAGGTCATGATTATACCAAAAAAACCATGGTCATAATCATACCAATCAATAGTCCATCTATGCACTACAGGCCAAAGATGACTTTCATCACAATATAAGCATGAGAATGATGACAATGATATAAAAATTCAATTAAATGAGAGCAAGGATAAATTTTAAAGATTTATAATTTAATTTATTCAGAATTCAATAATGTCCAAATTGTCAACATGATACTGCTTTGTGGAGTAAAATTCAAGAATAATATTGTATCAAAAATAATTTGGATCGAAAAAAATCAATTTTTGTCATGAATAGTACCCAATGAATAAGACTTGAAATAGTACTAGTGAATAGTATCCCTAAGATGAAAAGATTAAAAATTATCAAGAATGCTCAGAATAATTTTTTCATGAAAAGATACTAGATGAAGCGCAAATTTCAAGGATATTCTACTAATTTCAAGGAGTATAGAAGTCAAAATTTAACAAAATGAGTGTAGAATTTGGAATCTGAAAAGAAATAATATTACTTACATACTACAGAGTATGGAAGAAAATATTGTTTCATAAGAATATTGAACAAAAATAATCCCTTATCTTAAAAAGGAGGGTATTCCAACTGGTATAGCGGGAATATTCTTGAAGAAAACTTTCACTGCTTTTTACACTCTAAGCTTCCTAAAACTCAAAAGAAATACGCTCAATATTATAGAAGAAGAATTCTCTAATTCTGGTGTGATTTTCAATTCTAAACTAAGCATCATATTTATATGAGAATGAAATGATACTATTTAGGAAAAATCACGGACGCACAGTGGAAAAAAATCACGGGCGCACGAATCGTCTGAAATAATTTTCTGAATTCATTATGCAAATAACGGAACCAGATCAGGCGTAACACGCACCGACAGGATATTCCAACAGAATAATAAAGAATGGAATAACAACAGAATTTCACCATGTATGCGGTACTTTGCATAGACAGGATATTCCAAAAGAATAATAAAGACGGAACCAGGTCCGGTGTAAAACGCACAGACATGATATTCCAATAGAATAATAAAGAATAGAATAACAGAAGAATTTCTCCAAGTATAGGGTAGCCCGCTTATACAGGTTATTCCAACAGAATAATAAATAAAGGAATAACAGAAGTTCTCTTCATGAATACAAAAGAAATAATACCCCTTACCTTGAAAGAAAGAGTACTAGATATAGGAGTAGTGAAGTAGCAGAACACTTTTCTTCTTTCTCTCTATAATTTTCTCTCTAGAGTTTTAGTGAATTCGTAAGAAATAATGAAGGAATGAGCTTCTATTTATAGGAGAATTGAAGGGATACTGTTTAGTCCGTGTGCACCGAATGATTTCAGGGATGAATTATTTAGCAGTGGCGTGTGAATGCTAGGCCATGAATTTCAAAGCATTATCAGTAAAGAACAAAACAAGGTGCAATAATACATATATATATAATTGAGCACATGATATAATCACACACCCACACAATTATTATATATATAACAACATATAATAATAATACTCTTTCCACACCACCCGTGGCTAGACTTTCTTCTCCCATCCATTTCAATACTCCACCAAAATCCACTAACATATATATATATATATATATATATATAAAATACTTCCCTCCTTTCCCACACAAGACATCAACCTAACTAGTGGCCACACCTTTTATTATATAAAAGAATTTTCTACCGATTATTTTGAAAAATGGGTAATCGTGGGTCAAATAAATACTTCATAAAAATCTCCTCAATATTTTTAACAACATTTATCATCATTATTATAATTTACAATAACATTTACCAGGTCGTTCCCAGAAAAGAGGGGGTAATTAGGTGACCAAACCTCTCTTTGGCAGAACTTCTAGACATCGTTAATATTGTAAATAATAATATTAATAACTTCGTCGTCTCAATTATTGATTTAATAATATACAAAATATTGACAATAATTGAATCAAATAACATGAGATACTATGCAGCAATTACTGATGCAATAATTGAACAAAATTGAGTGACTTCTCACGTAAGCATCAATAATCAATACCGTGTGCTACTATGCAACCACGCGTATTACTGTACTTTTACTACCGGGTAGTTCAACAGTTTTAACGATAAAACTTCCGCCATTATTTTCGTAAAAATATTTTTGTCGTTTTCTCAATCCGACAATAATTCCGTTGTAGGGTCCACCAATGATTGTACCGTCGTACGGATATTCCTCGACAAAAAGAATATTCCCCGACCAATCGAATATAATACAACAGCTTGCATACTTTGCAAAATTTATAAATACTACCCACAACTATAACATTATATCAAATCCACACCATAATATTCAAAAAAAATATTTTGAGAAATTTAAATCTTTATTCGTAAAATTTGGGGTCTCACAAGCTAAGTTAATGGAGTAGCGATTCGAGAAAATCCTTTCACGAATCTCCGATAATAACCAGCTAAGCCTAGAAAGCTACGTATTTCGGTCATTGGCTTAGGTTGCTCCCAGCTTTGTGTTGCTTCAATCGTCGCTAGGTCAACATATATTCCGTGATTTGATATCACGTGCCCAAGGAATGCTACTTCCTCAAGCCAAAACTCGCATTTCTTCAACTTGGTATACAACTTGTTTTCACGAAGCTTTTGAAGTATCAGCCTCAGGTGTTGCTCGTGATCTTCACGGCTTTTAGAGTTAATGAGGATGTCATCAATAAAGACGACCACAAAGTGATCCAAATATTCCTTGAATACTCGGTTCATCATATCCATAAAGGCAGCAGGATCATTAGTCAATCCAAAAGATATGACTAGAAATTTGTAATGTCCGTACCGAGTTCTGAAAGCAGTCTTTGGAATGTCATCAGTTTTAATTGATGATATCCTGAACGAAGATCGATCTTTGAAAAGAATTTAGCTCCTTGTAACTGGTCAAACAGGTCATCAATGCGAGGTAACAGATACTTATTTTTGATGGTGACATGATTCAACTCCCGATAATCAATACAAAGTCGCATACTCCCATCTTTCTTCTTTACGAATAGAACAGGAGCACCCTATGGAGACGTACTAGGACGAATAAAATCAATGTCTAATAATTCCTGAAGTTGGATTTTTAACTCCTGAAGTTCAATAGGAGCCATTTGATACGAGGCTTTGGAAATAGGTTTTGTTCCGGGTTCAAGGTCGATACAAAATTCGATTTCAAGCTCTGGGGTTAGGCCATGAAGTTCTTCAGGGAATACGTCAGGAAATTTATTAACAATAGAAATATCATTCAAATCTGACGTATTTTTATTTAAATCTGTGACATGGCCTAAGAAAGCTTGACATTTATTTTTCAATAAACGAATAGCTTTATGTCTTGATATCACGGTGATTGACTTTAGTGGTTTGGTTGCTTGAATTCGCATAATAGGTTGGTTAGGAATATAAAAGCTAACCTTACAAAAACAATCAATTTTAGAATGATGAGTAGTTAACCAATTAATTCCTAAAATCACATCGCATGCATGTATTTTCAAAAAGATAAGATCGACAGGTAACGTGCGGTTGCCGATTTGAATCAAACAAGACTTATAAATAGTGGATGTAATGAAGGTTTCTCCCAACGGAGTTTCAACAGATAAGTCAAAGTCTAATTTCTCCGGAGTTAAATTTAAACGTTAAAAGCAAGTATGAGAAATAAAAGAATTGGTAGAACCGGTATCAAATAAGGTATAGACTTCGCTAGAGTTTATGATTAGCTTACCCGTGATAACCTAGTTCGAATTTCTCGCTTTTTGGGAGGTTACGACAAACGCTCTCCCTTGAAATATCGGCTTTGACTTCTCTGGGGCGGCCTTTGGTGCCTCCATCCTAGCTGGACTTGGTTTTTTTACACGACAAAATCGAGCTAGGTGACCTTCTCTTCCTTAATTGTAACATGCTTTGGACTGCTGCGTACAGTTTGGACTGATGTGTCCTTCCCCTCCGCATCTGTAGCATACGATCAGTGGTCGTTCTCCTTCCTTAACAACGGTTGTTGCTGACGTCATTCCATCATTTTTGAACCTTCTCTTCTTGAAATTTCCACTTCTATTGTCTTGTCCATGATTACCACCAAAGTGGTTATCATTCTTGGCATGTTGATTCCCTCCACGTTTGTTGTCACCGCTTCGATGACTGCTACCACTGGTATTATCGTTTTGCCGGCTGCTCTCTCTTAGTTGGGTTGAATCATTATCGCGCTCCAATAACTGAGTCCTATTTACAACATCTGAATACAAACACAGTTTTTGAGAAATGAGGTATTGACGTATTTCATATTTTAAACCTCGTAGAAACATTCACTTCATTCTCTCATTATCAATCAAAATGGGATGCAAACCGAGATAACTCGGCAAACTTAGCCTCGTACCGTGACACGGTCATATTGTTTTGTTCCAGCTTGATAAATTCCACCTCCTTCATGTGACGAATACTTTCGAGAAAGTACTTGTCGTTGAACAATTCTTGAAACTTCTCCCAAGACATCTTCAGTGCGGCAGGTTGAGTACGCTTTATAGATTCCCACCAGTAATCTGCCTTTTCTCGTAACATGAAAGTGGCAAAGGAAACCTTTTGCTCCTCGGAGCATCTTAAGACATCAAATATCTCGGTGATCTGCTTTATCCACGTCTCCGTCTTAAGTGGTTTTAGCTTTTCCAAAAACTCTGGTAGTCCCGGCTCCTTGAACTGCTTAGCGGTGACCATCCGAGAGTTGCCAGTGTTTCCACCTGCATTTTGCACAAGAGTCTCTCTTGTTTGATGTTGCATGAATTGTAGAAAGCCAATAAACATCCCATCGTTCATCATTTGGTCGGTGTTGTTGTTTACATGAGGATTGTTGCCTTTCTGATGCACATTTTCCTGATTATTGATCTGTGATGATTCAACAGTCTCCTGTGCTCCATTGCTTATCTCAACATTTTCAGACGCCATTTTCAAATACTGCCAAAAAATAAGGGTTAATTGATATACCACATAATACCCCTATATTCTGACCAACAATTAAATAACAAAAAAAACTTAGGTAGGTTATACTAGAGAATGATTTACTCGTCTTTCCCCTCCTAGTTCTAGTCTCACATCTCAGCTAGCGATCATATCCCTAAGTTTTGATACCAACTGTGACGCCCCCAAAATAGGTATACATCACTCATCTTGGGTCGCTAAATACATGGTACAAAATTTAAATACAAACTTCATTTATACAATACAACAAAAGCGTAGCTGAGAGTTTTTACACGAATATTGTCTTTTAGACAATATCCAAACTCAAATGGAGTCCTCATTACAATTATTATCACACTATTTTATAAAATAGTGAGGACTACTACAGCCACCATCTTGGACCATCACTCCGTTCTCCGACTAGTCCCGGCTACGTTCTCATTTTCTGAAGAGAACAATGAAAACAAAAGGGTGAGCTCAACTAGCCCAGCAAGAAATATTATGACTAAGATAATGCAGGCTAAATTATCGTTAGCTTTCAACAGTGTTAAATTGATAAAATACAATAAACATCAAGTTTAACTGCAGCGGTACAAGTAATCCATTAGAAGAGTCAAGTAGAGCATGATATCTACTATCTTCTATGATTTAAAAAATTTATCATCAATTTTATCATTTGAGACTCAAATAAATAAATAATCCACATCATTTGATTATCCGCACCACTACGCCCAAGGATATTCATTAGTATCATGCCCACGAATTATCCATGCACTACGGGTACGGGCCAAGGATATTCGTGTAATCACCAATTGTCATGATCATGCCAACAACTGTCCATCAATCCACTACGGGCCAATGAGAACATTTACCACATCATTTGTAACATTTACAGGCCATGATTATACCGAAAAAACCTGGTCATAATCATACCAATCAACAGTCCATTTATGTACTATAGGCCAAAGATGACTTTCATCACAATATAAGCATGAGGATGATGACAATGATATAAGACTTCAATTAAATGAGAACAAGGATAAATTTTAAAGATTTATAATTTAATTTATCTGAAATTCAATAATGTCCAAATTGTCAACATGATAATGCTTTGTGGAGTAAAATTCAAGAATAATATTGTATCAAAAATGATTTGGACCGAAAAGAAATTAATTTTTGTCATGAATGGTACCCCGAGTGAATAGTATCTCGTGAATAGTACTTTGGTAATAGTACCCCGGCATGAAAAGATTAAAGAATGCTCAAAATAATATTTCCATGAAAAGATACTAGATCAAGCGCAAATTTCAAGGATATTCTACTAATTTAAAGGAGTATAGAAGCCAAAACTTAACAAAATGAGTGTAGAATTCGGAATCTGAAACGAAATAATATTACTTACATACTACAGAGTATGGAAGAAAATATTATTTCTTACGAATATTAAACAAAAATAATATCTCTTACCTTAAAAAGGAGAGTATTTCAACTGGTATAGCGGGGATATTCTTGAAGAAAACTTTTACTATTTTCTACACTCAAAGCTTCTTAAAACTCAAAAGAAATACGCTCAATATTATAGAAGAAGAATTCTTTGATTCTTGTGTGGTTTTCAATTCTAAACTAAGCATCCTATTTATAGGAAAATAAAATGTTACTATTTAGGAAAAATCACGGACGCACAGTGGGGAAAAATCACGGGCGCACGAATCGTCTGAAATAATTTTCTGAATTCACTATGCAAATACCATGTATAATAAAATATAATATATTCTATTTTTCATAAAAAAATAAAACTTATTATAATATATTATATATATAAATCCACCACTTTCCTGCCATCCTCTTTCCTGTGACCATCCCATTTCAATTTTGTGGGCTCCACCTCTTATTATATATATAAAATACTTATATATATATATACTGAATAACTTTCTACCGATAATTTTGAAAAATGAGTAAGTGGGGGTCCAAATAGTAAGCAAAATTTACAACAAATACTTTATAAAAATCCCCTCAATATTTTTAACAACATTTATTCATCAATAATATAACTTGCAACATTAGCAACCAGATCATTCCCAAGAAAGAGGGGCTTTTCGATAAGGATTCTCCTTATTAGCGCACAATTAGGTGACCAAACCCCTTTCTTCGACAGAATTTTCTAGCCATTATCGATAATGCAAATAATAATATGAATAACTTGTCATCTGAATTATTGATTTAATAATATAAATATTGATGATAATTGAATCAAATAACGTGAGATACTATGAAGCAATTACTGTAGCAATAATTGAGTATAACTGAGTGACTTCTCACGAAAGCATCAAATACCGTGTGCTACTATGCAACCAATGCCAGACATCGTACTTTTTATCACCGGTATTTCAACAGTTAACGGTAAAACGTTCATTGTTATTTTTATAAAAAGTTATTTACGTGCTTTTCTAACTCTAAAATAATTACATTGTGGGGTCCACTAATGATTGTAGCTTAAATCGTCTAATATTCCTTGTTAAAACGAATATTCCCCGACCAATCGAATATTTTATAACTTGTTTACTTTGCAAAATTTATAAATATTATCCACAACTATAACATTATATCAAATCCACACCATAATATTCAAAAATATATTTCGAGAAAAATTAATCTTTATTCATAAAAGTTGGGGTCTTACATAAGTGAAGCAAGTTAAGAGAAGAGTTTTAATAGAGAAAGGCTTCACTCAACAACAATGAGAATGCCATTAAGAATGTCAGCCAAGCTGAGAGCCGAGAAGGCCAAGATAATAGCATTTAAGAGATTGGCAGATCAGAAAGAAGATTCAAAGAGCCAGTCTACGAATCACCATGTACCACCAAGAGCTAAAGAAGAACAGATACATATCCAAATCTGTACACAAACCAATCAAGGTTCAGGGGATGCTAAGTGCCAGACGAAGCCTACCAAAGATGCAAAGACTTAGCAAATCTCATGTGGTGAAGGAGTGCAAGCTGAGATCAGAAAAGGACCAACCTCAAGATCAGCTGCACTAAGGAAGAAGTGACAAACTGTTAACTACTCAAAGAGATCGAGCTTCATGAACAACTTAGCAGTATGTCCAATGGTGATCTAGTCTCGATGCAGAATACAGAGAGGATCACAACAAGCTGCCAAGAATCAAGAATGAACAAACTTAAAGTCATCTTGGCAGCTCAGCACCACCACCACCAACAACAACAACAAAAGCCAGGGCCGGAAGGGTCCTTGTCTAAGGGACTAAACTGAGTTCCAAGGTTGCAGGCCTTAAAGGAATCTTAGTGATTCAGTGATGTAAAGACTTTCTTAGTGGAATCCCTGCTCGTTGAAGCAGAAGAATGGATTAGGAGCTTGAGTCTCTGAACCACTTAAAATCTCTTGCATCTTTTACATTCTGTAATCTGTCATTTACATTATAACTGCTATAACTGCTATCAACATGGTAACTACTTACAACTAAACTAACTCTAGACAAATGGTTAACATAACATCTATGAAGGGGAACCTTAACTTATTCCGCTGTGTTTAAAATAATTTCTAAGTTTGTCATATGCTATTTACTCAGCAATGCAAACTAAAACAGAAAATACTTTTGAAATTAAAAAGGATCTATTCAACCCCCCTTCTAGATCTATTGTGTGCCCTCTGGGAACTAACACAATTCTTAACATGCCCAGAGTTATCAACATACCATGCAACATATGACAAAGAAGCTTATACAAGTTTTAAGTTTCATTCTACATGTATCAAGCTTTAATTTTCAAAATCATATAATTTAGATTTGAAAATCTCATACTCCTACTAAACAAACAGGCTTAAACTTCCTTAGCCAAACCAAATATCAATCACATTCTTAAGCATAGAAGAACTCAATACATCTACAGAACTCAATCAAACTGAATCCTTAAATTTATTGTTCAACTTTTATTTTAGTTTCCATTTGAAAACTTGTGTGAAGCATGTTATAATAATTTAACTCCTACCCAATCAACTAGAATATTATAACAAACATCTTTCGAAACTTTTATGACCTTATTATATTTGTCCAGAAGTTTAAAAGATAGAGAAATTAGTTTTCATTTTTTGAGGACCAAATGGCCAGCGATTTGGTTTTGTTTTAGAAGTGGCGCGCTACCACGCCTACTCGACAAATAGACCGGAGACAAGCTCATTATCCATAGAACCTATTTTCAATGCTCAATTTTTTCTATCATACTTCTTAGATAATAACTTATTATACCAAATTACTAAATTCAAACTCCTTCTCAATTACATACCATCACATACCATTTTATTCAGTTAAATTCCTTTAATTTCCAGATTTTGGAAATTAATTATCACTTGAACATTTATATAAACATTTAAAATACATGAAAGAGAAACTTGAATTTCACAGCTTGACTATGACACTCCCAAATTCGAGTACCTCAAATCACAGATTCAATATTAACGATCTATCACATACAACATCTAAACTACCCATTAATTAAGATAATAACACCATATATATTAATACTTAATAAAAGTTTACCTACATAAACAAATCTCAGGTCATCTAATCTTTATTACATCATAATAGCAGAAAAATATTAAATCCATTACATAATTCATTATAAAACATATAATCCAGACGTCAACTACTCTTGCGTCTTTCCCTTGCCTTTGCTCGAAGAAGGCTTCTCAAGTTCCTCGACCATAGCTGAAATGGTTGTGCAAGGGTGAGCAAACAAATTGCCCACAAGTATAATGGTATACAACAAATGATTTATAAAAGAAAACATATGTTTACTCTTCAACTGAACTGAAAGTCCCTTACTGGAACTGATCATCAATAAATCAAGAACTTGTTATATCAATAAGATAATCATTTCTCTAAATCAAATCATAAATGATGATTTCGAATGTACATACTGAGGGTTACAAGACCACGAACTATATCCTAGGTTCACAAGTATTTCTACTGTAACCTTTAACAGTTAAAAGACTATCTTTCCTCGTACTCCAACTGATCAGTCCTTCGTACTATGTATTGTGCACAAACATATTGCGTAGCTCGAAATTATAGTTTTCGATAGCATTTCCCCTAGAATAGGGTTGTTCATCTCAATTTCATCACATGAATCCGCACCAAAGACAATTTGTTTTGGAATAACTTCAGAAAGGATTCTAGACTTTTTGGAATATTCATCAACTAATTACTATTCAAATCAAATGGGTTCGATAATAAATGAAGGGTTAACATGCTATAAATCAATAATTCTGATTTAAATAGAAATGTAAGGATTCATAATTGAACAAGTGTCATTTATCAAAGTAGTGCTTTTGAAAAGAATTAGAAAGCTTGCGAGTACTTGGAAAATTAGTTCAAGTATGAAAGGAATAATATGGAATAGAAACTTTGCTCAATATTGAAATATAAGTAAAAGTTAGAAAACTTACCTTGTGCGATCGCTACAAAATTACAGAACACGTCCTTTGAATACCCTACACATTTTAAGTCACGACAATATATTGATTAGCTATGAAACAATGTTCATTAATCTCTTTTATCAACCCCTTATAATGCTTCGTATAATTCTTCTTTTTAATCATCACTTAATATCCAATTATGTGCTTAAAGCATGATAGAATGTTATGTTTATGTTTGTAATGTTCATTAAAATAGACTAGATAAACATTCCCTGGACTGTACAAATAAGAACTTATTTTTGGACTTGACTGCTATTGTAAATGCTGCATACATTTACATTTAGCCTTTACCAATGCAATGCTAGCGTCTTTGGTCTTGTTGCACCTAGTTAAGCTTCAAATACTTGCAGCGACATCGACCACCTGTAGGATCAATTTTCCAGCCTCGATTTCATTCTCTGCTTTCTTACAAAACCTATATCTTATTCATCTAAATCCTAAATTGCTTGGTTTTCGATTCTATAAATTCGTTAAACACCGAAGTATACATCTACAGAGCAATTACAACATTTGAGAAGCTATAAAAAAAACCCATTTTATCGACTCAAATTCAGAGTTCATGCTGGATTTTTATATTTTGACATGTTTTACGAAATCTTCCACACGAATTCGTTTTAGCTCCATTTTGGTTTATTCAAATTGGGTGGTTTTCGTATTTCAGAGATGTATAACATCCTTCAAATAAATTCTTTAAACATAAGAACCACTACTAGAAATTTGACATATAGCGACGAGCTATAGCTACGGTCGGCACGAAAACGTCGGTAAATGCCTCTCTAGATAGTCTGTGCCGAGGGTCATCGTCAGGTCGTCGGTATAGAAGTTGTTTTAGACAAAACCCTCCCATTTTTCTCCCCAAATCATTTCAGAATCTTCACTCCCATTTTTTTCCCCCAAATCATCTTCGCCTCTCCGGCCCTCTCTCTCTTCTCTAACACTTTCTCTCTCGTTGCTCTTCCTCTACCGCTCGTTCTCCTCTCTAACCCAAATCATTTCAGTATCTGCCGCTCGTTACTCGATCAACCACTCATCATCTTCTACTCGGATTGGGCACACTTTTTCAGATCGTGAAACCCTAGGCATCATGGGATCTGTTCTCATCTCTGCCATTCTCGTCGAATTGTAAGTCGCAACAAAATAAAATCCTATATATGCTTTGTTAACAACTTATTATTTGATTTGTTATTACTCTTGTGATTCACTTTCCTCTTTCTGTTCATGTTCACACCTCAATTTTGAGATTTTTGGATTATTCCTTCGAGCTCTGATCATCAGGTAATTCGTTGATTTATACTTTTGTTGTTGCTCTTTGTTGATTCTGAAATTATTTGCATTAGTATAATCTCAATTTGATTTGTTATCCTATATTAGCTCCAGTTATGTTCAGCTGTAGTTGAATTACTGTTGAGGATTTCTGTTTAAAACGTTGAATTTTGAGGAGGTTTTTTGACTTCATGAAGCTGTAAGCACTGTTTCTAAAGTTTGGATTTGATTGAATTGAACGATTTATCAGTCTTCGTTTGCTTGATGTCTTCTTATGTTGATGATTGAATCAAATTCCTTTTTTTCAAATTTTTAGGAGTTTGAATCGATTAGATCAAGCTTTTAAAAAATCATCTCAGATTTAATCTATATTGCTCATTTGTTTGGTTAGTTCTTTGTTTTCGATGTTTTTGACCAATTCAGACTATGTTGAAGCTGTATATTTATAATCATTTGCAAATCTCTCTCTCCTTGAAGCTTAAATGAATCCAATTAGAAGTCCTTAATTCAAATTATAAATGATATATCAATCTCCGTGTTTTCATTTTTCCTTTTCTGGTGCTGGTAAGATATTTTTGTGTAATATTGAATCAAATTCATCCTTTGTTGAAAAACAAACACAATTATTCAGTTTTATATAATTCCGAGAGTTTGTTGAGCTTAAAAATTTAATTAATAAATGTCTTCCTTTTCAGCTTTGAAATTATGAAAACTATATGGAGTGAATATTTGTTGTAGTGGTGATAACATCTTTCGTTGCCACCATGGGTTTATCTCATCTTATAATGAGTGACGAGAGAGAGAGAGACATAATAAGAATGATGTTATGACTAGTAATGAAATATTTACTCATATAACAGATCCTTACAAAAAGAACAGATCACTGGCTCCATGTTAAATTTAAAGTGATTCTGAGTTGGGGAGCTACAGGTAAGAATTTTACTGCTAGAATATTAAAACAATTCAGATATTTTTCTATGTTCCTATTCCAATTAACACTTCCTATTCCAATTAAAACAAATCATATCCGTTATTATAAATGGTTTTCTATGTTCAGATATTTTTTATTGGTCTGCTTGATATTGGGTGGTCTCTATATTAAATTTTTAATTAGGCTTTAAATTATACGAAATCGTGTGTTAGAATCACTATATAGACGTATCTTCCAAGCCTACAATGAAAAGAAGTCTTTCAGGGTTATTATTGTCATACCACTCCTACCTGGCTTCCAGGTATTAACAATTAAATTATTTTCTTTGAATGTGGTTATAGAAATTTATATTAAGAGATATATTTTACAGGGTGGTCTTGATGATGGTGGTGTTGCATCTGTGAGAGCAATTATGCATTGGCAATATCGAACAATATGCAGAGGACATAACTGGTTGTTTACATGGTACTATAATTGGTGAATGGAGTATGGCAATTTACAGCTTTGACACTTTTTGCCATTATATGACCATGCTTAAAGAAGAAATCTTACTGCTTTTTTTTTTAAAAAAACTTGCCATATAGAGTGGGGATTTCATCACAAGGTATGTGGCAACTGCTTGCATACTAGAGGATGCATAGGAAAATTGTCAAGTCATCTGACCTCCGTATTGCTAGTTAGAAAATTAATTATATTGCCTTCTTTTAGAATTGTTTCTTATTTCTGAAATAGCTGTACTTTTGTAGAGTTTTTGACATCTGTCAATATGCACTCTTTCAGAATTCTAAAGCTAATCCTGCTATGTAAAAAAAATTATGCTCTTCTTTTTATGTGCATTCATTACTGATACAAAAATGAATATTCAGATTGGTGTACTTATTGAAGACAAAGATTTGGTTGATTCATCAATGGGAGGCAAGCCATGGAAGGCTGGAAAGTTTGCTTTTAGTCTTCGCCATTCACTTTGGTCTGAGCACCTTGGTCTTCATGCTGGAGAGGTTCGTTGCGTTTCAAAATATCTCTCATCCAAGGGACAATCACTGAAAATATAATGGATGATCTATGCTTCTTTTTTCCCCTGTTTCAAGATAGGCCAAATCATTGACCCAGTGATTGATTCAACATACAAGGATATATGGATGGCAACCGCAAAGGTTAGTATTGGAATGCTATTTTTGAGTTGGGGACTCTGAAGTTAATGTGAACATGTGAGTTGGGACTGCACCTCTTTCAGTATGTGGTGTCTTTACATCATCATTACTGACAAACTCACATATTTTGTAGGTTGGTGTTCAGTTGATACTATTTGTTGGGTTTTCTTCTTTGAATATGAAATGAAGATGTCAAGCTTATATAAGCTTGGGTTTTATTATGAATTTTGAATAAATTATGATGCTTATATATCAACTTCATAATTTATTATGAATAAACAAGCTTAGTCTTTTTTTCAAGATCTATAATACAATTGTGTCACAATATTTTCATAGATTTTTTTTAATTATGTCTGAAAGAAATTACATGGAAATTTGCGGTCTTGATTGTGTTTTTTTTACACAGTATGTTATGTAAGACATCAAAAGTAGGCTCATGTGATGCCCTTGACTTTTGAAGGATTTTTTAGATGTACCAACTGCCAATAGATCCTAAATTAAAACTGCTAAAATGTTTTTATGCTATGCTATATATAATGCTGTGTGAAGTGCTTACTATGACGAAGTTATGTTTAGGATGCTTGTTTATGAGTATGTGGACAATGGGAATTTGGACCAATGGCTTCATGGAGATGTGGGGGGAAGTCAGCCCCTTGACGTGGGATATTCGTATGAATATTATTTAAATTGGTTGTGGGGGGGGGGGGGGTTAAGTGCACCTTTTTTAACAAAGGTACCGGACGGTACCGATTAGTGCACCGGACCGCCCCCCAACCCATATTATTTTGGGGACTGCAAAAGGGTATTAAACTTTGAATTTCTGATTTTGTTTCCTTGTGCTCCTCCTTTGCAAATAATTTCTTGTGAATTTAGGTTGGATGTTTATTTCAACTTCCGTGTTAATGCATCTTGGCCTATCTCTATGAGGGCCTTGAACCAAAGGTCGTCCATAGAGATATCAAATCCAAAGGGTATTAAACTCAGATTTATTTGCTTTTATTTTACTTGTATGCTATTATCAGATCATCCAACAGTTTATCTATCAACTGAAATCACACAATTGAATTTCTCAAACTTAAACAAAAAACTTAAGGAATAGAGATTAGGAGTTTTGAAGTTTCTTTCTTACCTCTTGATTCCTCCTTAGCTTGATCAGATAGTGTAGAATACTTGATCTTCTTCCTTGATTCTCCAAAGTTTCTCTCAAATCTTCATTGTAAACCCACTTCCACCCTGTGACTCTCTCTATGCGTATATTGCTTTTCTAATTGAAGAACGAGATGAATACAAATAAACTGAAGATTGATATTGAGCGTTACAAGGAGAGTAAAAGCCTGAGAAATCCTTTGGTTTCCCAATTAACATTACATTTTCGTTCCTCCTTCTTTTCTTTTAATTGGTTATAATTTATTTAGCCAAATACATTTCCCCAATTATAAATACATATACTTATATTATCCCATTTATCTATCTATTAAACCAATCTTTATATTTTAAATTGGATTTAAATTTACTATGAATTTAAATTGGACATTTAATTTTTCACATATCTGAAATTTGATTAGAATTTCATTTAATCATTTACCAATTAAATTTAATCCAATTAATTGGATTATTTATAATCCTAATTCATTAACATACTAAAATATATCAATAGCCCTCATATATTTGGGTAACATAATTATGTCAAATAAATTATTCAAAAATAATAATTATTTCCATCAAAATATTTATTTAATTCAATAAATATTTATAATTATTTCTAGAAAATTTACATTTGTTACATTGACCAACATGTATACACTTATATTTCATTTAGAAATCTTATTCACACATACTATTAATTTGCAACCATCTATTATCATAATTCTTCTATATTCAACCCAATTAGTAGAAATCAAATCACATAACTTCTTTCATATACAAATATGGATTACCTTTCAAGGATTTGACTAAGCTTACTGTACGAATTGTTGTTATAATAATGAAGAACAGAGAGCATACGCATGAAGCTTGATTTATATAGCTGAAACATTTCTTGGCCCCTACGATTTAGTAACATTCCTATCCTCCTAGCAGTAACCTATCTCCAGCTTGAAAATTTGATGACTCAGTTTGTTTTTCCTTGATGGTTACTCCTTAAGCCAGCTCATGCTCTCTTAATATAATGCATATATACTTTTATTTTATATCCTCAGCATATATCGCACCAAATATTATTTACTCCATCTTGTATTAAATTAAACGTCTTAATTGGTTTTGACACGTTAATTAATAATATATATTTTTTTATTTAAATTGTCCTTTCTAAATTATTTATTAATTGAAGTATCCATCCACTTTTTTATGACTCCGACATTAACTATTCCTTTCTTGTTCTCACATGAACTTTCTAAATCATTTTTATTGTTATTCTCACATTGCAATAAGTATATTTTTCTCGCCAAACCAATTTAGTAATTACATACATATGCCTATTCATGCAAACTCTCCACATTTAGTCATTTTTGTTGTTATTCTCACATTCCAATAAGTATATGAGAGAAAATATGGTATAACAATACTTCATTTTTTAATGTAAACTTTTTATCATTTCTTAAGTTTTCAACAAAATTAGACTAAAAAGATTATGAAGGTATAAGTGAAAAAATAAGATAAAAATAGTTACTAATATAGAAATAGGACATTTATTTAGGAACATCCTAAAAAAGAAATTAGAATGTTTAATATGGACTGAAGGGAGTACATTTTAAACATCAGGATAAAGTATCCATACATCTTTTTCATCAAAATGAAAGCTATATATTAAATAAAAATATTTTATTTAATAAATAAATTTAATATATTAAAATAATTTATTTTCATAACGTGAACCCTAATTTGCACAAATGTGGGCCCAAGTGTAAATTAGGGTTCACGTACGACCTAAAGAATTAAATGACAAACAAAAAATTCAAAATAAATATGTGAGACCCGAGAGAAGTCTCCACGTGTCCCGAGGCAGAAGACTCGTGGAGGCAACACATTTTGAGAATTGATTGAGGGATTAGATTGGTGGATAGAAGGGCAGGACTATCTGGACATTACTCTAATGATTAAGGGTAAATTTGGAATTTCTCCGAGCTCTCCAGAAAACCCTATAAATACCCCTTCCACTCCATTGGAAAGGGGACCTCATTTTGGACTCTTGGACCTTTTGGAAGACTAAGAGACCTGAAGATTCTCTCTCAACCCGAAGCACTCAAGAATGTTGTTTGAATCCTTGCTACCCTAACAAGGTTCTCGGATTTTAAGAGTTTTGTCACGTGTCGTTGGAGTAATCGCTCACCTGTCCTTCTCCCCTCTTCAATCAATCAATCAATTCCGTACTTTTCGTGGATTTCTCTCCTCCTTAGCCAACACAAAACCGTAACCCTAGTAAGGTACGATTTTCTAGCCCACACATAAATTGTTCTAATATATTCCATTTATCGCACACAAAATCTTGTATATTCTAAATTTATTCTTTCCCCTTATAAATTGACTCTAGCAATTTATTTACACGTAATAAATATATATTTTAATATATTTACTACATTATGTTCATACACACATGATACAATGCACAGAAATAACAAATATAACATAATCAAACACATTAAGAATAAAATAAAATTTTATTTTATTTACTCTAAAATTTCAAATTGCTACATTCTTCCTCCTTTATAAAGATTCCGTTCTCGAAATCGCAAAATAAAATTGAGACAACACATTTATTCATATTATTATTTACATTATTGACAATGTCTAGAAAGTTCTGTCGAGGAAAGGAGTTTGGTCACCTAATTGCGCACCAATAAGAAGAAATCTTTATCGGAAAGCCCCCTCTTACCTGGGAATGATCTGGTTGTCAATATTGTAAGTTATAATATTAATGATGAATAATTGTTGAAATATTAAAAATGTGTTTATTGATGATAAGTGAATTATAAAAGTTAAAGGGGAATAATGCAAACTTGAAAAACTTTAGGGGTACTAAAGTGTATTAAGTAAATCAATCTAGACCATTGGTGGTGGTTTTAATAGTAAATCAATCTGGAACATTGGTGGTGGTTTTAAGAGTAAATCAATCTGGACCATTGGTGGTGATTTTAATAGTAAATTAATCTGGGTCGTCGATGGTTGTTTTAATAGTTAATCAATATGGACCGTCGATGGTGATTTTAATAGTTAATCAATCTGGACCATCGGTGGTGGTTTTAAAAGTAAATCAATCTGAATGAATCGATGGTGATTTTAAAAGTAAATCAATCTGATAGTCGTGTCGTTGGGTTTTAATAATGTCAATATGTACCGAATCCCATTCTAATAGTAAATCAATCTGGACCATTCGTGAATTAGTTACTATTTAGTCAATTCTCCTATAAATAGATGTTTAATTCTTCTTTCATTCTCACCAATTCACTGAGATTCACAAGAGAAGCTATAGAGAGAGAAACTATAGAGAGCAAGAAGAAGAGTATTCTGCTACTTCACTATTGTAGTATCTAGTCTTCTACTAAGGTAAGGGATATTATTTGTTGTATTCGTAAGGAATACTATTTTTTGTATTCATTCTTTAATCTGTGGGAATAATCTGTCTACGCGAATTACGTATCGCATGACAGGTGAAAATCCATTTGCAGTTTCGTATGTTATTTCTTTTCATACTCTTAAATCTAAACTTACTATGGTAATTATTGCTTCTATAATTACTGAAATTAGTGGAATATCTTTGAGTTTTGCGCTTCATCTAGTATTGTTTCATTGGAATATTGATCTGAACTTTTTTATTAAATATCAATATTTTCACCCGGGGCACTATTCACGGGTTACTATTCACTCAATTACTATTCACTCAAATATTATTCACTCGGGAATTTGGGTCACTTTTCATGCTGGGGTACTATTCACGAGTTACTATTCATAGGTTACTATTCACCCGGTTACTATTCACTCGAGGATTTGGGATACTTTTTATGTCGGGGTACTATTCACCCGGTTACTATTTACTCGAATATTATTCACTCTGGTATTTGGGGCACTTTTCATACTGGGGTACTATTCACGAGGTACTATTCTCGAAGTAATATTCACAGGATACTATTCACGGGATACTATTCACCCAAAAAATTTATTTCTTTTCCGTTCAAATTATTTTTGATACATGAATATTATTCTTGAATTTTACTCCACAAAGCAGTATCATGTTGATAATTTGGATATTTTTAAACTCTGAATAAATTTAAAGTATTTAATATTTATCCTTAATTTCGTTTGATTGATGCTTATATCATTCTCATCATCCTCATGCTTATATTGTAACGAAAGTCATCTTTGGCCCGTAGTGCATAGATGGACTGTTGATTATTGGTCTTACAGTTGTATATCTTTGGCTTACGTGCAAAGATGGACTGCTAATTATTAGTTTTACAGTTGTATATCTTTTGCTTACGTGCAAAGACGAACTGTTGATTGATATCTTTGGCCCGTAGTGCAAAGATGGACAGGTGTATGACATGATCATGACCACTGGTGATACTAACGAATATCTTTGGCCCGTAGTGCATGGATAATTTGATGATGTGATTGGCAGGATCATGACCATTAGTTAACAGTTGTATGTCTTTGGTCGTAGTGCACTGACAAACAATTGATTGGTATGATCATGACCATTGGTTTTATAGTTGAATATCTTTGGCATGTAGTGCAAAGATAGAGAACTGATTGGTATGATCATTGTTATTACATTTGAATATCTTTAGCCTTTGGGGTAAGGATATTGAGTAAATGTTTTGTTAAGCCTTTGTGGCAAGGAGAAACTGTTGATTTACATGATTATAAATATGAATTGTGAATTTAACTATAATCTTTATTGGTTCAGGTGAAGACAGGTGATGAAAATTCTCTTTATCTTGGGTACAACAAAGAATTGTTGATCAGTATTACAGGAATGAAATATTAACGATGAACTTTTAATTTGGAAGAGTTAGTAGACATTTATGTTCTACTTGACTCTTCTAATGGATTATTGATTCCATTGCAGTTATGGTTGAAAACTGTTATCATCTACCATATGTTCTAAATCTCTGATTTATTACTGATGAAGGCTATTGATAAATTAATTATCTTAGCCATAATATTTTTTACTAGGCTATTTGTGCTCACCCTTTTGCTTCATAATTCCTTTCAGATAATAAAAGTGTAACTGGGTCGAGCGGGGATAACAGGGGAATAGTGTGATAGTTCGAGACTGTCGGAGTTTCTCAATACATTATAAAACGACATGACATGCAATATATAATTGTATTGAGGACTTAAGATAGGTGTGCCATATTTTATACGTCATTTAATAGTTATATTTTGTGAACTAAATAGGGTGACGCGAACTCGGCTTTGAAAGCGTCAAAAAAATACACCCCACTAGAATGAGGAGGACATAAATCTTCTCGTGGCCCTTTGGAGACTTGAAATATTTGTTGATATATTTTATATGGCATTGTAATAAATTGAGTTTGGATATTGTCTACGAGATAATATTTGTATTAAAACTCACAACTTATGTGTTGTCGTATTTTGCATGACAATTCAATAGCTATATAAATGAAGTTTGAATTTGAATTCTGTACCGTGTATCTGGCGACTCAGAATGGGTTGTGTGTACCTATTTTGGGGGTGTCATATAATAACTTTAGATGTTTAACAATTTATTATGTTTGAATGTTTAGTATCGTGGAGTACCGAATACGGGTTCCACTACAACGAAAAAGCCTAATTTCGACGGATATATTTTCGACGGAAGTAATTCAGTTGGTCTTAGAATAGTCCCGACGGAATATTCTGTCAGACATAATTCCCTCAAAAATATCATAATTACGAACGAATTCGGTCAAAAATAAGTTCTAGTAAAGGCGCCAAAAAAGCCCGCCAGCGCGAATTATTTTCTCGACGGAATACTATTATTTTCGACAGGATGTGCGTTCAAACTTAGCTTATCCTCGACAGGCATAATTAAGTCCGACGGAATGTTTCGTCAGAAATAATTAAACCCCTATTTCGCTAACAGATCTGCAAAATCATTTCACGCGATGTTTCTCTCTCTCTCTCAGCAGCGATTGAACCATCCTCTCTCTCCCTCTCTCTCAGCCGAACCTCTCTCTCTCGCTCGTCGCTCCTAACCGCCACCTCTGTTCTCACCCCTCTGCCCTGCCACCACCACACCGACGACGACCCCGAGGAAACACCGGCATCGGCAGCTCCCCCTCCGATTCTCTCTTTCCCTCCTCATTTCTCCTCTTGTAATTCAAGGTACATACTGAAATTCCTAATTTTTTTTAGCTAGGGTTAATATATATGAGTTTTAATCTGCTGATTTTGACTGAAATTTAGATTGAGTTATAGGGTTAATTTATTATTATACTTGAGTTAATTTTCAATCTAGAATTGGTTTAAAGTTACTATATCATAATTTTGGGCTTAATTCGGTAGTATAATTTGGGGTCAGCAGTACAATTGCAATACAATTTGGTTCTAATTTGGGGTCAGCAGTTTAATTGCAATATTGTATTTGATTTGGATCTGTTATAGTGAATTTGATGTATCTGAATTTGGTTTAGTTATTATATATATTAATTTGATTCAATTTGATTATAGCACATCATTTTAATGCCTATTGCTGCCATATGAAGTGAAATGCGGTGTTATTGTCATCAAATTGAATATTGCATTATGGTTGGTGTATACTTGCTTTTTTGGTTGTGATTTCTGCCTTTTCCAGTGTTGTGAATTTCAATTTGTGAATCAATTGAAGACTTCTCTTATTTGGGTGTTGAATATTATTTTCGACGGAATTTCTGTGGAATTTATAGGTGGTAATAAATAATTATTTAATATAATATAATAAAAAATAAATAAAATAAAATAACTTTATTATTTAATATAATATAATAAAAAAATAAAAAAATCTAAATAGATAAATTAATTTAATTTAACTAAATTAAATTAAAGTAAATAATATAATATAATATAATATAATATAAATTAAAATACATAAATAAATCAAAATAAATTAATAAATTAAATTTAAAATAAATAAAATAAAATTAATAATAAACTAGAATAAATTAAAATTTTAAAATTTAATTCAATATCATTAAATGTAAATTAATTAATTTAAATAATACAATATAATAATAAAATAAAATAAAATAAAATAATTATCTTAAACTAAGTAACATTTGCTTAGTTTTCCATTACATAAAAAATATCCCGAATTAAATAATCAAAGCTAATAAATTAAATAAACATAAATTAAAATAACATAATACATTTGAAATAAATTAACATAAAATAATAAACTAAGTAGAATTTGCTTAGTTTTCTACAATTAAAAGTAACTGAATAAGTTGTCTACATATTCAATAAATAAAATAAAATACATGTTGACTGGGTAGCATTTACCTAGTTTTTCATAGGTAAAATAAACTAAGTAGCATTTGCTTAGTTTGCTACAATTTTCAATAAACTCAATAATGTCATGTGTTAAATCTTCAATACACTCAATTGACAATCAATACGATTATACACTTTTTAGTACATATATCATTCCATTAACTTGTAAATATTTATTATAGGTAGGAGCTTAGAAACCCGTTTGACATTCCACTCATTAGGAGTGAATGTCGAATAGTTTCCAGTTTGGGACTGTTACTGAATGTTATGTCTCTCACTTAGGTCGGTGTCAATTCACAAGGTGCGTTTTTATAAACTTTTGAGGATTTTTCAGCTGATGCCTCTACATGTTCTCCGAGTGCATACTTAGACTAAGTTGTCTTGGTCTATTTCGTGTACTTGGAGACCATGTGGAGGTGCTGTTGAAATTTTCTTAAAATAGAAGAAACGTGCTCAAGATTGGCATTAGTGAGGAGATGCATCCAGGAACGGGATAGAAGCCTAACCCCTATAGAGTGGAGATATATATTAGGTAAACTAAATACATGCATGGACCACATTCATGATTATTCTTGATCTAATTGGGTATTTTCTTCAATTAAAGATGTCAGCCGACCGGAGTTGGATGTATCGTAGGATTAAGATTGATGGGAGGGGATTAGTTGATGCGTACCATGATGGGGTTTCCAATTTTATGAACAAAGCAATAGAACATGTTGATGATCCGAACGGAAAGATGAGATGCCCGTGTTTCAAATGTAAGAACATGATATGGAAGACTGTCGATGAAGTTAAATTTGACTTATATTCACGTGGGTTTGTGGATGGGTATTCGGTATAGATTCATCACGGGGAATCAATCGAGAATGCAGACGGATAAGATTCATGACCAATCGATTCACGGGGATTCGTGATCGATATACCTATGATATCGTGTAGATGTTGGTTGATGCGTGGGCCCTACTAATATTGGTTGAAATTTGAAAGCGAGCATCGTCAGCGATTACTCGACAAAAAAGCCAAATGATTCAAAGATTCTTTACATAAGTTCTTATCTGAATCGGGTGTTCCATTGTATCCTGGAAATGACAAGCACACCGGCTTTCTGCGGTTATGATCCTAGCATCACCGAAAGGCGGATGGTGACGCGCTATTATTGTACACACATCTCGAAGAACTATTCCTACTTGTTCAGTGAGATGCGTATGAGGCGATCCGGCGAGAAGAATCGCTTGAGACTACTATCTACATCATCATCAAATGATGTCGGATCGACATGCAACATGGGCTGACATGTATACGTGTTAGGATGATGCTGCCTTCAAGACAAGTCTGAGCATATGAAGAAGAATCGAGGCCAACTACGAGTTGTACATACTTCTGGCTCGCAGTCGTTTCAAGAGGTTAAGTCGGTATGTAATTACATTTAGTTTAGTTTAATATTAAACTACAACTATAGTAAAGTAAGGTAATATTAATTAATGTACATGATTTTTAGCCCATGCGGAGTAGCTTGGGACGACCTCCTACTATGATGGAGCTCTAGGATAGATTCCATATGCCGAAGGATTCTACTTCAGGGTCGACGATGTCTCCAGCAGCACTAACTATACGGGTAATACATTTACTATAATCTTTGTAATTTAGGATCATATTACGTAATTTATAGGATGAATACAAAGTTAACTCACATGTACATATATTAAATTATAGGACTGGTTTGAGAAGCTCATGATGACCAACAGATAAAGCGAGTTGCAAGTTCTTAGGGCGCGATCTTTGAGACGTCGATTCCACCATCCTCACTTAGAGATTAGTTTATCTCAGGATGAGGAGATGGCTCTTTGGGTCACGTCTCAAGATACTCCCACTAGCACTACCAACCGGTATCGAGTGCTGGGGTTGCCAATGATACCAGCCTATACACTGCTTGGAGGTATAATATTTTAGTTTATTTCTTGTTTATGAATAAAGTAAACTTAATTATAATATTATTCATGTCATATTTATTTTTTGTAGGCTATAGCCAGCGTCTACGTCCAAGAGCCCCTGTGGGACCATCACATACGGGCGCTGGCTTAGACAATGCTTTGTTCCAGCGGGTTGTGGCTGCGGTGTCGGAGAGGTTTGAGACGGATCCGCTATTCCGTCGTCGGGACATGCCCAGCCATTCTCGCCTCCATCAGCTTGCGCAGGACATTGAAGCTGGTGCCACCGTCGATAGTACGGGTATCCCTCCGGAGCAGTTCGTCGCTCTATGGGACGAGATTGTTCAGATGGTGGTTACCTTACTACTGGACGCGTTTGGGCCATTGCTGAGTCAGCCATCGACTACTTAGGTATACTATTCATAATATAAATCTATTATTTATTATGAATGTTATGTAATTTTCATTTAATTAGTTATCTTTAACTGTATTATATATATGGACTAATGAGTTACATTATATTGTCTCAAGAGGGTGACGATCGGTGGCGATCTTTGGGCGGTTGACGACGCACTGACACGTGACATAGTTTTGTATATGATTTGTACATATTTACTTAGTTTTTAGTTTAATGTGATGTAAATTTTAATAGTTTAGCTAATTTTTGACGTATTGTACCTTTTATTTATGACTACTTTAGTTTGACATATTTACGTTAGTTTAAATGCATATTTGATATACTTTAGTTGATTAGAACTTTAGTTTAATGTCATATTCATGTTGGCCATTATTGTTGGCCTTGGATTATATTTATATGTTATGTGCTGTTGGGAAAAAAACAGGTTTACAGGTACAAAAAATGTGGGTATTATTACCCTGGATATTGCCAAAACAGGATAAATATTTAAAAAAGGGATAACCTCGACGAAATAGGGATATCCTCGACGGAATTCCGTTGAGATTAAGTACCTTCTAATTTTTTATGGGATGCCACGTGCCAAGTTTAGACTCGACTGAATATGCTCGACGGATAGAATTCAGTCGACTATATCTTAATCTCGACCAAAATCCCGTCGAGGTTAGATCAGTCGAGGATAGATATCTCCGACTGAAATATTGACGGACTTAATTTTGACGTGCTTATATCTGACCAAATTTCTGACCGAATTTCCGATCGAATATTCCGTTGGAATTAAGTATAATCTCGACGGATTATGCTTAATTTCAACGAAATATTTCGTCGAAAATAACCCTTTTTGTTATAGTGTTCAAGTACCCAGATTTGGGGCGTCACGGGTTGGTATTAGAGTTGTAGGTTTAAAACCTTAGGTTGGAAAACTTTGGGCTATAACCTTAGGCAATTAGACAGACAGATAAGTGGATAACTCATATATAGTTTAAAAAGAGATGGACTGTGGAAGTTCATCGTAAAATATAAATGAAAATAATTTAAAAATAACTTTATCTGTTATCTATTATGTGTATAGTTAATTTGTATTAAGTATTAATCGAGTTATTTATTTGTGTATAGAAGGACGGAGTGCAAGAGGATCCCATTGTAATTGAGGAGCACGTTGCTCTAAACCCAGCACCGGAGAATATTATTATCATATATTCAGATGATGAGGAGGAAGACCCTGAGGAGGGGGTTTTCGTTGAGCAACTGGAAGAGGCCCTAGAGGCCAATGTTGTTCAGGATGCTAAGCAGCAACAACATGAAATGGAGGAGGCCATGACCCAATTGGGAAAAATAGTCTATTATTTAATGGATCAGAATACAGACCTATCTGCCAGACTTCAAGTAGCAGAAAATAGGGCCCAATATTTGGACGGTCAAGTTCAGGGGTTATAGGAAGATAACCACGAGCTTGTAAACATTAGGACAACTGGTTTACAAAGACAGGAGGCATCAGATATGTTTATGCAACATTTAGAAGGTCGTTTGGGTGACATTAAAAGGCATATATAATTAATGAACTATGCCTATACCACCTTGATAGAGAGAGTTCAGACAGTTGTGTGGAACTATCCTCAAGAGATTGATCGATTTAGGTATTCAATATCACACGCTCGAGTTATAGAAATTACTGAAGAAGAGCGTGTTAGTACCATTGCGGCTGTGCAGGATAGGACCAACTAAGATATGATATGTGATGATCTTGATCTTATGTGACATTACATATATATAAGCGATGTAAATGTGGTAGTATAAATATAATGACTATCAGTGGCGAAGCCACGTAAACTTTGTGGGGTCAATCGACCCCACTGAAAAAAAAATGTTTTATAATGTAAGGTAAATTTTAAATATTATATATAAATTGACCCAACTAAAATTTTATAAATTTTTTATTATATGGGATCAAATTTATAATTTATAATTTTGTCAATCAAATTTTAATCACATATAACTCATATCCTTTCAATATATGTATCTCTCTCTATAATATTTTAAACTAAATAATAATCTAATTTATATTATTTTTAAAAATAAATAATGAATTACTTACTTATGAACAGGTGTGATTAAAAAAGTCTATTATGAGTCAATATAATGTATATATACCATATATTATTACTCATTATATTTTCATTGTAATATAGTGTGTAAATATATATACCCGAAAGTATAAAGTATTAAAAAAAAATTGGCTCAGGAGCGTTGCCCCCCAACCCCCGCTAAATTTTTTGTAACTTAGTAATAATTTTGACCCCACACTGATAAAAAATTCTGACTTCGACACTGATGACTATGTATCCCACTTTTGTAGTAGTATTGGGAAATCTTTTGAGAATCTTAATTGGTTAGTAGCTAAGGATAAGGGCAAGGGGAAAGTTGTTAAATAACTAAAGTTTTATGTAATAGATAACTCTTATGTGTTGTAAATATTATAACTATCATATAACAAGCACATAAAGGTTCATGTACCTAGGATAGAACACTAGTGTAATAACTTTAGATGTTTAATAATTTATTATGTTTGAATGTTTAGTATCGTGGAGTACCGAATACGGATTTCAAGTACCCAAATTTGGGAGCGTCACATAATGTAATAATTAAACTTAAAATATGTGGTGTCTGGTGACAGGATGTATGATCAGTCAGGACCAAGTTAGAGGGAACAAGAGGAACTACGTGACATACAATTAGTATGCGAGCGGATAGTTCCTGGTGTGCCACCACCAACAGTGACAGAATTAGGAAAAGGAGATGAATTAGAGTCAGATCCTGAAGAAGTTCCTAAAGAAGAAGAGGAAGAAGAAGTGTGAGATGAGGTACCCATACCTCATTTAAGGAAGATTTGATCGGAGAATTCAATGACCGTAACATACAACTTCAAGATCAAATGCAGAAACTAAAGGGGCAGGTAGTTGAGCAACAAACAGTAATAGACCAGAAAGAAGTAGCAGTACAGACCCTTACCACCCAAAAAGCAGAGATAGAACAAGAACTAGTTCAGATAAATCAACAAGTAATAGGGCTGCAGGCAGAAAATGAAGTTATTAAAGAATAGCTAAAAGAAGAATCTTCTGAAAGGGTAAAGATGAAGAATGCTTATGTTAAGGTTGCTAAGTACACCTGGCAAACGGTTGGGGCCCGCCCAAACAGGTTGAAATTTGATGAAGGTGAGCTAAAAGGTTCGATTTTCTTTGGTAAAATTTTGCAACCCAAAGTCCGGCTCGTGGCGGATGGGTCGTGTCAGCCCGCAGGCCGAGATCACTTTTGTGTCTATTTTATGTTATTTTTTAAGTTTGGCCCAAACGGACCAGGCCAAAAGGTCCAAATTTTATTAAGCTAAAAAACTGCAGCCCAAAAACCCGACCCATAACAAACAGCCCGACCCAACCCGACCCGCGAGTTTGGGCTGCAATTTGCCAGGTCTACTGCTAAGAGAGTTAATAGTGTCGTGTCGAGCAGGAAGTTGGGAATAAAAAAGGCTAAAATAAACGAAATGGCGCATGTCTTCCGGACTACATTCGGAAGAGCTGAAGACACCTGCCTTGGCTAGTTGAACGACTTCATCAAACTGTTTTGTTTTGATCTTTAAATTTTTACACTTTGATTTAAATAATATTTGTACTTTATTTTCTAAACTAATTATGTTTAATTACCTATATTTATCTATATTATAAAATGATATTATTGTGTCAATTTTATTTTTTATTTTTTATTTTTTTGCCCTTATAAATTTTAATTATGTTATTATTTTATTCTTTTTATATTAAATTTATTTATCTTTTTATTTAATGGTCGAAATCTTATCATTTTTTGATCAAAAGTTCAAAAGAGTTGAATATTAATATAATACGGTCCTTAACACTAATATACAACAATTAAAAAATAATTACAAAATAAAACACACACAACATAATTACAAAAAAATAAAACAACCCTTGAATAATAAAATTACTAACATCACACACACGTGATTCTGAAAAAGAAAAGAAAGAGAGAACTTCCTATTATCTTTTATCTCATATAATTTAACACGAAGTGCGTGTATTCCTAAATTCAAACGCAACTAAACCGACTTGTTTGGCAACATTGATATAATTACAAAAATAAAACGCACAAATCCAAATCTTACATCGGCGTTTCCTAACTTTCGGTAACCTCACGAGATCGCGACATACAAAATCATCATCAACAACTAAGATCATCATCAACAACTTCAAGTTCAATTTCAATTTGTAACATCTAAGATCGGAGAAAGCGAAATAGAATACAAAATCATCATCGACTTCAAGTTCGATAACCAAAAACAATATCCACGACAACCCGATACAAATCGAACTACGAGGTATGTGAGTTTAAAGTTAAATATGCATATAGTTACATATAGTTACTACGGTATTATTATGTATATTGGTTACCTTTATTAAGTTTTCACAATTAAAATGGTTCTTTACAAATTCCTATAGCGTTTGGTTGATTCATTCATATGTTTTTTTAGATTATGGTTACTAAATAAATATAAATTGTTCATTAACTATTTATTTGATTAATTTATAATTTTCAAACAAGTTCTACTTAATTTTTATATTAATGGTTACTCATCATAAACATTGATTCTTGTCTTTATCTGTTGTTGAGTTCTTGTCTATTGTTGTTTTGGTTCTTTGTATATTATTATATTGTTCGAGTCTTTGTCTTGATTCTTTGTCTAATGATATCTTAGTTCTTTGTGACAATATGTTGATTCTTGTCTAATCTTTGTCTTGGTTTACTTTGTAACATTATATTGTCTCATGTTGTCTTGATTCTTGTATGAAGCTATGTTGGTTCTTTGTCTAATGATGTTTTGGTTACTTTGTAACATTATAATATCTAATGATAAGCTAATTCTTGTCTAATGCTTCCTAGGTTACTATGTAACAATATATTGATTCTTGATTCATGATGATTTGATTCTTTGGTAACTTTATTGTAGTTCTTTGCATATTGCTAATCTGGTTCTTTGTTTAAAATTATAATGGTTCTTATATAATATTCTTGAACAATCTTGAATTGGTTAATGAAAATGATGAATTAATTCTTGACTAATGTTGACTTTGATATATTGGTTCTAACTAATTACGATTTGGTTTCTATATAAAAACTATAACGGATACTCGATAGTCTTGACTTTGATTCTTGTGTAAGATTACAAATTTATATTCTTTTATAATTGAGGTTACTCATTGGTTGCATTGTATTGATTCTTTATCTAATATTGAGGTGTATCGATTATAAAAATTATATGTATA
This sequence comes from Panax ginseng, assembly GCA_020205605.1. Classification (NCBI taxonomy): domain Eukaryota; kingdom Viridiplantae; phylum Streptophyta; class Magnoliopsida; order Apiales; family Araliaceae; genus Panax; species Panax ginseng. The sequence continues at coordinate 179,649,529 of CM035132.1, forward strand.
TATTTACATATAGTTCTACAAATTCCTATGGTTATATATGTTTATAGAACAATTAAATGTATATAGTTACCTATGTATATGTATATATTTCTTGACTAATCTTTGAGTTAGTTCTTGTTTAACATTATATTGAGTTCTTGAATAATCTTGATTTGGATCTTATGTAAAAATATAATGGATACTCATTAATCTTTGAGCTAGTAGCTGCATTAATCTAATTATACTTATACTTATATTTTTATATTAATGGTTACTTGTTAACTACATTGGTTATATTAATGTTTACTTATTAACTACATTGGTTACAACAATTATTTTTAAGCGCCCTGAAACCTCTATCTTTGGTTGTTTTTCACTATAACAATTAAATGGATGATGTTTTTATCTTATAGTTCTTAACTAAACATGTGTTGATTCTTTATCTACATTGGATTTTATTCTTTGTATAATGTTGTTATGATTCTTTGTGCAATATTTGATTAATTTATATTGGTTTGTTTTATTATGATGGAAACTAATTGGCTACATTGGTTACCTTTTTACAACTATCATAATTTAATTGCTAACAAATAAAATTAAACTAATTGTTTCCATTGTAAAATGAATGTACTAATGTGTTTCATTCTACGATTACTAACATTATATAATTTGATTCTTGGTTAACATTGATTTGGTTACTTTACAAGACTTATTACATTTTTGAGACAATGGAGATGATTCTGTTGTGCTTTATTTCAGCGATACATGGGTGATAGTAACCAATACACCAACTTTGAAGTTCTGGCATATTAGTTCCATCAACTTGTTAGTTCGGAGAAATGCAAAACATGATATGCATTGCATTCTTGATGAACCTGAAACAAAACAACATTTTTGATTAAATTTCACATTAGACTGAACATTCCACCGTCTGTATATCGGATGAAGCAACCTTGAGATTCTTTATTGAAGTCGATGAAAATCGATGAACAAGGAAAATTCCCACGATTATAGATATTGAAAAAAAAAGCGGTATGCCAACAATCTTGCATAACTTGACAAATATAGAAGAATCATTGTTCGAGATGTAGCATGATCGAGATCAACCTGAGGAATTGACACTAGTTCCACTAGCAACACAAGATTGCCAAATTGGAGCCTTGATATCTTTGATCGACTTGCAATAGAAATTATGGAACAACAACGAGGAAGAACAACATGACAAATCATACGGAAGGGCGATATGATGATGTAATAACGGTCCGAATGAGCGTGAAGTAAAATTACATCAAACCTACAAAGACAAAAAAATCCTATCCACAATCAATGAAATTGCATTCAATCGAAAAAGCAGAATGACACAAAGTTCAGCGAGCGGTCGTAGAGACTTTGTCTTTGAGTGTGCGTAGATGATGAAAATTGCAAATGGAAGATGAGAGCATCAAGTATTGAAAAACCGATCTGCTGTTCAGGTGAGGGAATTCATGACATTCACGCGTGTTCGATCGGCGTATTCTTTGGGAGACCACGAACAAGCAAATAGTGAGTTGGTAGCGAATCATAATCGTAAATTAACAAATTTGAAGAAAATATACACACCAACCGATATTATCGAGGACATGATGACGAATATAATGTATCTATCTCTTACCAAAAAGCATGGAGATCGAAGGAGAAAGCGTTAGAAAAGGTAAGAGGAAATACACACGACGACTACTCATTGATCCCATCATGGTTACACATCTTTGCGAGAAAACAAATCCGGTAACAATTTAAAACACATTATTATTTTTCATGATTAGTTGATTACTCAATTCAAGCGATTTGGTTGCTATAATGTGCATTGGTTACCTACCTCATATTTATAATTTTAAATGAGTTCTCTTGATTTTTTATATTAATGTTTACTCGTGCAAATACATTGAGTTCTTGTCTAATGAAAAATGTTTGTTAATTCTTAATGATATCTTTTCTTCTTTGTATATCAATATGTTGTTTTTGTATAATCTTTGTCTTGGTTCCTTTAAAACAATATGTTGATTCTTTGTTTAATCTTTACCTTAGTTTCTTTGTCTGCTACTTATTTTGTTAGTTCTTGCAAAATGATATCTTAGTAGCTTGTATAGTCTTATCTTTTTTCTTTGTATAATCTTGTCTTGATTCTTTGGAAACATTATACTATCTAATCTTTGTATTAGTTCTTTGTAAGCAAATATGTTGATTCTTGTCTAATCTTATCTTGGTTTCTTTGTAACATTATCTTTGTCTAAAGTTTTATTGAGTTCTTGACTAATCTTTGTATTAATTCTTGTGTAACAATATATTGATTCTTGATTGTGTAACAATATATTGGTTATTGATTAATTCTTGTATAACAATATATTCCTTCTTTTATTTTAGTTCTTTGCTTTAATGTTTGGATAATTGGTTCTTGACTAATGTTGTCTTGAATCTTGACATTAAGTACATTAGTTCTTTATCTACTCTTGTCTTGTTCTTTGTATAAAATTATATTGTCCAATCTTTGTCTTGAATTCTTGTATGACAATAATTTGGTTCTTATCTAATCTTTGTCTTGGTTACTTTGTAGCATTATCTACTTATAATTCTATTGATAATGTTGATGTTTCATAACGAGGTTCCTTCCACGACTCTTGAGTTGGAATCAAATGCTAGTTTCAAATATTTATTCTTTGCCATTGGAGCATCCATTCAAGCATGGCATCATTGCTTTCAATTATTATGTCGATGGCACATTCATACAATCAACTTACGGGGGGACACTCTTGATAGCAAGCACACAAGATCTGGCCAAAACATTGTTAGATTGCTTTTGCGATGGTTGGCAATGAAAATGAATTATCATGGAGATGGTTTTCATGAATTTAGAAGCTGCTTGTGGAGTAAGGAAAGGCCATGCATTGTTTGAGATAGACATGAAGCCATAATCTGAGGGTTTGAATTATGTGTTTCGGGATGTCATGCATCTTCTTCTGCACATACCATATCTTGAAAAATATAAAAATAGATTCAAAAGAGAGAAAGAACTTAAGCAGTCTTCTGACGGGGCATGTAGAGCATCTGACATTGAACAATTCAACAAACACATGGTTTGAACTTGATGCCATTGATCCTCGAATAAGGATATATTTGGAGGAAGAGGTCGAGTTGGAAAAGTGCACGGGCTCCATGGGGGCTATGGCGGATACTCAACAATGACTTCAAACATTGCATGAATCTATTAACAACGCAATTAAGATGATTAGGGATCTTCCGGTTGCATCAATGATTGAATACCTCGTTTATGCGGTTCAAGATGGTATTTCACAAACAAACAAACAAGCGACCTATCAACATTCACAACACTTTCCTGCAATTTGAAGAAAGATTGCAATCTAATATCATTAAATCAAGGAAACTTAAGGTAACAAATACAAATTATAATTTATTGCATTAATTTTTATATTGTATTTATTCTTGACTAATGATGTCTTGATTCTTTGCATAATATTACTAATTAATGTTGAATTATTTCACGACTACGGTGACTTAATTCTTGTGTTAAACTATAATGTTCTTGACTATCTTGACTTGTTCTTGATTAATAATAACTTGGTTACTATGTAATATTATATTGGTTCTTAACGATACCTAATTGCTTATTACAAAACATTATAATGGTTAATTGACCTTTCTTTGAGTTTGTTATTGTGTATCATTGTCTTTGGTTACTTATTAATCTTGTTTTCTTCTTTGCAAAATATTACTAATTAGTGTTGAATTGTTTCTTTGTCTAATCTTTGATTTAGTTCTTTGTCTTACTGTATAATATTCTTAACTAATAATAACTTGTGTCTTTGGTAATGGTAACTTGGTTCTTATGAAATATTATATGTATTGGTTTTCAATTAATACTTAATTGATTAATGCATATCATTACAATGATTCTTCTGAAAACTACTTGCTAAGTTGGTTCTTGTGTATCATTATATTGGTTACTAAGTGATACTTGTTTGGTTACTCTTAATAATTAAAATATTCTTTCTTGAGTTGGTTATTGATAGTATCATTATATTGATTCTTAGCGATGTTTATTTGGTTACTTTCTGTATAATTATAATATTCTTTGCTAAGTTGAGTTCTTTGCTTAGTTACTTGTTTTGTAATTATAACATTGAGTTGTTTACTTTAATATGTATTCTTTTTTTGGATAATGAAAATGATTCGGTTATCTTGTATTACAACAACGATTAATTTGTGATGTAGGTTGAGACATCAAACTTAGTGATTTTCTTTATTTACGATGTCGTCGAAACAATATATTGTGGACATCGACAAAAGGACATGCACATGTGGAAAATTTGATACCATGAGATGCCATGTCCGCGTCTTCTTTTCTTTATTATGAGCAAGCGAAATTTGAAATTTATTATGATTTTTGCTCAAAAAAATACTATAAAACAACTTTGGTCGACACGTATTAGAACTTCATTATCTTGTTAGATGACAAAAGAAAAGCGGGATGTACGGAAGAAGTAAGAAACATGGTTGTAAAACCACGAACACAAGAAGACCGGTTGGAAGACCAAAAGTAGGGAGAATACAAACACGGATCTAAAATCAAAATTCAAAACAAATCGTGAGGTGCGAGAGAAAGGACCTGACAGGAAAACTTTGCGATAATCCACGGTTTTAAGACCAAAAAAACCACGATATAATGCATTTATATTAAGAGTGTAGATACATGTATATATAATTGTTTACTATCATTAACCATAAACCACATAGATGGTAGCATTTTTAATTTTGTCTGATAACCAACATTTTATTGATTAAAGCATTTGATTTTTGAATTCATTATGAGTTGCCAATACAAATGGGAACCCACAAAAAGTACTGCTTTATTCACTTGACAAATATTCCAAATATAAATTGTAAATTATTTGATTCTTAACATAAAAGTCGAATGGTTACTCTTATATAACAATTTGGATCTAGCTTTGCAAATCTCAAAAATATATTTAACAACAGATTATATGTCACGAAACAATATTGTACATCTACATTATATGTCACAAGCGACATATTATATGTCACGATACATTTCTAGCAGTTATATGTCACGAAACAATATTGTACATCTCTGTTTACTATCAAAACATTAGTTTGGTTACCCTTTTATATATATTTTGGTTACCAATTATACATTTAAAAATAATGTAGCAAACCTGACCTAAAAGCGAATCAAATGGGAACCCACAAAAGTACCTTTATTCACTTGACAAATATTCCAAATATAAATTGTAAATTATTTGATTCTTAACATAAAAAATCAAAATGGTTACTCTTATATAACAATTTGGATACTAACTGCACATCTAAAAAATATATTTAACAACAGTTATATGTCCTGAAACAATATTGTACATCTCTGTTTACTATCAAAACATTAGCTGGTTACCCTTTTATATATATTTGGTTACCAACTGTACATTTCAAAATAATGTAGCAAACACAGCCTAAAACGAATCAAATACCAACAACACACAAAATTAATTCCAAAAGCGATATTATAATAACATATGAAATCCCATCTATATAAGATTCGGTAATCATCCTTAATGAACCATACAAAATTGTTGTGTATATTAAAAATAAAAATACATAACATAATTCATCTTGACAACACACAACAATATCTGAACTAATCAAAATGCTGGAACAAATCTTCACGGAAATTCTCTGTCGATCTCATATCCTTCCAATTGTTTGTTCCTTGCATGCATATATATAGGTTTATACATAACTTCTTTTCGATATTGCTTGAGACGGGAAATGGAATAGGAATTTCATCGATCTTACGATGAATGACATGCTTTCGTGCAAAACAAATTGTGAACAACCCATGATCAATCAACATGTACAAATGCACAAAAGATAACCAAAATCAATACTAGAATCAACTTATATATATAACACATATCGGTTTATCTGATAACAAACATTTACAACATAGTAACCAAAAGCAGGTTAGATGGCGATAACAAAATAATTAAATATAATAATTCAAAAATTGTAAACAATGCAACCCTTACCCCTCCACATTTCGAGGCAGAAATCTCTGCAAATTCTAACTTTCAATTATGTCATCTTCCTCCTTATTGCGATATGGTTATTTTGCTAAAAGTCGATATCACTCCTATCTCTCCAAAATCGACCTTACGCGATAAAGTGGAAAGAATAAATATATCGGTTCCTGAAACATCCATGATTTTTGTTTGCATGGATTTCCTTTTGAAAACGCGAGAATTATAAGCAGATTAGGCGTCTACGATGCACATCAAATGTTAACAAAAACCAATGGTCGGGTGATGACATATGTATGGGGAACAAAACATAGTCAACATTTTTCCATGGTGTGTTGACATCCATAAGCGATCCATGAATGTACTTTCGGCAACATCACCCTCCCGAACAATACACTCTTATCTGAATTTTTTCTTGTATACTCTTCTTGAAAGAGGTCATCTTGGCATGGAACCAACAATCCGTAGTCGTTGCCCTTATATACCGATGTCGAAATGTACGGCCAATTCTGGAGTAATATAATGCAACATTGATATCTTTGAACAAAAAATATATATATATATATATATTAATAGTGTTGAAAAATAACATTATGTAATCAATGTAACCAACACTTTATTAGCGCTAGTTACTTAAACAACTAAATAATGTAACCATAATTATAAAAACATAATTTGAAGAAAAAAAACATAAAACATGTATGATCTTTAACCAACACACATATATATATATATATATATATATATATATATATAATAACCAAACAATTATATAATAGTAACTAAGCAGTTTTATAACATAGTAACCAAACGATAATATGATAGTAACAAAAGTTATATAGCGATAACAAAAGCAGTTATATAGCGATAACCAACCACTTTTATCATAGTAACAAAACATGTTTATATATCAACATATCGGTTTATATGATGGTAACAAAAACATATATATAACATATATGATAGTAACCAAACAATTATATAATAGTAACCAAGCAGGTTGTAACATAGTAACCAACGATAATATAATAGTAACAAAAGCAGTTATATAGCGATAACAAAAGCAGATTATATAGCGGTAACCACCCACTTATATCATAGTAACCAAAACATGTTTATATATCAACATATCAACATATATGATGGTAACAAAACAATTATATAATATTAACCAAAAAGTTGTACTATATTAACAAAAGCAGTAATATGATAGTAACAAAAGCAATATATGACAATAATAAAAGCAGTTTATATGATGATAACCAACCACTTATATCATATGACAAAACATGTTTAAATAGTAACATATCAATTTATATGTTGGTAACCAAAACATATATAAAACATATATCATAGTAACGAACAACTATATAATAGTAACCAAATAGTTGTATACTAGTAACCAAACATAATATAATAATAACAAAAGCAGATATATAACGATAACCAACCAACATATATCATAGCAACAAAACATGTTTAAATAATAACATATCAATTTATATGTTGGTAACAAAACATATATAAAACATATATCATAGTAACCGATCAATTATATAATAGTAACCAAATAGTTGTATACCATTAACCAAACATAATATAATAGTAACAAAAGCAGATATATAACGATAACCAACAACTTATATCATAGCAATCAAAACATGTTTAAATAGTAACATATCAATTTATATATTGGTTACCAAAACATCTATAAAACATATATCATAGTAACGGACAATTATATAATAGTAACCAAATAGTTGTATACTAGTAACCAACGATAATATAATAGTAACAAAAGCGATCGTATAGCGATAACAAAAGCAGATATATGACATTAACTTGACCTTTATTAAAATTATTTACTTAAACAAATAAATAATGTAACTATAAATATACAAACATAATTTTAAAAAAAAAATAACTCACATAAATCGTCTAACCATTGACGAGTCTTTAATTTATAAAACCACATTTTAGATGAAATTGGAATAGACCCAAATTAAAATCTGAGGTTCGATAATGTCATTCTTCCCGGAAATTTGTCCAGTCCTTGATATAAAAACATATTAGTATACTGCGTTGACATTAACAATCACCATGTTAATATACACACTTTACCCAAAAAAAGCAAAATTATTTGTTTCATAAAAAAAACTATAGCATTGTTAACGATAAAAAACAAACCTTTTCACATTGTTAAGTCTATTTTAAACCCTTTGTTCAAACAATGCCCTTGAATATGGATGGCATCTCCATACAAACCTTGAAATCTGAAATATGACAACTCTTTGACTAGGACCCGATGCATTAGATGATAACCCGGTAGATCAAATATTCTTTGTATATGGAGCCGTAGAAACGACACTTTTTAAATGTTCACGCGCAGTGCGCCACTTTACTCTATCGGCGCTTCTTCTCCGTTCATCACCTTTGGACTATATCACAGGTAGTCAAAACCATCTCATCAATCTGATTTGCTTTCAGCCTCAAACTTTTCCCCTTTTACAAATGACGAAAAAATGTAGCGAAAACAATTATATTTTCACATAAAAATCGATGTTGTATTGGTTCTTTGTCTAATCTGATAATGGTTACCATAAAAATTATACTTATTCTTAACTAATTATGTATTGGTAACATTATCTTTGTCTAATGCTATATTAATTCTTTGTCTAATGCATTATTAGTTCTTATGAAACATTATACTTATTCTTAGCTAATCTTTGTTTTGGTTCTTATGAAAATTGTAATGGTTCTATATATATTTATGAGTTGGATCTTGAGTAAAATTAAAGCGATAAACAAAACCTTAAGCATGTAATGGTATAACGATAACAAAATCTAAAGCATGTAAAAAAAAAAAAAGGTTGGCATGTAGTTATAACACTAACCTCGGTGACAACATAAACAACAATTTCTTTCCCGTACATTGGCTTAAAATATCAAAAGTTGGCATGTCGACATCATTCTTATGATCATTTCAAAATACAAAACAATCGATTGATCATTAAAAAATGAAAAAAAGACATCTAACACAAAACAAAACAAACAAAAAAAAAATCTAACCTTAACAATTTCTTGAACAACATTACTTATTATTTCATGATGTTCTTGACCATACCATCAGTTCAACTTCATTACCATACTTTCAGATTCATTATCATCCTTCTTAACAACAAAATCGACACATCACCAACATCCTCAACAACATCTTGACAAAATGGCGAGCTGACCATAACATCCTCAACAACCTCCTCAACAACATCCTCAACAACGTGGCGGTTTTCATCCATAACATCATTAACATCATCAACAACATGGCGGTCTTCAAGCATAACATCATCACCTTCATTTCGACTTCATTTACAAATTCATCATTCTTCTCATCATCTTTCGAACCATCATCACCAACCTCATTGACTTTCGAACCATCATCACCAACCTCACCGGCATGCTTCATCAACAACATCATCGACTTCGCCGGAATCATCGACTTCATCGGCATCATCGGCATCACCACCCTCGTGAAATCGGACTCTTCGCCGAATCAACATCGACTTCTTTGACCCCACCATCTTTTATCCCGTAACTCATCTCTTATAATTAATCTAAAGTCTCTGCGTAGGCCCGAACATGTAAAATCTTCATGTCGGCCGCGGAGTTTACAACGTCTTCCTTAATTTCAAAAACTTTTTTTTCTCAATGGTAGTAGTAGTTTATCAATTGCATCTTTAATGGCCAGATATATCACTTCGATGTTGTCATCCTTGACTTCTTTTCAACATTCTTGTGAGCATCCTCCTTTGAAAAAGCTGAAACACACCTTGAATCAAGGCGTTCGTTCTCATCGTCAGTGGGAATCAAACTTTTACCCTCAATTTGAAAAACAATAAGTACACTTTAGTATAACATCGACAAACATTATCTGATTACAATAACAAAAGATAAAATAAATAAACAAAAAAAACATATATCTTTATTAATCAAATATATATAAATCATTAACCAACTAAATACATAAAAGGTAACCAAGCTGTGTATATTCTAGTAACCAACTACTATGTTAAAGTAAACTTCACATGAATAATCGATAACGAAATAATTAATTAAAGGTAACAAATTGCATTCTTAATAGTAAAGCTGCATACATCGAGCAGAATACTAGCTCATTCAACTTGTCATTTGAAGGGACTTCACTAGCTCCTTCCATCTACATAAGCGGACATCAAACGGATGATGCTTTCGTCGTTGCATATCTGCTGAGAGTTTTGAAAGTTGAAATTGTTTGAAACATAAACACTTGAAATACATATGGAAGACCATTCAACTTATACATTTAATATAATGGTCCTTGTAGAAATTATATGTTGAACCACCACTCCTTCCTTTCTTTATATGCCCTTGATGCATTTGACAAAGAATACTTTGTCATTTCAAATATGACTTTCCCCCAGGAAAACTACTAACATCACCATAACATATAAAATTTAGCATTGCAACATCAACAAAATTTTGAGAAGCTGTTGAAAGAATAAAATTAAACACCAAAAAAATCGGTGACATCTAATAGCCTCGTCATCATCATCAAAAGCGCCTTAGGAATACCTACTATCTTCTACTACGATAACACTTACGCTTTAAAATATTTTTCAATAATCAGATTTGCATGCATTTATATACACTTATATCATCATTGCCTTGCCATCTCGACCCAAATCGAGACAAAACTTCGGGCATTGAACTAACCCTTTTCTCCCCAAACAAAAACCACATCTCACCATCATCCCTTTGGTGAACCTCCACTTCTGAGCATGGTGAATAATCGTGAATACATTTGATGCTCACTGAACTCAAAAAATTTCAAAAACATGTTGCCTAAACTTCTCGGTGACTTTCATTCAATTTCTTGGCAATAATTATAGGGACTTCCATATCACACCAATATATTACTTTTCGATTGAATCTTACATTGCATTCCTCATAGTAAAGATCCCATAGCGTAAATACACAAAACCCGAAATTGAGCAGTTATTAATAACCAATATATAACAAAATATATATATATATATATATATATAACAAACAATTATATAATAGTAACTAAGCAGATTGTAACATAGTAACCAAAACGATAATATGATAGTAACAAAAGTTATATAGCGATAACAAAAGCAGTTATATGATAACCAACCACTTTTATCATAGTAACCAAAACATGTTTATATATCAACATATCGGTTTATATGATGGTAACAAAAACATATATATAACATATATGATAGTAACCAAACAATTATATAATAGTAACCAAGCAGTTGTAACATAGTAACCAAAACGATAATATAATAGTAACAAAAGCAGGTTATATAGCGATAACAAAAGCAGTTATATGCGATAACCACCCACTTATATCATAGTAACCAAAACATGTTTATATATCAACATATCAACATATATGATGGTAACAAAACAATTATATAATATTAACCAAAAAGTTGTACTATATTAACAAAAGCGATAATATGATAGTAACAAAAGCAATTATATGACAATAATAAAATCAACCCTTACTATTTCAAAATAATAAATAGGATTAACTAAGCATAAACAATACAAAATAGTAACCAAATTTGTAAAAATACGATAACAAAATCGATATAACGATAACGAAACTATAAAATCACGATAACAAAAAAAAAACTAATAAGTAACAAAAACATTAAAGTTTACAATAACCAAATACATACAAATAAGTAACCAAATAATTATTATTTTACGATAACAAATACATCTAATAAAAATTCACGATAACCAACTACATACTAATAAGTAACTTGACCCATAAAAGTAACACAATAATATAATATAATATCCACGATAACCAAATACATACTAATAAGTAACCAAATCATTAAAAGTTCTGATTACCCAAATACATCTTAATAAGTAACCAAATAATTATATAATGGTAACCATATGAAAATTAAAAATAACACACCTTTAAATTTCTACGTATTTGGAATTATATTACGGATAAACAACTTGACCTTTGGCCTTAACTACGAGGCGTCAAGCTCGAAATCTAAGCGCGCCTTGAATGCTTGATATCAACTTTGTATCACCGACTATTTTCATTCTTACTCGATTTAGGCATACATCCTTTTCCTTCCCTTCATATCCACGACAAACTTCTTCACTTCGCCAGCGAGTCACGCTCCAATATTCTCTTCCTCTTACCATCCTTCTTCTTTGTATCAACCATTCTATACAAAACATAAAAAATAACACAAACCCACACAACAATCAATACTACATTCGGTGATAAACAACATTAATATATATAATCGTTAAATTATTTCAAAATAACTAACCTAAAATATACGACCGAATCGATCTGAAGAATAATAAACCAAGCTGCAACCTTTGTGTAATCACGAAAATAGAGTCTGCGATGGTGACGAACAAAAGCGAAAAAACCAAAAGCGAAATGGCTATGAACCCGATAACAAACAATGGAGAATCTTTGAAGCGATGGTGGATCTTGAGAGCGATCTTGAAACGAGAGCGATGGAGATTGTTGAAACAAGAAGGAGAGAAAAGAGGTTTTAAAGGTAAGGTAATATACAAAAGCGAAGATTACATTATTTTATGGGTGCGGTTATCAAGCATTTTTTTAAAACATGTCCTTATTGTAAATAAAATTAAAAATTTAAAATGTAATATTTTTGTAATTATTTTATGGTTGTGTTTTTTGTTTTTTGTAATTATTTTTTTGATGGAAAAATCATGTACTAATATATATAATTAATCCTATCCTGTCATTTCACATGCTATACTGTACAAATCTATTTTATTATATGTATTTAAATTTCATTCAAAATATTATATTATAGAAAAATTTTAATTCTATAAAATATTTTTAAAAAAATTAATTATTTTAAAAAAAAACTAAAAAAAAAAAAAAAACCAAATTTTAACAAAATTCAGACTCCCGGAAGTGATCAATTCTATATCACTCAGAGCAAAGCAGGTTGATTACTCAGCGCTCAACATTCGAGGAGCAAAATTTTGACAGCATTGCATTGGAAACCAGCCATGCATGCGACTCTTTAAGTAGTTGTATACTTCCTCCGTTCTAAATTAATTGTTCAGTTTTAATTTTTTAAAATCAAATTAACCATTTTTAAAACTAATCTTTTTACTATTTTTGCTAAAATATAGGTGAAGAAATTATAACCAAAAGAAAGTATATACAATTTATTACTAATTCTAATTTTTATAATTTTAGAAATATATTTATATATGCTTAATTATTAATTCTAAAAATAGTCAATTTGATTTAAAAAATTAAAACTGAACAGTTAATTTGGGACGGAGAGAATAATAAAGATCATAAGACATTATCTGCCACTTGTCTATCACCGAGCATCCATGAAATCTCGAGTGAGTTATGAAGATAAGGTGATAAAATATTAAAATGTACTAGTACATAAGTTCATATTATAAATAAATAGCTAAGTTAATTACTATAATAGTTACCGCACAGGTATTTGTTTTCCTGCTCATCTTCTTTCTTAAACAGACATATCACCATATCTAAAAGCTTAAACAAAATTTTGATACAACAGCAACTGATGGAGAGAGACGGTGATTCAAAAAACTTTTAGTAGGTAAGTAAAAGTTACACATAATGATCAGTTTTTGCTTTTATTTAATTTGTTAATGGTTTTAGAATTTTTTTTGCTATCAAATTGATACAAATAATTTAAGATGACACAATGTCATCATGGGTGTTAGCAAAATTTCATTAACATGCTGTCAAACGCCTTCTTGATATCTACAAATTTCAAATTTTATCTTCTTGTAGTAGTATAATTTTTGTTTTGTTTTTTGGGTTAAAAATAAAGAGGGAGTGTGTTCATTTATTATTATTATTATTATTATTATTATTATTATTATTATTATTATTATTATTATTATTATTATTTTGTTTCTCAATGAATTTAAGACTTACCTAAAAATGTTCAGAAATTTGCAATTTAAACTTAATTATTAGAATTTCATTGCAGTTCTTTAGTGTTTTTACATGTCTACTGAGATTTAGTGTTTCTATATATAATAATGTTCTGGTAAATAAGTAGTAGTTCTCTTTTTCTTAAAAATGCAAAGAATGAAAAATTTTGTAGTTTGAACAACCAAAGATTTATGCTTCAATAAAAAACTGAGAAAAAGGCCAGGCGTTCTCTCGTTGTTGGTTTTCAAGTTCGTACCTCTCTCTCTCTCTTTCTCTCTCTCTCTCTATATATATATATATATATAATGCATTTATTTAGTTTTCTTAATACAGACTCCCTGTGATTCATTTTGTTGATTATTGGTTAGTTCTTATCATTCCTTTGAAATTATTCTCTTTTAGAAATTAATGGAGCAAGCTGGCAAGACAAATTAATCGGTATGGGAGGGATTGGCAAGAATAGATGTAAGGTAATTTCTCATTTTATTATGTGGATTGTTTTTTTTAATATTTATTTTCATTTATTTATCAGATATATATATATACACACACACACACAACTTCTCACAAACGGAGACTGTTCGTTTACGAATAGTCCCGATTCGATATATTTGACATATTTTTGATATATTTGTAAACATATATATATTTACATACATGTTTACATATATAATTTGATATATTTGTTATATTGACATGCACATTACTGATATTTTGATATATTGTGAAATTAAATATATCAAAATATATTGATATATTTGATTTCACAATATATCAAAATATCACAATATATTTGATATATTTTTAACATATTGTGAAATCAAATATATTAAAATTATGATATTTTGATATATTGTTTAGAAATATATCAAAATATCAAATATATCAAATTCGGAATCCATTGGAGAGACTTATCCTTCACAATATATCAATATACTAGTTGTACCCGTCCGTGCCTCTGGCACTATTTAGCTTTGGACGGTGAGATTTATTGATGATTTTTTGGATTGAGCGGAAAATTCAAGTTGTGTCTTGTTATATAGATAAAATAATAATTGTCTTGAATATATGTACAATTTAAAAAAGAAAGTAAAAAAAAAGTACAAAACCCATTAACAGATTTCCCATCACCCTCTATTTGCCGAGCTAGTCTACAACTCTACCATCAGAGATTTGGAAAAATTGTTCTCAGAAAAATAAAATGTTAATATATGCAATCAAGTACTGTGCAATCAATTTTACTTAATCATTCTAAAATAAAAAAAAATAAAAGTTTGTTCAAATTTTGATATAATTTATAATTCAGTATAAAAAATGTTTCTCTAAATTTACAATATTGAGATAAAGAAAATTATCTATAATATAAAACAGAGCGGCTTAAATCTCAAAGTTTTAATATTCAATGGTCTCAAATCAATTTAGGCTTTAACATCCAACGATTTAAAATTATTTGGGGGCTTCAACATTCGACGGCCAAGATTGCTCATATTCTTAAGCTAACAAATTTTATGTTTGCTTGATATTTTTTATTTTACTGCTACTAATTATATCGAGTAATTGGGTCAGTTGTAATTTACCTATTTTTTTGATTTTGTTTAAATACATGTGATTCAAAATGATCATTTGTTTGGGAACGCACTTTGTAATTCATTAATATTTCCTGTCACACTTCTGCGACACTTGTATACGTTGCAACACGACGCATTCAAGGCCTTGAGCCTTAAAACTTGAATTTTCGAGCATTCCCTAGACGCGTATATGCTATTACTGCAGGATAGAGAGGAGTACTATAAGATGCGGGGAATTAGGTGGGCAAGATTTGCTTTCATGGAATCATTCTTCATGCATCTTGGCAAAAACTTTGTGCCCCCAGCCAGACGAATGGGGCAGATAGTTTGTCACCCTTATGTCTACTCAAATGTGGGTCCGGCGTTACACGAACGCACATATATATTCATGCCATTCTGTACTCAAGATACCAAGTATTTTATCTTGGTCGTATTCTCGGTGCCCGAATGGGCAGTCACCATCTTTGACTCTCTTTACGATGGTACCCCGTATTTGACGATCCAGCAAATATATATAGGATTTGTTGAAGTTACGATATGTATATTAATTGTTAGTAGTGTACTTTTATACATTTCATATAATTTATATCCATAAATAATGACTTTGTGTACGAAGGTCAAATTGATACCAGTTTGTTTGTGAATTGGCGATCCGCAGCGCGAGTGGCCAACTCAGGATCCATGTGGCTCATATCAAAGACCAGACCTGTGCAACCTAACAAGATAGATTGTGATATTTTCATCTGCAAATATGTGGATTACTTTGTCAAGGGCAGTGTAAATATTCGCAATGAAAAATGGTCCTTAGAAGATTTAACGGTATTTCAATACTAAATTACATGGGAACTCTTTAGATGTCAAGCCAAACTTCTTCTAGCGGATGATATTTAGACTTATATTTTAGTTCATATTATTCGTGTACTGATTATGTTTTTATGTTTACATAAATGTACAGATGATATTTTCATGTTTATCGTTGTTTATGTTTTATTGTTAAGTGTATTTAAAGGTTATGTGAATTATTTTTTAATTATTAGCTCTACACAATTTATTTTAAAAAGTTATAATTAATATTAATTCTTTTATAAGAAAATTATAAGAAATTTTATTTTTTAAAGAATGACTAAAGTCTTATAAAATAAGTCTCATAAAAACGGTTGATTTATATAATATTTTATTCTCACTATTAAAAATTTTAATAATTAAAAAAAGTTAATAACCATTTATAATTATAATAATTAAAATAATTATTAGTGAATAATTAATAATATTATTCATTGGATTGTAATGATTATTCTTTGGATTTTTAAATACACTTAGTACGAGAGCATTCTCTTTTATGAGAGAATTCAATTATGGGTAGCTTATTTAGAAACCCAAGGAATAATCATTACTCGTAGAAATGTAATTATGTGTATTATTATTATTATTTTCATGAAACGTATTTATATTAATTTAAGAATTAATATTTACCTATTACTAGCTACGACTGTAGAAGATAATATTACTACTACGACATAACATAAACATAATAATTATTCTCAAAGACATAGCGTAAATAATACAACTGAGCCTAAATAAAAACATAGCGTAAATAATACAACTGAGCATAAATAAAAACATAGCATAATAATACAACTGAGAGCTATTTTTTAGGCTCAGGAATCCCTAGCACTAGATAGTGATTGCGCTTATCATGGTCGGTTTTAAAGCCACAAATTGTAAATTTTTAATGACGTTTAGAACCCACAACTTTCTCTAGTGCACTCTTTAATCTTGATTATTTTTTCCGGCCCTTTGTTTGAGAAATAACTGGTGGCAAAAACTCATCTTCTTCCGGTTCTTCCCCTGCATCTTCATTGTCATTATCATAACCCATAGCCTGAGGTGTATCTCCAACAGTGCGATCAATTTCATCGTCTGCTAATTCAATAATATTCTCATCCGGATCATACTGGTCAACTAACGCTTTTCCTCGTGCATTCAACTTAAGGACAATTTTGTAACCTCGAACTGAGCAAGCAGCTTTACTGGCTAACTTTTGACAATCATTCATCAAATAATTAAAACGCATTGCTTGATCTTGTTCAAAGTCAGCAGTTGTTGGGCTAAAGATTAATTCTTCAACATCGATTTTGGTTGCATTTTTTGTCCACCGAGAAAGAATCATGTCGTTCGAAATTTGAGAAATACTCTTAGCCAAGAAATATCTCAAGATGTGCTTGCATAAATCACCAGAATGAGAAAATAATTGATAATTACATATTACCGACCCCAGCTGACGATTGTTGACGATTTCTTTATATCTTTCACCATTTTCAGTTGCATCTGTCTTATACACTGCATAAACCTTTGTTTCAGGGCCACACAGCTCACTAACTTTACTAACATTGTACTTCATGGAATCAACGATTTGACGTTGAAAACGTCTAAACATCTCTTTTCTGTACACCTGCGCAGTATGCACTTCCAAAGATGCCCCGAGTACCATATTCCTTTTCCGATGTTGAGTTATGTAGTCGGCCTTCCTCTCTTTGATAAATTATTTTTCTATAGCCTTCTGACTCTGCACTACAAATTCTTTCATACCCATTGAAGCATTAACAAACTCATCAAAAAAACGATTCATACTCTCACTTCTTCGAGTGGTTTTCATTCCCGCGGCAAAATATCTCTTTGTATACTCGGGAATCCATTTCTCTCGTACATCATACAAACTTCTAATCCACTCATTATTATACAATTCATAATTCCTCACCAGAATCTGTCAACGCTTTTCAAACTCCCCGATGGACAATAAATTATACACACAATTGTTAAAATGGTCTTTGAAGGATGGGTGCTTAGAATAAACATGATGCAATTTCTCAGGAAATTTGTTGCTAATATGCCAAGAACACAATAAGTGATAAGTAGAAGGGAGTACCTTAACAATAGCATTCCTCATGGCTTTGTCTTGGTCAGTGATGATGGTTATAGGTGTCTTCTAGTCCATAGCTTTGAGCCATGTCTCTAATACCCAAACGAAAGTGTCCTCTATCGCATCCCTTAATAATGCAAATCCAAACAATATAGACTGAAAATGGTGGTTGACCCAGGTAAAGGAACAAACGACATGTCATACTTATTTATCCTGTACGTACTGTCAAATGTCACAACATCTCCAAAACGTTGATACATAAACATTGATTGGGTGTCAACCCACAAAATGCATGTTATGTGATTTGTTTCATCTGGTTTGACACGATAAAAAAATTTACTCGAACTTTTGGATCTAGGTTTTTTCAAATAATTTACAGCATCTTTTGTGCATCATTTTCATCTACAGAATCACGCCTTAAATCTCTCACCACATTCTGAAAATTAACATTAGAAAAAGAAACATTTGGCATCCCGCCACCCATTGTGCTCAAAACGTTCATCATCCTACTAGGTCCAATACCAGACTTATTTAAAATGTCAATTATTTTTCTTACAACCGGAGTAATATATCTAGGTGTCTCAATCAAATCTATTTTGGTAGGGGTCACTAGGTAATGATTGTGCTCTAATTCAACAGTAGAAATACGCCAATGGTCTTCTTTCTTATTATGAACAACATATATTCTAGCTTTGCATAATGTGTGTCCTATAGAGTCTTGCGACCTAGTTATTTTCTTACTACCATCTTCATTATCAGGCAAACTCTTTACAGAAGTTAGTGTACCGCCTTTTTTTACAAACATACAGCCTAGACAACACATCATTAGTACCAATATGTTTATGACTAGTTTTAATTCTAATCTCAAAACCATTTTTTTTGAGAATACGACCTGTAAAAAAATTCTACTTCTTCCAACTTATAAAATAATTGACCAACGTATGACATCATTTCAGATTTACTACTTTCAACTTCACTTACAAACTCAAATGTATTTTCACAATATAAACTAGCAACAGAATCTGAAGAACTAAATACAAACTTTTTATGAGCAGGTATGTTGTGTGCCATTCTGAAATAAGAAGGAAGAATCGCCGAATTAGAACTTCAACTTGAAATTGAGAGTGAAAGTGGACAACAACATCAACAAAAAAAAAAGAGATCTGAAAAAAAGAAAAAAATATCGAGAGGAAATTGAAAGGTTGGAGATATGTTGGAGAGATAATTCAACCTTTCCTTTCGCCAATTGTTTTGTTGATACTAGATATTGCAATAGATAAAAATTATTTAAATTGATGATGAAATAATAACATATGTGTTATTAAATTGAAATTGTCACTCAGACGTAGACAAACAGCGCAACCTACACAAGAACAATCGGTTAATAATGAGAGATGGCAGATAGACCCTATACAATGATTAATAGATCTTTCAAAGGGGGTGTTCTGAGGCAGATATAATGAACCTATAAACCTCAATCCCCTAGCGATTCTAGTAGCAAATTGTAAAGATTTTAAAGGTGTAGGACCCTCGAAGATTAAGTGTACTACCGATCTGATCGAGGCCCAATTTTGGGTTAAATAAATAAAGAAAGATTTCGTCATTGCTCGTGTGGGAAAAGATCAGAAAATGTCATCCGCCACTTACATAATGAAGGATGAAGCAAACTTTTGGCGGGAAGCTAATCAGCAACGAGCTGGAGAAGGAATCATACCATAAGAAATGATAAAGGAAATGTTTTTCGAGAATTATTATCTGAAAAACATGTAAAGTAGAGTATAGATGAAGTTTTTGGAGTTGAAGCAAGGGGAGATGACGGCATCACAATATGCCGCCAAATTTAATGAACGCACACGATTTGCATCACATCAAGTAGATACGGAGGAGCGAAAGGCATGACGATGATTCGCCTTTTTTCACTTCGATGATTATGTTTTACTACCCTAATATATTTTACAAATTGACAAAATAGCTTTTTTCTTATTCCATATTAAAACAAAATAAACAAAATCCTTAAGTAAATTCTTTATAATTACCGTCGTTAACAGAGATTGAAGAAGACGATGAGGGGTTGTTATTATTGTTGTTGGTATTAAAATGGTGTTTGGATTTCAAAAATTAGGTGAGAGATTGGAGGGGTTTAACGCCGTCGCCGAAGACTAATCAGAAGAGGAAGGAAAAGGGAGTTGTGGATTTGGAGGAAGAAAGGAGGAGGAGGAAGGGAAGGAATCATCGTCTGAGACAATTCAATCGAAGCGAACGAGAATATTATCAACCTGGGGAACGAGAGAGTGGAAATGTAATACCCCAACTTATTATAAATGAAATTGAATTTTCTCTATTTATTATTTTGAAATAGTAAGGGTTGATTTGATTAATGTGGTTAGTTATGGGTAAAATGCGCAAATATCTTAAATAAACAAGTGGTTATAAAATATTCATTGTTGTCGGGAAATATTCGTTTGATCGTGGAATATTCTTACTGTCGGGAAATATTAAGTATGGCGACCACACGACCTTGTGTGGCCCATAACTGAAAAACGATTGGATGAAGAAAACGACAAGTATGAGTTTTTATAAATAACTTGGCGTAGTTATTCTGAGATTAACAACTTGGAATACCCGTTGGTTAAAACATAGTAATACGCGATGTTGCAGCAAGAAGACACGATATTTGCACCAATTATTGATTCTTACGTAGGAAGACACTACTCAATAATTGTTACGATGATCTTGTTTAATATTTTATTTTATTGATTCAATAATTGCTACATTGATATTTTATATTATTGTTGTTTCAATAATTGTCGCTACACAGTATTTCCCATTATTAGATCAATAATTCATATTATTTGAATAATATTATTAGATAGCATTATTGGCAATGTCTAAGAAACTTCTTTCTAAGGAGAGGTTTGGTCACCTAATTAATTGCTTGCCATTGAGGAGAGAAATCCTTATTGAAAGCCCCTCTTTCCAGGAACGACACGATTGTCATTATTGTGATTCTGTAATATTATTTATGAATAATTAATTATTGATTTATATGATAAGGAAAATATTTATTTATATATAAATGGAGGAATTTTTAGAAAAGTGACAATTGTTGAAAATTAAAATTTTATTATTATATTACATAATGTGATAATATAATAATATAATAATGGTGATATTTTTACAATGAATGTGTGATATATGAGTAATTGAGGAGGAAGAGTATTTTTGTTACAATAAATGATAAAAACATGTTAACCATGTCGGTGGACCTCATTTTTGACTAAAATTTGATTATAGCCTGTAAAATCGTCCGTATATGGATTTCAGTCAATTTCTGTTTGAAATTTGGAAAAACTTAAAGCTAAAAAGTTGTAGAGAATTGAATTTCCTATGAAATGGACATAAGATTTGAATTTTTCTGATAAAAGAGCTATTTATTATGAATTATTGAAGTTCCGGAATATTGGGTCTGAATTAATTTTTTACAAAAAAATATTTAAAACATGTTTTGTGTGTGGTGGGCCCCATTTGTTGCAAAATGCTGAATTCAGATTTCTAAGGTGGGCGTAGGAATTTTTTTAATAAATATTAATATTTTATTAAATTTTCTATTTTGGTGTTCTAAGCATTTTCTTATAAATAGGGTGCTTAGGTTAGAATTGAAAATCACACCAGAAACTGAAGTTTTCTCTCTATATTATCAAGCATATTCTTGTGAGTATTTTGATACTTAGAGTATTGCTATACAAGTTCCCTTCAGCACTATATCCGGTATTCCAGTCAGAAGTACTGTCCTTTTGAGGTAAGGGATGTTATTTTTTTTTAAATGATATTATTTCTTTTAATATCATTATGTCGGAATATTGGTAAGATTTTTCTTGTGAAATTCTTGCCTTTTAGTGTCAAAGTTACTATTCACGTATACGACACTATTCACCAAAAAATAAAATTTTCTCTTCTTTGTCTCCAGATGTCTATTTTTGTTACTATCTTTGATTGTATCCATGTTTTGATATTTATTCTTGAATTTTACTCCATATAGTATATTATGAGGTATTTTTGAACATGGATAAACCGAAGTACAAATCCCTAATATTTGTTCTTTTGTCTCACTGGATTCGTTTTCTTTAAAATATTTTTCATCGTCCTTACTCCTAAATGATGATATAGCTGAATATCTTTGGCCTGTAGTGTAAAGATGAATGATTTCCTGATGAACATCTTTGGCCTGTATTGCAAAGATGAACAGGTGTTGAGATGAACATGACCAACTGATGAATATCTTTGGCCTGTAGTGCAAAGATGAATATTTGATTCAAAATGTATATTGATTGATATTACAGGGATAAAATATTGATGATGGACTTTAAAATCATAGAAGATAGTAGATTTCATTCTCTACTTAACTTTTCTAAATGAATTGTTATTTCCGCTACGAATATTGATTTAAAACTTGTTGTCTATTATATTCTATCAGATTTTTCCCTGTTGAGTACTAACGATAATTTGTTCTATATTATCTTAGTCATAATATTCTTTACTGGGCTAGTTGAGCTCACCCTTTTTCTTTTTGTTCCATTTTTCTTCTCAGGAGGCGAGAATGTAGCGAGTACTAGTCGGGGTATGGAATGATGGTTCTAGAAAGTTATTTTAGTGGTTCTCACTATTTTTATAAAATAATGTATCAATAATTATAATGAGAACTTATTTGAGTGTGGATATTGTCTAGAAGACAATATTTGTATTTAAACTCATAGTTTATATGTTGTCGTATTTTGCACGACAATTATATTAATAAAGTTGTAGTTGTTTCTGTACCATGTATTTGGCGACTCGGAATGGGTGATGTATATCTATTTTGGGGGCATCACAGGAAACGTTTGAAGATTAAGAGGAGGAGATCTAGTTGAATACAAGGAGGAAGAGGAGGAGGAGGAGGAGGAGGAGAGAGTCTGGCAACTTATTGAAATGGTCGATTCCGGTTGAAATTGATCTTGTAGATGAAGCGTAAGGTTCTAGGTAGACTCTATTCGTCAGATTTGGTCTCATAAGTGAAGACATGTCTGTTCAATATTTTTGTATATATGTTTGGTTGTATAGAGAGAAATATGATAATTTTCTCTAAGAATTTATTTTTTTGTTTTAATATGGAATAAAAGTTGTTTTACCAGCTTTACCCCTGTTTAAACATTTTAATTTAACAAAATGGTGAAAAATTTATTATTTTAAAACACAACAGTTGTAGATGGACCCACTCCGACGACCATGTCAGTAATTTCTGACATGAGGGAGAAATTAAACAGAAGTAGAAAAAATTAATAGTTTACTTATCTAATTGACAAAATTGAAAGGTGAATAATCGAAGTGAAAAAATGGTAATAGTTTAGAGTAGTAAAATATATTTAAGCCTAATATAAATAGCCTTATCAGTTATTTTCTATATATAAAAAAGGAAATTAATATTTCCACATCAATTTTTTATATTTCCACACGTAGGACCCACATATTAACTTATGTGTCGAAATTTTATTAACTAATATGTGGGTTATATGTGTGAAAATATAAAAAAGTAATGTGGAAAAAATCATCGAATAATACTATAAATTAATATATAGGAGGAGCCATTTTCGACAAATGAAGGCGACGGAACTAAGGCTGAGGACAAACTGTAAGACCCCAACTTTTATGAATAAAGATGAAATTTTCTCAAAATATATTTTTGAATATTATGGTGTGGATTTGATATAATGTTATAGTTGTGCACTACAACAAAAAGGCTTATTTCCGACGGACTATTCTGTTGGAGTTAAGCATAATCCGTCGAGGTTATGTTAAGTCTGACGGAATATTTGGTCGAAAATGTAGTCGGATATAAGAGCGTCGAAATTAAGTTCATCGATTCTTCAGTCGGAGATAGATATCATCGACTGACTAACCTCGACGGAATATTCAGTCGACATTAATATATAGTCGACTGAATTTCATCCTCGATCATAGTCGGTTGACACTATTCATGACACGTGGCAGTCCATAAAAAATCAGAGGTTGCTTAACCTCGACGGACGGTTCAGTTGATATTAACCTATTATCGACGGAATGAATCGGTCGAGAATAGTCGGTCGATAATAAACATGACATGTGGAATCCCCAAAAATTTAGAAGTGGCTTAATATCGACGGATTTTCGTCAAGGATAGTGCTATTCCGTCGACTTTAATCCTTTTTAAAAAAAATATTTTTTCTGTTTTGGCAATATCCAGGGTAATAATACTCATATTTTTGTACCTGTAAACCTGTTTTTTTTCCAACAACACATAACACACAAATATAATCCAATACCAACAATAATGGCCAAAATGAATATTAATTACCAAGGCCAACTTGAATATGACATTAAACTAAAGTTCTAATAAACTAAAGTATATCAAATATACATTTAAAAGTTCGTTGATATGTCAAACTAAAGTAATGATAAATAAAAGCTATAATACGTCAAAAATCAGCTAAACTATTAAAATTTACATCGATCACATGCATTAAGCTAAAAACTAAGTAATATGTACAAATCATATACAAAACTATATATGTCACGGGTCATCAGTAAATGCCCACCATCATCGAGATCATCATTTATTGTTTACCTGTTGAGACAATATAATGTAACTCATTAGTCCATATATATAATACAGTTAAAGATAACTAATTAAATGAAAATTACATAACATGCAGAATAGAATTATATTATGAAAAGCATACCTGAGTAGTCGAGGGTTGACTCAGCAATGGCCCAAATGCGTCCAATAGTAAGGTAACCACCATCTGAACAATCTCGTCAATGCGTGAAATGGCGCGAATTCCTCCGAGGGATACCCAGTACTCTCGGCAAGTGGCACCAATCAGTAATGTCCTGCCTTGGTGATGGAGGCGAGAACAATCAAGGCGTCCCGACGACTAAATAACGGATCCGTCTCAAACCTCTCCGAGAAGGCAGCCATAACCCGCTGGAACAAAGCATCGTCTAAGCCAGCGCCCGTATGTGATGGTCTCACGGGGGCACTCGAACGCAGACGCTGGCTGGAGCCTACAAAAATAAATATAACATGAATACTATTATAATTAAGTTTACTTTATTCATAAACAAGAATTAAACTAAAATATTATACCTCCAGGCAGTTTATAGGCTGGCATCCTCGGCAACCCTAGCGCTCGATAACGGTCGGTAGTGCTAGTGGGAGTATCCTGAGACGCGACCCAAAGAGCCGTCTCCTCATTCTGAGATAAACTAATCTCGGGCGGAGGGACGATGGGATCAGCCGTCTCAGCATCACCCCTAGCAGCCTGCAACTCTGCTATACGTTGGTTGCGGAGCTTCTCAAACCGGTCCTGTAAATTAATATATATACATGTGAGGTAACTTTGTATCATTCTATAAATTACGTAATACGATCCTAAATTATAGAGATTATAGTAAATGTATTACCCGTATAGCAAGCGTTGCTGGAGACATGCTAGACCCTGAAGTAGAATCCTTCCGCGTATGGACTCTATCCCAGAACTCCATCATTGTAGGAGGTCGGCCCAAGTTACTCCGCATAGCCTAAATCATGTACATTAATTATTATTACATTACTTTACTATAGTTGTAGTTTAATATTAAATTAAACTAAATATAAATACATACCGAATTAACCTCCTGATACGACTGCGAGCCAGAAGTATGTACAACTCGTAACTAGCCTCGATTCTTCTTCATCTGCTTAGACTTAGTCAGAATTAGCCGATTTTCTTGTAGTGGTGGGTAATATTTATAAATTTTGCGAAGTAAGCAAGTTTTTATAAAATATTCGATTGGTCAGGGAATATTCGTTTTAACAGGGAATATTCGTACAACGACACAATCATTTGTGGACCCACAACGAAATTATTGTCAGAGTTAGAAAACGACATAAATAACTTTTATAAAAGTAATGGCAAAGGTTTTACCGTTAACTATTAACTTTTATTGCAGTATCATGTTTACAATTTGGATATTATTGAATTCTTGATAAATTAAATTATAAATCTTTAAAATTTATCCTTGCTCTCATTTAATTGAATTCTTATATCATTGTCATCATCCTCATGCTTATATTGTGATGAAAGTCATCTTTGGCTCGTAGTGCATAGATGGAATGTTGATTGGTATGATTATGACCAGGGATTATTCGGTATAATCATGACCTGTAATGTTAAAAATGATGTGGTAAAAGTCCTCATTAGTCCGTAGTGCATTGATGGACAGTTGTTGGCATGATCATGACCATTGGCGATAACACGAATATTGTAACACCTCGAATTTTATGAAATGGAAGTATTCAATTTTCCTATAATTATTATTCTATTTAGTAAATGGTTAAATTGATAAAAATTTAAAGTTAAGGGTGATATTTGAAAATTTTGCAACGAAAGCAAGTTGATATAAAATATTCGTTGTGTCGAGGAATATTCGTTTTAACAGGAAATATTCGTACGACGGCATAATCATTGGTGGACCCCACAACGGAAGTTTTGTTCGTAGTTAGAAAATGACAGAAATATTTTTTTTATAGAAATAACGACGAAAGTTTTACGTTAAACTATTGAACTACCCGGTGGTAAAATGACAGTAATACGCATGGTTTCATAGTAGCCTACGGTATTGATTATTGATGCTTACGTGAAAATCACTCAGTTATACTCAATTATTGCTACAGTAATTGCTGCAAAATATCTCTCATATTATTGATTCAATTATTGTCACAGTATCATCTGCATAATATTTATTATTATAATTGAGACGATAAAGTTATTCATATTATTATTTGCAATATTGACGATGTCTAGAAAGTTCTGTCGAGGAGAGGTTTGGTCACTTAATTGCGCGCCAATAGGGAGAAATCCTTATCGGAAAGCCCATTATTTCCTGGGAATAATCTGGTTGTTAAATATTGTAAGTTATAATATTTATGATAAATAAGTTCGTGTTGATTAAATATGAAATTGATATTTTCATTGTATTGGGATTATTAGTGTTATTGGAAATCGACATTTATTTCGATAATAATTGATGTCTGAAAGTTATATCGACCAATTGAGTAATTAATCGGATAAATGAGTAATTAATTGCTATTAATTCACATGCTTATAACTATGTGTTCACATGTGTGTACTATTGATTCACATGTATGTACTATTAGGGGAGGTGGTGCAAGATTGATAATACTTGCATGACTAAATTAAAAATGGAAGTATAGATGAAGGTACTATACTGTAATTATTTTTTTTAAATGTATAGAACTATTGATTCACATGAATGTACTATTAATTCACATGATATACTATTAGGAGAGGTGGTGCAAGTTTGATAATACCTGCAGGACTAAATTAAAAATAAAAGAAAAGATGAAGGTATTATATTGTAATATTTCGAGGCCCAAATTGTGCAATTATCGAAACTATATTTTACTATAAATAGAAGCTCATTCTTCCTTTATTCTCACCAATTCACTAAGACTCACAAGAGCAATTATAGAGAGAGAAGCTATAGAGAGAAAGAAGAAGAGAAGTCTATTACTTCACTATTCCAGTATCCAGTCTTCTTCGGAGGTAAGAGGTATTATTTATTTCATATTCTGAAGAGATATTATTTTTCATATTCGTATGAATATTATCTTCGTTCAATATTCGTAGGAATATTATTTTCGTTCAACAGTTGTAAGGGATATTATTTTTTTCAGCATTCGTAGGAAATAATATTTTCTTCCATACTTTGTAGTATGTGAGTAATATTATTTCGTTTCGTATTCCTAATTTTACACTCAGTCTGTTGAAGTAGTGCTTCTATACTCTATGAAATTAGTAGAATATCCTTGATATTTGCGCTTCATCTAGCATCATTTCACAAGGATATTTTCTGCACAGTCTTGTTAAATTTTAAGTTTTTCATGTCGGAGTACTGTCCATGAATACTATTCATTTATAGGATACTATTCACAAAAGTTCTATTCACAAAATACTATTCAAGAAGTACTATTCATGAGTACTATTCACAAAGTACTATTCATAGGGTACTATTCTCGAAGTACCATTCACGGGATACTATTCACCCAGATACTATTCACCCGGAGTACTATTCATGATAAAAATTAATTTCTTTTCGGTCCAAATAATTTTTTATACAATATTATTCTTTAATTTTACTCTACAAAGCAGTATCATGTTGACAATTTGGATATTTTTAAACTCTGCATAAATTTAAAGTCTTTAATATTTATTCTTGATTTCGTTTGATTAATGCTTATATCATTGTCATCATTCTTATGCTTATATTGTGATGAAAGCCATCTTTGGCTTACGTGCATAGATGGACTGTTGATTGGTATAATTATGACCAGGGATCATTTGGTATAATCATGACCCGTAATGTTACAAATGATGTGGTAAAAGTCCTCATTGGCCCGTAATGCATTGATGGACAGTTTTTGGTATGATTATGACCAGGGATTATTCGGTATAATCATGACCATTGATGATTACATGAATATCATTGGCCCATAGTGCAGGGATGATTTGATGATGTGGTTTATTTATTAAGCCGAGTCTCAGCGATAAAGTTGATGAAAAACTTTTTAAATCATAGAAGATAGTAGATATCATGCTCTACTTAACTCTTCTAATGGATTGCTTGATCCGCTGCAGTTGTTGATCTAAAACTTGTTGTCTATTATATTCTATTAGTTGTTATACTATTGAAGGCTAAGGATAATTTATTCTGCATTATCTTAGTCATAATATTTTTTACTAGGCTAGTTGAGCTCACCCTTTTCTTTCATTGTTCTCTTCAGGAAATGAGAATATAACTGGGACGAGTCGGGGAATGCAGTGATGGTCCACGATAAGTGGCTTTAGTAGTCCTCACTATTCTATAAAATAGTGTGATAATAATTATAATGAGGACTCCATTGAGTGTGGATATTGTCTAGAAGACAATATTCGTGTTAAAACTCTCAGGTTATGTTTTGTCGTATTTTACACTGACGGTTGTATAATTAAGTTTTTATTTGTATTACATACCATGTATTTGGCGACTCAAGATGGGTGATGTATACTGCTTTGGGGGCGTCACGGTTAGTATCAAAGCTTAGGATATTATCCCCGGTTGAGATGTGAGACAAGAACTAGGAGGGAGGCATCGGAAATTCTTTCGCTAGTATGACCTACCTAAGTTTATTTGGTATTTAATTGGTGGTTAGGAAATATAGGGATAATATGTGGCATGTCAATTAACCCTTGTGTTTGTGATGATTTGAAAATGGCATCCGAAAATGTTGAGATCGTGAATGAAGCACATGAGACCGCTTGAGTCACCAACGATCAATACCGTGATAATGTGCAATAGGAAGACAATAATCCTCGAGTAAACAAAACACCGATCATATGATGAACGATGGGATGTTCAGAGGCTTTATGCAATTCATGTTAGAGTTTATGCCCTAGAGGCCAATTATTTGATATAATTGCTTAACGTTTTGATATTATATTTGATTGAATAAATATATGATTTTATTATGGTTTTATTCTTCGCGTAATATAATTGTTAACATAATAAAATTCCTTAGAATAATGATACAAATTATATAGTTTCAAGTATGTGACTTGAACATGAGATTATATATTACCATTAGTATCGGTGTTCTTAAATGTCCTAATCGAGTATCATTGTTGATGGGACAACAATGATGCATTGAGACTAATATGTGGATCGATGATGACCAAATCTCATTGGTCATAAATATATGAGATATTAAGTCAATGCATAGGTACATGTTGAGAGAACGATGTCTTTAGATGGACCCACCATGAGAATTCTATATGGAGCATTATGCGAAGTGTCATTAGCAATTCTCATAGTGACAATGATGTAATGGTCCTCCGACCTGAAATCGCTATATTACTACACGAGAATTTATGTACTTTGATATCATCAAATGTCACCTTTAATAGGGTGGACTATAAAGGTGATTATTGGGTTCATCATTAATCGTGTGAGAAATATGAGTGATCTAGATGGAATTTAACCATCCTATATATTATGGGTGATATCCATAGGCCTCTTGATTGAGTATGACTATGAAATGCATGGCCATGCTCAAATAGTGATTTGTTTCATATAGTCTACTCATTGATCAAGAAAACTCAGATTAAATTATGAAGAGTATGACACATTCCATGACTCGAGTTTAATCTAGGATATTAAGGTTAAAAGGATTAAATTACATTGAAACATTGGTCACGAAAAGGTTGCATCGAATCATCGATCTTATTATTACTTGGGTAGCGATGATGCATTACTAGATGTCATTTCAATCGCTTATAATTTTATAATATGATTTTAAAATTATTGCCAACGTAATAATAACCTATAGGGTCACACACATAGAACATTATTTAAAAGGGAATTAATTTAAATTTTAAGGATTTAAATATATTAATATGATTAATAGTATTTAAATCACGAATTTAAATTAAAAGGATAATTTAGATATATGTATATTAATTAAGTAAGACTTAATTAAGAGATATATATATATAAATTGGATTTTATAAAATTAGGTTTTGATTTGATTAATTCCTTTTAACTACTATATATATGATATGTAGCAATTATTTAGGGTAAGATATCATAATTGAAAAACCCTAGCCGCTTCTTAGAGAGAGACTAGAGAAAAACAGCCAGAAAAATTCATTCCTTTTGGTGGCTAGTACATGAAGTCCTTCTTATTGCGTAATCGTTCGACGGTTAGATGCGGCGTTCGATGTGGATCTGTAAGAGGCGCAATCGGTTTGTATTGCGTTGGAGATTCGAGGCGCAGTCGGTTTCAGATTCTCGTTTTTTGTTTATATCTGGTATAATCTCTAAACCTCTGAATTAATTGATTTTCGCATGGATCATGTTTTAGGGTTTCGAAAATTGCTTTAAAATTTTAATTTCCGCTGTGCGTTTCTGTGCCGAAGCCCAACAATTCATGCAACATCAGGCGAGAGAGACTCATGTTCAAAATGCAGGTAGAAACACTGGTAACTCTTGGATGGTCATCGCTAAGCAGTTCAAGGAGTTGGGACCACCGGAGATTTTGGGAGAGCCAGAACCACTTAAAGCGGAGACATGGATAAAGCAGATCACCAAGATATTTGATGTCTTGGGATGCTCCGAGGAGCAAAAAGTACTCAGCCTGCCGCACTGAAGATGTCTTGGGAGAAGTTCCAAGAACTGTTCAACGACAAGTACTTTCCCGAAAGAATTCGTCACATGAAGGAGGTAGAGTTCATCAAGCTAGAGCAAAACAATATGATCGTGTCTTAGTACGAAGCTAAGTTTGCCGAGTTGTCCCGGTTTGCGTCCCTCTTGGTTGATAATGAGGAGAGAATGACCTGGATGTTTCTAAGAGGTTTGAAACCTGAGATACGTCAATACCTCATTTCTCACAAATTGTGTTTGTATTCAGATGTAGTGAATAGGGCTCAATTATTGGAGCGCGATAATGAGCCAGCCCAACCAAAGGATAACGAGCAACAACACGATAATAATCGTACCGGTGGCAACGACCATCGGAACAACGATAACCATCATGAAGGAAATTATCAGGCAAGAAATGGTAACCACTTCGGTGGTAATCATGGCCAAGATAATAGAAGAAATGATTCAAGTGGAAAATTCAAGAAGAGAAGATTTAATGATGATGGGAAGACATCGGCAGCAGCACCAACACCAGCAACAAATTCTAGGGGAGGAGAACGACGGCCAGTTAGATGCTACAGATGCGGAGAGGAGGGACACATAAGTCCAAATTATTCACAGCCTTCCAAGGTATGTTTTAGTTGTGGAAAAGACGGACACATAGCTCGATTTTGTCCTCACAATGGCGAAATCAAGTCCAAATTTGGGCGGTGGGCACCAAAGGCGGATCACGGACAAAACAAAGTCGGTGGTTTCAGGAAGAGCGTTTTTCATGACTTCTCAAAAAACGAGTAACCCGAACGAAGTTAACACGGGTTAGTTAATCATAAACTCTTGCAAAGTCTATACCTTGTTAGATACCGGTTCTACCCATTCTTTTATTTCTCCTATTTGCGCTCAACGTTTAAATTTAACTCCGGAGAAATTAGACTTTGACTTATCTATTAAAACTTCGTTAGGAGAAACCTTCATTACATGTGCTATCCAAGTCTTGGATAAGAGTTAAAGTTTGTAAATGATATTTTTATCGTTAATAAATTTCCTAAAGTATTCTCTAAAGACTTCCTAGCCTACCCCAGAACGTGAAATTGAATTTGTATTGACCCCAGTACAAAACCCATTTCTAAAACCATTAAATATTTCTTCAACCAAAATGAACGTATAATGCGCCAAAGACGTTGGCTCGAGCTGTTGAAGATTACGACTATACCATTCAATATTATTGTGGAAAATGTGAACGTGGTAGCTGATGCATTGAGTAGAAGATCGTATGCATTTACGATTGTAACGTTGTTAACACAAAGATCCATTTCATATAACTTATAAATGATAAAGATAGAGTTAAAGACTCTAAGGACCCACGTGATGATGTCAAATAATACGAGTAAAATCGACGTTAACCGATAAAGTTATAATCGCTCAAGCTACACACTCAGAGCTGATGAATGTGAAGAAGAAGGTTCAAGAGGGCGTTATTCTAGAAGCAAGAATCGACGAAGAGAGTAAATCTCAACCCTCGATTTAATTAGGCCATTCAAAATCCTCGGTCGAGTAGGAACTGTGGCCTATAGACTCGCTTTACCGCCAAGTATGTTCCATGTTCATAACGTTTTTCACGTATCGATGTTACGTAAATATGTGGACGACCCGAACCACATTATTGAATTGGAACTAGACGAGATAGCAAAAGATTTAACGTATGAGGACATACATGTTAAAATTTTGGATAAGAAGGATCATATTCGACACTCAAAGGTTATACCTCAAGAGTTAGAATCTAAGCAAGGTATCCTCACCTCTTCGGCATACCAGGTGCGTACGTAAATTTCGAGGTCAAAATTTCAGAAGGAGGGGAGATTGTAAGACCCCGAATTTTATGAAATAAAAGTATTCAATTTTCCTATAATTATTATTCGGAAGTATTACCGAAATTAGAAAACGACAGAAATATCTTTTTACGAAAATAACGGGGAAGTTTACCGTTAAACTATTGAAATAACCTGTTAAAAAATACGAATACGCTGGCGTGGTTACATAGTAGCAGACACAAGATTGATTATTGATGCTTACGTGAGAAGTCACTCAATTTTGTTCAATTATTGCTTTACGAGAATTGCTTGCATAGTATCTCACGTTATTTGATTCAATTATTGTCGATATTTTATATATTAGTAAATCAATAATTGAGATGACAAAGTTATTAATATTATTATTTGAAATATTAACGATGTCTAGAAGTTCTGCCAAGGAGAGGTTTGGTCACCTAATTGCGCGCCAATAGGGAAAAATCTTTATTGGAAAGCCTCCACTTTCCTGTGAACGACCTGGTCGATTAATATTGTGAATTATAATAATGATGACAAAAGTTGTTAAGAATATTGAGGTGATGAAGGTTACTTTGGTATGAAGGTTTTGTTACCTTGGTACGAAGTTTTGCTTACTTTGATCTGAAGGTTTGGTAACCAACTGTACTAAGAAAAAATTTAAAGTATGGAGGTTGATTGGTTACTTTGATATGACAGTTTGGTTACTTAGGTATGAAGGTTTGGTTACCATCATCTAGTATTCAAATCCACCACCATCATCCAATATTCATATCCACCGCCACCACCGCCTGACTCTTCATACCCACCTCCATTTTGACCCTTCATTTTGCACCCTTCATTTTGAGAAGCTACTGGAGATATACTCTTCATTTTGGAGCAGTGGCGTTGGCCAGAGATGGTGATGATGGAGTGGTGTTTGAGCCTGGTGCGGGAGGAGTGGCGCCGGAGGAAGGTGCCGGAGGTGTGGCAGAAGGTGATGGGGAAGGACCGGAGGCTGCCGGTGTAGGAGTGGCGAAGGGGCGAAGGGGCGGCTGCCGGTGGAGGAGTGGCGGAGGGTGAAGGTGTAGGTGCCGGAGGAAGAGTAGATGCGACAGCCGCCGGTGGAGGAGTAGATGCGGCATACCTTGTTTTGTCAGACTGATATCTATGAATACGTTGAATGAAGAAGAAGGGTGATGACTAACTGCAGTTATTATAGATGAAGAGAGAGAGAATAAGTCATGGGTATAACTAATTCCTAAATTAAGAAATTATAATTGAATACTAATTCCCTAAATTAAGGAATCCTAATTGCACTAGTATTATAAATAAATATGGAAGTGTATTAGTTGTGTAAAGATTTTATGAGTGCACTATTGTTGTAATTATTTTTAAAAATGTAATAGAATATGTAAATCATCCACATTTACCCATTTTTCAAAATAATCGGTAGAATGCTATTCGATGTATATATATAATAATAATAATAGGTGGGGCCACTGTGGGGTCCATGTGTTGTTGATTTTTGGGGAGGGGGGAGAAAACTGGTGAAAGTTTTTGGGGCCACTGTGGGGCCCATTGCTTGTTTTGTTTTATTTGAGAAAAATCAAACAACGAATGTGCGTATGAAATCTGTGACTCTGCATTTTGAATTCGTGAGTTTTTTTTCTTACACAGTGCCCCTTCCATTCTCCTATAAATAGGATGCTTATTTAGAATTGAAAATCACACCAGAATCAGAGAATTCTTCTTCTATAATATTGAGCGTATTTCTTTAGAGTTTTAGAAAGCTTTGAGCGTAGAAAACAGTATAAGTTTTCTTCAAGAATATCCTCGTTATACCAGTTGAAATACTCTTCTTTTTGAGGTAAGAGGTATTATTTATTTCATATTCTGAAGAAATATTATTTTTCATATTCGTATGAATATTATTTTCGTTCAATATTCGTAGAAAATATCATTTTCGTTTAATATTCGTAATGAATATTATTTTTGTTTAATATTCGTAACGAATATTATTTTCGTTTAATATTCGTGAGGGATGTTATTTTTGTTCAATATTCGCTTAAAATAATATTTTCTTCCATACTCTGCAGTATATAAGTAATATTATTTCGTTTCAGATTTCGAATTCTATACTCGTTTTGTTAAAGTTTTGGCTTCTAAACTCCATGAAATTAGTAGAATATCCTTCATATTTGCGCTTCATCCAGTGTCTTTTCATGGAAATATTATTCTGAGCATTTTTGATAAGTTTTAACTTTTTCATGCCGGAGTACTATAGTAAGACCCCAAAATTTTTTTTTATATAAAATGAAAATTCCTCTATTTATTATTTTGAAATAGTAAGGGTTTATTTGATTAATGTGGTTAGTTATGGGTAAAATGCACAAATATTTTTAAATAAGCAAGTGGTTATAAAATATTCATTGTTCTCGGGGAATATTCGTTTGGTCGTGAAATATTCTTGTTGTCGGAGAATATTCGTACGACGGCGCAGCCTTGTGTGCGCCCCATAACGGAAAGCGATTGGATGAAGAAAACGACAAGTATAAGTTGTTTATAAATAATGACGTAGTTGTTACCGTTAATACTGTTGGAATACCCGGTGGTTAAAACACAAGAATACACGTTATCGCACAAGAAGACACTTCGGTATTGCACCAATTATTGATTCTTAGGTAAGAAGGCACTACTCAATAATTGTTACAGTAATTACTGTTCGGTATTTTATTTTATTGATTCAATAATTGCTGCATTGATATTTTATATTATTGTTGTATCAATAATTATCACTACACAGTATTTTCCATTATCGGAGCAATAATTCATATTATTTGAATAATATTATTAGATAACATTATTGGCAATGTATAGAAAGTTCTTCTAAGAAGAGGTTTGGTCATCTAATTGCGCCGCAAGTGTAGGAGAGATCCTTATTGGAAAGCCCCTCTTTCCTGGGAACCTGCACGGTTGTCGATGATTGTGATTCTGTAATATTATTTGTGAATAATTAATTATTGATTTATATGATGAGGAAAATATCGATTTTATGTGGATATAGATGCAAAAAAATTTTAATGTGACAATTGTTGAAAATTGATATTTTCTCTTTTCTGATAAAATAATTTATTATTATATTTTGATGGTGATATTTTTACAATGAATGTGGGACATATGAGTATATGAGGAGGAAGAGTATTTTTGTTGCATTAAATGTTTAACACATATTTGGTGTTACAAAAAAATGTTTAACACATGTTTTGTGTGTTGGTGGACACAATTCTTGATCAAAAATTGATTATAGCCTGTAAAATCGCCCGTTTGTGGATTTCGGTCAATTTTTGCTTGGAATTTGGAAAAACTTTCTTCTGCAAAGTTGTAGAGAATGAAATTTTCTATGGAAAGAACATGTGGTTCGAATTTTTCTGATAAAAGGGCTATTTATTGTGAATTATTGAAGTTTGATATATCTCAGTCCGAATTGTTTTTGGAGTTTTAAGTGCTTTTTGTTAAAAAAACTTTTTTGTTGCTTTTGGCACATGTGTGGCTGATTTCTTTGGTCAAAATGGTGGGCTAAGGAAAATTATATAAATATATTAATATTATATTCAATTTTCTACTTTGGTGTTCTAAGCATTTTTCTATATATAGGGTGCTTAGGTTAGAATTGAAAATCACACCAGAAACTGAAGTTTTCTATCTACTTCTCTCTCTATATTATCGAGCATATTCTTGTGAGTATTTTGATACTTTGAGTGTTGCTATACGGTGCAAGTTCCTTCACCACTATATCCAGTATTCCAGTCAGAAGTATTGTCTTTCCGAGGTAAGGGATATTATTTTTTTTAAAATGATATTATTTCTTTCAATATCATTATGCCGAAGTATTGATCTGAACTTTTAATCAAATTTGGAACTTTTTGTGTTAGAGTTACTATTCACGTATACGACACTATTCACGAATACGGCACTATTCACAGAAAAATTAATTTTTTGTATTTTGTCCAAGATATTTATTATGGATACTAGCTTTGATTGTATCCATATTTTGGTCTTCATTCTTGAATTTTACTTCACTGTGATTATGAAAGAAGTATTTTGAACTCGGATTGATTAAAGTACGAATCCTTAATATTTGTTCTTTTGTTTCACTGGATTCGTTTTCTTTAAAACATTTTTCATCATCCTCAGTCCTAAATGATGACATTACTGAATATCTTTGGCCTGTAGTGCAAAGATGGTTGATTTTCTTATGAATATCTTTGGCCCGTAGTGCAAAGATGAATAGGTGTTGAGATGAACATGACCAATTGATGAATATCTTTGGCCCGTAGTGCAAAGATGAACAGGTGTTGAGATGAACATGACCGACTGCTGAATATCTTTGGCCTGTAGTGCAAAGATGAATATTTGATTTGAGATATATATTGATTGATGTTACAGGGATAAAATATTGATGATGGACTTTTAAATTCATAGATGTTAGTAGATTTCATTCTCTACTTAACTCCTCTAATGAATTATTGTTTCCGTTGCAGTTGTTGATCTAAAACTTGTTGTCTATTGTATTCTATCAGATTTTTTTCCCTGTTGAAGACCAAAGATAATTTGTTGTACATTATCTTAGTCATAATATTCTTTACTGGGCTAGTTGAGCTCACCCTTTTCCTTTTTGTTCCATTTTTCTTCTCAGGAGGCGAGAATATAGCAGGAACTAGTCGGGGTATGGAGTGATAGTTCAAGATAGTTGTTTTAGTAGTCCTCACTATACTATAGAATAGTGTATCAATAATTGTAATGAGGACTTTATTTGGGTATGGATATTGTCTAGAAGAGAATATTTGTATTTAAACTCACAGTATATTTGTTGTCGTATTTTGCATGAAAAATGTATTAATAAAATTGTAGTTGTTTCTGTACC
Source organism: Panax ginseng (assembly GCA_020205605.1). Classification (NCBI taxonomy): domain Eukaryota; kingdom Viridiplantae; phylum Streptophyta; class Magnoliopsida; order Apiales; family Araliaceae; genus Panax; species Panax ginseng. Next base: position 179,688,079 of record CM035132.1, read on the forward strand.
ATGTATTTGGCGACTCAGAATGGGTTGGATGGAATGGACCTATTTTGGGGGCGTCACAACTATTCACAGGGTTACTATTCCCGAAGTACTATTCACTCAAGTACTATTCACCCGGGATACTATTCATGATAAAAATTAATTCGTTTTCGGTCCAAATTATTTTTGGTACAATATTATTCTTGAATTTTACTCCACAATGCAGTATCATATTGACAATTTGGACGTTATTGAATTCTGGATAAATTAAATTATAAATCTTTAAAAACTTATCCTAAACTTGTTTTATTGAATTCTTATATCATTGTTATCATCCTCATGTTTATATTATGTTGAAAGTCATCTATGGCCTGTAGTGCATAGATGGACTTGGTATGATTATGACCAGGAATTATTCGGTATAATCAAGACCGTAATGTTATAAATGATGTGGTAAAAGTCCTCATTGGCCCGTAGTGCATTAATGAACAGTTGTTGACATGATCATGACCATTGATGAATACATGAATATCCTTGGCCCGTAGTACATGGATAATTTGTGGTCGTGATACTAAAGAATATCCTTGGCCATAGTGCAGGGGTGATTCGATGATGTGGATTATTAATTAAGCTGAGTCTCAGCGATAAAAGTGATGAAAACCTTTTAAATCATAGAAGATAGTAGATTTTATGCTCTACTTGACTCTTCTAATGGATTGCTTGTTCATTGCTATGAGCTAAACTTGATGTTTGTTATATTTTATCGGTTTAACCTTTGTTGAAGGCTAACGATAAATTATTACGCATTATTTTAGTCATAATATTTCTTCTTTGGGCTAGTTGAGCTCACCCTTTTGCTTTCATTGTTCTCTTGAGAAATGAGAGCGTGGCGGGACATGAAATAGTGTGATAATAAATGTATTGAGGACTCCATTTGAGTTGAATCATCGTCTAGAAGACAATATTAAGTATTAAAACTCTCAAATTATATTTTGTCGTATTTTTACACGCGGTTGTATTAATAATACAATTGTCGTGTAAAATACGACAAAACATAATCTAAGAGTTTTAATAAGAATATTATCATCTAGACAATATCCACACTCAATGGAGTCCTCATTATATTTATTGTCACACTATTTAATGAATAGTGAGGACTACTAATACATCATCACTCCATTCCGCTCCCGACTAGTCTCCACTATATTCTCATTTCCTCAAGAGAACAATGAAAGCAAAAGGGTGAGCTCAACTAGCCCAAGAAGAAATATTATGACTAAGATAATGCGTAATAAATTATCATTAGCCTTCAACAATGTTAAACAACGATAAAATATAATAGACAACAAGTTTTTGATCAACAACTGCAGCGGAATAAGCAATCCATTAGAAGAGTCAAGTAGAGCATGATATCTACTATCTTCTATATTTTAAAATATTTTCATTAATTTTTATCGCTGAGACTCAGCTTAATAAATAAATTACATCATCGAATCATCCCTGCACTACGGGCCAAGGATATTCATTAAAGCATCAATGGTCATGACTATACCGAATAATCCCTAGTCATAATCATACCAAAAATTGTCCATCAATGCACTACAGGTCACTAAGGACTTTTACCACATCATTTATAACATTACAGGTCATGATTATACCGAATGATCTATGGTCATAATCATACCAAGTCCATCTATGCACGTAAGTCAAAGATGACTTTCATCACAATATAAGCATAAGGATGATGACAATGATATAAGCATTAATCAAACGAAAACAAGGATAAATATTAAAAACTTTAAATTTATCCAAATATTATCAATCACTTAATAAACTCATAATCTAATATTATTAATATTAGAATAATATTTTAATCACTTCTTAAACTTATAAACAATTTATTTCAATTGTTTACACTTTACCAAATAATGCATTTAATCATTCAAAAATGTCATACTCATAAGATTTCATCACCAATGATCAAATTCCTCATCAAAAATCTGCATATACCCTATATAGGATTCCCAAGTCATAAAATTCTATTTTCCAATTTTGTTACTTCACATAACATATTTAATTCATTTACTCATAACTAGTTCATTTTCATGAAAAATACCAAATTAGTCCCAAAAATATTTCTTTTTTGAGATTTAGCAGAATATATCCCATATTGAACATATATTTTTCTCAAAATTTTTAAAATTCATTTACTATTTTTCATATGGCCAAAGTTGCCGAATATTTAGACATTTATCATAAATTACACTTTTGTCCAAAAATTCCAAAATTTACGGGGTATACTCCTGTTATATACATGTACTCCCAATAAAAATTTCACCAATTTTAGAGTTAACCACAAGGAGTTATAAGGGTTTACTTTTAAAATAGTCTTTTCCTATAAAATTCATAACTCCTAATCTATACATTCAAAAATCGTTATTTTTGGACACAATCTAGAAAACTCATCAAATTATTATTTCAAATTTATCCAGAATTTTTGAGGCTCGAGAAAAATTACGAAAATTGCTTACGGCGAAACCCCTTTTGAATGAAAATACTATTCATATGAATACGAAGGATCATTCACCATGCATGCGGTAATCCACATAGAGAAAGTTATTCCAATGTAATAATAAAGAATGGAATAACGTAAGAATTCACCATGCATACCAGTGTTCCATGTAGACATGTTATTCTAACGTAATAATAAAGAATGGAATAACAAAAGAATTCACCAGCATGCGATGAGAATCGCATGCATGTGTTAATCTAACATAATAATAAATAACGTAAACCCGTGTCATGCGTAATTCACACGAGATAGGATATTCCAATGTAATAATAAAGAATGGAACCGTGTCATGCGTAATATGCATAAACAAGATATTCTAACGAATAATAAAGAATGGAACCGGTGTCATGTATGTAATCCAGATAGGCATGGATATTCTAATGTAATAATAAAGAATGGAACCAGTCATGCGTAATTCGCATGCATGTGATATTCCAATAGAATAATAAAGAATGGAACCAGTGTCATGCGTAATCCGCATGCATGGGATGTTCCAATGTAATAATAAAGAATGGAATAACAACGAGAATTTCACCATGTATACGGTAGTCCACGATGACAAAAGTTATTCCAACATAATAATAAAGAATGGAATAACAACTCTTGGAATATTGAAAGAAAATAACTCTCTTCATGAATACGAAAGAATAATACCCCTTACCTTAGAAGAAACTGGATATTGGAATAGTGATGTAGCAGACTTCTCTTCTTCTTTCTCTCTATAATTTCTCTCTATAATAATTGATCTAAAGCTTTAGTGAATTGGTGAGAAATGAAGGAAGAATGAGCTTCTATTTATAGAAAAATATAGTTTTGATAATTGCACGTTTTGGGGCTCAAAATATTACAGTACAATACCTTCAACATTTCTTTTATTTTTAATTTAGTCCTGCAAGTATTATCAAACTTGCACCACCTCCCCTAATAGTAAATAATGTGAATCAATAGTTCAATCATGTGAATCAATAGTTATAATCATGTAAAAATATGAATTACAATATAGTACCTCCATCTATACCTCCATTTTTAACTTAGTCATGCAAGTATTATCAATCTTGCACCAACTCCCCTAATAGTACAAGAATGTGAATCAATAGTACACACATGTGAATAAATAGTTATAATCATGTGAATTAATAGCAATTAATTGCTCATTTATCCAATTAATTACCCGAACCGGTCAAGAAAACTTCCAAACATCAATTAATATCGAAATCAATGTCAATTTCCACTAACACTAATAATTTCAACACAATGGAACTATCAATTTCATCTTTAATCAACATGAACTTATTCATCATTAATATTATAACTCACAATATTTAACAACCGTGTCGCTCCTGTGAAATAGGGGGCTTTCGATAAGGATTTCTCCTTATTGGCGCGCAAATTAGATGACCAAACCTCTCATTGACAGAACTTCTAGACATTGTAAATATTGTAATTTAATAATATGAATAACTTTGTCGTCTCAATTATTGATTTAATAATATAATATATTATGCAGATGATACTGTGACAATAATCGAATCAATAATATGAGAGATATGATACAGCTATTACTGTAGCAATAATTGAGTATAACCGAGTGACTTCTTACGTAAGCATCAATAATCAATATCGTGCTGCTACTATGCAACCACACGACATATTCATTTCTTTACTACTTGGGTAGTTCAACAGCTTTTAATTGTGAACACTTTCGCCATTATTTTTATAAAATGATAATTCTATCGTTTTCTAACTACGACAATACTTCCGCATTGGGGGTCCACCAATGATTGTGTCATCGTATTTGATATTTCCCGACAAAAAGAATATTCCCAACCAAACGAATATTTTATAACAACTTGCATACTTTGTAAAATTTATAAATATTATCCACAACTATAACATTATATCAAATCCACACCATAATATTCAAAAAAATATTTTGAGAAATTTAAATCTTTATTCATAAAATTTGGGGTCTCACAATATCCCTCCTTATGAAATTTTTCCCTCGAAAATTACGTGACGCATTCGGAATGCCAAGAGATGAGGATACCTTGACTTCATTTCAGATTCTAACTCTTGAGGTATAACCTTTGAGTGTTGAATACGATCCTTCTAAGATTTTAACACGTATCTCCTCATACGTTAAATCTTCTGCTATCTCGTCTAGTTCTAATTTAATAGCGTGGTTCGGGTCATCCACATATTTATGTAACATAGATATGTGAAAAACGTTATAAAGATGAGACATACTTGGCGGTAAGGCGAGTCTATAGGCCACAGTTCCTATTCGATCGAGGATTTCAAATAGGCCAATAAAATCGAGGGTTGAGATTTCCTCTCTTCATCGATTCTTGCTTCTAGAATAACGCCATCTTGAACCTTCTTCTTCACATTCATCAGCTCTGAGTATGTAGCTTGTACGGCTTTAACTTTATCGATTAAAGTCGATTCTACTCATATATTTGATATCACCACGTGAGTCCTTAGAGTCTTTAACTCTATCTTCATCATTTGTAAGTTATACGAAATGGGTTTTGTACTGGGGTCAATACAAAATTTGATTTCACGTTACGGGGGTAGGCCAGGAAGTCTTCAGAAATACGTCAACAAATTTATTAACAATAGAAATATCATTCAAAACTGTGATCATCATCCAAGACTTGGATAACACGTCACATTGATATCTATCAACTTGCCACCGTTATTCACGGTCCCCTATAGATAGTCTGGCTTCGGTGTATTCCAAGACTTGGAAGTCACCAGCGAAAGGCTCGGGGCTCTTTACTTATGGCTTGATATAACAGTGATTGAATTTAGTGGTTTGGTTTCTTGAATTCGCATAACAGGTTGGTTAGGAATATGAAAGCTAACAACCTTACAAAAATAATCAATTTTGGCATGATGAGTAGTTAACCAATCGATTTTTAAAATCACATCAAAGGCAAGTATTTTCAAAGAAATAAGATCGACAGGTAACGTGCGGTTACCGATTTGAATCAAACAAGACTTATAAACAGTGGATGTAATGAAGGTTTCTCCCAATGGAGTTTCAACCGATAAGTCAAAGTTTAATTTCTCCGGAGTCAAATTTAAACGTTGAGCGCAAGTAGGAGAAATAAAAGAATGGGTAGAACCGGTATGAATAAAGTATAAACTTCGCTAGAATTTATAATTAACTAAACCGTGATAACTTCATTTGGGTTCCTCACTTGTTGGGAAGTCATGACAATCGTTCTCCCTTGAACTACCCGGCTTTGACTTGTCTGGGGCAGCATTTGGTGTCATCACTACCGTTGAAATTGAATTTTCTATAGGGCATATTCCATCCTCAACTGCTTCATCGTACTCTTGTTTCATGATCTGAATCATTAATCTTCGATCCATATCGAATTGGGGTTGACCGCAATGTACAGGGTAATTCAAAACTCGATGTTGGGTTCTCTCAATTGCTGTCCAAAAAGAGAAATATATATCATCTATTTTAGTCTTCTTAGATCGGACATCTCTTTCCACAATATCAACGCGTCGTGCGACTTTTACCCATGCATCACTCATTCTCACTCGTTCAGTTGTTTCTTCTTTCAGCTCAGATTCCAGCTTTATCATCTTATACTCTATCAAAGAGTGCTTCTGTTCAAGCGTCACATATCGGGTAACACAAGCTTGAATTGTTTCATCCTTTTGCTCCACGACCGCCTGCCGTTCTTCAGCTTGCTCTTCTAACTCATGAATACGATTTTGCAATTCTAAATTTCGATCATAAAATTCTTCTAATAAATTCTCCTCAGGTTCCTTTTCTTCATCTTCTTCCTCACTCTCAGCTGCTACCTCTGCGACTATCTCGGGTATAACTATCAATTCATCACTCACCACATGGATATCTCTAATTCCTTCTTCGTCTAACATCACATTATCCTGGTTGGTGATTAGAGGTGTCTCCACGATCTCATTCACTCCATTGTTAACATTTTCAGCTGCCATTCTCAAATACTGCCACAAAACAAGGGTTAATTGACATATCACATATTATCTCTATACTCTGACCGACCAATTAAACACCAAATAAACTTAGGTAGGTCATACTAGCGAAGGAATTCTCCATCTCTCCCCTCCTAGTTCTTGTCTCACATCTCAACCAGGATCATATCCCTAAGCTTTGATACCAACTGTGACGCATTCAAGACTTATACATCACCCATCTTGATATGATCAACCCTCAAGATATTTAAGCTCACATGAGCGTCCCCAAACGGAAAAATCCGCTTTGTGCATCCCAAGACTTGGAAGTCACTCACTATAAAAATGTGGCATCTTTTCTACCTCCTTATGCACTATAACCATGACGCCCCCAAAAACAAGTATACATCACTCATCTTGAGTCGCCAAATATATGGTACAAAATTCAAATACAACTTAATAATACAACAATCGTGTAAAATACGACAAAAACATAATCTAAGAGTTTTAATAAGAATATTGTCATCTAGAAAATATCACACTCAATGGAGTCCTCATTACATTTATTGTCACACTATTTAACAGTATAGTGAGGACTACTAATGCTATCATTTGGACCATCACTCCGCTTTCCCGACTAGTCCCAACTATATTCTCATTTCACAAGAGAACAATGAAAGCAAAAGGGTGAGCTCAACTAGCCCAAAGAAGAAATATTATGACTAAGATAATGCGAGATAAATTATCCTTAGTCTTCAACAATGTAACAACTGATAGAATATAATAGACAACAAGTTTTAGATCAACAACTGCAGCGGAATAAGCAATCTATTAGAAGAGTCAAGTAGAGCATGATATCTACTATCTTCTATGTTTTAAAATATTTTCATCAATTTTTATCGCTAAGACTCAGCTTAATAAATAAACCACATCATCGAATCATCCTTGCACTACGGGCCAAGAATTTCATTAAATCATCAATGGTCATGACTATACCGAATAATCCCTAGTCATAATCATACCAAAAATTGTCCATCAATGCACTACAGGCCACTGAGGACTTTTACCACATCATTTATAAAATTACAGGTCATGATTATACCGAATGATCCCTGGTCATAATCATACCAAGTTCATCTATGCACGTAAGCCAAAGATTACCTTCATCACAATATAAGTATGAGGATGATGACAATGATATAAGCATTAATCAAACGAAAACAAGGATAAATATTAAACACTTTAAATTTATCCAAATATTATCAATCACTTAATAAACTCATAATCTAATATTATTAATATTAGAACAATATTTTAATCACTTTTTAAACTTATAAATAATTTATTTTAATTATTTACACTTTATCAAATAATGCATTTAATCATTCAAAAATATCATACTCATAAGATTTCATTACCAATAATCAAATCCCTCATCAAAAATCTGCATATACCCTATATAGGATTCTCAAGCCATAAAATCCTATTTTCTAATTTTGTTACTTCACATAACATATTTAATTCATTTACTCATAACTAGTTCATTTTCATGAAAAATACCAAATTAGTCCCAAAAATATTTCTTTTTTGAGATTTAGCAGAATATATCCCATATTGAACATATATTTTTCTCAAAATTTTTAAAATTCATTTACTATTTTTCATATGGTGCCGAATATTTAGACATTTATCATAAATTACACTTTTGTCCAAAAATTCCAAAATTTACGGGGTATACTCCTGTTATATACATGTACTCCCAATAAAAATTTCACCAATTTTAGAGTTAACCACAAGGAGTTATAAGGGTTTACTTTTAAAATAGTCTTTTCCTATAAAATTCATAACTCCTAATCTATACATTCAAAAATCGTTATTTTTGGACACAATCTAGAAAACTCATCAAATTATTATTTCAAATTTATCCAGAATTTTTGAGGGTCAGAAAAATTACGAAACTGCCCCTGGCAAAAATTCCTTTTGAATGAAAATACTATTCATAAGAATACGAAGGATCATTCACCATGCATGCGGTAATCTACATAGATGGCAAAGTTATTCCAATGTAATAATAAAGAATAGAATAATGAAGAATTCACCATGTATACGATAGTCCGCGTGAGACAAAGTTATTCTAACAGAATAATAAAGAATGGAATAATGTAAGAATTCACCGGGCATGCGATAGATCATTACGATATAGGTTATTCCAATGTAATAATAAATAACGGAACCAGGTCATGCGTAATTCACACAGATAGGATATTCCAACAGAATAATAAAGAATGAAACCAGGTCATGCGTAATACGCATAAACAGGATATTCTAACAGAATAATAAAGAATGGAACCAGGTCATGCGTAATCCGCACAGACAAGATATTCCAACAGAATAATAAAGAATGGGACCAGGTCATGCGTAATCCGCACAGACAGGATGTTCCAACAGAATAATAAAGAATGGAATAACAACAAAATTTCACCATGTATGCGGTACTTCGCATAGACATGTTATTCCAACATAATAATAAAGAATGGATAACAACTCTTACGAGTATTGAAAGAAAATAACTCTCTTCATGAATACGAAAGAATAATACCCCTTACCTTAGAAGAAATTGGATATTGGAATAGTGATGTAGCAGACTTCTCTTTCTTCTTTCTCTCTATAATTTCTCTCTATAATAATTGATCTAAAGCTTTAGTGAATTGGTGAAAAATGAAGGAAGAATGAGCTTCTATTTATAGGAAAATATAGTTTCGATAATTGCATCGCTTTGTGGCTCAAAATATTATAAGACAATACCTTCAAGATTTCTTTCATTTTTAATTTAGTCCCCGCAAGTATTATCAAACTTGCACCACCTCCCCTAATAATAAATAATGTGAATCAATAGTTATAATCATGTGAAAAATACTTAATTACAAAAATATAATACCTCCATAATACCTCCATTTTAACTTAGTCATACAAGTATTATCAATCTTGCACCAACTCCCCATAATAGTACAAGAATGTGAATCAATAGTACACACATGTGAACAAATAGTTATAATCATGTGAATTAATAGCAATTAATTCACTACTACAAAACAGTAAATAGATAACGCGGAAAAAACGTTGTGGTTTCAATCAGAAAAACGTCGTGGTTAAGGATGTCATCTATTTGACACCCTTACACAACATTTTTAAAACGTTGTAGTTAAGCTCAATACACGTCGTTTTTTAGGAAAAAAACGTTATAAATTTATCTTTCAAAAATTAACAGATGCTTAAAAATGTTGTAGAAAACGTTGTAGAAGGTATGATTCCACAACATTTTTTGGATAAAAATGTTGTTTATTATATCAGACAACGTTTTTTAAATGTGTAGATTTAAAAAAAAAAGTTGTGATTCACCAAAAATAATATTGTTTAGTATATCAGACAACGTTTTTTAAATGTTATAGATAAAAAAAAAGAAAAAAAAATAATGTAGTTCACCTATATTACCAATGCACCTGCAATATGCTAATGCCATATACTAATGCCATGATATATAGCCAAAATGTATCAACCATTAAAAAAAATAAAACATAAAAATTAATTAATAATGCACATTTATTCAATAAACACAAGTACAATATAAAATAAAACATAAAAAATATTATATACATCATTTAAAATCATTCACATTACAAAAATGTGACTGCACCATCCATTCTTACAACAGTTGCATTTAATTCACATTAATCTAAAGGCAGACCATGATTCTACAAAGAGCCAAAAACAAAGGCAATAATATCATTCTCGAGAAAGTACAAGGTTTCGTAGGTCATAAGATGAAACTACATAATCCCAGTTTAAAGTTTGGGTAAATGAAGGAACCACCTTTGTGCCTAAATCTGTCAAGGCAATAGCCATATTATTTTTCGCAATCTCAAAGTTTGGAGAAACAGCCAGACACCTGAAATAGAACAGCAATGAATCACCATGAGGTACAAGCAGAGGAAAAACTATCAACCAGATACCACGTACTTGCAAGGATCAATTCATAACAAAAAATTGACTAATAAATAACAGGAAACCTCTCATAATAGGCAATAACAGACTCCAAATCTCCACGATTTTTATAGATGACACCCATATTGCAATATGCTTCAGCGTACATGGGCCTTTCCAGTGCAGCCTTCTCATAGCAATTAAGGGCCATGTCATATTGCATCATCTCAGAATAAACAACTCCAAGGTTATAATATGCAGGCTGCATAGTACATAACAAGCTCAAGCTTTAAGCTGGTACCAAGATCTGTTAGTACAATTGATAGGCATTCAGCCACTGGTTTGTAGGAAGAATTTGCTCTTAGGGCCTTCTCATATGACTGTATCAAGGAATAAAGACAACTATGAATTGCGAACTGAACAAGAATAATATGCACCCAAGTCAAAGATAAGTAAATGAATCGTGCCAAAGCGACGTTAAGCAGCTCACATGAAACTAGCATTTGAAGATTGTGTAGTGAATCCCATTTTATTGGTGCATATATGACCAAGACAAAGATAACTTTTCTAAATGAGTCTTCAAATGTGTACAACCCTCTCTATCTGTATCTCTTTTCTACTTACACTATCTCTCTCTTCTACTGTTACTACTCTCTGTCTCTCTTCTACTGTGTACTATGACTCTCTCACTACCGTCAAATTTCAACAATCGGACCCCATCAGCTTCAACACATCTCTTGAAACCCAACTTAATTTGGCATGTTATGAAGTTTAAATATGACAACCTGTTTGTGAAGTGAGTATGATCACATTACATCCTTCCTTTATAAATCCTAACACAAATCTATAAATCATGATAAACAGACAATTCATTACAACTGCACCTGAACATTTAGTAGGAATGAGCAAACGCATCCTAACTAAAATAAAAATGGATTAACCATGCACCAAGCTAAACTTGAGTAAATATGAGTTCATTATGTGCAACTGGGAAAAATTAAGTAATATGAATGCAGTTAGAACATCAATCTTATTACACATAAATATAAGTATCACAATCAAATTTCAGCACAATATGAACAATCACGGGAATAAAACCAGTACAAGAGTTAACATAATTAAATTTTAAGGTTATTACCACTTGTTTATCATGATCTACGCAAATCAATGTTGCATAAAACATCCGACTAAACCAAAGGAAATAAAATAATGCTACTAATTAAACTCAAACTAATGATAAATATAAGAAAGCCTTTTTAAGCAACATTAAATTCAACATTTAAGATAATTACTACAGTTATTTTTCACCATAATAACAGTAATATGACCACTATGAAAACAATTATGTGACTGCTATAAGCATACCTCAGCAGCCTCCACAAGACGACCTTCGTCTTTGTACAAAATACCACAATGTGTGAGGGCACATGCATTTTGTGGGTCCAGTCTGATAGCTTCGGCAAAACTCTCAAAAGCAGGCCTTCCCATATTCTGCATATGCAAGCAAATCCCCTTGCCAATGTGAGCTTCAACATTTTCACTGTCTTTCTCCACCACACTCTCGTTGATGGCAAGTGCATCAACAAATTTGTTCCTAGAGCGAAGAATGTTGGCATAAGAGAGACCATCCTTCCCCTCAAAACATTTCTTTACAGGACTAATGCAATCCTCCCGGGTTTTTATCCTTAAGCCTCTGATCAGGGTTGAACTGATCCAATTCACTCGGGTTTTTATCCTTAAGATCCAAGTAGTAATAATCATAACTCACAAATACAGCATTGCAGCATTTCATGAAGCGAAACAAATGGCATAAAGATGAGAATTCAAAAAGAAATGTGGAACTCCCAAAATGCTAATAACAAAAGTTGGACAACAGACTAGCTAACATCAAACCTGCCTATGGCCCCAATGAGACACATACAAAAGAGAAGGCAAAAAAGAGCGAGAATAACTTTGTCGAGTTTCTTTTCAAGTGTACTTCTTTTAGAAGGAACATTCATGGAATTCATCATAACCTGCATGCAATGATAGTAACCACAAAGTTTCTAATGTTAAAGAAATAAACTGAATATAAAAGAGAGCAACTAGCATAGAACAGAGCTATAAACAGAAAAGCAAACAGCTTAACTTACAACATTAGACATAACATTTTTAGAATCTAATACTAGTTAAAATCAGGATCCATTCCCAACACCAGTGCATGTCACTAGAATCGACTTTTTGGTGATGCAAGTGTAAATAGAGGTGGTACTTCACAAACATAAAACAATAATTCTCATCTTTTCTATATCATGCATACCCAAAACAAAATGCAAAAGGGGAATACAAGGAAGAAAAGGGCAGAACAAATTTGAACTGCTCTACATAATATGACACCTTTGTCTCTTGCCCAGTAAAAATAACAGCCCCAACTATGTACTCTGTGTTCCTTAAACTGCATCCCTGAAAACCATGGAGAGCAACCGTCAGTGAACCAATGTTAGTTATTGTGTGTGTAGAGAGAGAGGGAGAGAGACCTCAAGGACCAGAAAATATATATATATATATATATATATATATATATATATATAAACAAAATGCACAAATAGAAAGAAAGAACAAAGTTGTTGAAAATATACTTAGAAGCATCTGTCAAGCAGAAGCTAACCATCTCAATTGCAGAAGCGACACCAGCTGTCAGTACTATTTGGGACGGGTTGAAGAGCACTGATTTATCCATGACCTCAGACATAAATCCTGCCACGGCCTGCAGCACTGATGAAATTAGCATACAAACCAAAGATTGAAAGCAATTCGGCATGACACAAAAACTAATTATTTATTCTTGTATTAAAAGGAACCATCTACATTCCCCAGAATTGAAAATGATAGAGCCCAAATTACAAACTGTTACTTCAAGTTATGAGATTAAACAAAATAAAAGCACAGGTTCAAAAGCAAATATGAGCACCACAAGGAAAAAATCCTTTAACAACTTTTATCCAACAAGGAAACATAATGTATGAGTTTAATCAATTAAAACAAAGAGCATAATGGAAACACTTACCACTTTCAACTCCATCAACCTATCAAATGGCTGATAAGTAGCAATCCCACTTACAACGATACAATACCACAAAAACAAAAACAAAATAATACAAAAAATAAACAATATGCTTCCTATATGTATATGACCAACAAATTAGTCAAGTACCATTGTTGAAATTGTAACAGCTATCTGCCAAACGACATGCCTACAATTGAAGAAAACCCTCCATATCAGCACTCTAAAATACCAAGCTAAAAATGAAAAGAACTATAAAACAATGAAAGAGCAAGCTCTCTAATAGATGAATCAGAATCATCCAAAATCTCAAGTACTACTGTCAATATCTGATTGAAGTACTGCAATTCCAAATATTATATGCATATTAATTATTATCCGGCCATAAGCATACTCTAGGCCATTGACTAAAGATAGAGAAATACGTTAACATTTTAACTCAATTTCGAGCTGCCAAAACAGAATTTTACCACACACAAACATACACAGAGCTTCAATATAGGAATTGATCATACCTTGGACCAAATGGATTGCTCATTAGCCATGGAAGCTTCAACTAATTGCTGAAGTGCACCACGCTTGCTTGCACTAGAACATTCATCATTTTCATAGTAGAAGAACCGAGTTTGAGTTCAGCAGAGATAACTAGAGGGAGCTCCTGATCAGCCTTCCTTTTGGGATGCGTGATGCGGTTCACCTCCTCGGCTCCCTTGTAGAATAGTACGGCGTCGCTTGCTTTCGGAGCCTCCACGAACAGCTGAGGCTTCAACGCCCACCTTGGAGTTTCCGTTCTGCGACTCGCCGTTATTAACAACCTCCTGCCGCCACCACTACGCCGCCCCTATTTCTAGGGTTAGAGGGAGGAGAATGAGATGTGCTGCATATCTGAGTGAGAGAGTTGAAGCCTTTACCTCAGGAGAAATTAGATAGTCCGGAATACCAGATTTCGGAGAGAACTCGGAGCGTTCTTCAAGGGTGAAGACAGGGGGAATATATATGAAGAGCTAGATAAGTAAATCAGAACTCAGTGAGGACATAATTTATTAATGAGGAGAAACTCAATCAATCACCAACAAGAGAGAGGGAACCTGTAATAGGTGTTATTGAGCTGTAGAAAATCGATTATAGGGTTTGGAAGCTTGAATGTGAGCTTTTTGTCCTCCCCAAATGGCCAAATGCCAGCCAAATGAGACTGCAACGAAACCCTAGCTATACAGCCTCGCTCTCCTTTTTTCAAACAGTTTTAATTTCAAGTTTTTAACCTCTCTTATCTAGTTAAAATCAAAAAAATAACCTTTTAAATAGATAACGTTTTTGCATATATATCTACAACGCTTTTTTTTAAAACGTTGTAAAAAAAAATACAACGTTTTTATAAAAAACGTTGTGGTTTAAGTGTTGTCTATTTGCTGTTTTGTAGTAGTGATTGCTCATTTATTCGATTAATTATCCAACTGGTCAGTAAAACTTTCAGACATCAATTAATATCGAAATAAATATCGATTTTCACTAACACTAATAATTCTAACACAATAAAACTATCAATTTCATCTTTAATCAACGCAAACTTATTCATCATTAATATTATAACTCACAATATTTAACAACCAGGTCGTTCCTAGGAAAGAGGAGGCTTTCCGATAAGAATTTCTGCTTATTAGCGCGCAATTAGATGACCAAACCTCTCCTTGACAGAACTTCTAGACATTGTAAATATTGCAATTTAATAATATGAATAACTTTATCGTCTCAATTATTGATTTAATAATATAACATATTATGTAGATGATACTATGACAATAATCAAATCAATAATATGAGAGATATGATACAGCAATTACTGTAGCAATAATTGACTATAACTGAGTGACTTCTTACGTAAGCATCAATAACCAATACCGTGTGCTACTATGCAACCATGCGTATTACTGTACTTTTACTACAGGGTAGTTCAACAGTTTTAACGGTAACACTTGCATACCAAGTTATTTTTATAAAATGATAATTACATGCTTTTCTAACTACGACAATACATCCGCTGGGGTCCACTAATGATTGTGCCATCGTCATCGGATATTTCCGATAAAAAAGAATATTCCCCACCAAACGCGAATATTTTATAACAACTTCAGATACTTTACAAAATTTATAAATATTATCCACAACTATAACATTATATCAAATCCACAACATAATATTCAAAAAAATATTTCGAGAAATTTAAATCTTTATTCATAAAATTTGGGGTCTCACAGTCACAGTTGGTATCAAAGCTTAGGGATATGATCCCTGGCTGAGATGTGAGACAAGAACTAGGAGGGGAGAGACGGGGAATTCCTTTGCTAGCATGACCTACCTAAGTTTCATTGGTATTTAATTGATCGGTCAGAGTATAGGGATAATATGTGGTATGTCAATTAACCCTTGTTTTGTGACAGTATTTGAAATGATATCCGAGAATGTTAAGAATAGCAATGGAGCATAGGAGACCGTTGAGTCACCATAGATGAATACCCAGGATAATGTGTAACAGGAAGACAATAATCCGCAGGTAAACAACAATGATCAAATGATGAACGATGGGATGTTCAGAGGCTTTATGCAATTCATGCAACATCAGGTGAGAGCGGCTCATGTCCAAAATGCAGGTGAAAACACTGAAAACTCTCGATTTGGCGGTCACCCATTAGCGATTCAAGGCTGGGACCACCGGAGTTTTTGAGAGCCAAAACCACTTAAGGCGAGACGTGGATAAAGCAGATCGACAAGATATTTGATGTCTTGGGATGCTCAGAGGAGCAAAAGGTTCCTTTTCCACCTTTATGTTACGGAAGCAGAGGCGATTCTTGGTGGGAATCAGAAAGCGTACTCAACTCCGCCGCGATCGAAGATGACTTGAGAGAAGTTCCAAGAACTGTTCAACGACAAGTACTTTCCCGAAAGTATTCGTCACATGAAAAAGGTAGAGTTCATTAAACTGGAGCAAAACAACATAATCGTGTCGCAGTACGAAGCCAAGTTTACCGAGTTGTCCCGATTTGCGTCCCACTTAGTTGATAATGAGGAGAGCATGACGCGGATATTTCTAAGAGGTTTGAAACCCGAGATACGTCAATACCTTATCTCTCACAAACTTTGCTTGTATTCAGATGTTGTGAATAAGGCTCAGTTATTGGAGCGCGATAATGATTCAACCCAACCAAGAGAGAGCAATTAGCAAAATGATAATACTAGTGGTAGTAGTCATCGAAGTGGTGACAACAAACGTGGAGGGAATCAACATGCTAGAAATGATAACCACTTTGGTGGTAATCATGGCCAAGACAATAAAAGTGGACATTTCAAGAAGAGGAGATTCAACAATGATGGAAAGACGCGTCGACCAAAGACCCAGCTTGTTAAGGAAGGAGAACGATCACCTATCATATGCTTCAAATGAGGAGGGAGGACATATCACCAAAGCTGTCATGCGCAAAGCGATTCAAAACGTGTTACAATTGTGGAAGAGAAGGTCACCTAGCTCGATTTTGTCGTTCAGGAAAGCCAAGTCCAGCTGGGATGGAGGCACCAAAAGCCGTTCTAGAAAATTCAAAACCAGTAGTTCAAGGGAGAGCGTTTGTCGTGACCTCCCAGAAAGCAAGGAACCCAAACGAGGTCATCACGGATAAACTTATCATAAACTTTACCGAATTCTATACCTTATTTGATACCGGTTCTACCCATTCTTTTATTTCTCCTACTTACGCTCAACGTTTAAATTTGACTTCGGAGAAATTAGACTTTGACTTATCTGGTGAAACTCCGTTGGGAGAAAACTTCATTACATCCACTGTTTATAAGTTTTGTTTGGTTCAAATCGGTACCCTCACATTACCTATCGGTCTTATTTCATTGAAAATACTTGCATTTGATGTAATTCTAGGGATTGATTGGTTAACTACTCATCATGTAAAAATTGATTGTTTTCGTAAGGTTGTTAGCTTTCATATTCCTAATCAACCTATTATGCGAATTCAAGCAACCAAACCACTAAAGTCAATCACTGTCATATCAAGCCATAAAGCTATTCATTTATTGAAAAACGGATGTCAAGCTTTCTTAGCCCATGTCACAGATTTAAATAAAAATACGTCAAATTGAATGATATTTCTGTTGTTAATAAATTTTCTGACGTATTCCCTGAAGAACTTCCTAGCCTACCCCCAGAGCGTGAAATTGAATTTTGTATCGACCTTGAACCTGGTACAAAACCTATTTCCAAAGCCCCATATCGAATGGCTCCTATTGAACTTCAGGAGTTAAAGACCCAACTACAGGAATTGTTAGACATTGGCTTTATTCGTTCTAGTACGTCTCCTTGGGGTGCTCCTATTCTATTCATAAAAAAGAAAGATGGGAGTATGCGACTTTTTATTGATTATTGGGAGTTGAACCATGTCACTGTCAAAAATAGATATCTGTTGCCTCGCATTGATGACCTGTTTGACCAGTTGCAAGGCGCCAAATTCTTTTTAAAGATCGATCTTCGTTCCGGATATCATCAGTTAAAGATTAGAACCGATAACATTCCAAAGATGGCTTTCAGAACTAGGTACGGGCATTATAAATTCCTAGTCATGTCTTTTGGATTGACTAATGCTCCTGCTGCCTTCACGGATATGATGAACCGAGTATTCAAAGAATATTTGGATCACTTTGTGGTCGTCTTTATTGATGACATCCTCATATATTCCAGAAGCCGTGAATATCATGAGCAACACTTGAGGCTGATACTCCAAAAGCTTCGTGAAAACAAGCTTTATGCCAAGTTGAAGAAATGCGAGTTCTGGCTTGAGGAAGTAGCATTCCTTGGGTACGTAGTATCAAGTCATGGAATATCTGTTGACCCTACAAAGATTGAAGCTATTCAAAGCTGGGAGCAACCTAAATCAGTGACCGAAGTACGTAGCTTTCTCGGCTTAGCTAGTTATTATCGGAGATTCATAGAATGGTTTTCTCGAATCGCTACTCCATTAACTCAGTTAACTCGAAAAGATACAAAATTTGGTTGGAGAGAGGAATGTGAGAAGAGTTTTCAAGAACTCAAGAGGAGACTCATTTCAGCACATGTTCTGACAATACCATCTAGCTCGAAGGGATTTGTCATCTACAGTGATGCTTCGGGCAAAGGGTTAGGATGTGTTCTCATGCAACATGGGAAAGTCATAGCCTATGCCTATCGACAACTCAAAGAATATGAGAGGAATTATCCTACTCATGATCTAGAGTTTGCAGTTGTTGTCTTCGCACTTAAAATTTGGAGGCATTACTTGTATGGGGAGAAAATGGAGATCTTTACGGATCATAAAAGAGCCTATGCCTCTAGGCAACTCAAAGAATATGAGAGAAATTATCCTACTCATGATCTAGAGTTGGTAGCTGTTATCTTCGCACTTAAAATTTGGAGGCATTACTTATATGGGGAGAAAATGTAGATCTTTACGGATCATAAAAGCCTCAAATATTTCTTCACTCAAAAGGAGCTCAACATGCGGTAGCGACGTTGGCTTGAACTGTTGAAAGATTATGATCATACCATCTAATACCATCCTGGAAAGGCGAACGTAGTAGCTGACGTATAGAGTAGAAGATCATATGCAGGTACGAGTGCGTTATTGTCAACGCAAAGGCCCATTTTGAATGACTTACAAAGGATGGAGATATAGTTAAAGACTCCAGGGACCCATGTGATGACGGCGAATATACGAGTAAAACTGACTTTTATCGATAAAGTTAAAGCTGCTCAATCTACAGACCTGGAGCTGATGCGTATGAGGAAGAAAGTGCAAGAAGGTGCTATGCCGGAAGCAAGACTCGATGAAGAAGGAATACTTCGAGTCAACTCCAGACTTTATGTTCCTAACGATTCTGACTTGAAGTATAAAATCATGATGGAGGCGCACAACACACCGTTTGCAATTCATCTTGGGAGTACCAAAATGTATCGTGATCTTCGACATACATTTTGGTGGAGGAATATGAAGAGAGAGATAGCGGAGTTTATCTCAAGGTGTTTAACTTGTCAACGAGTCAAGGCGGAGCAACAAGTACCAAAAGGTCCATTGCAACCACTTGAAATTCCAGAATGGAAGTGTGAGCACATTACCATGGATTTCGTTACTGGTCTTCCAAAGGTTTCTCAAGGCATACATGCAATTTGGGTCATTGTTGATAGATTGACCAAGTCTGCTCATTTCTTACCGATACGAGAAACTTATACACTTGAACATCTTGCTCGTATGTACATAAACGAGATTGTAAGATTGCATGGTATGCCATTATCCATAGTTTATGATCGAGACCCAAGACTCACTTCAAGATTTTGGGTTAGTTTGCAAAAAGCTATGGGCACGGATTTACGATTTAGTTCGGCTTATCATCCTCAAACGGACGGGCAGTCGGAAAGGACTATTCAAACTCTTGAAGATTTATTAAGACTCTGTGTCCTTGACTTCAAAGGAAGTTGGGATAAGTTCTTACCATTGGTGGAGTTTTCCTACAACAATAGTTATCAAGCAAGTATTGGCATGGCTCCATTTGAGGCGTTGTATGGAAGAAAGTGTCGTTCTCCAGTATGCTGGGATGAGGTGGGTGAAGCAACGTTGTTGGGACCAGAGTTGGTACGTATGACTAAGAAAAAGATTTAAATGATTCGACAACATATAAAAACCTCACAAGATCGACAAAAGAGTTATGATGATCTTCATCGAAAGGACGTGGAATTCAATATTGGAGATCAGGTGTTGTTACGTGTTGCTCCATGGAAAGGAGTTACGAGATTTGGAAAGAGAGGAAAGCTCAATCCTCGATTCATTGGCCCATTTTAATCCTCGATCGATTAGGAACTCGCTTTATAGACTCGCCTTCTGCTTAAGTATGTCTCGTGTTCATAACGTTTTTCATATATCTATGTTATGTAAATATGTGAAAGACCCGAACCACATTATTGAGTTAGAACTAGACGAAATAGTGGAAGATTTAACGTATGAAGAGGTACCTATTAAAATCTTGGATAAGAAGGAGCATATTTTGCGCTCTAAGGTTATACCTCAAGTCAAAGTTTTGTGGAGAAACCACGATGTTGAGGAAATGACCTGGGAGTTAGAATCTAAAATGAAATCAAGGTATCCTCTCCTATTCGTCATACCAGGTATGTACCCTAATTTCGAGGGCAAAATTTTATAAGAAGGGGAGGTTGTAAGACCCCAACTTTTATGAATAAAGATTAATTTTTCTATAAATATCATTTTTGAATATTAAGATGTGAATTTGAAAAAATATTATAGTTGTGGGTAATATTTATAAATTTTGCAAAGTAAGCAAGTGGTTATAAAATATTCGATTGGTCGGGGAATATTCGCTTTTAACAGGGAATATTAAATGCGACGACACAATCATTAATGGACCCCACAACGGAAGTATTGTTTTAATTAGAAAAACGACGAAATATCTTTTATGAAAATAACTTGGGAAGTTTACCGTTAAACTATTGAAATAACTCGGTGTTAAAAAAATGAAGAATCTGCTGCGTGGTTGCAAGTAACAATACCAGTATTGATTATTGATCCTTACGTGAGAAGTCACTCGCTTTTGTTCAATTATTGCTACAATAAATCTTTGCATAGTATCTCACGTTATTTGATTCAATTATTGTCGATATTTTATATATTAGTAAATCAATAATTGAGACGACAAAGTTATTAATATTATTATTTGCAATATTGACGATGTCTAGAAGTTCTGTCAAGGAGAGGTTTGGTCACTTAATTGCGCGCCAATAGGGAGAAATCCTTATTGGAAAAACCCCCTCTTTCCTGGGAACGACCTGGTTGTTAAATATTACAGATTATAATAATGATGATAAATGTTGTTAAAAATATTGAGGGAATTTTTATGAAGTATTTGAGGTAAATTTTGCTTATTTTATGGACCTCCATTTACCCATTTTTCAAAATAATCGGTAGAAAGTTATTCGGTGTATATATATATAATAATAGGTGGGGCCACTGTGGGGCCCACGTGTTGTTGATTTTTGGGGAGGGGGGAGAAAACTGGTGAAAGTTTTTCACGGGTGGGTGGATTTTTGCTTATAAACATGTGTTATATAAATATAATACTTTTGTTTTGTTTTATTTGAGAAAAATCAAACAACGAATGTGCATATGAAATCCGTGACTCTGCATTTTGAATCCATGAGTTTTTTTTTCTTACACAGTGCCCCTTCCATTCTCCTATAAATATGATGCTTATTTAGAATTAAAAATCACACCAGAATCAGATAATTCTTCTTATATAATATTGAGCGTATTTCTTTAGTGTTTTAGAAAGCTTTGAGCATAAAAAATAGTATAAGTTTTCTTCAAGAATATCCTCGCTATACTAGTTAGAATACTCTTCTTTTTGAGGTAAGGGGTATTATTTATTTCATATTCTGAAGAGATATTATTTTTCATATTCGTATGAATATTATTTTCGTTCAATATTCGTAGGAAATATCATTTTTGTTTAATATTCGTAATGAATATTATTTTTCGTTTAATATTCGTAAGGGATGTTATTTTTGTTCAATATTCGCTTGAAATAATATTTTCTTCCATACTCTGTAGTATGTAAGTAATATTATTTCGTTTCAGATTTTGAATTCTATACTCGTTTTGTTAAAGTTTGGGCTTCTAAACTCCATAAAATTAGTAGAATATCCTTGATATTTGCGCTTCATCCAGTATCTTTTCATGAAAATATTATTCTGAGCATTCTTGATAAGTTTTAACTTTTTCATGCTGGAGTACTATTCACGGGGTTACTATTCCCGAAGTACTATTCACGGGGTACTATTTACTCGAGTACTTTTCACCCGGGGTACTATTCATGATAAAAATTGATTCGTTTTCGGTCCAAATTATTTTTGGTACAATATTATTCTTGAATTTTACTCCACAAAGCAGTATCATGTTGACAATTTGGACGTTATTGATTTCTGGATAAATTAAATTATAAATCCTTAAAAATTTATCCTTGAACTTGTTTTATTGAATTCTTATATCATTGTCATCATCCTCATGTTTATATTATGTTGAAACTCATCTGTGGCCTAGTGCATAGATGGACTTGGTATGATTATGACCAGGGATTATTCGGTATAATCATGACCGTAATGTTACAAATGATGTGGTAAAAGTCCTCATTAGCCCGTAGTGCATTGATGGACAGTTGTTGGCATGATCATGACCATTTATGAATACACGAATATCCTTGGCCCGTAGTACATGGATAATTTGTGGTCATGATACTAAAGAATATCCTTGGTCGTAGTGCAGTGGTGATTTGATGATGTGGATTATTTATTATTGTCGAGTCTCGTGATAAAAGTGATGAAAAACCTTTTAAATCATAGAAGATAGTAGATTTTATTCTCTACTTGACTCTTCTAATGGATTGCTTGTTCATTGCTGAGCTTAAACTTGATGTTTGTTATATTTTATCGCTTTAATCATCAAGTTAAAGGCTAACGATAAATTATTCTCGCATTATTTTAGTCATAATATTTCTTCTTGGGCTAGTTGAGCTCACCCTTTTGCTTTCATTGTTCTCTTGTGAAATGAGAACGTGGCGGGACTAGTCGGGGAACGCGGAGTGACGGTCCAGATGATAGCATTAGTAGTCCTCACTATTCTATGAAATAGTGTGATAATAAATGTATTGAGGACTCCATTTGAGTTGAATACTATCTAGAAGACAATATTCGTATTAAAACTCTCAATTTATATTTTGTCGTATTTTACACGACAGTTGTATTATTAAGTTGTATTTGAATTTTGTACCATGTATTTGGCGACTCAAGATGGGTTATGTATACCTATTTTGGGGGCGTCACAACATGTGTGTACTATTGATTCACATGTATGTACTATTAGGAGAGGTGGTGCAAGATTGATAATACTTGCATGACTAAATTAAAAATAGAGGTATAGATGAAGTTACTATACTGTAATTATTTTTTTCACATGTATAGAACTATTGATTCACATGAATGTACTATTAATTCACATGATATACTATTAGAGGAGGTGGTGCAAGTTTGATAATACTTACAGGACTAAATTAAAAATGAAGAAAAAGATGAAGGTATTATACTATAATATTTCGAGCCCCAAAATGTGCAATTATCGAAACTATATTTTTCTATAAATAGAAGCTCATTCTTCTTTCATTCTCACCAATTCACTAAGACTCACATGAGCAATTATAGAGAGAGAAGCTATAGAGAGAAAGAAGAAGAGAAGTCTGCTACTTCACTATTCCAGTATCCAGTCTTCTTCTGAGGTAAGGGGTATTATTTATTTTATATTCTGAAGAGATATTATTTTTCGTATTCATATGAATATTATCTTCGTTCAATATTTGTAGGAATATTATCTTCGTTAAATATTCGTTGGAATATTATTTTCGTTCAACAGTTGTAAGGGATATTATTTTTTTCAGCATTCGTAGGAAATAATATTTTCCTCCATACTCTGTAGTAAGTGAGTAATATTATTTCGTTTCGTATTCCTAATTCTACACTCATTCTGTTGAAGTATTGCTGCTATACTCCGTGAAATTAGTAGAATATTCTTGATATTTGTGTTTCATCTAGTATCATTTCACAAGGATATTTTCTGCACATTCTTGTTAAATTTTAAACTTTTCATGTCGGAGTACTGTCCATGAGTACTATTCATTTATACGGTATTATTCACAAAAATACTATTCATAAAGTACTATTCATAAAATACTATTCAAGAAGTACTATTCATGAGTACTATTCACAAAGTACTATTCACGGGGTACTATTCTCAAAGTACTATTCACGGGGTACTATTTACCTGGGTACTATTCACCCGGAGTACTATTCATGATAAAAATTGATTTTTTCGGTCCAAATCATTTTTGATACAATATCATTCTTGAATTTTACTCCACAAAGCAGTATCATGTTGATAATTTGGATATTTTTAAACTCTGATAAATTTAAAGTCTTTAATATTTATCCTTGATTTCGTTTGATTAATGCTTATATCATTGTCATAATCTTTATGCTTATATTGTGATGAAAGCCATCTTTAGCTTACGTGAATAGATGGACTGTTGATTGGTATGATTATGACCAGGGATCATTTGGTATAATCATGACCCGTAATGTTACAAATGATGTAGTAAAAGTCCTCATTGGCCCATAGTGCATTGATGGACAGTTGTTGGTATGATTATGACCAGGGATTATTCGGTATAATCATGACCATTGATGATTACATAAATATCCTTGGCCAGTAGTGCAGGGATGATTCGATGATGTGGTTTATTTATTATGTTGAGTCTCAGCGATAGAGTTGATGAAAAACTTTTTAAATCATAGAAGATAGTAGATATCATGCTCTACTTGACTCTTCTAATGGATTGCTTGATCCGCTACAGTTGTTGATCTAAAACTTGTTGTCTATTATATTCTATCAGTTGTTATACTGTTGAAGGCAAAGGATAATTTATTCTGCATTATCTTAGTCATAATATTTTTTACTGGGCTAGTTGAGCTCACCCTTTTCTTTCATTGTTCTCTTCAGGAAATGAGAATATAGCTGGGACGAGTCGGGGAATGGAGTGATGGTCCACGATAAGTGGCTTTAGTAGTCCTCACTATTCTAAAAAATAGTGTGATAATAATTGTAATGAGGACCCATTGAGTGTGGATATTGTCTAGAAGACAATATTCGTGTTAAAACTCTCAGCTTATGTTTTGTCGTATTTTACACGACAGTTGTATAATTAAGTTTTTATTTGTATTCTGTACCATGTATTTGGCGACTTAAGATGGGTGATGTATACCTATTTTGGGGGCGTCACAAATATCCTTATCCCGTAGTGCATGGATAATACGTGGATGTGATACTAATGAATATCTGTGGCCCGTAGTGCAAAGATAATTCAGTGATGAGGATTATTTATTGAGCTGAGTCTCAGTGATAAAATTGATGATAAACTTTTTAAATCATAGAAGATAGTAGATATCATGCTCTACTTGACTCTTCTAATGGATTGCTTGTTCCGCTGCAGTTAAACTTGTTGTTTATTGTATTCTATCAGTTTAACACTGTTGAAGACTAACGATAATTTATTCTGCATTATCTTAGTCATAATATTTCTCACTAGGCTAGTTGAGCTCACCCTTTTGCTTTCATTGTTCTCTTCAGGAAATGAGAATGTAGCCGGGACTAGTCGGGGAATGGAGTGACGGCCTGAGATGATGATTGTAGTAGTCCTCACTAATTTATAAAATAGTGTGATAATAATTGTAATAAGGACTTCATTTGAGTTTGGATATTGTCCAGAAGACAATATTCGTGTTAAAACTCTCTGGTTATGTTTCACGACAGTTGTATAATTAAGTTTGTATTTGTATTCTGTACCATATATTTAGCGACTCAGAATGGGTTATGTATGCCTATTTTGGGGACGTCACAGTTGATATCAAAGCTTAAGGATATAATCCTTGACTGAGATGTGAGACTCGAACTAGGATAGGACAGACGGGTAAATCCTTCGCTAGTATGACCTATCTAAGCTTATTTGTTATTTAATGGGTCGGTCAAAATATAGGGATAATATGTGGCATGTTAATTAACCCTTGTTTTATGATAGTATTTAAAAATGACATCTGAAAATCAAGAGATGAACTCATATAGAGTTTTAAGTGATGAATCGAGGAGATTCATTTAAAGAATAAATATTAGAGTATAATATTGTTATAACAAAGATTTTATTGGGGGAGTACTAATTAAGTTATTAAACTTGATTGTAGGATGTCAAGCGAAGAAGAAATTAGAGATATCAATGTGGTGAGTGAAAAATTAATAGTTGCACCCGAGCTAGTCGCAGAGGTAGCAGCTGAGAGTGAGGAAGAAGAGGAACCTGAGGAGGATTTAGTAGGAGAACTTTATGATCGAAATGTAGAACTGCAAAATCATATTCATGAGTTAGAAGAGTAGGCTAAAGAATGGAAGACCGTCGTGGAGTAAAGGGATGCAACAATCCAAGCTTGTGTTACCCGATATGTGATGCTTGAATAGAAACACTCTTTGGCAGAGTATAAGATGATAAAGCTAGAATCTGAGAATTTAAATGTCAAGGATTAGCTGAAAGAAGAAACAACTGAACGAGTGAGAATGAAGGATGCATGGGTAAAAGCCGCACGACGCATTGATATTGTGGAAAGAGAAGTCCGATCCAAGAAGGCTAAAATAGATTATATGTATTTCTCTTTTTGGACAACAATTGGGAGAAACCAACATTGAGTTTTGAATTACCCTATATATTGCGGTCAACCTCAATTCGATATGGATCAAAGATTAATGATTCAGATCATGGATCAGGAGTACGACGAAGCAATTGAGGGTGGAATATGCCCTATAGCGAAAGTCAACTCCAGCGGTAATGATGACACCAAAGGCTATCCCCGACAAGTCAAAATCGGTGGTTCAAGTGAGAGAGTTTTTCGTAACTTCCCAAAAAGCGAGGAACCGAACGAAGTTATCACGGGTAAGCTAATCATAAACTCTTGCGAAGTCTTTACCTTGTTCGATACCGGTTCTACCCATTCTTTTATTTCTCCTACTTGCGCTCAAAGTTTAAACTCGACTCCAAAGAAATTGGACTTTGATTTATCTGTTGAAACTCCGTTGGGAGAAACCTTCATTACATTCACTGTTTATAACTCTCGTTCAAATCGGCACCCTCACGTTACCTGTCGATCTCATCTCTTTGAAAATACTTTTATTTGATGTGATTTTAGGAATCGACTGGTTAACTATTCATCATGCTAAAATTGATTGTTTTCGTAAGGTTGTTAGTTTCATATTCCTAACCAACCTGTTATGCGAATTCAAGCAACCAAATCACTAAAGTCAATCACTGTCATATTAAGCCATAAGTAAAGAGCCCCGAGCCTTTATATGGTCACTTCCAAGTCTTGGGATACACCAAAGCCAGACTTTCTGTAAGGGACGCCGTGAATAACGTTGGAAAGTTGATAGGTATCAATGTGAGGTGTTATCCAAGTCTTGGATGAGAGTCACAGTTTTGAATGATATTTCTATTGTTAATAAATTTCCTGACGTATTCCCTGAAGAACTTCCTGGACTACCCCCAGAGCGTGAAATCGAGTTTTGTATTGACCTTGAACCCGATACAAAACCCATTTCCAAAGCCCCATATCGAATGACTCCTATTGAACTTCAGGAGTTAAAAACTCAACTGCAGGAGTTGTTAGATATCGGTTTCATTCATCCTATTACGCCTCTTTAGGGTGCTCCTTTTCTATTCTTAAAGATGGAAGTATGTGACTTTGTATTGACTATCAGGAGTTGAATCATGTCACCATCAAAAAAAAGTACCCGTTGCCTCGCATTGATGACTTGTTTGACCAGTTGCAAGCCGCCAAATTCTTTTTAAAGATTGATCTTCGTTCTGGATATCATCAGTTAACGATTAAAATTGATGACATTTCAAAGACTGCTTTCAGAACTCGGTACAGGCATTACGAATTCCTAGTCATGTCTTTTGGATTGACTAATACTCCTGCTGCCTTTATGAACATGATGAACCAAGTATTCAAGGAATATTTGGATCATTTTGTGGTTGTCTTTATTGATGACATCCTCATATACTCCAAAAGACGTGAAGATCATGAGCAACACTTGAGGCTGATACTCCAAAAGCTTCGTGAAAATAAGTTATATGCCAAGTTGAAGAAATGCGAGTTCTGGCTTAAGGAAGTAATATTCCTTGGGCACGTGATATCAAATCAAGGAATATCTGTTGACCCATCGAAGATTGAAGCAATACAAAGCTGGGAGCAATACGTAGCTTTCTGGGCTTAGCTGGTTATTATCAGAGATTCGTGGAAGGATTTTCTCGAATCTCTACTCCATTAACTCAGCTAACTCGAAAAGATACAAAATTCGGTTGGAGCGAGGAATTTGAGAAGAGTTTTCAAGAACTCAAGAGGAGACTCATTTCAGCATTTGTTCTGACAATACCATCTGGTTAAGAGGGATTTTTCATCTACAACGATTCTTCAGGCAGAGGTTTAGGATGTGTTCTCATGCAACATGGGAAAGTCATAGCCTATGCCTAAGGACAACTCAAAGAATATGAGAGGAATTATCCTACTTATGATGTAGAGTTGGCAGCAGTCATTTTTTGCGTTAAAGATCTGGAGGCATTACCTATATAGGGGAGAAGGTGGAGATTTATACAGATCATAAAAGCCTCAAATATTTCTTCACCCAAAAGGAACTCAACATGCGATAACGACATTGGCTCGAGCTATTGAAAGATTACGATCATACCATTCAATACCATCCTAGAAAAACGAATGTGGTAGCTGACGCATTAAGTAGAAGATCATATGTGGGTACGAGTGCGATATTGTCAATGCAAAGGCCCATTTTGTATGACTTACAAAGGATGGAGATAGAGTTAAAGACTCTAGGGACCCACGTGATGATGGAAAATATACGAGTAGAACCGACTTTAATTGATAAAGTTAAAGGTGCTCAAGCTACATACCCGGAGCTAATGCGTATAAAGAAGAAAGTGCAAGAAGGTGCTATTCCGGAAGCAAAAAACGATGAAGAAGCAATACTACGAGTCAACTCCAGACTTTATGTTCCTAACGACTTTGATTTGAAGTATAAAATCATGATGGAGGCATACAACACACCGTTTGCAATCCATCCTGGGAGTACCAAAATGTATCGTGATCTTCGACATAAATTTTGGTGGAGCAATATGAAGAGAGAGATAGCGGAGTTTATCTCAATGTGTTTAACTTGTCAACGAGTCAAGGCGGAGCATCAAGTGCCAAAAGGTCCATTGCAACCATTTGAAATTCCAGAATTGAAGTGGGAGCACATTACTATGGACTTCGTTACTGGTCTTCCTAAGGTTTCTCAAGGCATAGATGCGATTTGGGTCATTGTTGATAGATTAACCAAGTCTGCTCATATGTTACCTATACGAGAAACTTATTCACTTGAACGTCTTGCTCGTATATATATAAATGAGATTGTAAGACTGCATGGTATACCAGTATCTATAATTTCTGATCAAGACCCAAGATTCACTTTACGATTTTGGGTTAGTTTGCAAAAAGCTATGGGCACGAATTTATGATTTAGTTCGGTATATCATCCTCAGACGGACGTGCAGTTAGAGAGGACTATTCAAACTCTTTAAGATCTATTAAGACTCTGTGTCCTTGATTTCAAATGAAGTTGGGACAAGTTCTTTCCATTAGTGGAATTATCCTACAACAACAATTATCAAGCAAGTATCGGCATGGCTCCATTTGAGGCGTTGTATGGACGCAAGTGTCGTTCTCTAGTATGCTTGGATGATGTAGGTGAAGCAACATTTTTGAGACCGGAATAGGTACGCATGACAACGGAAAAGATTCACACCAGAATTGAATATATTATAATAAGTTTTATTTTTTTATGAAAAATAGAATATATTATATTTTGTTATGCATAGTGTTTATATAGTGTCTGCATAGTATTTGCATAGTAAATCAAAAAAAATTAGCCGGTGAATTCGCGCCCGTGAGTTTTATAACATTGTTCACCCGTGATTATTTCTAAATAGTATCCTTCTATTCTCTTATAAATAGGATGATTAGTTTAGAATTGAAAATCACACCAAAATCAGATAATTCTTCTTCTATAATATTAAGCGTATTTCTTTAGAGTTTGAGGAAGCTTTGAGTGTAGAAAACAGTGCAAGTTTTCTTCAAGAATATTCTACCAGACAGAATACTCTTCTTTTTAAGGTAAGGAATATTATGTTTGTTCAGTATTCGTAAGAAATAATATTTTCTTCCATACTCTGTAGTATGTGAGTAATATTATTTCATAAATTCTACACTCATTTTGTTAAGTATTGCTTCTATACTCCTTGAAATTTGTGTTTCATCTAGTATCTTTTTACAAGAATATTTTTATGAACATTCTTGTTAAAGTTTAATTATTTATGCCGCAGTACTATTCACGGGGTACTATTAACGAAGTACTATTCATGGGATACTATTCAACCGGGATACTATTCACCCGGGGTACTATTCATGACAAAAATTGATTTCTTTTCTGTCAAAATCATTTTTGATACAATATTATTCTTGAATTTTACTCCACAAAGTAGTATTATGTTGACAATTTGGACATTATTGAATTCTAGATAAATTAAATTATAAATCTTTAAAATTTATCCTTGCTCTCATTTAATTGAATTCTTATATCATTGTCGTCATTCTCATGCTTATATTGTGATGAAAGTCATCTTTGGGTGCATAGATGGACTGTTGATTGGTATGATTATGACCAAGAATTATTCGGTATAATCATGACCTGTAATATTACAAATGATGTGGTAAAAGTCTTTATTGGCCCGTAATGCATTGATGGACAGTTATTGGCATGATCATGACTATTGGCGATAACAAGAATATCATTGGCTCGTAGTGAATGGATAATACGTGGATGTGATACTAATGAATATCATTGGCCCGTAGTGCATGAATAATTCAGTGATGTGAATTATTTATTGAACTGAGTCTCAGTGATAAAATTAACGATAAACTTTTTAAATCATAGAAGATAGTAGATATCATGCTCTACTTGACTCTTCTAATGGATTGCTTGTTCCGCTGCAGTTAAACTTGTTGTTTATTGTATTCTATCAGTTTAACACTGTTGAAGGCTAACGATAATTTATTCTACATTATCTTAGTTATAATATTTCCTACTGGGCTAGTTGAGCTCACCCTTTTGCTTTCATTGTTCTCTTCAGGAAATGAGAACTTAGTCGGGAAATAAAGTGACGGTCCGAGATGATGGTTGTAGTAGTTCTCACTATTTTATAAAATAGTGTGATAATAATTATAATGATGACTCCATTTGAGTTTGGATATTATCTAAAAGACAATATTCGTGTTAAAATTTTCAGCTTATGTTTCACGACAGTTGTATAATTAAGTTTGTATTTGTATTATGTAACATGTATTTGACGACTCAGAATGTGTTATGTATACTTATTTTGGGGGCGTCACACAGACGGTGGCCATTATGTTTGAAAGGATTACATCGGTTGGTTATACGGGAACTGAAATAGTATAAAGAGGGAGGAGATCGAGACAATTTATTTTTAATAATGAATTTCAGAGTTGTTGCTAATAAATTTCTACATATTAGCTACCAAATTTCATAGTTTTTGCTAGTTATGAAGATTGATGAGATGAACATTGTTTTCATACCTTTTTTTTGTGTTCATGAAAATTATTTTGTTTTGCTCTTTTGTGTTCAGGAGGATTGCTTTTGTTCTGTGATTTTGTAGTAGCTAATTAATTCCTTTTTCTTTTTCTGTGTTTGTTTTTAGTTATTGTTTAAATGCAAATAGTTTTAGTAAATCAAGTTTAATAATAAAAAAAAGAATAATAATAATCTTTAATATTATTATTATCATTATTATTATTTATTACTATAATCAGTTAATTCTTATTTTAACTTTTACTTATTATTATTTCAATGTTATAAAATTATACATAGTATGTGGATGTCTACATTCTTACCCATGTCTAGATACATTCCTACCCCTCTTTATTGTAATTAACTTTAAGCTTTGTAACTCTCATATCCTTTAAGGTTTGAAACTCATGACCTTTGAGTTTTGTAACCTCTTAGTATTGATATCCTTGTACCATAAATAGTAGCATTATAAAGAGGATGGGTTAGAGACATATACAATTACAATATATGAAATGAGAATGCTCTTCTCCCTTAATCATCATCTTTGTTTTTGTTTTTAATAATATTTTATAATACGTTATCAGCACGAGTCTAATATTTCAAGTTGTGATACTATACTAGTTTCATCTTTTCAAAACTCAAAGATCCAATTTTAAGATGCTTCACGAAAAATATAAAGAAAAGTTCTGTATATCTCCATATGGGAAGTTCAATAGCCGAGTAGAACTGGAAGTTAAATCTTCAAGACTAGAAAAGAGGTTGGTTATTTTTGTTGCTATCATATTTAAAATGCTCCACAAGATCTTAACAAATATGATACCCATATATATTTTGAAATAAGTTAACACAGTAGGAATATATGTTTTTCATGTATCAATATTTTATTTTATTTTTGAAGAATGGAGTAAGTATGATTTCGCAGTGTTCAATCCCCATTATGCTTACAAGTGAACATGCTCTTGCTAGGAGAAAATTTACTATACATATCTAAATATGCATTTACATAGTCTTACCATATTTTTGGAATCCACCCTATACTACACTTGGACTAACACTAAAGTTGTTGCATGGTCATGATTTGATTAATGATAAAAATGTGTAAGAATGATTTTTTTTTATTATTATTATTTATTTAGTACATCGGTGTATTTTGATGTATTGTCATTATAAAATATGTTAATATATTCTTATAATGATATATGTGCTTTTGAGATATACACTTAGTAATATTTTATAAATGAGTTGAAAGTTGAAATATCAGTTCTTAGTGTATTGTAATCCCTGCTAGAATATTGGCAGCTAAGCAATATAACAATAGGTAGGAATTACTCTTTCTCGATCACCAGGTTTGTATTCTGGCTATTTATGAGAGGATGGCATGATTTTCAATTTATTCTTAACGAGCTGAATATTGAGTTACATGACACATTTTGTAGACAGTTGGAACTTACGAGTGTAATTTCTTTTAAATACTTGGACTATTTATTTAGTGAGATAAAGTGAGGGTAAAATTACCGCATTTCAATTACTGCACTAATGATATCATTATTCTTATTATTATATAATGGTAATTGAATATATAAGGACTATTTATTTAGTTTTAATGGAAAATTTTAATTTCATATTTTACTGTATTTCTATAAATTGGCTCATTATAATTAAATCTGAACATATATAATTATTTAATTTGATGGAGAATATGTTTAGTTATTTAATATTCAAATTTTATAAATTTGAATTTGTTGCCCTTGATTTTTATCAAGCAAGAATTATTTGTAATGGAATCTTGATGTTGAGATTCATATAAAGACAAAGAACCTTGGAGATACAATTAAAGTTGGCAATCATGCATCCTGCGAGGATCATGCAAAATTAATTATTTTTATTCGCTTTATCATCTCCATGAAAAAAAATATTGATAAAGACATGTTAGAAAAATATTTACTATATTTCATGCCTCGAATATATGCTCTGTAGTAGCAATATTGTGAGTGTAAGTTCATAATATATTCCACTGAGCGATAAAGGAAATTATATTCCTAAAAGTGATATCATTTTTTCTAGTGGCTGTACAAAATAATGAGTTTTTGCTGAAAAACCAACAATCTCGCTCGACCGATTCTATTACATTCCCTGAAGTGAATGGAACCTCATTTTATAACCATAGAGAAAATTATGGTTGTGGTAGTGGACTTAAAAAGAACAATGAATATATAAAAGTGAATGTATCCGTCGTACTCCTAAACATTTGGTAGATTTGTACCAAGACTCCATAAAAGAAAAGGAAATGGAATGATCCTGAATATCCCATGAATTATTTTGACTTTTCAAATGGAGTGGATATAACTAATTTTGATATCTATGGTTTCCTTGATGATATGTTGATAGAAATGTTCATACCAATTATAATAAGTATTTTTATTATATGTTTTATTTATGTTTCAAGTAATAAAGTTAAATTTATGTTTTGCATATATGAAGTTGTATGGGTCAGAAGCTCATCAAACTTAATTAAAGGCTTTAGAAGAGCGATTATTCATCAAACATAATTGAAGACTCTTGAAGAGTGATTATTCATCAAATTTAATTAAAGTCTCTGGAAGAGCGATTATAATGTTTTCAAATGGCACAAAACTTTGTATTGATGATTCTTTATATTCTTCTGAGACAAACAGAAATTTGCTCAGCTTTAAGGATATATGTTATAATAGTTATCATATTGAAATCAATAACGAAGGCAGTGAAGAATTTCTTTATATTACTTCAATAGTATCGGGCCAGAAGCTCATATTAGAAAAATTGTATATTTTTCTCTTCTGGGTTATATTATACTAAAATGAGAATAGTTGAAACAAATGTTGTAATACACCAGAAGTGTGCAATAAACCAGAAGTGTTTGGATCCAAATATTTTTATGATTTGGCATGATCATCTAGGATCAATAATGATGCATTAAATTATTGAAAACTCCCATGAACATTCTTTAAAGAACCAGAAGATTCCTTTACCTGTTGATTATATCAAAGTAAATTAATTACCAAATTATCACATTTAATTATTTTTATTTGGTTTTCATCTTCTAAGAAAGAATTCAGAGTGATATTTTTAAGGTATATTTTGAGGATTGTTATTTTAATAGTCTTCCCACCATTAGGGGAGAAAAGTCATTGCCTGAAGCACGACGTAAGATCATTGCCTGAAGCACGACGGGAGATTAATTGGAATGTTTCAACATTATTTAATCTTGATCCTTATACAAATCAATATGAACTAGAATTTCAAAGGATAATTCATTTGCAATGAATTGCAAATCAATTACCAGAATTATTCACCGATAATAAGAAAATAGTGATATCTCACATTCTAGCTGCTAATACTCTAGCGAGAGATTGAAGTCCACAAGGACAATCGATTATCTGATGAGAAAATTGAATTAAAGCCACACCTGAAGCGTGGAAGATCTATCGGTGTTAAAAAATAAATTAAAATTTTCCAGAAGAAGAAAGTACAAGAAAAATAAGTTGCAATAAAGAGGCTATACCCATGAAACAGGCCACAAAATTTATCAACCTATCCAAAACTTATGAATAAAAATCTCCTGCAAATAAAACTCTTGAAGAGTTATTTCCTGAAGAGGATGAGTTATCCCTTGAAAAGGATCGGGTACCTGAAAATAACGAGATCTCAATACATTATGTATATATAGGAGATGTATATATTGGATAGAAATAAAATCGTTGTCGACATCATATTTTCATATAAATTTGCTATGGATATTACCAGAAGTAATGATCATATATATGAACCACAAATCATTGATGAATGTAGAAATATTTGGCCAATGTAGAAAGAGGCGATTCAAGCAGAATTAAATTCACTAAGTAAATGTAAATTTTTTGGACCTGTAGTCCGAATACCTAAAGGTGTAATGCCTGTTGAATACAAATGGGTATTTGTACGAAATAAGAAAAATAAAATTATATGGTACAAAGCGCAACTTGTAGAACAAGGTTTCTTCGTAGAGACATGGTATTAATTATGAAGAAACATGTGCTCCTGTAATGAACACAATTACATTCAGATTTTTAATTAGCTTGGTAGAAAGAGAAATTAATGGATATTGTTACATCATATCTGTAAGGATCATTATATAAACATGAAAATCCCTGAAGGATATAAAATGCCTGAAGCATATAATTCTACATCTCAAAATATGTATTCTATTAAGCTATAAAGATCTTTATATAGGTTAAAGCAATCCAGATGCATATTGTGGTATAATCGCCTAAGTGGATATCTTTTGAAAGAAGGATTTGAGAATAATCCAATTTATGCATGCATTTTTATCAAAAAAAATCATAATCTAGATTTGTTATTATTATTGTATATATTGATGAAAGATCTTGCTCCAGAAGAGTCGACAAAAACAACTAATTTAAGATGAAAGATATTGGTAAGCCAAATTTTTGTCTTGGCCTACAAATTGAACTATGAAATTTAAGTCTTGAAGTAACTTTACATGGATAATGTTAATCCTTTGAGTACTCCAATGATGGGTTGGTCACTTGATATCAAGAAAGATCCGTTTTGACCACAAGAAAATAATAAAGAAACTCTTGGTCTTGAAGTACCATATCTTTGTGAAATTGGTGTTTTGGTCATGAAGTACTATTTCTTAATGTAATTGGTACTTTGATGTATCTTGCAAATTTGACAAGGCCTGATATACATTTGCTGTTAACTTACTAGCAATGTATAGTTATGCACCAACTCGAAGATATTGTAATGAAATTAAACATATTTTACGTTATCTTCGTGAGACTATTGATTTGGGATTATTTAATCCAAATGGTGATAGAACCAAGCATATTGAACCAAAATTATTTTATACATATGAGCCCCAGAAGAATGGAAATATTGATCATGTGATAATTTGGTTGATATATTCATTAAGTCATTACCAACTATGATTTTGAAGAAGATGGTGCACAATATTGGCATACTTCGACTTAATGATATTTTTACCATGAACAATGGAAATTCTATGTACTTATGAAGGGGAGTAAAAAGGATATGTGCTGATTGTACTCTTTTTTCTTCGCTAAGGTTTTTTCCCACTGGGTTTTCCTTTGCAAGGTTTTAATGAGGCAATCCCAAGGCACTAGAAGTTATACAAGAATATTGTACTCTTTTCCTTCGCCAAATTTTTTTTCACTGGGTTTTTATTTGATAAGGTTTTTAACGAGGCATATTCTTAGAAAATTGCTACAAAAGAACTCCATCCCTTCTATATGAAGACAATGCTGCATGTATAGCTCAATTAAAAGGAGGATACATCAAAGGAGATAGAACAAAGCACATCTCATCAAAATTCTTTTCACATGACATTGAAAAGTGTGGTAACATTGATGTTCAAAGAAATTCGCTTTCAAAGATAATCTAGCGATTTGTTCACAAAAGCATTACTAAGCTAACGCGTTTGAAGGATTGCGTCACAATATTAGAATGCGACAGCTGAAGGACTTAAGGATGTATTCATGAGGGGGAGCTAATACACGCTGCACTCTTTTTCCCTTAACTAAGGTTTTTTTTTCATTGAGTTTTTCCTGGTAAGGTTTTTAATGAGGTAGCTTTCAATGCGTATGGTTATACAATAGACATCCAAATGGGAGTATTATAAAATTATACATAGTGTGTGGATGTCTAGATACATTCTTACCCATGTCTAGATACATTCCTACCCCTCTTTATTGTAATTAACTTTAAGCTTTGTAACTCTCATATCCTTTAAGGTTTGACCTTTGAGTTTTGTAACCTCTTAGTATTGATATCCTTGTACCATAAATAGTAGCATTGTAAAAAGGATGGGTTAGAGACATATACAATTACAATATATGAAATGAGAATGCTCTTCTCCCTTAATCATCATCTTTGTTTTTGTTTTTAATAATATTTTATAATATTCAAGTGTTTTTTTATCTATTATTATCATTCAATTAATTTGATTTTAGTTTATTAATTTTCTTGCAATTATTAATATGAGTTTAGCATTCTACCCTTAAAAAAAGTCGATGACTGAAATGAACCCGTTTTGTCCAATTTTGGGCAATATTGAGACTTTTACAAGTTAAGGGGTCATATCGAAATTGGGTGAAAAATTGGAGGGACAGTTTTGCAATTCGACCTTAATGGAGGGACAGTATGCTTAATGAAAATTGGAAGATGCTCAATTTAATTAAGCATGTACCTTATAATGGAACCATAATTTCCCTTGACAAACATATATAATTGGCATTTAGATGTTATTATTAATTAACAGAACGTCTATAAAATTAAGTTTTGTCTTATTATAATTTATATATATTATAAGCACAATTATATATTGAAGATTATCTTATTTAATATTATTAAAATAAAATTATAGATACAACAATATATTATATAGTTATTTTATGTGCACAAACACTATTACTCATGTATTGAATAGATCATAAAAAGTGAATAAATAATAATAGCGTATTACATAATATTAAGTTTTTACCATTATTAAATATGATTTTATTATAAATGTAGTTGATTCATAGTTAATGTTTGATGGGAGCACTCTTTGAACTAGTGCATCTCCCACTTTTCATGACAAGATCTAATGGCCTATTTTTTTAATGTTTAAAAACCATTCTGCATCTATTTCTAGTAGAAGCAAAAAAAATGATAGTAAAAGAACTAATTTCACCAAATCCTTCAATTTAAATTAAAAAAGTCCCTTCCACCACTCTGAGTAGTGGAAAACACAATAGAAAGTCTAGGGGGGTCGGGGTTTTTCGATCGGGATAGTGATCGGTCGATTTTTTTTATTTTTTTTTTTGCTTTTGACTACAAAATAATTAATATAATTATTGGAATTGAAATTTTTATAAAATGCAGTGATTTATGTGTCATTTGAATACATGTAAAAAATAGGGTTATACATACTGTATAACCCTATTTTTTACATTATCTAAATAACACCTAAATCACTGCATTTTGTAAAAATTTCAATTCCAATAAATCACATTAATTATTTTGTAGTAAAAAAAAAACAAAAACCGACCGGTCACTATCCCGATCGAAAAACTCCGGTCCCATTAGAAGTACTCAAAACACAAAGTACCTTCACTGATATCCCATACTAACAAGTATATACCTATTTCTTCCTAAAAAGCTAATTATCCAAGAGAGAGGTCCAAGTCTATATCAACCCACATTAATATGTCATACTACTAATATGGGATCTGCATTCATATAACAAGCTCACATTAATATTTATTACATAAATCTTCTTCAATGATTGCAAATATATTTTTATTCAGTTCTTCTGAATCTCGTGTTAGTTTAAATTGTAAAAATCCATTTGAGTTTATGAATAAAATTGAAAGTAATATGACTGAAATTAAATTATATATTGGTCGGTTGTTCTATAAATTGAAAGATACCTATTTTTTTTTATATTAAAGTATCACTCATAAGTGAATAAAACTAACATAAAATGAGTATCTCCTTCCCCTATATCTTAATCACAACTAGTGATTAATAAAATTATAAATTTTAGTCTCAAAATATAGACACAAAATATAATTCTAATAACCTTGAGGTCAAACTCGTAATAATAACAAATTCCACCCATCCAGCCCAAAAACTTGATCTAAAAGACTAAAACCAATCAGTCCCAAATATGGCCATTACGCTCTGTTTTTGAGTTTTAAAATAGATAAAAAGAAAAGAAATAGACAAAAAATTTAAGTTTTCTTTTCAATTCTTATCTTTCTAAGTTTTTTAATAAACAGAAAAAAAAAATGGATAGAAAACTAAGTCACTTTTCTTGCTAATGTTTTTCGTTCAAAATTGGTCTAATTTGGACGTACGAAAAAAAATTTTGAATAAGTAATATTTTTATAATTCTCATATTATCCACATCTTTCAATATAATAAATTTTAAATTACAACTCATGTCCCCAATTTATTTTTATCTACTAAACCTAAGCTGATAAACAGAAAGAGACTTCTTGGCGCGAACGACTTCTTTGTTGCCACGAACGAGTTCTCATGACTGTCGCGAACGATTCAAGTACATGTCTTTACTTATCTGCTTTACCTTATCTTGAATATCTATTTTTTGTTGCAATTTTCTTATGAAGACTTCATGTGGAGTATAAGTTATGATTGGAGTAATGATTCTCTTTTTCTGAATCTTAAATAGTAGATTACAATTAAACATGCTATTATCAGTGACCTTTTTGCAAATATGTTATTTAAATGATTTACGGTGTACATATTTAAAATAAGGCATTTTATTGTAGTTATAATTGATATGCCTATTCAGACCATGTTTCAAACTAATTTATTACTATTAGATTGTCTCTATGTACATAGTTTATTTATGGTGTTGTGAACAAAAATATGAACTTACTATTATTGTTTTATGTCCATTTGTTGATGTGTATTTAACTTTGAAACTCATTTAATTTTATTGATTGAATAGATGGAAAATCAGGAGAGTAAATTTTGAGATTTTATGGTTCAACAACATTTTCTAGTAACATTGATATTGTCCCTCATAGTTCAATATATCAAATGCCTTATGACTAGACCTTGTGAAAATAAACGTAGTAAAGAAATAACTGAAATGAAAAAAAAAGTAAGAGATAAATTGCTTCATGAAATAAGTGTGAGACTAAGCGTCTCTGGTGTGGTCGAGTATGTTGTATTTAGTGTTTCTTTTGAATATTATGGATCTGTTGGTTGTAATGAGGTAATAATATAGTTGAACTTTCTATTCCATATTATATATTTGTTCATTGTTACTTGTAAAGATGCATTTGTTTTTATTTGGTAAGATGCAAATTAAACTCAAACAACATAAAAAAAAATATACTTACAAAGTACTAGCCATCGTTTTAGTTTCCTCCAATTTGTCAAAGTAATAGTATAAAAAAATTTACATAACATATACTATACAGTTGAGAATTATGGGAATTAGAATTTTCATTCCATATTAAACTGGTAACATGGGATTTAAATTTGCATCTCATAGTAAACTCATGGTATGTATGGATAGGGATGACACGAAATTTTCATTTGTTTGCACTGAGATGTAGATAACCTCATATGTTCATACAACCAGACCTACCATGTCCGTACTAACAAGTGAGTATATTTGATAATTACATAGTTCTTTGTTTTCTTTAAAAAAATTCTTTCAATTATGCACTCATTCATGTTACATTCAACTATGAGTCATTGTGACGCCCCCAAAATAGGTATACATCACCAATTCTGAGTTGCTAAATACATGGTATAGAATACAAATACAAACTTATTTATACAACATGAGCTGAGAGTTTTAACACGAATATTATCTTCTAGACAATATCCAAACTCAAATGGAGTCTTCATTATAATTATTATCACACTATTTTATAAAATAGTGAGGACTACTACAGCCACCATCTCGACCGATCACTCCATTCCCGATTAGTCCATTGCTACATTCTCATTTCTCGAAGAGAACAATGAAAGCAAAAGGGTGAGCTCAACTAGCCCAGTAAGAAATATTATGACTAAGATAATGTAGAATAAATTATCGTTAGCCTTCAACAGTGTTAAACTGATAGAATACGATAAACAACAAGTTTAACTGCATAGGAACAAGCAATCCATTAGAAGAGTCAAGTAGAGCATGATATCTACTATCTTCTATGATTTAAAAAGTTTATCATCAATTTTATCGTTGAGACTCAGCTTAATAAATAATCCACATCACTGAATTATCCATGCACTACGGACCAAGGATATTCATTAGTATCACATCCACGAATTATCCATGCACTACGGGCCAAGGATGTTCGTGTTATCGCCAATGGTTATGATCATGCCAACAACTGTCCATCAATGCACTACGGGCCAATGAGGACTTTTACCACATCATTTGTAACATTAAAGGTCATGATTATACCGAATGATCCCTGGTCATAATCATACCAATCAACAGTCCATCTATGCACTACGGGCCAAAGATGACTTTCATCACAATATAAGCATAAGGATGATGACAATGATATAAGAATTCAATTAAATGAATGCAAAGGATAAATTTTAAAGATTTATAATTTAATTTATTCAGAATTCAATAGTGTCCAAATTGTCAACATGATACTGCTTTGTGGAATAAAATTCAAGAATAATATTGTATCAAAAATAATTTGGACTGAAAAAGAATTAATTTTTATCATGAATAGTACCCTGTGAATAATATTTCGTGAATAGTACCACATGAATAGTACTCCGACATGAAAAGATTAAAAATTATCAAGAATGTTCATAATAATATTTTCGTGAAAAGATACTAGATGAAACGCAAATTTCAAGGATATTTTACTAATTTCACGGAGTATAGAAGCAATACTTAATAAAATGAGTGTAGTATGAAACGAAATAATATTAGTTACATACTACAGAGTATGGAAGAAAATATTATTTCATCTGAATATTGAATAAAAATAATATCACATACCTTAAAAAGAGAGTACTTTTGACTGGTAGGGCGGGAATATTCTTGAAGAAACCTTGAACTATTTTCTACACTCAAAACTTCCTTA
The DNA here is from genome assembly GCA_020205605.1 of Panax ginseng. NCBI lineage: Eukaryota > Viridiplantae > Streptophyta > Magnoliopsida > Apiales > Araliaceae > Panax > Panax ginseng. Next base: position 179,730,613 of record CM035132.1, read on the forward strand.
AACTCTAAAGAAATACGCTCAATATTATAGAAGAAGAATTCTCTGATTCTGGTGTGATTTTCAATTCTAAACTAAGCATCCTATTTATAGGAGAAAGGTAGGATACTATTTGGATGCACATTAAAGGAAAAATCATGGATGCACGGTAACTGATTCACGGATTCGACTGAATTTTCTGATTTTACTATGCAGTCACTATGCAAATACTATGCAAACACTATGCAAAATAAAATATAATATATTTTATTTTTTACAAAAAACAAAACTTATTATAATATACAAGTTATATATATATATAACATACATAACACACATATATATATATATATATAAAATCACATGCCTGCAGTATATATATATATATAAGAAAAACTGAGATAACTTTCTCCCGACGATTTTAAAAAATGAGAAAGTGGGGATCCATATAATGAGCAAAATTTACAACAAATACTTCCTAAAAATTCCCTTTATTTATCTCAACTCACTTAGCTTCACAAAACACATTTTTAACAATATTTATCATTAATATTATAAATCAGGGAGAAGGGTCAAAAATGCCCCCGACTTTTATCGCGATGTCTACCGAACACCCTATACTTTTTTTTGTCCAAAAGTACCCTTAACGTTACACTTTTTGGGTCAACCGTGCTCCTGTCGTTAACAGAAATGCCAACTAGACTAACATCCGTTCAAATTGATTACGTGGCAGCCACATGGAAATATTAAAAATACAACTAATTACTAATTGATATGTTAGAATACTAAATACTAAAATACTAAATATATTCATTTTCTCTCTAAACCCAATCATATCAGATCTATTTTCTCTCTCTCTAAGGTTTTCTATATCTAAACCCATTATCTCTCTCGTTTGTTACGGAAGGAGGCGGCGGTGGGGGAGGAGAAAGAAGGGCCTAGCAGTTGTTCGGCGATGGAGATCAAAACCCATTCTCTCTCTCGTTTGTTACAGAAAGAGGCGGCGGTGGGGGAGGAAAAAGAAGGGGCTAGCATTCGTTCGGCGATGGAAATCAAAACCCATTCTCTCTAAACTCATTCTCTCTCTCATTTGTTATGGAAGGAGGCGGCGATGGGGGAGGAGAAAGAAGGGGCTAGCAGTCATTCGGCGATGGACGGAAGGCTCCGAAACTTTTCTTCTTCATCTTCACGTTTAGCGAGCACCCTATTGGATTTGGTTTGTTTTGAATCTGGTGTGGAGGGTTGCTATGGGTTCATGGTGGCTGATGTTCTCGTACTGAACAGGGGTTGGGCTTGGTCTGGGGTTTGCTGTGTCTGATTTGGGGATGGGTTTATATGTTTTGCTAAGCTTATTTTTTTTCTCAGATCTTGACTTGATTTCGCCGGAATCTGGGTTTATTTTTATATTTGTTTCGGTTGATTAATGTTTTAATTTTCTATCAACTGATGCTTTTTGTTCATTGATTTTATGTTGGTTCTGGATGGTTCTTGGACAAAAGTGTTTTCCTTTAATTGAGTTTTGGTGCCTATGGAGGCTTGGACTGCTCTGCTTTATTCTGAGGCTTTCGGTTTTGATGGTTGTGATTGGTGGCGGACGGCGATGATGGGTGGCGGATGGTGGTGGAGGAGAATATTGGGGATAGTTGAGGAGAGAGAAAATAAAGAAATAATTACCTAAAAAAATATAGTTACTTAAAAATAATAAATGAGTCATTTTACATAATAAAATTAGTAATAAATAAAAATTATTAATAAAATACACATAATAAATAAATTATCAAATATATATAAAATATTATTTTTATACACATCAGATGGTACGGTAGTAATGTTTGTTTTAATTATTTGACACGTCAGCAAAATATGTCCAAATGTTAACCCTGTTTGTCTATTTGGCATTTTTGTTAACGGCAGAGGCACGGTTGACCCAAAAAGTATAACGTTAAGGGTACTTTTGGATAACAAAAAAGTATAGGGTGTTCGGTAGACATCGCGGTAAAAGTCAGGGGCATTTTTGAACCTTCTCCCTTATAACTCACAATATTAACAATCAGATCATTCCCAAGAAAGAGGAGGCTTTCCGATAAGGATTTCTCCCTATTGACGCGCAATTAGGTGACCAAACCCTTTTTCTCGACAGAAATTTTTAGACATCGTCAATAATACAAAGGGCAAAGGTTCAAAAATGCCCCTGATGTTTACACGGATGTCCTACTTCCACCCTAAACTAATTTTTTTTCCAAAAGTACCCTTAACGTTTCAAAAAAAGTAGTCACCCGTACACTTATAATTAACGAGAAGACAACGGGGTTAAAATGTGATAACGATAACGCTTAAAAGGTTCAAAATGTCCCACGATGTTTATACTTGATGTCCCACTTTCACCCTAAACTAATTAGAATATTATCATATAAAACATATTCTAAATAAAATAATATATATCATTTAATCAAAATAAAAAATACTAAAATAAAAAAAAAAAAAAACATAACATATTTACATCATTTAATCAAAATAATAAAATTCAAATTATTTTGTTAACTAATCAAAACAACTAATTAAATAAAATAAGTTGTATAACATAGTTACATCATTTAATCAAAATACTAAAATTCAAAACATAACATATTTACACCAAATACTAATTAAAAAAAATACTAAAATACTAATTAAAAATATTAAATACTAAAAATTTAAATTAAAAAAATACTAAAATTCAAATTATTTTGTTAATTAGTCAAAACAACAAAAATTCAAATTAAATCATTAAAATATTAAAATCATAATACTAAATACTAATTGATATAAATTTTTTTAAATTACTAAAATCATAATACTAAATAATATTTTTAAATTACTAATATATTAAAATTGATAATACTCCAGATTTAAAACTTGATAATACTAAAATATTTTTAAATTGATATGATTTTAAAAATTAATAAAATAATCATAATACTCAGTTTTGAATTTTAAAAATATTATTTAGTTTTGAATTTTAAAATAATCATAATACTCTAGTTTTAAAAATACTAATTGATATAAAATAACATTAAAATACTAATTGATATAAAATACTAATTAGTATTAAATAACGTTAATATTTTTATATCTTTTAGTTTTAAATAACGTCATCAATTTATTAATATAAAATACTAATTAGTATTAAATAACGTTAATATTTTGATATCTTTTATTATTTTATATCAATTAGTATTTAGTATTATGATTTTAGTATTTTAATGATGTAATTTGAATTTTTATTGTTTTGATTAATTAACAAAATAATTTGAATTTTAGTATTTTTTTAATTTGATTTTTTAATATTTTTAATTAGTATTTTAGTATTTTTTTAATTAGTATTTGATGTAAATATGTTATGTTTGAAATTTAGTATTTTGATTAAATGATGTAACTATGTTATACAACTTATTTTATTTAATTAGTTATTTTGATTAGTTAATAAAATAATTTGAATTTTATTATTTTGATTAAATGATGTAAATATGTTATGCTTTTTTTATTTTGAATTTTAGTATTTTTTTTGTTTTGATTAAATGATATATATTATTTTATTTAGAATATGTTTTATATGATAATATTCTAATTAGTTTAGGGTGGAAGTGGGATATCCGTATAAACATCAGGGACATTTTTGAACCTTTAAGCCTGTCACGTCATCACATTTTAACCCCGTTTGTCTTCTATTAACGGCAAGGGCACATGTGACCTGCTTTTTGAAACGTTAAGAGTACTTTTGGAAAAAAAAATTAGTTTAGGGTGGAAGTGGGACATCTGTGTAAACATCAGGGGCATTTTTGAACCTTTGCCCATAATACAAATAATAATATGAATAACTTTGTCGTCTCAATTATTGATTTAATAATATAAAATATTGTGCAGATGATACTGTGACAATAATAGAATCAATAATATGAGATACTATGCAACAATTACTTTAGCAATAATTGAATATAACTGAGTGACTTCTCACGTAAGCATCAAATACCGTGTCTTACTATGTAACCACGCCAGATTCTTATACTTTTACACCGGGTATTTCAACAAACAACGGTAAAAAATTTTTGCCGTTATTTTTATAAAAAGATATTTACATCATTTTTAACTCTCGATAATAATTTCAGTTATAGGGTCCAATTAACGATTGATTATGTAAATCGAATATTCTCTGTTAAAACGAATATTCCCCGACCAATCGAATATTTTATAACAATTTACTTACTTTGCAAAATTTATAAATATTACCCCCAACTATAACATTATATCAAATTCACACCATAATATTCAAAAAATATATTTCGAGAAAAATTAATTTTTATTCATAAAAGTTGGGGTCTTATAGTTATGAACATAAAAAAGAAGAAATATGGTAGCAATCAGCATAAATAATTTACATTAGGTAGCAACTTATTTGTAATTTTGATATTTTTATTAAAATTATCTTTGCATATTTTTGTTCATGGTTCAATGGTTATAATTAATAGAAGGGTAAATTTATAAAAGTGATATTTTTATTTTATTTTCAGGAACTCAAAAATGCAATAAAATAAAATTTTAAAATTTATATTTTTTTCTATTAAAAATTCAAAAATAACACAAAGAAAAATATCAAATTTTCGATTCTTTTCTTTTCTGTTCTTTTCTTTTCTGTTCTGTTTTAATTTAAATTTTATATTATTTTCTATCCAAAACTTAGAAACAGTGCTATAGAGCAATGATCAGCTTGGACTACGGATATCCCCAGATGTCCGTCTCATAAGTTCATAAAAGTGCGAGTACGGACGGAGATACATTGGGAAACAATAAAAATACCAAACTTTTTTCCTACTTTATCTACATGACCTTACTTTCTGCCTTTTTATCGTCTCAAAAATGAGAATTCTTTTCAAGAAAAATAAAAAATTGTATTAAACTATTTCTTCCTTTCCTTTTTTTGTTCCCTTTGCTTTACGTGAGAACTCCAGTAGTCATTATTTTTCAGGCATGCACTAAGAATCTTTTGACCTCAAAATACTTATGTGGATATAATATTGTAATTTATGTTTAATAAAAAAGTTAAAGTAAAATTCAACATTCATTTTTTAATATAAATGGTGGTTTGGAGATTAAATAAAAAAAATTAACAATCTTTGTAAAATGGGTTAATTGCATATTAAACTATGAAGTATATACTCTTTTATCATTCGTACTCCAATATTTAAACGATCTCATTCCGCTACCCAAATTACCTTTATGTAAGTACGATGGACCCTATTCAAATTTTCAGTCAATTTTTTTATTGAAAAAAGGCAACGTGTCACAATTTAATATTTAAATATTGTTGACCGTATAAATATAGTTGACTTAATTAATTTGTAGAAGAACATGTGAAATAATAGATTAACAAAATAAAGGGCAAACCTTCAAACAATTTAGGAATTTCATCAATTTAATTCCATCTCATTCAACAAACCAAAACAAACAACAAATTAGAGCAGCAAACTAAATGGTCCTATAATTCCATCTCATTTAGTTCATCAAACCAAAACAGGGTGAAAATCTCAATATTTATCTCTTTCATTTTCATTTAATCTTGATCTTCATTATCAACCCAATGGTCCTTGAATTATGACAAATTTTTTTGAAAGATCTAGAAGGGTCAAACCCAGATCTATAATTGATGCGACTGATTTTGGTCTCGATCACCATGGATGTTTAAATCAAGGGCTCGATTTGGGTTTGATCTTACGCTCGGTGCTAGATCTGTTATGCTTGATTTCTTTGATTGTGGTTTGGAATTTATGAATGTTGAGATTTCTGAAATTCTAGGTTTGGATTTTTGATTCTTCCTCTGCTCATAATATATAGTTTCTTTCTTTGCTCACGAGGTTTCTGAAATTCTAAGTTTGGGTTTGAGTTTGGGTTTTTGGTTCTTTCTTTTAGAGAGAGAAAGTGAAGTGGGTTTGAGATTGAGCAAAATTTTGAAGATGTTGAACGAATTGGGGTTTTAGTTTCTTGCATTAAATATTATACGACATATGACCGGATTCACTCTAAGTTGATATGTAGGAGCCTCCTAAACAATTATCTCAGTACTTGTCTGCTTAGTTTGTCTGAACAAAATCCTCCATGAATTAATTGCCAAAGAAAGGAATTGCTTCTCAGTGATTCCATCCCCAATCTAATAATAATTTTGGGTTTTTGGTTCTTTTTTTTTTAGAGAGAGAGAGAGAAAGAAAATGAAGTGGGTTTGAGATTGAGCAAATTTTTGAATATGTTGAACGAAATTGGGTTTTTAGTTTAAGATTTTCGAGTTTCATGAATGGTTACAAGGGATGAGGATGAATGATTTGGGTATTTTGGATTTTAAAATTTTTGGAGAGTGAAAATGATGAAGATGGAGAGGAACGGAAAAAAGAAAACAAAATTAGGTTTGTAAATTTATAATTTATTGTACTTATAAATATAAATGTATTACTTAATCTAATTAATCAGGTTTTCAAAGGTTTTATATGGTCAAATGTATAAAAATCTGGTCAAATCGTACTTATACATACACCATCGGAACACGTGGCAGTTCTGGCTACTTTTTTGGTCAGAAATTATAAAAGGGTCAGTTATGGTAATTTAATGGTACTTTGGGTAGCGGGATGAGAACGTTTAAATATCGGGGTACAAATGGTAAAAAAGTGTATACTTTGGGGAGTAATATGAAATTAACCCTTTTTTAAAATATAAAAGTCTACCAAGGAAATACGTTATATATATATATATATATATATATATATATATATATATATATATATATATATATATATACGATTAAATGCCTCTTGATGAACCATGAGAATGAACCAAAAATAAACCGGCTATAGTGACGGGTTTTTTCGTTGTTATAGCGACGGGTTTTTTCGTTGTTATAGCATAGAAAGCCGGTTTTCTAGGTTATAGCGACGGACCGATTCATTTTTAATTCGTTTCCTATGGTTCATTGGTGAGAGCCTAGCTATATATATTTATACATGTTAAAATGATATTTTATAAGTCTCCCTCACATGAAAGTGGGACCAACTCACTATTCATATGAGATGAATTATGTAAAAATATCCTTTAAACATGTGAAAATATCAGTTACCATATATGTGAAGCCCCCAAAATAGGTATACACAACCCATTCTGAGTCATCAAATACATGATACAGAAATCAAATACAACTTTCATTTATTTATACTGTCGTGCAAAATACGACAATATATAAGCTATGAGTTTTAATACAATATTGTCTTGTAGACAGTATCCAAACTCAAATTATTACAATGCCATATAAAATACAGTAGCAAATATTTTAAGACCCTAAAGAAGAACGAGAAGATTACTATCCTTTTCATTCTAATGAGGTGCACTTTTGACGCTTTCAAAGTCGGGTTCTCATCACCCTATTGTTGTTCACCAAAATTAATTATTAAGTGACGTATAATATACGACACACCCATCTTATGTCCTCAATACAATTATATATTGCATGCATGCAGTTTTATAATGTATTGAGAAACTTCCACAGTCTCGGACCATCACATTATTCTCCTGTTATCCCCACTCGACCCAGCTATACTCTTAATACCTGTAAGGAATTATAAAGAAAAAAGGTGAGCACAAATAGCCCAGTAAAGAATATTATGACTAAGATAATTAATTTATAAATAGCCTTCATCAATAATAAATCAGAGATTTAGAACATATGGTAGATGATAACAGTTTCCAACCATAATTGCAGTGAAATCAACAATCTATTAGAAAAGTAAATTAGAACATAATGTCTACTATCTCTTCCAAATTAAAAGTCCATCGTTAATATTTTATTTCTGTAATACTCATCAACAGTTCTTTGTTGTACCCAAGACAAAGAGAATTTTCATCACCTGAACCACTAAAGATTATAGTTAAATTCACAATTCATATTTATAATCATGTAAATCAACAGTTTCTCCTTGCCACAAAGGCTTAATAGAACATTTACTTAATATCCTTACCCCAAAGGCTAAAGATATTCAAATGTAATAACAATGATCATATCAATCAGTTGTCTATCTTTGCACTACGGGTCAAAGATATTCAATTATAAAACCAATGGTCATGATCATACCAATCAATTGTCTGTCAGTGTACTACGGCCAAAGACATTCAACTGTTAACTAATGGTCATGATCCTGCCAAACACATCATCGAATTATCCATGCACAACGGGCTAAGGATATTCATTAGTATCACCAGTGGTTATGATCATGTCATACACCTGTCCATCTTTACACTACGGGTCAAAACTATCAATCAACAGTTCATCTTTGCATGTAAGCCAAAGATATACAACTGTAAAACCAATAATCAACAGTCCATCTTTGCACATAAGCCAAAGATATACAATTGTAAAATCAATAATCAACAGTCCATCTATGCACTACGGGCCAAAGATGACTTTCGTTACAATATAAGCATGAGAATGCTGACAATGATATAAACATTCAATTAAATGAGATCAAGAATAAATTTTAAATATTTATAATCCAATTTATCCAGAGTTTAAGAATGTCCAAATTGTCAACATGATACTACTTTGTAGAGTAAAATTTAAGAATAATATTCACGTATCAAAATAATTTGGATAGAAAAGAAATTAAATTTTATCGTGAATAGTACCCCGTGAATAGTACTTCGTGAATAGTATCCCGTGAATAGTACTTTATGAATAGTATCCCGTGAATAATACTCCATAAATAGTACTTCGTAAATAGTACCGTATTTATAAATAGTATCATATTTATGAATAGTACCATATTTATGAATAGTACCATATATATGAATAGTATCTATGAATAGTAGCATATGAATGAATAGTACTGTATGAATAGAAATAACACCCCTTATCTTAGTATAAGACTGGATATTGTAATAGTGAAGTAGCAGAATACTCTTCTTCTTTCTCTCTATAGTTTCTCTCTATAGCTTCTCTTGTAAGTCTCAGTGAATTGGTGAGAATGAAAGAAGAAATAAGCTTCTATTTATAGAAAAATATAGTTTTGATAATTTCACATTAAGGGCTTGACTTATTACAATTTAGTACCTCATTAATTGCACCTTAGTCTAGGTGACATCATCATGACATCATGATGATGTGATGTCATTGCTTACCTCATAATGATGTCATTGCTTACATCATGATGATATCATGCTTACATCATCTTTGTGTTTCTTTAAGGATGATGTCATGCTTACATTATGCTTGCATCATCTCTTCTCTGATTGGTTGATTCAAGTTCACATGGATTGGTTAACTTATTATACTTTGGTACCCCTAAAGTTTTCTAACCTTGCATTTTTCCCCTTTAACTTTTATAATTCACTTATCTTCAATGAACACATTTTTAATATCATTCATCATTAATATTATAACTCACAATATTAACAACCAGATCATTCCTAGGAAATAGGGGGCTTTTCGATAAGGATTTATCCTTATTGGCGCATAATTAGGTGACCAAACTCCTTTCCTCGACAGAACTTTCTAGACATCGTCAATAATACAAATAATAATATGAATAACTTTGTCATCTCAATTATTGATTTAATAATATAAAATATTATGACAATAATTAAACAAAACTGAGTGACTTTTAACGTAAGCATCAATAATCAGAGATATTGTGCAATACCGTGTGCTACTGTGCAACAACGCGTATTACTTTACTTTAACCACCAGGGATTTCAACAGTGTTAACGGTAACAATTACGCTGTTATTTTTAGAAAACTCATTTTTGTCGTTTTCTTCATTCGACAATTTTTCGTTACGGACCCACAAATGGATGCGTCGTCGTACGAATATTCCCCGACAACAAGAATATTTCATGACCAAACGAATTTTCCCCGATAATAATGAATATTTTATAACCACTTGCTTATTTTGTAAACTTTACATATATCACCCTTAACTTTAACTTTTTATCAATTTAACCATTTACTGAATAATAATTATAATTAAAAAAATTGAATACTTTCATTTCATAAAATTCGGGGTCTTAAAATATATATATATATATATATATATATATATATATATATATAGATGCTAATCCGTAGCAACCGGTTGCTAAGGTTACTATTTCAACAATCATGATCTACACCCTTCATTAATAAAATGAATGACATGGATTAAAAAAAAAAATTCACCCCCTGTTGCGGCAGTACTACAACTTTTAAGTGCAGATCTAATTACTTCTTTGCCCCTCTTTGACCAACATATGTTAAAAAGCTCCTACCGCTACATCTTGTAGCGGCAACACTCCCCTTTATTGCATCACCTTGATTGCCCCAAATATTAATACTACCTCCGTCGCATAATAAGTGATTTTAGCTTAAATCACACATACCAATACACAAGCTAAAATGACAAAAATACCCTTAATATACTTTCTTTGGAGTTGAAGAGTTAATGAGTGTCATTTAATTATAGTGAGTAATGGAGGAAACGAAGAGTCAAGAATAATGGAGGGCATATATGGGAAAATATTGTAAAATTTGTATTGGAGTTCTAACACATCACTTATTTTGAGAAAAAATATTAAGCCTAAAAAATCACTTATTATGGGACGGAGGTAGTATTACACTAACTGCCAATGCATGTCCCTTTCACATTTTCCATTCCGTGCATGCCCTCTCCCTTTCCCATATTAATATTAATATTCACTTTAATATTAATATTAATATACATACCAATATTAATATTAATATTTAATATCAATATTTATATAAATATTAATAATAGTGATAATACTAATATGAATATTTAATATTTAATTTAAATTCCAACTTTGCCCTTATGAAACCTCACCATCTTAAATGTTAAAATGTGCAATAAATGAAGTATTAGGCTATTCTTCGACAGTAAGGCAGTGTTTGATTAGGTCTTAATACCTTTTAATAGGTTTGCCTCTGAATCGGTCAAAGGCAAAACTTGTTTGGTAAAAAATTTATTGCCTCTTAATGTCTCTTAATCGGTAAGATTCAAAAACAATTCTAAACCATTTAGAGCCTCCTCTTACCGAGTTTAAGCTTTTTTGGGACAAAAATAACCTCAGCTATATTACAAAATTCCACTTTTGTCCACAATACAATCTGAACCCTATTATCTCTCCCGTTTCCTTCACTTCGATTTGCCGCTCCTGTCTGTTGCTCTTCCTTCACCTCAGCTATATTACAAAATCCCATGTTTGTTGAAGCTACAGGTGCGATTTTTTATTATCTTTGTTCAATACTCAATCCTCTCTCTTCAAGCTTTTGTTTGCTTAATTGGGGGTTTTGTTATGGATTATTAAACACACTCTGTAATTATATCCTTCAATTTATTGGGGGTGTTTTCTTTATGATATCCTGCAATTATTTTTTTTATTGGGGTTTTTTTTTATGGATTATTAAATTTTTTCTGACTAGACGATGCGTATTCATAAGTCATAGATAGTGTAAATCAATGTGTATGGAGTAGTTCGGGTCTTCCTTCGTTATTTTTCAATCGTATAACAAGGTCACTTGAATTTCTGTCACCAAGCTCAGAAGGCCTTGCTAGGAAAAGAAAAATACAATAAATTTCATGCTTGAGGCCGCAGCAAGAGAACTCCTTCAAATTGCCATGTGACTGAAAAGAACAGATGAGACAAAAATAAATAACTTCTTCAAATTTGTGTGAAAAGAATTATGATCCAAAAGATCGCCAAGAATTTGGCATATTGGTTATGAAATGGGAAATAGTATTAGCAGCATATATATGATCCTAGTATGAATTCCATAGTCAACAGTTCTAAATTAAATACGTTCTTTGCTTGATTCTCTTATATTTATCATTATCTTTTCCCTCATTTGAAAATTTCATATTTGTAAAATATGATAATGTTTTTAGTTATTATTGATCCTCCACAGTCAGAACTAATGATCACATAATAAGTAATTTCAAGCTCTTTAAAGATTAACTTACAGCTTAAAAGAACAAAAGCACAAGTTAGGAAACCTTGCTTGTAGTCCTCTTCTACCAAGTTGTTTGACAGCCACGCTTTTTTATGATGATCACTATAAATTTGTTTTTCTTTTGGCTTGATTTTACTTGGGGGTTACATATGTGGCTTCATTTCCCTTTTTTTTGTCTCATTTTTTAAAGATGGTAATTTTAAATGATAGTTAAGGAGTCACTCGAAGTGTTTATTTTTCTGTTTCATATATATATGTTAATGTGGTTTTTATCTTATTGTATGAATGTTGTTAAGTCTCTTATTTATAATTGCCTCTGTTTCATATATGTATGCTAATGTTCTTTATTTTTTTATACTAATTTGCTTGGTGTGCTTCATATACTACCACTTTTGGTTGATAATGTTTCTCTATTATTCATTGACACACATCTTCTCTTCTTTTCTTTTTTTCTCTTGGTGAATGAACCTCATATATATATAATAAAACAAACAAAATGAACTTTAAAGCAATAACAAGCAACGTTGAAATGTTGAATTTACAATTCTCTATACACTTAAAAAATATGAAAAACCAACTTCTTTGTAACCATCGTTCTAGCTATCAAGGATGCTGCATATATACCATTCATAACATTGAGTCAAATGAATATGATAAACAAAATTTGGAATTAGCTAGCTAACCTTTATATATGTATTATGATGTAAATCAAGTTGATTGACTGAATTAGCTAACCTTTATATATGTATATGGAATTAGCAAACCTTTATATAAATAGTTTATTCACTCTCTGTATCAATTAACATTTTGTTAATGGTATTGCAAATAGAATGAAATAGGCTATATGCTCCACAAATGGATGAATAACAGCTGCCCAAAAAATAAATAAAAAATTAAAATATGCACAGTTTTAAAATTTGATCTACAAGAATGTTTTTTTCCCTTTTTCTTTTGATGATTTGCTTATTTGGTTGCAAACTCATAACATATGATCTTTGTTATACAGTTGAATGTTGTAGTCTATAAAGTATAATTTGTTCTTTATTGTTCAAACTATTTAAATGTTTGTTTTTTATTGTTTACATCTTTTATAATCTATCTACTTTAGGTATGAAACAAACCAGTGAAACTCAAAAATCAAAAAGGACTAGAGTGAGTTGGAGGAATGAATCACTAGTGAAAACTTTTTTAGAAGCATGTATTCGTGAGGTTGTGGAAAATGGTAGGGAAGGTGCAAGCCTCAAGCCATAATCATGGAGAAAGGTAGGAGAAATACTAAAAGATACCTACAACATGATTGTGGATCAAAAATAAATGAAGAATCATTTTGACTACTTGCGAGAAAAATATGGTGCATGGTGCAAACTCAAAAGTAAGATAGGAAATGTATATGACCCGTCAACGAATAGGTTCAACCTTTCTGATGAGGAAGATAAAAGGTGTATTATGGTGTGTTGAAAGCAAGATTCCCAATTTTGAAACGAATGGCTCCTTACCCTTTTACAGTACAAAATGATATAGTTATCGCTTGCTTCCCAGTCCATAATTTCATAAGGAAGCATAACATTGAGGATGGATTGTTTGCTCAATATGATCGAGATAACATGTTTGACGATGAAGCGGACCAAAATGAAGAAAACGAAGAAGAGGGACAAGATGAACCACAATGGGGTGATCAAGGCATAGAATTTATGGTTAATCTACGTGAACAAATTGCACTTCAACTTTTAACAACTGTTTGAAGTTAATTTAATTTGTATGGTTGGATTATTATGCTATGTTGATATTTTTGGGACATGATACTATGTTTGAAGTTAATTTAATTTGTACGTTTTTATTTTTATTTTATCATATTGTGGTCAAAATATTATAAATATGTATTTAAAATACTATTCAGACTTTTCTGATTATCAAACAGATTTTGTTTAAACTGTTCAAAGGGTTAAAATGGTAAAATACTGTTATTCAGACATTTTGAAAAAATTAATTATCAAACAATATTTTTTCATTCAGACACAATTCTGAACAGACTCTAAATTATTCAAATGTCTAAACTATTTAAATATTAATAATCAATTTTATCAAACACCACCTAATTATTAAATTTAACGTTATTAGGCTACTCGACAGTATTAAATTTAGCGTTATTTAATATTTATTGTAGCGGCATGGGTGTAAATTTAACGTTATTAGGCTACTCGACCGTCCACTTCACGTGCCCTTAACAAACAACATGCCTTGGTAAAGCATATCAGCAACCACGTTTTCGTCCATTCGTTACGTTGCCTTTATGAATCCATGGACCATACTTTTCCACTACCATTACTACCAATAGTCAAAAACAACATAGGGACCAATGGAGTCATTATAATAGTTACAGGACTAATTAATATGAAATTAATTTTAATTAATTGGTTAATACAAGTGTTGAAAGAATAAAGAGATCAAATCTTCTGTCTCTAATTTTTTTGTCACACCTACTCTCTTATTTAATACTAATTAATTTTAAAATTAAATAAAAAAGCATGTGTTAAAATTTAAGTAGAGGGACATAAGGGAATACAGAATTTAGGAATAGAGGATTTGCATGATAAAATATCGAAGCAATAAGGATAGGATGGCAGGATGGAGCTACTTTATATGCAGTCAAATATTGAAGCACAAAAGGCCACCAATAATGATGCCACGTCACACCCATAAAAATACTCACATACACATTATCTTAATATATTTATCTATAAATAAATAGAAAGATAATATACTCCCCCAAAACACACACTCGAGCTTTCGCTCTGCATGACAGTGAAAATGAGAGTACTGCCATTGCTATTCCTTCTCCTTACTTTGGCAGTGATTCAGTGCATCAATGTTTACGGTGAGGAACAAGTGGTGTCGCCGGAGACCGTCCGTTTCGACACCGGCGGGTTGAGCCGGGAGAGCTTTCCGAAGGGATTTGTGTACGGAACGGCGACGTCGGCGTACCAAGTGGAAGGAATGGCCAGCAAGGAGGGTAGAGGGCCTAGTATTTGGGACGTTTTCATCAAATCCCCCGGTAAATTAGTTAAACCTTTTACCCTTTTTTTTTAGTGGATATGAATGGTCACTTTAATTTGGGGACAAAAATGAAGGAATAAAAAAAATTATAAAATAATTTTATTGAATTATTTGAATATCAAAATAACAATTATTGAGACAATACTACTCCCTCCGTCCCATAACTAGGATTTATAAAATTTAGTTGGTTGATTATTTTATTTTTATGCTCTTATAATAAATATTCAACCATTACTCACGAAACAAATTTCAATGTCATTATTTTTATCATTATTTTTATCATCACATTTAATGTTGTTGTATTCTGAATAAAAGAATTCAATTTTTTAGGCTTTACTAGTTTTAACATATTTTGTGTATAAAAAGACAATTGTTCCAAAAATCAATGAAATTAAGAGTTTTAATGTGATAAGTAAGGAGTAATTAATTTATTCATTAATTCTATATTAAAGGGTAAATGTGGAAAATTTTTGTTAAAAATTAACTTAAACTAATTTTCTTAAACTATGTACCAAAAGAAATGAGCCTATAACTATAACTATAGGACGGAGGGAGTAGTAAATAAGAATAATTATCACTAATCTCAAAAGAATATTTAATTGTTTAAATTTTCTAAAATACCTGCAAACTTTGATGGATTATTATTTAGAGTTAAATGCAGTTTGTATCTCTTAGGTTATTCTTATTTTTCACTTTGCATCCCACACTTAATAAATGAACACTTTGCATCCCACACTTGATTCACGTGATGTTTTTTTAAGGGCAAATAGACTCACCAGTGCAATCCTTAACCTTGAAAAGATAGTACATGGGTCAAAACTCAAAAAAAGTCTATTTCTGTTGGTTCAGTTAATAGTTTTTGGCCAGAAAATGTTGTGTGAGATGAAAAATATTTATTTATTAAGTGCAGAATACAAAATACAAAATGAGGGTAAACTGAAGAAAACAAAGTGCATTTAACTCTATTATTTATGTACTAGTCAATTATTCAGCATCACTATACTAGCTACTTAAGACAAAAATATATTCCACATGTCATTTTAAAGAAAATATATATTTTATACGACCTTCGTTTCAAAATTAAAGATACATTTTGATTTTTAGAGTCTAACTTGTAAAATCTTAAAATTCAAACTTGCAGATATAATTTCGTTCAAATTTTGAAAACAATTTAGTTATACTTCACATTTAGTTTACACTTAATTGTTATATTTGTTTGTATCAGAACTAAATAACTTCATATCACTTTTGAATTTTAGGATTTAAGGGTTTTGCGAATCGACTCTAAAAGTCAAAATGTATATATAATTTTGGAACAGAGAGAATATTTTTGAAACGTCTTAAAGTGATAGGTTATGTACAAAATGTTATATCTAGATATTTATAATAATTAAAAGTTCATTTCTAATATATTTAGACATTCGGAAATAAAAGTCTATTTTTTTTATTAAAAATGTATAAAATCTCAATCTATAGAAGAAGTTATTTTGACAGGCATTTAGATCATGATACCCTTCTTTTTAATTATTTACCAAATAATTTAAAAAAGATTAAATGTTAATGAAATCCTGCTATATTTGTCAAAAATTATGTATTTACTGGGCACAAAAATAAACAAGCTTTTATCAACGATTGCATCATTTTTTTCAATTTAAGGTGGGGTGTAGCAGAATTTCTCTTTCGATGAACAACTAGCACAAGTGGGCATTTACACTAAGCCACAACTTCAATTCATATATTATATGAGCATTTACTAAATGTATGGTGATGATTGATGAGGCTCATTTAAATAGATATTTGGTGAAAATAATTAAATGATGAGCTTTATTCTATCTACCATAAATTAATAAACCATATCGTTTTTATTTTATTTCTTTAAGATATAATTTGATTATTTGGTTTTGTCTATTGAAAACAGGACGAGAACCCAATAACGCTTCTGGAGAAGTCTCTGTCGACGAATATCATAGATACAAAGTATGTTATATTCGATAGCTTATTAAAAATATTGGTTAATTTTAGTTATTTTTTTTCTTTTTAACTTTTAAAATTGGTTGAGTTGATAACGAAGGATAATGATAAATTGAATTTCTCAATTTTAATCTTTAATTAGTAATTAGAGATGAGAGTCTCATTTTAACTTTTGGAGTTCTGGTATGTACTAAAATGAGTTAGGTTTCCAAAAATAGATTAATGGGTTATGTAATGTTCCAAATTTGCTTTAGTGAATAGTGACAAAACCGAATTTTATTTAATATTAACATTTTTTTAAAAAAAACAAATAAATTGTATGACAAGGTTAACCAGAGACCAATTTTACAAATAGAACTCGCATTATAGGACGAAAAAGTATCTACATACTATCCTCATTCCACAAAATAAATCTCATTTCAATTTTTTAAAATTAATTCGTGAAATTCTAAAATTTAAAACTGTTTCAAATTAATTTTAGCCGATATAATTATAAATACTATATATTATTTAAAAACGTCACTAATTACAAAATTTGTGATTTTTAAAATTCAAATAAATTCGTATTAATTTCAGTGTTCTAAAAATTCCCGCCTAGGTCCGCCTAGGCCTCGCCTAGGTGCTAGGCCCTCCCTTGGCGCTAAGCCCTCCCTTGGCGTCTCACCATGACACTAAGCTCCCCTGACGCCTCACCTAGGCCCAAGGCGGCAAAAAAATTCTTTCAGGAAATTAGGCGGGGCCTAGGTGGGGTCTAGGCGAAGATGTTTTTTTTTATTTTAATAACTAACCAAACCAGATTTTAATATATTTATTTTTCTAATAATTTACCATATTCATAATACATGTTGTAGCATATCAAATCACAACAAAAAGTGAACAATATCAAGTCAAAATGGATACTTTTATTATAGTTGTAATTTTTTAAACTTGTACCAACTTCAAATTATATAAATGATGATACATTTGTAATATTTAGTTTAATTCAATATAATTCTTAAATTTATGTTTAGTTTCTTAAGTTTTAATATTGAATTAAATTCTTGAAATTTTAAATTTTATTATTTAATAGCAATCGTGTTTATGAATAAAACTAATACGTTAAAAATATGTTTGAACTTTGAACAATTGCATGTTTGTGTTTGAACTTTGACATTAGCAATATGGATATGTGTTTGAACTTTCAGCAAAGGCCTTCATTATCTTTGTTATAGATTTTTTTACTTTATATTATTGTTTTGTTTGGATAAATGTAAGATAAAATATTAAAATTGGCTTAAAATAAAAAATTTCGCCTAGGCTCCCTAGGCGCTAGGCCCCCCTCGGCCGCCCGCCTAGTGCCTTTTAGAACATTGATTAATTTTAAATTTAAAAATTTCACTAGCCAACAATAAGTCAAAATGGAGCTTTTGTTGGGGAATGGGGTGGGACTTGGGAGTATAAAGTTTTTAGATCTATGAGAAGCCTTATTCAAATTTGGAATTTTGGATGTCCCTTTCTTGTAAATTTGGAGATTGAAGACTAAAATGCAGTACTTCTCATCCTAAAATTTGTAGAATTGTTGAGGTTTGCACTCTAATATTTAAAACGTATTTACGTATATCTCAAAGTTCTTTTTGAGATTTTAATCGGTCAAAAATGAGAGTGCATTTTGTTTAGGGGAAAAGAGCTTTGGGTTACATTTTGACAGGTTAAAGTTCCGCATTTTATTTAGCAAAAAAATATATTATGATGCATTTTAAATATTGAAGTGTAAATCTAATGGCCATATTTTAGTCAAAATTAAATTGGTTGAAAGTGATAGACAACCTGTATGACCTCACTAGCTAGTAGACACTAGACACATACCTACAAGATAGATTTGTACAAGATTCTTATACCTAACTACCAAATTTTAATTCATAGTTAGGTTGAATTCACTGATAATTTTGGTTAAGATTGTATATTGCTCAAACAATCTCTACTAATTTGGTGTTTAGGTGCATCGTTTGAATATAATTAAGATCTTTGGGTGGGACAATTATTTATGGACAAGTGATAAATTAATGCACTTCTTTTTTTTCACACTAGAGCCTGTTCGGAAATGACTTATAAGTTGGTTTGACCAACTTATAAGTCATTTGTTACTATTCACCTGTTCGGTAATGACTTATTTTTCTACTTATAAGTTGAGTTTTAAGTACAAAATAATAAGTAAGTATTTGTAACTTATTTTAAAATGACTTATAAGTTATTTTAAAATAAGTTAGTTTGACCAAATGTAATGTCTATTTTGCTCCTCTTTTTATTAATGTCCTTTTTGGTAATCTTTACATTTATTTTAACTTATAAGTCATTGTAAGCTGAACACCTTCATAACTTGTTTTAACTAAATTTTTAACTTATAAGTCAAATTGATGTCGAACACTTTTACTTATAAGTCATAACTTAAAATAACTTATAAGTCAACTTATATTTTAACTTATAAGTCATTTAAAATAAGTCATTCCTGAACACGCCCAGCTCTGTCTTCAAAAGCATGTTAATTCTCAAGTATAATAAATTTTGTAAATTATATGTTTGGAAGTACAAAAAATTTACATTAAATGTGTTATAAAGACTAGTTTATCTTCAAAAGTAGAGTCCACTTTTTAAGAAAGAAAAAAACTCATTGTACTTGTGTGAAATCCACTTTAGGTAAATTTATAACTTAATTATATATTCTCTCCATGTTTTATTTTATTTTAATACGCCTAAAATGTGTCTTTTACACATCTATTCGAGCCACATGCTTCAAAGGAATGACAAACAAGGGAAAAACGCCCAGAGACTGTAGAGATGAGAATCAATTATGATTTCTCTACTAATTTTCATTAAACCAAATAGAGTATATATACAGAGGAATAACAAGATTACTCCTAAATACAAGAGGAAGACCTAGTCTAAAGGAAGACTCAGCAACTCTGCTATATACAAGTAAATATTTGAATTTGAATAATGATATCTTTGTTACATGCTGATATGCCCCCTCAAGATAGGCCACGTGTAGAGAGGCCAATCTTGTCACGTAATTTCTGGAATTGAGAATGAGGCAGAGGTTTTGTTAGAAGATCAGCAAGCTGGTCTGCAGATGAAACATGAGCCACACGAAGAGCACCAAATTGAACTTGATCACGAAGGAAGTGATAATCAACTGCTACATGCTTCATTCGAGAATGAAAGACGGGATTTGAACTTAACTGTGTTGCACCGATCGCAGTAGACAACTGGGGGGCTGACCAGATTGATGCAAAGTTCAGAGAGCAAAGAGCGAACCCAAAGAGAGTTCGAAGAAGATGAGCAAAGAACGGAGCGATATTCACCTCGATGAAGAACGAGCCACAGCTTTGCGCGCTTCTGTAGCTCCAGAAATGAGATTGCTGCCTAGGTAAACAAGGTAAGCACCAGTTGAAGAGTAGTCATCCTTGTTACCTGCCCAATCAGCATTGGAGAAGGCATGTATCGAATCGGAGAAAGCATGAAGGGATAGTGGTGAATTGCGATGAAGAAGGCCATCATTTAAGGTGCCACTGAGGTAACGCAAAATTCTTTTAACCAGAGTCCAATGCTCATCTGTTGGTTGATGCATAAACTGAGACATTTTGTTTACAGCAAAAGAAATTTCTGGACGAGTGAGAGACAAGTATTGAAGGCTGCCCACTACAGTTCTATATTCCGTGGGGGTCAGAGAGAGGTGATCCAGATGATAACTTGATGGAGGACGAGCTGGTTGGTAAAGGTGTTTGAACTGGTTTGGCAGCTTGCATATTAGTTCTAGTGAGAAGATCCTTTATATATCGCCTTTGTGAGAGAAGTAGGCCATGACGATGAGGAACAACTTCGACACCAAGAAAATATGATAGAGGGCCTAGATATTTGAGAGAAAAACGCTGAGCTAGGCACGTAACAACTTGGGATACAAGATCGTTACTATTTCTAGTGATGATAATGTCATCAACGTATACTAGCAGATAGAGGAGGTTGGTTCCAACGTTTAGAATAAACAGAGACGTGTCAGAGTGAGAGTTCTTGAACCCAGAATCTACAAGAAATTGGCTTAATTCATGATACCATGCCCGAGGAGCCTGTTTGAGACCATAAATGGCTTTGTGAAGTTTGCATACATGGGTGGGTTTATCAGCGTCAATGAAACCAGGAGGTTGTGCCATATATACTGTTTCTGATAGATTACCTTGGAGGAAGGCATTGTTTACATCCAATTGGCGAAGAGACCAGCCATTGCTTATGGCAATACTGAGCACAAGTCGCACAGTAGTTGGCTTGATTACTGGACTGAATGTTTCAAGATAGTCCACACCTGGTCTTTGATGAAAGCCTTTGGCTACAAGGCGAGCTTTAAACCTCTCAATAGAACCATCAGAGTTTCTTTTAATGCGAAATATCCACTTACAGCCTACAAGGTTGGTGATGCCGGTTGGAGAAACAAGTTCCCAAGTCCCATTGCGAACAAGGGCATCATACTCTTCGGACATAGCTTTGCGCCAGTTTGAGTCTTTAAGGGCCTGGGTAACAGATGTGGGTTCTGAACTGGGTGAAGAGGCTAAGTGTGTGTGGAGATTGAGTTTTTGGACAGGTTCCGTGATATGGTTTTTGGCTCGAGTAGTCATGGAATGGCGAGGAGCTAGTGTAGAGACTTGGTGTGAGGCAGGTTCTGGTTGATGGGGTGTTGGAGACATGGTTGAGGGGTGATCTGCAGCAAGGGCCAAGTCCGGAGCTTGTACTTCTGGAGTGTAAGAAGGCGGTTGTGCTGGAGGAGAAATGGGAATTGTGAGAACTGGTGGAATCCAATCAGAAACTGTAGTGGTAGTAGTGGTAGTAGGACGTGGTTGCTGAATGTTGAGTGTGGTGTAAGGAAATATGGATTCAACAAATTGGACATGACGAGAGACATGTTTTAGATGTGGTTGGTTCAAAACAGAGATAGGCACTTTGAGACAAAGAGTAACCAAGAAAGACACAGGGTGTGGACTTGGGGGCTAGTTTGTGGGATGAGTAAGGACGAAGCCATGGATAACATAAGCATCTGAAAATTTTGAGTTTAGAATAGTTTGGTTTTGTTTGGAAAATTAATTCAAAGGGAGTAGAGAGGTTGAGAGTGGGGGTGGGCATTCTATTAATTAAGTATACTGTGATCTTCGAATGCACGAGTCCAAAAGGTGAGAGGTAAGGAGGCATGGGAGAGTAAGGTGAGGCCAGTTTCGACAATATGACGGTGTCTTCTTTCAGAGTAGCCATTGTGTTCGGGTGTATGAGGTGGACTAGTTAGATGGGTTATACCAGCAGTAGAAAGGTAATCTTTGAGACCCAGATATTCTCCCCCATTGTCAGAATATAAAGTGATGATTTTGTGGTAGAAGTAATTTTCAACAATGTTTTTATAGCGTTTAAACACTTCGTGAATATCTGATTTTCGTTTGAGAGGATAAAACCATATATATTTTGTAAAGTGATCGACAAATATGACATAATATTTAAAACCATTGTAAGAAATAATGGGAGAGGTCCAAACATCAGAAAATATAATGTGAAGAGGGTGTGAAGACACAAGTGATGAAGTAGAAAAAGGTAATTTATGACTTTTATTGCAGAGGCATGCATTACATGAGAAATCTTTTGGCATAGAGGAAGACGATTCTAAATAAGAATTAGAGAGAATATGTTGTAAGATTGGAAGAGCTGGATGTCCTAAACGATGATGCCAGTTGATAGATGTTGTTTTGGCTGTAGAGAATGCTAGAATCGGGTTCTTGGGAGCCGTCCATTCATACACTCCATCCTTAGTACTGCCCTGGAATAGAATTGCCCCCGAGCGAAGATCCTTCACAAAAAAGGAAAATGGTAAGAATTCAACTGATGCATTGTTAGTGATGCAAAACTGAGAAATGGAAATTAAGTTCTTTTTCATGGTTGGGACACAAAGAACATCAGATAAAGTGAAAGTTGATTGGGGAGATGAGAGAGTAGTGGAGCCTGTGTGTGTGATTGAGAGACCTGTACCATCCCCGATCATAACATACATGATGAGAGGCACCACTGTCGAGTAACCAGATCGAGTTTGGTGATGTGTTGTTGGTAGCAAAGTTAACTCGTGGCTGCCAATGAGCAGTTGAGTTGTTGGAGGATGAGTATGTAGTGGTAGAGGATTGAATGGGAAGCACTTGAAAGGAGGGACATGGCTGTATGTCCTTGGATTCCACAGATCTGACAGAAGCCTTGATAAGGTCTAGATGGAGGACGGTTGCTGCGATGTTGGAATCGTGAATCTAAGTTCATCGGTGGACGGACATTATTGGGTGCTGGTGGATGCCAAATTTGGTTGCTAACAGGTGGTGAGGGAGAGGGGGTACGCCAATTATTAGTTTTGTTTGGCGCCATTGGTGGTTTGTTTTGTTTGTCGTATAGGCAGTAATTGGAAGTGAAGTTTCTGAACTTGTGATTGCTGGTGCAGAGGCTTCAAAGGAAAGTAGCTTCTCGTGAAGTTCATCAAAAGAGATGGAAGTGTCACGAGCTTGTACCGCACGGACCAGTTCCTTGTATTCATCGCCTAGGCCATCTAGGATCTTGTCGGGGAGGTCTTCAGGATCCATTGGTGCACCTAGGATGGCTAGTTCATCAGCACAAGCTTTGACAGAGTGGAGATACTCGGTTACATTCTGACCGCCTTTTGTTGGATTTTTAAGTTTGGTTTTGACTTGTTTGATGCGACCACGTGAGGGTTTGGCATAGGTGTTAGCAAGAATGGTCCATGCTTCTTTTGCAGTCTTGGCTTGGGCAATGAAGGGAAGGATAAAAGGGGAAAGAGAGCCAATTAAGGCATTTAGCAGTAGTTTATCTTGACGAATCCAGAGTTTGAGAGAAGGATTGGTTGTGGCAGTGTTGTTTACTGTGATGGTGGTGGGAGGACATGGATTGGATCCATCGATATACCCAATGAGGTCATATCCAATGAATAAAGTTTCAAATTGTAGCTTCCAGGATAGGTAATTTGTGGAGGTGAGTTTGAGTGGTGCTTGAGCCGATATGTTGATAAGAGGAATTTCAGTGTTTGGAGGACTTGCGCCAGAGATAATGTTGGTGGAGTTAGGTGTTGTCATTTTAGTGTTTGACTGCAAGAGAATAAGAGGGAAACAAGAGAGGAAAGAAGAGAAGTAAAAAAAAATTAATGGGGAGGAATCGATATGAGCTCTGATACCATGTAGAGATGAGAATCAATTATGATTTCTCTACTAATTTTCACTAAACCAAATAGAGTATATATACAGAGGAATAACAAGATTACTCCTAAATACAAGAGGAAGACCTAGTCTAAAGGAAGACTCAGCAACTCTGCTATATACAAGTAAATATTTGAATTTGAATAATGATATCTTTGTTACATGCTGATAGAGACCTCCTGACTAATCTTTCATTCTGAGCAGCCATCTATTATAGTTACCTTTATAGGTTAATTAGACTCTCTACCACTTGATCATGCCAATCTAAGAACTTACAAGTATACTTGATGCCGAATACTTTTACTTACAAGTCACAACTTAAACTAACTTATAAGTCAACTTATATTTTAACTTTAAGTCGCTTTAAAATAAGACGTTGCCGAACGGGCTCTTAATATGGGTGCATAAACATATTTTTTTAGTTTAAAATTCTTTAAAACTTGCACTGCACTCTAAAAATGTGTACAAACTTGGCCCATTTTTTTAATTTCTAATTTTGACTTAAAACATCTGAAATTAATAAAATTCCTTTTATTTGTACACAGGAAGATATTGATCTCATGGCAAAGCTGAATTTTGATGCCTACAGATTCTCTATCTCATGGTCCAGGATTTTTCCAAGTAAAAACTCTCAACAATCCACTTTAGAATAGTGTACATTCAATTCTCTATAAAGCTGATGTTTTGTTGTTAATTGTTGTGCCAATGTAGATGGAAGTGGGAAAGTAAACTGGAAGGGAGTTGCTTACTATAACAGGTTGATAAATTACATGCTCAAAAGAGGTAATTTTACATATTGACATATTGTACTAAGGTTTTCTCACAGAGGGCAAAAGAGAAAATTAGAACTAATGGGGTTGCTAAAGTGATTAGTTCCTCCTTTAACAAAGTAACAAGTCTTTGGTTGAAGAATTTTATCAACAAAGAAAAAGAGTATTTTGTTAGTCCAAGGTATTGTTAAAGACACTCAACAATCATATTGACTTTGCACTCAGGCCAAAATATTCACAACAACTTAAGTTATGATGATTAGTACAAATAATAATGATTAGTACATAATCCAAGGTGGTTTACGGTATTGTTATCTCTATTGATTATGCGGTTCCATGAGCAGCTGAACCATTCCGTGGAACTGTGTCAAAGTTTTTCTTCTCTTTTTGCCCCTGTAGATTTATATATGTTATTATTTTGTCTTTTTCAATTCATTTTCTTTTATATTTTCTCATTTTGTCCCTTCAATTTTGATAAAATTTCTACTTTATATGTTACTAATTACACATGCAACACGTGTTCCACAGTAGTTGGTCTATATATATTACCGCCTCAATTCACCTTCTTAGTGTAACAGAGGTTGTGTCACAAAAATGAGATCCTTTAAATGCCCTCCGAGATTTGTGAATTTCCAGTTTTGTCCTCCAGTTACTGAACTTTCTAAAAAAACTTCGAAAAACTCTTTCTTTTGCCCTCCAAGTTTAAAGTTCTTCTTATTTTGTCCTCCAATGTAAAGTATAAAGTTTAAATAAATAATTTAATATATATTACACAAAACTCATGTGCCAGAAGGGCTTGTGAGTTTAATATGGCGCACGTTTGAACCAGTTAATTAGACAAATAAAGAGTGACAAAAAACACTTTTATCCCACTGTGGTTGTAGTGTTTTAAGCAATTAACCATTGTGCTTTTAAAATATTCATTTGACCCACTATGCTTTTTAAAAATTTACAATCAAGCCATTCCGTCCAATTTCTTGGACGGACGTTAAATAATTACACACGTGGCATTGAAAAAAAAATTAAAAAATCATTATTTTCTGATGTGGCAAGCCAGTCAGCCAATTTCTTTATACTATTGAGCCACTGCACTTTAGAAAAAAGCAATTGGCCCACTGTGGTTTTAAAAATATTTTTATGTTTTATTTTCTTTCTTTTTCTTTACCTAAATATTTATAATATGTATAATATTAATAAAAATTAATATTATAATATTCATAATATGTATGTTTTATTTTAAAATAAAAATAAAAATACTTTTATGTTTTAAAATACTTATAAAATTTTTTAAAATAAAAATATTTTTATGTTTTACTTTCTTTCTTTTTCTTTACCTAAATATTTATAATATGTATAATATTAATAAAAATTAATATTATAATATTCATAATATGTATGTTTTATTTTAAAAATAAAAATAAAATACTTTTATGTTTTAAAATACTTATAAAAATTTTTAAAATAAAAATATTTTTATGTTTTATTTTCTTTCTTTTTCTTTACCTAAATATTTATAATCTTTTTCTTTTTATGATTATAATATTAATATTTATAATCATTGTTATTCTTGATCTGCTTACAGTAATTTCTACATGTACATAAAAACAAGAACAGTTGGAGGAAAAATCAAGAGAAAGAAATCAACACATTAGATGATAAGAAATCATTACAAAAATAAATTAAATTTAGCATCTGGATTGTTGAATTTTGTGCTATATGAGGTTCTGCAATCATCATTAGTAACCGTGAAGTCCGGCAGGCACCATGAAATCCGGGAAGTAGAATAGGGTCGACCATTCACAATCAGACCACCCAAGAACACCAAATTATTTGAACATTAAACACATCTATCCTCAACCCATCTAGTACCACATAACATCTAACATCTCAGATTAAAAAATAAGCAGACATTAAAAACATTAAACATCTATCCTCAACCCATCTAGTACCACGTAACATCTAACATCTCAGATCCAATCAAAAACATTAAAAAATAAGCAGACACACGTAACATCTAGATTTGAAACAATACCTAATATAGTGAGATTCGTTGTGAAAAACAGAAATGCGTAAATCCATCTCCATCTCAGATTTATAGATCCAGATCTGAATTTCTTTTTCTTCTTAACAAAAGTGAAAAACAGAAATGCTAATTTGTGGCTGTTGATTTCGGTACCTTTTTGGGAAGGATCGTAATTCGTGGGAGGAGAGAGGATAATTTTGGTGAGGAAGAAGATGAAGAGGGTTTGACTTATTAAAAAATAAATTAAAATATTTATTTTAATTTTATTATTATTTTAATTATTTTTTGCCACATAATCAATGATTTTATTTTATTATTTTTTGTTTGTTGCCACATCAGAAAATAATAATTTTTTAATTTTTTTTTCAATGTCACGTGTGTAATTATTTAACGTCCATCCAAGAAATTGGACGGAATGGCTTGATTGTAAATTTTTAAAAAGCATAGTGGGTCAATTGAATATTTAAAAGCACAGTGATTAATTGCTTAAAACACTATAACCATAGTGGGGTAAAAGTGTTTTTTGCCAATAAAGAGTTATGTAATTTAAGCACACAGAGATAAGTTGATAAAGCTAACTAATTAAGCACTAAAGTTTATAAGCTGAATTACTAGTCTTAACAGTTTTAAGTTGATTAAATAAAATTTAATGATTACTTTTCAGTCCAAGTTTTCTTTATACACTCCTATTGTGCCAGTTTTGCAGCATTAGTTAGTCAGTCTATTAGCTTAACTTCATTTAAACATTCTTAACTCTGAAAAATAAGGATTTTCATTTGCCAGATAATTTCTAAAACTTGTATCATTGTCTTGCAGGCATTACCCCTTATGCTAATCTTAATCACTATGATCTTCCTCAAGCACTTCAGGAGAAGTACAACGGATGGTTAGGCCGTGAAGTTGTGTAAGTACTACGAAAAAACATTAGCATTTATTTTTTCCATTTAGATTTTATCATTTTGCAACAGAAAAAATTCAAATTATGCATTCAAATTTGTTACATATAGCTTTACCATTCTGCAAGCAAAATAATCCAAATTACGCGCTCTTGTATTTTGTTGCATATGATTTGTGTCTCGAATCCTAGTTTGGAATCCGACATTTGACCCGATACGAATTATATTTTGCGGCGAATCAAAGGAAAAGAAAATTGAGGTTTAGTGGTGGTACCACACATGTTATTTGGGTCCATTATACTTTTGACTTGGCTATGTATATGATAATGACTTTCGATGTATTCTGATTTTGGGTATGAGAATTCTCCTCGTAGATTGTATTCTTCACACTTCGATATAGTGACATATTCTGCCTCTCAGTTC
Source organism: Panax ginseng (assembly GCA_020205605.1). Lineage (NCBI taxonomy): Eukaryota > Viridiplantae > Streptophyta > Magnoliopsida > Apiales > Araliaceae > Panax > Panax ginseng. The sequence continues at coordinate 179,758,986 of CM035132.1, forward strand.
TTGTCTTAACTTATCCCCTTTCATTTCTTTGTTTGGCATAGTTTGTTATAAAGCATATGATTTGCTTTGTGCTGTACAGAAAAGATTTTGCGGATTATGCAGACTTCTGTTTCAAGACATTTGGAGACAGAGTAAAAAACTGGATGACATTCAATGAACCTAGAGTGGTAGCTGCTCTTGGCTATGACAATGGTTTTTTTGCGCCTGGAAGATGCTCTAAATCATATGGAAATTGCACGGCTGGAAATTCTGCCACAGAGCCTTACATTGTAGCACATAATTTGATTTTGTGTCATGCATCTGCAGTTCAAAGATACCGTGCAAAATATCAAGTAAAATCCCATATTTTCATTTTAATTTCTTTTAAATCATTTGTTGCTACATGGTACATAGATTTTATGGGTTTTATGTCGCGACAAAAATATTAGATTAAAATACAAAACTCTCCCGTGTAATTTTTTGTCCTTGAGTTTGACTAATTAACAAATCCCTCACTCGAAGTACAATTAGAAGTGCAAAACTTTTATAACTAGAATTGCAAAACATACCTAAAACATATAGTTTTACACTACAAATTGTACCAGGTGGTAGCCGTTTACTATATATTATAAATTAGGTATCATATCTCCACAAAACGATAAACTAAAAATTTTGCCTAAAAAATAAAGATAAACTAAAAGGGTATAATTTTGCATTTTGGTTAAAGAATTAAGAAAATGCCTAATTGTATTTTTTTTATATAATGTATTTCAGAAAATACAAAAGGGAAGGATTGGAATTCTCTTGGACTTTGTTTGGTATGAACCTCTTACAAGATCAAAAGCTGATAATTATGCAGCTCAAAGAGCAAGAGACTTTCATCTTGGATGGTAAGAACAAATTTTATGAATCATGCTTCTTATACTCCTCGTCTTTAACAAAATGGAACTATTTGCGACTTTATTTACATTTATGCAGAAATAAAACAACGGTTTTGATTTTTAAACCACAGGTTTTTGCATCCCATTGTATATGGGGAGTATCCGAAAACCATGCAAGATATTGTTGGAAAAAGGCTACCAAAATTCACAAAAGATGAGGTTAAGATTGTGAAGGGATCTATTGATATTGTGGGCATAAACCAATATACTGCTTACTACATGTATAATCCCCATCCAGCCAAAACACCAAAAGAGCTTGGTTACCAGCAGGACTGGAATGCTGGATTTGCTTGTAAGATGGTTTTTCCTTCACTTTTCCACGTGAGAAATCAAATACGTTTAGACTTTAGAGTTATGTTAGGCAACTCAATTCCAGGCGTTGAAAGTTGAACTGAGCGTCAAATTTTAACTAAATTTCAATTTCATGGAATTGCAAATGTGCTCTCAGTTCTAAGTCCAAAGCTTGGAATTAAATTGTCAAACGTACGCGTATTATTTGATAACTTTATCATAGCTAAATTATACTCCTTTGGCATTTGCAGTTGCAAAAAATGGAGTGCCAATCGGTCCAACAGTAAGTGAACTAGATTTTGCTATGGTATTAGGTATACCGCACATTGATTTATAGTTACAAGTTGATTACTTGTGTAAACCTGCAGGCATATTCTTACTGGCTCTACAACGTACCATGGGGTTTGTACAAAGCAATTACCTATGTTAAAGAACATTATGGAAACCCTACTATGATTCTTGCTGAAAATGGTAAGACTTAGCAAAATTTCAATATCTAATGAATTGCCAATTAGTACTCAGGTATTCTTTTTAATTTGGTAGACAACCATAAGGCTCCATATTATTCAATGGATCTAAAAACACAAAGCAGAAAAATTGGCTCAGTAATTCATTTTTTCGCATGTTTGGTTAAAATGGGAAATTGGAGAAAGGCAGAAATTTTTTATTTTTACATTTCATTTCCTTTTTTTGTTTTGGTAACTTTATAATCATGTAGTTTTTATGTAAGCAAAAGCAGAGTAGTTAATGAGAGAAAAATATTTGTTCTTTTCATATTCTCCTTGCTTCTTTGTTCTATGAGTGTTGCTATATAAAATGACAAATTTATGTCGATATTAGATACTAATATATGTGGATGCATAGGATAGGAGGTAGCAAGTAAGGGACCCATGTATTACAATTCTATTTCGCTTTCAGTTTCACGTTAGTGACAATTCACATTCGACATAAAATTAGTGGTCATATAAATCATTTTCCTTGTTTTATCTTACAAATATGAAGGAGCTGTGCTCTAAATTTTGCATCAACTATGCTTGTGTCTGTGCAGGCATGGATGACCCGGGAAATATGACGATACCCAAGGCGTTGCACGACACTGCTCGGATCAACTACTACAAGGCCTACTTGAAGGAACTGAAGAAAACAGTTGACGAAGGAGCCAATGTGATAGGCTATTTTGCGTGGTCATTGCTTGATAATTTCGAATGGAGATTAGGCTATACTTCAAGGTTTGGCATTGTTTTTGTCGATTTCAAAACCCTTAAGAGGACACCTAAGATGTCTGCATATTGGTTCCAGCAGTTGCTACGTCGAAAGAAGCATTAAACAGCAGTGGCAATCTCTTTTTGTTTTGTGGTTTTATTGCTTAGGATATGTAGCAGTGTATTTTGGTATCAATAAGCTGTAGACAATTGCTCAAGTAGCCTTGTACTCTATCTAAGAAGGTTTTTACGTGGAAATATTATTTTCTGTTGTGTATTTATCAGTTTCCTATTAGTATTTATAAATTCCTGGATTCTCAAATAAAGTCTTGGTTGCAACTATGTTTGTATAAACAAATGAGCTTATATTAAGAGGTTTAACCATGGCTTGTGTACCATACATGTAAAGATCCTGTCTAAATCGAGCATAGATTAATGTTCAACTTGGATTATCTTCGTTTAGAGTAGACTGATCCAAAAGGTCATGAATTGTTGGTGTCCTTGGTAGCAAGATTGAGATCTTATATACAACAACAAAAAAGAATCTGTTTGACCCACATATTTTGATGTAAGACTATGGTATTTACAAAGAATCTGTTTGACCTACATTCTCGTTAATCAAATAATAGTTCAGTCACAATCACAATTTTCTTCATAACATTTTTTGATATTTTCACAATATTTTTTGATATTTTCAAATGAAAAGTGTTGCTATAAATGTATAGTGACGGTGAAAACCGTCGCTATAAGATCTATAACCGCGATTTTTATGTAAAAATATTATTTTTATTGTGAATTTATCAGTTTTCTGGAATGAACCAAAGATCCTTGGTAAATGGTAATAATTGTGAATAAAATTACTATAGTCATCTATGTATACATAGGGGAGAGTTCAAGACTTAAATCTAGTTAGAGTGCGGTGACATGCAATATGTATTTGAGATAAAAGTACCAATAATATAAGTCAATTCTTTTTATTTACTTTGAAAAATTAGTTATTGAAGGAGAGACATTATGACCTCGGCTTTCGTGCTTTGGTAGGTCATCGAAAGATGTCTTTGAGATTCTTTTGATAACCTATGTTATGTTGAAGGATATCTATATAATTTGATAGATTGTGTAAAGCACGCAGTAACAACGGAATCTAGAAAAATATGCAGAAAAGACAGTTCTTTTTTATTATATTAATATTTTTTAGTGAAAAAAATAAAAGAGTGAATTAATAGGAATAGAAAGGATAAAAAGGGAAGAACAAAAAAGTTTCACAAAATTGTTAATACTAAAAACGACGGTTACTTTTACATGCTCGTACCAAGTTTCTCATGCAAATAATGTAAAACTATTCTTATCGTAAGTTTGGAATTCGAATCATCATATAATACTTTATATTTTACATTAATTTGTTAATAAATTATATTTTTAATTCGACAATATTTACAAAAGTTGTCAAATTATATTTTTATCTGTAAAATACTGATAACTCAATTACATTATACCCTTTATGATTAAACTTTCACAATTTTATTTCTTGCTTAAGTCGATCATCTTACAAATTATGTGTGACTGTATAATAATTTTTTTTATCTTTTGTGGTTATTAAATTAAAATATAAAGTCTAAAATAATTTATAATTAATTAATCCTCTCATCTATTATTTATAAATATAATTATAATTTTTTTTAATAAACAAAGAGAATATAATTTTTAAATATTTAATTATATGTCAAGTTATCCACCACATAACGGAATTTATAACATTTAGTCAAAATAGGCAAACTGCGTTTTAAATTACTTTCTCTTTTAAAACAATCGAAACTTAAGACGGTTAAGAATTTCTCCCCCAGTTTCCTTCGGAGAGGATCTTATAGATTTCACGAGGAGAGATTTATAGATATAGAGACAGAAGTAGTGAAGACCGGCCAGTATTTGGGCCGGTGTAAGCAGAAGAAGCTGTAAAAATCGACATTTAGAAAGATCGAATGTGGTTAGTTGATTCTTCTCATTCATTTCAAATTTGAAGTTTCTTTAATCTGTTTATGCTTGTATTTTTGCATAATTTTTCTGGGTTTTGATTTGTGCTGAAATTTGGAGTTCAGTAAAACCCCTTTAGTGTGTGGATATAAATTGGGGTTTTGCTAATATTAACTGTTTTTTTATGCTTCAACTTACTTTCTTACTTCTGGGTTTTGATGTATACTAGTAGTTCTGCATAATTTTTTGGGTTTTGATTTGTACTGGAATTTGGAGTTCAGTAAAGCCCCTTTAGTGCGGTTATAAATTGGGTTTTTTATTTTTGTTAAATTAAATGTTTTTGATTTTTTATGTTTCAATTAGCTTTTATTACTTTTGGGTTTTCTGTGTTTCTGTATTAGGTTTCTTTGAGGAGAAAATACTATGCAGATATAGATGGGTTTTGATAAACATTAATTCTTTGATGTGGCAAGTTGACTAATCTTGTATTATTTTTCCTTATATATTATTGCCTGGGTTCCAAAATATAAGATCTTTTTAAAGTCAATATGAGGTTGAGTTCAAATTCAAAATTGATGCGATTCATTTTACTTTTTAAAACAACAAATGTTGTAACTAGTCTTACTTTTTAGATTATTTACAATTTTCATAATTGTATTGTCTAAAAATTAATGAGTTCTTGTCAATTTTGAATTTGAAAAGATCTTATATTTTGGAACCGGGGGAGTATTTGTAACTATTTATTCTTTGAAGAATGAAGAATGCTTCTGTGCTGTAGTTGCTTTTTATGTGTCTGGGTAAATGTGCTGAATTTTCTGTTAGCAATAGCCAATAAATGGTGATGTTCTGTAACTTTTGTTGGTGTTTCAATTTTGATTTCCATTGATTTGGCTTGATAGGGAGTTTTGGAGAAGGCATAAGAAGAAGGTCTATGTCACACTTGGAGTTTTTGGAAGTGGGTATCTTTTATACAAGCTTTATGATGCTCATCAGAAACAGCTTCGTGATCTTGAGAAAGAACTTGCCACCGAGCGTGAAAATGAGGAGCTCGTTAAAGTCCAGTTAAGATTTTAAAAATTATCCAATTTCTTACTCCATCCCTTCCAAAATTAGAGGCTACATTTTTGACCTTTTGAAGTTAATTTTCAAAATCGCTAAAAATTCATAATTGATTTGATTCAAGTCTTGAAAGCAATAAATATAGATGTCAATAGTACTTATTAGGTTAATAATGATTGTTATAACTATTTGTACCCATCTATTTTTATTTTAGGATTTTGCAAATTGACTTTAAACATCAAAATGTATCCCTAATTTTGGAACGGAGGGAGTATATTTTTCATTGGTTGGAACTTAGGTAGAATTGTTTTAAAAAAAAATATAATACTTGGGTTGTGATTTTTGGGATTTTGATTAATGGACAGAATGCAAGTGCATTTCGAGAACATTCAAAGAATAGCCGATACTACGACACTGCCTCATGCCATGCTCTATTTGAGTGCCCGTGTTGAAGAAGAGTTGGATATTTTGCACGTCACAGAGAAGCTAATGAAAGGGAAAGACCAGCCCAATACTCTCACATCTTCAGAAAAACTTGAACTGTGGGATAGACTCAAAATTCTAAGTATGGAAGATTGTTAAAATTGTGTTTCTATCGTATTTTTTGTTCTTTCCTTGCTTATAGATTCTTATTTTAATCTTTTGGTTAAAAATCCCTACTCTTAGCTTACCTTGTATATGCCTACTGGCTACTGCAGAAAAGCTTACCTTGTATTGAAATGTTTTTATTTTTCCAGGTTTCACTAGAACGGTGTTGTCCATTTGGGCAATGACAACTCTTAGCTTATATATTAGAGTTCAGGTCAACATCTTAGGGAGACATATGTATATTGACACCGCATTGGTCTGGGAGCTTCTCATTTACTTGTAAGTGCTAGTATCTTTTTTCTCTATATGAGTGATTAGACAGATATCTTACACGTCATTCAGTTGATTTATTTCTGTTGGTTGAATTGTATACATTCAAATAATACTCATACTATGCTATCTAGGAATTTCTTTCTCTGCTCTCAAACAACATGTGCTCATGTCAAGAGATGTTTGAAATTACTTAAATGTGATTTTTCGTTGCTACCCTGTTATTATAATTGTTATTTTTAATCTTTAGATAATGGAAAGGTTAATTTTAAAACCTAGAAAGTCTACTGTCCATGTAAAACATTGACAAAATATACTTATTCATACAAATACGGCAGCCTTTTGATTTCTTGTTATTTTATTTTTAAGGTATGTAAATACAACTTCACTGTTAACAATAAATTACACATCAATTTAAGTAATATTCCACTTCCAAATGCATGTAAATTAGCCCCTGTAAAGCATCTCTAAGTATCATTGGTTGAGCAAAGTTCTAAGAATAATGAATTGTTTGGGTTATTTAAATTAAAACTCTGAATAGATAATTTTGGATTGTGGTTACTGTTTTAGTAACTGCAGTCACTTAAATCTTCCTTGTAGGAGTTGGGAACGTAGTGCTAATCTCAGGAACAATGTATAGCCCGCTGTTGCATTCCCTATAATAACCCCAAGGGCTGGGAGAAATGACAGCTTTCGTGAAGGAATAATGTCAGGATCAAGCTAGATCTTAACAATTATTTGGACCGATAGAAGAAGTAGATTTCAGAATAGAGTTGGATCGAGGAAGAATGGGAAGAACAAGGAAGAAACTGAGGTCAAGGAAAAGGGTCACTGAAAGAAACTTCTCTCGGTATTCGATATTCGATATTCATTCAAATCAAGCATAAAATGAAATTATATCAACTACTCGTACTTTACTACTAGTGGACCCTTTTAGAGGCTTCCAAATTCTCCTACCCCTAACAACCATGCACATGTGTCATGTGAGGTTACTCTATTTAATAACTAGCAAACATAACGAAATACAAAAAGTGTCATTACAACTATATAACATAAATCTACTACTAGGGTTACTCTTAACAAAAAACCTCAAGTTTGATGGTTTCAATCCCCATAAATTGGGGCTAGACTTACCTACTACTAAAATGAATAGTCTGCTGTTGCATGCCTATGAAAAGAAGTATTATTTTAGATTATATAGTTTGAATTTAAATGGATGTTTGTTCTTTAAGTTCTGTCATGTTAATGGTTCATTTGAGATTTGATAGCAACTCACGTTCTTCAATTCTTGGAATAACAGGTTTTGAGATAGCTTTTCTCCCCTGCCCTTTGTTTTTAAACTTTAGCCTTTTCTTCTGGTTATTGTATGTTTATTATTATTTTTTAATAAGTAAATAATTTTTGCTTTAAGTGCCAAAAATGGGAGCAAACATATACAAAGCATGGGTGAAATAAAAGGCACACCTATCCTCCCACAAAAACCACAAAAAAATTACCTACATAAGGTACCTAGTACAAACCAGAGATCATAAACTCTTAAACCAAACGCGTGTATTGGTACTTGCGTTCCTAAACATAGTAGTACTCTAATTTAGCATATCAAATGTTTCTTTGTTAGTTTCCTATAGTTGCACAAATATCAATATTCTAACTTAGTATTCAAATTGAATGCTCAAACATAACATTTGTATTAAATTATTTGTCGAACAATCAACTTGTTGATTCAAGTAAATATCTTTTACAAAACGTAGTTTTACAGTGTTAGGATTATAAGAAAATTTCTAACTATAAACTCTCATCGAAAGCTACCCTAACTTACTGCGTTTTAGCTTATGTAACATACCTCGTACCGAAACAAACTGTGTGCCAGGTAACACTAGTGCAAACTCTCCCAAAAAATCCACACAATGCACAATGGAACCCATATATACCTCATGAAGCTGATAGAATAGAAGGCTCAGGAAAATATATTGATCATGTGCATTTGGTCTTAATTGTGCTTCTAATACCTGTTATTCCACTCCTTTCAACTCGTCCCCCAAATATTACAAGGCACCAAGTCCTGCAGCTTTCTTAAATCTTTCCTCACCCTTACCCCATGCCCAATTTGTATTTCATTAATTCAAGATTCATTTAGCCAACCCCAACTAGTTTGGGAGTAAGGCTTAGTTGATTTAGTTGAGTTGTATTTGTAAATCGAAAACAATTAGGTAAAAACACTGATATATTAACGGAATTTGCTTATGAAAGTATATGTAGTTGATTGGGTCATTGATTGGGTCATAAGTTCTTCATATATGCTCGATTAATCTTCGTCGTGTCCTAGGCTGAACTATTGTTTCTTATGTTGAAGATGAAGGATACATATGATCAGTGTTCTAAAAATCCCCGCCTAGGCGCTAGGCCCCCCCTTGGTGCCCCGCCTAGGCTCTAGGCCCCCCTTGGCGTCTCGCCATAGCACTAGGCCCCCCTGACGCCTCACCTAGGCGGCAAAAAAATTCCTCCAGAAAATTAGACGGGGCCTAGGTGGGGTTTAAGCAGAGAGGTTTTTTTTATTTTAATAACTACCCAAACCAGATCTTAATATATTTATTTCTCTAATTATTTATCATATTCATAATACATGTTATAGCATATCAAATCACAACAAAAAATGAACAATATCAAGTCAAAATGGATACTTTTATTATAGTTGTAATTTTTTGAACTTGTAACAACTTCAAATTATATAAATGATGATACATTTGTAATATTTAGTTTAATTCAATATAATTCTTAAATATATGTTTAGTTTCTTAAGTTTTAATATTGAATTAAATTCTTGAAATTTTAAATTTTATTATTTAATAGCAATCTTGTTTATGAATAAAACTAATACGTTAAAATATGTTTGAACTTTGAACAGTTGCATGTTTGTGTTTAAACTTTGACATTAGCAATATGGATATGTGTTTGAACTTTAAGCAAATGCCTTTATTATCTTTATTATAGATTATTTTGCTTTATATTATTGTTTTGTTTGGATAAATAAAATATTAAAATTAGTTTAAAAAAAAAATCCCGCCTAGGCCCCGCCCAGGTCCCCTAGGTGCTAGGCCCCCCTCGGCCTCCCGCCTAGCGCCTTTTAGAACATTGCATATGATTGCCCTTAGTATAGTCTAGAAAATGGCAAGAGAGCTCTTTAACAAAATTATATGGTAGGAAATGCATATGCTTGCAAGCAATTATATGGATGATGGATTTGAGTAGGTTTTAACATGAATCTTGTGAGCCCTTATTCTGGTGCCCATGAAAGTATGTGTGGAATTTATTTTGTTGACACTACTTTCTCCGCAAGAAGAATCCATTAGTTTCTTGGAAAGGGTGGTATCAGCTTCACATTGGGCCTTTCACTCATAGGAGGTATATTAACTTATTTTTGGTTACTTTTGTCCTTATAATCCTGTATTTTGATTCTTCGTAATTACCATTTACTTGTTGACAAGTACTAGTAACTTAAGGGCTTGTAATTCTATTCGATGTTGTTGGCTGATAATTGGATTCTAGAGTTGATTAGGTCACAGCTTTTGGATTTTAATATTGGACCTTTATTAAAGGAGACAATGGCATATGTCCATGCCTGATGTTAAACTGATTTGGAGATCTTTTTATTTGGTAACATTATGATGTCCTTGATGTATAAAGGGTAAATTTCAATATACAAACTTACACTAATATGTGAGGAAAATAATAGTATAATGTATTAGTTGAATAGTATCATTTTCTGTAGATTAAGAGAAAATCAATTAAATAGACTTCAAAGGTAAAGGTTCTGTTGATGTTGTATGTGCAACTGATAAACCATAGGTAAAATGAAGGATATATATCTCATTCCAACCATTTAATCATTTTGATAAGGATGTCTAAGATCTTTCTTTTGTACTCGTATTGGATATTTATAATGCAATTAGTATCATGAAGAGTAAGAACTTCCCAAAAATTATGTTGTGCAGTGTTAACAAACTTTAATTTAATTATATTTCCTACAGTAGAATTGAGGATCCAATGCTGGACCCACCCAGACGCACCTCCTTATATTTTTATGTATGCATTCATACATAATTAGAATGTCACTGGTGATTGTTAAGTTGCATCGCTGATGTTCAGTGGTTTGCCCCTGCTCATAAACTTTCAGGATATAGAACTTTTAGAAAGGACTACTTTATGTTTCCGTTTCCGTTTCCCTAGGACTTGTCTATATCACCTGTACGATATATTAGCTACGTGATTTAGACCCTTGAGTTTTTGAATCCATAACCGATTAACTGGTCCGATTGACGTTATAGGGCACAACTGCACAGAGTTAGCAGTATAAACCAGTTGAGCGAAGCTTGGTGTGTTGCTGTTCAAACTCTATTCCCTAAAACTTTTCTTCTGCGTGGAACTCCGATATTACCCCTTTATTCAGTCTCTAACAGGATAAGATTGACCCACATCTGAAGCCTTACAATATCTTTGGTTAGGTAATACTTTTGTCGGAAGTCAATAGTTTCTGCTATGAAAGTCCTTCAGTTCTCTTGAATCACGATGTGCAACTATGCAAGTCAATCTATGTGGCTACAGAAATCAGAACTTACTGTTGTAAACATATTTATGATATAGTAGAAACATGAATGTTGAGATTATATTGAAGTTGGACTCTGAGATCAGAATCCTCAATTTTCATATTTTTGGTTACATTTTCCATTGGTCATAAAAATATAATAATAAAAAAAACACCCTCCTGTAGTGCCCAAAACGTAAATGGATGTAACATAGGGTTGTTAATTATCTTTGTCCGTCTGGACATGATATTTCTCCTTTCATATGAAGCTTGGTGGGTTCCACATGCAGTATATCATGATATTGTATTACCTCGTACATAACAAATGAGCAGAGTAGAGAACAATTTAGGAGACACCCTTAAATATATATATATATATATATATATATTTATATATCTGTCGTGTATATATGTATGTATATGTATTTCTGTTTTAGGCCGTGTTCAGGTTTGACTAATAATAAGGTTTCAATCTGTGGGCTCCAATTTATATTTAGTAGTCAGCCTTAAACTAATTAGGAGTTTAGGATTTAGAAACTTGATAGGTAAGTCAATAAGGTATAGTTAGAAACTGGATAGCCAAGGGCCCAAGGCAATGAGGTATTTATATAGAGATTGGAAAACAGCTATTTTTTGAGTGTGTTCTCTTTTCCCATTTGTTATAGGATGGTCCTGCTTGTATTCTCTATATTATTCTAATCAAATTTCTTTTCTATCTAAAGAAAAAGGAAAAAAAAACAATAATTGACTGAATAGAGTGTTCCTTACAGAAACAAGAAGGATTATATATTTAGGTGCGTGTTTTTCATGCAATCCAGAAATTTAAATGAGTTGCGATTGACTAGAGAATATTCTTTATCTTAGACATAGGAGCAATGAAGTCCAAGTGTGACGATTTTTCCATCTCGTTATTGGCATTTCTGATTACCTGAAACTAATTCATTGTTTTAATTTCTTTTCTTTGGTAGGATGAAGCTGAACTCATTGATAGAAATGACCAGCAGCAGTTTTTGGCAGCTGTAGATTTCCTTTCTAATTATGGAATGTCCACATTGCTATCTAATATGCTGGCAGCAGCAGCTGAAGTCCTCAAGGAGTAGGATTTTCTATTCTAAAATTATGGCATATATTATGCATGTCGTTTACTTCAGAGATATAGTCTAGATCATTTTCTCTCTTAGTTTTCTAGAGAAAGAATAATCAAAGACTACAAAGGGTAAAATCCTTCCTCTTACCCCCAACAGTGGCGGTAAAACACCACATATTTTGATTTTTCTCTCTTTATTTTCTAGAGAACTGATAATCAAATACTACAAATGGTATACTGCTTTGCTCTTACCCTTATCCTGATTGTAAAACACACGTACAGAAAAATAGAGAGGAAAGTGATCGACTCCCATGAGACCTTTTTATCTAAAATAAAGAACTCAAATGAAACAAACTTCCTAATTTTTTATCAAAACAATTACCAACTAAAGTTCCCCCTAATCTGAATTTCCAAAACTGTCCGCAAATATGAAATGGATAGTGTTATATTTTTGGCTCTTCTTCATTTTAGGGACTAGCTCTGCTGATAAAAACTCGTGGATTTTTTAGAGGTTATCTGAAATTAAACATACCAAAGTCTTTAAAGTTTAAATATGTTGATTGATTTTCAATTTGCAGAAAGCAGTTGAAGGATATCTTCACCACTTCAGTACTTCATGAAACCATTCTGCAGATACTGGACAAGTTCATGAGCATGGGAAACCCTCACCAATGGGTGGATTATTTGATGCCTGAGGACTTGAAGTACAGATCTGCTGCCTTTTCCAGTAGGGATGGCCAAAATGTTTCGGAAGTCTCCAAATTTGACCTACTAATGCTGGAGACACATGCAGTGTTATCAAGGTACTTCCATCTTAAAACTACATGCATTTACTACTTCCCTTATGATTAAAAATTGAAAGGGTGGAAGTAAGTGAACTACAGTTGAGAATACCAAGTTAAATAGAAAGGTGGTAATGAATGTATAACTATTTTTCAGTTCTAGTTATAAGCATGGATTTATTGCATTTTTTAGAACCGATTTACTCGGCCACTTATTGTTCGTTAGGAATATTTCCTCCGTAAGTTGTTGGGATTTCCATGTTCTTGAATGTCTTACAAACAAAGCTGAGGCAGTATCAAAACAGGTTAAGTCTGAAAGCAGGTAAACTTGGATGAAAACTATTAAACACAAAATGTCATTCTTTTAGCTTTTGTAAATGTTATTTCTTTAGGAATGTTTGAACAAAATCATTAGATATTCTAACAAGGCCAATAGACGTTTTTTACATTTATAAAACTTTCACTTGTACTCTTTCCGACCTAAATTAAGTGAGCTGGTTTAAGTGGCACATAGTTTAAGGAGGGAACGTTTCTAAGAGGCAAGAATTTGGGTTTGAGCATTCGCGTTTGCCATATGGGATTCGTCAGTTGGTCAAATCTTATAATATATAATACATATATGATATATGTATATGCATACATACATTAAAAACTCAATGCCAGTACATGATAATTAATGATAAAATGTTATAACATTCAAGAAAATAAATAAAAAAATTAGTGCTATCTAGGAATTTGAGAAAGACATAATAGTAGTATATAAAACATTATATTAATTAGTGTAGTATATAGTATTACTAATATTCTCATTTCTTATCAATAAAAAAAAAAGCTACAGAAGAATTTTGTCAAATCTTGAAGAATTTAAGAACACCAAAGCTTGATTTGAGGATTGCCAACCTGCAAAAGAATTCTTGCTGCTGAGGTTTGCTTTTAGTTGCTATTTATGCAGCGACAAAGTAATTTGCAAGACCAAGTTTCCAAATGACTTGGGCTATCCAAGTTTGCCTAAAACAGCCTCACAGCTGAGCTGATAACTGAGAGTTAATGGGTTTTCATGGAGTTCTATTGTGCATAATGTTTTGTTTTGTTTAAAGTATTCGTGAACACGCTCACTGTGGTCTTGTTAAGTTAATAGCCTTATATATACTTGCTGAGATTAGGAGTATTGAATGACAAGATCTTGTTTGTAGTCTCCAGCAGTATATATAGGTTAACATAGTTGGCTCGAAGGTTAGGTTTAAATTTTTCATTCACTGGAGGAATAGAGGCTGTTTCTACAGCAGTTTTCAGTTATTATTGGCTACATTATCCTTGATTTTCTTGCATATTTCTGTCTTAAAAGAAAAAGGGGATGATACTAAGCTTGTAAATTAACAATTAACAAACAAGAAATCTGAGAAAGAGATATCAAGAAATTAATGGGAAAATCATATGGCTGCTCTGACCGAGATCTTTGGGTTCTTCTACTCAAAGCTCGTTAGAGAGCTTCCTTCTTGATTAGCAAACAACTCTTGTTGCTCTGTAATGAAACCTTTGGCGCTCAGCTTTGCCTCTACAATAAGTGGCTGCATCTTGGATGGAGAGAGTTAATGGTGTGGAGAGAATGAGTTCACTTATTTCAGTACATCCCCAAAGGGAGAAGCTCTCACTTAAAATGGGACAGAGAGAGTATATAGAAGCTTGGATCAATGTTGGATATTATTTGCATATCCTTGTTTGTCAAAATAAATTACTCTCTCCTTTTTAGAATACATCTACTCCATTGACTTTTATGGTCAAATTTACCATTTTTAAAGTTGATAAGTCTTACTATTTTTGTAGATATATTTGTAGATATATGTAAAGACACTATGACCATATGATATTTATAGACTACTAGTATGCTCATAAAAGACGAAGATGCCCCTCTTAACTATATTTTATCTGTGCACAGAAAACATGCTATGCTTTTATTTAACTACCCTTACAGTAATATAATATTAATAATAGTGCCCTTCACCAATATCAGTAATGACAATATGCTTAATTATTATTTGTTTAAATGGTCAATTTGATCATAAAAATCAATAAAGAACATTTATCCTAGGAAGGAATAAAAGGGTTTTTTGATGTGAATACATAGAGGGCAAGAAAATTATTAATGTGTTCTTTTGCACTTGCAGTGCCGAATTTCAAAGTATTGTAGATGTATCATTGAAGACAGTAGTGGATGAACTTATGCAAGACATGAAGGTTCGACCTGGAGGTAGCAAGCTGTCAGGAGTGCCACTAGCCAAACTTCTGCCGCAAATCGCTCAGATGGGTCCTCTACTGCTTGAAGAACCAGGCAAGAACAGGTTCATTCATATAATCCGAAACCTACCAGTGGTTGAAGTCTTCTTCAGTCTTCTATATGCAAACATGCCACCTTCATAGGCTGGTGAGTTATATTTTTATGTCAAATTCATCTGTAGCTTCGATGGATGCATGAATGTAAAAGATAGTATTTCTCAAAAGTTTCAACACTTTGAGCAAAATAACAAAAGATGTGAAAGATAGTCGAGTGAAAATTGTAATTTTTTCACTTCCCACTGTTGTTCATTAGTTTGTTATTTTAGTAGTTATATTTCGGGTGTTGTAATAAGTAAGAGCTGTTTTTTCTGTTTGTTTCCATGTTTTGTTATTCTTCATTATGTGTAATCCCTTTGTATGATCTAGGTTCAGATCAGAATAGTACAAAGTAATTCATGATCAGAATCGATACTGCTTTAAGTTATTTAAACAGGCAATGGAGTTATTTTAATTCTTGATCATGAAATTGTGCCTTTTTGGTGTATTTTTTTTCCCGCCATCGTTATTTTATTTAAACAGGGAACTAGAGTTTTTTTAATTCTTGATCATGAAATTGTGCCATTTTGTTTTTTTTTTTATTAAATTTTCTGCTATCGCTATGGTGTTATTTTACTTAAATAGGGAACTGGAGTTCTTTGAATTCTTGATTTGATGAAATTGCTATCATGTAATTTTATTTAAACAGGGAACTGGAGTTCTTTTCAAGTCTTGATCATGTAATTGTATCATTTTTATTTTATTTTTCTGCTGTCGTTATGGTCATATATACCAAACATTGTTT
The DNA here is from genome assembly GCA_020205605.1 of Panax ginseng. Classification (NCBI taxonomy): domain Eukaryota; kingdom Viridiplantae; phylum Streptophyta; class Magnoliopsida; order Apiales; family Araliaceae; genus Panax; species Panax ginseng. Next base: position 179,774,853 of record CM035132.1, read on the forward strand.
TGGAGCTCGTGTAGCCTTACAAGCATATTCCAGTCCTGAAAGGTCAAGTGGTATGATCGGTGGGAAGAGTATTGTAAGCATAATGTATATACCAAAACAAATGAAGAGTAATATCAGCTTGTTTCACTCAATTTCTTCCCCAACTAGCAAGGATATAGAACTAAAAATTCACGAGGGAGAATCTTGTTTTGATAGCAACGGATGGTACCTTCTCGAGTTGAACAAAATTATAGGTCTAGAAACTCCAGATAGGACCGAAAATGATGACTAGTGGTTTGAAACTCGTTCGAGATCGACTCAAAAAATGCAAGCGAATTCGATATTTAAACAAATCGAATTCGAATCCGTTTTGATACTCGAACACTTGTATGTACGATTCGAATTCGATTTTGAATCCGAGTACGATTCTGAGTACCTTGAAAAATATCAAGTAGAATCTGAGTAAAGTATTGTTCGACTTTATTTGGGATCATTTTCACCCTTAACACAGGACGAGTTCATTATATTTTTTTGTTTAGGTTGAAAATATAATGAAGCAATTGTTTGATATCACACGACTTATCACACATACACATAATGTAATGATGGCATATTATTTAAGACGATGAATATTTTATTAATCACAAAAGATATAGAAATAACGTAAGGCCGTAAGGCCTAACCTAGTCCGGAATTTTCAGATCTTGATCATTGGCTAGACTATGTCCAAATTTTAGTTGTGATGTTCTCAAATTCGGATTTATACCACTCAATTTGAGTGGTCAAGCTACAAACATAAATAAATTTCTCTAATAATATTGTGTATAGTATGACAACACACATCAAGTTCTTATTATAATTATTGTCACACTATTTTACAATATAGTGAGGATTATTACAGCTACTAACTCGAATCATCATTATATTTCCATGTTCTCCCCGCTAGCCTAGGGCCGGCCCTGAGTTTTTAAGGGCTTAAAGCGACAAAAAAAAAAAAGGTCTTTTGCGAATTGTTATTAAGATAGGCATAAAAAAAATTAAGAACTTTTTTTGAACAAAATAGCATCAATACGAAAGAATATCAAATATAATAACCGACTATTTCAATATTTCCAAAGTATCATTTAGATATCACATTATCACTAAGTGAGCTGGGCTCTTTCTTGATTCAAAAATTACAAGTCTGTCATTGAGTTTTGGGCCTATTTCATTGGGTAAATTTTTTGTGGGCCTTTAAATTTAAACTGATGTGGGCTGAGCTTTTCTTTTGGGCATATATATACATAACACAAATACCTCTTGGGGGTCCTAAAAATTTGTCAATTTTAGTGGGCCTAAAGCCCAGGCACCTTGTGTGACGCCCCCAAAATTAGGTATACATCACCCATCTTGAGTCGCCAAATACATGGTACAAAATACAAATACAAACTTAATTATACAAATGTCGGTAAACATACGACAATACATAAACCGAGAGTTCTAATAGAATATTGTCATCTGTACAATATCCATACTCAAGGAGTCCTCATTACATTTATTGTCACACTATTTAATGTAATAGTGAGGACTACTAATGCTATCTTCCGGACCATCACTCCTTTCCCAGACTCGTCCCCGGCCTATATTCTCATTTCACAAGAGAACATTGAAAGAAAGGGTGAGCTCAACTAGCCCAGTAAGAAATATTATGACTAAGATAATACAGAATAAATTATCATTAGTTTTCAACAATGTTAAACTGATAATATACAATAGACATCAAGTTTAACTGTAGCGGAATATGCAATCCATTAAAAGAGTCAAGTAGAGAATAAAGTCTACTATCTTTTATGTTTTAAAAGGTTTTCATCAATTTTATTGCTGAGACTCAGCTTAATAAATATACCACCACATCTAATCATCCCTGTACCACGGTCAAAGATTTTCATTAAATCATTAATGGTCATGACTATACCGAATAACACTGGTCATAATCATACCAAAAACTATTCATCAATACATTACAGGCCATTGAGGACTTTTATCACATTATTTATAACAGGTCATGATTATACCGAATGATCCCTGGTCATAATCATACTAGGTCCATCTATGCATGTAAGCCAAATATGACTTCAACATAATATAACATGAGGATGATGACAATGACATAATAATTCAATAAAACAAGTTCAAGAATTAATTTGTCCAGGAACCAATAACGCTTCAATTGTCAACATGATACTTTTTTGTAAAGTAAAATTTAAGAATGCTCGTAAGAATATTTCCATGAAATGATCTTCGGATGAAGCGCAAATATCAAGGATATTCCACTAATTTCATGGAGTATAGAAGTCAAAACTTTAACCAACCGAGTATAATAAAGAATGGAATAACAAAAGAAATCACCATGCATGCGGTATTGCAGATGACAGTTATTCCAACGAGAATAATAAAGATTTTAACCAGTCCGTGTAAAACACATAAATGTGATATTCCAATGAATAATAAAGACAAAATAATAAAGATTTAAACCAGTCCTGGTAAAAAACACACGTACGTGATATTCCAAATGTAATAATAAATGCGGAATAATAAATATGGAACCAGTCGTGAAATTCACTAAGCAGATATTCCGAAGAATAATAAAGAACGGAATAATAAAAGAATTTCACCAAGTATGCGCAGATTTGCGATAAAAGCGAGTTATTCCAACATAATAATAAAGAATGGAATAACGTAAGAAGATCACCAAGTATTGAGTAAACCGCATATCTGGTCATTCCACCAAGTATAGGGTAAACACATACATCTGAGTTATTCCAATGTAATAATAAAGAATGGAATAACATAAGGATTTCACCAAGTATAGGGTATGTCACAGCGTGTCTGAGTTATTCCATCGTATATAAATAAGAATGGAATAACATAAGGATTTCACCAAGATGTGGTATCTTTATATACAAAGTTATGTATAGGGTATGCCACAAAGTTATTCCAATGAATAATAAAGAATGGAATAATATAAGGATTTCACCAAGTATAGGGTATGTCATGATATCTGAGTTATTCCAATGAATAAATAAGAATGGAATAACATAAGGATTTCACCAAGTATAGGGTATCTGCATATACAAAGTTATGTATAGGTATGCCACTTTTACAAAGTTATTCCAATGAGAATAATAAAAATGGAATAATGTAAGTTCTCTTCATGAATAAGAAAGAATAACACCCCTCACCGTAAAAAGAAGAACTGGATATAGAAGTAGTGAAGTAGCGAGAATACTCTTCTTCTTTCTCTCTATAATTTCTCTCTAGAGTTTCAAAGAATTAAATGAAGAAAATAATGAAAGAATGAGCTTCTATTTATAGAAGAATGGAATGAATAAGAACTAATTCATGAACGGTCCGGATCGATTTACTTTTAAAAACGAACGATCCAGATCGATTTACTATTAAAACTTAAAGCAACGGTCCATATTGATTCACTATTCTAACCTTTAAACCAACGATCCATATTGATTCACTATTATAACTTTCCACCAGCGGTCCATATTAATTCACTAATATAACTTCAACCAACTATTCAAAAAATTAAAGACATCTCCTCATGGAATAATATTGTACCCAAATACCAATGCACAATAATAGAATGAATAGTAACTGGGTGAATAGTAACTCGTGAATAGTAACTCATGAGTAGTAACTCGTGAATAGTAACTCATGAATAGTAACTTGTGAATAGTAACTCGTGAATAGTAATTTCGGTGAATAGTAACCCATGAATAGTAATTCTGACACAAAAAGTGTCCCAAATACTCTAGTGAACAATACTAGAGTGAATAGTAATTTTTGTGAATAGTAACCCATGAATAGTAACTCATGAATAGTAACTCCGACACAAAAAGTGTCCCGAATACCCGATTGAACAACATAACCTCTAGACATCAATTATCATCGGAATAGATGTCAATTTCTACTAACACAAATAATTCTAACACAATGAAATTATCAAATTCATCTTTAATCAACACGAACTTATACATCATTAATACCATAACTCACAATATTTATCAACCAGGTTGTTCCCAGGAAAGAGGGGGCTTTCCGATAAGGATTTCTCCATATTGGCGCGCAATTAGGTGACTAAACCTCTCCTTGACAGAACTTCTAGACATTGTAAATATTGCAATTTAATAATATGAATAACTTTGTCGTCTCAATTATAGATTTAATAAAATAACATATTATGCACATGAGAGATATGATGCAGCAATTACTGTAGCAATAATGCAGTATAACTGAGTGACTTATCACATAAGCATCAATAATCAATATTGTGTGCTACTATGCAACCACGCGTATTACTGTACTTTTACTACCGGGTAGTTCAACAGTATCAACGGTAAAACCTCCGCCGTTATTTCCATAAAATATTTTTGTCGTTTTCTAACTACTGACGCAGGTTCTTCCATTATGGGTCCACCAATGATTGTGTCGTCGTACGAATATTCCTCGACAAAAAGAATATTCCCCGACCAATCGAATATTATATAACAACTTGCATACTTTGCAAAATTTTCAAATACTACCCACAACTATAACAATATCTCAAATCCACACCATAATATTAAAAAAAAATATTTTGAGAAATTTAAATCTTTATTTATAAAATCTGGGGTCTCACACCTTAGGCTTTAGCCCATGGCCGGTGCTGTGCTAGCCCCCAACTAAACTCTCATTTCCTAAAATGAATTATTAAACAAAAAGTAGGCTCAAATAGTCCAGTAAAGAATATCATAACTAAAATAACGAAAAATAAGTTATACTTAGCTTTCAACAATGAGAAATCAGATATTTAGAAAATAATAGACAATATAAGTTTTCAATAAACAACAATTTAAAAAATTTACTATCGAAATTTCATCAATTGTAACATCAATGGTCATGATCAAGTCAATCAACAGTCACTCTTTGCACCAGGCCAAAAAGAACTTTCAACATGTGTTCTTCACTACAACAAAAAGGCTCTTTAAACCGCTTTTTCGATGACAGACGTCTGATGCTAATATCCATCAATGACAAAAGCGATTAAGCTAATATAAACATAAGTAATATGGTCGCATTTACCACGACATCAACGATCGCTAATAACGATCAAATGGCGTCAGCGAGCTGAGTCACCGTGAGTCAGGTGTCAGAGGTGACGTGACCCAAGTGTTAGCGACCAACAATAGCGACTAAAGTGGTCGCTGACACCCTCGAGTTGTATGCGGTCGCTAAAAAGTATTAGCGACTACTTGCAATCGCTGATGATTAATTTTTAAAAAAATTGGTTGTTTTGTTGATTTCTCAAATTTTTTTTACCTATTTTATATCTCAACACATAACAATATATATAAATAAACCATCATCCATATAAATCCATCGATATATATCTATACAATATAATAAAATCAACATAGTAATATAAACGTCCACACATACTGTGCTCATATACATAAACAAGTACCGTCCGAGTAAAATTTATACACAAATGTCATAACGTACAATATAAACATGAATTTAATTATTCAGTGGGTAAAAATTATACTCAAATGTTAATTAACAAGACAAAGAAGGAATAAAAATGCCTTCACGAATCAATATCGTCCAGATTAAGCTGTAACAAAAGAATAAAACATGTATTATTGAATATAAAGTTAAACATGCAAAGTAGTACATAAAGTTAAACATATATAAGATTACCTCGGGCTCATCATGATGTTGTGCTGCTCTCGCCACTGCATTAGCTAACTTCTCAGGAGCCAGAGACTGCAGATGCACGCTAAGTGTGAGCATAAGAGTCCGATCCTGACATATTGCTCTCACACGATAACAGAGGTGTCAATGACGTCGAATGGCGGGAGGAGGAAAAGTAGATCGACTAGGAGAGCTTGCCAAAGCCCTTCGATAGTCGGTCGTCGTCGTTGTCCTTGGCCTTTAACATAGTTCTTTTTCACAACCGACGCCCTCTCCCACAATTTTTGATCAATCGGCGGACGCATGGTGCCTTTAGGATAACGCTCATTTAGTAGGTTCTTATAAGTGTCCTATCAGCAGGTTAGACATTAAATAGTTAACAATAAATATAAATACTTATGAATGACATAAAAATTTATAAACATATCAAAGTATACCGCTATCTGGATAGCCTCAGGCAAACCATCACGAGACGGGTGGCCACATATACATCCAACCAATGGATGGGCTGACCCTGAGATGATGCCTCCTACAAAAATAATATGCTCATATATTAATAAGTAAACATGTGAGATGTACTAAAACTAAAACTGAAACTTTATACTTAATACGTACCCTCGCAGTAATGTGATGCACCTGTGATATATTGTCGCCTTTATATGTCTTTTTTTGCCTTTTTGCCTGTAAGTACACCTGAGGATTTGTTCGCAGAGGTATGATTGGTTGTTTACTTTATCTAACTACATTAAGACTAAATATTATGTATAGTGTATGCCTTTGTGCCAGATTTCAAGCTCAACCACAAGAATCTCATCTTAAAGAGGTAGAAAGAATATTTAAATATTTATCTCGTACAATTAATTTTGGCTTATACTATCTTGTATCTCCTAGCTTTGAACTAATTGGATATTCAGATGCAGATTATGCAGGGTGCCAAGTTGATAAAAAAGGCATAAGCGGTGCTTTTGAATTTTTAGGACAAAGCCTTGTGGCTTGGCACAACAAAAAGCAAACATCAGTTGCCTTGTCTACTACGGAAGGTGAATATTTGGCGGTAGGTAGTTGTTGTTCACAAAATTTGTGTTCAAACTCTTCATGATTTTAATGTGATATGTGAAAATGTGCCTATTATGTGTGACAATACTAGTGCAATTGATATTTCAAAAAATCATGGGCTTCATTCTCGTACTAAGCATATTGAAGTGAGACATCATTTTTTAAGAGATAATGTTGCTAAAGGGTTAATTAAATTAGTATTTGTCCCTACTGAACATCAACTGGCAGATATTTTTACAAAACCTTTAAATGAAGAGCGTTTTTGCACTTTGAGAAGAGAACTTGGAATGTTTGTATGTGGTTAGAACTTTTTTTTAAAACAAATAATATTAAAAAAAATTATAAAATTCAAAAAATATATATATTTCAGTTTATTATATGTTTCTTTCTGAAATAAAAATTATATTAGGATTCAATTCACATTATATAAATTATTTGTTGTTATACTTGTTTTATGTGAGCTAACATTCTGATCTTATTTACATAAGGGTAAAATTGATATTTTCAGTTTATGGGGGCACAATTCGTATTTGTTATGTTGGTTTTTGAGCGGGAATAAAATTTTTATCAGTTCTTACCAGTTTCTATTTATTTAAAACTCTTCATCTCCTACTCATCTTAGACCAAATTCTAAACTGATCAGGTATCAATCTATCTAAAACCTTTTCGTATTCTGTTATCTATTTTTCATTACTCTTTATTTTTTTATTTCTTCTCTTTTTCTATACTCTCCTTAACATATTGTTTTCTTTTAAAACAACACCCCTCATCTCCTCTGTTCCTTCTGTTACGTTTTTCTCTCACCAACCTAGGGTTTGTTCTTCTCCCTATTTGCTTCATAATCTCCATAGAAATGGCCAAAAAAAGGGGGCAGGTTTATCTTCAATACTGGACGACAGCCGATACAACGACCCAAGACGACCATCTCTAGCGCCGGATCATCAAGATGAAGTTTCTTCATCAAGGGGTCCAAGAGTTGAGCGTCGCCTGAACAGAAACCTCTCTAAGATGGTCTCTGATTTGGGAACTTCTTCAAAGAAGATGAAGAAGACAGGGGAAACATCTAAGGGTAAAAATTGAGTTGCTGTGAGTATACCCAATTCCACTTCTATTTCTAGCACTCATGATTCAACTCTTATTTTTTGATCCCACAAATTTACAAATCAATTTTAGATATTAATGGTCAATAAATCCATCGTGTATGGCAAACCTGTCGACCCAGTTCTTTTTCATACTATTGGTATTACTGTAATTTTTAATCAAATTGGTCTATCTAGTTTGTTATTTCCCCCAACATATGCCTATCCCAAATTAATTAAAAAAATTTATGGGAATCTGTCTGTTGCACATAATCAGATTCAAAATTTTGTGAAAAATAAAATAATTTCAATCGACTCTGCTTTGCTAGGTGCTTTGTTTGACATACCCTATTCTGGCCCTTCCCCGTTCACTCTAATAGGGTCACTGGAATTTGAAAACCTCTATGTTATGCAACAATTGCGAATAGTTAAAGATTGTCCCACAGCTGAGTTTGTTTTGTTGACTTAGTCATATTCCATCCTTAAGTTTTGATGATGAATTATTCAGATACTGAATTGTTTTATGGCTTTTCAGGTATCTGTTGATAAAAGAACATTGGTGGGATTTTTAAGTGGATGAAGAAGTTTTTCTTTACTAGGAAAACAAATGTAAGATCAATTGCATAATAATTGAATTTTCATTTAAAGGCTCTAGGACATTATTGGCATTTAGTTTTATATGTCTTAAATGAAAAATATTTTAAAAAGTCAAATGAAAAAGGTTTTTCTAAAATGAATTAAGATTAGATGTATTATACAGGTACAAAAAGAATTGATATTTTATTGACATGTGTTACGTGTGCATACTTTTAAAATGTTTACTTGATATCCTTGGGTCATATTTTCATTATAGCTACACGTGAATATCTATGTAATTATGCATTCCTAGAAAGCCTAAAGGTGGCAGCTACATGACATTGTGATATGGTATGAGAGTATGCGGTTTTCAAGGGACAGTGTATACAGATTTATTGGATTTTTAAATACCTTGATAATTGCAAAGAATCATTGCTGTTCACGTCACTTTAATGGATAGAAAAAGACTAAGTCAAAAGTCTTTTTGTGGGTTATCTTTAAAGAGTCTTTTAAATTATTCCAACAATATAAAAGGTTGTTCTTTAAACGTTGTGGGATTTTACAAATACCTTAGCCGATTTTTTTGGGATTAATAGAACAGTTGTTAATATGAAACTAATGCTACTTATCTGTTCTTTATCTAGCAACGTAATTTACAACGGGACTTTATATAACAGTAATAAATTGAGCTATATAAATCGAGTTTATTGTATGGAATAGATACGACTCACAGAAAACTATTCTGCATCAATCACTGATATTATTGAGGAACTTGATTTAATTGGTGTAATCTTGATCAGCTGGGCAATCGAATTTCTGATATCTTTTTAGCTGGTATTTGGTAAGATTTAAAGTGTTTATCTTTTTGTTCTAATTGATCATTGCATATAGTTGAGCCTTTAACTGTTAAATTGATTATTCTTGCATTGATCATAGATGTGACACCTCCAAAATAGGTATACATCACCTATTCTGAGTCGCCAAATACATGGTACATAAATAACTACAACTTTATTAATACAATTGTCGTGCAAAATACGACAACACATAAGCTGTGAGTTTAAATACAAATATTGTCTTTTAGACAATATCCACACTCAAATAAGTTCTCATTATAATTATTGATACACTATTTTATAAAATAGTGAGGACTGCTAAACAACTGTCTAGAACCATCATTCCACACCCCGACTACTTCCCGCTATATTCTCGCTTCCTGAGAAGAAAAATGGAACAAAAAAGAAAAGGGTGAGCTCAACTAGCCCAGTAAAGAACATTATGACTAAGATAATATAGAAAAAATTATCGTTAGTCCTCAATAGGAAAAAATCTAATAGAATATAATAGACAACAAGTTTTAGATCAATATTCACAGTGAAAATAACAATTCATTAAAAGAGTTAAGTAGATAATGAAATCTATTATCTTTTATGATTTTAAAGTCCATCATCAATATTGTATCCCTGTAACATCATCAAATATTTATCTTTTCACTACTGGCCAAAGATATTTATCAGTTGGTCATGTTCATCTCAACACCTGATCTTCTTTGCACTACGGGCCAAAGATATTCATCAGAAAATCATTCATCTTTGCACTACAGGCCAAAGATATTCAATAACATCATCATTTAGGATTGAGGATGATGAAAAATATTTTGAAAGAAACGAATCCAGTAAAATAAAAGGACAAAGATTAGGGATTCGTACTTTAAACAATTCAAGTTCAAAAATACTTCATAACAAACCATAGTGAAGTAAAATTCAAGAATGAAAATCAAAACATGGATACAATCAAAGATAGTACCCATAATAGACAACTTGGACAAAGAATGAAAATTTAATTTTTCTATGAATAGTCTTGATATCGTGAATAAGAACTCCAGACACAAAAGATAAAAATTTCATAAGAAAAATCTTACCAATATTAAACATAATGATATTGAAAGAAATAATATCATTTATAAAAGAAAATAACATCCACACCCTCGAAAAGAATAGTATTACGGGTTTGGAATATCGGATATAACTTATTTGAAAGGAACTTGCAACGTATAACAACACTCAAAGTATCAAAATACTAACAAAAATACGCTCGATAATATAGAAAGAGAAAACTTCAGTTTTTGGTGTGATTTTCAATTCTAACCTAAGCACCCTATTTATAGGAAAATGCTTAGAACACTAAAGCAGAAAATTTAATAAAATAATAATATTTATAAAAAAATTCATGCCCACCTCTTGAATCTGAATTCATCTCATTTACCACACATGTGGGGCCCACCAATAATGAAAAAACAATTTTCTTTTAAAAAATATTTAAAACTTCAAAAATTAATTATTCTGGAACTTCAATAATTCATAATAAATAGCCCTTTTATCAGAAAAATTCGAATCTTATGTCCATTCCATAGGAAATTCAATTCTCTACAACTTTGTAAGTTTAAGTTTTTCTAAATTCCAAGCAGAAATTGATCGAAATCCATATACGGACGATTTTGCAAGCTATAATAAAATGTCAGTCAAAAATGGGGTCCATCAACACACAAAACATGTGTTAAACATTTTTTATAACAAAAATACTCTTCTCTATTTATTCATATATCACACATTCATTATAAAAATATCACCATTATTATATTATTATAATATAATAATATATTTAATTAAATTATTTTATCAAAAAAGATAAAATATCAATTTTCAACAATTATCACTTTAAAAATTTTCTCCATCTATATCCACATAAAATGAATATTTTCCTTATCATATAAATCAATAATTAATTATTCACAAATAATATTATAGAATCACAATCTTCGACAACTAGAAATTGTTCCGGAAATAAGGGGTCTTCCTAGTGATTTTTCTTCTTCTTGGCGCAATTAAATAACCTCTCCTAGACAGAACTTTCTAGACATTGCCAATAATGTTATCTAGTAATATTATATGAATTATTGATCTGATAATGGAAAATGTTGTGTAGTGACAATTATTGAAACAACAATAATATAAAATATCAACGTAGCAATTATTGAATCAATAAAATATTGAACAGTAATTACTGTAACAATTATTGAGTAGTGCCTTCTTATGTAAGAATCAATAATTGGTGCGATATCGCGTCTTACTTATGCAACACTGCGTCAATTCTTTAATTTTTAACCACCGGGTATTCCAACGATGTTAATTAGAATAACAACTACGCTGTAATTATTTATAAAAAACTTATACTTGTCATTTTCTTCATCCAATAAACTTTTCTGTTATGGGGCCCACAAAAGGTTGCCGTCGCATTTAATATTCTCCTCACTGAAGAATATTCTACGACCAAACGAATATTCCCCGACAACAATGAATATTTTATAACCACTTACTTATTTAAAATATTTGCGCACTTTACCCATAACTAACCACATTAATCAAATCAACCCTTACTATTTCAAAATAATAAATAGAGGAAATTCCATTTTATTCATAAAAGTTGGGGTCTTACAACCTCCCCTCCTATTAAAAGTTGTGGACTGGATATTATTATTACATTAATAATACTAATAAAACAAAACTTCATCATCATTATTATTATTCACACTATTAATCGACCAGGTCATTCCTAGGAAAGAGGGGGCTTTCCAATAAAGATTTCTCCCTATTGGCGCGCAATTAAGTGACCAAACCTCTCCTTGGCAGAACTTCTAAACATCGTTAATAATGAAAATAATAATATTAATAACTCTGTCATCTCAATTATTGATTTAATAATATATAAAATAGCGACAATAATTGAATAAAACTGAATGACTTCCCACGTAAGCATCAATAATTAATACCGTGTGCTACTATGCAACCACGCGTATCCCTATACTTTTAACACCGGGTGTTTCAACAGTTAACGGTAAAACTTCCGCCGTTATTTTCATAAAAATATTTTTGTCATTTTCTCAATCCGACAATAATTTCGTTGTAGGGTCCACCAATGATTGTGTCGTCGTACGAATATTCCCTGTTTAAAACGAATATTCCCGACCAATCGAATATTATATAACAACTTGCGTACTTTGAAAAATTTATTAATATTACCCACAAGTATAACATTATATCAAATTTATTCCAAAATGATAATTATAGAAAATTCATCTTTATTCATAAAATTTGGGGTCTTACAATCTCCCCTTCTTATGAAATTTCGCCCTCGAAATTAGGGTACGTACCTAGTATGTCGAAGAGGTAAGCATACCTTGATTTCATTTCAGATTCTAACTCCCAGGTCATTTCCTCAACATCGTGGTTCCTCCATAAAACTTTGACTTGAGGTATAACCTTGGAGCGTAGACTATGTTCCTTCTTATCCAAGATTTGAACAGGAACCTCTTCATACGTTAAATCTTCCGCTATTTCGTCCGGTTCTAACTCAATAATGTGGTTCAGGTCTTTCACATATTTACGTAACATGGATATATGAAAAACGTTATGAACACGAGATATACTTGGCGGTAAAGCGAGTCTATAGGCTACAGTCCCTACTCGATCGAGGATTAAAAATGGGCCAATGAATCGAGGATTGAGCTTTTCTCTCTTTTCAAATCTCGTAACTCCTTTCCATGGAGCAACACGTAACAAAACATGATCTCCAATATCGAATTCCATGTCCTTTCGATGAAGCTCAGCATAACTCTTTTGTCGATCTTGTGAGGTTTTTATACGTTGCCGGATCGTTTGTATCTTTTCCGTAGTCATACGTACTAACTCCAGTCCCAACAACATTGCTTCACCCACCTCATCTCAGCATACTGGAGAACGACACTTTCTTCCATACAACGCTTCGAATGGAGCCATGCCAATACTTGCTTGATAACTGTTATTGTAAGAAAACTCCACCAATGGTAGGAACTTGTCCCAACATCCCTTGAAGTCAAGGACACAAAGTCTCAATAAATCTTCAAGAGTTTGAATAGTCCTCTATGATTGTCCGTCCGTTTGAGGATGATATGCCGAACTAAATCGTAAATCCGTGCCCATAGCTTTTTGTAAACTAACCCAAAATCGTGAAGTGAATCTTGGGTCTCGATCGAAACTCGGATCTTTGGCATACCATGCAATCTTACAACCTCGTTTATGTACTACCACGAGCAAGACGTTCAAGTGTATAAGTTTCTCTTATAGGTAAAAAATGAGCAGACTTGGTCAATCTATCAACAATGACCCAAATTGCATCTATGCCTTGAGAAACCTTGGGAAGACCAGTAACGAAATCCATGGTAATGTGCTCCCACTTCCATTCTAGAATTTCAAGTGGTTGCAATGGACCTTTTGGTACTTGATGTTCGCGCTTGACTCTTTGACGGGTTAAACACCTTGAGATAAACAACGCTTATCTCCCTCTTCATATTGCCCCACCAAAATGTATGTCGAAGATCATGATACATTTTGGTACTCCCCGAGATGGATTGCAAGCGGTGTGTTATGCGCCTCCATCATGATTTTATACTTTAACTTCGTGTCATTAGGAACATAAAAGTGCGGAGTTGACTCAAGTATTCCTTCTTCATCGATTCTTGCTTCCTAAGATAGCACCTTCTTGTACTTTCTTTCTACTCATATGCATCAACTCTGTGTCCAGTAGCTTGAAAGCGGCTTTAACTTTATTGATTAAAGGCGGTTCCACTCGTATATTCTCCATCATCACTTGGGTCCCTGGAGTATTTATCTCTATCTCCATCCTTTACAAGTCATACAAAATGGGCCTTTGCGTTGACAATATCGCACTCGCACCCGCATATGATCTTCTACTTAATGCGTCAGCTACCACGTTTGCTTTTACATGATGATATTGGATGGTATAATCATAATCTTTCAACAGTTCAAGCCAACGTCGCTGTCGCTGTCGCATGTTGAGTTCCTTTTGAGTGAAGAAATATTTGAGGCTTTTATGATCTGTAAAGATTTCCACTTTCTCCCCATACAAGTAATGCCTCCAAATTTTAAGTCAAGAAGATAACAATTGCCTAACTCTAGATCATGAGTAGGATTATTCCTCTCATATTCTTTGAGTTGTCTAGAGGCATAGGCTATGACTTTCCCATGTTTCATGAGAACACATCCTAACCCTTTGTCTGAAGCATCACTGTAGATGACAAATCCTCAAGAGAGCCGGATGGTATTTTCGAGCAGGTCTTTGAAATGAGTCTTCTCTTGAGTTCTTGAAAACTCTTCTCACATTCCTCACTCCAATCAAATTTTGTATCTTTCCGAGTCAGCTGAGTTAAGGGAGTAGTGATTCGAGAAAACCCTTCTACAAATCTCTGATAATAACCAGCTAAGCCGAGAAAGCTACGTACTTCGGTCACTGATTTAGGTTGTTCCCAGCTTTGAATGGCTTCAATCTTTGCCGGGTCAACAAATATTCCATGACTTGATACCACGTGCCCAAGGAATGCTACTTCCTCAAGCCAGAACTCGCATTTTTAAAACTTGGCATATAGCTTGTTTTCAAGAAGCTTTTGAGATGTCGACCTCAAGTGTTGCTCATGGTCTTCACGGTTTTTGAAGTATATGAGGATGTCATTAATAAAGATGACCACAAAGTGATCCAAATATTCCTTGAATACTCGGTTCATCATGTCCGTAAAAAGGCAAAGAGGGCATTAGTCAATCCAAAAGACATGACTAGGAATTCATAATTCCGTCTCGGGAGTTCAAAGCCGTCTTTGGAATGTCATCGGTTCTAATCTTCAATTGGTGATATCCTAACTAAGATCAATCTTTGAAAAGAATTTGGCACCTTGTAATCGGTCAAACAAGTCATCAATACGTGGCAATGGGTACCTATTTTGATGGTGACATGATTCAACTCCAGATAATCAATACAAAGTCGCATACTCCCATCTTTCTTCTTCACGAATAGAACAGAGGAGCACCCCAAGGAGAAGTACTAGGACGAATAAAGCCAATGTCTAACAATTCCTGCGATTGGGTCTTTAACTCCTGAAGTTCAATAGGAGCCATTCGATATGGGGCTTTGGAAATGGGTTTTGTACCAGGTTCAAGGTCGATACAAAATTTAATTTCACGTTATGGGGGTAGTCCAGGAAGTTCTTCAGGGAATACGTCAGGAAATTCATTAACAATAGAAATATCATTCAAAACTGACATATTTTTATTTAGATCCGTGACATGAGCTAAGAAAGCTTGACATCCGTTTTTCAATAAACGAATAGCTTTATGGCTTGAGAGGACAATGATTGATTTTAATGGTTTGGTTGCTTGAATTCGCATAATAGGTTGATTAGGAATATGAAAGATAACAACCTTACGAAAACAATCAAATTTTGCATGATGAGTAGTTAACCAATCAATCCTTAAAATTACGTCAAATGCAAGTATTTTCAATGAAATAAGATCGACAGGTAATGTGAGGGACCATTTTGAACCAAATAAGACTTATAAACAGTGGATGTAATGAAGGTTTCTCCCAACGGAGTTTCAACAGATAAGTCAAAGTCTAATTTCTCCGGAGTCAAATTTAAACGTTGAGCGCAAGTAAGAGAAATAATAGAATGGTTAGAACCGGTATCAAATAAGGTATATACTTCACTAAAGTTTATGATAAGCTTACCCGTGATGACCTCATTCGGGTTCCTTACTTTCTAGGAGGTCACGACAAACGCTCTCCCTTGTACTACTGGCTTTGACTTTTCTGGGACGTTCTTTGGTGCCTCCATCCTAGCTGAACTTGTCTTCGGTGAGCGATAAAATTGGGCTAGGTGACCTTCTCTTCCACAATTATAACATGCTTTGGATGAGATCGCATCAGATTTGACTGATGTGTCCTTCCCCTCCACATTTGAAGCATATGATAGGTGGTCGTTCTCCTTCCTTAACCACGGGTGATGGTGCTGACATCTTTCCATCATTGTTGAATCTCCTCTTCTTAAAATGTCCATTCTTATTGTTTTGGCCATGATTACCCCCGAAGTGGTTACCATTTCTGGCATGTTGATTCCCTCCATGCTTATTGTCACCGCTTGATGGTAAGTATCAATTGATATTATCATTTTGTTGGTTCGCTTCTCTTTTGGTTGGGTTGACTCATTATCGCGTTCAATAATCGAGCCCTATTAACAATATCTCAATACAAACACGCTTTATGAGAGATAAGATATTGACGTATCTCGGGTTTCAAACCTCTTAGAAATATTCACGTCATTCTCTCCTCATTATCGGCCAAATGGGGCGATAACCGACAAATTTCGGCAAACTTGGCTTCATCTTCGCGACACGGTCATGTTGTTTTGTTCCAGTTTAATGAACTCTACCTCTTTCATGTGATTGAATACTTTCGGGAAAGTACTTGTCGTTGAGCAGTTCTTGAAACTTTTCCCAAGACATCTTCGGTCATGACGAGTTGAGAAACGCTTTCTGATTCCCACCAAGAATCACCTCCTCACATAACACATGAAGGTGGCAAAGGGAACCTTTTGCTCCTGAGCAACCCAAGACATCAAATATCTTGTTGATCTATTTTATCTACGTCTCACCTTAAGTGGTTTTGGCTCTCTAAAAACTTCCGGTGGTCCCAGCTCCTTTAACTGTTTGGCGGTGGCCGTCTCGAGAGTTGCAGTGTTTCCACACGTATTTTGGGCGAGGCCGCTCTCGCTTTGATGTTGCATGAATTGCATGAAGCCTCAGAACATTCCATCATTCATCATTTGGTCAGTGTTGTTGTTTGCATTAGGATTGTCGCCTTCCTGATGCACATTATCCTGATTATTGATCTGTGGAGACTCAATGGTCTCCTGTGCTCCATTGATGTTCTCAACATTCTCGGATGCCATTTTCAAATACTGCCACAAAACAAGGGTTAATTAACATATCACATATTATCCCTTTACTCTGACCGACCAATTAAAAATAAACTAAAGTAGGTCATACTAGCGAAGGAATTCCCTGTCTCTCCCCTCCTAGTTCTGGTCTCACATCTAAGCCAGGGATCATATCCCTAAGCTTTGATACCAACTGTGACGCCCCCAAAATAGGTATACATCACCTATTATGAGTCTCCAAATACATGGTACAGAATACAAATACAATCTTTAATATACAACAAGAAAGTCATGAGTTTTAATACAAATATTGTCTTATAATATCCACTCTCGAAATAAGTCCTCATTACATTTATTGTCACACTATTTAATGAGAATAGTGAGGACTACTAATACTATCATCCGGACCATCACTCCGGTTCCCCGACTAGTCCGGTTCGTTCTCATTTCTTGAAGAAAAAGTGAAAGAAAGGGTGAGCTCAACTAGCCCAATGAAGAAATATTATGACTAAGATAATGCAGAATAAATTATCATTAGTCTTCAACAGTGTTAAACTGATAAAATACAATAGACATCAAGTTTAACTGCAACGGAACATGCAATTCATTAAAAGAATCAAGTAGAGAATAAAATATACTATCTTTTATGATTTAAAAGGTTTTTCATCACTTTTATCTCTGAGACTCAGCTTAATAAATAATCCACCTCATCCCTGCACTACGACCAAGGATATTCATAAGTATCACAACCACAAATTATCCATGCACTACGGTCCAAGGATATTCATGTATTCATCAATGGTCATGATCATGCCAACAACTGTCCATCAATGCACTACAGACCAATGAGGACTTTTACCACATCATTTGTAACATTACGGTCATGATTACACCGAATAATCCCTGGTCATAATCATACCAAGTCCATCTATGCACTATAGGCCACAGATAAAATTCAACAAAATATAAATATGAGGATGATGACAATGATATAAGAATTCAATAAAACAAGTTCAAGAATTAATTTATCCAGGAACTAATAACGTCCAAATTGTCAACACGATACTTCTTTGTAGAGTAAAATTTAAGAATGCTCAGAAGAATATTTCCATGAAAAGATACTGGATGAAGCGCAAATATCAAGGATATTCCACTAATTTCATGGAGTATAGAAGTCAAAACTTTAACCAACTGAGTATAATAAAGAATGGAATAACAAAAGAAATCACCATGCATGCGGTTTCTTGCATGACAAGTTATTCCAACGAACAATAAATAATGGAACCGGTCGAAGCGTAATACGCACCGGCGAATTTTCTAACGAATAATAAAGAATGGAATAACAACGAAATCACCATGCATGCGGTACTTTGCATAGCAGCGAGTTATTCCAATGTAATAATAAATAACAAAATCAAGTCCGCGTAAAAGCGCTTGAGACGGGATATTCAGCGAGAATAATAAAGATTTTAACCGGTCCGGCGTAAAAGCATTGAGCGTGATATTCAACGAATAATAATAAAGATTTTACCCGGTCCGGCGATAACGCATGCATGACGAGGATGTTCCAATGAATAATAACGAATGGAATAACAACAAAAATCACCAAGTATAGGGTGAATCACAGATACGAGTTATTCCAATGAATAATAAAGAATGGAATAACGAAGTTCTCTTCATGAATGTGAAAAAATAATACCCTTACCTTATAAAGAAAAGTATCTTCGGTAGAGGCGGGGATATACTTGAAGAAACTTGCACTACGCTCAAACGCTAAAGAAATACGCTCGAAGATAGAAGAATAATTCTCTCTACGGTTTCTCTCTCTCGAGTTTCAAAGTGAATTCATAAGAAATAATGAAGGAATGAGCTTATTTTATAGAAGAATGGATCAATAATAACCAATCCATGAGCGGTCCGGATCGATTTACTTTAAACGGATGATTACAGATTGGTTTATAATAAAATATAATATATTCTATTTATAATCTAATAAAACGAATAACTTTTTTAAAGATTTTACTATCAAACACTATGCGCAGGCACTATCTGAACACTATGCATAATAAAATATAATATATTCTAATTATTGTCTAATAAAACGAATAACTTTATAAAAGTATTCTCGCATTTTATATATAAAAATTTACTATTAGCCTAATAAAACGAATAACTTTATAAAAGTATTACATTTTATATAAAAAACTTTTCATTTTATTACATTAATAATACTAATAAAATAAAACTCCATCATCATTATTATTATTCACACTATTAATAATCGACCGTGTCGTTCCTGGAAAGAGGGGCTTTCCAATAAGGATTTCTCCTATTAGGCGCCTGAATTCACGTGACCAAACCTCTCATTGCGAACTTTTAGACATTGTTAATAATGCAAATAATAATATTAATAACTATGTCATCTCAATTATTGATTTAATAATATATAAAATATCGACGATAATTGAATAAAACTGAATGACTTCTCACGTATGCATCAATAATCAATACTGTGTGCTACTATGAAATCACGCGTATCCCTGTACTTTTAACACCGGGTGTTTCAACAGTTAACGGTAAAACTTCCGCCGTTATTTTTATAAAAATATTTTTGTCGTTTTCTCAATCCGAATGATAATTCCGTTAATAGGGTCCACTAATGATTGTCTTAGTCGTCTAATATTCCTTGTTTAAAATGAATATTCTTCGACCAATCGAATATTATATAACAACTTGCGTACTTTGTAAAATTTATAAATATTACTCACAACTATAACATTATATTAAATTTATTCTAAAATAATAATTATAGAAAATTCATCTTTATTCATAAAAGATGGGGTCTTACACTAACTCCTTGAACTGCTTGGCTGTGATAAACCGCGCGTTGCTATCATTTCGACCCGTATTTTGTACACGAGTCTCCCTCGTCTGATTTTGCATAAACTGCAAAAAGCTCCTAAACATTCCATCATTCATCATTTTCTTGGTAGTGTTGTTTACAGGAGGAATATTCCCATCATGGTGCACGTTCTCTTGGTTGTTGATTAAAGGTGTTTCCACGGTCTCATTCACTCCATCGTTAATGTTCTCAGCTGCCATTCTTAAATACTGCCAAAAATAAGGGTTAATTAAATAAATTAACATATCACATAATATCCCTATATTATGACCGACCAACAAATAAGCTTAGGTAGGACACACTAGCAAATGATTTACTCATCTCTCCCTCCTAGTTTTATTCCCCGATCTCCTTGGAGACCATATCCTAAGCTCGATACCAATCGTGGCGCCCAAAAATAGGTATACATCACCTATTCTCGAGTCGCCAAATACATGGTACAGAAAACTACAAAACTTTATTAATACAATTGTCATGCAAAATACGACAACACATAAACTGTGAGTTTAAATACAAATATTGTCTTCTAGACAATATTCACACTCAAATAAGTCCTCATTACAATTATTGATACACTATTTTTACAAAATAGTGAGGAATTATTAAACAACTATCTAGAACCATCATTCCACACCCCAGACTTTCTTCCATTATATTAATTCTAAACTTCTTGAGAGAGAAAATGGAACAAAAGGAAAGGGGTGAGCTCAACTAGCCCAATAAAGAACATTATGACTAAGATAATATAGAACAAATTATCGTTAGTCCTCAACGAGGAAAAAATCGATAGAATATAATGACAACAAGTTTTAGATTAATATTCGCAATGAAAATAACAATTCATTAGAGCGAGTTAAGTAGAGAATGAAATCTACTATCTTCTATGATTTTAAAGTCCATCATCAATATTTTATCCACAGAATAAACATCAAATATTCATCTTTTCACTACAAGCCAAAGATATTTATCAGTTGGTCATGTTCATCTCAACACCTGATCATCTTTGCACTACGGGCCAAATATATTCATCAAAAAATCATTCATCTTTGCACTACAGGCCAAAGATATTCAGTAACATCATCAATTAGGACTGAGGATGATGAAAAATATTTTTAAAGAAATGAATTCAATGAAATAAAAGGACAAAGATTAGGGATTCGTACTTTAAATAATTCAAGTTCAAAAATACTTCATAACAAACCATAATGAAGTAAAATTCAAGAATAAAAATCAAAACATGGATACAATCAAAGATAGTACCCATAATAAACAACTTGGAAAAAGAACAAAAATTTAATTTTTCTGTGAATAGTGCCGTATACGTGAATAGTAATCCCGATACAAAAGGACAAGAATTTCACAAGAAAAATCTTACCAATATTCCGACATAATGATATTGAAAAAAATAATATCATTTATAAAAGAAAATAACATCCCTTACCTCAAAAGAATAAGTACTTACATTTGGAATATCGGATATAACATTTGAAAGGAACTTGCATTAGTATAGCAACACTCAAAGTATCAAAATACTCACAAAAATACGCTCGATAATATAGAGAGAGAAAACTTCAGTTTCTGGTGTGATTTTTAATTCTAACTTAAGCACCCTATTCATAGGAAAATGCTTAAAACACCAAAGTAAAAAATTTAATAAAATAATAATATTTATAAAAAAAATTCACGCCCACCTCTTGAATCTGAATTCAGCTCATTTACCACACATGTGGGGCCCACCAATAATGAAAAAACAATTTTCTTTTAAAAAATATTTAAAACTTCAAAAATCAATTATTCCGGAACTTCAATAATTCATAATAAATAGCCATTTTATTAGAAAAATTCGAATCTTATGTCCATTCCATAGGAAATTTAATTCTGTAAAACAGTGTAAGTTTAAGTTTTTCCAAATTCCAAGCAAAAATTGACCGAAATCCACATACGGACGATTTTACAAGCTATAATCAAATTTCAGTCAAAAATGGGGTCCATCAACACACAAAATATGTGTTAAACATTTTTTGTAACAAAAATACTCTTCCTCCTCATTTATTCATATATCACACATTCATTGTAAAAATATCACCATTATTATATTATTATAATATAATAATATATTTAATTAAATTATTTTATCAGAAAAGATAAAATATCAATTTTCAACAATTGTCACTTTAAAATTTTTCTCCATCTATATCCACATAAAATGAATATTTTTCTTATCATATAAATTAATAATTAATTATTCACAAATAATATTACAGAATCACATTACTGACAACCAGGCTGTTCCCAAGAAAGAGGGGGCCTTCCGGTAAAGATTTCTCCTTACTAGCACGCAATTAAATAACCTCTTCTAGACAGAACTTTCTAGACATTGCCAATAATGTTATCTAGTAATATTATATGAATTATTGATCTGATAATGGAAAATATTGTGTGGTGACAATTATTGAAACAACAATAATATAAAATATCAACGTAGTAATTATTGAATCAATAAAATATTGAACAGTAATTACTGTAATAATTATTAGTAAAGCCTTCTTCACGTAAAGTAATAATAACTTTGCAATATCGCGTGTACTACTTATGCAACATCGGCGTATTCATCGTATTTTAACCACCAGGTATTTCAACATTGTTAACGGTAACAATTACGCCGTTATTTATAAAAAAACTTATACTTGTCGTTTTCTTCATCCAATCGTTTTCCGTTATGGGGCCCACAAAAGGCTGCGCCGTCGTACGAATATTCTCCGACAGCAAGAATATTCCACGACCAAACGAATATTCCTTGACAACAATGAATATTTTATAACCACTTGCTTATTTAAAATATTTGCGTATTTTACCCATAACTAACAACATTAATCAAATCAACTCTTACTATTTCAAAATAATAAATAGAGAAAATTCCATTTTATTCATAAAAGTTGGGGTCTTACAATAGACCTCTATATTTGTATTTAATTTTCTGTTTAGACTAAGTGTAGTCTAAAGGTGTTAATCCTAGTGGATTAGAGAAAAGGCTTACAAACAGGATCAAGGAAGCAAAGGTGCTTGAAGAGTGCATAGGTGCACAAGGAGCAAGAGTGCTCAAGAGAAATTAATTGTTATTAATTTTTGTAAGAATCCGTTTTGTAATCGGTGTTTATTTATAAAGAAATAAATAAAGTGAGACTCCAATACTAGTTGGTATTGGACGTGGACTAGGCTATTATTATAGAGGGTAATAGCTGAACCACGTAAAAAATCTTGGTGTTTATTTTATTATTTACTTTACTTTAATTACTCACATAAGCTATTTAATTATCTTAATAATTAAAATTTGAATATTTGCATTATATTAAGATAATTCTTTAACATCAAGTATTTTATCTAAGTTATAAATTCAGCAGGATATTTTCTTTAAAATAATCAGTCAATTCAGTAGGCCATATTAATTCAGTAAGCTGAATTCATCAATATAGTAGTCTAAATTTAATAGTTTAACTTAAAGTTTAAAAATTGGTCATAGATTTTGGATAATTTGAATATTTGGATATCTGTTTTGGGATTTGGTAGATATTTGAATTTAACTGTTTTGGGATTTGGTAAATATTTGAATCAGTTGGTAAACATTTGAATTTGTTTTGGTTGGTTAAGTAGATATATGACTATATGATTCATGTTTACTATTATGTTTTGGATTCTATTTGTTTAACATAGGTTATTTGATTTACATGCAATTAACATGAGATATTTGATATACATGCCATGTTGAAAGACTATGTTTAACAAATATGCCTAAATTAAGGGGGAGCCATATATTTAGTGGGAGTATGGTATATATATTGTCATCATCAAAAAGGGGGAGAATGTTAGTATATATACTTTGTGGTTTTAATGATGACAATGTTTATATGGGCTGAATTAATTTTATATTGGGTTATAATCTAATTTGGTCATGTTGTTCAAAATCGTTTCTGCATGTTAATTATATAATGGATTGCATAGGTTATTGCATGGGTTGATAATCACTTTGTATGGTAGCCCATAAAAGTTTACTACAGGATGGAGAGTGACTAAAACATGTTGGGTTATATCTTTCCTATATATATATATATATATATATATATATATATATTATCTGTTATATATATATATGGTTACCACGTGCTTCAGTTTTTTATGGAATCTAATATAACTAGGAAATATATGTTTATATCTAAATCTATTTAATATTCCTTAAGTGTCTCATATTTTTGAATTGTTGGGTTATATATATGTTATCTGTTTGGTTACCAATTCGTATTTGGCTTAGAGATTTTTTAGGAATTGGTATAATTAAGGATTTATTTTCATAGTAGATAGAGCAGTTGTTTTCATGCTAACATATTGGGACTCTATTAGCTATATTTTGAATATTAATTAACTCTATCTATTTTGGACTCTATCTTATATCTTATTTGTTAGTGTTTGTTGAAGGTTGAGATTTTTTAGCTAACAGATATCTCTCATTTCAATTAAGAAGAACGTTACATGTTATAGTCGTTGCTTGGATTGAAACGTTACTTTATTATAGCCGTTGCTCTACTCTCCTTTATATATATTGTTACTCGGCTACAAGGAGACACAAGAGACTGCAGAACAGAAATTCTTCAAGAAAGCTAATCTGAGATACATTCATATCATACACTGTAGTTCTTGTATTCCTTCTTTCATATCTATTGTAAACATAGTACAAGTCTAGGTTGGTTTGGGGGTTTTTATTTTAGTAATATTCAGTCTGTTCAATGAAGCTATCAAAGTCTCAGAGGTGAGAGGTGTTGCAGAGGTGCAAAGGGGGCAGAGGTGTCCAATCGATCGTCTTTGTTACAGGGAGTTCTATTTACTTTGTAATTGCTGAGTATTATTTTAATAAAGTGAGTCTCTAATCCTAGTTGGGATTGGACGTGATTAGGCTACTAGACTAGAGGATAGGGGCTGAACCACGTAAAAAATCTTGGTGTGATTTATTGTTCTTTTGTTTTAGTTTTAAGCTTTAATATTCTGCAGATTTTGGTTTAAGTCAAAAAAATTCTATACTAATACGGACATGTATTAGCTGTCCGTTTATAACAGACAAAGAACATAACTAATACGGACAGGGTTAGTCCATTCGATTATAGCCTGCTATAGTAAACTTTAAAAATTGGTCATTGTAGATCACTTCTGAGTATTTATACCTATTCACCCCCCCCTCTAGGTGTGCTTAATTACAGAATTACACTTTGTGAATAGTACCCTAGCATGAAAAGATCAAAATTTAACAAGAATGTTCAAAAAAATATCCTTGTGAAATGATACTAGATGAAGCGCAAATTTCAAGGATATTCTACTAATTTCACGGTGTATAAAATCAATACTTTAACAGAATGAGTGTAGAATTAGGAATACAAAACGAAATAATATTACTTACATACTACAGAGTATGAAAGAAATTATTATTTCTTACGAGTATTGAACAAAAATAATATCCCTTACCTTAAAAGGAGAGTACTTCTGACTGGTATAGACTGGTATAGCAGATATATTCTTGAAGAAAACTTTCACTATTTGCAACGCTCAAAGTTTTATCAAACTCAAAAGAAATACGCTCAATATTATAGAAAAAGAATTCTCTGATTCTTGTGTGATTTTCATTTCTAAACTAAGCATCCTATTTATAGGAGAATGGCAGGGAACTATTTGAATTTAGAAAATCATGAGTGACCAAAAATTTCTTCACAAGCGTTAAATGAAACTTTTTAAAAATTGATTTTCTTATATTTTGCTTATGCAACACTATGCGATCTTATGCAAACACTGCAAACAATAAAATATAATATATTTGATTTTAAATAAAAATATAATATATATATATATATATATATATATATATATATATTCATTCACACACCCCACTCACACACAGACACATTATATATATATATATATAATACTTATATATATATAATACTTATATATATATATATATATAAGTAATAAAACAAAACTAAGATAACTTTCTACCGACGATTTTGAAAAATGGGTAAGTGGGGGTCCATATAATAAGCCAAATTTACAACAAATACTTCATAAAAAACTCCTTTATTTATCTCAATTCACTTGGCTTCACAAAACACATTTTTAATAACATTTATTCATCATTAATATTATAACTCGTAATATTAACAACGAGATCATTCCCAGGAAAGAGGGGATTTTCCGATAAGGACTTCTCCTTATTGATGCGTAATTATGTGACCAAACCCCTTTCCTCAACATAACTTTCTAGACATTATCAAGAATGCAAATAATAATATGAATAACTTTGTCGTCTCAATTATTGATTTAATAATATAAAATATTATGACAATAATTGAATCAATAATGTGAAATACTATACAACAATTACTGCTACAATAATTGAGTAAAACTGAGTGACTTCTCACGTAAGCATCAATAATTAAAGATACTGTACAATACTATGTGCTACTATGCAACCACACGTATTACTGTACATTTATCACCGGGTATTTCAACAGTTAACGGTAAAACTTTTGCCGTTATTTTATAAAAAAGTTATTTCTGTCGTTTTCTAACTCCGACAGTAATCTCGTTATGGGGTCCACCAATGATTGTGTCGTCATACGAATATTCTCCGACCAAACGAATAATTTATGACAATTTGCTTACTTTGCAAAATTTATAAATATTAACCACAACTATAACATTATAACAAATCCACATCTTATTATTCAAAATAATATTTAGAGAAAATTAATCTTTATTCATAAAAGTTGGTGTCTTACAGCATTGAACTGAATCCCGCCAAAATTAAAGTAATCACTAAGATGCCCGTGCTCCTAACAGAAAAGGAAAGATGGGGATTTCTAGGGATAATCAATTTCATAAGCAGATTCATCTCTCAACTCAGAGCAATGTGTGAGCCCATCTTTAAGCTGTTAAGGAGAAATTCCTCCATGAAGTGGAATGAAGAATGTCAAAAAGCTTTCCTGTCCATCAAGAAGAAATTGATCAAAACCCCTATCTTGGTACCCCCAAGGGACAAGGTTCCCATGTTTATGTACTTGCCAGCCAATGCCAATGTTAGGGGCTGCATGCAGGGGCAAAAAGATGATAGAGGCAAGGAAAAAGTTATCAATTACCTCAGTAAAAGATTCAGTAGCGGCGAGAAGAAGTACACTTTGATTGAAAAGACCAGTTGTGTGTTAACATGGGTCGCCATTAGGTTACAACATTATCTTCATGGGAACACAACCTATCTCATATCCCGCATGGATCCTCTGAAATACGTATTCAATAAACTCATGTTCAATTATCGATTGTCCAAATGGCAGTTGATCCTCCAATAATTTGATATCATCTACGTTACTCAAAAGTCCATCAAGTTCAAGGAATTGCAGATCAATTGGCCGAAGAACCATCAGGAAATTTTGAACCCTTGGAAATGTATTTCCTGAATGATGGTATAATGACAATTCAACAAATCCATCGAGAGAATACAGTCCGATCTTGGAAATTATATTTTGATGGAGTCGTAAACATGGAAGGTGTCGGAGCAAGGGAAGTTCTTGTAGCTCTTACGGGAGAACAGTATCCTATGGCCATCAAGCTGAAGTTTGTTAACACCAAAAACACAGCTGAGTATGAAGACTGTATAATGGGATTGAAACTGGACCAATCCATGTATATCAAACGTTTGTTGGTCTTTGGGGATTCCGAGTTGATTATTAAACAAACCACCGAGGAGTATTATACCAAAGAATTGCATTTGCTGCCATATCATCAGCAAGTTATTAAGATGGCTATGGAGTTTGAGGAAATAACCTTCATCTACATCCCTCGATATAAGAATGACTTTGCTGATGCATTGGCAACATTGGCATCCTAAATCCACATATCTGATAGGATGAGAATTCCTGATATTAAATTTGTAAGCTAAAAGGCACCAGCCTATGGAAATTATATTGAAGAAGTATCAGATGAACTGCCTCCCATCAAACGGCCTTGATATCATGACATCAAAGAATATCTTCGAGGTGGATCTACGCCCGATGGGGCAAGTCAAGCTAAAAGAAAGCAAATCCATAAAATGGCCCTGAAATTTTATTTGGACGGAAACGCACTTTACAAAAGGGATGCTAGAATAGGTCTTTTAAGATGTCTGTACAAAGATCAAGCCCAAAGACTCATGAATAAAGTCCATGGTGGAGTATGTGGTCCACACATGAGCGGTCCTTTACTTACCAATAAGATATTAAGAATGGGGCATTATTGGACTTCTCTCAAAGCCGAGTGTGAGTATCACGTCAGGAGATGCTATCAATGCCAAGTCCATGGAAATGCCATCCACGCTCCTCCAAATGAATTACATTCTATGAGTTCGTCGTGGCCCTTTTCAATGTGGGGAATGGATGTGATTGGGCTAATAGAACCCAAAGCTAGCATTGGTCATCGATTCATCTTCACCGTGATTGATTACTTCACCAATTGGGTAGAAGCTGCCTCTTTTCCCAAGGTCACCAAAGAGGTAATCATTGCTTTCATCAGAAATAATATCATTTGTCGATATGGACAACTGGAGGTGATTGTGTCGGAAAATGCTAAGAATCTAAATAACCAAATGATGAAGGAATTATGCAGCAAATTCCACATCAAACATCTTAATTTTGTCATCTATCATTCCAAGATGAATGGTTCTGTCGAAGCAGCCAACAAGAATATCAAGAAAATTATGCAAAGAATGTCCGCCAATCACAAGGGATGGCCTGACTTATTGCCTCTGACTCTGCTAGCCTACAGAACGTTAATGCGCACTTCTACTAAGGCTACTCCCTACTCATTAGCCTATGGCATGGAACTAGTACTCCCCATAGAAGTGGAAATGGAGTCATTGAGGGTGTTAATAGATGCTCAGATGGAAGAAGACCAGTGGTTGCAAGAGCGGTACCACCAGTTATCTCTGATAGATTACAAAATGGCTACAACTATCTTTCATGGGCAATTATATCAGCCAAGGATTCTTCGGTCATATAATAAGAAAGTTCGACTCCGACAATTTAAAGAAAATGATTTGGTATTGAAGAAATTCCTTGCCAATCAAGATGAATCCAAAGAAAAATTCGCCCCGAATTGGGAAGGCCCTTTTATTGTCAAGGAAGTATTGACAAGAGGAGCCATCAGATTATAAGAAATGGATGGGGAAGAATTCCCCCAGCTTATCAATTCAAACACCGTGAAGAGGTACTATATCTGAGTCACCTGCAATACACCTTCTGGAAAAAAAAAGAAGTCAATTCAGGTTTTCACTACCAAGCTTAAACTGCGAAAGACATGATCTCCCCCAATTAATGGGAGTACGTAGGCAATCATCTATGGTGCGGTCAAACGAAACAAAAAATCCAAAAACCCCACAA
Organism: Panax ginseng; assembly: GCA_020205605.1. Lineage (NCBI taxonomy): Eukaryota > Viridiplantae > Streptophyta > Magnoliopsida > Apiales > Araliaceae > Panax > Panax ginseng. The sequence continues at coordinate 179,804,436 of CM035132.1, forward strand.
ACCAAGCTCAAACTCAAATACACACTTTTCAACTGTCCAGGCCAAGTTTGAGCTACGAATGACCTGATCTCTCATCCACGAGAGTATATAGGCAGCCATCTAGGGTGCGGTCAAACCAAAAAAAAAACCCAAAAACCCACTCAGACCAATCAAAACAAACACCTTTCAAATCCCCAGAATACTCCACTCCAAAATACCAGTTTCCAACCAATCAGGCCAAGCCTGAACTGCAAAAGACCTGATTTCCCCCCCCCCATCATTTGGAGTACGTAGGTAGCCATATATGGTGTAATCACTAGTCCCAAGATACAAAACCTTATATAAAACCCCAAATATCAAGCCTTCCTGATCGACGAACCCTTCTGAGGAACTCTCCGGCGTCTCAATGTGAATCCATCAAGGAAAAGTTTGTGATATATCAAGACAGCAAGGCATGAAAAAAGTGGTAATCATCCAGCAATGACAAAATATATCCAAAAGGGAAGTTAATCAAAATATATTTCTTTGTTATATAATACTATTTAATATATACAATGTATCATATACATGAAAACAATGGCTGACCTATTCTATGAAGGAACATGAAAGCTAGTCTATAAACCCGCAGATAAACAGGATAGCAAGTCCAACATGACATTCCTATCAGAAGATAGAGGTGAATCTATAAGCTTCTTCCCTAAGGTATCCATGAGAGCTAAAAAATCCACAGCCATCTGCATAGTGATACCATGATCATCTATAAATGTACTCATATCTGCAATAAGGTTATCCGTGTAGGATCTAAGTGCAGTACTATCAACAATGGACGCATCCCGGATAGCTCGAGCCTCATCCCTCTCAACAAAAGCAGCATTCCGAGCTGCTCGAGCATCATCCCTCTTAACAAAAGCTACATCTCGAGTACCTTGAGCATCATCCTGCTCAACAAAAGCGGCATACCGAGTAGCTCGAGCATCATCTCTCTTAACAAAAGAAGCATCTCGGCTAGAAAGGGTTGTCAACATCAGTGCTCTAGCTTGATCCCTCTTAAAGGTCATCTGATGAATCACCTGCTTTAAAGACTCTATAAAAAGTTGAGTCATGAAAGAGAAGTGCTAGGGATGTCATCGACTAAAGAAACTTTCATCAAGCTGACAAATAGCTTTCGTCCTCGGTGGGAGAATTAGGGTCCTCCACAGGCTCTTCCTCATCAGAATCAATACTCGACTCTGAGTTATTAACCATATTTGATGCAATATCTGCCTCCAGCCATGCAGAATACTCTAAAGAATGACCCGGATGACTAGTTGAAAAATCAGCCTCCTCGCGACGAGTCCAACAATCATAAATCCTGGTTAAGTCATCTGATGACAGAAAAGAAGCTGATAGTCGCTGACCCAAAACCCCATCAAAGCGGTGAATATCCTGAAACTGATCAAACTGTCCCATGATAGCCAGTGGATGATACTTGGTCACCCCTCTCAAACCAGCCAAGGGTAGATAGTCTATGTCAACCGCATGAGTAATAAAGCTATAAGGAGAGCTGAGTCCTGAACAGGGCAAGATCGCAAATGAATCCTCGATCACTGTTAGAAAAGCCATCCAGGATGTTGTATCCCTACAATCAGTCGGCTGAAAAGAATAAGACATGTCTATCTCATGAGTAAAACAGTACCTATGATGTCTAAAAGTGTCGATCGGTCTCAAATGTGTCATAAACCACACGTATAATAATACGGCACTCCCCCCTGAAGAACCCCACGGGATGAATATGGCAAAAGGTGGCCAACCTTAAGGTCTCCGCCAATATCATGGACAAGATGGTACAACCCTCTCTGAGAGTATGAACCATTGTGATCAGGCCAATGTCCAGATGGTCCATATATAGCGGCATGCACAAATAAGCTGTAACATACATCAACAGAGTATCCACGCGGGCAATCCACCACTCATCTACAGTGATGGTGAAGTCTCCCAAGTGTCGTACATAGCTCTCCAATGATCCAAATTGATCAATAAAGAAATCCAAGGACACCACATGCCCTGAAGTGATCTCATCCATGATAACTCTGTGTTGTAAGCCAGTTAGTGTCATAAATTATCGTCTCATATCGCCAATAGTCATCCTAGCACAATGTCGATCAAGGGGAAAATCAGTAATGCACTCATACTCCTCTAACGTAGGAGTTAGCTTGTGGATATCAAACCTAAAGACTTATCTCTCAGGTATCCAACAAGATAGCATGCCCTCTACAAAGCCCTATGGTACCTGGAATGTCAAGATGGTCATGGAATGTCTCAAAATCTGATCAACTGTCACCCGATCTGTGGGAGAAAAACTATCATACCATGATTTCAAAGAAGAGGCTATCAATGTGGGTGGTGTGTGCTCAATCCGACTGACGGTAGATGAAGACATCAGTAGAACCGTATTATGAGACCATCATGGGGTCAATGCTAAACTCACCTATATAAATGCATATCCATGACATAATGCATGCATTATGATAAATGACAAAGATAAATAATGATAGGATGCAATAGATAGGAAATATTACACATACATTCCTAAATACATCATCTAATAAAGATTAAATACATCATCTATATCTATAACTAAAAATAAAAAGTACAGGGAAATGGGGTACAACCGCCCAATATCTAACAGAGGTATATCAAAAGAGATAACGAGAAATGGGGCACAGTTGCCCAATATCTAATAGAGGCCTATCAAAAGAGATAACGAGCTTATCCAAAGAAATCTATTATGTCTACATCATGCAATTGATCAACCTGCTATAACTCCTCCTGAGTCACTGTATATCTGCCAGATGGAAAATAAGGTCTATACAAAGGGGGATCTGCTCCAGTGAAACTATCAGAATATGGGCCACCTGAGGGGCCAGCACCAGAGCTGGATGGATTAAAAGAATCTACCTCTAACGGATCTCTGTCAAAATGCCGAATGAAAAAGTATGCCCGGTCCAACCGCTGGGTCAAACTATTAATCTGATCTAGTTGAGTGGGTTCTCTGACACAAGTGATCCAGTCTGTAATCATCACGGACCCAGGAACCATATACCCTATAAACTGAGTGGCACGAGTCTAAGCTCCAATGGTATGAGGAGTCCACCAATGATGGAAGACATCCTGAGTGTAAAGGCCCTATGATAAAGTAAAGCCATCTAAACCCATTAGGGGAATCTTGATGACTGTCTGAGATAAAGACCAGTGTCGTCTAGTAGGAGGAAAGAATGGAATACGAATCTCCCCTATGATGCTCCTGATAGCACGTTCTCCCAAGTAGAGCTCCCAGCCTGCATCAGTTAAGAGAGGGATCCGACGAATGGATAATACATACTCTACCCCGGTCGAAAAGCCACCCTCAAAACCTACTTTCAAATGATCCTCGGTGTAAGGAACCTATGTGATGACATCGGTAGTCAGCAACTCCAACTCTAACCAAGAATGGGTAAACCCCTCTACTACGGGAACCTCTACTAAAGTGGAGTGGTGCCAACGTCGTCCCCGTGGATAGGTCTCCAGACCTAATATAGTAACTAGGCGAAGGCAAGGAAGTCTCTCATAGGCCCAAAATTAAAAATATAAAGATTAAATGTCATCAGTTATGAAGATTGATTGCTCGAATAGAGGAAATTAGGAGTAAAGAAAATTACTCACCAACAGAAATGGGTAAAAGCCTAGCCAAGCCTCCATTATGCCCTCTGACCGTAGGCGCATCCCACGAAGAAAATTGGAAAAGGTGAATGAGCCCCAGTCAAAATCCCGGATGCGATCCACATCATTAGTGGCGCTAACCAAAGCAAAAGAGACCGTCGATGAGTTATCCGCTAGGAAACAACCCCTGATGATGACCAAGAACAATCGTCGAAGAATGCGATCTCTAACCCTCTGATCAGCAGGCAGAGGCTCAGTCAAAGCCCCACTCGTGGCATCCACACTCAAGGGCCCAGAGTAGACGATCCGACCCTTGAGGGTCGTAGCAGGAACTCCAAAAAGGGATCGAACTGCAACCGGTGAAATATCAGCCACCAAATGCACTGACACCCCTGTAAACTCCAGCCCCGTGATGAACCACCGGTCCATGGGTTTCATCATCACCTCACAGTCCAATAAATTGAGAGACTAAGACTGGTAGAACCAGCGCTCCGATAAAGCCTGCAAATAACCCCAAGGGCAGCGATGGGGAGGAATAGAGAAGAAGGCCTCGAAACCCCAAGGGTGAATGATGGCATGGTACTCCTGATGAAGGGGCTAGTACAAGGAATGAATACTAAACCAGCTCCCCCTGGGCTGAGTAAAGTCGGGAACCTGTATCAAATTGAAAATTAAGATTAAGTCATTGTTTCGAAAGCGGGAAAAGGAAGAAAATCTAGAAAAAAGCTTATATTACCTCATTAGCATGGAGATAGATCGAAGGGTGGCGTCTCAAATCCTCCAAAAGATCTAGAATCATCATGTTGATAGCTGGAAGCTCTCGATGCGGGGTATTAAAAGAATAAGAAGCGGGGTCCATAACAGGAACATCCTCCTCCTCTTCACCGGCATCTGGCCTATCAACCCGGACGAATAACTGACTCAGTCAACCGATGAGGTTTTTGGGCTGGACGAGGCTAGGGGACATCAGAAGCTCTCCTTCTCACACCTTTGGAGACCCTGGGAGAGCTTCTCGGTATATCTGAATCCATAACCTAAAAAAATTTTCTAAATTACCTCAGAACGGGTGAGGTTAGTTTCTAACTTAAAGCTTATTGAAGTTAAATCATTGCTTCATACCTAGTTTAAATCCTAAAGCATGCATTAAGTTAACATACATCCCCAGTATAGTTAAACTTGCATGTTCATTAAATTCTTATGTTAGTGGAAAAATTTCGCCAAAGTCTCTTTTGTAAAATGGACTATCCACATGCACATTGGCATGACTAGATGGCCATTCAGTAGCACACCGACCCAATATCAAAGATATAGATATTAAACATTAAAAGTAAGTCACATTGGCAGCCAAATTACCATGTGCATTTTTTTGAAATATCAATGCTCATTTGTCCTCAAATGGGATAAATAAACAAACAAAAAAGGGTGCCAAATGACTATCTCAAAAATTAGTTTTTTTCACATCAATACGTTCAGCCCTGGTAAAATATAAGCATTTACTAAGTTTAATAATTTTATCAAGTTATATGAGCATGCATATTTACTATATTGTGTTTAGAAGCATTCTATATGAAATTTAACGTTCTAACGATCAAAACTTGAAAAGAAAAGATGTACACGTTACCAAATTTGTGCAGAACAATTGTATGGTGACGAATTTTGCAAAAAGCCGCCCAAACTCAGTAGATTTGAAGAAGAATTTTTGGATTTTCTATGAAGTTTAAGTTGAAAATGACTTATAAAAGGAACAGAGGACTAAATAAACCCGTGGTAGCCGCAGGTCTTCCAGCAGCCACCCAGGGTGGTCCCCACCTCCTCCGACTTGATCAAATTTGAGTTACAACGGAGTTCCCAGAAGCTGAAAAGTTAAATCAGGCAAAAAGGATCTACGCGATTGAGCATAAAAGGCCTAAAACCTTTAATTCAGGTAGCAAACTTCTGATGGAAGAAGATCTTCATGTAATTCATTGGTATTAACCCTAATATGGGTTTTAGAAGGCCGATGATACAGATTGTTGAAAACTGCCCTTGTCAAAGCATCGGGAAGGTCTGGTGTCATGAACCGTTGGTCTTGAATGCGTCAAAGTATCCAGATTTGTTCAAGGGTATAACTTGTCAAAAAGATACCCCAGCAAAGATATTAGGAGTGTCTGATATTGCAAACTGTTAGCGACAACTCCAGCGTAGCATCGGGAAAGATCCGGTGATGTAAGCCGTTGAGAACTGCTTCAACGAAGGTCAAAATGTCTGATATTGCAAACCATTGGCGACAACTCCAGCATAGCATCGGGAAAGATCTGGTGCTGTAAGCCGTTGAAAATTGCTTCAACGAAGGTTAGAGTGTCTAATATTGCAAACCGTTAGCGACAACTCCAGCGTAGCGTCGGGAAAGACCTGATAATGTAAGTCACTGAGAACTGCTTCAACGAAGGTCAGAGTGTCTGATATTTCAAACCGTTAGCCAAAACTACAGCGTAGCATCGAGAAAGATCCGATGATGTAAGTCGTTAAGAACTGCTTCAACGAAGGTCAGAATGTCTGATATTACAAACTGTTGGCGACAACTTCAGCGTAGTATCGGGAAAAATTCGGTGATGTAAGCCATTGAGAACTACTTCAACAAAGGTAAGAGTATCTAATATTGCAAACCGTTGATGACAACTCCAGCGTAGCATCGGGAAAGATCTGATGATGAAAACCGTGGAAAATTGTCTTCATCGGGGAGAACCGATGATGGAATCTGTTATATAAATCCCCAGTTGAGGCACCGTGAAGGTTCGGTGATTTCCAGACCATTGTAAACTACTGTTTGAGTAGGCATGGGAGGGATGTTTTTAGAAATTACCATTCTAAGCTCTATCCCCGACAACAACATCGGCTTCAGTTAGATGAGAATCCAAATCATTGGTGATAGCCCCAGTATAGCATCGGGAGGGATCCGATGATGTAAATCGGTGTAAACTATCATCAAGATAGGAATCGGGAATCCCCAATGAAGTCATTCGTCAAAAGAAGAACATCCCCAGTGGAGGTAAAGTCAGAAAGCATATTTGAAGACAAAGAACGTTAATGAGAAACCCAACGTCGAAATCAAAAACATCCAATGGTATCAGCCATAGGAAAATCTCCCCAGCAGGGATCTTGAAAACATCTCTACAACATATTGTTGAATCAATCTCAATAACACTGACAGACATTTTAAACCATTAGCTTCAACCCAATGTAGCATCGGGAAAGATCCGGTGATGAAAGCTGTGTAAACTACCGTTCGAGTAGACATCAAGACAGTTCAGCGGAGACCATCATTGACAACTCCATCCCCAGTAGAAATGGCGGGAGCTGTCAGTGATATAATGTCGTGGGAAGTAACTCCAACCAAAAACATTCAGAGTCCATAACATCATATTATGCTGCATTGCATGACTTCATTTAATTTTGTCACATTTCAGTGTCTAGTAATCTTTATCATGTTCATTCCAGTACATTGCATAAACATGATAAAGAGGGGCATCTGTAAACACTCAAAATTTTGCATTCCTGTTACTAACCATGCAGGAGGACAGAATCGTCTTTTGTCTTCTAGATACAACCCTCGAAGCCAAACCCCGGTGACAACCCCGGGAGATCAAGATAAACCCCGATGACAACCCTGGGAGACCAAGCCAAACCCCGGGAGGCCAAGTCAAACCCTAGTGATAACCCTAGGAGACCAACTAAACCCCAGTGATAACCTCAAGAGATCAAGCCAAACCCCGATGACAACCCCGGGAGATCAAGTCTAATCCCAGCGACAACCCCGAGAGATAAAATCAAATCCCGACGACAATCCCAAGAAATCATCAAATCAACTTCAGAAAACCCCCTGAATACAGGCAGGATGCACTAGCAATCAAACCTCGGAGATAACACCGAGGAAGAAAGATGCCGCCACGTCAAGCCCGGAACCAACCTGGGAGGGAAAAAGATTAATTTTTCCAACTCAACATTAAATCAAGTCAAATCACTACCATGAAGGTCATACAGAATCATAACGTCAATCACGAGTGAAAACAACGCAAGACAGCTCAACGAAAGGACTGCGAAGACTCGAAGATCTGGTTATGGGCCCGTCTTCTCGGATTCAGAAATGATAAAATTCCATGTCATTATGTAGCTCTTGGAAAGGTATAACAGGCCTCCATCTGATTCCTAGATTGAAAGTTATGAAGGTTCGAGCAGATAGCGTGTTGGTTGCAGTGCACGTACTTCGAGACAAACAGACCCATGGGGCCAAGCCCACCCGGGTCAGCCGCAGGTAGACTAGCGGCTGTTGCGGGTTGACCCACAGCTGATTTGGTCAATAAATAGACTCCCCCACATCAGCCATTTAAAAAAAAGAAGAAAAGAGAGGAAATTCCATCCATTTCAGCTTTTAACCACTCCAACAGTGTTCTAAAGTTTGATATTCTTCTTTGTAAACACTTTTATACATATATGTACATATCAAGTTTTAACCAGTGGAAACTGAGTTTTCAAGCTTCAAAAGCAGTCTAAAGCCCTTCTCGTTACACACTGTAAGATTCTTTCATATCTGAAGCTCTTACTTACTTTAATATATATTAGCAATCCAGGCCAAACTGGTAAATATAATATGTGACCTTTTATATTTAACAGTCGTGCCTGGATTATAAATTCGTGGCTTTTTATTATTTTAATATATATATATATATATGTTAATTGTTTTACTGTGATTAAATATTAGTTTTAATTGTTCATTCAATGTAAAGTTGTAATATTTAAGTTTGTGGACTAGATTTATTTATATCTATCCATATCTAATTCTTAACCGGTTCAAAAGTTATAAAACTAGAACTGTTGAGCTAGAATGGCTAAGATTTATTTAAATCTAATTTGCTTTCTAGTTTTGTAAATATTAAGTGACTACGCGACCCTAAATCTGTATCTAGAGGAAACAAAAAGCTTGGTTACACGCATGCAACGATTTAACTGATGAATCCTTTGTTTTGCGACGTCTAGATTCTATTCTGCAGTTTATTTCAACATTTGTTGTGCAAGCTTCTCAATCATATCCTGTGAGCCTAGGAATCATGGGATTTATGATTTAATCCATGGATCTAGATCCGATTCCCTTGATGGACATATTTAAGTTGTATAGATAGCTTGCAGCCTCTTGTAAATGTAACCATGGGCCTTAAATCGGGGATACGAATTTAAGGCCCGGACATAATCAAATTGTGGTTTGTAGTGGTCAAGTCACTTCAATGGCTTTCATGTTCATAAGAGGCCCGACACCTATATATATATATATATTATTTTGTCAAAAATACTTCGCATCGCGAGAATAAAATCAAAACAAGCCGAATACGGAATAAAATGGAAGTATCAAATGCCTCGATTACTATGCGAGCATAAGGGTTTGAAAATTGTTTTTCAAAACCTCACCTTTAAATTCTTTGCTAAAAATGGATTTTATGAATCAAACCCTTTGTATATAGGAGCAAAAGAGACATAGCACTACTTTCAAACAAAACACTGCAAGTACATTTATCTGTATCACATCCACATATACACACACATGCTTAGGGAATTGAAAAGATGTGGTAACCGTATTTCACGGAAGTCGGGGGGTGCCTAACACCTTCCCCTCGTTTAAGCAAGCCCCTGAACTTCATGAATCTCGGGTTCCACACCAATTAAATAGAGTCACATTTGGGCCAAGTCGGACTCTTTTATAAATTTCACCCTTTCAACAAGATTCGAAACACTTAAAAACATAAATGGTAATAAATATTTAAAAGAGGAATTCAAGAGAAATTTTCCCGACGTCGACACCAAATCCCGTTGCAATCTTAATTAAAATTTAGTTCATGGTAATAAAGGAAAACATCATCCAATTTAATAATTCAAGCATCCCAGATAATTACAAAAAATAAGAATTAAAGAAAATATTAGAAGAACTTGTCATATTACTCCTAATTCTCCACTTGATCTTTAGTCTCTAAAATATCTTTTGTGTTTTCCTTGTTGTTCTATCTGCAAATCTCTTAATAAAATCCTTGATACGTCTTTTCTGAAGTATTTTCCTTTTTTTAATCCAAAACCTCATCAAGATTCTGTTTAGCTTTAAAATCCAATTTGCAGCAAAACAAACCAACATTGGGCGTGACCTAGCGCACTAGGCGCTAGGTTTAGTGTAGTTCAAGCGCACTAGGCGTTAGGCACAGACCAGGTATTTGCAAAAATATCACTCAGTTCCAATTTTAATGATTTTTAATCATTTTCTTCTCCTAAATGACCAATTTGACCCTCCAGGTCCATCCTACAAGAAATAAACATAAAACCATTAAAAAGATACTAACAATACTTGAAGATAATAATAATTAAGCTTAAAAATACCAGATTCGTAGGTATAAAAGTCACTCATCAGTTTTATAGTTGCTTTTTATGTATTTTATGTCATTTTTGTAGGATCTATGCTTGGGAGCCGTGTTAGCGACATTTGGGATGGAACAACATTGCAAAGCTAAGAAAACTACATATCGGAAGAATCGCATGACGCTACCAAAAAATGAGCTAGGGGCGTGGCAGCACTGCCACACTTCAAACAATTAAAATTCTTCTCTGCCATAGCAACGCAGCCGCGCCCTAAGACAATACAAAAGCAGTGTGGCCGTGTCGGTTCAGGAGTTGACCAAGTTTGACTTTTTCATTAATTGACTGTAATTGAGTTGTAACTGATGATGTGACTTATAGTTGGACTGGAATTGACATCAATAACTATATATAGTTGTTTTATTCTATTTATTAGAATTATTCCAATTTAGAATCATAAACCCTAGTTTTAGATTAGCTTTTAGAATATTGAAGCAATTGGTCAAACAAGAAGGATTCAAGGCAAAAGCTGAGAAGAGAAGAATGATTGTAAACCAGTTTTTATAGTTTTTCCTTATCTTTTAATTTTGTATTCTGAATTCTTAATCAATTGTGGATTTTGGATTTTGATTCACTGACAATGAGATTGCAATGAATCTTATTGTGTAGTTATGTTTGACATGCTTCCTTGTTAAATATTGTTAATTATTATTGGATTTTCTATTATAATTTATGTTTAATTGTCTGGCCAATAATTACTATGATAGTCTATATGAACTCGAGAGATGAATTATAAGTTTAGATCTGATCATAATAGCATATGATTGTGTTTTCTGCATGGTGATGAAATTCATAATTTCTGTAAGACCCCAACTTTTTAATAAATAAAATTGAATTTCCTCTATTTATTATCTTGAAATAATAAGGTGATAATTTGATATAATACTTTGGTTATGGGTGAAATGTGCAAATTTTATAAAATAAGCAAGTGGTTATAAAATATTCATTGTTATCGAAAAATATTCGTTTGGTCGTGGAATATTCTTGTTGTCGGGGAATATTCGTACGACAAGTCTGACCCATTCAGGGCCCCATAACGGAATAACTATCGGATGAAGAAAACGACAAGTTTGAGTTTTTATAAATAACGGCGTAATTGTTACAGTTAACACTGTTGGAATACTTGATGGTTAAAATACAATAATACGCGTGGTTGCACAGTAGCACACGGTATTGCACAGTATTTTTTTTGAAAATATTTAATATTCCAGTTCAATAAACATGTCCGTGAAGACTTATTGAAACTTTTTTCAAAGTCAAGTTGGGGTGTTAGCGAAAATGTGGGTTTTGTTTGGGGATTTTTAGGCTGAACTTTGATCAAGCCAAACCTTTTGTCAGTCTAGACTTAGGTGTTGTTTGTTTATATCTAATTGCTTCTTAATAGACTATCTCTTATTCGCTAAGAGGCATGATGTTGTTTTTTTGATTTTTTGTTACCTCTGAATACCTCTTAATCAACAAGACAGAAAATGAAATCTTAATAATTAAGAGGTACCTCCTAATGAAATTTTTTTGATAATTCTTTTTTTATATAAATATATTCAACAATATTATGCACTCATTTTTATTAAATTGAATATTTAAAATTATTAAATAAAATTTTATCATTTAAAATAGTAAAATAGTGTCATTAAGAGACAACTTACTATTTAGTTATCAAACGATGTTTTAGATTCAGACCTCATAATTATTCAAATAATCTAATTTATTAAGACATCATAATTATTTAAATTTTAATTTTTAAATTTATCAAACACAACCTTAAGCCGAACATGACTAGGCAAGCTTTTTGTGTATCCTTGGTCCTTACCCCCAAACCCTAGCATTACCTTTATGTCAAAAATAAAACCCTAAGGTGTTATGTAATTACACTAAGCCAACAAATAATATACGTACCAGGTACATGCAATAACTACTTTGTCTTCACACGAAAAATGGTTCAGACATGACCATACGGTCCATACCTAAACAAGGACAGCTTGGATTGTTAGGACACAGTAAATAAGGAAACCAAAATCTTGATAAAATCTAGTTATCATTTTCTATTTTTTTGCCTTTTTCAAGTTTCCTAGGGTCTGAAATTTCGATCGGTCTAGTCATCGGTCTAAAATATTTTATTTTTTTTGCTTCGACTCTAAAAAATATAAAATATTTTTTCAATTAAAATTTTTACAAAATATAGTAATTTTAGTATAATTTGAATACATATAAAAAATAAAATTATACAATCTGTACAACACTACTTTTTATATATATCTAAATTACATTTACATCACTGAATATTTTTTAAATATTTTTTAAGAATCAAAGCAAAAAATAAAAAATTTGGACTGATCGCTAGATCGGTCGAAATTCCCGATCGTGTATGACTTTCTTTTTGGAACATGAAATCTAGTAATCTTTTTGGGAAGAAAATCAATTGAGTCTTGTTTGTTTTTTAATAAATAAAGGTTATGTTTATTTATAAATATTATAATTGATGAGATTATAATTTTAAAATTATAATTTTAGAATTATAATTATAATATTAAAATTATTAAGTTATTTTATAATTCTTAGATTAATAATTTTAAATATAAATTTAAAATAAACAAAATATTAAAAATTAATATTTTTATTCTAAATATAATCATTACAAATAAATATAACCAAAAAATAAAAAATTTCGCATAAAAAAAATATCGTCACATCATCCATCTTATGTGAATACTCATGTGAATATATTAATTTTTTTTTTTAACTTCAGTTTTCTATATGAAAGGAAAAAAAATTAGTAGATTTGTATGACTTGTGGATCCTTTTTTTATTCAAAAAATATTCAATTATAAAATTTACAAATATTAAAAACAGATTTTTATTTCATGTTTATGCTTAAAAATAACAAGTTTATTAGCAATAATATGATGGTGAACTATATAAGGCCTAATTTAAAAATATTATATTATTTTATCATTATTAATACTAATTAACTCTATATTATTAAAAAAGATATTAGAACTGGGGTTCTTTGTGGGTAATTTTTATGGCTTTTATGCTCAAACTTCTACTTTTGACTTAATTGACTAGGAATGTAAAGCACATTTTCATACATGGACACGAGAACTGATATTTTTTAATAAATTATTTCAACCTGATTCTTTTCACATTAATAATAAATAAATCCCACATTTATTTCACATTGTAAATAAATCCCACATTCATGATGCAAAAGAGACTTGGAACTATCATTTTTTTTCAGGTGAAAATGTTAGTTTCCATTAAAAAAAAACCTGATTTTTTTTTTACTTAACTACACTCCCTATTATCCTAAGCTCTTTCTATGGCAATATAGAGAGATGCTATCATTAATTACAATTGAAATACTGATTAAAAATGCATCAAAAGCAATTATTATTTATTGGTAAATATTTTCACAACATATTAAACTTCAATCTTGCCCAGAAAACTGATCACTCATGAACCAACATATGATAAAAAGTACAAATACTATCTCCTACTATCACAATCTCTCTATAAATAAAAATTAATATTGTAGTATACAATTGATTGACTAGGAAAAATTAAAAGGAAAAAGAAAAAATAAATCATCAAAAAAACTACAAAAAATAAATACATTCAACTATTTAAGGTCAACTCCCAAGATCTGTACAGCCAATAAGAATCTAGTTAGTTCTCCTTCTCTATACAGGCCTTGCAAATATTATGTTAGATTCATGACCCCTGCGCAAACCTACAGATCAGAAATTTATAAATATATACATATAGATTACATATATACACATGTATATATTTAGATATATAGATGTATAGAAAAAACCGAAAAGTGAATGCCTGGACAGATGTATTTGACTTTCCTCAAGGACCATAAATGGAAAAAAAGGAAACTATTTTAGATTGTGGAAGAACAGAAACTAAATTAGGATGCCATATACGTAGACAGAGAATCTAACATTTTATCTCCTTGTGAAGAGTTAATAAAACACATACATATTTGCACGTGTGTATATATATATATATATATATATATATATATATATATATATATATATATATATATATAACACATACATATACATGTATATATATATATGTACATATACATACATCTCCTTGTGAAGAGTTGATAAAACACATACATATTTGCACGTGTATATATATATATATATATATATATATATATATATATATATATATATATATATATGTATACATATAACACATACATATACATGTACATAAGCACGATATGATTAATATATAAAAGGAGATTAGAATAGAGTAAAGTGTAGAGCTCCCTTCAATCCAAACAAGGATCTGAAGCTGGGTAATGCAGCTCCTGATATATGCAAGCCACAAGCTTATCCTCCATATAGATAAAGGAATGGGATAGGGCTTGAGGGATCCATAGATCAGCAGCTCTATTTTCCCACAAAGTTCCTCTATTGGACTTTAAGGAGCTCCACTCAAAACTCTTTAACATAAAAATTAGAAGAAATAAATAGTTAAGAAAATTATCAAGAATTAACTTTTTCTAGTAAAATTCATAAAACCCAAAAACCAAAAATCTAGATGTATAAAATCTGAAACTAAAAATCTTACCTTTACAAGATCCCAATACGAAATGATTAAAAGGTAATCATCAAGAAACAAACTATGTCCTAAAATCAATGGAACCCATAAAAACCCACAACTATGAAATAAAAAAATCAAGAAAATATTCTAGAGACGGCAGATCTATGAATATCTAACCACACCCTTGTACAAATATAGGGTTGTTAAGAAAACCCATGAATCTTTTCATCAAAACTAGGAGCATGAGAGATCTAAAAAGAAAATCAAACCATTTCTTGACCTAAGATCTAGTTTGTATTTATATATATATATATATATATATATATATATATATATATATATATATATATATACACACACACACACAAATAGACGGAGAGAAAGAGGGATATAGACTTTTGATTAGGATGAAGAGTCGAGATAAAAAGGGTGAAAGGGAGGGGTTTATATAATTGAATGAATGGAAGGTGTAGAGAAGGGTGGGTGGGTGGGTGGGTGGGTGGGTGGGTGGGTGGGAGTGGTTTACTACTTTTCTTTATTTGCATATCCACAGGCTACTCTATAATTATTACAGAAATGTCTTGGGAAAACCGTCTCTCTCTTTTGGTTTAAATTTTTGATGAGATTCCCTGATAATCACATGCCTTTGTCACCCACCCATTGTATTACTATTCGATAATTATATGCCCACATCTTATATTTATAATTAAAAACTGATATTGTCACATCTACACATATTTATATTTAAAAAATTAATATTTTTCATTTTTTTTTTATGATATTTGTACATCATATTTTTTTATACAAATAATGAGTGAAATTTATATTTATTTGCAGAAAAAAAAATCATATAAAAATATCATGTTATCCATCTTTGAAACAGTAACTTAGTTTGATTTTTTCATTTAAATTGACCATTTCACAATTAAAATCTATATATATTTTTTATAAATATAGGTAGAAAAACTATAAACAAATGAAAAGATATCAAATTTACTACTAACTTCAAATTCTAAGAGTTTGAAAATATAAATATATATATATATATATATATGCTCAATTTTTTATTCTAAAATTAGTCTATTTGATTATTATTTTTTAAATTCAATTTAAGCCAATTTTTAAAGATATATTTTCTTAGTATAAAAATCCAATATTTATCAAATTCAATATTTTTATAAAAAAATTATATTTTCCTTTAAATAAAATTGAGTGTACTGATAAAGAAACATGTAATTCGAAATTTATTTGCCATAGATTGTGAGAGATACACTATCAGATTATACTATATTTATAAGTAAAATGTACAATTATAATATAATATATAGGCGTGCAATTATCAATAAATGGAATATCTTTTTTCCAATTATTTTACCGTTAGTTTGACTGATAACAGACAGACAGAGAGCTTCACGAGGCTACAGTAAAAACAAAAAGTATTGGGAGGCAGCCCAATTTAAAAGTGTTAAAAGTAATATAGAATGATGAAAGTGGCATTTGGATTTGGTGGTGAACCCTTTCGTCCAAAACAAATGCTACTTATTTTGGTGGTACATAGGACATTATCTTTTGGTAAATCTAGTGGTGTATTATAGACCTCACAATACAGTCCTGCACCTGAACCTGCACACAATTCAACAGTATTATTAAATTCGGATTCGTTCGTTAGTTCAATCGATAAAAAATAAAATTTATTAATTTTTTGATTCAATTCAATTTGATTTTATTAATTTAATTAAAAATTAATTGACCACCGATTCAATAGCAATTCAATCGGTAAAACTGATTACTTGATCTAATGAAATAGTTTTTAATTTATTTATTTATTGTATTAAAAATATTAATACTAAAATTAATCACTTTTAATAATATTATAATTCAATCTTATTATGTTTTAGTTCATAAAAATAAGATTTTTAAATTTTTTATTAATTATTAATAATATATATTTTTATATATTAATGATGTTACTGATCACTGATTAAATTAATAACTCATATATTAGATATTTTTTTCGATTCGATGACCCGTTTGGGCGTGAGAACCTTGTAATTCAAAGTCCAAATATTAACTCTCATGTATAATTGAATAGTTCAGATATTGTACTTTAAGTTGCCCATTTGCTTAAAAATCTAAATATATTTGAAAATATTTTTTATTTATAAGTGTTTTATTTCAAATACAATTTATTTAATATATAAACGCATTAAAATTAATGTGGTGCATTGATTTATAAATGGTGGTAAATAATCTTATTTTAGTAATTAAGTTTTAAGGGTATCAATACTTGAGGAAAAAGGTGTACCAAATAAGTTCAAACAAAAATCCATGTAGATATTTGCATTTATTGGTAATTAAGTTAAGATTTAATGATAAAAAAATCACTGAATTTAATGATAGAGCATGAGAGATCTAAATTATTTTTTTGCATTAAAATTATTAAATTCAATTAAAAATTCAACATAAATGCTCACAATACATATCATTTTCCTATTTTATTTTAATAATCAGGAATATCTAAATTTCATAGTCCATGCTAATTTTAAAGGGAAAAAAAGCTTCAGATTTGAGTTTGTGTTAATATTATTTATGGTACATACTAAACCTAAAAAGGAAAATTAGTATGAAAATTATGTTAATATTATTTATGCTAATATTAGTATGAAATTAATTTTAATCAATTAATTAATACAATATCGACATGCAGGTCGAGAGATAATTTTTCTCTCTGCGTGTCAGTACTGTATTAGTCAATTGGCCAACTTATCATGAAATTAATTTTATAATAACCGGATTCGAATAAAATACAATGTACATATATATATATATATATATATATATATATATAGAAGAAAATTACTAAAATAGTTTCAAAATAATTCTTAGTGACCCCGCAAGATTATGTAAAACAACAATGTTATTATCACATAAAAAAGGGTCACATAATGCTCACATACACACGCATGCACACTGTGAGCTCCTGTCTGATATGTGGGATCCGCAGTATGTATGTGTGTATGTGAATATTATGTGACCTTTTTTTATGTAATAGTAGCATTATTTTATATAAAATGATAAAGACTTTTATTCTTTTATATAAATGTATCTCATTAAATAATATATTTATTTTTTACTTTATGTATTTTATCTCATTTTTTTTGTTTTAGAATAAAAAAAATTATACTTTTAATCATTTTTTTGGGACGAAGAAAGTACATTAATAAAATATGATTGTCCCATTTAAAATTAACATAAGATATATATTTTTAATTTTTTCTTATTTGAATAAAAAATATTGATCTATTTATTAAATAAATAAGAGTACGTGTTTTCTTAATTAATTTTAATAAAAATTGAACTTCAAAAGTTAGTACGCATGTGGTAATACCGTATACGTGCCGGTGAAGGAGTTATAGAGTCAAGGATTCCATAAATTAAAGTAGACAAAAGAGACACTGATGTGACAATTCTAATATGGTCATTTGCGCACCTGTGCGCACGTTAGCCACATTAGTTCAACAGCTCCTCAGGATATCAATGTTCAAAATAATAATAATATCAAATTTTTAGTATCAAAAATATTTTAAATTATGTGTTACCATATAACATTCCTAAATTCGGGTTTATATCACTCAATTTCAGTTATCAAAATATATACTATAAACACAAATTCTTTTATTTAAAATTATTAAATGTCGTTTATAGTACGATAATATTCATACTCAAATTATTATAATGTCGTATAAAATATGACAATAGATATTTTAAGTTCTCAGTACAATTAATGTCACACTATTTTTTATCAATATTTTGAGAACTACTATGACTATTAACTCGGACCATTATTTTATTCTCCTGCTCTTCCCGCTAGACCTGACTACACTCTTATTTAAGACTGTAAACGAGACAAACGGTTCGGGCTCGACTCGAAAAAATACAAGTAATACTCGGATTCGTTAATAATATGATTCAAATCTGAGCATAAATGTAAGACCTCAACTTTTATGAATAAAGAATAATTTTCTCGAAATATATTTTTGAATATTATGGTGTGGATTTGATATAATGTTATAGTAGTGGGTAATATTTATAAATTTTGCAAAGTAAGCAAGTGGTTATATAATATTCGATTGGTCGGAGAATATTCGTTTTAACGGGGAATATTCGTATTTACGACACAATCATCATTAGTGGACCCTACAACGGAAGTATTATCGTAGTTAGAAAATGACGAATTATCATTTTATAAAAATAACTACGAAAGTGTTACTAAGTTATAATCATTGAACTACCCTAGTAGTAAAAAATACAATGTCTGGCGTGGTTGCGTAAGTAGCACTACGATATTGATTATTGATGCTTACGTGAGAAGTCACTCGATTATACTCAATTATTACTCAAGATAATTGCGGCATCATATCTCTCATATTATTGATTCAATTATTGTCACAAATATCATCCGTATAATATGTTATATTATTAAATCAATAATTGAGGCGACAAAGTTATTCATATTATTAAATTGCAATATTTACAATGTCTAAAGTTACATCGAGGAGAGGTTTGGTCATCTAATCATACGCTACCAATAAGGAGAAATCCTTATCTGAAAGCCCCTCTTTCTCGGTAACGACACATTGTTAAATATTGTGAGTTATAATATTAATGATGAATAAGTTTGTGTTGATTAAAGATGAAATTGATAGTTCTATTGTGTTGGAATTATTAGTGTTAGTGGAAATCGATATTTATTTCGATATTAATTGATGTCTGGAAGTTATCTTGACCCGATTAAATTTAATTAATCGGATAAATGAGCAATTAATTGCTATTAATTCACATGATTATAACTATTTATTCACATGTGTGTACTATTGATTCACATTCTTGTGCTTTATTAGGGGAGTTTGTGCAAGATTGATAATACTTGCATGACTAAGTTAAAATGGAGGTATAGATGGAGGTACTATATCACGAATTAAGTATTTTCACATGATTATAACTATTGATTCACATGATTGAACTATTGATTCACATTATTTACTATTAGGGGAGGTGGTGCAAGTTTGATAATACTTGCAGACTAAATTAAAATGAAAAAAAAATAGGAAGGTATTATCTTATAATATTTTGAGCCCCAAAACGTGAAATTATCGAAACTATATTTTCCTATAAATAAAGCTCATTCTTCCTTCATTTCTCACCAATTCACAAAAAGCTATAGAGCAATTACTATATAGAGAAATTATAGAGAGAAGAAGAAGAAAGTGCTTACCTCACTATTCCAAAGATCCAGCTTTTTTCTAAGGTAAGGGGTATTATTCTTTCGTATTCATAAAGAGAGTTATTTTCTTCAATACTCGTGAGGGTTGTTATTCTATTCTTTATTATTATATTGAATAACATGTCTACATCAAGTCTGCATACATGGTAAAATTCTTACATTATTCCATTCTTTATTATTTTGTTGGAATAACTCGTGCGTAAGGCCTATCGCACGCTGGTGAATTCTGTTGTTAATCCATTCTTTATTATTACATTTGGAATATCCCATGCTGCATGAATTTACGCATGACACAGTTCCATTCTTTATTATTTTGTTGGAATAACCTGTCTGTGCGGATTACGCACGCCTGGTGAATTCTTCTATTATTCCATTCTTCATTATTTTGTTGGAATAACCTGTCTATGTGGATTACCGCATGCATGGTGAACGATCCTTTGTATTCATTCCTTATTAAATTGTGGAAATGATCTGTTTACGCGGATTACCGCATGGCGGGCAAAAATCCATTTTCGGTTTCATATATTCTATTATACTCAGTTGGTTAAAGTTTTGGCTTCTATGCTCCATGAAATTAGTGGAATATCCTTGATATTTGCGCTTCATCCAGTATCTTTTCATGGAAATATTCTTCTGATCATTCTTGAATTTTACTCCACAAAGAAGTATCATGTTGACAATTTGGACGTTATTGATTTCTGGATAAATTAAAATTATAAATCTTTAAAATTTATCCTTGAATTTTATTGACTTATTATGTCATTGTCATCATCCTCATGCTTATATTGTGATGAAAGTCATCTTTGGCTTACGTGCATAGATGGACTTGGTATGATTATGACCAGAGATTATTCGGTATAATCATGATTGTAATGTGAGGAATGATGTGTTAAAAGTCCTTATTGACCTGTAGTTCATTGATGGATAGTTGTTGGTATGATTATGACCAGGGATTATTCAGTATAGTCATGACCATTGATGATTACATGAATATCCTTGGTAGTGTGATGCGAGGATGATTCAATTTTATTTATTAAAATTTGAGTCTCAAATATAAAGTTGATGAAAAACTTTTTAAATCATAGAAGATAGTAGATTTTATGCTCTACTGAATTTCTTCAATGGATTGTTTGTTCACCTGCAGATTAAACTTGTTGTCTATTATATTCTATCAGTTTAACATTGTTGAAGGCTAATGATAATTTATTCTATATTATCTTAGTCATAATATTTCTTACTGGGTTAGTTGAGCTCACCCTTTCTTTCACTATTCTCTTCAGGAAATGAGAACGTAGTCAGGACTAGCCGGGGAACAGAGTAACGATCCAGATGATAGCATTAGTAGTCCTCACTATTCTATTAAATAGTGTGACAATAAATGTAATGAGGACTCCATTGAGTGTGGATATTGTCTAGATGACAATATTCTTATTAAAACTCTTAGATTATGTTTTGTCGTATTTTACACCCATTGTTGTATAATTAAGTTGTATTTGAATTTTGTACCATGTATTTGGCTACCAAGAAGATGGGTGATGTATACATTTTTTGGGGGCGTCACAGTTAGTATCAAAGCTTAGGATATGATCTCCGGGTCGAGATGTGAGACAAGAACTAGGAGGGGAGAGACGGGAAATTCCTTCGCTAGTATGACCTACCTATATTTATTTGGTATTTAATTGGTCGGTCAGAGTATAGGGATAATATGTGATATGTTAATTAACCCTTGTTTTGTGGTAGTATTTGAAAATGGCATCCAAAAATGTTGAGATAAGCAATAAAGCACATGAGACCATTGAGTTACCACAGATTAATACCCAGGATAATGTGCAACAGGAAGACAATAATCCTCAGGTAAACAACAACGATCAAATGATGAACGATGGGATGTTCAGAGGTTTTATGCAATTCATTCAACATCAGGTGTAAGACCCCAACTTTTATGAATAAAGATGAATTTTCTATAAATATCATTTTTAAATATTATGGAATGAATTTGATATAATGTTATAGTTGTGGGTAATATTTATAAATTTTGCAAAATCTACGCAGTTGTTATATAATATTCGATTGGTGGGGAATATTCGCTTTTAGCGAGGGAATATTCGTGCGACGACACAATCATTGGTGGACCCCACAACAAAATTATTGTCGGTTTGAAAAAACGATAAAAATATTTTATGAAAATAACGGCGGAAGTTTTACCGTTAACTCGTTGAAAAACCC